>CM051828.1:115346944-116600873 GCA_028451465.1 Erethizon dorsatum
TTATTTTAGGTTAGACTAAGCGGTACATTTTAAAATGTTTAAATTTATACACTTTTTACTGCTATAAAATTGTGTTTTGAAGACTAATATGTTAAATAGATCAAAGCAAGCATACTCAATGATTGAAGTGGAAAAAGGGGAAAGCTTAACTTGCTCAACCCCTCTCTGCCTCTATCTCTTCCTTGACATGAATATTAAGACACTACAAAAACTGCTAAATGCATTTTTAAAATCATAGCCCTAAGTTATTACCATTAATTTCCTGGAAACTAGCCATTTGGTGCCAAATTATTAGACAAGTCCCTAACTTCTTATTTAGTAGCCTTGCCTTCTGGGAAAGACCATATATTTAATTCAGAACTTTGCAGCTTTCACTAAGTAAATGTTTTCAATCATCATAATAAAATAATCAAACAATTGAGTGTGTACTCTCTGCCTGTCAGACTTCCATGTCCAGATCGTATTATTTCATTTAATCCTCACTATAGCCCTATAAAGTAAGCACTGCCACTAGTACTGTATTTAATTTTCAGTTTTCCAGATGAGGAAACCAAGACTGCGAGAGATTAAGAAAACTATTCAAATATAGTCAGTCCTCCATGTTAGTGCAACACGTACCCTCAGACTCAGTTGGAGATCAAAAATAGTTTTTAAAAATGTGCATTTGCACTAAACATGTATAGACTTCTTTTGTTATCAATAATAGAGTATAGCAACTTTTTACAAAATATTTTCATGGTACTAGCTATTATAGGTAATTTAGAGAGTATTTAAATTATAAGGGAAGATATGTGTACATCAAATGCAAATACTATGGCATTTTACATAAGGGACTTGAGCATTCTTAGATTTTGAAACACAGGGGCCCCTGAAACAAATTTGTAAAGGCTATGGAGGAATGACTTATATAATTTGTGAATTATACCTCAGTCAAGATTCTGAGGGGCCGGTGAGATGGCTCAGGGGAGTAAGCGCCTGCCTGGCAAGTGGGAGGGCCCAAGTTCGACTCCCGGAACCCACATACAAGAAAAGGGCCAGTGATATCGCTCAGTGGCACGGGCACACACTGGCGCGCAAGGTCCTGAGGTCGACACCCGGTACCCACAAAAAAAAAAAAAAAAGATTCTGAATCCAGGTCTTTGGGACTCTAGCATCCACCTGGATAACCAGTAGTTGTTGCTGCTGTCTTTGCAATAGCTTGATACTTGGAAGAGTCATTTCTAACTTCTAGATTAGAATTTCTGCTCTTCATCCATGTGTTGCTATTTTGCTACCAGTAATCTTATCTGAATATGTTTTGGAATATTTTTTGCACACCGAACTGCCTTGCACCTTGCTATTATCACTTAACACATCTTTAAAATATTTCCACACCACCATGAAGGGCACCCACATTGCTTCCTTGGAATGCGGAGAATTCCATGGAGTGCAGAAATCACAATTATCACTCCTTTCTGTTTAGAAGTACTGTTGAAAATCCAAATCGTTAGTAGCACACCCTCAACACACCCTCAGAATATGATAAAGCCCACTTGGGTCAAAATGCCAGCTCGGTACACTAATGGTTGCTGATGTGACTGTTTGCATTTATCTCTCTTGCCTAAGGGCTTCCTATAAAGGACAGCTCCGCTAGTGCACAATGGGCTCTGCCTATCCCTTGGCTAGGGAAGTTTTTATTTACATCGCAACGCCCATGATCTTCCCCAGATTTCAGGGAGAAATTTGTCTTGATTTATAGAAAAGTTTGCAGTCCTGGCAAAGCTTGCTAATCAGGTACAGGCTGGGCTCCTTGCTGCCAATGTGGAAGGAAGGATTGAGTTCTCCGCATTCCTCAGACTCACTGGAGGGTGCACCTGGTCTTAGTTAATTGGGTGAAGGAGCTTTGCCTGTAAGGTGAAAGGAATTAGTGACAGGTTTCCTATTCTCTAGACCCCCTGAGGTGGGATAAAAAGCTTGACTGGCTCCTTCATTTTACAAGACCAGTTGGGGAACAGTCAAAATCAAAAGAAAAATGATGTGGTATAAATACTTTCTCTTGTTTTGAGAAGATAAAGATCCAGTAATATGATTTCAGAAAATATTAGGGTAGCTGGTATATTTTAAAATATTAGTTAGCAAGCAACAGAGATAACCAACTAGATCATTTAGCATGACTGGGTTATAAATTTGCCATTAAGTGATTTAGTTGAGTGATGTTGAATGGGTCTTATAAATTTTATTGGAGTTCAAGAAAGGAAACCATCACACCTGGCTAGGTCTGACATAAGGGAAAGTGCCTTGTGGGAGTTAGTTAGACCTAATATGATCAATGGCCTGATGTTACCCAGCAGAAAGAAATAAAAGACTTAACTTGGAAAGTGTGTTAATTCTTTTGGGCTATTTATTATAATTTAATGCACAGGAAAGTGCCCTAGGGTATTGAAAGAGTTAAAGTCCCTAGGAAAATAAGGAATTATTTCTCTTTTCCTGGAAAAAATCTGACCTGTATGAATAGAGAGAATGTTATTAGCAAGGGTACTAAAATTGGTTTCACTATAAGAGATTTTCCTAGGTCCTATCTTGGTGCCATCTGTCCTTTTTTTTTTTTTTCTTACCGGTAAAGGCAAAAAAATGTACACATTCACTAAAAAAAAAAAAAAGAGAGAGAGAGAAAGAATAGAGTTTTATGGCATTCAAAGGTCATTAAAATTCCATTCTCTTGTAGACTGTATCTCAATTTTTCAAAATCCTGTTTTAGTGACTGATTTCTAACTAATCTACTGCAAATCGTGCACACTTTATGCTAATGGTTGCACAAGTGAGTTGGGCAAAACCATGAACAAAAATATCCTCCGATAATGTAAACTATCCCTACTGTCAATGCAAATGGTCATTATACGTTCGACATGGAGAGAAGAATCATAACAGATGAAACAAAAAATAGAACTAACCTTTCCTCCACGATCTGTTTACAGAAAAAGAAAAAAAAATAGAAATCAGATTTTTGTCAAGAAATTTTCCTTTAAGGCCTCTTCACAATACATGATCAACAGGAATAAAGAATTAAGAATCAGTAAGTCAGGCCAGTGAGATGGCTCAGTGGCGTAAGTGCCTGCCTGGCAAGTGCGAGGGCCCAAGTTCGACTCCCGGAACCCACATACGAAAAAAGGGCCGGTGATATCGCTCAGCGGCACGGGCGCCTGTTGGCGTGCGAGGTCCTGAGGTCGACTCCCCGGTACCCACAAAAAAAAAAAAGAATCAGTCAGTCATGACCATTGACATTGTTTTTGTTAATATATCATCCCTCTCAATTCAAGCCAAAGGTTTGGTACCTTTTCCTCTTCTCTGTGTCTTTGTCTGGACTTACATTTCTTTTATTGATTTTTTTTACCCTTCTCTCTTTCTCTACTTGCTTAACCTTCAAAATTACAACACTTTTATGTTCAAACACAATAAAAGTTTTTCAGTTGTATTTTATACACCCAACCAAATATACTCTAGAATGGTTGCAAAATAATATTAAAGCCTGCCGTGAAGATACTTGGCCTTTATGAAAAAAAAAAAAAAAAAGAAAGAAAGAAAGTAAGAAAAGAAAAGAAAAGAAAGAAAGAAATGAATTTGACTCATTCTGCTTAGTGCTAGGGTTCTGATCTCTAGATAATTTGTACATGTCACTTCCTAAAATCTTGAGGGCTGGAATATGTCATTCTAGTAATAATACTGTGAACCAAACCCTTTTAATGCATTGATTCCAAATCATTTTTCAAATAAATAATGAGCATTACACATGCTTTTCAACAAGGGAAAGTCAAGGACAGGAAACTAAACTTTCCTTCCTGAAGTTGTTCTTTGAGTAGGAGATAAGTCAAGGATAGAGCTTAAAATAACACACTATTGATTTCCTGTGCCATTAGATCACAAGTATTCTGTTCAACAGCATGTTTCACGATTTACCAGAATGCGGCATCACCTTATCTCTTTGGGCCTTCAGGGTTTTATAAGCCCTTTCTGTCCCATTATCTAGTTTGATCTCCCAGACATCCTTGTGCACCAGTTCCTGGCTCTAACCCTCAGTGTTTTCTGTCATAAAGGGAGGAGGAGGAGCTCATCCAAGCCTGTGAACCTGGGTATCACTAAGCCAGTGCAGGGGTGCAGAACTGCCCTACCCCAGTGTTATGCTTCCTGTTAGAATGCTAAAATAAAAAGGCTTCTTTATGTATTTTAAAACATAGTTTCTAAAAGTCCATTTAATTATTTTTTCAACAACATAAATAAGGCGCAACTTTCTCCAAATACATAAAAACTACAGAGAAAATAAAACAAATGATTACGCTTACATGCCTTCATCAAGAGAACATGGCTTCTTTAACATCATCAGTGCATTTGTGGCATGGGACACATTCTCCGTTTTCATTTCTTTTTTCTGATGTTGTTCCAGTTAGTCTTGTAACATATATGCAACAGCACAATGAAGACTATAAATTTAATTCAAAAAACAACTGAGTAATAATGACTGCATATATCAACATTTATTTCAGTATTCTATATTCAGGGTAGAAAACATTTCTGAGTACTGCAAATGAACACTTCACATAGTTTTAGGTGATTTTAATGTTGCTTGCTTGTAGCATTTTAGAGGTAGATTTTGTCAATTATGAGAACCACTTTAATGCTACTTACTGATTGTCAAAGCTCTAAGACATAGTCCCCAGTTTTTAGATGCCTGCATTCAAACCTCAGTTCTATCTTTTATACTCATAGAACCATTACTAAAATACTCAACTACTTTGTGCCTTAGTTTCTTCATGTGTAAAGTGGAGACAACACATATGATGCAATTCTTTGTTTTGAGGTTTAAAAATTAATACAGATATAAGACTTATAACAATACTAATGTATGCTGTGTTGGGTTAATATTGCATATTACATACTCTCACCAGTTAATATAAAGACATTTATTGTGCATTACGGTTGACATCAGAGCATTTAATAGTTTGAATTGGGATATTAAAAGGCTGTATTAACTCAATCCCAAAGATAATAAGCCAATGAATAAACAAAATACTAAAAATAGAAAACGCTTATAAGCATTTCACCTATATAATTGGGATGAAATAATTGGTATTAAATGTCAGTTCTCTCAGATGTTGAATTTCCACTTTTTTCTTCTGTTCTGTTCTGTTTTGCTTTGTTTTTGCAATACTGAGCAGTGACCCCTGGGCCTCAAGCATGCTAGGCAAATGCTCTACCACTGAGCTACACATCTGATTCATGATTTCTACATTTTTGTAAATCAATTTGTCCTTCTCTATTCTGTTTCAAAAGTCATTTTTTGGGGGGTGCCATTGTCACAGTCTTAATTATAATCGATTTATTTTAGTGGGACAATTATTCAGTGTGACAATTCACCTCTGCCTTGTCCTTTTTTAAGAGCTTCTTGGCTGTTCTTGGACCTTTGAATTTCCTTTTAAATTTAGAATTCACATACAAAATTTCGTTAAAAATAAATAAATGAAAATGTTATTTGTCTGCAATTATATTTTTCTTGTTTTTTATTTTCAAGACAGGGTCTCGGGCCGGTGAGATGGCTTAAGCGCCTGCCTTGCAAGCGCGAGGGCCCGAGTTCAACTCCCGGATCCCACATATGAAAAAGGGGCCGGTGATAGCTCAGCGGCAGGGTGCCTGTTGGCGCGCGAGGCCCTGAGGTCGACCCCCTGTACCCACCAAAAAAAAAAAAAAAAAAAAAAAAAAAAAAAAAAAAAGACAGGGTCTCATCATGTAGTTCAGGCTGGCCTTGAGCTCACCATGTGTCCCAGGCTGACCTTGAACTCTCAGTGATCCACCTGCCTCAGCCTCCTGGGTCCTAAGATTACAGGTATGCATCTCTACATCTGGCATTGGAGTTGCATTTTTATCAATAGTACAATTTGGGGATACCTGAAGTATTTGTGATAATGATATCACAATTGATGGTTGACTCACTTAAGTCCTAGGTAGTGACTTGCCCTTGTATATTTTTCTATTTGAAGAAGCTTATTAAATTCATAAAAATTAATTGTATTTCTACTTTATTATGTCATGTATACATAGAAGCCATATTATAACCTTACTTTTAATCTTAATTACCTTTATTTATCTTTCTTGTTTCCTTGAGTTGATCAACTTCTGCCATAAAGTATGGAAGAACAGTGGTTCTTAAGTACACCATTGTATGATACATTACCTTCCAGAAAACGCTACCGAAGAGTTATCATTGCAACGTTGCAGGCAATTTTTTGGATTAAGAAAATTCAATTCTATTTATATTTTTCTGAAATTCTCCATGTATGAAGGAAACTTAAGTTTTATCAGATTTTCTATTTAGAATTGTATGATCATGTGATGTTTCTTCTTTAACCAGTTTGTCCAGTGACTTATATTAGTAAATTGCTGTCTATTAAATTTAACTTTTAGGGCTGGTGAGATGGCTCAGCGGCATAAGCGCCTGCCTTGCAAGCGTGAGGGCCCGAGTTCGACTCCCGGAACCCACATACGAAAAAGGGGCCGGTGATATCGCTCAGCAGCATGGGTGCCTGTTGGCACGCGAGGTCCTGAAGTAGACCCCCCCGGTACCCACCAAAAAAAAAAATTTATCTTTTATTCCAGGGACAAACTCACCTTGGTCATGGTAGATTAACATTTTTAAGCATTTAGGTTAAAAAAATATTATTTTGGCCAGTGATATAGCTCAGCGGCATAAGCATTTGCCTGGCAAGTACAAGGTCCTGAGTTTGATACCCACATATTAGTTTACATTTTGTATGGATTATTTCATCAATGTCTTCAGAGTGATTGGTTTCCAATATTTCTTTCTGTTCTTGGCTTCATTGAGTTTAAATAATTATGTTACCTTAATTTTAATAAGATAAGTTGAAATGATGAAATGTATCTTTCCTTTTATTATTTTTTTTTAATGTGGGTACCGGGAGTCAACCTCAGGGCCTCACACTTGCCAGCAAGCCCTTGTGCCGCTGAGCGACATCACCAGCCCCTTTTTGTCCTTTATGTGGGTTCCGGGAGTCAAACTCAGGACCTCCATGCTTGCGAGGCAGGTGCTTATGCCACTGAGCTATCTCACCGGCCCTGAAATGTATCTTTCTTTATTCTTATCATGGAACACTTTCTATACAGGTAAAAGTATCTGCGGATATCACCGTTAAAGATGTACAAACCCCCCAAAATATGTATGGAGCCATTTTTTGGTGCTTATTAATTTTAGTTTTGTCTTTTTCTTCACTCTCTTTCCTTTTCTTTCTTTCTGTCTTTCTGCCTGTCTTTCTTTCTCTTTTTGGCATTTTTTTTTATTGATGGGAAAATATTTAGGTACCTTAGTAAATGAATATAGGATTTTCTCAATTATTCTTTTTTTTTTTTTTTTTTTTTAATGTGGGTACCGGGAACCGAACTCAGGACCTCGTGCTTGCCAGGCTTGTACCGCTGAGCTATATCACTGGCCCTCAATTATTCTTAAATGTATTTTGAGAATACATATTTATATTTGGTGACAGATATTATTCATCCTATATTTTAGCATATGGTTCTTGTAAATATCCCCTCATTAGCTTTTTGATGTCTGCATGTCTGTCAGTTATAATTTCTTCACTGAAATTGTTCTCTTCTTCCTTTTCTCTTTCTTCTTGATAATTTTCAGCTGTTGATTTTCAATTTTATTAGTCATTTGAAAGAAACAATTTGGTTCTGTTGACTATGTCTATTGCATATTTGTTTCATTTCATTAATTTCTAATTCCCAAGATATCGTGTGTTACAAATATTTAATTTATTTTCATTTTGGTAAAAAGTTTAACCAATATTCTAGAAAAATAAAAAAATATTAAGGACAGATGAGGTCACTAAATATTATGATCAGAAAATCAACATTTAGTTTATTCGGTACTTTACACTGAAACCTTAACCAATAATATTAGCAAATCAAATAAATTATCGGTTTATGTATTAGTTACATTAAATGATTACCTACCTGCTACAAAGTCAGTCATAGGTACAGGAGAAGTCAAAACATTCTCACACATGGCCTTCGTGGGTCCTGTTTGATTCATACATCTTCCAGAGTTTGATTCTTTTTTTTTTTTTGTGTGTGTGTGTGTGTGTGGGTACCGGGAGTCGACCTCAGGACCTCGTGTGCCAGCAGGCGCCCGTGCTGCTGAGCAATATCACCAGCCCTTTTTTCCTTTATGTGGGTACCGGGAGTCGAACTCAGGACCTCACGCTTGCCAGGCAGGTGCTTATGCCACTGAGCCATCTCACCGGCCCCAGAGTTTGATTCTTGTGCACAGCCCTGTACTTAACTAGAGAAAGAACTGTTTGTTCACAATTCTTTACCCACTTGTGTGACAATAATTCGCAATCTTCACTTAAATTGTACACTGAAATATGAATGATATCTGTAGCAGTGCATTTTCTTTGTGTCTGTTTGTCTCAATCTAATACTTTTTTCAAATACTTCTACTTTTACCACCATCATAATTATTTCAGTAATTTAAATATATGAGTGACGTGTTTTTAACTTTATATATACACTCACATACATACACTCAATTCTTGACATCTTTGTGAATTTATTGTTTTTCTGATAAACTTTCCTAAATCATCCAAGTTGACATTTGTTTTTAAATTAATGTTGCCTGTTACTGGACTCAATATACAATACAGTACATTTTCCCATCTTTCCTATTAATAATAGATGTTAATGTAAATATACCTGCTTCATTGGAAAGGAACTCATATCTAGTGGCAAATGTCCATTGACATACAATCATAAACTTTTTAATTTTACAGCAAAATTTTTCATTATTTGTAGCAGGAGCTGAGCTACGTGTCTATTTGTGGTATATATCTAAATGTAGATGTTTCTTCTTCTAGAAGAAGTAGAAAAGACAGTGGAAGAATGCCCAGTGGAAAGTTGGTTCCAATGGTGAATACTAGAATCTATATGATAAAACCCATCTATTAAAACTTCCCCATCTCTTTCAACAGTCCTTAGGGAGTTCCTTCTGTGATACATGTGGGAATATTTTTATAAGCCACTTTCTAATAACAGAAGAATGTGTTTTATTGTCTGTACTAATGCCAATGCTTAGCTGAACTCTGTGAACTTATAATTACCCTTGTGCTGACCAACAAAGGAATTTCAAATCCTTGGACAAGTGGATTGTACTTTTAATACAAATTTTTAATCTAAATTATGATGGCACTGGGTATGGTATTCAAGAATCCCATTTGCCTCATGAAAAGAAGTTGAAATTAATAACAAACTCTAAGCTGCTAAAAGTTGGAAATTCAAATATCACTGCAAAAATATAAATATAAATACAGATCTCAAGACATCACATATGAAAAAAATATATCTTGTAGATAGGCAGCTTTTGTGGCAAGAGGAGTTTTTCTTGATGACTGAGTGTTCAGTAAACATTTTGCCAAATTTCCATGAGAGATCAAAGGAAAGGCCATAAAGATAGTAAAAACAAAGCTTGGAATGTTTCTGTGATTTTTCTCAAGTGACGTAAAATCATATAATAGCAAACACACAGAAGGAGACCTGTTATTTTTTACCTTAAAAATTATTCTGTTTTATTCTGAAACTTGATATTCTTATGAAGCATTGTTGGATTTGGCGTGTGTGAAGACAGGGCTTACATCTTTTTTCTTTTTCTTTCAAACAGTTGAGGTTATGAGGCGTCCACATACGGACACACAAGGAAAAAAATAATCGTACTAAAATATGTAATAGGAACCAGGAATTTGAATTTTCTAAGAACTTGAACTTTTACCCTTCTAACACTGTTTTTTCTTCCCTCTTCTTTCCAAATATGTCAGTCTATCTATTAGTCATCACCAAATCTTCTGAGGATTATTTTTAAAGTGTTACGTGTGTGTGTGCACGTGCACATACATGCATTCACTTCCCATTGAATAAATTGGAAAGTGGTGTGAGTTGAAACAAAAATATATACCACTAAAATTTATAGTTTCTAGCTGTCTTTCTTGTCTAATTGTTTCTTGTCTTTTCTTATCCCATTCTAGTCCCCCCTCATTTACTAAACAGTTCCCTAATACTTTCATCTGTCCTACTCAGGATCGGGACGCCCAAGCTCAACACAGTTTTGTGCTGGGCACATTTCCCACTGACTTCCCCATTTTCCATAAAGAGTAATGTATATGCCTGTTTAAAGACAGAAATACGCCAGGTGTGGTGGTACATGCCTGTAATCCCAGCACTGGGGAGGCTCAGGTAGGAGGATCACTTTGAGTTAGAGGGCAGCCTAGGCTACAAAGTGAGTTCAAGGCCATCCTGTACTGCATAGTGAAATCGTGTCTCAAAACACACACACGCACACATACAAATAAATAAAAATAAAAACAGAAATGCTTGTACAGATTTCTAGCACACTAACTAAGTTTCCAGATATACGACAAAAGACTACGTACCACTGTCCTTGTCTTATGTGTTGAACTATAGCTGGAGCAATTTGTGTATTCCATGAGCCTTGCTTTCTTCTTCTCTACAGTTCTCATCTCTTTTTCCTCTCCTCTTCTCTCCTCTCCTCACCTCTCTTCTCCTCTTTTCTTCTCTCCTCTCCTCCTCTCCACCGCTCATCCACCATCTCCTTCTACCTCCCTCTCACTTTCCCTCTCTCTCTCTCTCTTTCTCCCTTCCCTCCCCTGACACATCTTTGCACTGAATGACATCCCCATCCATCCCCATCCATTCTTTTTTTGAGGCAGGGTTTTGCTAGATTACTAAGTTGCCCAAACTGGGCTCAGACTTGTGTTCCTCCTGCCTCAGCCTTATGCATCGCTTTTCAGTGACTGTGTATCTCTACTTTTTTGTTCTAGTCATGTCGTGGGAATCCCATGCCTGAATCACATTCTCCTTCCACCTTTCTGTTTCTTCCTTGTATTCCCTTATGAGATTCACACATATAGGATACATGTTAAGAAATGAATATTCTAAAAGTTTGGATATTTGCAGTTTAAATTTTGTATATTTGTAATGGAATGTTTTCAAGGCTTCTTATTTTTCTTTATCTATTTTTCATTGTCATGGGGACCTTCAAATTCTAACCTATGCCTGTGAGTTTTCTTTATTTTTAAGTACTTTAAGTATGCAATTAAATCAAGTTATTTTTACACTTTTATCTTTTTTACAAGCTGCATTTTTAAGATTTATTTGGCAGTGTGAAAACTAATGAGAAGCTTAGGTTCCAGTATACAATTTATATTTTTAAGTGTGACAAATGTCCCTTTAAGAGGTGTTTTTTTAAATTAATTCCCCATATCCTCAAGTGTGACCACTTTCAGGCTTCGTATCTGCATCTATTCTTGAATTAAAAATTGAAATGAAATATGATTAAGTATTTACAGTGAGAAATTTTTTTATAGAAATGCCATGTGTCCTCAGGAATTTTGGATAATCTCAAGAAATATGTATTACAGTTAGACAAATATGTACTATAATTAGCCAAAAAACAACATCACATTTCACACTCAATAACACTTCGTTTTAGGGTTTTGTTGGCATTAAAGAATTACCCTTTCATTGGTCCTTCAGTCTTCATAATGATTTAAACAGTAGTAAAAAAGTATACTTTTAAAGGTATGAAACATTAATGTTTATATTTCTATAATTGTAGAATCAATATAGTAGGCAAACATTCTTTAAGTAAATTAAGCCATATCATTAACTTAAAAAAAAAATGAAGGAATGATGATACACAAAAAATCTTTCCTAAGTTGCAAAAGTTAAAACATCAGGAAAAAATCTAGTCATCTTGCTTTTGTTGTTTTTTGTTTGCGGTTAATCATCTATTTAAACTGAATGTTGTGTTATTGAAGGAAAGCATAATGAGGTTATAAGAATGTCTACTACAGTGGAACCAATTACCGTATCCATCAGCTGACTTATGTGGGAACAGCAGATTTAATCTACACATTTAGCAAAAATCCTTAGTACGAAACACTATTATTAGCTACCATTCTCAAATTGCTCTTTGGACTTCCTGGTGCTTAGTTGGTATTTTGTGTCCTCCACTCCCGCCCCACTCTAGTAGCTACTGTTCTACACATAATCTCTCCCTACACAACCTTCTTTATGAAAGGTTCCACACACACACACAAGATCACGTAGTAGTTTTCTTTCTGTGTGTGGAAAATTTCCCTTACCACAATGTCCTCAGGGTCCATTAGAATTGTGGAAAATGGCAAGATCACCTCCTTTTTAAAGGGTAAATAATATAATATCATATCTATACCCCACTGTTTCTTTAGCTGCTTGCCTATACATAAAGAGAATTGTGCGTCACATGACTGCTGTCACACTGAGCGTGGAAGGGCAGATATCTTTATGTGGGAGGTAGTGTTCCATTTTTAATATATTTAGAAACCTGCACAGTGTCTTCCCATAATGCCTGAACCAGTCCACAATCCGCCCAAGTGTTTCCTTTTCCCCATGTTCTCACCAGCGCTTTTAACGCTTGGGTTTCTAAAATTATTTTATCTTTTATTTAATTTGTGGTCCAGAGATTTGAACCCTGTATCTTTGCACTGAGCTACACACCTAGCTTTTGTTTCGCTTTATTGTTGTTTTTTGTTTGTTTATTTATTTTTCTGACACAAGGTCACTTCAAGTGGCTAAGTTGCCCAGGCTGGACTCCAACTTGCTATCCTCCTGCCTCATCCTCCCAGAGTGCAGAGATTACTGGCTTGGGCTAGCAACATGCTTGGCTCTCATTTTGTTTTCCTACTAGGATTTTTAACCAGTGTGAGCTGAAGTCCTGTTCTGGTTTTGAATTACATTCTCCTTATCATTGGGAATGTTGAGAGTCTTGTCATGAACCTATTGGCCATTTTTATTTCATCTTTGGGGAAATGTGTATTTGCTCCATTGCCCACTTTTAATTGGATCATGTATTTCCCTGTTATTGAGTTGTAAGTGTTATTTATAAACCTTGGATATTAACCACTTTTCCAATATATGGCTTGCAAATATTTTTCCCAATATATGGATTGACTTTGTGTGTGTGTGTGTGTGTGTGTGTGTGTGTGTTTGTGTGTGTGTCTGTGTGTCTGGTACTAGGGATTGAACTCTGGGCCTTATCACTGAGTTACATCACCAGCCCTTTTCATTTTTTAATTTTGAGAGAAATTCTCACTAAGTCACAAAATTGCCTAGGCTGGGCTCAGATTTGGGATACTTCTGTTTCAGCCTCCCAGAGTGCTGGGATTAGAGGTGTGTGTGCCACCCTGCCTGTATTGTGGACTGATTTTCCACTTCATAGTTTCCTTCGCTGTGCAGAAGCTTTTCAGTTTGATGAAGCCCCTTTTAACATTTTTGCTTCCATAGCTTGCATTTTGGGTGTGACGTCTAAGCAAATGTTGCAAAGGACATTGTCAAGAAGATTTCCACCTATACTTTCTTCTAGGAATTTTATGGTCTCTTATGTTTAGGTTTTTTTAACTCCTTTGAGTTGGTTTTTTGAATAGTATAAAATAGGTTTCCAATTTCAGTTGTTTGCATATGGAAATCCACTTTTCCAAGTAACATTTATAGAGGAAACTATCCTTTCATCATTGGGTCATTATTGGTTCCATTTTCACCAATTAGTTGACCCTATATTATGGATTCGTTTCTGGGCTTTCTACTGCAATCCACTGGTCTATGCATTATGTTTTGAAAAATTCAGATGCCAGTTATAACTGCATTCACCAACATATGAATCCCAATTGAGATATTAGTGCCACATGCTTTAAAGAATCTTATATCATTTAAAAGATTAAAAATCAAATTAAATTTCATCTATTTGTAAGAAAAAAATTCAAGAAGAGACTAATGAAAGCAAAATATTCAGCCTTGAAATCAAAAGTGCTGTGCTGAGCCACAAAAACAAGGAATTTGAAAATAAATAGGACAACAGTAGAAGTGCAATAACGGAAAGTGAAATAATGAAAAAAAAAAACTGAAGTTCAATTTTGTTTCAAATGTTTTTATTTTCTTTTACATCTTTGCACATAGATAACACACTGAAAAACCAGAATGAATGGAACCAGAATGAATACTCCTACAAAACTTATGTGACATCTAGAATTTTTTTTATAGATTTATTTGCTTCAAAGAACTACTCTCTTAGAAAGAAAAACATATTCTGGAGTAGCTGTCACCTGGCAGATTCTTCACTGTCTACTTTATGTTAAGTAACTAATTAGCTGATGTAAAATGTGACTCAGAATGTTGGCATTCATATATAAATTTAAAATGAAGATTTCCTGATCCTTGCCCTCCTCCATGACACTTTTCACAAATGCATAGAATTTAAGATTGTTGAAACACATATGAGTACATATGACTCATCGTGACAGGAAAAAGAAGAAAATAGAGACATATCCCCAGATAAAGGTTAAGAAGTTCCAGTACTTGCATTCTGATACTTTTGTTTTTTGTTCTTCAAACTGGCGTGATATAACTAAAGAGAAAGATGTATAACTAGCAAACGTTAAGGTCATAATTGTGTAAATTAGGCAAAAGTTTACTTAAAATACAGATTATATGTTATTGAAAAATAAGTTCATGTGAAATAGTTGAAAGCTTTGAATCATCTGAGGTAATATTCTGGATTTCACTTGTGGGCAAGAGAACTACTATGTTTGAATGATAACACTAATTTTCTTCAATTTTATATGGTGCTTTCTATGTATTCTGAGAAAATAATAAAAATATTGTTGACGATATGACATAACATATTTTCAATGAACTTGCTATTTAATAGAAAATATCTAAATTACTTAGTAATTAAAGTATGTGTGTAATTGCATATACCTTTTATGGCATTAGGAAATGGGACAGTGTTGTGTTAAACAACAATTTATTTGTAAATTATATGATTTTCTTATTCAGAAAAATTCTAAATATCTATAAACAAATTACTAGACGTAATAATAGAGTACAGCAAGATAGAAAGAAAATTACTATCCCAAACTAAAAAATTCAATTGGAATTCTTTATTTGAGCAAAAAAGGTATGTAACTGAAATTATGTTTTGCAGCTTTAAAAATGTTTTGAAAGCATATGTATCATTACCAAAGATCCACTTATATTTAATAATAAATTTAACATGATTTAGCACTATATTAAAGTTAAATAAATTTATATAAAAATATGAAAATATAATACATAAAATATTCAAGAATCCCTGACCTAACAAGTTAACACTGTTAATGTTAAATATGTTAACATTTGTTAACTTATATTAATATATACTTAATATGTATGCATATATTTCATATATCTGGGTTAATATGCAATATGCTGTAGATTGCAGTCCTTGCCTTTTGGTCTATGGAATCATGTAATTCTATATAGAAATTGATAATTTAATTCATCAATACATATATTCAATGTCAGCATAAAGATCTAAGAATAACAAAGATGTAGTGAATGATAAGAAAAAGTAAGAGGCTTTACCTTACTATATTCTAAGATGTATTTCAATTATTTATTTAATTTTTTAAAATATGTTGTACTGGCTTTGGAATAAACAGGTTAATCAACAAATAGAATAGAGATCTTAGAATTGTCTCCCATATACACAGCAAACTTGAGGGAGGAAACAAATAGTGTTGTATATCATAGAAAAAAGAAAAGAATTATTTAACAATATTTATTGGTAAATGTGATAAGACAGTAACTAGATCAATAATTCACACCACATAAAAAAATTTACAGATAAGTATAAAAAGGAAAGTTTAAAATTTTAGAAGAAAGCTTAAGGCAATACGGAGAGCTTAGCATGAGGAGGAATTAAACTTAGGCAAAATATTAACATTACTAATTAAAATTAAGGCATTAAGTTTATCAACCAAGAATCAGTATTCAGAATAAATAAAGTTTTCTACATATCGATAATAAGAAGGACAAGCAACCTAATTAAAATTGAACAAAAATGAGAGCAGATAATTGACAGAAATATCAAATGTCAACTAGCATTAATAAAGAATGTAAATTTATTAAATATCATCACTGTATGAGCTCCCATTTCAAGCCATCTATGCTTTCAAAAATTAAAGTCTGAAAATATTAAATGTTTTGGCAATATAATGACATGCAAACTCATGAGCTAGGGAGCATGGTGACAAAAAAAGTGAATTAACTAGTAATTTGTGCACGTTTTCATGCAGGAGTAAGACTCTCCCACAGAGAAAAACCACCCGTATATTCTAGCACATAAGAAAGTTGTTTCTTAGCACCATTATTATAGCTGGGGTGGGAGACTGCAAAGCCCAAGTGGGCATCAAAAAATATAGCTGCTTAAATTATTTCTTTGAATGGAATATTTTAAAAGCAGTAAAATAATAAAGTAGACTATATATAAAGACATGTACAAGGCTTAAAATTTGGGTTGGACATTTTAAAAAAGCAGCAAAAATAACAATGTCTACAGTGTATGAAGACATGAATAAAGATCCAAATTAGAATATTGTAGAAAATTATGATCTGATTTCATTTTCATAAAGTACAATGCAAGCAGATATAAACAATATGTTTAAATTAATGTTCAGTGGAGGGGCTGGGGAGGAAAAGAACAAGCAGTACAGAATCAGAAATTTTATTAAATATTTTTCATTTCAGCGTTAGTTTTCTTCCTTCTATTTCAATTATATGCTTCAAATTTCACATATATGTATAATCTTTTCTTTGCACCAAATTATACAAACACAAATTTCAGAGATAGCATTTTTAATGTAGCAACTGCCTACAAAAAAGTATTTATAACTGGGTACTAGAGTTTGATATATGTAGACATAAATGCAGGTCTGTCATTTACTAGTAGTATTAGTCTGGAAGAGGATACATTGCATTATAAAGAATAGAAGCAATTGTATCTTCCACTATTTTATAAGGAACAAGTATTTATGCAATGCCTGTAGCACAGTATTTGGAAATATAGTAAATGCTTAACTTCAAATATCTAATTTTTAAACACCAGGGTGGTACCTCATACAAAGAGTTTCATATTGGTTTATAACTGTAATGAGAGGGGTGGTTTTAATGATCAGATATTAAATTTGGATTTGAAAGACATAGATTTGAGTTGGGAGTTGGGAAGAAGAGGAAATTTTTATCATGGGAATGTAAATTCATTAGAAAATAGGGAGCAAGGAAGTTTGATAGGTGTCAGATAAAGAAGAAATTTTGGTTTGACTTTAAAAAAAAGGCTTCAGATATAATATCATGGAAAAGAATGTTCGGGACCAGGTTGGAAAAGAACAAGCCACGAAGACTCTGGTTCATTGTTCAAGAGGTACGGAAGAAAAGTCATCTTATCTGAAACCTTCTTCCATCCTTCCTCTCTCTTCTTTGCCTCCTCCTGTTTTTCTTGTTCCTCTGTCTCTCTCTGTCTCTGTCTCTCTGTCTCTCTCTCTTATGTCTTCCTCTTATTCATATTTATGAACCATTTTATATTTGATATTAAAAATCAAATGCTGATTCAGAAACAATCATTGAAAATTAATCAAATATTTCTAAAATGATAAGTTGGATATTTCAAAATTCGGGCATTTATTAGGAAAATACCTTTGTCAAATCTGGGTATAAATCATATTTAATTATATAATTTTTCAGAAACGTGAAGGGGAAATACTATATCCATTTTACATTTTCTTTACTTAATGTTTTAAAGCTGTTGTTGCAAATTAACCTGAAACATTTTCGAAGTCAACCACTTTATGGTTTCTTCCTCTGATACCCTTCAAAAGGCTAGGATTGAAAGAAGGATTTGAAAATATCTAGCTTATTGGAGAGGTGATTTCAGAGAGCAGAAATGAGGAACAGAGAGACGCAGATGGGGAAAAAGACAAACCAGGAAGACACCTTGTTCTCCAGTTGTCACTGGGCTTGAAGGATGTATTTCCGTTTCCTGTCTGGTGGAGTGGGGAGCCTGGGGCACCTCCACTTGAACCTCAGCCGTTGGTTGTGTGTGGCCCCTGGAGACTGTTGATTTTCCAATGCTTTCTTTGTGTCCTTAAGCTTGAAACTACATGGTTTTCTTAATTTCGGACAAGATTCTGATGTCCGAAAGAAAAAGATAATGTGGCGTGACTGATGTGTGACTGCCTGGGTGCGGCTTGGCTGAGTCCACAAGGAATCTCTCCTGCAGCTGTGGCTAAAATAAAAAATGTGCCGGGGTGGGATGATGTGAGGCACCAAAGACACCTGCCATAGACAAGTTGAAAAACCATTTTTTGAAGTCATAAAGGTCAGTAAATCCTTAAAATATATATGTTTAATATTATTAAAAATCCTTACTTTCATATCAAGAAACACAGCTGTTTGAAGCTTGAAAGGTAACTAATGAATAAGATGCAATAATTTAAGAAGTTTATTATTAGCTAATATGATAAAGATTATCTTACATCTGCATTCATGATTTCCTATAATTCTCTACTTCAACCTAAAGTGTTTCTTTGTTTTTTGGGGAATATTTAAAAAAATAAACTATATTGGTAAATTAAGTACACTTTTGCCTTGGTAAAAATATATTTATATGAGGCAGAAAAGAGGTTTTCCCACTTTTAAGAATTTGCAAGTGGAAAATAAAAAATTACCCTCATGAGGTTAGTCCCAGTGGTATGAGATCATACTGAGGAGGGTAGTCACAAGATTACAGAAGTAATTACCAAATCCAAAGTGATTCATGCATTCCTGGGAAGTATATTTTACTCCCTTGCATTCCAGGCTAGTGTTTGGAACCAATGAAACAAACAAACAAACAAAGAAAACATAGAAAAGATACTGTTTTTAAATAATGAAGTCCTGATATGACCAATGACATAAATGTCTATCATTTATATTTATTCAGAAGATGAGAAAATTATTGTCCTTAGAAGGCATGATGAAAAATCGCTAAGAAGAATGTCAGTTTTTCTGTGTGAAACTATCACACAAAACTACTAATGGCAAATATTCAAGAAAACTAATTTTTAAAAAATAAAATAAGACAATATGAAAAACTCATTTTACTATATATGTTACATGTACGTAGGCAGGGATACATGGAATTAAATGCTATCTCCAAGCCTTATATCAATACGATTACATCTCAAGATTTTCTAGAGATATTGGCTCTGCTTTTGGTTATATACAGCAAAATACTTAACCCATATTCATCTGGGCCCCTTAATTTTTAAAATGGAAGCAGTGGTATGCTCTACACCAAAAATTGCCACAAGGAATAAAAAAAATTAATGTTAATTGTATTACTAATAATAGTAAATGAGTTGTATTTGTAAATTAATATTAAGTGGAGTTAAGGTATTTCTTATTCATAACTCTTAGCAAGTTCTCTCCATAAATAACACAAATTTGCTCATGAAGTTGCCTTGACTAAGAATATTAAGTCTATGGTTTCCAGCAATTCATATTTATTCTGAAAAGCTTAAGTTTTAAATAATGCAAACTTTTTACTTTATAGACTTACTTGCAGATTCACTTCTATATTAAATACAAGTATATACAGTGATTGTAAAAAATTGCAGGACACTAATTTTTTTCAGCTATTTTATAAAAAACAAGGATGAAAATATTATTTTCTTTTGATTTATATGTAGTGCTTTTGTTGTGCAAAACATTTTGTCAAAAGTTTATAAACAAACGGAGAATTTTTAAAATTAGAGAAATTAGACAATTATCATTTTGCAAACTCTTCAAGAATAATTAGTATTCTTCCCAAACAGCAAACTTAAGTAAAATATTTGAACACTCTTGACTAAAGTATGTTTTCAACAAATACAAAATATACATGAAATTCATTGCCCTGTGTTTTATAGTTGATGTATTTTAAGCAAAAAAATTCATTTTAAAGAGTATAGTTAAAAATGTACTCATTTTTATTTAGTCTTTTAATAAAAGTCATAGAATAATTATTTAATGTAGAAGTAAACATTTTGTCGTTTTAAATGGATGATATGAAAATATTTGAATTCCCAGTTATTTGAATGAACATAAGAAATTTCAACAGTTCATTTGTCAGTAGCATCAAAATGAGCTGACAGATTTAAAAAATGATTTCACATTTGGAAGAAAATTTAGAGAATGATTAGTCTGAAATCCAGTTAATGCTAACAAAAAAAATTCATTAAATTGACACCAAATAATAAATTATTATTTGCTATTTTCTACCATTCCCATAAGTGAATAAAATTCCTATTTGAAGAAGTTATTTGAAACATGTGAAAGAATCATCACTGAAAGTGTTGATCAAATTTTCAGATTAAAATTTAAAAAATAATTATGAGTGGTGAACTTGATTAGTCTGTTTTCCATTGTTATAATGAAATATTTGGGGCTAAGTAAATTGTAAGGAAAAGATATTTATGTAGGTCACAATTTTGGAGGCTGGAAGTGCGAACCGTGTGGCCCCACTTCTGACGAGACTGTCACATCACATGGCAGAAGAGATCATGATGGGGAGTGTTTACAAGAGGAGGAGGCCACCTTGACAGACAGGAAGTCCAAGACTGAGGAGGCATCTTTTATAACACTTGCTTTCTTAAGAAATCAGGGTCCCTCCCAGGAAAAATACATTAACCTCTTAGGCATGCATTGCTCCCAGCAATGCCTAGTGACACCCCACTCAGCTCCCCCTTTCAAAGCTCACTCTACCTCTTAGCATTATCACACTGGGGACCACATTTCCAACACATGACCTTGGGGGGCTGCACTTAAGCCATATTCTGTCTTTGTACTCACTCAAATTTCTTATTTAAAATTATGAAGATAGTCTATTGAAAATTTTAAAATGAAAATTAAAAATTCAATATTTCCTCTATTCCTCTTATTTTATGTTTAATTTTGTAAAATAAAAAATACATTCCATTCTCAAGGCCCATGTGGATACACCCAGGTATCCTACATTTGTTGCTATCATGTTGTACGCAGATGATTTTCTACATGTGCCATAACTTGAAAAAAATTGAGGGAGCAAATCATCTGTTAGGAATCAGTAATTAGAAGGTCAGTTGCTAGAACTGAAAAAAAAATGCACATCTGAGAATTTTCAGGTTAGATTGGATGAATGGAACTTGGATTGTGCAGAACATGGGCAGCGAGTGATAAGATAGGAACAAGTTCTGAAACTAGAGGGGGACATAAAAGAGAGCGTGGATACAGTTCATAAGATCTGAAAATAGACACTGTGGGTTGTGAAGAATAAATATCTTACAAATTTTCAAGTTTGAAATGTGAATATCTACTTATAATAATGCTCATATACAAGAATAGGAATAATTCTCTCTTGGCACTATAGCTCAAATTTTTCTTCTCACAATTAAATTCAATTTACTGTATCATTTTGCACAAATGCATGCACTTGAATTATGTTAGTGTTTGTGTCATCTAGGAATTGTGGGAAGTGAGGGAACAGAATGTTACATGCCACAGGTTGTATACTCAATAACTACAATCTATAACTGCAAAGTAGAACTTTATATCTAGCCTACTTTAAAGTAGAGTAATTTTAATGTTATTCAAAGGATCAGCTTTAAGGTTTCTTGATATCTCATATTTCGTTGGTAGTCTGCACTAAGCATGACTGAAAGTATTTCTTCTGCTTTCATGGAAGTCAATTACAACTTTACATCCCTTAATAGAATAAAGCTGGAAGAATTAAGAAATCCGCCTTGAAATTTCATCAAGTTTTCTCAAGGATCAATTCTCTATTTTTTAGCTTCATAGAAAATGAGTTTGTTTTTGGACAACATATAGAAGCTTGTCAAATAAAAGGGAGTAAGAATCCATATAATAACATGTAACTCAAGGTTACAAAAACATAGTCACTTAATAGACATACTCTTACCTAAGTTTCAGCCAGATCTTAAGTCCAGGACTTGAACGTATAATGAAGTCTGATAAGGAATATAGTTTACTGGTGACATGGATAGTAAAACTCTCAGCTTGTGAGGCTTTTGTGAATCAGTAAAAGAATGTATTTCAGTGAACATGTCCAAGTCAAGGGGCAAAGCACCTTCTTTAACACAATCTTAGGCAACTGTAAAATACAATCTGCAATAACAGTTAAATGTAATGATTCTTTGGGGACTTATATACCAATGTATAAAAGTAAATGCATCACCAGCTCTCCAAATGTGGTTTGCCTTTGGAAATCCAAAGCTACAAACTAGGAGGTGTGCTAGAGACAACTATGGACCATCTATGCAAAGGGATTGAAACGCTTCTTTCTGTTTTCTTTTTCCACATGAAAGCATAATATGAAATCCCCATCCATGGTTTCACCCTCTTGATTGTTAAATCATTGGTAGTAAAGTTTCAGATCCCCAAGGGCTGGAGTAAGAATGAAGTTCTTTAGTATGATAGGAAAATTACAGGTTCGTGATTATTTAAAAAAAATTTTCCTTATCTGGAACTTAGAATATTTATTCAGGTTTCGTGATCTTAACTGAAGGATTATGTTCCTTTAGAAACCAACAACATATAACAATAAATAACAAACAGCACATAAAGGGTTTATGTTTCTTTAGAAACCTGCAGCAAAAAACAATAATAGTAATTATCCTAAGATCCTAAATGTAGTTATACACAAGGTATAGTATATTAAATTAATGTATAAATATTACCTGCAGCACAAACTTAATTCTTTTATTATAAGAATGGTAGAGGCAAAGATTTACATCATAGGTCTTGTGTCATATCTGAAAGAAAAACTTTAAGTTTATTTAGAGACCGGTAAGAGCTAAAGGGAAAAGAGGATGACAAGTTTATTAAGCATCTACTTAGACAAAGTGGTGTCAAAATGTCAATGAGTGACTTCATTAAACCGATAATTATATCTACACAATTGAATTTATAACTTGGCAATGCACAGTTTCCATGTTTTTTCCTTATATATATGTATTTCTGGGACTTTAAACTTGTGAAGGCAAATGGTTCACTGGAAATCAATACTCATATTCTCATGTCGATTTAGGTGCTCTGTACGTAGAACGCCAGCTGCTCTGAGCAACAGGACGCTCTCCTTTCCTCCTCTTCTACTCTCACTCAACTTTTTCAGTGTTTGACTTCCAAGTGGATTATTTCTTTTTAAGGATCAGGAGTAGCATATTCTCAATTTAGGCAACTTCTTTCCCTCTATTAACGCGTAATGGTGTTGGAGGCTCTGCAGAAAGTGTTTCTTTAATATTTGCAATCCTCTAGAATACCTTCATCTTCTTACCTAATTTTTGTCTCTCCGCACAATAATCCTATGTCTTAGATCTCTAAGTGTGAGAAAAGTTTCTCACATTCAGGTGGTAAGAAAGTTTAAAAGACAAACAAAACAAATCAAATTAATCCCCAGTTTCATAACTTTCTGTGTCGTGGCAAAGAAAGGCTCTGAGGTGAAAGATAAGAAACCACTGATCACTTCAGACTGCTGAAAAACATATCTTTTTAAACGTTTCCATGCTAAATTTGTTATAGTCAATTAATTTAGAGTCATCAAAACATCTCTACTGACTTCAGATTATTTCCATGAATGAGCGTGATCATATCCCATTAAGAGTGAACTGCATATATAACATTTTCCCCAGAGAATTGCCGCTCACCTTTTTATGAAACGGATTCATCCCAGTGACAATTTTCCTGATCAGGACACAGTCTGATAAAAAAAAAGACATAAATCTCATTTCCCTATATCTTTCCAAAATACCAGTGCATGCCTAAAGAAATACCACATTCCACCAAAAAAGAAAGTAAAATGATAATTTCACCAAATAGAATTATGTTTTATTTGGTTTTTAGTTATTTAACAATGATAACAGTTTGACATGGAAATCTGAATTTTTCTTGAAATCATTGTGGTTAATATTTGAAAAGGAGGATGACTTCCTGAGAACTGTAATGATTTAACCCTAAAGAAATGGTTTTGAGATTGTTAGAAAATAATCATATAAGTCTATTTCTCCATAGGGCCACCAACCACTGCATTAGGTAGGAACGGAAGATTCAAACAGTAAAGGCAAGTTAGAAAAGTAAGTCCTTTCCAACGTAACAGTGTCATACACATTCAGAAATGATACACTATTCAATCTGTTTCTGTAATGTATTAAAGAGAACAAGTAAGTTTAACCGATTATGCAAAAAATACAACTGTTTCGATTTGAAGAGAACACCAAAATAAGATTATCTTAGCTCATCAGAAATGTTTATTTCCAGGAATAAAAAATAAATAAATTTCCAGAAATAAAAAAAAAAAGAAAAAGAAAGAGAGAAAGTGGGTTAAGACATACATGAAAAAATATGACAATCTCGTCTAACTGTTGTTCTTAGAGTACCCATTACAATTTTGCCTTTGGGCATTATTATTCATTTTGAAGTAATTACTTCTTCACATGTGTGAATGTGTACACTTAACCATCATGGTGGGGCATGAGATTTACAGTTATTTGTGTGGCCCTAAGTAGTCAGAGATATACCCAAGTCATGTCACTTCAGTTGCAGGTTCCCTTTTTTGAGCAACATTGGGTACCTTTTGTCCTCACTATAAATTTAGCCCTGTTCCTAGTATTAGAAAAAGAGTAGACATTCCATGAACATTTACGGAATGTGGAAAAAGGAGCAAATCCTACCTAGCCATTAGGGAAAGGAGTTATAAATGCCTATAATAAAGTAATAAGTCATGAAATATGAAGCGTCATAAAATCAATTCAATGACTTGAGATGTGTGTATTAAGAAGGTATTCTAAAACAAAGTAGACTACTCATTTTAAAAAGTGAAAATAAAAATCAAAGGAAACCAATGCCTTTGGTATCCAGCATGCCACAAAGCTTTATTTCTGCTCCATTCTATGTTACAAAAAAATAAATTAAACATTTTCATCTCCGTGTACTTTTCTTAGCAGTGTCGCTGGTGGCAGTGCATCTTCGGGGACCTCAAGAAAACTTATTAGACCATTTTCATATAAGTCAAGTGAAGTCCAGGTGAAAACCCAAAGTTTTCGGCATGTGGGGATGGATTCCTGCAAATGAGAGAATAAATGTAAACATAATTTTCCTTTTCTGAAAATAAACCAAACTTTTTACCAGATTGCCTGAATTAACAAAAACCAGCAAATCTACCTAATAAGACTGACTTGTTTCACTACTTGCTTTCATGTTGAATACATAAGAAACTTTAGAACATCAGCTTTTCCTGGCACAACTACTAAAAATTCAGGTAGGCAGCAGTCTACAGGTTAAAAATACAGGAGAATGCAAACCCAGTATCACTTCTTCCTTACATTACCTTTCCTCCCCTTTTCTCCTCCCTGATCTATCTCATTGCTTTCTTCTGTTTATGGTTCAAAGTGCAGCATATACTCTTAGCAAGTGAGATAATTTTATTTACTGACCTATTGATTTTCAGGGAACTTGGACAAGCAGTTCCATTAGTGATTGCAACTGGGTGCTCCTCCGGGCCCTGGATTCTGCAGCAGAGACGCTCTAGGCCTGACATGTAAATTGCTCTGAGGGAGGATACAGACAGCTGGATCCATTACTCCCATTATTGGCCAATTTGTCAGCAGCTCCGAAACCTGAGCAGTTCCACTGCAAGTCAAAGGACACACAAGAACATCCCTGAGGCTGGAGGAGAAAGGAGTTGAATTGGAAGAAACTGATTTGTGATGTGATGCCAAATGACAAAGTTATACAGTAAAGGAAGCCCTGCAGTCTTCCAAAAGACGGGAAGGAATGGAGAGCAAAGAAGAAAAAAAAATGTGTACATGACTATAACTAATATATTCCAAATGCGTATATGGAAATCTCTTATTTCATTGTGTGTGTGTGTGTGTGTGGGTGTGGGTGTTAGTACCTACAATATTGCTGTAGAACTGGCCTCAAGGAAAGGAAATTCAACTGAACCTTTTCAGTTCAATGATTGAAGAAATGGGTGAGCTGCATTTAGTTTTCATCTTTCCTAACAGCAGCTACCAAGAAACAACAAAGACAATGAATTAAGATGTCCCCCTGAGGCTGAGAAGAATGTGTGTGTGTGTGTGTGTGTGTGTGCGTGTGTGTGTGTGTGTGTGTGTGTATACCACCATGCACACCTGGAATAACCAAGTTGCTGCTACATTTAAACTCAAATCCTGTCCTCAGTACAAAGGAGCTCATGTCTACAAGCTAGTCAGCTCGCTCACCCCTTGTTTTATCTGGCATTGGTCTCCGAACAAAAATCAATCTTCAATTCCTTTTAATGTGTAGTACTAAATCCAGAAAGCAAAACAAAACATGGGAGTCTCATATTTATTATGGAACCTCTTTTATCTGGCTAGAGGGCAGCCTTCTAATCAGGAGAAAGAATAAACAATCATTTACTTCCTTTCAGAGAACACCAGACAGCTCAGTCTTCTCCAAGACCAGACAGACCAAAGAGGCCCCCAATTTGTAAATCAAAACATTAACAGATTGTTAATTTAGCCTGGCAATCATTAAGATTTAAAGAAGTTTATATTACTGTGTTTATTGATGGAAGTTATAGGTAGAAGCAGAACTACTTTATAATTTTTCTTGGTGGGAGGAAAAAAATATCTGGTAGCTTACATTAAAAGGCCTTTTCAGGGGTAGATATTTACTGAAGCTTTTAAAAATAGATAGTTTCTGGTTTCTTAAATGTTATGGGAAAAGAAGGAAAAAGGGACAACAAAAATATGTAAAATGTTGCCTCTATCATTTGTTCAGAGGTATAGTGTTACGGTAAGATTTAGAAAAATATGTTATTTATTGAGATTTTTCCATCTAACATGGAAAGGTAATATATCATACTTAATAGACAGAAAAAGACAGAAAGACAGAGATATAGACAGATGTAAATACACACAAATACAAACACAAATGTTCTGAGTAAATCTAGAGGAAGCTATTTCTTGTACTTGCATTTCATTGTGGTCATTTCTTTATCTACAGTACTTGGTGTATTTGTGTTTTCATCTTCAGCTACATTTCAAATTCACCAAAGTAGAAAAATTTATCTTGTACAGAGTAGGATATGTAAGTCTTTGATTTTCTTGTGGTAGAAATTGAGGAGACAATTTTTAATGCAAACAACAGGACATCCAGCTTTTAGATTTGGAAGATTATGGTAGTATAGCTTTACTATTATGTTGTCGTTTTGAAACTACAACCAAAATAGTCTCACATAAATTCTTACCCCTCTTTCACTTTTCATAAATTTGTCTCACCCAGTGAAGATGAAAGAGGGGAATGTAAAGATATCTGCTTTATATATTTTTAACAATAATACAATGACTATAAAATGTGATCATTCGGAAAGTACTAGAATAAACTATAAGCAAATATTTGTAAAATTTCATGGGAAATATTTTATAACCATAGCTCAAAATACAAAATCAAATGGATAAAATGTGGTAGATTTGATAAATTAAGGGAAAAGTTTCAACAAACAAATGTAAAATACAAACCTGGACAATGTTTCAACCTATAGGAGGAACATGGTGTTGCTATCTTCAATACAAAGAAAATTCTGTATAAAAATGACTTACATCTCTAATGTTATGTGGTCTATTATTTGTTCATTCTGTGATACTAAAATGAAAATACCCAAGGCTCTGTAATTTATAAAGATAAGATAAGAGGTTTATTTCTTTCACAATTTTGGAAGCTCAAAGTACCCTAGACCCAACTTGTTTTTCCTCAGCCAGCTTGCCAGAGCAAGGCTTTTGTAGATTTTGGAGGACACTGATGAGGCAGTGGAGTAGTGCAGGACAGTGAGACTCAGGAAGCAAAGTCAGCGGTCGTGAGGTGCTCTTGAGCATCCACTCCTTCAAGAAATGCCGCAGGAGCCTGGTGTGGTAGTGCATGCCTGTAATCCCAGAGCTTGGGAGGCAGAGGCGGAAACAGGAGGATCGCCATGAGTTCCAGGCCAGCCTGGGCTATATAGTGAGTGCAAAGCCAACCTGAATGACATAGTGAGACTCCGTCTAGAAAAAAGAAAGAAAAAGAGAGAGAGAAAGGAAGAAAGAAAAAAAGAAAGAAAGAAAGAAAGAGGAAGGAAAGAAGGAAGGAAGGAAGGAAGGAAGGAAGGAAGGAAGAAAGAAAGAAAGAAAGAAAGAAAGAAAGAAAGAAAGAAAGAAAGAAAGAGGAAGGAAGAAAGGAAGAAAGAGAAAGAAAGGAAGGAAGGAAGGAAGGAAGGAAGAAAAGAAAGAAAGAGAAAGAAAGAAAGGAAGAAAGAAAAAGTGAGCAAAGGAAGGAAGGAAGAAAGGAAGGAAGTAAAAAGTGCCACAGGACAGGGTTTGGGTTTACACCACTGTCTATCAAGGCTACTGGCCCCCGGTTTGAATTCATCTCTTTTATTCCCTTTCATTATCTCTATATTTCTTTGTTTTTATCTCTAAGAACTTTTACATGACATTTTCCATAGTTTTAAGCATTAAAAATAGCACAAGTTGCAAAAGTAAAATTCTTTTAGGAAACTCATGACTTGTCACCCAATAATGGCTCGCTCCTAAAAACACAAAAGAAGAAACAGTGTGATGAGAGCAAAGCTAAACATATGGAAAGAAAAATCACGAGCAGGCCGGTGAGATGGCTCAGCGGCATAAGCACCTGCCTGGCAAGCACAAGGTCCTGAGTTTGATTCCCGGAACCCACATACGAAAAAAGGCCCGGTGATATTGCTCAGCGGCACAGGCGCCTCCTGTCGCGCGAGGTCCTGAGGTCGACCCCCAGTACCCACACAAAAAAAAAAAAAAAGAAAAGAAAAAGGAAACATCATGAGAAAAAAAAAAAAAAAAAAGCCTGCATCCTACAGTACACCAAAAATTACCTGGTAACATGTCAATAGTTCTGATACATCTTGCTAGCTTACATTACCAAAACATTAGAACAAATAAGAAACAAACTTAGCTGTTTTTATAATGTCACCTCCTTATTTCATGAAGTCAGCAACCTTATCCCCATTAGTATACAGCTGCGCATCTTGTAGCAAACCTGATCATGTTACAGCTGTGCACAATTTTGTCTTTCTAGTACAAGTTAGCTGTTGCAAAAGTGAAATATAGAAAGTGCACACCTGCAGAGCTCCTTTTCCTATTTTCAGCGCACTGTGACCCTCTTTACCCAAACACCTGCTCTTCTTTCCTCAGTGGCACTAGGGTGTTTCAGGGCCTTCTGTTTAATGAAGGAAATGGTTGAAATGGTTCTTAACGAATTCACACTAGCATATTGTGTGCGTTTACTCTTTATCCCTACTTACCCTTATAGTATAAGACATAGCCTAAAGAGAGAACTATTTTATGAATGATAGGTTCCAGGCACAATGGTATTTAAAAATACTGTATTATTCTATGGTTACAATTTACAACCCTAAAAAATGGGACCCAACTAGCTACTTATGAAGACACTATCTGTTTGAAATATGTGCTGAAAAATCAAGTTCCTGGCAAAGGAGAAGGCTATGTTTACTAGGCAATAATTCCCAGCAAGAGTTTCTCCAGGCTGATGAGTAGGTTTGGCTCTTTGAAATCCTTTTGCAGTCCATTAGGCAGCATGAGAATCCCCTGGGGAATAATGTTCACTGATGATCATATTGCTGGTACAATTAAGATCCATCCACACGTGTGCTTTAAATACCTATTGTGTTTCTGTCCTTTCCTGAAATTTTTCTTTGTTAGATGGTTTTTTTCTGAGCATAAGGTTCATGAAAAGGTGAATGTTAACATTTGACAAAAATCCGTTAGCTCATTATGTGTGATGAATATGTGAAAATATGCTTAAGCCACTGCCAGAAATGTTTCTTGTGACTTTTTAGCTAATTATGATAACTTCTAAAAACAGAACAAAAGAGACAACTTTAAACCTAGTGTCTTTTGTAAGTAACTATGAGCTAGGACTCGTGCTCTCACATATTCAAATATTTTAATTTTCCTGATTTGCATGCCTATGAAAACATAACTTTGATGGCATATATTGTGTTTTTAAAAACATATTATTATTAGCACAGCTGACACTCTGGATAAGTTCAAACCTCATAGAAATCAGTGGGGACTTTTAATGCTTAAAGTAACTAAGACTCAATGATTAATTAGAAACAACTCTTCCAAATGCATGAAAAGGAATGTACAGATATTATATTTTCCCATTATCTCCCTTTATTGTAAATAGTACATCAATTTAATTTTTTATGAATTGAATGCTAAAGAAAATATGCATCAAGAACAATTTTCTTCAAAGACAGAAAAATACATCCTTGGCCACATTTGCTTTTCAAATATCAGATACTCTGTTTATTTTATTCATAATTGTTTCTGAAAAGGGATTAAATATTTAATCACCTTCATGAAATAACCTTGTATTATAAATTTGCTTTGGACTAACTAATGATTTTCAAAATAAAAGTTAAAGTGGGAGCTTTTAAAATAACAAAGACTTAGGTTTTCATAAGTTAATTCATAGATTTTTCTAGAATAACCTGTTCAATATATAGCATTAAACTAGTACAATTCAAAATCACTTATGATTTCTGCTTTAAGTAAGTTTGGGGATATTTATGTATTACCCTCATAGCTGTGTGTAATGGATTTGATTCTTCTCTTGGAGTAATCTGAGAGTAAAGACAGACTAAATATTAGTTTGTCCTCAGGCAGAAGCCAGCTGAATACAAATTTTTCGCAGCTTTTCAACAACTGTTTGGGCATTGTACAGACAGTTTAACCAAGTGCTCAGTTCTCCAATCTCTGCAGCAGCTTCGGCTACTCCAAGGAAAAAACAAACACAGTAGCACAATCAAGGTTAATGCAGTACGCATTTCAGTCTATTGTTTTAGCTTTTGTTGGCTCTCTCCATGCCAAAATCAACATCAAGGAACTTTAAGTCACCAATGAAGTGCTGACAGGGAACAAATGTCACCCTAAGTGCCAACACGTATCAGCGTTTGTGTATGGACAGGCAAGCTCCCATCTGTCCTTTTCATGTTGGCCTTAAATTTGAAGCTGAGCATAAACTAACCCACAGGGGCTTAGGACAAAGAAAGTGCTGAGTCCTTTACCACAATAGCAGGCACTGAGTTGATGCCCCACAACTCTCATAAATACTGTCTTTACATTTCATGATATACTACTGAGATGAATTTTCATATGGCATTTATCATGCAAGTATTAAAATCTGCCTTTGCTAGTTATTGATAAATCATAGAAACACTTCTTCATTCCCAAGTCATCCATCTTGCACTGCATGCTCTCACTTCTCAAAACCCAGCTTCTGATCTCCTGACATGTTTTTCTGTGGCCAAGTACGAAACACACACCTCTCCATCGCTGTTCAGGAAGTATTCGGCTTTGCTTAAAACCAGCACTGAAAGAACTGTCACTGTGATCTCGTGGGCAAGATTAATTCTCAGACGTGCTGTCCTCCTGGCCAAGTTTATTACTACTAATAAATCAGTGTCTGGCCACCCACTCCTTCTGTCTTCTTTCTTTTCCAATAGACTCAAGCCGTCTTCTTTAATCGTCACGTTATGACGCTCAGGATTGAATAGGTCTTGCTCCTGCCTGATCCATTCTGAGAATTCCTATTAATTTCAATGTACGGGTTCATGCCCGTGTAGAATTTGTCAAAAGATTCTGAAGTATTAGCCCAAGCTCATAAATTAATGGAATTTGAGCAGACTTTACACAAGAAAGATTGAAATGATAAAAAAAAAAATCCCCCAAATTGACATAGATTCTCTGGGGTCATCTTTGTAATATTTGTGCCAACTTTAAAGCAAGATTATATCATTTTTAAACTGTCTTATCAGTAAAATTTTTAGTTTATATTAATATTGGCTTGCACTCATCATGTTTTCTGAGTTTTGGTAAGTGTTGTTACATGTACAGAATTTAAATTATAAAGTAGATGGTTAAACTCTATAGTTTCCATGAGTTAGATGTTAATAATTTACACAACACTTGGTTGTCTATTTTTTTTGTTCAGCAGATTTTTAAGCCATCTTTTCTTATTAGCACTTGACATATTCTTACAGAAGGAAGTTCTATCATCCTCAAATTATAAATACAGTGTCAGCATCAGATACAACATTGCATAGTTTAAAATAAAGTCTTTATGTTTAAATTCTGGCAGTTGTATTACCAAGTTGCTTTTCTCTTATTTTACAATGCTCAGTGAAAAACTAAATGGTTGGGGGCTTACTAATTCAGATTCTTACTTGGCAAGCCAATGGAAGTCTGCTCATGCTTTCTAAGAGTAATCTGGCCTTGTTTAAGTCACACTAACAGTATACTCAGGGAAGATACCTACACGGCTGGCTTGTCTACCCATCCCAATCATAGAAGATACAACTAGATGGATGGGCCCTTGTAATTCACCATTTCCACTGATAGTGAGCATATTATACATTGGTGAAAATAAAATGTGAGAAAGAAGAAAGCCTCCTACAGGTCTCTGGAAAGATTGTATTTATTTATTAGAAAACAAAAGAAAAAGAAAAAAAAGGCATAGATGGAAGATACAATGTGAAGAAATGCAACTTTCTCTAATTTCTTAGTTTCTTGCTGTTTTTTCTTGTATCTTTCTTCCCTGGAAATTGTGCCCATCATCTTCTATTTAGTGAACTAGCCATAAGTCTTACCTATGTACATTCTTGTTATATAGATATTTTTATTTTGTTTTAAATCCAAAAATACCAAAAAAAAATACCATCATTGATGCAACATAATCATTAGAGAGTGATCAAAAGTTGAGATAGTTAATGTCTATGTTGAAAACACTTTTGTAAAAAAAAAAACTTTCAAATGTTTATAAAGCATAATGCAGAGAGAGTAGAGTGTAACTTTCCTTACAACGTGTGTAGGCTGGTCTGAAAAAAATCTGTGATACCAAAAACAAACAAACAAATAAGTACTATTCAAGCTATGTTAGAATAAAACATAAACTTACTCCTGTGTGATATCACAGTCTTGACTATGCATCTATAACTCAACATATGTTTTTTAAAGAACAATATCTGTTTTCCTTACCAACTTGTGAGCTATTTGGTATTTTTGTATTATATTGATTGACATGGTATAGAATCAAAAATTATCTGTTAGATGAAGCTGAAAAATTTTAAAAATGCATATACACGATATTTTAACAGGGTTTTCCTTCCATGTTTTAATTAATCATAATGGGCAAGAGATGATGCCTAGAATTAACACAGGCACATACATGCATATGTTAATAGTTAATACACAAAATATTGGTGCCTAAGCCTATCTTATCTTGTCTTAAGATTTGGGAGCAAGATTTGATAATCTGCATTTTGATGAATTATCAGATGCTTTCCTTTGATCAGCCAGTTTTGCAGACTGCTTGACTCCGTAGGAAGAAAGAGGCAAGGACAAACAGAACTGAGAAGCTCTAGATTGTCGCTACTAACATATTAATTAAAAAAATACAAAACTGTATAATACACGAATGCTATTTTTTCTTATGCATCAGATGAGTTCTGATGCAAACAATAAAAAATTCAGCAGCTTCAAATGCCATTTCAACAGGCCTCTTGCACTTTCTGATTTCCTTTACCTTCTTGTTCACTTCCATACTATTTTTACTCAGCATGAACTTACTTCTGTCTGAGTTTAATGGATTTCCTCTTGGGAAGGTGCAAAATTCAGAGATATCAGATGCAGGTCATTTCAAGGGTAAGGGTATTGGGAGGTTTTACTTATCATCCTCTAATCATGGAAATACCAATGAGATTGAGTTAAATCCAAGTGACAGTTATATTTTCTCTGTATTCAGGGCAAAGTGAACTGAAATTCCATCAGAGAAGATAATAAGGGCCATTTCAGTCAGAGAGCTCATTACTATGATATTTTTCAGTGATGCTTCTAAATTGTCTTTGTGGATGGACCTGAATTGGTAAGTTCTTCATGCAGCTCTAGTTCACTTCAGTTATTTCAGATCACTGCTAACATGACCATCTCAGGGAACATCCTCAAGCTATACTCAAATGAATGCTTACACTGGAACCGCGGAATCTCTGATCACTTGTTTTTTTAATGTACTTTTTACTATATTACACATATATTTATGTGAAATATGCAAAAAATATATATTTCATTTTTCATTGAAGACCCTTAAGGTATGTTAACAAAATGGTTATATGTATTCAATGAGTTAGAATGTTTCTGGTGAACTTAAATGAAGAAAAGCAGCCTTGTTCATAGAAAAAGATGTGATACTTGAAATTATACTCCTGGTTCTTCAAAGCAAGTCACAGAGTGGCTTAAGATATACTCTGATTTTTAAAATGACACTGTTTATATACTACTGTGTAGAAAATGAAGAATACAAAGATTGAAGTATTCCCAAATTGGGGTGGATAGAGCTAGCATGCAGAGAAACCTGGGTTCAATTCCTAGCACCATAAAAACAAAGAGAGACAGAGACAGAGAAAGAGAGACAGCAATAGGTAGAGAAAGACAGAGAGAGAGAAATTTAATTGAGCTCTATAATAAATAAAGAAATTAAAAGGAGAATTAGAAATTCGAAAAAATAGTTGAACATAGAGGGTAGATACAATAAAATATGTCAGAAATCAATAAAGCCAATGTATTTCTTTTTTTTTTTTTTTTTGTGGGTACCGGGGGTCGACCTCAGGACCTCGCACACCAGCAGGCACCCGTGCCGCTGAGCGATATCACCGGCCCTTTTTTTGTATGTGGGTTTCAGGAGTCGAACTCAGGCCCTCGCGCTTGCCAGGCAGGCGCTTATGCCACTGAGCCACCTCACTGGCCCAAAAGCCAATGTATTTCTTTAAAAGCTCTGAAAGACAGCTGATCAGATTTTATGAACAAAAAGTTCATCAAAAAGTACTAAAATTAATCACAAGTAAAAAAAACACCTTTTTAACAAAATCTAACTGAAATAAGCACCAAATATTTAAATTTTATCTATCAAACTATTATTTATCTTAATGACAATATGGTATACATTGTAGGCTCAAGATTAAGGGTGTGTGACGCACCTTTGCCTTTTATGAAAAAAAGTTGATTAACATTTTCTAAGTGCTCAGTATTTTCCTCCTGGCCCAAGCAAACAAAATATAATAGTTTTTTCTAAAATTTACGTCATTATGCCCAAGGTATCGTATGCTTAACAATGTTCGTGATGCCATCATTTAATAACGAAGACTTGGAATTATTTCAAATGTATGGTTTGGAAAGGAGCCCATCAAGTTCGAACACAGAAAGAGAAGAAATTCATATTAACTATGGTAGACACATTTAGTCCTAGAATTGTGCAAGTGGTGTTTCTCATTTGAGATAGTATTTATGTAAAAAAAATAATAATAATATATATATATATACATACACATATAATGGTATGGTATTTATATACTAAATTTGGTGCTGATGTAAGATTTCATAACAATGTGATTGTTTATTATTGATGTATTAAGTGCAAAAAAAAGCTTTTGAACTATGTAGACATAAAATTCAAAAATAAAGTGAAAACTAATACAAAGAAAACACTTCTAATACAAAATCTGCAAATGGAGATATGTATATATATATGTGTGTGTGTGTATATATATCTATCTATATATATATGTATATATATAGATATCTATATAGATATCTATATATGATGGCTTTTAAACCTTATATGTATAAGATTTGCTTAACTGGTTGTCTTCTGCATTTTCAATTATATAATATTAAATTATCAAAGCAAAAATGTACACTCAGAGAGTGTAATCAAAACACTTAATTTATAATTTTGTATTAAAAAAATGAATATGGAATTAGTACAATATCAGTTAGGATTGATAGGATGTAAGCAAGAGAGATTGTAAAACATCCATTTGTAATTTCAAAGGACAATTTATACTTGGAATTATGCAGATATTTAAATTCTTATAATAGAATGTTGGTAGTTTTTTGTAGAACTTTCAGAGCATTCACTAGAATCTAAAATATTACACAACAATCTAGAAAGGTTTCATAATAAATCTTCATACTGACAGGCTGTTGGGTCAGCTGAGGTGAGTATTTTAAGTCTATTTACATTTTTTGAAGAGATGAGCTACAGTTTTACATGGCTGTGTTGCCTGAAAGGTTAATATTCGAGTTCACCAGCTCGGCTTAGAGACAACAGCGGCTCTTATTCAGTCCAATCAATGTGCAAATTCTCTTACCTTTGATGTGGGAGTGTCATGGAGGTACAGACACCCACTAAATAAAATTTCCCCAAGGGGTCTCAATTAGTCTTCTCAGAAAGCCATAATAAAAGTCAAAAGAATGTTCTCTAATTATAAATTTAAGTCCTCCTGACAGGCCTTCCTATAGGAGAGCTTGGGTTTCCTCGTGTTTTAGGATGGCCACGATCTCTCTTAGTCTTCACGTTACCATTTCAAAATGTGTATCCGTCTCTTGGAGTTAGTTATATTTGAATGGACATTTTTTTAAGGTGATCAACTAAAGATCCTGTGTCTCTCCAGGTGCCATCCTCAGAAACACACATACACAATATGTATATATCAGCTTGAAATGTTTTTGCTTTAAAACCTACATTTCGGTGGGAAAATATTATATAGCAAACTCTCCTTTTATTTTAAAATATGAAAAGTTATTTCCAGGAAACTCCATCTTTGTTATTTCCTTAATACACCAAGTACTTTTTTCTGGATGATAGTACTGCGTGTACCAGAACATAATGAATGTTGTCACTTAGGAAATCACTTTGATACAGTGGTAGTATCCAGCACGCTATCGAGCAAGCTATCTGAGAGCCATGAGACAAAACACTCAACAGACGAAATAAAATGCTGGTATTTGATGATTCACTCCCTGTATTTGGAACAGATGTTGCAAGAATATAAATAATTGAGATAAGCTAAGTGAAGACACATAGGGTATGGTGTAAAAAGAACAGAAGGATTGCACAACCAGCACTCCAGGATATGCAATACTCAGACTTCCTGTCTCATAGTGTGCAGGATGCAAAGGGCCAGGGACACTCTTGTTGTACTCGGAGGACGCAAAAGCAAGCCAGCCTGGCCGCATCTATGACTCAGGAGCTGGCTGAGCAGCTCCGGGTTTTATGTGCTTCTTGGGGATGGGATACCTGATTCTTAAATTAATAATAACAATAGAAGGCTTAATTAAGACTTCTTGATAATAAATATTCATCGATGGAGGTACTTTATGTATTTGCAGTGCCTAGTGAGCTGTAGCTGCCCCTTACTTTCAGTGTTGCATGTGCACTAGGTGTCTCCTCTCACTTCCACGCCATTCATGTTCACACACATTCTTTACTCAATAACTGCTTAACTTTTCTAACTCATTTTACGAGTTTCATCAGTCCCATCAGTTTTGTAGCCTTTATAGCAAGCTCAAATATTCCCAAGATACAACATATCCAACAGTACGTATTAAAGATAATATTGATATTGTTTGTGCCAATATGATAAAACCTCTTTTCAATCTCGAAAGTATCTTTAAAATACAAGGAAATTATTTATATGCATGTCTTTATAGCACAGTTCTTTCTGAACTGCTTTCTGTTGGACAAGAAAATATCTTTGGATAAAAAATATGAGAAAATACGTAAATTAGCATTACTTTTGTATGTTTATGAGCTTCATTTCGCTTGAACAATATGTCTGTATATGTGTATGTACATCATATATATATATATATATTACTTCCATGTGAGATGTGAATTTAATCGTATCATTTTTATATAGTTTACAAAGAAATACCATAAACTCTTATATTGGGTTGATTCAAGATGTGAAACTGGAATGTGAATGGGGAGAAATATTACATTCTCCTGAAAGTGAGAATTTGTATACTGGGACAAAAGTTCTCAATAGCAACATGACACACAGTTTTAAAAGTGACGTATCTTGGGCCAGTGAGATGGCTCAGCGGCATAAGCTCCTTCCCCAGGGAGAGCGAGATGGACTCCCGGTACCCACATAAAAAAAAAAAAAGTGACGTATCTTAAAAATACAAAATAAAATTAAAGAATGTGCTTGGAACAACAGTGATAATTAATTTGCAAAGGTATTTCCAGTGTTCAGATACCTAATATTCAGAATTCAAATTGAGAAATTGAAAAAATTGAACTGGGATTGGAAACAACAGACAAAACTTCAATTTATATCATATAATGTAACATTTTTATGTATCTTATTTAGGACCGAGTAGACATGTAACTTTTCCTAAGTTATTTTTTAAAATAGTCACATTCATGTCATTTATATCAAATATATATACACATATATGTATGTGTGTGTTTATATTACAAATTTTTATCACATAAGGCAACTGGTAACTATGTTATTCTTCTATATAAAGACAAGGCCTGACATCCTTTCAAATATAGCATAAAAAGTAGTTTGATTTTTCTTTTACTATTGCAAAAGAAAAGGAATTTAAAACTCTGTCATTAGGTGTTTAAACTACACTGTATTTTAGGTCCTCAAAATAATGCTGCCTTCATAGGTTTATTGCTGTCAATATTTGATTAATCATTTTTTCTGTATGACTTGGTATTCTTAAAGTCTAGGCAAGTAACAATTATATTAAAACCTACTGAAAGTATGAATCTAAGAAGTGGGTATTTTTCTTTTTTTTTGCAAAAGTATGTTAACTATTGTCAGGAAATTCCAGTAATTAAAGTTGGCACTGATAATGTTTTTGTTTGTACAATTTATATATTTTTTAAGCATTGGAACTTAGCTTAAAATCTCAAGTTGTATTATGGTTTGTGTCCATATGTCCCCCCAAAGCCTCATGCAGTCGTGGGGGCAGGCTTCTAGAGTTTGTGATTGATTCATGGTCCAATGCTGGGATTATGGGTGTGAGCCATACACCCACCCTGGGGCAGGTAGCCTGCATACAATATAAGGGAGGGAAAAAGGCTTGCTCTCTTTCTCCTCCCTTTTTGCTCTTGTTGCTTTTTCTGTTTTCCACTACCATGAACTGTTGCCCTCTGCCATGTGCCACTCTACTTTGGAGTTAGCGAAGTATGGACTGAAACCTCCACAAACTGTGAGCTAAATAAACCTTTCTTTTCTTAACTTTGGGTGTTGGGTATTTTGTCTCAGCAATGAGAGAAAAATAACCAACACAAGTGGTTATGCTATTCTTCCTAAAACAAAACAAAACAAAAAAAAACTGTACAAGTTAAATTTCGATGTACACAAGGCCTGTATCAACTACTAATAAGCTATTACTGAACATGCCTTTTTATTAGTAATTAGATCCATTCAGTCTTCTTTTTAAACCATTAGTCACACATTTGTTCCAAATGTATGCAAAAAGGGCTGAAATGGCCCTCTGTCTTCCAAACACATAGTACTATACACTTCATTGAGGGAGGTATAAATGTCAATAAACATTTATCCTCTTGCAAATAAGTACTGTTTTTTTTAAATCCAGGAGAGCATGAGATTTGGGAATAAAACAGAAGGGATACATTAAATGTCAACGCCTCCCTTTTCCATTTCAGAAGTCTAGAATCAAGGGTTATTCTATCTGGCTTTTGGCCATGAAGCAATTCTGAACATCATTAAACCATCGTACGTCCTGGCACAACTGCCTATGTCTGCTTCAAGAGTGTCCAGAGATGAACAACAACAACAACAAAAAAATGAAAATTATATCTCAGATACATCTAACAGAGAGGGCAGAGGGACCTGTGAAAAATGCCTCATTGCCTTGTGATTGCACTCCTATACAGCCACCAGTGCTGTTTATCAAGGATATTCCTCAAGGATGTTTGCAAAAAGGAACTACATTTTGGATGTCTTATCAACTTCTCTTGTCTGTAGAATTGAGTGAGAAATTGCTCAAAGACTCTTCAAAAGTTTGCAACCAGGAGTGGAATTTTTCTTGTAAGTGTGGCAGACATGATTCACCTGTGGTGGATGCTTTGTAAGGAGCTTCCCTGACAACATTGCTGCTGTTCTAAAGTGATTATCTCAGTGCCACAGTGCAGAAAAGTGTTCGAAACTTGCAAATTAACCAAGAGAGTTAAAAGCAAGGTTTGCTCCCATGGATAATCCCAGGAATCCCCATAATATATTTTGTCAAAGTACAATGGTATGTGTTTCTCAGTCCAACTCTTTCTCAAGCCAGTCCCTGGCACCCATCAAAGTATTGTGAAAAGAGAGTACGAAATGTGAAAATTCACATGAACCAGTGATGTGAAAGACTGAGTTACTCTTCTTTACATCAGTCTCTCAATAAATACAAATGTTCACCCAAGGAATTGGCAAAATACGAATAAGCAAGAGGATGTGTTCAAAGCATGAACTATTTTAGTTTTTGAATTGGCCACTTACAAATCACAGAATTCCAAGAAAACATAGAAGTATACATAACAATGTTACCTAGCTCTTACATTGGGAGAATTAAGTGTTCCTATTCATAGTTTCTTTGAAGGAGAGGCTGCTCATTGAAGGTACTCAGCATTTTCTGCTTGACTAGCCTTGATTATGCTGAAATACTCACCTACTTTACAATCTTGAAAATGCAGTCTTCATACTGGAGGAATTTCCTTTTGTTGTTCAGTCTCTGCAGTCTTGGTAAATTCTGTATAATCAGCTGCAAGTGATACAACACAGCCATGACCTACACATGTTTACCTCACTGTCTGCTACAAGTACTCATGACAGCCACATGTTGAGTCAATGATGGCTACATATGCTGTGTCTACTAACTTCTAAGAAATTTTTTAAAAAAAGGTCATGGCATTTTAATAGATAATTCTAGTATTATAGCTAATATCAAGCCACAGAGAGAAAATGCCATGTGAATAACCATTTATACTGCATAGGACAGATATATTTCTTTCCTTTTCTTAGTATTAGCAATTCCTTAATCTATGAATTACTATTTATAGGATTTTTTTAATTGAGCATTTTCCAAACCTTCAACTTTGTGATATTTATTAATAATATTGGAGGAAATGCATAGTTTCCAAATCAAATAGCATATAACCTTGTTGAAAAATGTGTTTGAGAAATTTACCTGGTATCTATTTCAGGGGAAAATAAAAAAGGAAAAATCTAATTGCCATTTCCCAGAGGACATATATCTGCCTGCCTTTTTTAACTGTTCTATTTTTCCTACTTGTGTGCTTGCTTTCTGGCTTTTAAATTTATGGGATAAATTTATATGCTCAAAAAAAGGCATTTTACAAGATTTAAGTTTTAGCAAGTTCGTAGCATGATTTAATAAAGTCCCTCTTTCTTTTAAGGACCATAGAAATACAAGTCAGTTTTCAAAATTTTAAAGATATAAGCAACTTTGCACAAAAAGGAGATAATTTTGGATGCAAAAAATAAATAGAAATCCCATAGCAGTAATTGCATAATATGCAAGTGTAGGAATCCAGGAGCATAAGGATCTTGTACAGATTACATAGTTATTTTCTTTCTCTCCTGTTGTTTGCATATGCATTCAATTTTAAATTCCTTTTATGCTCATAATGTACTTCTATTTTGTGATTATATACAATTTTACAGTCAAAAAGTCAAAGTTACTTAAGTTAACCTCATAGAAGATGCACTCTCTTCCCTGGTCCATCTTCTTCCCATGCTATTCCCATTATGAACTAATTTCAACATGTTTGTGGTTTGTCTTTCTGATATACATATATGTGGATACACACATATATGCAGTATATGTATGGACCTGTAAACATACGTGTTTGCATCTGTGTGCATAAAAATCATGCCAAGAAATTTTCTGTAGTATTTCTTGGGGTGTTTTCTCATCAGTAGTTATTGAATTTTGTTAAAGTATCATTTAATGCCAGTGAAGAGCATTGTAATTTTTCTGTTTATCAACTGATGTTTCAAAATTACATAATAATTTCCCACTCCTACATTCTTTTCAAATTTTTAGATTTCCTCTTCATCATTATATATTTTTTAAATGCACTATTATTGAATTCTGTTTGCTAATATATCATTTTGTATCTTGTACAGATACATGTAAGTTTAGTCATCAGTTCTATTTTTATTTATTTATTTATTTTTTGTGGGTACTGGGGGTTGACCTCAGGACCTTGCGCTTGCCAGGCAGGCGCTTATGCTGCTGAGCCATCTCACCGGCCCCTCTATTTTTAATATTTTTTGTTTTTTTATAATATGACTTAATTTTCAACAGTATGCGTGTTTCTTAAGAATTTGGGATTTCTTTTTTCTTTTTTTTTTTTTTTGTGGGTACTGGGGGGTCGACCTCAGGACCTCGCGCGCCAGCAGGCGCCCGTGCCGCTGAGCGATATCACTGGCCCCTTTTTCGTATGTGGGTTCCGGGAGTCGAACTCGGGCCCTCACGCTTGCCGGGCAGGCACTTAAGCCGCTGAGCCATCTCACCGGCCCCCGGGATTTCTTTTTTCTGTACTTTGTTGGAGCTTAAATTACACTGGGATGATCTAGTCATTGAAAATTTGATGAAATTCGTCTGTGAAATCATCTACACCTGATATATTTTTATAGAATAGAGGTCTATTTCTTCTATAGGCTATTTGTGCCAATTAATCTTGATTGTCACTTCGATTGGATGAAGAGACTCCCAGGGATATGATTAGCTTGTGAGGGCGCTAATCTCATGAATAGTTTAAGTCTTTGATGAGTTACTAGCTGAACAGGCTATTTGAAGGTGGGCTTATGTTGGAGGAAGTGCATCCTGAGGGTGTGACCTGGGGACTATATTTGGTCCATGGCTCCTTCCTCTTTTGCTGGTCCCCTGCTTGGTGTTTCACAAATGGCAGCAAGTGAGCAGCTTTCTTTTGCCATGCTCTGCCATCATACTCTCTACCTCAACCTCGGCTGACAATGGACTGAAATATCGGAAGATGTGAATCAAAATAAACATATCCTCCTTTAAATTGCAGATCTCAGATATTTCGTGCCAGAAAGGAAAATCTATCAATACCTTATTTCAATGAAGTTATCCATTTAATGTAAACTAAAAGGCCTATTTACATAGAGTTACCCTGACCTGAATTGTCTCATGTTATTTTAACCTAGACATTGTGTGCTATATTTACTGACTTTGTTCTTTGAGTAATTTGTTCTGTCTGCTTTCTTCTTTTTTTTTTTTTTTTTTTTTTGTGGGTACCGGGGGGTCGACCTCAGGACCTCGCGCGCCAGCAGGCGCCCGTGCCACTGAGCGATATCACCGGCCCCTTTTTTGTATGTGGGTTCCGGGAGTCGAACTCGGGCCCTCGCGCTTGCAAGGCAGGCGCTTAAACCGCTGAGCCATCTCACCGGCCCCTAGTCTGCTTTCTTCTGTATACACTTTATATCTAAGAAAGTTCATATAATTTTTCAAAGATAAATTTTTATTTCCAGATTCTATAATAACTTATGTCTTCCTTTCCATCTTTAAGAGTTTAAATATAGGGCCGGTGAGATGGCTCAGTGGCATAAGTGCCTGCCTGGCAAGCGCAAGGTCCTGAGTTCGACTCCAGGTACTCACATATGAAAAAAGGGCCGGTGATATTGCTCAGCGGCTTGGGCGCCTGCTGGCGCAGGAGGTCCTGAGGTCGACCCCTGGTACCCACAAAAAAAAAAAAAAGAGAGAGAGTTTAAGTATAGATTGACTATCCCTTAACTGAAATACTTACAATTTGTCAAATTTTAGGCTATTTTCAAATAAAAAGTGAGAAATGAGACAAGAGAAAATACAAAATTCACTCCAGTTTTATATACACATTATACACATAGCTTGAAGTTAATTTTATGCAACTTATTTAAAATTTTGTGCATGAAAATATGTTTCATGGAATAGAATTTTGCACTTGTGGCTTCATGTTGGCACTCAAAAAGTTTGATTTTGGAGCAATTTAGAATTGCAGATTATAAATTCTCAATGGATATTTGGTTTTATTGTTTTAAATAAAATTATTAATCACAACACGATCAAATACTTATAGAACAACCAATGAAATTCTTTTTCTTTTCCTTTTTTTTTTTTTTTGTGGGTACCGCGGGTTGACTTCAGGACCTCGTGCGCCAGCAGGCGCCTGTGCCGCTGAGTGATATCACCGGCCCCTTTTTTTGTATGTGGGTCCCAGGAGTCGAACTGGGGCCCTCACGCTTGCCAGGCAGGCGCTTACACCGCTGAGCCATCTCACCAGCCCCTGAAATTCTTTTTCAACATTGATATTTCTCTGTAGTTCTATTTGTAAATCAGGTTTCTTCCATGTGTGTTAGAATGTATCTATACTTACATTTTGTTCTTTAACCCTGTTCCCACATGTCTTAGTCACTTTGCTTGTTGCTGGGACAAAATACCTGACACCTGCAATTTAAAGGAGGAAAGATTTATTATGGCTCATTCTTACTGTGTAATCCAGTGTCCCACAGAATAACAGAGGAGCCTGGGCAGAAAAGACTGCTCATAACATAGCGAACAGAAAGGGAGGAAAGGGAGGAATTAGGGAGGGAGACAAACGCTTCCAGGCTACAAGCTCAGTGACCTGCCTCTTCCAACCAGACCCATTACTGGAACCCCTGATGAGGGTATTAGTCTAACCCACCCGGCAATATGGCACAGGATTCAAAAGAAAGACAAAGAGAAAAAGTTCTGCAGTTGAGGAGCTCTGGGATGACCCAACGTTCTCTGTGGGACAAAAGGCCTCGTCTCCAAAATCTCATCGCCTTTATTGGTATCCATCAGGGAGGTGGGTGGGGGTTGCAGCAGAGTGCATAGGGAAAAGAACCTTTGTAGCCAAAGCAGGCACAGAGGCCTCCAAATAGCAATGCACAGATAGTTTTGATGTATGCAAGGCTGGCACCTTTACTACCAGGAACATTTGTTTCTATATAGCCAGCTCTACATATCTCAGTAAATATGGTGAAGGAAAGGTCAGAGACAGGTTGTGGCAAGGGCTTTGTATTTCAGGAGAGAACAGCGTGGTGGTCTCCCACAACCTACCTTCTAACAGCAACTCAACTATGAGTCTCCGTTTTCCAATCTTCTTCCAAATGCCCTGCCTATGAGCACACGAGGTTCATGGGACATCCAACTTCACTTGGAGCACCAACTTTGCTTGTAAATCCAATATTTAACCCTAGATAAAACACCTCCAGAAGTTCCCAAGTATTCTCAAAGTCTGGAACGAAAAATTTTAGGAAGTAGATAGAAATCAAAATTTACCACCTTTGTATTCTCTAGGAATTGAGAACTATAAGAAGTTCTCCATTAGAGGAAAATTGGCACAGTGAAGTAGAGTGACGAAAGGGACGATGTTCATAAATAGATTGGGAAGCATGCAGGTTAATGCAAATAATGATTAACAGTAAATGATATAAAAATAACAAAGAACAATTCTGTTGGGGTTTAAAGAGAAGGAGCTAAAATATTAGACAATAGTAACCTGGAAAATGAGAAAGGATAATTGGAGATAATCTATGCCAATTTCCTAACATTGTTTGTAAAGATAAAAATAGTGGTTGAATATAGTTTGTGACGCTCTTAGTAACTGTAAAGGAAATCTTTGAACATTGTGAACCACTATGATGCGCCTAGGAAAATGCACTTGCCTTGAAAAAATAAATCCGATGAACGTTAGTATTTTCCTACAGAGATGTGGCGGTGCAGGTTATCACAGAAAGCTTCAGAAGGAATTATATTTATCTTATATCATTTTAATATGATTATTATTGATATAATTCAATTCAAATGTATAATTTCATAGCACTTACAAAAATACTGCAGTTACTTACTTTCATATCCCCAAATCATTGCCAATAGGAAGAAAGGGCTTTCTTATTTATATATTAAAAATACACCTGTTTAAATAATGTATTAGTCAAGTCATAATTCAATTTCTTGATTTCATACTTTAGCTTATTTTTATGCTATTATACACATAGAGATACAGACAGGCACACACAAGAGAATTCACTTTGGAAACTAATCTTGTGTAAAAATAATCTTTTTTAAAAGTCCATTTACTAATACCAAATGCCTCATTGAGTTGAAAGAAGCATGCAGGAATGCATTCTTGTTCGAGGACACTAACATGACTCAGACAGTTACACAACAGTCTTAACTTTGGCAATAAAAGCATCTTTGCCAACTACTGTGTTACATACACACACACACAACTAGAATGACCAGAATCTTAGGTAAACACTTCTTCCTAATATTCAGGTAAGACACCTGAGACTGTCAGGGAGTGTATGTGACAATGGGCCTGCGTACAGAGTAATATCAATGAAATTGTATAATGTATCACTAGATACAAACATAAAAGGACAATGTATCTGAATGTCAATTTTAAAGAATGCGATGGAATTTTAAAGAATGCAATTTTAAATGCAATGTTATCATAATTGACAAAACCCAGCTAAATGAAGAAGCAATTTGTTGAGTTTTATAAAATCTGAAGAATTATTGAGTTTTCTGATTGAAAGAAAAGCATATAAAAATTCAGGACGATTTGGATAGAGAAAGTGGAAAAAAGAAAAATTCATAGGAATAGCCAGCTGCTTTGTTTCTGTTGCCTGCTTCCCAAATTTTCCCAACAAAAGCACAGGGTTTCAGTGGGCATATTTACAACAGCATCCTGCAGCGGCAGAAGCAGGAGCTCCTCCTCTGAACATCTCTCTGGACTAAGTGCACTGTTGGGGTTGGTCACCTTTGTCCCTTTGTGTGGCACTGTCTCCAAAACTAGAACTGCTAAGGAGCTACAAGAAGCAGATTGACAGGCACAACCTGGTTTGCTAAACATTCTGCTCTTCCCAGGGGTCAGGAGCAGCAATGTCCCATGCATGCTCAAGGGAAGCTGACTACAGAAATGCAAGCCACTCATCCCTCAGGAAGGACAGGCACCAGTGAGGAGGCACCCCTGGGGAAGCCGCTGACATTGTGAATCTCCATTGAGCTCTCTTTCCTTAAATGTGTTGAGATTTCTATAAAGAACTTAAGAAACCCCACATAAGTAGCTGAGCCACTTCGTTGCAGTGAGACTTAGGGTCTAACAGAGCACAGCTCACTGAGAACTTGCTCAGAAAACACTGAAAGCCGAGCTCCCACGTGAGAAAGGGAAGCTTTCCTGAGAGACAGCCGAAAGGAACATTAAACGAACTTATCTGTACTCAGACCTGGACATTCTCTCCCTCACTCCTTTATCTTGCCTCCTTTCACTTGATGAAAAAACATATGCTGACGATTTTTCTTGTCTATTCTCTATCCAAAAGGGAGAGAGGTAAAACATTTTCTAACACCACCTACCTCAAAGGCATTCATTTATCTTTTCCTGAACTCTCTCCTTTAGCATTCCATAAAGATCACTCTTTAACCTTTTTTTTTCTCTCCACCAGATTTGAGCAGTATTCTAGGACCTCCTACAACCCTTTGACTAAATATGTATTTTATTACATTGACTTTTAGATTTTTAAGTTTATATAAATTATTGGGGAGGAGTGCCACAAAATATGAAATTATCTACAGCTATTCCTCCCATTACCTGTGCTAGAACAAGATTCAGTCTTGCATGATGGTTCTAGTATTGACTCAACAAACAGGTTATTATTAAAAACAAAAGACTCTTATGCCAGATGGAGTCTAAACAACATTTTTAATGACAAATATAAACTTTGGTTCCTGTCCTCCAAAGGGTCAACTTTTGGGGAAAAGAAAAAAACAAAAAACAAATCAAACAAAACAATAAAAAGAATAGAAAAAAAAATCCAAAACTATAATTTAAGGACAACAATGATGAACATATTTTTGTCAAACTGGATGTAAATGTATAGGCACTGATAAAAATTATAGACATTTACTTGCTTGGAAATATGCCTAAGAAGTCTGTACAGTCATTCAATTTCAATAGTCAAGGAGGAAAAAGAGGTTTCTTATATTATTTTAACTGTGTGCTGCCAAAATGGAACTGGCATTTGTCAAACCTGGTACAATGCTAGGCAGCTTATCAGTTCAAATTAAATATAATTATCAACATAATCAAAATTCATTATCAACTCTATGAAGTAGCATGGACTAATTAAGTCATATATAAAGTCTCAATTCCTCATTCCTAGTGCATTTGCTATTTGAAACTGTGTCAGTATTTTTCACCATTGTCCTATTGAACCGTACTATATCGTGTTTCTTCCTTTAGACCTTTAGGATGATCTTCAGCATCCAGTTCCTGTAGTTGAACTGAAGTAACATTGTTTGCTTAGGAAAAGCAAGTAACTGATGTGTAAAATAAAAGTCCATTAAGAGCAATGAGCTAATGGGTTATAACATAGTCATGTTTCACACATTCACTCTGATATTAGCATCTTTATTAGCAGTATCATCATAGTTCTCTGTAAGAAACTCTTCGCTTGATTTTCAAGGGCAGTCTACGCAATTGCTCCAGGAGCGCACAGAATTCTGACAGCGACTCTGTAACCACGTCTTTCTTATCCTGAAGTGTGAGCTTCCTGTTTTCTCTAAATAAGAGTCTAGCATTTTCTTTTTCTCCATTTGTCATCATTTAAGGTTAATTTACCTTGAGTGCAGAGAATTCTTATATTGTGTAAGAAAGAGAATCAATCTATACTAATGGAAAAAATTCCTTAGATTTTGGCTTTTTTTTTTTTCTTTGACAAAGCAACTAGCAAAAGCAAAACTTCCTACTTCAGTTCTATAGAGAAATAAATATATTGAAGTTGTGACATAAAATTTGCAAGAGAACGTTTATATCGGGCCTTTGGTTTCTGTTATTCTCGCACTGATGATTAAATATTTCAAATGTAAATAAATGAAGTCAGAATTTTATATCGTTTTATTTGCAAAGTATGGGTTCAAAAGAGCAAGGTTTTTTTTTTCTTGCCTCCTAGCAATGTGTCAGCTGTAGAATGAATGGATTTCTGCCCGGACACAAGTGGGTCATTCAGCCGGCCGACAAGGGTGTTTCTTACAAGAGCAGAGCTTTTTATGGGGACAGCTGTCTAGCAGGAAGTAGATTGCCATGTGGTCTTTTTGAATATAGCAAAAGGCTGTCAAATACTCCTAGTAATAACCCACTTAGTTTTACTGTCAGTACTTTTACATTGAAGTGTATTAATATAATAAATCTGGATTGGAGTCAAAGTTACTGTAAGTTGTTTACAGACAAGACTGAGGCGTAAATGTATACTATATAACAAATGACACATTTATGTTTTCCAATGACATGACTTCTAGTCACTGCAGGAGCAAGTAACCTTGAATATGACCTTATTTCTTAGAACCCTAGAATCCCAACCTGAAAAATGCTGATATCACCTCTTCACAACCATGTCATGGAAGAAATGTTCTCTGCTGTTAAAGGGAAATGGAGTAATAGAGCGACTCTTAATAAGCTTGCTTGTAAAACCTTGAAAGAATCTGTTTTCCCTAAGCTACTATGGGAACATTTAGCTCTGTTTCCATTTTCTTTGAAATATAAGCATTGACCTTGAAAATCATATGAACGTTAATGTAATTTCTAACAAAGCACAGCTTTTAAGGGGAGGAGCCCATCTCTTGCCTGCATTGATGTCTAGTTCTTCACCAGGTCTCTTAACATAATGATTTTGATAAGTTGGATATGAACCTCTTGTATTATGCCAATAATATTGATATCAACAGCAAATAATATTGCATGATTGATTTGGGTGTTGAACTCTACAGTGGTTAAAGAATCACGTACTTTCAAAGGGATCAATTTGTAAAGTTTGAGATACCATGTTCTTAATTTGACATTTATTGCCACTCCACAATTACTTTGGAACTTTTAATGCAGGTACATAGCAAAAATAAGGTGCCTGGGCTGGCTTCTACCCCATGGGACCTTATAACCATATCTACACCAAGCAATATGTCAGGGAATTGGTCTTAGTTTTACTGAGATTTTGATTCTTGAATACTTTCCAAATTTGGTTAGTCATGGAGATGAGTTTTAAGAAATGGTCAAAGCTTGTGGTGTCATATTTCCAAATTCCTACATCCTGTTGCTGGTTGTCCCTTTATCTAAAGGATATTCCCAAAAAGACACCAGTCATGAAAATACATGGAGATGATGCTGTTTTCAAGCAGATTGACTATTTACATCCTCCTCTTTTAACTATCCTCATTCCACCAAATAATTCCGTGAACACCCTAGAGCTCTTTCTTTCCTACCAAATGCTGTCCTGATCATAATTCCTGAACATTTCTGAGAGAATTGGAAGGAAATCATGCCTATTGACTATAGAAGGAGGCAAGTCTTATGTCAGTGACGCATGGTAATGGTAGCTGACATTAGTGCTTTGCTGGGACACAGCTTTGGTGGACTAACTTGAGAATATTGTTCAGAGAGTAATAACCTAACCTAATTTTCCAGAGATTTTCTCATGTTTAGCACTGAAAATCATTTGTCCTAGTACACTTCTCAGTGCTAGGAAAACCAGAATACATAATCTATTCAAATTATTTCAAAGGTATTTCATTAAGCTACAAATGTGTATGTGATGGAAAGCTATCGGATTCTGCTGACGGTACTGGTTCTATGTAACGTTGCCCCTTGATTTCCTCTAGAACCCTTTTTCATTTGAAGAGGTCTGGCTTACACCTCATAGATCAGGGCTAAATAATATTGTGTTTTGCTGACAAACAATCTTACTAACCAGTAAGATATATGAATGATAAATCAAAGTAATAGGATGTTTTTCTGTGAAGTAAAACCATGTGAAAATAATAATTAATACATTTCCCAAAAGAACTCTGTTATAACCGACAACTGCAGTGTAAAACTCAGTATTATATTGACATATGATTTATCAGTTACCAATTTAGACTGCATGGTTGGATGGTTATAATCGGCTCATTTGATTATAGACATGATCTTTCATCACTCAACCTTTCTTGATCTCTTCAAGTATCAGTGAGTTTTAAAAGGCTTTGTTTTTTTTTGTTTTTTTTTTTTTTTTAATTTTGACCACATTTTGTAAGGGATTGAGTGAACCATGAGATGTGGGATTCTCTCACCGATTTCTTTTACCTTCATAGAAATCCAGGCAACTTTCTCATTCTTTTTGCTTGATTAACTCACCATGTAGTTTATTCTGGTTCAAGATTAAAACCAGATGGTCTTGTTTTTTGTTTACTTAGTATTTCTGCTTTTAATATTTGGACAAAACAATATTTTAGATTTTTTGCGTAAAATTTTATCATTATAATAAACATTTTTACAGTTTTGTATTATATTTTGGTAAAGCATTTTTTTTTCTGTTCTAGAATCTTTTTATATCCATGTACAGGGTTGTTACTTCAAAATAGGAGTTATTCGAGAAATACTTCTTAATGAGATGATTACATGGCTTTAAGCTTATAAATCGATAAATATATCCAAATTATGTAAAATAACAGATTTGGTCTTCTCTAGAAGCACAAGAATGTAAAAAGATTGCTGGAAGTACATTTTTCCTTCTACACCATGTATACTTTACTCTTCCCATCATATTTTATTATGTCTCATCTCTTGAAGATTAGTTAATTTTCTTTCTAATCCAAATACTGAAGTAAAATGGTAATATTTTAATGTAAAAATTCATTTTCATTGGGGGATTTTGTGGAGGCAAAGATTAGTATGTATTTAGTTAAGCTACAGACCATAGCATAATAGTTATGGGCACAGATTCTGCTGTCAGGTGGTCTCGGTTGAAGACAGTTGTTAGCCATAAGGCCTTGCACAAGACATTTGACTCTTTGCATCTTAATTTATCGATCTACCAAGCCAGCATATTGATAGTTCCTTTCTATTAATGGCGTTGTATTGAATCTTAAGCAATTTCATATATATCTATATATATATCTCTATATATATAGATAGATATATAGATATATAAATATATAACATGCTCAGAATAGTGTGGACATAAAAATAACTATCTGTGCTCATTACTGTATTCACCATTTTTACTGAAACCACCATTTCTCCAGTTTTGTGAGTACATGAAAGGGTAATACATACTTAAAAGGTGTAATCTCATCTTTTTATCTTTTTAAATCCTACACAATAGCTTAACACAATATTTAAAGATAAAATTTAATGCCTTAGGGTTAAGTATTTTAAAATTATTTTCCAGTTATGAGATATTACAATTAATTTATTTCACTCCCCAAGACTCAATCACTGCTCTTAAACACAATAATAAAGGAAGATTTACAGAAAATTACTATGTGTTATTCCTCTAATCCTGATGAACACCAACTCAAGGAACAGACAAATTCTAAATTAAAAGTTATCAAGTAGATTTAATTTTTTTTAAAAAATTATCCTATTCTTAAGACCAAAGTCTTGCATGTCATTATACTTTCATGTTTTTTGTTGCCTGCCGACATGTCTCAATATTAAAATGAAATCTTAAAAGTTTTCACTTAAATTTTATCTAATTTTTCATACATAAAATGTAGGTAACACAAATTTAGGGGCTCAGTTAAGACTCTAAGATCTTTCTACTTACTGAACACAAAAACTAACAAGGGGAGAAAAATGAATCAATGTAACCTGAATTGTGTATACAGTGTGAACAAGTCAGTGAGTCAAAGTGCCTTATTTGCATTCGTTTCTGAGTTGAAGACTAAGCTATAAGTTTTCTGTAAATTTATTTTCAAAAGATAGGGCTCATAAAATTACAAATTACGTACATTCTACTATGGTTTATTTGTGAGCCCACCACGGTAGGGATCAAGTCTACTACTTTTGTATGCTTATCATTTGTGTCAGATTACTGCACTATGAACAAAGAGCTGAGGTAATCAGTATATGGAGAGAAAAGATTTATTTTGGCTAATAAATTCAAATGAAGTTTCTAGTCCATGGTTGGTTATTCTCCTTGTTTTAGGCCTGTGGTTAAGTAGCATAAGATGGCAGGAATAAATAGTAGAGCAAAACTACTCATCTTATGTCCAGAACACACAGAGAGAGAGAGAGAGAAAGAGTTGGGGATGGAGTCTCATGCTTTACCCACAGTAAACCAAACACCTACACCACTTCTACCTCTAAAGTTTCCACCGTCTCTCAGTAGTGTAACCGTTGTTGACCAATCCAAGGTAATCTTTCTTCAAAGGAGCTTTGCCTGTTTTCTTTCTTTGGGGGAGCTTCAATCCTAGTTTTCATCTTGGAGATCGTTTCCTGCTTCCAGTGCAGATCCCTCAGCCATGTGCCACAGATCCTTCAGCCTTTTGGCACAGCACTGCCCCTTGGGCCTTTTCTGCACAGATCCTTCAATTTCCCATCATGGATCCATTGGCCTCCTGATACGGACTTGCATGGGACATTGCTATGGGCTCCAAGCTCTTGACTGGAACTTTCGGGTCTCCAGCAAGCAGACAGACGTTTTGGACTCCTCTACATCTGACTCAAGTAAGCACTGACTAATACAGGCAGTATCTTCCCTGTGGCCTGGCTGGTTGCTTCCCACATGGTCTTCAGTATTAGCAGCTCAGATTTTCACATGTATTTTGTATTCTTTTTATTCTTACTTTATTTGTAGTTAGTCTTCATTTCCACCTTAAATCTCATGAAGATAACTTTGCTCTTCACATTTCTATCAGCATTCCTGTCTTCAGAGCCCTCCCTAGAATTGCCCATTAACTCCACATACGACATTCTAGAATTTCTCTAGCCTGATCCTCAAAGTTTTTCCAAACTCCTTAGTAAACCAGTTACAAAGGTTCTTTCACATTTTCTCAGGTATAGCTATACTCAAGAACCTCATTGCTTAGTACCAATTTTATGTGATAATTTCCTTTCAGGTGCCATAACAAGCAAATACTTAAGAAGACCAACATACAAAGAGGAAAGGTTTATTTCGGCAGATAGATTTTGGGGCTTCTACATGATGACTGGTTTTCCCCAATGCTTTGGCCCAGTGGCACCGTAGTACCTCTTAGTAGCAGTGTGTGGTGGAGCAAAACTCCTTAAATTGTGGCCCAGAAGCAAAATAGAGGAAAAAGGGGTTGGGGTCTCATAATACTCTTCTAAGTCATTCCCCCTGATAACCTAAAGATTTCTCTCTACGTTCCAACTCTTAAAGGTTTCACCATTTCCCAGTAGAACCACTCTGGTGACCAAGAGTGAAGCACGTGTGCACATGGGGGACATTTAAGATCCAACTGAAGCACTGTATTTTTTAAAAGATGAGATTAATAAGCATAGGACAAGTAGAGAACAGCCTAGCATCTCCTGGGAATGTTAATTAAAGGGACCTTGTTAATTCAGAGATTGGAGAGATTAATGTTTAAAATAGAGATGACGAGAAAGGAGAAGTATATTTGGGGTGAGTTAAGGATGAGTTGGTTAGATACAGGATGCACAAATCATAGGAAAATTTCCCTCTTATAATACTTTAAAAATGTAAAAAGTGGGCCGGTGAGATGGCTCAGCGGCTTAAGCGCCTACCCGGCAAGCGCGAGGGCCCGAGTTCGACTCCTGGAACCCACATACGAAAAAGGGGCCGGTGATATCGCTCAGCGGCACAGGCGCCTGCTGGCGCACGAGGTCCTGAGGTCGATCCCCCGGTACCCACAAAAAAAAAAATGTAAAAAGTATATTTGTGGAGGAAATTAACCTGCTTTCCCTTTGGTGTTGCATATGGAGATACAGATTGGATTTTCCAAACAGAACATAAGTAATTAATAATTTTAATGAAGAAAATAAACTTGTTTAGCACCTATGGACCACAGTTATGTTTAGTTTTCTGCAACAGAACATCAGACATGATAATTGTATGTTCATGATTTCAGAGTCCAAGACAAATTCCACTTTATGAAGTCTCAAAGAATATTTACAAAGCAAACATGTAAATGAATTAGCGTAACTTTATCATGTAAACAGAATTCTAAACTAGAATTTTTTTTTTTTTAATGTGGGTACCAGGAACCAAACTCAGGACCTCGCGCTTGCCAGGCAGGCACTTGTGCCGCTGAGCTATCTCACCAGCCCCCCTAAACTAGAATTTACTGTGATAGATTGAAAATAAACTAAATGCAATTTGGTTTCCTTTACTGATTTACTAATAATTGATCAGAACTCACCTCACACCTCTGTTTGACATGAGGTGTCAAATACTGGAACGCAGAAAACGCCTTAGTATTGAATGCCATGAGTCATCTCTCTGTGCTCTTGTAAAGCTCAGGAGTAGGTTGTGATTAGGAGAATTTCAGCACTGGATGTTCCTTCACCAGTCACAGGCAGACTGTACTTTAGATCCCAGACACATTCAATATATTTTAGATCCAGATGACTAAGAGGGAAATATAGAAAAACTAACAGAGATATTCCTTTATCACAGTGCAGAACCTTCTCCATGAAACACTTTGACAGAAACAATTTCTTCCTACCAATTCAGAAAAATAAACGGTCTCATAGATGGAGAGGTGGCGTATAAGAAAAACAGCCATGGTCGTATGTGAGGAGAAGAAAGAAAGTGATTCACTGAGTAATTAGTGGGGTAGAATCAAGAGTATTCGGTGAATTTCAGTAACCCTGGTCAGCAAAATAGAGTTTGTTAGGCTACCCTCACTCAATATTTATAGTTCATAAAATTTTTTAAAAAATAATTAAAGGGCCTGATGTCACTATCTAGTCTTTACTTCTAGGCACATGACGAGGAAGATCTGTGGGTCTCTTAGCAGCAGACATTTGTTAGAACAAGGCCACACGTTGTATAAGTTGTAATCTAGTTTGCATGTGCATGTCAGTTTGTGTGCTTACCTTCCTTTTTTTTTTTTTTTTTTTTTGTAAAGTTGTATTTGGTTTGACCAGACTCACATTGTTGAAGAAGTAAAAGAAGGAGGAGGAGAAGGAGTTTGACCAGACTTACACTGCTGAGTCCAGTTGACACGCTTCTCAAATCCCTAATTCAGAAATCAAACCCAAGTCCTTCGCTTTGAGACCTGCCAAGATTGACCTCGGCTGCCCTATTCCTGATCTAGTCTTTTTACATAGTTGATGAGACTAGGGTAGCTATATGAGGAGCCAGGCTTGTAAACAGGAATTGCCAGGAACCATCTTCTGCCTCTTACTTGGAGAAGCAGAAAATAACATTGTTCAGAGAGAGAAAAATGAAGCTAAGAATAGAAAGGAACAAAGTTTAAGGAACATTCCGCCTGCTCAATTCTTGATTCTAGCTTAGCTTTATTTCATGTCTTTGGATTTCATGAAATAATTTTACATGCATATGATTTAATCTTCCTCTTAAATTGTTTAAGGTACTTCCTCAAACTGGCTGTTACTTTCTTTGGTTTTACTTGTCACGAAACGAATCTTCAACCAAATTCTCAGTGACTGTGTGGGTATGATGTTAACATTAGGACCACTGGAATCCTGATAGTAAAGTCACCAAACTGGGAAACCACCAGTTGCCATACTCAGTATTTTCAAGAAGCTTTACTCTTTTTATGTGTATTTTCTTCTTCACTCTGAATGTATCATATTGTAAAATCTCACAGTCAGTGTTCATACTTGGTATGCCATTATGGTCACAACTCATTTGCAATTAGTGGAGAGGGATAAAGCCAAAATCCTTTAATGTTTTTCTTGGATTATGCAAGTTCAGTGTTTCAGAAATCTCACTATGCCTAATCCACAGGGTCTTTTAAAGGCTACACCTTCAAGCCTCACTCATGCCATATGGAATCCATATCTCCAAATGGACCTGGGAATTTTTAGTTTTAATATGTCCCATGATTTTGATTGAGTTAACACAAGAATTTTACTTCAAGAAATATTTTAGATTCTGGTTTTTAATTCAAAATTACTCAGGCCAATAATTTTTTTTTTCAAAACACACATGCTGAGTACCACTTCAGACCTGCTAAATCAGAATTTCAACCAGCACATATTTAGATAAAAATCCTAGGTGATGTTAAAGCTCATTTCTATTAAAAGCTGTAAATTGAGACCCTCGAGGGTGATTGATTCAGCACTACTGTGAGGATGGCTTCTTCTCTGGATCCACCTTGTAATACTAAAAATAATTTCTTTCAATGAGACACATTCAATGTTCAAAATTATTCAAGTTTAAACCACTCAGAATATCACCACTTTGGCCTATTTTAAATCAAATTTTCAGAAGTGTATTTTTCTAATTTGGAAGCTTGCTTGCCACTGTAATTTAAATGGTAAATAACTGGAGATGGAATTGACTGTAGATGTACTCTTCATTTATTTCCTTCACGTTGCAGTGCCTCAATGTTCTCAGGAAGGCCAAAAATCTGAGCTTTGGAGACTAAAAGAAATTATATTACTTCTTTGTCCCATTTTCTGACATTATATTTTTTAGGTCATATTTCAAATGAAGATAAGGTTTCCTTTCCATTAGATACCAAGATCAGAGCAAGAATTCAAAACCCATAACACTTTTGTATTGAATATTTTAGCCCTTTAAAAGTTTTCACGTTCAACAGAGTTTAGTGCGTATGTAAAATATCCAGATTTCTGCGCATCCATAAAAGACATTGTTGTTTGTATACAAAAGTACATTTTCCAAGTTTCTTCCAGGTTTCTTTCTCAGCTTTCTAGTACAATTTAATTTTTGACTGAAATATTAATTGTATATGTTAATGTGATATTTCAACACATGCATTTGGCATACACTGATCAAGTCAGCCTATTTTTATCTTCCCTACCTGCATCCTTTCCCAACCTTTATTAATCATTGTACTATATTCAGATGGATTTCTAAGCTTCCTTATGTATAGAGAATATGTGGTGCTTTTCTCTCTATGTCTGGCTTATTTCACTTAATAAAAAGCCTTCTAGTTCCATTCATATTGCTGTAAATGACAAGATTTCATTCTTTTTGACTGTACAATATTCAATTTTGCATGTATTCCATATCTTCTGGGTCCACTCGTCAGTTTATGGGTGCCTACATTAATTCCATATTTTAATTATTGTGAATATTGCCACAGTAAAATGTGTCGGCATATCATTTTATGCTATTTTATTTCTTTTGTATACATGACTAGAAATGGACAGTTAGATCATATGATAGGTCTACCTTCAATTTTTGGAAGAACCTTCATACTGTTCTACATACTGGCTGAACTAATTTACATTCCTTCCAACTCTCTGCGAGTTTCCTTTTTCCCATGTTCTCACCAGAATTTGTTATATTTGGATTTTGTTACTAGTCATTCTAAAGATGCTTTGATAATATCTCATTGTCATATTAATTTGTATTCTTTCCCTGAGAGCTAACAATGCAGAATATTTATAAATAATATATTATTGGCCATTTGTTTTGTCCTTTTGGAAACCTCTGAGGCTTTGTTAACAAGGTGAATTCCTATCATTTATTGAAAACTGAACTTTGAGGGAATCTAGGTTAAAGAACAAAGGTAACATAATATAGGATCTGTGTATGCTTGCACATATATGTATGTATGTATAGTGTTAGTCAAGGTTCTCTAGAGAAACAGAAACAAGAGAATGTGTATGTCATCAAAAAAGAGCATTTATTAGATTGGTTCACATGATCACAGACTTATAGTTCCCCAATAGCCTTCAGTAAGCTGGAGACCCTGGAGAGCCAGTAGCTTCTGCGTCCAAGAAGCTGGAAGTCTCAGCATAAGAGGGATCAGTGATACAGCCTCAGTTCAACGTCTGGAAGCCCCATGGTGACTCAGGCATGAGTTCTCTTTCAAAGGTTTAAGAAGTTGATGTCTGATGTGCACCAGCACTGGCAGCATCCAAAAATGCATGTGCTCCAGAAGAATCCAACTGGTGCGACTTCTCATTTCCCCAACAGAGTGGACAATGCCCCCACATTCAGAATGGACCTTGTGCCATCAGTTCATTAGCCCACGTGAAAGTTATCTCATTCTCATCAACACGCCCAGATTTGTGCTTCATTAATTTAGTAGATTTCTTTCAATTCAGTCAAGTTGATAACCAAGTTTAGAATGTGTATGTTCCATAAGTACATGTGGATATATAAAGTTTGATTTTCCAACATTATTTACCATGATCCAAAACAACCAAATAAACTATGAATACTATGATTATCCACGAGGAGAAAGTATTTTAAATTTTATTATGTTTTTCAGGAAATAATATGCAAACACTAACAGAAAGTATTATTTTTATAATAATCACACAATTAATCAAGATAGTAAACAAAAAGAAACTTCAAATTGAGATACTAAATATAAAAAATAAGCTACAGAGTGATAGATATTATTAAAATTTGACTCTATATACACTATATATGTATATAGAATTGCTAAATAAATTAACAGAAAAATACCTATGTCAGCTTGCATATGTTTAAGAAAAAATATGAGCAAGAATATGCATGTTTAAATGATATTCAAAACAGTGAGATTGGAAAAGAGTAAAAGTTCGTGCTTTTTTATTTGGTTTTAGTGTTCCATGATAATGTGTATTTTTTAATTTCTAAAAGTATATGATGTGGAAAAAAATTAAACTCCCAGATCCTAAAACTAAAATAGAAAGTAGAGATGAATAATATTCCTAATATGAACAAACAAAAGTAGAAAGAGAACAAGAATAAAACATTCAGCATTTCTAACATCTGAAAGTGCAAATTTAAGCAACAAAATGCTATTTTTAACATATTAATTTGGAAGCTATTAGAAAAAGACTTCTCAATGCTTATTAAGAAAGTTTAAGATTAGTACATTTATCCAGTATTGGTAAGTATTTGATCAATCTTTTCTGAAATCAACTGGAAAATATGAATCCGCAACATACAGATGCTCAAATTTTTATTCAGTTGTTCCTTTTTCAGAGACTTTTAGTAAGTAAACAACATCAAATGAAGGTGAGGGTGTGTGTAAATGATCCTGTAGGTCCCATCAGAATTGGCACAGATGGTTACAGGGTGCATCACATGAACAAAATTCATAAAGGATTTTCCTATGACATTTGTCTTTTTCTCTCCATTTCCCTCATACAACCAGCTTCTAAAATTCTTTCCCTTCTCTCATTCATATGACTCTTTAAAAATTCTCAGTGGCCTTCACTACCCTCATCCTTCCCCAGGCAGAAAAACTGGAGCTTCCTCAGCTCAGAGTCCCCTGGACCACTGGGTGTTCATTGTCTCACCGGTTTTCTTCCGAGAATTGACAACAGAGGGAATTCTACAGAATACACCATCAGCACAACCCATACCAATGGAAATAATCCAAGATATAAATATAAAGAGTAGCTAAGAGTTTGATTGACAGTGGCTTTAAGTTTTTCCTTAAATTTTCTATATTTTTTCCAATTTTCTAAACATAGTATATGTTGCGTATATAATTTAAATAAAATATCTAGCTTAATTGTGAAATATTTGCTATTCTTTTCAGGGGCCTACTGTTCTCCTTATCGTGTTCTCCTTATCCTCTCCTTATCACTTTTTGTAGGATGAGTCATTTGTAAATTCTTAAAACAGCAGCAAAGCTTTTGAAGGAACAAATAGTCAACTATGCCAAACCCTCACCATGGGAACCCTCTGTTTGGGCCCTGATGACTGAGCTAACCCTAAATACTCTAGTGCAGCATGTAGGGTTGAACACTCTTACTTTCCTTTATTCTCCATACCTCAGGAGGAAAATTCTATAACAGATCTTGTGCTTTCTATACCATCTCGAGTTTTGAGATCAAAGAAAAGTCACTGAAGAGGACATGGTGAGTATCACAGAATTTTTCTCTAAAATTGGAAGGATAAACAAATGCTGAGCTGGAAGTTCAGCAGAGGCGCAATACATGCATCTTCTCATCTACAAGTGTCTTGATCTTTCTAGTTATCTCTTAACTAATATGCAAGAACCCCCATCTCTTAGTTCCAGCCTGTGGGCATAATGTAAAAATTAATATTATGCCCAAGTTTTGAAAGTTGTGGAGGAAAAACATTAGTATCTTGCATAAACACACATGCAAATTTCCAGATTGTTTCCTTTTCTCTGAAGATGTTCTGGAAATCAAAACACATTCATGAAGATGTATTATAACCTTCTACATGTAAGCACAAAACTGCCCTTAGTTCCCTTCTGTGTTAGTCCTTCATGTTCACTATTTTGTCATGATATTGCTCCAGGGCTTGCTCCTTTTACACTGTGAGGTGTTCCCACACCACTTTTTAAATTGTTTCTCCGTTTCCTTTACCATCATCTAGGAGCCTGGGCTTCATTCGATCACCTTGAAACTGCCGCCTGCATTGCTACAGACTTGCCCCCAGGAGGCTTTTCCTGCCACCTTGCTGGCTGTTGACGCTGTGGATATTCTCTTCTAACTGATCTCTCCATACCCCATTACACTGAGGGTCCACTGGTGGCCACCACTCACCTTGCCTCCTTCTACCCTCTTTAAATAGGGAAACAATTCCCTTCTACTTATAGAAGTAGAGCATTTAAGTAAAATGTACTTAGACATCAAGGTTTAAGAATTATTTTGCATTGTATATGCAACTTGCTTCTTTTCCCTCTCCTGTGCTCAGACTAGATAGAATTCAGCTGAATTATCAATGAGCTCACAATACTCAGATCCATCATTCTATACTGTACTCTTCAAACTCTGATGCTGATTCCAGTTTGTATTGGAATTTTTTTTTAGAAATAATTCTTTTCAGAGGACTTTATAATCCCACTTTGAAATTTCTCCTTATCTATGAAAGTTCAAGTCCTGGGCAGTTACTAAATAAGAATAAAACCCAATAGTTCATATTCCTCAATTTCTTTTACTAGAAGCCTCCTTTGCTTTTCACTATGTATTGATTAATTCAAATATACACTGATGTAGAGAGAACTCTGAGCCACATACTCAATCCTTGTTCTCTTGCCAAGAAAATTTCAAATCTCTTATTTATATTTCCTTTCACTTAATTTTTTCTATTCAGACATTTAAACATAAATATGTTAAGCATAGACAAAAATAGACTTTTTCTATCTTTTGCCTACATCTTTCACTTATTCAGAAATGAAGAATAAAGATGAAAAAGTGCTCTTAAGAGAGAGCTTATGAAGTAGCAGGAATTATTATTATTATTATTATTTTTTTTTTTTTTTGTGGGTACGAGGGGTCGACCTCAGGAGCTCGCGCTCCAGCAGGCGCCCGTGCCGCTGAGCGATATCACCGGCCCTTTTTTCGTATGTGGGTTCCGGGAGTCGAACTCGGGCCCTCACGCTTACCAGGCAGGCGCTTATGCTGCTGAGCCATCTCACCGGCCCAGGAATTATTTTAAACATTTAAAGTTGATACATTTTAATGGTCAGCACAACATATAACCATATGAGCTAGATACTATTATCACTAAACACATTTTATACATGGAAAAGCTAAGCCACATGGAGTGTATAGAACTATTTTAGGTGACATAGTTACTGCCTAACAGACCTAGACATGGAACCAGAGTCCATGATACTAAACACTGTGCTACTGTTTCAATAAGAGATGCTTTTAAAAAGAGATAAAGGAAAGTAAAATCTGTTTTTTAATTTGTAGCTTAAGTCATTTACGGTTACTTATTTCTATATTTCACATCCACAAAAATGAAAGTCTTGATATAAATAATTTTATGGTTAGTGTCCAATTGATACAGTTCATAGTTGCTCAATACTCTGATTTATATTATTACTTTTATTGACTTATATTTTTCACCTGTTATTTTTTCTTCTTTATGCACGGAAACATTCTGAAATAAAATTTAGTTCAACCAAATCACATTGTGTAACTTGTTAACTTTCGAATTCTCAATCCCCAGCATGATACTCATACATATTTTGTGCTCAATAAATATTTATTCAATGAATAGATTAATTATTTGATTAACACTAGGCAGTAAACTATACTCTAAGGTTAAAAAGATACAAGGAGATGTTGTTCTTGATGCTAATGCACCTCTGAGCTAAAAATCTAAAAGGACTGTGTCACTGCAAAGTAATAAATGCAAATCTTGGTAAAATAAGAATGCAAAGGAAATAGAAGACTGTTCTGGGTAAAGTGAGAATGCTGAAGAAAATACAAGGCTCAATGCCAATTTCTGCGCTTATACAATTTAAAGAAGTGATTTTTAACATCTGAATCTGAATTTTAATTTATATTTGTATACACACATCCGTATTTCTTTCTCTTTCAAGATGACCTTACTATTGGTAATGTCTGATAATAACTGAAGAGAGTTGTGTTTGCTCTGATACACTCCACAAATTGAAACATAAGTGGACCCTGTGTTGTCTGTTTAGTATCTGTAGTCACAGTCTTGGTTTCTTTTGATGTTCTAAGCAATGACTAATTATCCTTTAATAGCAAAAGAAAAGCTCCATTCTAAAGTAAATATTCTGCAAGTTTTTGAGTTTGGGTAGCACTTAAGCTCCGTTATCTCTTCCAACCATCAGTACTTGGCTGCCTGATCTAATGTTAGATGTTTTCTCCAGCTCATCCCTGGTACTGTTAAGATTCATCTTTACTTTTCCCTTGGCCAAGACACATTCTGTAATGAATTTATCAATTCATTTTGAAGCGAGATTCCTTTATAAGTACCTACTGATGTGGTGGGAAATGAAGCAAAGTCTTGGTCCCTGCTCTCAAATATTTAAAATAACACCAGAAAGACAAAATTTCTGGTTAGCAAATAACCGCAGAACAAATCAGTAAATAATCAAGAAGTAAAACATATGATACATTAAATGAATGTAATAACTGAAAAATTATATCATATTATAACCAAGTTGCTGAAAGCTGAAGACAAAGGGAAAAATCTTTAAAACAACCAGAGAAAAAGAAACATTAGCAACTGGGGAGAGATTACTGAATGCTACATTACTCCATAGGAACTATAAGTCAGATTTAAAGAACAGTGTAGAATTAAGTGTTCATTAAAATATCTTTGTGATACAAAAAAATACTCTCAGTAAAGCAAAGTAAAATAATTCATTGTTGATAGAAATTCTTAAAAGAACTGGTAACAGAGTTTTTCAGACAGAGGTATAATGATTTCTCCAGTGAAACTTGAAATCTCAGAAATGAGGGAAGTACACAGAAACCATAAATATGTAAGTTAGTTTAGTGGTCTGCTATTCTCTTGAGTTCTTTTGCATACATTCGACAAAAGTTAAAACATTTCCTCATGAAATTTTTAATTTACATAGATAAAATATATAAAGGAACTCTGACATGAAGTTAAGAGAGTGAAAAAACCCGTATTGTGGTAAGATTTCTGTAATGTGACTTGCAGTGGTAAAAGTTTGGTCCTAAGTAGAATGTGGAAGTACAAATCTATACATTATAATCCCAAGAGCAACCACAAAACAGGTACTCAAATAAGGGCAATAAAAAAGCACACTAGCAAATTGAGTACAAAGAATAAAATAGTAGACTTTAATCCAGACATATAAAATTATGCTAAATATAAATTATATAAACACGTAAATTGAAGGAGAGTATAGAAACTGATTAAAATGCTTCCATTATACATTTTATACAAGAAACTCAGTTTAAATGTAAATACAAGATAACGATACAAACCCTTAGAAAGCTTCAGTGGCTATGTTATTATCAGAGAAAGTAGACTTTTGAGGAAAGAATATAGATATAGATATAGATTTTTTTTTTTAATGTGGGTACCAGGAGTTGACCTCAGGACCTTGCGCTTGCCAGGCAGGCACTTGTGCCACTGAACAATATCACCCGCTCTTTTTTTCCTTTATGTGGGTACTGGGAGTCGAACTCAGGACCTCGCGCTTGCCAGGCAGGCGCTTATGCCACTGAGATGTCTATTACTAGTATTTCAGGGATTATTGCATACTCATAAAAAATCAGTTCACAAGAACTGATAAGTGTGCATACACCTAGCAGCAAAATAAAGAAGTCAATCTGGTAAAACCACTGTGCAAGAGTTTCATTGCTTCTTATTAAGTTAAATAAGCACTTCATGACCCAACAGCTTTATTCTTCAATCTGAGAGATAAAAACATATATTCAAAAGCAAACTTCTGTGGGAATGTTCATATCAACACAATTCATAGCCATCAGTCATTGGAAAAGATCAAAATATCCTCCACCAGATAAACAGATAAAGAACCCGGCACATGTGTACAATGAAACACATATAGGCAAGGAAGGAGTTAACTGCTGATTCACACAACATCCTAGATGACTCTTTAATGTATTATGACTAAAAGGTTACACACTTCAAGATTCCTAATTAGCTGTCATTCTTGAAGTGATCAAAATATGCTAGTGAGGAATTTGTCATTGATTCATAAGAGTTAGATGTAGGAGGAAGGTGCGACTGTAAAGTTTAAGTACAAGGGAAGTGTGGGGAGGAGATAAAGCTGCTACGAATCCTAATTGCATTGCTTGTGCCAGGAATTGATGCACATATTAAATTCATTAAGTATATACCAGAAAGATAATGCTCTAGCATACTGTACGATAAAAATAAAATGAAATGAAACACTGAGCATGACATTCATGTTTTCCCCGAACCGTTCTCAGGTGTACGGATTATCACAGCTATACATGTATGCGATATGCACATTGTCTTAATCCATATTTGGGTGCTAATAAGGCATCACAGCCTGGATATGTTATGAGTAAAAGAGATTTTCTTTGCACATGGTTTTCATCCAAGGTCGAAGGGAATCCTCTGGAAGCGGACATCTTGCTGGCAGTGTTTAAAAGTGGCTCAGTGCACCACATGGAGAGAGACAGGGAATCCGCGTGCCTCTTCTGGTCTTTCTCCCTCTTCATAAAGCTCCCAGGAACCCACCTTAGGATTTCCCTCTAATGAACTAATATAACCTTAATCACTTCCCAAAGGCTGCAACTCTAAACACCAGAGTAGGACATTCCATCCTTTTAATTCCTCACAATGAGGATTATATTGCAACACATGAAAACAGTGGGGGAGCCAGACATGCTGGCGCACACCTATAATCCCAGCACTCAGGAGGCCGACGCAGGAGGATCACTGTGAGTTTAAGGTCAACTTGGGCTACAAAGTGAGTTCAAGGCTGGCCTGAACAGCACAGTGAAACCCTTCCTCAAAAAAAGACAAAAAGAAACAAAACAAAACCCCACAAAAATAAAAACAGTGGGGAACACTAACAATTTTCCAAACCATAACATGCAATATTCACAAAATGAGTTACCTCCTTTTATCTACTAATGGTGGAACAGGAATTTTTTTCTGCCTATTATAGTTTCTCCACCCATCATTTTTCTCCTCCTACCAAATGTTAAGTAAAAATAGCAGGTACCTTTTTAAGGAAAAGAAAGTTTTTGTAAGGGACTTCTTGGTACTGTCCTGGTGCTGGTAATGTATAGGATCCTCCTGGTGATGGTATTTACACAGATACAACTTTTTCTGTAAGTTCATCCAATAATCTAGGCTCATTTCTACGTGCATCAATAAAAAGTTTAAAAATTAAAATTAAAATATGGCCCTTACACAGTTTAAAAAAAACACAATGTTAATCTCCTGATGACTTCCTGAACTTCCTGCAGGATTAATATGTATTACTTTAGTGACCACGTGGCAATGTGACTGGTTCTCAATTATGAAACCAGTCATATTTTAATATAATCATGCATATGTATGTATGTGTGAGTGCGTGCATGTACACATGCATATATATCCCGCTCACTTACCTAAAAGGAAGTGAAAGATTTAACCTTCTAATTCCTGGTGCCCTACTAATATTGGGCTGGCAGCAATAGATATTTGTTGAATGAACACTGAAACAGAAAGCCTTGTAGAATGGCTGTGTTTGGAACTGTTCTCCATAGGCCCTGATTCCTTTCTCCTCACATCTAACCTTTGGCCACCCTGCCCTAACTTGAAATTATCAGATGCTGAATTTTCTTAACTTCTCTCTTTTTGAATTATTGTTTGACCACCAATAATACTGGTCCTTTTTATTAACGCCACAGAACTAGTACTGTTCACATGAGAGATACACAGGACATGCAGTCTAGCAGAGGCGAATTGCAAGATTCTTGAGACTGTTGCCTGAGAGAAATGCAATGTTCCAGTGCAAAACAACTTTATGGGCCAGGTAACTAGAATATCCTTCAATGTCCGCGATCTTCCTGGGCTGGTTTGAAGTAGACTTTCTCTGGATGTTGATTCTGACCAAACAAATTGTCTATGTTTAATTTTACCTGGAAAGGCAAGCCACTGGGGATTTTCAAACCAGTTCTTCACTAGGATTACTGTAGCTGATGCTATCACAATAGTTTATTGAAACATTCTCATATAGATTGAACTCACCAACACCCGCGAGGGCCTGGTGCACATAGTTAATTTCTATAATGTTTACATTATTCATTTAATGATTTGATGACTCATGATTATATGGGCCATACTAATTTTAGTTGACATAGCACACATTTTTCTAGTTTTCTAATCTCTGAAAATCGTTATTTAGGAATGTGCTCAACTGCAGAGAGGAGAATTGTGCTTGAAGCGAGTTGTATGTGAGTATGACCACAAGAGAGGAGGAAAAGACTTGATTCACATCAGTTCTATTTATTTCCCTCGAAACTGATGCCTCTTGAACTTTGATTTTTATTCTTCTACAAATTAATGTCACATGATACACATTGATACATGAACGCTGATTCCAGTTCTAACTGAACCATTACATTGAGAATGCTAAACTTTCAAGGAACATGAGTTGAGTACTTCAAAACATTCGTAAAGTCACAAAGTATAATTTTATAACAGGACCCGGATTCAGTTCTATTCTCCAGCCCTGATGTGATAACCACAAGTTACAGAAAATTCTAAGAAACTACAGATCTACACAGAGCAAGTGAAGGCGTGCTTCAAGACTGAGTCACCTGCTTTTCTTTTCTTTTCTTTATTTATTTTTTGTTAAAACAGAAGGAAATAAAAGCTTGCTGCTAAGCTGGTTAATATGTATAGCGGGCTTTTTTTAAATGAATGCTTAAAAGGAAAAATAACAATTAGAATAATAATGCTAAGCTTTTAGAAAATGTGTTTTATCTTCAAAGCATTTCACAAAAGTGTATGCAGTTGATCTCTGCACCTTAAAAGCAACTTGCCAAAATATTTTGTTGTACACCAGATGCGTTTCAGAAGGGTTTCACTCACCTTTTCATTTTCTCGGGCATAACTCAGTATGTTTAAAAAATGGACTGTGGAAAATAAAATCCATCAAAGGCTTCCTTTTTGATGCAAATAAGCTTCTTTCTTGTGGAAAGAAATGTTCTGTGGAAACTGACTATAAGCCCAATTGTGTTGAATCTGTGTAATAAGGGTCATGTTGTGTAGAGCTAAGAGAGACTAGGTTATTCTGTCTCTACTCAGGTTGGTGCAAAGAGAAACAAGATTAGATACCAAAGAGCTAAGTAAATATATTTTTAGATACTGCCATGCAGAGATTAAATTCACTGGCTATTAAAACCTTTACAAAAATATATTAATTTAGCAGAAACCAACCTGAAGCTTTTTATTTTGATCCAGTTGACACTTCTGTCCAACTGCTTCTGGAAAAGCATTTCAGCTAGACCCAGCATTGCCCTTACAGGCACAAACACAAATGTAAAATGCAAGAACCAGAGCTGGGGCCGCCTGAAGCAAACTCCAGGGAGGCAGGTGAAGTGTCCTGCACCTTACACCTCGCACTGCTAGTTCCCTTGCATTTAATGAGTCTCTAAAGTAACACCTGCCACCAGTGGCCCTTGGAAAAACCCGCCCAGCATTGAGGAGTAACACTCCTTTTCTTTCATTCTTTACTTCCCTTTTATTTTTAAAGTGACGTCATCAATGCCTATTAATTGTCGAGATGAATTCAATTTACAGAGTTAAATAGAAAAAAAGATAAATAAATGCCTCCCTCATCCCACCAGTGGTATCACTATTAAATCCTTTCAGATCTCATCAATAAACATATCTGATTTAATAAAAACAATATTCTATATTTGTATATTTTAACCCTCAAAAATATTGGTGTATATCTTCATAGCTTTTCATGACATTATAAATATTTGCATCATAAACTTAATTTTTACATGGCATTTCATTTCTAAACATCATTTTCTAATTGTAACAATCCCTGAATTTACTAGATTGTAAAACTCAGCTAGAGGATTGCTTAAAAATATACAATCATGAGCTGTCTTCTGGATTTACTATGTCAGAATCTCTAGGATAGGGTCTTAAGAACTTCTATTTTTATTTAACAAGCTCTCCAGGTTATTTGGAAAACACTGGCTTAAATCTTGTGTTGTTTAATTCCAACTTACTTTTGCTATTATAAATAACTCTAATACATTATATCTGCTCATTATGTTCTAGCCTGATTATTTGCTTAGGTTAAATTCAAGGAGGTGAAATCGCTTGCTTAAAGAGTATGCACATTTTAAAATTTTTAGCACATATTGCCAAACTAGTTGCTATCAAGTTGGCAGCAATTTATATCTTTATCACTACACATGGTTGGTACAACATTGGTTGTCAGGATCAAGGGTGGCTAGGGTCAAGATCTTTGTAATACCCATAGCTAGCATTGTGCTTTACCTCCAAATCAGTAATAGCTACAAATAAAAATGTGGGAAGGAATCCTAAAGCAATTTCAACCTATTTTCTAGGAACTATCAACTATGTAAGTTGGAAAATAATTCCTTGTTCACTTCCATCCCTTTTGTAGGTGCTATATTTTACCATTCACTGTGGAATTTTGCAAACAAAAATTTGACAGCATTTCTAACCCAGTGTTATTTTCATTTGGTTTTTCTAAACCATAAGGGATAATGATATAAAAACAAGTTTCGAGCTCACCTGAATCAGGGGAGACAAATTTTTGGAAATCTGAATTTTTCTAAATCTGGTCAGATTTGTTTTGCACAATCAGACTGGAAATCTCTGCTTTGGCCACACTCCCTAGTTTCTGAATGAGAAAAACAGCTCAGAGACATTATCTTTTGGCACAGAGGTGAGGAATCATTTGGCCATTTGGTGAGTGACAAAGCTGTGATTAGAAGTCATGTCTGTGTCTGTGAATATAGAATGTTTTCTGGTATTTTGCTTTATGATTAAGTCTGTGAATTTATCCCAAAATAACATTTTTATTAAAATGCTGCAAACGAAAGCTATTCCTTTCCAAATTCAATTATATTTCGGCACATAAAATTTGATCAAGTAGGTAATACAGCTTTTGTAACCAATAAAATAGCACTTAAGCCAATACCTTCAAGTTTTATAATAATGTATTGCTTCCCTATTGATGGAAATAAAGACAAATATTTCAGAATTTTACTTAAATATAAATTGATGAACTAAACACTTTCTCTGAAGAACTCCTATTTTAAATTTTTCCTTGCAATTCTTCTAACATATGTCAGTGAGAAAGCCTCAATACCGTGCTAATGACCTTAAAAGATCATATTTTGCAGCTTTTTAACTCTCCCTGGAAGAAGAGTGCATGGACTGTGCCTGGAGGACCCTTGTCCCTCAGAAAAGGCAGGAAAGTGGGAACTGGGGGCTGGTAAGGAGCATCACATATTTGAAAGTTCAACTACGAAATATAAAATCTTTTCAATTTTTGATTACAAAGCATGTTGACACAAAGGACATCCTTCATGTTTTTCTCATCCTTTTTACCTGTCATACTTTAAAATGTACGTGATTCTAGACTGAGTTATATCACTGAGTTAGGTAAGTTTTTGATCAAAATATGTATAATGTGTGTTACAGGAAAATCTCTAAAGTTACGTTTAGTCTGCATAAGCAATCCGACCTATTCATTTGGGATTACTCAGGTGAATCTTTTCTATGATATACATCTCATTAATGTTACAGCATTTTAGGGGCATTTCAATTTGAGCCAATATTTCTATTACTTTTATCTTTCTCAAAAGATTACTCTTCTGAATTGGAATTTCTCATGGTTGACATCGCTTGGAAAACTACCGGCTTCTCTGACTGATATGAACATCTATAAATATTATTTCTTTTCAATTTTTATTAGTGTAAAATGTTTTCCTGGTGATTTATTTTAGAGAAACAAGTTTATTCCATACATTTTATGAGTTTTAACTTATTAAAGCTGCAAATTAATTTCTTTTTATTGAAGTTTAAAGTTTTAAAAATGTCACTTTCATCAAAATCATGTGTTGGTCTCTTTACTGACAGACATCACCCACAAAACAGAAAAAAACCATTCTTTTCAGAATCTGGCCCTTTATATTTACATGCTGAATATGACCTCAGTCCTACATGTGTATGTACCTCAGATATATATATATATGATATATTATGATATGGACATATATGATATGTATATGATATAGATATACATAGGATATAGATAGATTTTATTAAGCTAATATTTGAAAAGAAAATAAAACACTCTCAGCACTTAATAAATTCAGGCATATTATGTTAGGTGTTGCTCAAACTTCTTAAATTCATTAAGTTGCCACTCCCCAACATAACTAGGGTAGTTATGTTGTGGAGTGGCTGGTTATATCGGGCAGTGCTTGGTCTCTAGGGTAGTTACGTTGTGGAGTGGCTGGTTATATCGGGCAGTGATTGGTCTCTAGGTTAGTTACGTTGCGGAGTGGGTGGTTATATCGGGCAGTGATTGGTCTCTAGGTTAGTTATGTTGGGGAGTGGGTGGTTATATTGGGCAGTGCTTGGCCCCTAGGGTAGTTATGTTGCGGAGTGGGTGGTTATATCGGGCAGTGATTGGTCCCTAGGGTAGTTATGTTAGGGAGCGGCTAGTTATATCGGGCAGTGATTTGTCCCTAGGGTAGTTATGTTGGGGATTGGCTAGTTATATCGGGCAGTGCTTGGTCCCTAGGGTACTTATGTTGGGGAGTGGGTGGTTATATTGGGGAGTTCTGTGGACCTGCAGAAGTGGAGACCGAGGCACGGTCCTTGGATCACTGGGTCATCCCCTCCAAGGGATCACGGGCCCTGGTCTCTTAGTCTCTCTCTGCCTCCTGGCTCATGGCGTGACTCCTTCTTCCCATATGTGCTCCTCTGGCTGCCACCCATGGCCGCACCAAAGACCCAAACCAATACAACCACCAAATCCTGGACCTGAACAGCCAAAATTATGAGGTAAAGAAGGCCTTTCTCTCCACGAAGTTAGTCGTATTATGCCTCGCATTGTCATAATGTGAAGTGGACTAACACAGAAATCCTGTTCACTCTGCCTCTTAACCCCATCCCCACACCAGTCAGAGCCTTGTCATTCTTTACTTGCTTTCTGTGGAGACCTCTTTACTCCTAGACTTTTCCCAGCTTGTCCTTCTCAAGCCTCATGCCCATTCCACCCCTGCTGAGCCTGTCAGATTGACCTTTCTGCAGTTTGAACCTGCACTTTGAATCTCTTCACAGCATTCAAGATGAAAATTAGGTTGCTTAACGTGAAAAGTGAAATCCTTCATGCTCACCACATCATTGCCTCTACTCTGGATTCAACATCCCCTAACTCCTGTCAGTACCAGAAATCCCCTGTGTTTATTTTCACACGTATTTGCACGTGACTCCATGGCCGTGCACCCTCTGCTGGCCTAACTGCAGTTCATCCTTTCTCAAGGAACATTGGAGGCTTTTCCCAAAGGTGTATCCTTCCCAGTTCTTCCAAAATAGACTTAGCTATTCCTTTTCCTTGTCACCGTCATGTTTTACTTCATAGCGTTGTGTATGGAATGAATCTTGATTTACTTATTTTTCCCCACCAAGGAGTTTGTCATTCATCTATATGTTGGCAACATACCTAGTATCAGTACATGTTCAAAACGTGATTACTTAGCAAATTAATAATTGTCTACGACATCTAACAAGGTCAGCATTAGTGCCTGAGTGGGACAATTAGAATCCTCCTGTCAGTGAGTTCTGTAAGCTCATGCAGTGTTCCTGAGGGGACACAAGCCCTAGAGCCAACTGCTATTTAGCACAACCCTGCCATTTATGAAGTCTGTTACTTGGACACATGACTTGAATGATTTACACCTTATTTAAAAAATTTGAAGAATACTAATGTTATTAAGATCCACCTTTTGGGGCATATATGAGAATAAGTTGATAGACCAAAACCTGAGACAAAATAAATGCTTGCTAAATCCTTTAACACGCTTATTATTTTTTTTTCTTGGTACTTTGGAAGTCATAATATTTAAAGAGACAATATATAAAATGTATTACTAAAATTATCTCTGATCTACTCTGTACCAGAAATTATTAGAAAAAGAATTATATCACACTTTCCCAAAGCACATAATAACAACCTCTTCCCACCTCCAATACAATGATGTGCCTCAAAAAGCTCCCTCAGTTTGTATCTTCATTTTTTGTCTGAACTTTGCTTTAGATATCTTTCAGCAGACTTATTTAAAAAATTTTTCCCATTTGTGTTGATTAAGATACTAATTCTCTGTCTCCGGAGTGGTGGTCCAGGTCACACAGAAAAATTTGGCTTTATCAAATATTCATGTAGACTATAAATAGGATAAAATAGTTGGCACTCCGTCAGCTATTTGGACTAGAGGTGAAAATGGAAATAGAAGCTACACATAGTAAAGGAATAAGAAACATGAATCCTGTATTTCTGGCTTTATTGATATCTCACAGTAGTAGATTTTATAAAGACAGTTTTTTGCAGATATTTTATAACCTTTATTTAGATCTAATCTGCAATATTATGTTTATCAGTTTAGGGAATATTTTGTGAAACAATATTAAAAGTGAGAGTGCTAATTTGAATAGAAAGTCTGTCAATTTTTTACCTAGTTATTACATTGCAAATTTTTATATAGTGACCAATTCTTGAAGTTCCATAGTAAGGGAAAGTAAAGCAAACAAGTATTATTGAACACCCACTACAAGTTATGCCTATAGAATATTCTTTATATTTTTTCTCTTTAAGTTGCAAATGCAACTTCACTTTTAAAATTTCTTAAAAGTTTTAATGCTGAGATCAAACATCCTTTATATAGTGATGGACCAAGTTTAATCATTTTCCAATATATTTAACACTTTTTTTTCTGTAGAATTTGTCCTTTATTCTAGAATCATGGAGACTGAAAGGTGAAAAACTTTTAAATTTTCTGTAGAATGAAAAATTCATTTAGATGAACTTGAAATGATTAAGAAGCAAACACCAGATAAAAAAATTTCGGATCACTTGGCTCCAAGTCACTGATACATTTTATCTTAGTATTTCATAAAAGGCTAGAGTAACAAGGGAGTGTAAAAGCATCTGGACAACTTGGAAATACCTTTTCATCACATTGTCCAGTTTTAATTATCTGTAGTTGATTTATATGCTCTGCTTTGTTTTCCTGAATGCTTAGTCCCTTAAGAAATATTGCTTATGTATATTACAACATTTATCCTGGGCTTATGTAGGTTTGATGTTAGTAACAAATGTTCATTTACTTGAAAAGACCATAATGCTAAGACTTCTGGATCCCAGGCATGTACAAGTCAAAGAAAACAATGCCCTTACATGGTTAAATTGTCTCCTAATTAATCTTCCTATTTCCACCCTTGTCCCTGTAGTCTCTACTCAACCCAGAAACCGCAGATACGCTCTTAAGACTTATTCTCATCATGTCTGGATTAGTCTGCTTTCCCATCAATGAAACACAATACCAGAAATCCACAATTTAACAAGGAGAGGTTTAATTTGGCTCATGGTTTTAGGAGACTTAATCCATGCTTGGCTGACGGTATGACAGAAATAGGATGGCAGAAGAGTGAGGCTAAAGAAAGCTGCTTAGTTCTTGGTGGCCAGGAAGCAGAGCAGGGCAACACTGCCAGAGAAGAAAAGACCAGGGACCAGAAATAGACCCCCAGGGTACGCCTCCATGATTCACCCAGACACACCCAGAAGTGTACCCCACAAACCCCAAGGCAACTCGCAAGCCAATCCAATTGACACAATGAAGCTTAACACCCATGAGGTCATTTTTCTTTTGAAATTTTCAAATGGATCCTAATATCAATCAAAGTTAAATCTGAAGGCTGCTGTAAGCTTATAAATTCACCATGAATAGTCTCCCTTCACATACGTATGCATCTCCCTGAAGTGTCCTGTTGCACTGCTATTCTTTCAGTCACATTGTCTTAGTTACTTTCTTCTCATTGCTGGGACAGAATACCTGACACCCAAATTTAAAGGAGGAAAGGTTTATTTCAGATCATAGTTTAAAGAGGTCATGGGAGCCGGTGAGATGGCTCAGTGGCGTAAGTGCCTGCCTGGCAAGCGTGAGGTCCTGAGTTCGACCCCCGGTACCCACAAAAGAATAAAAAATAAAAATAAAAAAATAAATAAAGAGGTCTCAGTCCATAGTAGACTGGCTATAAAGCAGAGCAGCATGGCAGAAGGGCATGGCAGAGGAGAAACAGTCCATGGCGTGGCAGGCAGGAAGCAGCAGCCTTCATTCTACTTTACTTTTTATTCCACCCAGGTTTAAAGTTTATTGGTTGATACCACACACATCCAGGGTGCATCTTCCCTCTTCAGTATCTATCACCTACACCTAGAACTATGCTAAACCAATCACTGGATTTACCCAGTATCACACATCCGTGATCCAGCATCATATACCATTGGGCTAGTCAATAACAACACCCCACCTATGAGCACATGAGGTTTTGGGGGAACATCTAGATATAAGCCATAACACACATAGCTCTGAGTTTAATGGTCACCTGGCCAGCCCCTGAAACCAGCACAGGTGAGTCCATGGCCTTTCCATTTCTCAGATACCCAGCAGAATCATGGACCTCCTTCAAGCCTTTATTCTAATGCCAAATTCACAAGGAGAAAACCACTATATTTGAAAAATAATATTTCAGATCTTTGATTTCCATACCTTTATCTGTTTTCCCATAATATTAAAAATCATGAAAGACTACAAATTAATTCTTATTTTTGTGCATCCCTGCCTACTAAAAAGTAATCTCTATGACGAAAAAGATTTCTCTCTACTGTAATTAGTTCCCTGTGAGGCAGTTCTTAGAATTATAAGGGTAAAAAATATGTTATGTTTGTTGCTTACATAAATTTATCCCAAATCTGAGGCTTCTGTATAATCTGATCTTAGTAAGGGAAGTGCTGGAAAAGAAGACTGAACACATGTTGTGTCTAAACCTCTGGAACAGAACTTCTGATTTTGGCAGACATCTCTATAGGCTCTAATATATCTAAGTTTTTGAGAATAGGATCACTCTGTAAAGAGAGAAGCAGGAGACGCAGCAGAGCTGGATGACTCACTGGTATCACTTTTCAATGCCCCCTGTCTATAAAATGTGTTGAATCTCAATTCCAAACAGCTCTTCACTTCCTTTAGTCCTTTCAATTCACAGGTCAATGCCCTTGATCAAGTTAGTCTTAGACTGTTATGTATCATGCCACATATGTCCTGGAAATAATTTTCTCTGCCTTGAACACAACCACCCTATATTTTTGGGATCATTGTTCAGTTTCATCACATTTAAGGACTCTCGCTGGGATTGTCTGGATCCCATCTGGCACCCCCGGTTCCTCACACAGAGTGAATGATGGACAAATAGTGGCTCAGTGAAGGAAAATACTACCTACACCTCTGCAATAGTCTCCCATACGCTCCCTTTGACTTCAATGTCCCCTGTTCCTCCCAGCAACATTCTTCAGGAGTAGCACTTTTCTAAAAAATAAAACGTGTTCATTTCTCTCTCTTACTTACAATCATTTAATACCTGCAGGAAGAAACCAAATCACTTAAATGTTTCTATAATATGATCCCAGATTCCCTTTATGGTTTTCTCTCTAGTGATCCATTCTACATCTTTTGTATTTTGGTCACAGCCCAAACACCATTGCTTTAACAATGTCTATGCCTTCACACAAAAATATCTTTTCAAGTAGTGTAATCTCTGCTTAGAAGGCAATCTTGCTTTTCCCAACAGCCTTGGTCTTTCAGAGTCTTTGAAATTAACTAAAATTATTTTGACAACAAATAACCCACCCATTCTTTTTCCTACTTCCCATGATTCCAGCTGTGACAATTGTTATAAGAGACCAGGGTTTGTTTCAGACCTGGTGAAGGTGGGTTGAATAGGACAAAACCAGGAAGGGAATGATATAAAGAGTCTATGCACACAGCTGCCCATTCCTAAAAAGGGATTGCAATGTTATTCCTAAGAAAATGTGTAAGGGTTAATCTTTTTTCTGCTATCATTGCAAAATGTCTGAGGCAGGAAAACCTCATAAAATGATTATTTATCTCCCACTATGAGACTCTGAGAGACCAAGATCATGCAGCCTCCTTGGTTTGGGCTCTGGTGAGGATCTTTGGCAGATGGCATCACAGAGGGAGTACGGCGGGAGTAAGAAATCACATTGTCTGTGTGAAACTAAAGAGAGACTTAGGGACTTCAGGCTTTTAGGACAACTCACTTTTATGAGGACTCATGTCAAAAGATCAGTATTCTCATCTTAGGGCAGATACACCAATAACCTAAGAATCTTCCACAAGGTTCCCCCTTAAAGTCCTGCCTTCATACCAAGGAGGAAGATTCAATACATGAACATTTGGATAAACAGCATCCAAACCTTAGCAACATCTTACTTCTGGTTCTAATTCTGAGTTCCTATGAAGAAGAAAGGAGTTTGGTATCACGTTTAATTAAGTAATTTTTGAGAAAATTTGTAAGATATTACTTTAATCATATTTTTAGGTCCTCCCTGCTTGAGAAAATAATAAGGAAACAGAAGATTATCCTCACTGTGGGAGTCAAATTTCTGATGAAATTAAATCCCACATGATCCAATTATTTCTCAAGGGCCCACCTTGTAACATTGTTACCCCACCAGGAATCAATTTTTCAATATGTGAATCTTTGGAGGACTCTTCATACTTAAATAGCAATATTCATCTGCACGAAACCTAAGCTGGCTCTCAACATGGGCAGTTATTTTCTCCATAATCAAGGCCAGCAATATTTGCCCAGTGACCTCCAAGATGGAAAGTTGAAGAAAAATTGGAAAAGAAAATCAAGAGCAGGACAGATGCATCAGTGTGACCAAAGCTAAGACAACAGTGTGAGGGGACTTGTAAGACGTACTTCTGGACACATCTAGAAAGCACCAAGCTAGAACTTATAGGGATGAAAAACCAGTAACTGTCTGGATTTTCTGACAGAACAATTTACCAGGTGTGCTGTATCACACTTTGGTATAAATGTGAAATATTTTACAATTATGGGAGAGTGAGATGAAGACATTTAAAAAACAACGATCTGCACTCAAGTGTCATGGTCTCATAAAACCTGTGTTGAAATCTTCCCTATCACAACCATCACCTCTCTTTACAGAATGCTTTTCAATTTGCCACTTTTTGGTCCTAGACTGTAGGCATAGTTGTTTCTGTGCTGTTCTTACTCAAGGATCTCTTCTACCTCGGGGCTTTTGTACTTGCTGTTTCTTCTGCCGTAAACCCCCTTTCCAGCAAAGAGCTATGTTACTTGCTCCTCATATACTTTAGATATTTGTATTAAAATCACCTATATGAGCTTTTCCAAACTACTGGTCTAAATTTTTCATACCTTAATTTATTACCGTGCTTTTTGGTCTTTGTCCTCACTAGAATTCAAGCCCCGTTGAGAGCAGAGATTCCTTGTTTCTGCTTTTCCTCACTACTGCATCTGCAGTGTCAGGAGTTTACCTGCATCACAGGATAGACTTTACCGGTGCTCCTTGTTAGAGATCCCTGTCTGTGTGGCTCTCTTCAATTTAGCAAGGAGCTCCTCTTGAGGGACATGGGGAGATGATGGAATATTTACTTCTCATCCCACACATACTATATGCATCACACATGGTCCAAGATGATGAATGTTTGGTGTTTGCCACTTCAATTGTGTCAGTGAACTGGCAGGAACCTTTCTCTCTTCTTTGCTTTACAGATTGTTTTCCTGCCCTGACACTTTGTGTCATTCTCTTGTAATGCTTCATTGGACTGTCAAAGCAATGGATATGAGGCAGAAATTGTTGTTCTCATTTCATAGCCAGAAAGATTAAGGCACATGAGAAATAAGACCCGTACTGAAGTCAGTAACATGGTCAGGATTAGGATTCAGACTGCACTGGATCCCCTGGGTCATACATGTTCCTAAGGAATTATCCATGGATAAATATGTTAGGAGAGAAATAAATCCTTTCATTTTCACCAGGGAATCTATTGGTCAACATCTTTTTCAAAGACAGACAAAATATGTGTCTATATGTGCAAGTGGATATATATGCATTTGTTTCAAAGGCAATAAAGAGAAAGAAGTCTCCTCTCTAGAAATCATTGAAAATTAAGTACATTTTAAGGGGAAATCAGTATGTTAATTCAAATTAGCATAAGCTGTATAAAAGATAAAATAAATGTATGGAGAGATTTAGTTAAAAATTTAGGTTTATATTTCAAAGGATCTTTAAGAAAGAGAAATGCTGAAATAAAAAATTTAGGTCCATGAAAAGGATCTAAAAATCCAACACCTATTCCAGAACATCTTGTTATATGGGAGTTTAAAAGTCATAAATCTTTTAAAATAAATAATAAACCCTCAGTGTTTTGTATAGAAGTAGTATATTTATTGATAAGATAGGAATCCTTCTATGCAATGTTTTTGCAGAAAGGTAAATAGAAGAAACAGGAGTGACAATGATGTTAGAGTGAATATTGGAGCTGTGGCAAAAATTGAGAAAAGGGGGCCGGTGAGATGGCTCAGCGGCATAAGTGCCTGCCTGGCAAGTGCGAGGTCTTGAGTTCTACTCCCGGTACCCACATACGAAAAAAGGGCTGGTGATATCGATCAGCGACATGGGCGCCTGCTGGCGCGTGAGGTCCTGCGTTTGATCCCCGGTATCCAACAAAAAAAAAAAAAAATTTTTGAGAAAAGAATTACATTCATTCAGTCCATGTTTGGTCATCAACCATTCTAGATGAGGCACAGTTCTTGCCAACGGGAATAGAGGCGTGAGAAAGAACCAGGCTGGGCTATCCCAGCTCTTGATGAAATAGGCTAGGAACTGTGATAAGATAGGATGAACATGATCAAGTAAGAAAGTTGTTGTAAACATATATGGTGGTGGGACCCATTCTATTATGCCTTGGCCAAAAGCAATGGCCTGAGTATTGCAAACACAAAATAATGAAATGTGTGTTCGACCCCGGTATCCACAAAAAAAAAAAAAAAAAAAAAAAGAAATGTGTAGGATGTTAAATCAACTTAGCTTCAAGAAAGAAGAGAGGAGGCATCACCTTGTAGGAGTGTGAGGAGATTGTTGAAGAGAAAAGCATGTGAGTGGGGGTGGACTGAGTGAGAAATAATCCAACCTCAGGGTGGGTGATCGCCATTCAATGTGCGGGGGCCTGGAGAGGATGGAGAGACAGAGGAAAGGTGCATCCTCTCTGTCGTCTGAAGCTGCTACACCCTTCTGCTTACCTTGAGCGTTGGAACCCGTTTCTCCAGCCTTTGTCCACCAGAACCTGTACCAGAGCTTCATCACAGCACCGCCCACACACACACAAGTTCATAGCTTTGGCTTCAGCCTGAGAGTCACACTCTCTGTTTCCCTGGTTCTGGGGGCTTCAGATTTGGACTGAGCCATGCTGCCTCATCTTTCCTGGTTCTGTAGCTTGCAGAAAGCCTGTCCTGCGAATTCTCAGTTTCCATAAGCATGTGAGCCAATTCTAGTAATTTTCTCTCTTTTTCTTTTTCTTTCTCTCTCTCTCTTTCTTTCTTTCTTTTTTTCTTTCTTTCTTCTTTCTTTCTTTCTTTCTTTCTTTCTTTCTTTCTTTCTTTCTTTCTTTCTTTCTTTCTTTCTACCTACCCTTCCATTTGTTCTATCTCTATGGAGAACCCTGACTAATAAAAGGCATCTATGTGGGGTCCCACATCTACATTTGGGTTTGTTTGTGTTCTTCTTCCTGGTACTGGCTCCCTTAATTCTTCCTCTGGCTGTACCTTAGAACCTTATTCCAAGATCTGTCTTCTTTACGATGCCCTCTCACAATTGCTCTGATTTAGCATTCAGATACATTTCATTCCCTGGAGCTACTATCATTTTGTTTACACCTCGATTATGGTCCTTAGACCACAATTTTGACAGCTGACTAATAATTTAGTTTCCATTTTTCACCCTTCTGGTTATTCACAGATAATATTTTTTATAATCACTGTTTTCTCTTTTGGACTCCTTTACAGTTTTTCTATTGTTATTGTTGGGTTTGATTTGTGTTTTTGTTTTTGCTGTTGATGTTCTCTCACATGCCCCCACCCCTACTCTCTTTGTTCTGACATTTCTCTTAAGAATTTATTGAACATTCTCTTTTGGTGGAACCCAGAGTTAAATAGGTGTGCCTCCTTCTTAGCCAAATATTTATTCCAAGAGATCTTTCTGGTTTGTGCTGAGTGTGTCATAAGAGTGCCGTCACTGCCAGACTGAGGTCACTGACTTGTACAGTTCAAACTTAGTATCTCCTTATCCATGGAGGAAATAGAGATGTAAGGGTTTACACATAGAAATGCTGGTGTTAGTACTTGAAGCTTTCTAATCTCTCTTCTTTTCTCCTGCTTTTGTAACTTTTCAGAGACCTGTCCTACTAAATCTACTGTCTTAGTGAAAAAGAATATGAGAAGACACACCATGAGTAAGTCAGCACATCCATTTACATGTTCCTAGTTTCTGCTATACTAAAAACAGAGAATTCTGTCCTGTAAAGGTTAAAAGATGACAAAGGCATGGTCCCTGCTGTCAATTAGGAGCAACTAAGAAAAAGCTGGAATCTTAAATGTTTATTTAGTCATTTTATAGCAACTAATTCTACTTGAGCAAAGAGGGGAAAAGGTCAAATCTTGCAAGTTAAAAGTGAAATAATACATAAATAATAGGTCAATATGACAATTTATACCTAGATGATGTAAAACTAAATCCCAAAGTATTACTGTTTTTTATAAACATGTACTTCCAAATGTAATGAACACTCCTAATTGAAATAAAATATTTGGGAAAATTTCCTAATTCTCATATTTAATATGAAGTATAAATATAAACCTTAACAAAATAAAATTATCACTTAGACATATGCACACCTATACACAAAGAAAACAAAGCAGAGCTATTGTAATTTGGCTTTTTATTTAGTACCTCTTAGATTCATTCACTCAAGGTTCACATAGGCTTTCACTGTTGATGTCTGGTCTGAAACCAAGTATGGAAAAATTAGGCTCTGTAAGGAAGAAAAATAGTTATGAAATTAAATAGATGATACTAGTTTATTTTTATTAAACATTATACTATTCCTCATACAGTTTGCCTCACAATTTTCATGCATGGATTAAAAATAAATCTGCTAATGAAAAATACTTTCATATTCTGTCCATAGTGGTTACTTTGGTCATTTCTAATTAATTCTTCATGGACAACAAAAAACTATAAGGATCTGTTTTGCTAGTGTTTCTCATCGATTTTTTTATTCCATTCCCTAAACCAATCATGCTTTAGCTCATACGTAATCATAAAATGTCTTATGTCATTATTATAACAATTTCCTCCCCTATTTAGCAAAATCTAAATTGGGCTAGAAGTTCTGAAACTTCCTAAGTTACACATGAATGCTCTTGCAGGTAGTTTCCATTTTCAAAGAATCAAAACACTATGGGTGGGGCAGTCAGAGGAAAAAATAGCATATGCAATAGTACAGAAATTAAAAAAAATTGAATAACTCAAATTGAAAGAAAATTGGAGGAACAATCTTCTTAGATTTTTTTTTTTTTTTTTTTTTGGGGGGGAACATGGGTAATCTTGATGCTTGTGAAAGGTTCTTTTTCTTTTTTTTTTTTTTTTTTTTGTGGGTACCGGGGGTTGACCTCAGGACCTCACACACCAGCAGGCCCCCATGCCACTGAGCAATATCACAGGCCCTTTTTTCGTATGTGGGTTCCGGGAGTCGAACTCAGGACTTTGTGCTTGCCAGGCAGGCGCTTATGCCGCTGAGCCATCTCACCAGCCCTGTGAAAGGTTCTTGAATCCGTGAATATATCACTTTTTCTCTCACTTTCTGTCTTTGGCAAAGTTCCTGGACTTCCCCAGAACGTGCTCCTCTGGCCGATATTCTCAAGCACTCTCTCCTTTGTCTCATAGGAAGCTCTGATTTAATTTCTAATTGTCTTGTTTATCACTACTTTGTCCATAAGGTTTTTTTTTTTGGTTACCAGACTTTGAATACTTTGAAATTACCCATCAAATTCACTACTGAGTGAAATAGTCATTTTCATGCTGGTATCTACTGATAGAAAATAAATTCTGAGGGGCGGGTCCTTCTTGATTAACAGTGCACACTGCCGTGCTGCTGCCGTTCACTTAGTTAAGTGCCTGCTGCTCAATAAATACTTGCTACAAAAATAAAGAAATGAAAACCCGATTTGATGTCATTTGAAGTGCCAGTTATTTTTCATATTAGACATTTTTAACTGATTTTTCATAACATCAGTTCATGAGCATAGAGTACTTCTGCTTACCTACTCTTAAGTCTTAGCTCAATTTACTCACAAGGAGAGTTGAGGAAAAAATGACTATCTTCTGTATGTTCAATGGCTTGAATGTTTGTATTGCCTCCAAAACTCATTTTATTTATTTATTTTTATCTTATGGAAAAAAGGTAAAAGAAAATTTCATAACAAAATAATAGGAGAATAACAATAGTTAAAACATTACATGTTGTTATCTCTAAAGTAGCTGTTCAGGGTACAAGATACGGGCATAAAAATTTTTCCAATTGATATTAGCACAAACCTTCCTTTTTAATGAACTAAGAGACCCTAGTAGTATAACTGACTTGCATTTTTTCCATTTTCCCTACTGTCCTTTCCCCTTTCACCCACCCTAGTTCCTTTTGAAAAATATCTTCCCATTTCATAGTATCTATTGTACATTTAAAACCTTATTTACTCTTTCAGTCTCTCACACCAGGGAGACAATACGTTGTTTACACATGTGAGTCTGATTTATTTCACTTATGAGTATGGTCTCAAGTTGCATGCATTTACCTATAAAAATCTCAAGTTTATCCTTCTTTATGGCTGAATAGCACCCCATTATATAAAAATACCACATCTTTTTTTAACCATTCCTCAGTTGATGGGCATTTGTGTTGTTTCCAAGATTTAGCTTGTACAAATTTTGCTGCTATAAACATGGGTGCACATATATCGCTGTAGTATGATGCTTTTAATTCTTCTGGGAAGATACCCAGAGGGGAATAGCTGGGTGGAATGGGACCTCTAATCCTAGATTTTGAGGAATCTCCACACTGATTTCCACAGTGGTTGCACCAGTCTACACTCCCACCAACAGTGGAGAAGCATTCATTTTCCCCACAGCCCCTCCAGCATTTGTTATTGGTTGATTTCTTGATGATAGCCATTCTTTCTGGGGGAGATGGAATCTCAATGTTGTTTTGATATGCATCTCTTGAATGACCAGTGAGGTTAAACATCTGAGAAGTATGTATTCATCTCAGATGCCCATTTTTGATTTGGTCTTTGAATTTAGGAGGATCTGATTTTTGCAATTCTTTATAAGTTCTAGTCTTTTGTCTTAGAGACAATTGGCTAAAATTCTTTCCCACTCTGTGGGTTGTCTTTTCACTCTGTGGCTGATTTCTTTTGCTGTGCAAAATCTTTTAATAAGATGAGATCCCAGTTGTTGAATCTTTGAAGTGTTTCCCGTGCAGTTTGGGTTTTCTTCATGAAGTCTCTGCCTACCACTGTGTCTTCAAGATTTCTATTTACTTTCTCTTCCAGTAGATTCAGTATTTCTATTTTAATACTTAGATTTTTGATCCATTTTGACTTTACTTTAGTGCGTGGTGATAGACACAGGTCTAGTTTTAGTCGTTGGCATATGGAGTGCCAGTTTTCAGCACCATTTATTAAAGAGGCTTTCTTCCAGTGAACATATTTGGCCCCTTTGTCAAAGATAAGGTGGCTGAGTGTGTTTGTAGTTGTGTCTGCATCTTTTAATCTGTGCCAATGGTCCTCAGGTCTGTTTTTTTTTTTTTTTTTTTTTTTTTTTTTTGCCAGTACCATACTTATTTTATCAGAGTAGCTTTGTGGAATAATTTCAAGTCAGGGATTTTGAGGCCGCCTGCCTTGCCTTTGTTTCCCAGGATTGCTTTTGGGATTCTAGGTCTCTTCTCTTTCCAAACGAATTTTAGAAATGTTTTCTCTACTTCTGTAAGGTGTGCTAATGCCTTCAGGATTGCATTAACTCTGTGTCACAATTTTGGAAGTACGGCCATTTTCACTATGTTGGTTCTTCCTATGCATGAGCAAGGGATATCTTTCCATTTTCTGATACCCTCTTTGATCTCCTTTTTCAGAGTATTGTAATTTTCAATATATTGATCTTTGACTTGCTTTGGTATATAGATTCCTAAGTATTTTGGTTTTTTGGATGCTATTGTGAAGGGTGTGGTTTCCCAAATTTCTCTCTCAGTGCATTTGTAGTTTGTGTACAGGAATGCTATTGATTTTGGAGTGTTGACTTTGTATCCAGCTACACTACTGAATATGGTTATTAAATCTGGAAGTCTTTTGGTGGAATTTTTGGGATCTTCTATGTAAAATATCATGTCTTCTGCAAATAATGATAGTTTAATTTCTTCCTTTCCTATCCTTATCCCTTTTATTTCTTTCTCTTTTCTAATTGCTCTGGCTAGTGTTTCTAGAACTACATTGAATAGGAGTGGTGGTAGTGAACATCCTTGTCTTGTTCCTGATTTTAGAGTGAAAGCTTCAGTTTTTGTCCATTTAGTATGATGTTGGCTGTTGGTTTGTCATACATGGCTTTTATCAGATTGAGGTAAAGACCATCTATTCCAATTTTCTGTAGGGCTTTTATAATGAATGAATGTTGGACTTTGTCAAAAGCTTTTTCTACATCTATTGAGATGATCATGTGATTTTTGGTTTTGGCTTTGTTGGTACGGTGTATTACATTTATTGATTTGCATATGTTGAACCATCCCTGCATTCCTGGGATGAATCCCACTTGGTCATGATGTATAATCTTCTTGATGATTTGCTGCATTCTGTTTGCTAGTATTTTATTGAGGATTTTTGCATCTATGTTCATTAGGGAAATTGGCACATAGTTCTCTTTTTTGGTCAGATCTTTCTTTAGTTTTTGTATCAGGGTAATTCTTGCCTCCAGGAATAACTTAGGAAGTATTGCTTCCCTTTCAAATTCATTAAAGAGTTTTAAGATTAGTGGAATTAAAACTTCTCCAAATTTCTTGTAGAATTCAGCCATGAATCTATCAGGATCTGGGCTTTTCTTTGTTGGTAAGTTTTTTAACTACATTTTCAATTTCATTCATTGATATGGGGTTATTCAGAATTTTTATATCTTCTTGATTCAGCCTTGGTAATTTATACATTTCTAGGAATCTGTCCATTTTCTGTGTTTTCCATCCTATGAGAGTAAAGATTTTTGAAGTAGGTATTGAAGATCTTCTGAATTTCCACAAGATCTGTAGTGATTTCACCCTTTTCATTCCTCATTGCAGGAATTTGAGTCTTTTCTTTCTTTTTTTTTTATAAGATTGGCTAAGGATTTATCAATTTTATTTATTCCTTCAAAGAACCAACTGTTTGATTCATTAATTCCTTGTATTGTTTGCTTAGTCTCAATTGCATTAATTTCAGCTCTGATCTGTATAATTTCCTCCCTTGTGTGTGCTTTGGGCTTGATATGCTTTTCTTTTTCTAGAAGCTTGATGTGCAACATTAGGTTGTTTATTTGTGCTCGTTCTGTATTCCTGATGTGAGAATTCACTGCTATAAATTTCCATCTTAGGACTGCTTTGATTGCATCCCACAGGTTCCGGTATGTTGTATCTGCATTTTTGTTTAATTGTAGATATTGTTTATATTCTTCTTTAATTTTATCTGTGACCCATTCATTGTTTGGGAGGGTGTTATTTAATTTCCATTTGCTTTGGAGTTTTTGCGGTTTCTTTTGCCATTAATTTCCAATTTCATTGCACTATGGTCAGATATTATACATGGGATAATTTCAATTCTTTTACATTTAGTTAAGCATATTTTATGCTCTAGTATATGGTCTGTTTTAAAGAACATCCCATGTGCAGCTGAGAAGAATGTGTATTCTGATGTTGTTCGGTGGAACATTCTATAAACATCTACTAAGTCCATTTTCTCACAGGTTTGGTTCAGTTCTGATATTTATTTGCTGATTTTTCATCTGGTTAATCTATCTATTTGTGGCAGTGGGTTATTCAGTTCTCTCACTACAATTGTGTTATTGTTCATTTGATTTTTCATGTGTATTAGTATTTGTCTTATATAGTTGGGTGCTACTGTATTTGGTTAATACATATTTATGATTGTTATCTCCTCCTCTCAAAGTTGTCCCCTAACAAGTATTTAGTGACCTTCTTTATCTCTTTTGTTCATCTTGGCTTGAATTTCACATTGGCTGCAAACAGAATAGCTGCCCTGCTTTTTTCTGGGTTCCTGTTGCATGGAGTATTGTTTTCCATCCTTTGACTTTTAGTCTATGAATTTCTTGTTGAGTTAAATGTGTTTCTTGTAAACAGTGTATTTTTATTTATTGTTTCTTGATGCATTCTGCCAGTCTGTTTCTTTTGATTGGTGAATTGAGGCCATTTACATTGTTTATAACTGATACATATTGGCTTTTCTTTTTCATGTTATTTTCCTGCTGTTGGTTCTCTGCTTTACCTCTCTGTTCAATTGCTTTGCCCTGCTTGGTGGTTTCTTTCTGTTGTTATTCTTGGAACTGTGGTCATTTTTATTTCTGTCTAGAATATCTTTGTAACCTTTGTAGTGTTGGTTTTGTGGTCATGAATTTCTTTCGTTGTTCTTTGTTGTGGAAGTATCTTATTTTTCCATTAATTTTGAAAGATAGTTTTGCAGTGTACATCAATATGGGTTGGAATTTGTTTTATTTGAGGACTTGAAATACTTCACTCCAAGCTCTTTTTGACTTGAGCGTTTATGTTGAGAATTATTCCATGATTCTGATGGGCTTTCCTTTATAGGTGATCTGTTTCTTTTCTCTATCAACTTTTAATATTCTGTTCTCGTGCTGAATTTCTGGGATCTTGATTATTATATGTCTGGGTTAGATTTATTTTGGTTATGGCTGTTTGGAGTTCTATATGCTTCACTTATCTGTATGTCAGATTCTGTTTCCACGTTTGGGAAATTTTCTGCTCTTCTGCAAATAATTTTTTTATGCCATTTTTGTTGACTCCTGCTTTTTCATTGACACCTATTAGTCTTATATTGTTTTTCTTTGCACCGTTTTGTGGCTGTTGAATTGTTATCTCCTGATCCTTTATTTTTAAGAGATCTTTCCTTTCATGATCACTAGCTGCGATCCCATCTTCAAGGTTTGAAAGTCTGTCTTCAGTTTCGTTCAAGTGGTTTTGCCAGCTTTCAATGGAATTTTTAATTTCCTGGATATCTGTTTGAATCCATTTCATGTATTCTATTTCTTTCCTATATTGATCATTCACAGTTTCCATCCTTTTCCTATCACCATCTTTCTTTAATCTATCTCTATTCTATATTTGCTGACCAATTCCTTTATGAATGTTGACATTTCATTTTTTTACCTGAGAGATTATTTCTGATCTGATTTCCTCTATAGCCTCATGGATTTGTTTCTTTACTTTGGTTACTATCATTTCAGAAATTTCAGGTGTGTGTCTTCTAATTTCTTCTATGTTGATGTCTCCTGGACTTGTTCTGGGTGGGCTGGAGGTATGAGATTGCACTGTGCTTCTGTGTCTTGTTATTTTCTATTTCAAAAGTTTTTATTTTGTTTTCCATGTTGATCCTTGTAAGTTTTTGTAGTAGGTAACTTTATCACTAGTATCAAGGCCTCTCTAGGTAAGGTTTGTTCTTCAGGATGTCTTCTGTGTATAGGAGTTTCTTGGTTTGTATCTGTCCCAAGATCCTACCTTTCTAATTAATTTAGAATTAGATGTTGGTATCTGCCAAAACTCATTTTAAACCTTTATCTACAATGCTATTCTATTAAGATGGAGTATGTAACAGTTGATTAAATCATATGAGGGAGCCTTTTGTCTTTCTGCCTTTACTTCCATTATGTTTGAACACGGCATTCATCCCTCCATTTACCAGAACATGCAGCAACAAGATAACATCTTAAAAGTAGCAGGACCACACTTCACTGAACAATAACTCTGTCAGTACCTTGATCCTTTATTTCCTAGTTATGGCTATTATTTACACATTATCTAGTGTATGGTATTTTGTTGTGGCAATGCAAACCATCTAAAACAGTAGCATTCCTCTTTTATCTTACTGTTGCATTTTCACTACTTATCAAAACCATATGACACATTATGTTGTGACTTATTCCCACCTTTTTTTCTAATAAAACTGTCCTATATTTCTTGAATTTCTCAGTTTCAGAAGAACCTTGATTATCTCATATAAGACATGTTATGCAGCAGCTGGACACTGAAAAAAGGGAAGAGACTTTGAAAAAGCAACTGGTTCAAATTGTGACACTTATGCCCCTATCTTGTACTCTAAGCAATTGCTTTAAAGATAACAACATGCATTGTATTAACTACTGTTATTCTCCTATTATTTTGTTATGAAATTTTACCTTTTTTCCATAAAATTAAAAAAAAAAAACGAATCATGACATTTGTATTTTCTAATTGTGGACAGTATTTAATCTTTATAAATTTACTTGATAGCTATAAAATTGGGATAATTAAATAATTCCAGCAAGAAGGCTCTGAATATTGACTAATGTATTAAAGTATCTAGACTAATGCATCCGTATATATTAGATGATTGTTAAGTAAAGTTATTTTTGTTATTGTTAGCACTATTGTAACCTAGACAAGAACTCATTAAATTCCTATTAACTATAAATTTATTTTAACCTAGTAGGAAACCCATGACTAATATCATACTGAATGGAGAAAATATCAAATCTTTTCCCCTGCTGTCTGATCAAGTATCACAATATTTTTCAAAATTAGGTCAAAATAACACAATTAAAGTAGAGGCAAGTAATCTAAATGGGTATTTATCTTAAAGAGACATACAAATGGCAACAGATATATGAAAAATACTCAACATCATTAGTCATTAGGAAAACCAGATTAAATAATGAGATGCCATCTTACCCTCATTAGATTGGTAATTACAAAAGGTGTCAATGAGGATATGATAAAAAGGAGAAACTTAACACATTCTTGGAGTTGTTATAAATCAGCGCAGACATCGTGAAAGAACATGAAATTTCCTTAGAAAACTAAAAATTGAATGACTATATCATCTAAAAGTCCCACCACCGAGCACACACCCAAAGAAATTGAAATGAGTATGTCAAAAAGATATCTGCACTTTCATGTTCAGTGCAGCTTTATTCACAATAGAGAAGATAACACAGCAACCTGACTGTTCACTGGCGGTTAAAGAAAATACGGTGTATGAACACACTACCCAGCCAATAAAAAAGGAGATCCTGTCCTTTCAACAATATGGAGGAACTTAAAGGATATTATATTGAGTGAAATAAGCCAGGCCTAGAGAGACAAATATTACATGACCTTGCTTATATGTATTTGGAGGTTTAGAACTGTAATTTTCCCCAAAACCTATGTGTTCAGAGCTGGGTCTTTCCTTGATTGGTTGGATCATGGGGGAATCCACCCACTGGTGAGTTCAGCTAAGTGTACTGTTGGGAGGTGGATCTGGAGGGAAGAGGTTGGTCACTGGGGGCATGGTCTACAAGGATATAACTCCTCCTTGGCTCTTCTTTTCTCTTTCTGCTTCCTGGCCACTATGACAGGAGCAGGTTTCCTCCACCCAGGCCCTTCCACCTTGTCCCCTGACCATGCAAAGATTGAGACTTCTAAAACTGTGAGCCAACTTAGAAACCTCTTCTCCCTGCAGTTGTCGGTATCTGGTATTTTGTATTAGCAACAAGGAAAGGGACTAAGATGATGTGCAATCTAAAGAAGCTGAACTCACTGAAGTAGAGAGCAGAAGCATGGTTACCAGAGGCTGGGCGGTACTCCCATCAGTAGGTATAAAATAACAGTTAAACAGGAGGGTGACTTCAGTTCTCTTAAAAGTGAGATGACTGACTGTTGACAACAAAATACATATTTCAAAATACATATTTCAAAATACCTAGAAGACATGAATGAGAATTTTGAATGTTCTCATCAGAGGGAAATGATAAATGCTTGAGGAGATGGATATGCTAATTACCCTTATTTGATCATTGCCTAATGTAAGTGTGTATTTACACAATAAAATGTATCACAACAATATGGAGGATTATCTTTTGTTAATTTAACACAAAATAATAATTAAAGCAAAACTTTAACAAACTATTGATAGTAGATACATTATTTACATTAAAAAAATTCATAAAAAAACAGAAATTTAATGTCTTACTTTTCAGAAGACCAGAAATCCAAAATATAAGTGTTGGAAATCTTGTTCCTTCTTGTGTGCTAAGAGGAACAATCATTCCCAAAATCTCTCTTAGCTTCTGATGGTTCTAGGCAATTCTTTGCATTCTTTGTCTCTGTGTGTGTGTGTGCGTGTGTGTGTGTGTGTGTGTGACTGGATTCCAACCCACCATTCATGTTTCACTCTTAACTTAAAAAGACTAAGGTTTTCAGTTTATAAGCACTTTGTCTTAAGAATGTAGTCTGGGGGCTGGTGAGATGGCTCAGCGGCATATGTGCCTGCCTGGCAAGCGTGAGGGCCTGAGTTCGACTCCTGGAACCCACATACAAAAAAAGGGCCGGTGATACTGCTCAGTGGCACGGGTGCCTGCTGACACACGAGGTCCTGAGGTCGACCCCTGGTACCACAAAAAAAAAGAATGTAGTCTAAATTTTAGTGACATCATTCCCAACATATTACCAATATATTCCAGATGATTATTATACAAATAAATACTAAGATTCATTTACTTAATTGATTTAAATACCCATTCACATAATACAAGTGTATTATGAGCTAAATCCTAAACATTTATTTATTTATTTATTTATTTATTTATTTATTTATTTATTTATTATTTACTTAGAATCATGATCTCGGATGGTTGACAAGGTAGGAATTGAAATTGTGATCATCCTCCTGCCTATGCATTCCTCCATGCTGGGATCAAAATTGTGTTTCAGGGCTCCTGCCTCAATCTTTATATTTGTCTCACAATTCTAATCTTTACTTCTGTCATCACATGACAGTCCTCCCTCTCTGTTTCGGTGCCCCTTCTTCTCTTCTCATTAGTACATCTGTCACAATGAACTAAGAGATTTCCCCAATTCAGTATGTCATTTAACTGAAATCTTAAGCCCATCTGCAAAGACCTTATCTCCAAATAATGTTCGATACATAAATACTAGAGCTTGGAACTTGAACATAGTTTTGGGAAGACACAACTCGAACCAAAATGTAAGGAAAATACTAAAAGCAAAACGTAAATAAATAGAAGAAATGTGGGGGAAGCACAGTAAGAAAGCAAGCACAGTAAAGCTTGGTTTTCATAAGAATAATAAAACTCTAATAAGATGCATATACCTGTAACAGGCTGATGGAGAAAGACACATACATACACATACATGTGCAGTGTAGTTAGGGCTGGAAACACTTCCTTTTTTATTTCTAAGAAGATATTAATTTCCCTCTAAACTATTTCTATGTTTATATTTAACTGGTAATCACACATTAATTTATATTTGTAATACATATAATGGAAAGAAAAAAGAAAGATGATATTATGTAATGTAGTTGAAAGAACACTGATTTAAAATGGAAAAGGTAAAGGATTCGAGACCTAGATCTAAAATTCATGAACTGTGTGAATATGGAATAATTGCAGACATTCTAGGAATATATTTTTTCTTACCTGGGAAATATGAGGAGAGCAAAATCACCATGCCATAATGTTTGTTTTAATAAGAGGCAATATAAATGAAAAAACATTACAGTTTGAGTTGTATCAAATATGTTTTAATATGATTGCAGAAAACATACTGTAAATGTACTTATTTACTCACAATTGTTTATATATTGTGTAAATCACTATATAATGGTTCTGAAACCTCCATTTTACAAAACCATTGGTAGTAAAATTACTTTCTTTTTTAACCCTGATTGATAGAGCCTGTGTCAAAATTTGTAACACTACATACTTATTTTGTTTATGAATAATGTTAGTTCTATTTGTTCTTTATCCTTCTCCTTCGATTTAGGGTATAAAGAAAGATAACACCAAAGCATCATTTAAATTACAATGGCCAATGCATGTGGAAGTATTTTAAAATAAGGGAAGAAAAAATTCTATGACACAACGCAGTGTTGAATTTTATGGTTGGCACAAGATCTGAATCTACTTGCCCAACTGATAGTTTTATGTTTGCAAAATAAATACATCAAGAACACATTTGGGATGTGATTTCCATTGAGATATATAAAAATAAACGAAGACACAACTCTTTACACTGATTCCTATATATGGTTAAGAGAAGTTCTCAAGCAAGCACATGAAAACATGCTTCCAAAGTGTGGCTGCAACCAAGTGCAGGAAGGAAAGGCAGAAATACCACAGCGGGAGGGAATTTGCATTGTGCAAAACAAGCTCTGGCTCTGCCCATTTTCATTGTTTAAGGGCTTCATAACCAAAATTGAACCACATCGTGCTTCTATTTTCAGCTCAGCAAGAGTTAACGCTAAATCACAGACTGCAACCGCATGGTGGATCATTCCCACCTTCCAGACCCTCCTTCATCACTTCTTCCAAGGCTTTCTCACTGAAGTCTAAAGCTTCTTAGATAATCCACATGTTGTCTTTCCACCATGGTCCATGAGCAAACACGAGATATTTATGTTCGCTGAGTCTCCACGAGCAATCCCAGTGGTCTTTCTTCTGCTGGTGAAACTGAAAACGCCTCTATCACTGGCAACATGATGGAAGGGAAAAAAAAACTAACACTCCAAGGCATCTTCATCTATTTTATTCACCAGATCTAGCACCATGTGACGGTTAGCCTTTTTCTAAAGTCAAAATGACCGTGACAGATAAGCGGTTTGTATTGGTTCAGGTCCTCCAGAAAACCACAAAAGTGCAAGCTAAAAAACAGTCACAAAAGAGCAATTCCAAAATCGTTTCAGAGAGGGACAAGCAGGATGGGATAAGTGTATTCAAAGCAATGGGGAGAATTTTGAGGGTATTAATGTGTCTTCTACTGCAGTAATTTTTTAAAATTTAAGTATCACACTTTTAATCATACTGCACACAATGTGGAATATTCATAATCCTAAGTCTCTCTAGGAAATTGCCAATATAAGTATAGAAAAAAAGATGTTTGGTTACAGAATAAGTTTCTTTCTTTCTTTTTTTTTCCTGTGCTTTTTAAAGGTACTTGGCTTTTGGAACATCTTCCTGTTCTCACTTGTCCCTTCTTAAAGAGGGAATTATCTGGTTGCATAACCAGAATTTGTGTAGCTTCTTGGTACAGAGTAGATCCCTGATAGACCATAATGACTTTCGCCACGAATAAGATTTTAATTTATTGGCAGAGATCTTGACATATATATCACCTAATGCAGTTGAGAGACAGTAAATAATGTCCAAAATGCTGTTACCTTTGACTGGCTTCTAGAACACTGAGGCACCTTTGCTTGTACTGTCACTCATCTATTATTGTCCTGTTTTTCATGTGACAAAAACATTAGAAATCTGTCGACCAAAGATTGGATGTATTTTGAGTGAAAACAGATGAGGGCATCTACTATAAGACACCACAAAGTCTCAGGCATATCGATCGATTTAGGGAGTTATATTTTGAGAAATGTGGGAGACTTGTCAGTGATTTCAAACAAATGCCCTTTCTGCTTCTTGGTGTCAAATGCCCTTTATTATTTTTGCATAAACACACCGACTTCACACCAGCTAAGTGCTATCTCAACAACTCAACTGATAAACAATAAGCAAAATAAAGCAGCACACTGGAGTACACTAGGCTGTTTTGTGTAGACGGTAGTCACCACCATTGAGCTCCTATATGCATGCAAAGTTAGAGGCTCCCATGCTCCTCTTTCTGTGGAAGATGCGCCCAAAGGAAAATCTCGAGGAGACAGGAATGCCCTACTGAAACACTCACTGACACATTTCTTTTCTCTGGTAGTGTTTTAGCTCTTTGCTGTGGTTTTTTTCCTGTACTCAAAAATCCCCTTGATCTTTCTAACCCATTTTAAAAAACATTATTTATTCAAATCTTCAAACACATCATGTCAGGAAGTGTTTTAGTGAAATGTGAGTTCGAAGAGAAGTGTGTGTGTGTGTGTGTGTGTGTGTGTGTGTGTGTGTGTGCGTGCGCGTGCTCTTACATCTACTGGTATGGCAGGGAGAGAGAAGGAAAGTCTGGCACATAAAAATGATGTCACAGGAGTGAACAAGTCTGTCCTCTGATTGGAGTTAGGATATTTTACCACTGATCAGCTGTAAGCCTCTTCCTAACCACATGTTCTCCAGTGGTAAAATGAAGGAATTGGAACACAACAAATCAAACATTGAAATTTGCTGTGAAATTCCACAATCTTCACACATAGATACAAAATGAACACAATTTTTAACTGACCAACTAATAACTTCTGCACTGAAATTCTAATGTTTTTCTTGCAACACAGCAATTTTGGGTGTTAATGTGAGCCAGATCGTGGGGCTTGAATACACCATACTGCTCCTTGCCTTCACTTCTCTGTCTTTATTCTTCTCTATTGTCATCTGTATAAAATACTCCCATATTAGTTGGGCATCAAGCAATATACAAAGAGCACGTTGCTCAAGCTGAGTGTTTTTATACTTCTCCCTTCTTTCCCACTGTGTACCCTTAGCTGAGGAAGAAAATAAAAGTGTATACTGCTGAAATCCATTGACTGATGAAATTTGAGAGACAGCATGGTCAAAGTAATAGCTTTGGAATCCAAAGACATTGCCTTGAACTCTTCTCTGCCACTCACTAGTTATAGGCTTCGCTCATGTTCACACACACGGTTGTTCTGGAGATTCTGCGAAATAATCTAGGCATATAATACCTTCACCTTTCTGTTTTGTTTGGACAGCAGAACAAGCCTGAAATTTATTGAATAGAATTAGAAAAAAAATCAAATAAAGTCCTTTCTTGCATTTCCTGGAAAGTTCAAATTCTATTAGGTATTTTGAAAAGGTGGGATGACAATCAGAAAAATTACAAACTTTGGTGGAGAAGAAATGGATAAGTAAAAACATTTTCATTTTATATATATATATATATATATATATATATATATATATATATATACTACTGAGGTTGTATTTCTGTCTACAGCAAATGCATGGGACTTTTTGCAAATTGATGGTCTCTGAGGAAATATTTACAAATGTTCCTTTTATCACTGTAGAAACCATAAGACTTCCAAAGAAGGAAACAAGGACGAGGTGGATGTGCACAACACTCTTACATCACGGGTAATACAGCAACCGCTATTTTAAAACATCAAAGCCTCTGTGGCAATCCTCTCATCTTATCAGCACTGTCATCCAAATAGTCACCCTTTTGTTTCTTTGTGGTGTAATGGAGGTATCATTTCGAGTCAAAGAGAGTTGGATCTGATTTTCAAACCCTCCATAATCAGCTCTGTGTAGTCTAGCACATTTAGAGTGCATAGATTTCTCAAACTTCCAATTGGAGATAACGTAAACCACTCAGGAAAGTTGCTCTTTTGTTAAACATTTTTGGTTACAATAGTCCTTCTATATATTCTATTCTATATTCTATCTTATGTAATTATCTGAAGCCTAATAAAAATGATAATTTGGGGGGCTGTACTAGTAAATTTTTTTTAGTATACTTTGGTTTCATTTTACAAAATTATGTGTAATAAAACTTCTGTTAGCCATTCCCATTTGCCTTCTCAAGTGATTTTGACAACTCATTGTAGCCTTTCTACTCAGGCTTTTGTACTATTTCTTTTACTAGCTGATATTTTCTCCAGTGCCCAGAATAACGCCTAGTGCACAATAGTCATTCAACAAACAATAAATCCATGTACACTTCATTTTTGTTTGTTATCTTTATTAATGTGCACTTCAAAAAGCAAACTGAGTTGGATTACTGTTCTAGATATGACATTACCTCAGGTAAGTTACTTAACTTTACTGATTCCATTTTCTTATTAGAATAAAAAAAAACCTTATCTTTTAGAAACTGTTTTATATAAATAATTTCATGACCTAAAACATTTTGCAGTACCAAAGAATCAGATAAGTCAACAAAAGCATTATTATTACTCTACCTTTTCATTATACATTTTATTATTGCATCTCTTGTCATGTATATGTTATAGCCAATACTATATATGGACCAATGTTTATTTCTATAGAAATCAAATAAGAAAATTATAAAAACATACATGTATAAATTATAAATAAATAAATAAATATCATCTTTAAAATAGAAACTTGGAATATGTCTTCATCTTTCACTGGCATATCTGAGAATGTGTTCAACAACAGGTGGTTAGGACAGATAATTTTTTGAGTGGCAACAGGTAATATATCTACAGAGAAATAGCCTTCTACCCAAAACCTTTCTAAAATCATAATAAAAGTAGAATTTAGTAATTTCAAAGTAGTCCACTCTATTCCAAAATGACAATTGTCCTATTTGCCTTCTCTTAGATGTAAAACATAATTTTTCATTGCATTATTTTACAAAAGAGCCTGCATATGGCCTCAAATTCTTTCTAGCATATTCTGGAAAGCAAGCACAAAAGATAAAATGTATGTATTATATTTGTCTAACCTTATTCTTCCAAGTAGAAAATCTAGGGAGTATGGTTGCAGCCTGTAACTTTATTTGCTCAGAATTAAGCAGAAATGATGGTTAACTATGAGCTAGAATATACGGGGCCTTTCGTATATTAAGCTAATGTTTGTGAAAATAATTTCAGGTGTTTAATTTGATCTTATTTCCTTTTATTTACTCTGTGTTGTTTTTATAAGAATAAGCTGACCAGCTTAAAAATTAAACTCCCTGACTCAATTTTATTTTTTTAATGTGTTTGCTGACTTCTGTATTCTGTTCTTTACTCCGAGATGATCAATTACAGTGACAAGCAGGGATTTTGTCATCACCCAGGAGTATTTTGCACAATCAATTAAACAAGAACATGAATAGCACTGTGTACTACAATATTGTAAGTGTTTTCTTTTTCAAGTCAATGTGAGTCATCTAATTGTTCATGTAGTATGGCTGTGTATTTGAAGGAAATCATTTGCTTCCTGTTGCTTGCATTTTTTTCCATTCATTTTGAAAGCTGATAATGGCAATGACTAACTTGCTTGCTTTAAACTGAACTTATAATGAAGACAGTTGGATATGCACTATTTTTGACAAACAATAAGTGTTCTTTTTTACTTTATTTCTGAATTGATGAATCAGAGACAAAGAACAGTCTATTATCAGCCTCGCATTCATTCATTCATCCAGTTAGGTATCTTTCCAAAGTTTTCAGACCCACTTTATGCTACTATGCTTATACTTACAAACCTATGAAGAGATAGTGTCAAGCACTTAGCATACCCTTTCTACTTTCAAATTGACTTTTCCAGGGATTTTCGCTTCACGGAGAGGTCAGAATTGGGTCCCTAATTTGTGGGTAGCAGTTTGAAACTGCCGGTAACCTGAGAAAATTTCAAAATCTATCATAATTCTCCAAGCAACACAGTTTGCCTCGAAGTGGTATCATTTCCATGTATCTATTTAACCCAATGATATTTAACCCAATCGGCCATTATATTTAAGTCTCCAAAGTGTTGTCAAAATTTTAAAATCCAGACTTCCATGGGTTTTTATTTTAGTCTGTGTCATATATGTCTATACTTTAAAGCTGTACTGCTTGTCTCCTTCCCCTGCATTTTTATGTAAATGAATTCTGAGCATAATATGTTTATAACGTTTAGATGCCATGTGATGGTCTTTGGTGCTATGATAAAGTACATCCGTGCCTTCCGAATTTCTCTGGCAACTGTCTCCCTGTTCTCTGTCTTCCAATCAGCATCTGCAAATGCAACCACTTACATCTGATCCCCCTGTCTGAGTCAGTTATTCAGATAAAAGGCAGCCAAGATCTAAGCTGTGCTCTGCGCGGGACCCTCTTAATACTTCCCCAGAATGAACATGGTTCCTCTTACCAGGCGTGTCTGTTTTGTGTTTCTTTCACTCATTCTTTATCTACTCCCGTGTCTCCTCCTGAATTCTTGCAAACTCTGTCGTAAGCAGGAACCAATTATGCAGAATTTAACCAAAGGCTTTCAGAAATTCAAACAGGCATAACATATGTACTGTCATTCTCAACACTGCTGGTTCCACTTCAGATCGGAAAGGATGTGAAATAAGCAGGTCTGTTTTCTAAAACTAAATTTATCACTTCTGTTTCATTTTCTCAGAAAAAAAATTAAAAATCAATAGTTCAGCAACTTACTTTTTTAATCTTTAATTATTAATTATGTATTTATGCTGCATTATCTTTAAGATAATTCACCAGATCTCTAGAAACTTTATTAATTTATCTTCTTTGATGGATGAATCTACTTTTTTTCATTTTCTGACAAATTTTCCATTTTCTGACAAAGGTGTTATATTATAGTATAACTATAGCATAGATATATATAGTAATAATATAAAAATAAAATAAAATCTAAAATAAAGATCTAAAACGGCTCTGATACTGTTTTTTTTATATTTACAGAAATACCTAATGTTTCTTGTGTCTACCCTTAGAAATGAGATAGAAACTTAATACAAACTCTTCAATTCTGTATTTTTTAAAATTTATTCTGCTCTTGCTCATTTTTCTATTGTCTGTGAAAGCATGGATACAGTTCATTTTACTCTTAAGTAATTTAACACTCTGTTTGTTTTATTAGGATGGTTAAATTTTCTTAGGTTGAGTTTGCTTCAGAAATAAGAGTGGCAAGTATATTTCTTCTGCAGTGAATATTTAACAGGTTTCCCATCCAGTGATGAAGACCTGCCAGTGGACACTTACACATACATGGTGAATGTATACATACAAAGTCGTATTTATTTTCATCCTAAGACTTTTCAAGTAGATATAAATAGCCCCATCATTTTCTGATGAGAAAACTGAACTTTAGAAAGCCTTATTAACCTGCAAAAATTGAACACAGCCGAAGTGATATACTTAGGATTAAAGCTCAGAACCACCAGAATCTGCCATCAACCAATCAAAGTATGTTGCTCTAGAAAATGAATATGCATACAAAGAAATATACACACACATATTTTGTCTCAAAAAATTTTCATTCATAAAATCCAAATGAAAAATCCCTATTGTGAATGACAGAGAAAGTTGAAGGCGACCTTAGATTTCTTCTGGATTGGCCCCCAAGTTTCACTGGGAAAGAAAAGAAAAGAAACCAGGGCCGAAGGTCTATCCTAAGAATTATTACTGTTTTTGGCCAGAGAAGCAGTGGCAAACCTTTTCTTGGCCAGATTTTAATACCCATTCATGGATGGCGATATGGTCCCTGCTGCAATTACTCCAGTATGCTGTTGTTGGGAAAATTCGCCACAGACAAAAGGAAACCAAACAGTGTGGCCAGATTTAACCTGTGGTACCTCCCACTAGACAAATTTGCTGATCCCTTGGGAAGAGCCTGTAATATGCTGTGCCTGATAGGAACCTGGATTTTTTAAGTAGGAGGCACAGGAGAAAAATCATGATTTTAACTTACTTTCCTCTGTTAAAGTTCCTCAAACATTAATGTTTCACATGTTTTACCAAGAGTAAAGGCTTTTGAAAGGAATTATGCTATCAGCATAAACCTGGTTATGCCAACTAGGTGTCTGCTCTGGTGATGATGGTAGGCATCAATGTTTACCTATTTGGGAGGTGAAGGGATCAGTAAAATGGGCAGAATGAAGAGCTTCTCATGTCCCAGTGGTGGCACATTCAGTGTGAGTGCTTGGGAGTGACAAGTTCTGGAAGCAATTAGTCACACAGTTGCAAGGCTCATTATTAGATTTTTGGAAGAACGATAACACAATATTCATGTAAAATATTCCACATGGAAACATGGAAACCTTAGTGGAAATATTAGAAATTATACTGTGAAATGGTGTTTGACAGCAGTACATTAAAATGGCCAACATGCAGCCAGAAAAGAAAAAAAATAAAATAAAAGAATTGGGGTATAAAACAGCAGGTAAAAATAGTAACAACATCAAACCATGACTTGAACATAAATAGTTGTTACATAAGTAACATTTTTAATGATACTTTTTGAATAAAACCACTGTAGAAAAAAATGCATGTGTTTCTTTTTTCCTTTTCATAATAAAATCAAAATAAGTCCTTGGAGGTGAAACAGAAGGAAAGATGAGAATCACTGTTACATAAAATTACGCTTGAAAGAATGTTTGTGTAATAAACCTATTACATAATAGCAATTTCTTCTCACGTCGCATCATTTTAGCACCTCTGTCTCTCTCTGTCTCTGTCTCACTCTCTCTGTGTCTCTGCCTCTCTCTCTCTCTCTCTCTCTCTCTCTCCTGCATTTGTAACCACAGATCAAATGGTTTTGAACATATTACAGATTTCTTACTATAAGTAGCCATCGCCAAAGTTATGAACATTGGCAGATCAGCTTCTATATTATATGAACCTATAACGTGAGATGGACATATTCTTAGTGTCTGTCTGGTTGGATATTTATATACATAAAAACATTCAGAATTATTGTTTCATGGGTGTTTAAATTTTTGACAACATACAGATGTTTCCATTTCACTTAAAGAAAAAAATATATCTGCTACATAACACCTAAGGAAGAACTTAATTGAACCCATCAGATGATGCTGAAGAAACAATGCTACACTTCAGAGGATTTAACTGCATGCTTTGTACCCAGCCTTCTTCCCTATGCACCCTGTGGGTTTCTTCCATGGCTTTCCCTCTTTGAAGTCAGTGGGAGCTCAAAGCTAGAGTCATCCAGAGTCCAGAGGTACACAAGGAGGAGGCTATTTGACTTTCTGCCCTCACAAGGATTGTGGGGTGGATGAATTAGTAAGCTGGAAGAAAAAAATCCTAACCTTAGTTCAAATGCAAAACAAGCATTTTTCTTTCTTTCTTTTTTGAAGTTCAGTGTCGTTTCCTTTACTTTTTTTTTTTTTTTTTTTAATTTTGTGTTTTTACCTTTGCCCTTCCTGTTTCCAACAGTGGTTGGAAGTACTTAAAATTCGTCAGAAAGTATGCTCTGTTGATATTGCTAACGGGGACAGGGGCAGAAAGTGTGACATATGAACCTCTAGCCCTTTGATGCACTATCGCAAAGCTGGGAGTGCGAAGCCTCAATGTATCAGGCTTGCACGAGATCTCCAGGGACTGCCAAAACCAGCAGTTACGGATGGAGCTTCCAAAAGATGAATAACAAGCGGACTCTGGCAGTGTGCATTAGCACTAGTAATCAACACAGTTCATTTCCCATGCTTCTGTTAAAGCAGAAATATTTATTGCTTTCATTTAATCATATATGATTTTCAACAAATATTGTTTATTAAAAGATTTTGAATTTTTAAATGAGGAAGATATTTTATAACACCTTACTCTAATGACCCGTCATTATATTCTAATAAACTATATTTGTTAAATATATAATTACTGTCCTATTAAAATAAAAGTTTATGCTAATTGGTGACACTTAATTTAATATACTTCTACTTTATCTAGTTAATACCAGCCTCTCTCATACTTTCCAATAAATGTAGAAGAAATTTAATTACTGTATATTAAAATTTTCTGGGTAGTTTACTTTTATTGCGCTATTGGATTTACTCTCTCGTCTAATCTTCTTTTGACTTTATCGGACCTACATCAATTCACCTGGTAACCTCTCCATCACATAAGTCCAAGCCATTTTCTACAGTGAAAGAAAATGCTATGAGCATGGCGAACTAATAGATGGTTTTTAACAGCAGCCAACTAAATTTGTTTTAATTGTTTTTCTAAACAGATGTTAATTAAACACGTCAGATATAAGAGATTACTGTAAACATTTTAGTGGTTAGAGAAACAGGTGAGAGAAACTCAACTGCTCTGGTTTGCCCAGATCTTGGTGATACTTTGGTACAAGACTTTTAGTGCCAAGATGGGAATGTCCTATTCTTAGAAAGCTTAATTGAGGGAGAAAATCCAAAATATGAATAAAAAATATATGTCACTATATTGACTTTCATAAAGAGAATTATCAATACATATATAAGTGTATATTATTTCCTGGGTAAATGGTGGTTTGATGGCGGTACTGCAGTTTTTGTTAATATTTATAAAACTAATCATGATTTTGGCTTTATCTTGTTTTAATGCAAAATCTTATAGGATATAAGAGAATTGTAGGCACCTTACTGAAAACTCTACGTGATGAAAAGTTTAAAAACCTACCATAGAAAATTATAAACATTATGGTAACTTGAGTTACATCTTTTCATGCTAGTGCTTCATGTTATTCAAAGTATTTTCTTAATTACTTATTTAATCCTTCTGGTACTGCTGTGTGCTACACAAGAATTAATTCATGCAAAGATCCCATAAGTTAGGTATTATTATTTTTTCCATTTAACACATAGGATCACTCAGGGTTTAGAATGTTATGTAAATTGTCCAAGGTCAAAAGTGTAAGTCATAATCAGAACTTGAAATTAAGCAGACTAGCTTCAAAGCCCAATTCTTTTCTTTCTTTTTTTTTAATGTGGGTACTGGGAGTCGAACTCAGACCTCGCGCTTGCCAGCAGGTGCTTATGCCATTGAGCTATCTCACTGGCCCCTCAAAGCCCAATTCTTAATCATACTAGTAGTAGTACTTCCCTGAACTATTGCTTAACTTGAGCATTACAATAATTATTACATAATTAATTGGAATTTAACAATCAATAGAGTTAGGTCATCCTTATTACTAGCACAGCAAGCTAGTTTAAAGTTTGATTTAGCTTTCCTAAATTATAACCCAATTCTCTTTCTCTTATGATTTATTATCTCCTTTAAAAATAGTACTTTAGCTTATACATATACTATTAGCCAACTTAGCAGCATTTAATTTATTCCTTCACCAAATTATACAAAATATAGTTGAAGAATCAAAAGAAATTTAGAAATGGTTATTTTTTGGTGTGTGTAATCTTGCAGGAGAGGAAATGTTTGTTTTGATTTGTTGTATTATGGATTTATTTATTATTTTTTGCAAAATTGTTGAAAAGAAGCAGTGGATATGCACTGAGTAATAATGACAGGTAAAATGGTGTGAGATTATAGAAGGCTTGAGAGTAACTTTCTTCCAATCAGTTTCTTTCAAAGGGCTGGATTAGCTCAATACAGTACATCAGAGGGAGAAAGCTTGATTAGTCGTGGAAAATGGGCACAGTTGTGAAGGCTCATGCCCAAGGAGGTATAACCAATGACCACACTCATCTCTAGTGAATTCATTCAGGTATTTTCATAAGTCTAGGATATATGGAATAGCCAGGACCTTGGGATTTTGAGAAATAAAGAAAAACTCAGTCAGATTTTATTTTATGTTCCTGAAGAATTACATGGTTCAAACTATTTATTATAGCTAAATAAAAATTTATTTAAATGTATAATAAAATTCCCCCAAAATAAAACATTTTATATAGCCTGGCATCTTGGTCATGTTTGCAGGTTTCTATTGATTTTCAAATGTACGTAATTACATAACATAGACATTTGTATCATTGTGACTTCTTTCAGTAACAAAACAATTACAAACTTTAAAAGCAGTTCAGTAGGCAACCTTCAAATCCCAAATTATTTTTCTGGTTATTATACAATTATAAACATCAGGAGAGATAACACCAAGGCTTGTAGGATGATACAATTATATGTTATTAAGGCATATTTCTTAATAAGATTACATTAAGTAGAAAATATTTTAATGAATTTAATGTGAATTATTGATATTTGGATTTCAGAGTACTCTGTGTCTACTTGGTAAATTGAGAGATTGTCCCTTCAATGCGAAACTCACATTTTTAAGTTTTTTTAATGACAAATATTATAAATTTTCAATTTTATTTTAAAATCTAAAAATGTTTATTTACAACAAATCATTTAAACAATATCATTAACATTATTTGCCAAGATCATAAGATTTTCTTAAGTACTTGAAACAATTTACTGTCAATTAGATATTTTAAGTATTGAAAAATGATAGAGAATTTATTGTCAATTGCATGATTATCTACAAAGAAAGAACACAATCCTTCTATTAAGACAGTTCAAAATTTTGAAGTGTATTGAAATTTGTAAGTGGAATGGAAAATTATCAAAGCCTCTTAAAAGTTATTATTTTCATTTGGTAGGCTTACTAATAAAAATTAAAAACAAAATAAAAATCATGAGGTTTTATGCTGTGCAGTTTCAACAAATTTTATATTGAAACATTAAGGTATTTATTATAGACAACAAAACACATTGACATTAAGAAGGTGAAATGAACTTACTATAAATAAAGGTGCTTCCTATGAAAACCAGGGCATTATGGGACAAATTAGAGAGATGCAGGAATGGTGACACAAAAATACATACAAAATTTTAAAATGAAAAAATCTACTTTGCGATAAGACTCTCCATGGAAAATAAGGTAGGCTTGAGAGTTTAGAATTCTCCTTTCTCTCTGTGCATGCCAGTTTCTGAAGTACAACTAGGAACTTATTCTTTGAACAGCTAGGAACTGGGATTACTAAGACAGTCAGGAGAGTACAGGGCTTAGAAGAAATGTCCATGCCTTATTGTGCTAAATCACACACTGTACAACAAATGCCATTGTCTGGTTTTCATAATTTTCATGCCACCTCTAAAAACAAAGTGATTGAAGTATGTTACACTGTATATAACAAGTACATGATGATTCTAGCCTTAATTTCCTTTGTTTAAAAGTTACGGCATGTATGATTGAAAGGAAGGGTGGGCCACATACTTAACACCTCATCCGTGGCCAGTCCCAGTGGGGACAAGGGTGATTGCAAGGGACTACTGTGTCATTGCTTGAATCGTAATCATGCACTACTTCTTAAGCCTGCCAGAAGAGCAGCAGGTCTATGATATTATGAATGATTGAACAATCTCCTACCATTTTTAGAAAGGTTAATAGGAGAGGTATTTGGGGGTGATCATATTCAGTAACTATGTAGCTCACATAGCCCAATAGAGTCATTGACAATCAAATTGGAAAGCCATTTTCTTTCCTAAGTCATTTGAACCCTTCTGGAGACAAACAAATCTTATACACACATCCAGCCATTACAGAGGCAAAAGTACTTATTTGTGAGACCCACATCATGGCAACTGTTGGGTTTTATTTATTTCATTTTATTTTTCCAAAATGAAACATTTATGACCAGTCTACATTGCAGAAGTTTGGGTTGAGCAAACTGTATGAGAGAAGTGTTCCCTGACAGTTTGACAAAAGTACATGCTGCTTTTGCTTGTGAAAGGAGGGGTTAGGCGTTACAGCACCACTCCCAGTGAGACCTCGGGGTATTCCAGGGCTATCCATTCACAGCTTTCATGGTGATGAATGAGGTCTTAGCAGATGCCTTGCAGAGAGAGTTAGAATAGATTCCTCATAGGTCTGCCCTTTTACCCTCAGATTGGGCGAGGCAGATGATTAGAGAAAGAAAGATCTGGACAGTTTAATGAAACCCATCTGCTTTAACTGCTAATAGAAAGTCCTTCAGAAACTCTCAGAACAAAATCAATGTAATGTTCAGCAACCATGTACATGTGTGTATGTGTAGATGACACATATGTACGTGACAAAACACACACATAGCAAAATATTTATTTATATTTTCTAAAGTTTCCCAGGAATTCTTTCATGTAATTTCAAATGGATGAGCGCATTGCCATACTTGTGTATGACATGAACTTTCGACTACATAGTTTTGACATCAGTAGATGGGTGTATTGACTGAACATCAAGGAAGCTGAACCAATGTAGATCCTAAATGGTTTTAACTCGTTAGGTTTTTTTAAACAGCATGGGGAATTTTAGAGCAAAAGATAACTTAATTTACTAAAAATGCCTAAATGTCCTGACTGCATGAGGACTGAAATCTTAATGAATGTTGCCCACTTCTCACCAAGGCAGCTAAAAGATGAAAAAGAATTGGCAAAATCATTATTTCGACCTGCTGGCTTCAAAAATTGTAGATGATGGTTGAAATGAATTTTACTGTACACACACTAGTTTAGATACTTTTATTTCGTCTGCTATATTTTGGGTTGAATTGTGTCTTTATAAAACTTCAGTTAAAAGCATTTTCACATATACCCAGTATTTAGTATATAGTACTATTTACAGTATACTATAAAATACAGAAAATATATATGTATTAAGAACATAGATCTGCCAAGAAAGTAAAACATGTGAAGAAATTTTGGAGAAATTAAAAAAAGGAAAAGCATCAATTTGTTGACTGATTTCATATTGAAACAGAGCATTTGATACTTTATATTTATAGGAGAATTTCTTAACTTGTTAACAATAATGAACTGTTGCCACTAGGCAGCTGAAACTTATGAACAGAACTATGAACAGCTGATATATTGGAAATAAATTGAAATACTGGAGACTAGCTCCTAAAACATCTCATTTCACTAAATTTATTTTACTGAACATATTCTTCATATAATAAAAGTGTTTCCTGAAAAATATGTAGCTCCATAGAAATCAGGGTAAACAATTTCAAATCATTATGAAGGATAACTAGAAAGCTAGGCTGGTGGTTATTTAATACAAGCAAAATTTTTAAAATATATTTTAATTTTTTACTGGCCATTTTACTTCTTTTTTTGCTTTTAAAAAATTTATTGGTATGTTTTTAGATATACATAATGACAACATTCATCATAGCGAATTCGTAACTGTACATAACGTACCTTGATTCTTTTTTTCCCATTTTCCTGCCTTCCCTTCAACCCCTCTTCCCCTCCTTATTTACAAAAGTTTTGTTCCCATTTTTTCCTTCTATTCTTTTTTCTTCTCCCTTCTTTCTTTTCCTCCTCCCCCTCCCTTGTTCCCCTTCTCATTTGAACATTTTCTTTCCATTTCCCAGTGTCTGTTATACATTTCGGTCCTTATTTATACTTTTGGTTTCTCATACCAGAGAAACAATGTGATATTTAAACATGTGTGTCTGATTTATTTCACCTCAGAGTATGGTCTCAAGGTGCATCCATTTAGCTAGAAATATCTGAAGCTTATCCTTTTTTATCAGAGAGTAGTACTCCATTGTATAAAAAAATCACATCTTTATCCATTCATCAGTTGATGGGCATTTGGGTTGTTTCCAAGATTTATCTATTACAAACTGTGTCACTATAAACATGGTTATGCATATATTGCTGTGGTATGATGCTTATAATCCTTTTAGGAAGATACCAAGAAGTGGAATAGCTGGGTCAAATGGAACCTCTAGTTTTCGCTTTTTGAGGAATCTCCACACTGATTTCCACAGTGGTAGCCCAGTCTACACTCCCAGCAACAGTGGAGAAGGGTTCCTTTTTCCCCACGGCCCCACCAGCATTTATTATTGGTTGATTTGTTGAAAATAGCTATTCTTTCTGGGGTCAGATGGAATCACAGCATTGTTTTAATTTTCATCTCTTGAATGACTAGTGATGTTGAACATTTTTTCATATATTTATTGGTCGATTGTACTTCTTCATCTGAGAAGTGTCTATTCATTTCAGATGCCCATTTTTGGACTTGGTCTTTAAATGTGGGCTTCTGATTTTTTTTTTTTTTTGAGTTCTTTATATATTCTAGATATTAGTCCTTTGAGGAACAGCTGGCAAAAATTTTTTTCCCACTCTGTGAGTGTCTCTTCACTCTGTTGGTGGATTGTTTTGCTTTGCAAAAGGTTTTTAATAAGATGAGATCCCAGTTGTTGATTCTTTGTGATGTTAGAATTCTTAAATGGTTTTGCTTTTTTTTTATTATGAACAAAAAACCCACAGCATTAGTTTTAAAATACCAAATACCATTTTCCTTAATAGAAGTAATAGTCTGTAAAAGAGAAAAATCAGGAACAAGTTATAAAAACTTCAGTAGCCTTAATGTTTAAAACAGTAGTTCTCAAGCTTTAGAAAGCTTTGGAAGCATTTGGAGAACTTCATAAAACAGCATGGGCTCCACCCTCTGAGTGACATTTTTGGAAGTTCCTGGGTTCTCCGGATGATTGTAGTCTGGGAATTGTACCATGAGGATTGCAAATTTATACTACCAATTTAATCTTCCAATGCAAGTCCATAGCTACTCTTGAAAGACCAAAAATGTGAAAGCACGAGGTAAATTAATGACAAAGAAAGGAGAATATTTTTCTTGCTCTTTAAATAAAAGGTATTTTTGTTGTTTCTTGATTTTTTTTTTTTTTTTTTTTGTAGTTACCCAAAAACCCAAAGAACCAGAAATTTAGAAGAAATGTGAATATGCCTTTCAACTGCATTATATCAACTTGAACTTGGCTCGGAACAGTTTTCCAAACTTCATTCAGTCTTCTTAAGCCATGAGGCATCTGTGAGGGGTTTGTTTGTTTGTTTGTTTCTGGTTTTGTTTTTTGTTTTGTTAATTTTTCCTTCTCTCTAACTCACAGAGGTGCTACTTTGCGGTACTTTTATTTTTTTATTTATTTATTTTTTTGTGGGTACCGGGGGGTCGACCTCAGGACCTCACGCGCCAGGAGGCGCCCGTGCCGCTGAGCGATATCACCGGCCCCTTTTTCGTATGTGGGTTCCGGGAGTCGAACTCGGGCCCTCGCGCTTGCCGGGCAGGCGCTTAAGCCACTGAGTCATCTCACTGGCCCTTACGGTACTTTTAGATTGTCACCTTTTTTTACCTTTTGTAATTTTGTACATGTGTTTGTAGAGATACAATTTCTTCCAAGCTCTGCTTCTTTATTTGTGCAAACATTGTTTGTCTACACTTACAGAGATACTCTTAGTTCTCTAAGCTTTGCTGATTACAAATTTACATACACCTCAAAAGTTCCAGCTTTTCCTGTTCAGGATGTCTGGAATTTCCCAGAATTGCCCAGTGTTGGCTTACTCATCATTGTAGCTTCATTACCTGAAACATCAAAATAGGCATCACATGTGGCTAAGATGAGAGTTATACCTACTCCGAGAACAAATTTAAGCGTGTTTTCCTAAAGGAAAGCAAGAACTGCCTCTTGCTTTTTTTGTTGTTGTTGTTTGTTTGTTTTTGTTTTTTTCTAACTGCATCTGAACTCAAGCCCACTATAGCAAAAGAGTTACTTTTATGGAACCCTGGACTCCTAATCCAGTTCTTACAATAACATTGACACAAGGAGGAAACTGAACACAAGAAAATGTGAATCCTCAGGGCCTGGCGGTAGACTGTTTACCTAGCATGCACAATTTCTTGGGTCAATCTCCAACACTGAAAAAAAACAGTGAATCCTCATCAATGTCATAGTATTATTTTAACAAAATCCCTTTATTTAAAATGATCATCTCTTCTGCAAATCCACCTCCCCTCTTTTTGGCAGCTGGTGGCTAACCTCTAGCTTTGAGAATGTTGCTTAACTTATTAGGAAGTTTCCTTTCATGGCTGAATCTGAATGCAAAGTTGAATGTTTTCATAACTTTAAAATCGGCAGAGCCTATGGTCCCCTATACATCCAGTTAGAATTACAGAGTTTCATAAATCATTTGTTTTGAAGTCAAATTGTTTTGTCCTTCTTCAGCTCTGAGTAGTGGCCCACTGGAGCAAATCCCAATATATGAGCAATGGATAAGGGAAAAACAACAGGAACGAAATTCGTAAACCTCACAGCCGACAAGGAAATTCGCTGAGTTTTATTTTACAGAATGTCTTACTTGTTGCCTCCAAAATATTCCATAAGTCAGTCTGATGACCTCATGAAATGCACTAAGCTCTTCACTAGCCTTACATATTTTGCCCTCCACAAGAAAGGAGAATGATGCTTTTGATTTGTTTTTGCCATAGAAGATGTATTTTCAGCAAGAATGTCCCCACATTTTCTACCTAAATATCCAATTTAAAAGATTCTGGCAAACGGCCATGTCACAAATGTGGGTCATACTGTGGCAGCTATCTGGTATGTTTTCCCCCTTGCTTTTATTTGTTGCTTTGGGTTTTTGATGCAAAACCAGGTTCAGCAGCCACAGTTACTTAATGGAAGAGAATAGAGTTTCAGACTGAAAATTTTCATCATTGAATGTGTTTAGGGAGACTGCACAGAGCCATTCTGCCTCTAATCTCCTACTGATTTTCAATGCAAATACTTCCAGCCTTGCTCCTGGCCATGGGATTAGTTATGCACTTGACTGAAAACTATGTCAGTGCAAATTCATAGGGTAAACTAGCATGCGAATCCCCAGGGCTTCAGCAAGTTATAATTCAGTCACATTATTAGCAAAACAAGATAGCAATTATGCAAGAAATAAGCTGAAAGGTTATTTTTAATTTAAAATTTTTCATCTTTACAGCCAAGAAAATGAAACCCTCCCTATGCTTTCTTGTAAAACCCACCCTGTAAAAACTCAAAGCTGGGCCGGTGAGATGGCTCAGCGGCGTAAGCGCCTGCCTTGCAAGCGCGAGGGCCCGAGTTCGACTCCCGGAACCCACATACGAAAAAGGGGCCGGTGATATCGCTCAGCGGCACGGGTGCCTGTTGGCGCGCGAGGTCCTGAGGTCGACCCCCCGGTACCCACAAAAAAAAAAAAAAAAAAAAAAAAACCTCAAAGCTATATGGTACATTATCACAGCCATGTTCTACTATGAATTACACACATATGCACACACTCACAGTACCTGCTTTAAGAAGAGTAAAGTGGCTTTCAACAATGTTAGTTTGTCATATTTTCTTCCAGGGTTCATTACTAATCTTTCAGAGGCCAAAGCATAATTGACATCCATTAAAAGTTTAATATTTGGGGCCGGTGAGATGGCTCAGCGGCATAAGCGCCTGCCTTGCAAGCGCGAGGGCCCGAGTTCGACTCCCGGATCCCACGTACGAAAAAGGGGCCGGTGATATCGCTCAGCGGCACGGGTGCCTGTTGGCGCACCAGGTTCTGAGGTCCACCCCCGGTACCCACCAAAAAAAAAAAGTTTAATATTTGAAGGTAATCAGCCTCAATCAATTTTCTTCTCATTTCTGAACTTGTGTTTCACAGTTTGTCTTCTGGTCTACTGTTGGGTGCTTTTGCTAAGGTACCATTAGCTGAGATGGGCAAAGAAAGGTACTTCACGCTTCTTATCCCAGTGCAAGTGTTCATTCTGTGTTCAGAGAAGGCCAGCTCTAATTTTCGACTAAACAGCACTATGTAGGTTATTTACTTTAGAGAGATTTAAATCTTTCTGTAGTGTACTTTTTCTAAGAATACAGCACCCACCTGTACATGATATTCTGCATTCTTCGTGAGTCAGGGTTCGATAATACATGCTCATTTTGCAGTATTTTTAGCAACTAATAAAAATGGCACATGTTTGGAACAGAGACGGGGAGTTTTGTGATCGCATTTAGGAATGGCTGTAGTTGGCAAATGCAATACCATGCTTGAGAACTCAGGGTCTACCTGTTCTGAGTTAGAATTCAGAATTTCCTCTAATCTGTTCATTGAATTAGGCATGTTACAAAGCTTCTTTTAGCACTCCAAATTTACCCATAAGTGTCTGAATCATTTGATTTTTAAAATGTGGTTCGTCTCCCTGCCGGATTTATATCACTCAGAAATCTGTTAAAGAGTCACGGTGTCTTAGCACACCTCCCCCCAAAATAACTACTGAATCAAGACCTACCATGTAGCAGTCTCCAGGTAATATATATGAATGTTAACATTTTACAGTCACTCGTGTGTCACGCAATAGGTCCTCATTTATTAATATCTGCTATCTCCTTGCTGCTGCAATAAGTGGATTTAACAGTGAAAAGCAGCTAGCATTGCTCCCTTTGTGCAAGAAACAGACTTGAATCCCATAAGTGTACATTTAGAAAGTGTGCCCTGACCCTATGTATGTAAGTAATGCGGGAAAACTTTCAGCACACTTGATTGTCAAATATATGAAAGAACTCACTGGGCAGCAACCCTGTGTATGTAAGTAATGTGGGAAAGATGTCAGTCCACACACATTGTTAAATACATGAAAGAAGTCTCACCAGGGAGGAACTTTATATATGTATGCCTAGTTTGAAAATTCTTATATAGGGGAGACCTGAGGTTCCATTTGACCCAACTGTTCCCATTCTTGGTATCTTCCTGAAAAAATTAAAGCCATCCTACCACAAGAATATAGGCACATGTTTGTAGTGGCAAAGTTTGTAATAGCTAAATATTGGAAACAGCCCAAATGCCCATCAACTGATGACTGCATAAAGAAGATGTGGCTTTTTTTTTTAATGCAATGGAGTACTACTCTGCCATAAAGAAGGATAAGCTTGAGACATTTCTAGCTAAATGGATGCACCTTGAGATGATCCTCTTAAGTGAAATAAATCAGACACATGTGTATAAATACCACATTGTTTCTCTGCTGTGAGAAACCAAAAGTATAAATAAGGACCAAGAGGTATAATAGATATTGTGAAATAGAAAGAAAATGTTCAAATTGGAAGAGGAATTGCGGGGGGAAAGGGAGGCAAAAGAAAAAAATGAGAAAAGGAAAAATGAAACAAAGCTTTTATAAATAAGGAGAAGATGAAGAGTTGAAGGGAGGGTGGAGGAACGGGGAGAAAAGAGAATCAAGTTATATCACGTACAGGATCACATACAGGTACAAATTCCCTATGATGTATGTGATCATTATGTATACCTAAAATGTACCAATAAACTTAATTAATAAAAAAAAAGAAAGCGTGCCCTGAAAATCTTGAATGAGGACTTATGATCATAAGGAAATTTGTTGCCCAAGGGGGAAAAAAAGCTGTACTTTTTTCTTAAAATTTTTCCTTGGATCTGCTTAGAGAGATGTCTTATCATTGCTTTTCTTTGACATTCAGTTTTAAACTCTGATGTCTTACCCAATCTTAGAGTTCTGAATACATGCTAGATTCCCTTTGAGTAATACATTCTCTTTCTCCTCAACATCAGGCCCTGGACTTCCAAACAATTCCATGTCTGCTTTAACTCAGCAGACATAAATTCCTTACTTTCTTCCTCAGCGGGGTTTTCTCAAAAAAGGTACTTAGCCTGGTAGGAAAGATGAATCTCTTCACAAACGCAGATAGCAACTCTCTGCTGTAGCTCCTGCTGTTGCGAAAGGTCAAGCTCCCTCTTTGGACATGTTATATTATAGTAATTACTTTCCCTTCATTCTCCTCCCTTAAGTACTAGTCTTGGGCTGCACTGAGTTCTGACCTGCCCACCCAGGACAGCTGGTTTCTGAGCTACCATAGTGAGAGGAATAGCACAGCCACATGAAATAGTGACAAATGGAAACCCAGAGGGACCGAACCTTTAGGACAAGAAAATAAAGGGAAAATTTCCAAACCTTTTCTCATCCACCAGCTCTTGATTCTTGGGTGCAGAAGCGATCAGCATTAGACCATGACAGACCCTAATAACCAGACCACAGAATAAGCACTTGAGAAATATTTTAACATTATCAGTAACTGATATTCATAGAGTTTCTTACTTTGCTGGTGCTTGTACATTGTGTTTGGCAAAGGAACATCATTCAGTCACTTAAATGATTCTCCTTACCTTTAAAGACAGCTGTGGCCTTAAGACTCTTCACAGTGTAAATTAATATAATAGCTCCCTTTGAATTCATAAAAACATGCAAGGCATTATTTTTTACAAATCCTTTAATTGCCCATAACCTTTTCATTATGGACTCTACCTACCTACTATATCAAAGACCTACAGATTTCCCAGTATGCTTTATTATTTCATCCACTGAACCCTCCACTGCTCCCATATTTTGAACTGAAATCCCCTTGCTATTCCATTCTCCTGGAAGAGTCTCCTACCCGTTTGATAGTCGCTCGCATCTCTTGCTGTGGCCTTCACTGATCCCCAAGGCCGAACTAAGCAACTCAAAACACCAGCAAATGATTTCCATGAGCAATTTTATTGCACTGTATTTTATGTTTGCATGAATATTTCTGTTTTTGCATCTATTTCCACATGATATTGCAATCGCAGTAGCAAAGGCCCTGCTTTTGGATTGTGTATTACCAGAGTCTGCTACACTGTCTGATGCACAGTGTCCTCTAGGAAAGGGTGTTATGAACAAAGTTAGACAGGAAAAATGGTATAATTTTTTTTAAATGAGTGAATGCAAGCAGAGGGGTCATAAACTGCTTCCATCCATAATTGAAAGCAGAACAAAATTAATATCATATCTCTGCACGTTGCTTGTTTTAAAATCGGTTCTGAAATATGTGTAAAATCAACAAAGACTATGCAGAAGGGAGACATAAAGGCAGCCATATCTGCATTTCCCGAGTGCTGAAACTGTATCATTTGCTTACAATAACCCCTCGAGTGATCACAGGCAATTCTCCAACCTTTCAAACCAAACATAATGTCGGAAAAGTAATTTTTGTTAGTAGAAATCTTCTATGTTTCCCAGGGCAATTTGTAAATATTATCTTATCAAATCTACTAAGGTAGACAGGCCAAAAGCTTTACATTTATGTTCCAAATAACCGAGGCCAGGGGACACGTGTGAGCATGTACGTGTGCAAATGTGTGTGTGTGTCTTGAATGAAAATCAGCTCCCACTCTTCTACTTTCACTTGATCTAACTCTCAACTGGCTGTCAGTCAATAAAATTCACCAAAGTCAATGGAGCAGTGATTTGGAGCAATCACTTGCATGATTCTCCGGCCGGCTTGTCACCCGCTGGGTTCATTCTGTCTCTAGCGGTCTGGGAGACTTGTCAGCGGCCAAGTTCCCTCCTGACTCCCTTGAAAGCTCTGTGTCAGTCTATCTCTCCTTCTACCAGAGCTTCTACAGTGTTTCCTGTCTCCAGATTGAGAAAAAGGGAAAAACATAAAGCATGTGCTCTATTTTCAGAGGATTCACCTCTCATTGGAAGTCAAAATCTGTTCCCTGCTCCAGACCTTCCTTGCTTATCCATGCTAATAACTATGCAGTATAAAATCTACAGCAGAAATGCAGGGGTCAGTATGGTCCCTGCTGATTGTGAGGTGCTGGAAAGAGCCACCTTCTCTATGTTCTTAAACCTTTCATTACTAGCACTGTTTCTTAGTTTGTCCAACCTCATTTCTTGTTATCTATCAAGGGACACTAAACATGTTGTTGGTCTCATTTCCTCTTACGTACCTAAATTCTATTAGTGTTTTAACTCATGTTTTTCCTTCTGCTTAGATCGTTCTCCATGTTTTACTTTCCCATATGCTCAAATTTACCGACCTGTTATGGTCCATCTCCATGTCCTCCAAAATAAATCCCCTTCTTGGTGATTAATTTTTATCCCTCAAGTCCTAGTAAATACTACAAAGGTTAGCATATAATTACATATTGATTATACTATTTTCCACTTCTTCTATGTATGCACTTCTTATTTCCCCAAGGATGTTCTAAGTTTATGGACTTTTGCAAATATCATACCTTAAATTATTTTATACCCTCTGAAGGCTGAAAGATGATAATGACTCAATAAAAGTTTCTTTTTTAGAATTTGGGATTTATGGATATTAATTTATTTCTTCTTTACTCAGCACCACACATTCAGAGATAATTACCTACTTCTTATACAGTTCTTGGGGTTCCTTCTCCTCATTCTCAAACATACAAACTCCTCTTCCTTCTCCAAGACCCAGGTCATAGGAGTAATACTCCCTGGTCATTTTGAGAATTAATTAGTTTTACTTTCATGCTACTGTAATACTTTAACATACTATATTTTAGCACTATTCACATTTCCTTATAACTTTATAGTTTATGAAATTGTCAAACTCACTACTATCTATAATTGACTTAAAAATTATCCCTGCTAAATACCCCCTCCTTATTCCTGTAACCAAGGAACTTTGCCTTATTTAGTGAAAGAGTAGTTGCATGTGATTAAATTAAGGATATAGAAATGAGAAGATTATTATTGGATTATACAGGTGAGCTCCAAGCACAATCACATGTATTTTTATAAAAGGGAGGCAGAGCAAGATACGATACAGGTACAGACCAGAATATGATGCATAGACAGAGCGGAGATCTGAAGTTACCAATCTTGAACCTTGCAGTGATACAGCTATAAGCCACAAAAGAATGACAACCACTATCGAAACGGAAGAAGGAAAGATTTCTCAGGGACTTCAGAGAGGGCAGTATATCCTGACATCTGAATCTCCACAAGATGATATTATTTGCAGACTTCCAGCACCCAGGACTATGGGAGAACAAATTTCTGTCGTTGAAAACTGCCTACTTTCTGGTCTTTTGTTACAGCCATAGGAACCTAAGATATTATCTCTCAAATCACTCAAACTGTTTTGCTCTTTTCTCTATCTCCTGCCTTTAACATGATACCTTGCATGAAGCAGTACCAGTCTAAACAAAAGGCAAAATGTTATACTAGGTCCTGGAAGACTTCCTTGTAAATAGGATTTTAAGGGCCACATTTAATTTAGTCTAATACCTTTTGTTGTGTAGAAAGTTAAGCTCTGAAGGTTAATCTTGATTTTCAACTTGATTAAGAGACTCCTGGAGCAGTAGTGGGACTGCAATTGTATTAATCGCATCAATGGGTACCCTGTTGATTAGTTCATAGATGAATGGGCTATTAGAAGGTAAGACCTGGGTAGAGCAAATGGGTCATCGGGACACCACCTATGGGAGTAAATGTTATACATAGCCTCTTCCTCTTTCACTTTTAACCTTCTCTTCCTATCGGCTGCCACAAAAAACAACTTTGTTCCACCACACCCTTCTGGCAAGATAGTCTTATCTTGGAGACAGCCAACTATATACTTTTGAAAATATGAGTCAAAATAAACTTCTCCTCCTCCATTTTATGGGTGTCAGGTATTGTGTCCTAGCAACAGGTGAGCTGACCCTATAGCTTTCCCTGAAAGAACAGATTTTAATATCCAGCTGTGTGTGTATGTGACTTCTCAACTTGTATTTCAAAACAGTTCAACAAACATAAATGGCTGAAACTTTCCTCTTGATCCCTTCACTTTACTTGTACTCTCTGTAGACCACATTTCTAACATGAAAGTTTGTTTTTTTTTTCCTTTCCCTCTACATTCATCTATTTGAACAAAACTTTTTGTCTTGTCTTAAATTGTATCCTACATTTTCTGTGATCACTGAATCCACTTCCACACATGAGTACAGAATGTTCTCACTTGTTTCCCAGCTTCCATTCTTTTATATATGCCTATAACTTATTTTGCAATTTATTTTCCATCATATTCTTTTAAAAGTAAACCAGTAGGTTTCTTTGTGGAAAAGTAAACCTAAAAACCCTCCAGTGCCATTTTAAAGAATTTCAATAAAACCCTTCATTCTCACCTCATCGCATGAAGCCTGCATCTTGCACTTCATTCCCTACCTCTTCTCACGTTATTCATTATGCTCCAATTTCACTTATTTTATTTTAAAAATTTTAAGGAGTCAAATTCACTTTTAGTTTACAGCAGACGTGTCCAACCCACTTCTGGTAGGGCGTTTGCAATCCTGGAGAGCTACTAATGAAGGCCCACAAGATGGCAAACTTAATATTATAGTGCGATTTTTAGTGATTTTTTTTTCATGACTTGATCACATGGTGCTCCAGTACCAACTGTGTAGGTAACAAGGAGTGCAGTGCAGGGCTTACACTTACTCTTGAGAATAGAAACTCAGGTGTATCTGATGTCACAGACACTTAAGCGACTTGTAGACTAAAATGCAGTGATTCCTGATAATCATATTTCAACTTGCAACACTAGAGAACAACCATTTTCAAGGATGAAGCACAAGAAAAGAAAATTAGATAAAAAATTTCTGACAAGATTTCTCGAGAAATCACTAAAAATTTCAAACTCTTCCATCTTAGCAGACATGGATATGCTAATTTCCCAAACAACAAGGTCAAATATCCCATTGTTTTATGGTTATGTTGCCATCTTTTTAAATTTTATAGAAGTACTGTAAGTAATAGAAGTTTTGCTACTTTTATACATAAATTATATTATATATTTTATGTGAAACTTAAGATAATTCCTCTCCACTCAATGTAGCCCATGCAAGCCAAAAGATCATATGCCTGTATTTTAGTCTTTACATTGTGTTTTACATCCTCTAATTGAACTATCACTTCCTATTACTAACTTTTCACTTATTCTTGTCATTTAAATCCTAATCTCAAGAACTAATTCAGTCCTTCCTTGCTCCAACAATTATAATTATAACGCTACTTTGCACATCATTTGCCCATTGTCTCCCCTTTCTCCGTAACATATAAGCTTTATTAGGGCAGACAGATCTATTCTCTTTCATTTACCACTGTCTTGAAGAACTAAATTATATTTAGATACTGATTCCTTCATAAATACATGATTTCTTAATAAATATATGTTGATAGAATGGGATACAAAACAAAAAATAAAGCTAGTCAAGGAAAATCACCTTATCAATGAATGATCTACAAATTCTAACTTAAAAGTGTTCCTAGATTACCAGCCTGTGTTACAAAGACACAAAGAAAGATATTAAGATAGAAATTCTCTGCAACAGTTTTAAAAGGAGAACTGTGAAAACAATAGTTCAAAGGAAGGGAGAGCCTCTATATGGCAGAAAGTATTGTTTCTTCATTTCTCCTTGTCAGCAGTTTCAGGTTATACTTTTGTTACCCTATACAGTCTCCATATTTCTGGCCCATTTTCAGATTCTTGCACGTTTCTTCCTTTGCTGCTTGCAGGCCTTCTACCAATGACACTACCAGGGGATAGTCTCACATTTCTTTTGTCTTGGTCACTCTCTGGTTTATCTGAGTACTCTCTCAACTCTCAGTGGCAGCACCAGCTTAGATGCCCTGTGCTTATTCTTTGAAAGACAGCATTGGCCAAATAACTGATTGTCCTCTTTCATCAGCTTGTGATTTTTTTGAACATTTCATTCAGCTTCAAGAGTCCTTACTCCTACAATCAATGTTCTGCATGTCCCTGTACCTTGGCGAACATTCAGAAGGGACCTGTCTACTCATAAAGGGAGCAAAACTAGCTACCAATCAAATGTGTGCTCACATTTTTTTCTTTTTTTCTCTATTGAGTGATATTTGTGGATTTGACCTAATACTATTTAATTCTTTCATAGTAAATATTTTTAGAAAAACACTATTTTTTTTTTGTGGGTACCGGGGAGTCGACCTCAGGACCTCGCGCGCCAGCAGGCACCTGTGCCGCTGAGCGATATCACCGGCCCCTTTTTCGTATGTGGGTTCCGGGAGTCGAACTCGGGCCCTCGCGCTTGCCGGGCAGGCGCTTAAGCCGCTGAGCCATCTCACGAACGCCAGAAAAACACTATTGTCTATACAATCTTCTATCACTATTTGTCTACTTAATAGACCCAGTTTCTTTAAATGTAAATGGCTTATATAAGACAGTGTTAATCCTCAGTAAATCAGAGCTATCATCATCATCACTACTAGTTTAAGCACAATTTAAAAAGCAAAGCCTACTATTCTTTGTAATTTTGAGATATACTTTTATAAATTCTATGCAAACAGATTGAATTTCTGATGTTTATATATCTTTTTAATTTTTCCTCGACTTATATCTATATAGCACTACAATAATTCTGTTGGAAACAGAGTATTTTGCCAGTCAAGAAATGATTTGTTTATATCATGTCAAACGTTTGATTTAATTGCTTGATAAGTGAAGTTATTACATACATAGCCCCACGTGCACATTAGGAGTGTAACTTTTTTCTTAAGGAAGGGGAACACAGAAGGGATAAAGTGTGGTACCCAGCACATGCTGGCAATTTTCCTTTGATCTTTTCAAAAGTAAAATATATGCTAAAAATATGTTCAGGATCAGTTGATGCAGCAAATTCTCTTTCTTCTGTTTGTGAATATGGACTATATTTTATGTACCAAATTTGATAACACTAAAACACATTAACTCCCTCAATAAAATCTTGATTCTCCACAGGCAAACAACATCCCAAAATAGAAGGTAGTATTGATATTAATGCTGATTACTTTTGATTAATACAGAAAATTCATAACACATTCCTTTGGGTAAATTACATGCTTCAAGTCCATACCTTGAAATCTCTAAATTTCAAATAGCAGTGAATCAGCTTTCAAGTATGTAGAGATTAGTTTTAGAAAAACTATATTAGAGAATTATGGAAAATGCAAATTTATTTCAACAATGAAAACAAAATAAATCCAAGGGAAGTGAGGTAAGTAATTAGAAACAGAAAATTTAAGGACCCCCCCCAAATGTAATGAATTTTAAACACAATACAAGAAATTTCCATATAAATTGATTTCCAAGAATATTAAGGAAGTTTTCAAAAAATTCCTTACTTATTCATTTTAAGAAGCAGCCATTAAGTCAGTGTTTAAAGACTAAAACTAACCTTCTTTTTTCCATCTGGGGAGATGTAATTCTTTGCCTTTGCCAGCTGGATCCCAGTCATTTTCTCCTCTAGGAAGATAGGATGGCTTTGCACAAATCCTGCAGGGCATAATGCTGCAGTTACACAAGGAAATTTCTTGAAGTAAAAATATGTCTTATTCTGACTTCAGTGCTTGCACCTTCCCATTGTCCTCCAGTGTCTCCCATAATCCTGTATGTCAATGAAAGAAGAGCCTATGATTTTGACAGAGGTATTATTTTATTAATCAAATAGAGTTTATTTTAAAATAAACAAGGAACAAAAGTGTGGATGCTGGTTTCAAAGGGTGGACTGGCATGGCTAACTAAGAACTCAGGCGTCCCTCCTTGCAGTCTTGGCTGAGGGCTCTCTGGAGCGCTCAGCTACACCTGAACACTGGCGCTCACTGCATCGCATGGCTGGGTGCGAGTGTTTCTGCTGGGGCCTCAGAGGAGGTTGAAAGACACTGCAGGGAGGGATTTGAAGAGAAGCTGTGTGTGTCTTTTTGTGTAATTAGGTGGCAGGGAGCTGGTAGGAACTGGTATGGTTCCCCACTCACAGGAAAACTGGATAATGGTTAAGGACAGGAGTAAGTGAAGTGTCGTTTTCAAGGAAACCGGGCAGAGAGCGGTGGCCTTCGAGACTGAAGGGCACTGAGATGCATCATCTCCCTTTCTTTAGAGTAGTTTTCCCATCAACCCAATCCCAGGGACTGCGAGGCACGAACACAACTGCACAATGAATCCAGTTCAGAAGCACCTGCTCTTCCCTTCCTTTCCATGTCTCACTCAGTTCTCTCTGTGTGTTTCCCTTATTCCTCCTTACTGAAGAGTTATCACCATTTTCATGATCATTAACATTATTCCTATCACCATACATGTGAATGGTGTATGAAAAAGAACCTATTCACTCATAATAAAAGAAACATAACATAGCAACAAAAGAAAACAAAACTAATCCACATACCTACAGCCAAAAGAAACATAAATCCATTATTCCTCTTTCCAAAAGGAGAAGGAGGCTCTGACTTTGGAAGTAACTTGGTCTGGTGTCTCCTGACTGAAAGAGAAGAGAAGTTGACATTTCATCCAGGGAGCATTTGCCCTTTTTACAACCATAAACACATGATCTTTTCTGCAGCCAAGGAGAAAGCAAGCTAACAAAATCAAGGAAATTCATTGCTTACCCTCAGTGATTTCTAAAAAACAATCAAACAAAAAATGGACTTTTCGTATCGTACTATATCTGTCTGGACAAGTAAGAAGCCTGAGCAGCTTTTTAAACAAATCTGTTCTAATGAGTATCTTGTAAAACTTCAAGTTTCAGTAGTCAACAATATTCATGATATTACCAGCCGTGTTATCCAAAAACATTTTAATGGTCTATATCCTATTGAAAATTGTGAGTTTGTCCCTATTAGTTCCATTGACTTGTAGTCCAAATTGTATTCATTTGTTTCTTTTTAAATTTCTTGGTGCTTGTGTAAGTTTTCAATGTGATTTCTTCACAGCTCCTCATAAAAAATGGAGGAGATGGGGTGGGGATAGTGTAAGGCCTGTCACTGGGGTGGGGATGCAAAAAGAATTCAGATGTGTTATGTACATGTACTAATTCACCACAATGAATGTGATCATTACATACTGCAAACATGTATTAATAAAAAATAAAAAAATTAAAAATTTCCCACAGAAGTTAACTTAATAATCCTAAAATACTCCTATTTTGTTATCAAATGCTAAAGCCAATTACAAAAGATGCAGAAGCCAAATAAAATATGTCTGATGTTATAAGGTTTATAAATATTAATCTCCACTATATGCTGTCTTTTCAATGTTTTTTGTTTACTGCACATGAAAATCCCTGAATAAAATCCTAACAACTTTGAAATATTTGCTTTATTATTTTATATGCATTGAGATGTCTAAAGACAGAGTTATCACTAATGAGACATAGATCTAAGAGAAATCAAGTCTGGGGAAGTGATATGTAAAAATAAGGCATGCTGCCTTGAAAGACTTGAACAATTTCTCTATAAAATAAGAACATCACATTAGGTGATGTGCTTGGGATCAGGGACAATTAGGTATTTTGTTCACATTATTATCTAGAAACCATGGACAACATTCTTTAATAACATATAGTCTCAGCGGACCCCTCTACAGAAAGGATTCTGTGTGTACACTGATTTTCCATTAAAATGCAGTATGTGGAATTCCTTCATAGACTATGTGAATACAGAGTGGAATTCTACTGCCTAAGACACGCACACACACACACACACACACACACACACTGGTACAGGAAATAGAAGTACATGTCCTCCAGTCTTAGTTTGAATATTTATTTCTCTCTCTCTCTCTCTCTCTCTTTTTTTTTTGTGGGTACCAGGGGTCGACCTCAGGACCTCGCACACCAGCAAGCGCTTGTGCTGCTGAGCGATATCACCGGCCCTTTTTTCATATGTGGGTACTGGCAGTCGAACTTGGGACTTTGCGCTTGCCGGGCAGGCGCTGATGCTGCTGAGCTATCTCACCAGCCCGAATCTTTGTTTCTCAATGTCACTGAGTCTGAGTACCCAACTTGGAACAGAGTAAGCAGGTGTAAACTTCATGAGATTGTTGTGAGAATTAAAAGAGATAATGTATGCAGAGGTCACACTGCAAGGCCTGGTGTGCAATACAAACTCAACGCATGCTAAGGGTTATTTTTTTTTGTAAGTTCATGGTTTTGTAAGGCATGCATCTGTAAGGCAGCAGGAACCAAAAATTAGGAGAAAAGCAATGATGGGAAAAGATCAAGGTGTATTAATTTCTAAGTATAGCCATTTCCCAGCGATTGTCCTACCTAACAAAAACAGGGGCAGAACTAAAAACATTGAAAGGTATTTGCAAAGTAGGGATATCAGATTTATAGTGGAGGAAGTAATGGGAATCTTATTGTCCCAAAAAGTGTCTTTCCATCTTCCTTGTCCAGCTCTCCACGTTTTTTTAAAAATAACACCTTTTCAACTGATGTCCCAGAACCTGCTCGTGTTGGAGGTTGCACATACCAGCTTGCCAGTTGTTAAACTTTTAGAGTTTTATGACTGATTGACAAATTTCTGATGGCTTATAATGTGCATGGAGGAAGGGAGGATTTATATCAAGAAAACTGACAAATACAACAGTTTATTATGTTTATTGTTAACGATATCACTGCTGCAGCTCTCAAACATTTTCCAGCGTACTACTGCTGAACCCAGTGATCATAAAAGCTTAACTCAAATATATTTCTATACTCTGGAAGGAAAAAAAGATCATTTATCTTTTCAACATACATGACATGATCTTTTTGAGAAATCCAGGCATGGTGTTAACTTCTAAACTGGTTGGCAAAACAATTTACCTCTTGATCAGACTAAAATTACTGCATGAAACCTGAAATGAAAAGGATTTTGACAAAAGCAACCTAGTAAAAAAGCAGAAGAGATGGGCACCCAATCAAAAAGGACATATCAATAGCATTATTTGCCTGAACTGGTATAAAGTATTGGTAAATCCATCCTTTAGTTGCATCACATTCGCCACCCACAACCCTCTTGAAATCTCCACTTCTTAAAAGACTCTCAGATATTGTGATATCAACTCACCATAAAAAGTGACAATGCTTTCGAAAGAGTTAATAAATCGTAACTACATGCCTTTCAGTTTCTTCCTACGTAGTTTCTATGAACTAAATGATTCATTGTAGTAAACGAACAGGCCTATTGTGGAAGTTTCTTTGTGAGAACAAAAAGACAATGTGTTGGCATTCTTTGTCTCGCAATATGGGAGATTACGAAAACTTTGCTTTTCACACTAAAAATCTTCAGATGACACTGTCATCCAAGTATATTATATAGTAAAAAAGTAAGAAATTGAGATACAGGCTACATCCCTAAAGGGTCATCAGTTAATTTCACCTCCTGCACTATGTACTTTCAGTGACAAAGATTGCATTACCAGCATATACAGGTTCACAGTATAAGACCCTTTTTTCATATTTTAAGACATTTTTTACAGCCCAGAACAATGGCTTATTTTCAGCCTGAGTCAACCAACACGGACCAAGTCTGTATTATGAATCAGAAAAAAGATTAAAATCTCAGGTTTTGCTATATCTTGGCCAGATAACCTTAAATTATTTAATTACTAAAGTCCCTTGGTCCCAGTGTCCTGATTCAATAATTTATATCGCAAATATTTAAAAGAGAGGAATTCAAGAGAAAGTCACTTTTCCATAATGGGTTAATTATCACTGGTACAAAAGAGATGAGCTTAAATCGGTGAATGGACAGGCACAGAGTCACACTAAAAGAGCTGGGTCACTAAATGATAAACGGATATTCTCAATATTTGTCCACCATTCACAAAATAACTCAGTGAAGCATTGGCCATTCCAACAAAGAGAAAGCAGGTTCTGAGTTGGGAACTCTCTTAGGAAAATATAATTGAAGAATATTGTCTTTTTTATTTGTTGCAATTATTTTTAGGGTTATCATTATTTTATGGCTTGCCTGTCATCATTTATTCCTCTGAGGGAATATGCATTGCGACTGTGTTTCCTCCCACCTTGTAACAATAATATGGTTAAAGTGTTCCTTTCATTCTTCTTATGGCTCAATTTCATGTTTCTTAGAAGTGCAATGAGCAGCAGAAAGCCTGACATCATCCATTAATCCATTTATTCAATCATTTTTATTGTGGTAAAATACACGTAGCATAAAACTTACCATTTTAACAATTTCTCAGTGTACAGTTGGGTGATGTTTAGTACATTACACAATGTGCATCCATCACCATCATTCATATTCAGAAACTTTATCTTTCCAAAATGAAACTTTAGGCTCATTAACCTGAAACTCCATGATCTTCCTTTTTTCCTTCTTCTTAGCCCCTAGCAAGCATATCTTCTATGAATTTGAACATCGTAGGTACCTTATATAAGAAGAATCATGCAGAATTTATTATTGTGTGACTGGTTTATTTCACTATCATAAAGTCCTCAATGTCCAACCATGTTATAGCATGGATTACAATTTTCCATTTAAAGACTGACTAGCCTTCTACTTTCTTATACCACACATTTCTTAGCCACAATCTTCAGCGCTTGGGTAGGTGCAGCATTTCCTACGTTTACCAACATTGAACATTGGCTCAGGTTTTTGTTTTGTTTCATTTCAGTTTTGTTTTTTTTTTTTTTTTTTTGTTTTTCCATTGGGTGCTATTTTTTGTTTAAGTTTTATACTACTTATCCAAGTCAGTTTGAGGTCGTATCTCATTTTCTTTAGGTTAGTAGTGATTGGTGATTCTGGACATCTTTTAACTTCTCATTGATCATTTCGACAGCCTTAGGAAAATATCTCTGCAAGTCATTTGCTCAATTTTTATTTAGGATGTTGTCTTTTATTGTTGCTACTATGTTCATTACTCAGTCTCCTCCCCCGAAAGTAGATCCTACATTTTAATAACAGGAAAGCAAATATATATATACTGAAATATGAATGCAGTTGTTAAGTTATGGTTCAAAAGCTATGCGGCCAGCACATTTGTGAAAGTAATTCTTTGGGAGAATATGAAATTCTTCACTGTGGCCTCATGTCTCCTAGGTTTTATTCAATAGAATTCAGTCTTTCTAGGAATGTTAAAATAAAGTTGTTTCACAGGTATTAAGAAGCAAACAGTTATACAAAATCCATGACTATAATAGTGCTTTTTCTTTGAAAGCAGAAAAGGGTAAATTCAGCTACATTTTACTCATTTAAATGAACATTTTTTATTTCCCCAATGTATCATACACAAGTCATATGCAACTGAAGATATTGTCAAGAATTAGTATTTTGGGCTGGTGAGATAGCTCAGTAGCATAAGCGCCTGCCTGCCAAGCGCGAGGTCCTGAGTTCGACTCCTGATACCCACATAAAGGAAAAAAAGAGCCGGTGATATCGCTCAGTGGCACAAGCGCTTGCTGGCAAGCACGAAGTCCTGAGGTCAACTCCTGGTACCCACATTAAAAAAAAAATTAGTATTTTGAAATTTTTTCTCCCCTTAAAAAAAGAAAAAAACAAAAAATACACAAGGGTCTTGAAGGTACAAATAAATTCTTTCAGAATAAATGATGGCTGGTACACTATCTCACTAGACTAGTTTTTCCCAACTTAGGTTTTCAAATACTAGGATTCCACAGATATTAAACAGGTGTCACATTGAGAAATCATTTTGTAATCTAAGAAAATTTGGAAGTTACGGTGTTAAACAAAGTTGAATATACTACTTTACTGTAAACATTCTCAGAGAAATTTAAAAAGTAATGTCCATATATAAATCTGTGTAAAAGGAAAGTATGAAATAGTTGCAAATTCCTTTCTCATTGGAGTCCTGTCTTACCGATTTGTCTGTTGTCCACTGCTTCATTCTTGGTCTGGCATCCAGCAGGTCCTTGTTATCTGAACGAATGGATAGAATCCATGCAGGATGAAGACAGGTGAGGTTTTCCAACAAGCACACAGTGACTATTGGAAAATTTCCTATTTGAGTACAAGCCACAAAGAATGAAGGCGTGTGTTTTCTCAGTGAAAAAAGGGGAAAAAAGGACAAAGAAATGAAACATCTTTACTAGAATTATTTTAGGTTAGCCTGAGGGTGGGGTGAGTAGGTTTTCTATATCCTGAATCTTTGCCTCAACTGTTCACTACTTTTCAAGAGTGATCGTTGCATGAAATAAGGGAAGGAAATTCTTGCTTTGTTTTAGTTGCATTTGGTTTATTTCACTAGAAGATGATAAATCATTGCTCTTATCTTAAGACAAAAATACAAACATTATCAATGATTAATGAAATAAGCTGCACAGATTTTTAAGTTGTCCAGGCATCATATTTGATTCTGTGACCTTCTAATGAAGGAAATTTCAAGAGGTAGGCTAAACTCAACATTGTTCCATGGAATTTTTTTCTGATTGTTGTATATTAATGGCCTTTGATTTCATCTAAAATTACCCTGTTCCCATGACCTGGAAAACATCTGTATAGAGAACACTTTGGGCTTTTCATTATATATGGTGGACTCCAAAATGAGCACTGAAGGTCCCTTAACAGTGTTGAGCTGCCACAGACACTGTAGCAGTTTTCTCAGTTTGGAAATATTTTCACTCCCCTGCACATTGGGCATTTGCTTTTATCAGTAATATGCAGCTCTCTCATATATATCTTCAGATATTTTCTACTTGCCTTCAAAGTTTAGACTTTCTTAGGTGGGCTCATAGAGTACTTCGTTGTTATCTTATAGATTCATTCTTCCATACTCATTTCTCACTACATCTTTTTTTTTTTTTGTGGGTACCGGGGGATCGACCTCAGGACCTCGCATGCCAGCAGGCGCCCGTGCCGCTGAGCGATATCACTGGCCCTTTTTTCGTATGTGGGTACCGGGAGTCGAACTCGGGCCCTCGCGCTTGCCAGGCAGGCGCGTACGCTGCTGAGCCATCTCACCAGCCCTCTCACTACATCTTTCCCAGGCATTCTGAATTTCTTTTAGTGCTCAGAGAAAACTGGTATTTATCTCCATAACTCTGTAAATTCCCCTCCATCTGTTGGAATCTCATAGTCCAGAACTCTCCTCCCTCTTTATCCTTAAAGTCTCCTTAGGCATCTCTTCCAGTCTGTATCACTACCCCCTTTAATAGGTAAGGAATCCAGCCCATGAATTTCAAAGAACCACTCTTCTTCATTGAAACACAATAATACTGCCTCCCAAACTGCCTGTATGTTCATTCATCTCCCAAATTCATTTTAAGAGGGGATGACATTGGCTTCTTCTCCTTAATCTTCTAATCTGTACCATCTAAGGCAAAGCTTCTAGATAGTAATTGCTCAAAAATATTTATTAATAGAAAGAATCAAATACATGTAAACATTTATTCTCATTAAATAGCTGTAGATGCATATCTGCAATGTTAAAAAATAGTGACCATGCTGAGGAAAGCCTACAAATTTGTACAACGTGTATTTGAGGGGATGAAGGACAAAAAAGTTCACAAATATATAATGTTTAAAAGCAAAAAAAAAAAAAAAAAAAGGGCCAGTGAGATAGCTCAGCGGCATAAGCACCTGCCCGGCAAGTGCGAGGTCCTGAGTTCGACTCCTGGAACCCAAATACAAAAAAGGGGCCGGTGATAGCACTCAGAGGCATGGGTACCTGCTAGCGCACGAGGTCCTGAGGTCGACCCCGGTACCCACACATGTACACAAAAAAAGCAAAAAAAACCCAAAAAATGTGAGGCGACAATGTGAGGTGAGAAGGTATGACACTACACAATGGATCTATGGAAAATATGTATATATACTTAAATTCAGACAAATATAAAAATTTTAAAAAACTATCAGACACTTTTAGAGCCAAAAGAAGCCATGTATGCAGAAGAACAGGAGTACATTGAAGGTGATTAAATAGGTCATGGTACTGATTAAAGTGATTTAATTTCAAGGGAATAAAACCAAGTTATTTGAGCTCCAAAATACATACTCTCTCCATCCTGGACACATTGTTAGGTCATATTTCTAGACTCACCTACAGTTAGGGAACCCATACTGCAATGCCTTGCTATTCGAGTGTAGATGAGGGTGCACACACGTCTTCCAGTCTCTCTTTCTGCTTCTTCAGGCCGTGTGTGCACAAGGCAGAGGTGGTAAAAGATTGTGAGTCTGACATGGAGAAAGGACCTGGGTCTCGGCAATAGTGGAGAGTTCAGGACCACCTCAAGAACAGCGATGCTTGATTAATATGTCTACAAGAAATATTTCTGTCTCAAATTTTGAAATTTATAAGAGTACAGGACAAAATTAGTATAAACTTCAACACTTTTAAATTTTCTACTGTATATATTGAAATTTTCTACTTTATTGAATTACTGCAAAAATTGGCTTTTATTAAAGATATTATGGTCACGAAGGGTTTGTCTTAAATACATTAACCAATAGTAGATATTTTTGCATTTTTTCTAGGCTATTGGTCATCACGTGCAAAATGTAAGAAACATTTATTTATAATGCAGAAACATAGATACAGTCCTACATCCACACACAATATAGACATGGGTAGAGACTATCAAGTAAAAGTTAAATTTTTATACTGTTTTAAATTATTTTCTAAAAGATAGCAAGGATTGTACCATGGAAAGCTAATTTACCAGAAATTGCAAAATCTACTTGAAATGCCCTGCAGCCTCAACTCTTAATCATAATCTAATCACTTTACAGATAGATACAGAAACTGTCAGTTCACCAACTTCTGTCAAACTTTCTAGCTATGAAGAAACTCCCACTAGTAATTTCAACAATTTCTCATTGTTCTACCATAGTAACATAATTGATCTTATATGACTGTACCCCAGTACAACTGAGTGTTAATTTTGTCCACTTTTATATTTTGTATCATTCAAAGCATCCAAATTGAGTTCATTGAATTTGGGCAGTTACGTTTTCTTTTCTTGTAGATTAAATGACTTACACGTACTTAGCATGCTGCAGAAGTTCTTGTCGGTGATTCTTGCAGAGATTAAATGCAATCAGAGACTAAAGGGATTCTCTTTACAGATACAATAGTGCCAAAGTAAATTGTAAAAGTAGAAAGCTTAGAAAGTTGGCCTGGGTCAAACTACCTGGTTCTCCTATTTTCTGTAACGCTAGAAAATAAAAATCCAGTGAAACTTAAGAACATCAGTATGAAAAAAAGTAATGACTAGTAAGTGGGAAAAAATCATTGAATTTAGATATTTTCTCAGAAGTAAAGAGGATCAAAGAAGCAAAACAATGGAAAGTTTGTACGTTTGGTTTTTATGACAATAGACAGAAAGCAATAAGTAAAGTAGAAGTGTGATTTTGTCTGCTTGGACTCGTGATTTGCATTTGAGGTTTTTTGCTTTCCAGATCTTGACGTGACCTTTACCATAGAAATCTGGTGAAGCCCTGGTTTCAGTGAGTGGGGTGAAGGCACCGTTCAAAGCAGAACTGCAATAATGTTGCTGTTCGTTTGTTTTGTTTCAAGTGTGCCCTGAGTATGTATATCTTTCTTCTTTTTACTTAAGGAGGTGCTGAAACTCAGTGCTTTTTTAAAATGAATATGCAAACTTCATAATAATTGCACCCAAATCACATCATGTATAAAGAATCCTAGTAGGATGAGGGATTGTCCTTTTGAGTTCAGAGCCTTACTTTAAATATAATGCTATCTATTTTCATATATGCCATGTGATAATCTAAATAATCAAATCAATTTAATTTAGTCAAGTAAAGTGCTAACCTAGGGATAAGTTTTTCTTCTGTATAAGTCAGTTATGTGAGGCACAATTCTTATAATAAGATAATACTTCGTATCACAACTATAAACAGACTCACCCTATCATTGTTTTCCAATCATAATAAACTCTGTTTATTAGTCCTCTATCTGTTGCATAGCTATAATTACTGATGCTATAATGCCACCTTATTTAATAATTGAGGAAACTCATATTTGCAGAGATGCCAGGGAAGTTATAAAAATTCTTGCAGCCTTGTTTAGCTTTGACAAGTATTCTTTTGCTATCAAATTGTTACCATCATATTAGATAAGATTAGATGAAAAAATCATTTCCATTTGAATGATGTGATCTTTGTGTTCTTTATTAAAAACACTATAAACTTGAAATGTACAATTGTATTCAAATGGTTATTCATGGACTAGAAGACACTGTTTACTTTAAAAAATTCAGTCTCTATTTTGACATCTAAATATGCTAAAATGTATACTGGGATTGAACACATCTGTTGGAAGAGATAGATAGGAACTTACAGCATTCTTCTTTTGTCTAAACCAGCACATTGGCACTTAAAACAGCACTAAATAACCTTGCTTGATTTTCTTTTGTCCTGGTAGGAGGATAACGTCTGATTACCCCATTGGGGATCATGCACATTTGTTCTGTCAGCAGCCTGGAAGAGAAGGCTACACACATTCAGAAATTGTCATTCAGGTGCATTCTTCGAAGACTGAAGAATGTGAGAAATATAAAGACTTAGTCACTCAGTCAGAGAGACATCCATTCAGAAATAATACTCAGAAACAAGAATAGAGGGCCGGTGAGATGGCTCAGCGGCTTAAGCGCCTGCCCGGCAAGCGCTAGGGCCCGAGTTCGACTCCCGGAACCCACATACGAAAAAGGGGTCGGTGATATCGCTCAGTGGCACGGGCGCCTCCTGGCACGCGAGGTCCTGAGGTCGACCCCCCGGTACCCACAAAAAAAAAAAAAAAAAGAAACAAGAATAGAGATAATAGAGATAATGTATGTCCAATTTGCATAAATGAACTTTTAAAGTAGGTGCAGAAATAGAAAGAATGAAGTATAAGAAAATTACAGACAGCCATGGTGTGGGGATGAAAGTGAATAGGGACCTTAGGGACCAATAAGGGTAAGATATCATACTCTGAACATAGAGAATGACACACACTTGCCTGAGCACTTCTGCACCACAATTTTCTCAGCTAAACAGATAGAACTTTTGAATTCTAAACACCAAATTCAGTGAAAAATATTCTTAAATTCTGTGTATCAGGTAGGATAAAATAGAGCAGCATATCATTCCAGTGTTAGGATCTTTCCCTCTTAGACTAACTTGTGGGTAAAAACTCTGCCTCCAAAAGAAATCATAAACCATTGATTAAGAATTTCAAATTCAAAGTCAATAGAATTCATAGACCAGTGAACACCTGAACTATTCTTCTTGAGAGCTTTCCAAACCATATATACAAACATCCCAACCATTTCTGAAATATATTTATCCTATGATACATCCTTATGTTAATTTATATTACTTTCTTACATCAATATACATCAATATCCCTTATATGTGGCTGTCCTTATTGGAAAGTTTGCTTATTTTTTTTAAGTATACACCAAGAGTAAAAAAAAATTTTTCTTAATGAATAGTTTTATGTTAATCACATTTTTATGAGACTGATTTAAGACATTAATTGACTACCTATTTAAAAGAGCACTGTGGTAACTCTCTTGTAGGATTAGTTATCCCTAATTGATCTTGCATGTAAGTTCAAACTGATACATACTGAATGTATTTAATGAAAACGTCCAATGAAGTTGTTGATTACTCTTATATAAAGACCCAGTTTTTATAATTATCTTTGTATAGAGTTCAGTCCAAGGCTTGCGTCCTAAGGACTGGTCTATCAAAAAGCAACCCTGTGGCATTTTCTGGAAACTTATCAAAATATAGAATCTTATTCCAGACTTAAGAAATCAGAATTTGTATTTTAATGAGATCCTTGGAGAATCACGTACTCATTGAAGACTGAGAAGCTCTGGTCTAAACATTGTGTCATTATGTCTATAACTTGTTTTATAGGTATATATTGTGGTGGTATAGCGTGATTGTAGAGTGACACTGATGTCAGTGATGGGGATGTCCTTATGCTAGTGTTGGAAATGGTGATCTTAGTGCCAATCTGTTTCACAATTCCTGCTGTATAAAGATTTAAAATATCACACTTAGCAGCTTTTCCATAACACTAAATTTTTAATCTGCTCAATACGTCCTTATTTCTCAGCTCATCCTCAATTACCATGACTCTTTAGACATGAAAATTTTTCCATAGTGTTTCTTCCTCTAAAAATGAACATTTAATATAGGGATAATGAATGTTTGAAAGAGGCTGCATAAAGTAAGATCCTGGGTTCTGGAGAATTTTCAGAGTAATCAGCTCATCCTTTAAGCTTTTCAAGCCTGTGGCATTTCCTATGATGGCATTCTAACTCTGTAGAATTAAGGTCTGGGGACCAGTAAAGACAATACAATCTGCATTTATTGCTTAGTTATCATCTCTCTCTATAGTTCATAATGATTCTATAGTACATAATGATTCTATAGTACAAATTATGCGATGAGACTCCAATTTTATCAAAGGCAGTTTGTAATGCACCACGCAGGAATACTGACTGGGTACTCACCTAGCTTGAATTACTGTTTTCATTCTCCATAATCGTGGCCCTATCATGTACCCGGGGTCAGTAGGAGACCCTAGCAAAGCATATTAAAATTATAATGTGTAGTTATTCTGTCAAGGAAATTTCCTGCTGGTAATTTACAAGGAATATGATAACAGATACCCATAGTCATTCTGCTGCCTCCTAAAATTCTGTGTGGATGGTCATATTTAAATGACAAAAAGCGCTCTTTTATATAACCTTTCATTTTTAAAACATGGACTCTATGACTGCAAGTCAAAAGCAGATTATTTTCTCATTTTTGTTATTGTTGGATTCTGATTTTTGGTTTTTGCAGGAAGAAAAAAAAAAAAACCCTGAAAAAGAGAGGGAGAGGGACTGTGCTTATCCTCTAAAGCCTGGATATGTACCATCCTTCAGGAAAACAATTTAGGGAAGGGATAATATTCACAGTGCCTGTCTAGGGCAGGAAATTGAAATAAGTCTCTAAGGTTCCCCTGTCAATTCATCAGGATAAATAAGAGTATGCAATCCAGCATGTTCCAAATGAGAAACAGGCCCCAGGCTGCCTCTGACACCCTTCATTAGCCACCTTTCTGATCACAGGGTAATACCTAAGGAGAACCGTGTTTGTGGCATATTGCAGTGCACAACAAAACAGGTGGTCAGAAAGAAAGAGAAAACACCCTCAATCATGGGTTTTCTGACTTTTGTAGTTTATGTAAAAAGAAAAAAGAGAATACTCTAAAATGTATATTAAAATAATACATGAACAAAACGTAACTTTGTTTTTAGTATCAATGAATAGAACGAATCTAAGTAAGAATTTATCAATTATTTTGTTTCATAGTCAATTAATGACATAAATTATAAATAATCATATTAAAAATTTGTAGGTAACAATCAAAGGGAGTTCATGATCTTTGGGTCCTTACACATAGTTGAAAATATGTGTTGTATATAAATATATACAGTCTTCATTGGTATGTATCTACATCTGTCTCGGATTCCTTGCAAAAAACTAGTGTGTATTTTGCCATCAGTAGGTAACTATTTGTCATAATATATATTCCTTTAATTTTTTATTTTAATGTAATACAAATAGATATTAATAAGGAAAGCATAAAAAACACTTCTTCCTTTTATGAAAAAATAAAATTACATAACATAATGATTAGAGAATAACAATGCTCAATATATCGCATATCTTGAGACAGCCTACAGAATGAGAAATTATTTTTTGCCAGCCCTTCATCAAACAGATACAAAAGACAATTTTATTTTAACAACTGGAAAATCTTTGGTGAAAAGAAATGTTAACAATATTAAAATACAACTGTTTTTCCCTTTTTCTGTGTGGTCCTCTGCATTGAGAATACTTGGTAGGTTCTTAGAGACCACCCACAGTTTCGACTCTTGCTATCCTGACTGTTTCCATAATAATGTTTACTTTTTCTTCATATGATCCCGCCCTAAGTCTATCTGAATTCATTATACATCCTAAACCATGCTTATAAATTGGGATACATTAAATAATATGCAGAGGGGGCCGGTGAGATGGCTCAGTGGTGTAAGCGCCTGCCTGGCAAGCGCGAGGGCCCGAGTTTGACTCCCAGAACCCACATACCAAAAAAGGGTCGGTGACATCGCTCAGCGGCATGGGCGCCTAATGGCGCGTGAGGTCTTGAGGTCAACCCCCGGTACCCACACACACAAAAAAATAATAATAATATGGCAGAGGTGTACAGAGTCAAGCCAGTTCCACGGGAGCTAACATTTAGACATACAATATAAATGACTCGTAGAGCAATCCGAGGACTGTCATTGACAGAAACAATGGTAAGATTGATTGTATCATTTGTATAAAAACTCCCAAGCAATTTAAAGTAACTACAACAACAAATGGTAATATCAACTTAGCCAAAAAGACAAGCATATAATTGTCTTTCTAGAGGTAAACTTATTAAGGATAACACACTTTCCGATCTCTCCGAACACAAAATTAAACATTTGTTATTTATCTGTCTGCCCTAGGAGGCAAAATACTTTTCTAGACTTCTCAACATTTAGTAAGTTATTTGACACCAAATTTATCACTCAGAAGATTTTCTTTATCTAAACTTTATAATAAGTTCAGTGGGGTTGTTTTGTGCTTTAAGACTTCAGTTTCAAAAATTTAAGTGTATCTGAATTTATCATATAAATCAGCATATGAAACTTTCTCAGTGGCTAAGAATTAAGTTTGTGTCCTTGGTTATAATATCTTTTCTTTGATAAGTAAGGTACTTTCAGTGACTCATTGAAGCAGAGTTTGGTAATCCATACTGTCAAGACTACTGTAAATCTAGAGAATAATAGAACCAACTGATAATTTGCTTCCATTTTCAATGCATTTACAATATATCTGACTTTGTGTGTGTGTGTGTGTGTGTGTGTGTGTGTGTGTGTGTGTGTGTGTACCAGGGGTCAACCTCAGGACCTCGCACGCCAGCAGGTGCCCGTGCTGCTGAGTGATATCACCGGCCCTTGTTTCATATGTGGGTTCCAGGAGTTGAACTCAGGCCCTTGCGCTTGCCAGGCAGGCGCTTACGCCGCTGAGCCATCTCACCAGCAATGATTTTTTTAAAAATCAAAACTGTATCACTTTTTTTTTTATGTGGGTACTGGGAGTCGAACTCAGGACCTTGCACTTGCCAACAGGCTCTTGTGCTGCTGAGTGATATCACTGCCCGTTTTTTCCTTTGTGTGGGTACCGGGAGTCGAACTCAGTACCTTGCGCTTGCCAGGCAGACACTTACGCCACTGAGCCATCTCACCAGCCCAAAACTCTATCATTTTTTGAGGAAGGCCACATCTTTAAAGCAGAATTTCAGACTTACCCTACTTGCTGGTTTTCATTTATTTCCATGTAATGACAAGAACATGATCTCAGTGTTAATAAGGTGATTTAAGAACCTTGGAAATTCATCTCCTCTGAATTTTAAGTATCATTCCCAGTTCTTTTCAGCACATAGTTAAGCATTTCCTCAAGTACAAAGTATTGCTCTTGAACATCCTATCTAACATATGCAAATTTCAATTTAAAAACCTCACATTTTTATGAACTAAAATACTTCCTTTTTAAAATAAGAGAGATGAATCCTACTAGACTTTCAATGCCATCAATATAATTTGAGTCTCAGAGAAATACAGTAGAAATATGAAAAATTTAAAGAAGATTTTACATTTTTCAAAAGAAGATAAAATCTATTTTTTAGTATTAAAATTAATGGGTGGGGCTGGGGATGTAGCTCAGTAGCACAGAGCTTGCCTGGCAAATGTGAGATCATGAGTTTGATTCCTGGTACCAAAAAAATAAAAAAATATTAAAAATTAAAAATTTTAAAAATTAAAAATTAAAAAAATAAAATTAATGAGTGGATAGCAAGGCATGGGGATGCATGCGTATAATCCCAACGTTCTGGGAGGCTGAAGTAAGAAGATAGAAAGTTCGATCCAGGCCTGAACAACTTGGCAACTCAGTAAGACCCCGTCATGCAATTTAAAAACAAAAAAGATCTGGGAATGTGGATCAGTGGAAATGCCCTGGTTTCAATAACCAGTACTGGGAAAAAAAAAAAAAAATCAGTGGTTGAGGATTAGACATGGTGGTACAAAGCATTTCACAATCTTAAATATCTGGCATCTATTTTTTGCACCAGTGTTGTTACTGACTTGCAGCACAAATCAGAACTGAAATTAGACTTTAAAGAAGTGTCTAACCTGTTACTTGTTAACTATTCCTATTGCAAAACAAAAACAAAAACAGATTTGAAAACTCTATTCTAAAGCTTATCTCTTCCAAGAAGAGTTTTTCATCTCAATTTTGAGGTGATGTTGGCAACAGGCTCGGAGACAGCCAGTGTATGTAACATGAATTCACTGACTTAGCAGAAATTTCTACTCCAGGTTCTGTGATTTGGCGTCCATCCCTAGTCTTTGTAGCAGGCTGTCATTTTGGGGATCCTCTGTCAATTGGCTTCCAGTTGCCAATGGGAGCTGGAAAGAGGAAGCTGGATGGGTGATGGAAGGAAAGAAAAGAAGGAAGGAGATGAGAGGATTTTTCTTTTTCTGGTCCACCTGAGGTAGCTACCTCAGAAATGGTTGTAACTCCCCTGAGGCTAATTTCAGCCCCAAGTCAACAAATAGACATTTGTCTCTGATCTACAATGTTAAGGTTCCCTAGTATCTGGGTTCCAGTAATACGTAATTCCAGCCTGGAATGATGGTTTCCTTACCGTCAACCCTTCCCCCTCATCTCTTCTATCACCTGGCTAGCCAAGCGTCTGTATCTGGTCATGACACTCAAGTGACTTCTGTGTCTTTACTGATCCCTGACTTATATACACTTTTTCAGATGGTGGATTTTTTTTTTTATTTTTTGTGGGTACCGGGGGTCGACCTCAGGACCTCGCGTGCCAGCAGACGCCCGTGCCGCTGAGCGATATCCCCGGCCCTTTTCTCATATGTGGGTTCCAGGAGTCAAACTCAGGACCTCGTGCTTGTCAGGCAGGCACTTATGCCACTGAGCCAACTCACCAACCCGATTTTTTTTATCATTATCGTTTGTTCATTCTCAAATATGATTTTTTCATGCAGAATAAATTTGCAGCGTATTTCCAAATAACTAATTAATACTAGTTTTCCCTTTATACACATCAATTGACAAGGAAGTCTGGGAGTCCAATACTGCATTTTTTAATGTGCTGCCATTTTATGATTTGTTTATCTGAGGTGCTAGCATTTGTAGTATGTTTTGGAACTTTTTTTTTTTTTTAATGTGGGTACTGGAAGTCGAACTCAGGACATCGCACTTGCCAGGCAGGCGCTTATGCCGCTGAGCTATCTCACTGGCCGGGGACTATGTTTTCTAAAAGTCTTGCATAGGTAGAAATTAGTATTTATTCAGTCCTTCAACTCTTTACTTATCCAGATGGTATCTAAGAGAGAATCTCTTAATGAACACACTTGTTAAGTCAAAACTTAAGAAATTTTAATGCAGTTTGTAATATTGACTCTGTCTTCTCTCTACAAATACTGATTTTATTTTAAAAGAACCTCTTGTTATAGAGCCGGTGAGATGGCTCAACAGCATAAGCGCCTGCCTGGTAAGCATGATGTCCTGAGTTCAACTCCTGGTACCCACATACGAAAAAAGGGCCGGTGATATCACTCAGCGGCACGGGCACCTGCTGGCACACGAGGTCCTGAGTTTGACCCCTGATACCCACAAAGAAAAAAAAGAAAAGGAACCTCTTGTTATAGATGACTGATGGAACTCAAGTAAGATAGTCCTAGTAACAATTTATCATGACAGAATACTTAACATGACTGTATCTATGTCTGCTTATTAATAAAAGTGGCCTTGTAAGGGATAATTTGCCCAGGATTTTTGGTGTGGATGTTATGGGAAAGAGTTAAAAAAAATCAACCATTGACTGCTGATATTATCTACCAAAAAGTGAAAGATGCAAAGAAGAAAAGCAAGGAAGGAAAAAAGAAGGTAGAAAGGGAAGGAAAATTTTTAAAAAGTGACAAAAGATGAAAAAAGCCAACAAATAATTATGACAAAAATATACCTTGAGCTACTCAAAACACACATACAATATTTTAACTAAGTTACAGAATTCTGAGATTCTGACTAGTGGGCTTTTGTTAACACTTAATTCAATATAGAACTTATACTCAATTGTATGTATTCTGACTCACTTTATTTCAGCAATAGGTAATCTTCATATAGAACATTATTTTCAGAAGATATCAACATTTAAAAGATGATACTTCCTGGAGATTATATAAGTGTATTAGAAAAATGTACAAAATATTATTGCCCGGTATATTAGTATGAATTGGGAATTTTTTATTTATATTTATTATGAAAATGTAACCCTCCCATCATGTATCATTTATCAAGACCAACAGAATTTTCTGCCAATTATTTTACAGGATTTAGGGTGCGCTTTTTAAAATATGAACATAATGAAAATAGTAAAAGCAAAAATACTGAAATCCAAGATTCTATGTCTCAAAGCAAATCTGCACAAATGTGTTTCACATAAGTTCAACAACATTTCAATTTTACTACTAATATTCCTGAAAGAAGGAAATCACAAAGCTTGCAAATAAAATTTTTGGTAATAAAATATCAAAATATTCAATCTCTTTCAAAAAAAATGGACTTGTTCACTTAAATTGTTATCTACTTCAGCACTTTAGTCATTACACTTTCTTTTTCACTGTGTACTATCGCTGAATGTAATTTCTAAAACATCTGTGAACATATATGCCTTGAATTCTTTCCTAGCTGAGCTATTACTATTCAATAGCAAGACCTCCATTGCTTAGGACATCACCTGGCACAGGGCAGTTTCTCAACGAATGTTTATTGTTAAACCTCTACGTTCCCATTACTTAAAAACACTTCTACCTAAACTTTCATACTTCTTTAAAGTTTCCTAAATTTTCTTTGTATTTAGTACTCACTGTAGAATTATTTTAATTTTTAAACTTATTTTTGCTATTTCTTTTTTATTTTACATTTTATTTTTTACTAGTACATGTTTGCAGTATGTAAGCTTTACATTCCTTCTATGGAATTAGTGCAAGTACATAACATATTTTCATTCCTTTTTTCATCCCCTATTATTTCTTCCCCTCCCCCCACCATCTCTTGGTCCTCTCTCTTTTGAGAAAGATCTATCTCCCTATTTCCTATTATTAGTATCTATTATTTTGCTCTTTATTTATACTAAGAGTTTTTCATGTAAGAGAAAGCATGGGATATTTAAGCTTGCATGTCTGATTTATTACACTAAACATTATGATCTCAAAATACATTCTTTTTCCTACAAATGACTCCAGTTTACCTTTCTTTATGGCAGAATAGTAGTCCATTGTATGTAAATACAACATTTTCTTTATTCATTCACCTGTTGATGGACACATAGATCCATTTCTAGACATAGCTATTAAGAATCGTGAAACTATAAGCATGGGTATGCACGCATCACTACAATATGTTGTCCTTATCTTTTTAGGAAGTTATGTGGAAGTAGAATACCTGGGTCAAATGGAATTTCTAGTTTCAGTTTTTTGAGAAACATCCACACTGATTTCCACACTGATTTCCATAGTGGTTTTATTAGTTTACATTCACACCAACAGTGTAGAACAGTTCCTTTGTCCCCACCGTCTCTCTAGCATTTGTTATTATTTGACTTCTTTATGATACTCACTCTTTCTGTGGTAAGATGGTATCACACTATTGTTTTAATTTGCATTTCCCAAATGGCCAGTGATATTAACCATTTCTTAATGTTTTTATTGGCGATTTATATTTCTTCTGTGAGGTGTCTATTTTAAATGTACTGTATTTCTATAAAGTGCAATATATTAAATGAAATAGTGGAATATATTGTGCATATTTTGTCATTATGTGCAATGTTGATGGTTGGTACAACAATGCATGCCTGATTCAGAAGAATTTACCAATGGCCTTTGAAATTCAATCAACTATGAATATAATAGAATGTCATTGAACTGGTATTTTTCTTCCTACTGCAGAGTAGAATTAGTTAAGCAAAGGTAATTAAGAAATGTTATGTGAAAACCAGAAGACACTAATGCACCATTTTGGCTACAATGAGAGTAAGATCAGAAAAGATGTTACTCACAAGTAGAATGAACTAGGTACTGTGTACGCACTGCTAGAATAAAAACATAAAACCTCTGCTGTCATATGGCTTATTTTAGTGGTAAAGATGGAATCATAATGAATAGAAAATATCAGGTCATGACATCTACTTCCACTAATAAATGGGAGAGATCCTCTGAACCCCTGTATCATTACTTAACAATGACATCTCAGTGTGTTTATTTATTTTTATTCTTAGACTCAGAACACATAAGAGAAATCTCGAATACTTCCATATTACTAAATCCAATGCTGACTCCCCTTATCTGCCATGAACTGAATGAGAGAGATATGAGTAATGAGCAAACAAGAAAATGAAGTTGAAAGTTGTAGTCTTGGTGCTTAATCATTAGCTCAAACTCAAAATTGTGAGCTGCACCTGAGATTGCTATATTTATCTAGGAATCCTCTTATGATGAAAAGGTGATCCCAGTTCAAGAATGGTACTATCATACAAAAAGTTTAACGCAAAGCATATTTGGAAGAAAATCATCACAATTTGTACCCTCATAAGTCTCAAAGATTATAATCCAAAAAAATGTGGGCTTATAACTGAAGATCGCCAAACTCTACAGGACAAAGGAACAGAAAAGAAAGCTTGATTTCAGACTAGGAAATTTTAAATATTGAAATGATCAGATACGAAAGACAACGTGACTATATGTGATATGCTTATCAAAATAAAAATGTAACTGTAAAAGTGACAAGGAAAGTAGAAAAAGAGCCAAGCAAATTTTTTTAAATTAAAATGATCTATGTAGAAATAAAGTCTTCAATAAATGGGGTAAAATTAAATTCAGTGGAAGAGAGAATTTTTGCAAGGGAAAATTCAACAGTAGAATTTGGTTAGAAGACAGGAGGGAGACATAGAGTAGAAAAGTATAAGAAAGAACTTAAAGGTTAGGGTGGATAAGAGGAAAAACTCTAAAACAGAAGGCCTAGAAGTATCAAATGATGAAAGAATAAAATGACCTCTATCTCTCAGCAGCTGCAGAAATGTAAAACCTGAAACTGAAAATATTAGGAAGCATAGAAGTGCTTCAGGACACTAGAATTGACAAAGTTCATGTTCGTTTGTTTGTTCCTTTCTTTGTTTCTTTGTTTGTTCCTGTGAGTATGGGGGGACGCCAAAAGCACCGGAAACAAAACCAAAAGCAGACAAATAGGATTACACTAAATATTAATAATATAATTGCTTTGTCAGATTGGAATTTGTAATCACACCCAAAATTAACAAAATGCTTTAAAATGATACTATGTATACTTAACTTCAAAAAAAGGATGTAAGGCAGTAGAAATAGCGAGTACAGGATTATGATCTAATTATATGGCACCAAAACAACGGAAGTCTCAAGGCACATGGGAACCAAATAACTAAAATAGTGTCTAATTTCCATTAATTTTCTACATTATTTTATTCACTCAGGTCCTGGATGTCAAGTCAATGTGTGACCTCCCAAGTCGGGGTGCAGAATCACAAACACTTAAACACTTTAACACTTTAAACACCTAACAGTGTTTAAAAATTTTTGCTTGTAAAGTAGTAGTTCTCTAGGACAAGAATGTCATTCTTAAGGAGGTCCATATCAGTACAAGCCTGATTATTAACACCTAATTTTTTTTATAGTTTTAGTTTTTTGTAGTTCTGGGTATTTAACCTAGGACCTTGTGCATGCTAGGCAAGCACTCTAGCACTGAGCTATGTCACCAGGCCCTGGAAACAATGCTTTACGTACATATATTTAATTAGAATTTTGAAAGGATGAAATAAAAAGAATAAAGAGAAGCACATTTAAAGGGAAAAGCAGTATAATTCCAGAACTAACAAAGGGACAAATTCAGAATTTTTAGACCACTTTTCTATTCTAAAAACACAAAATAAAAAAGAAAGTCTCATTCCCATACATCACCCAGTGGTAATTCTATTGCATACATGCAATAACAATGAGGAACAGTTGGAAACTTTTCTCTCTTTCTTCATCCGAAAAACAGCACATTCAAATTGTTACTGCTAATGATTTCCCTAAAAGTAAGCTTTTTTACCAAAAGAATGATCAGAATTCAAAGTCATAAAATCAATTATCTTCTCCATTGGCTAATCTTGATTTACAATAAACTTAGAACTCAGGTCTCTAAATCCTTCAACTTTACTGTTTTTAAAGATAGATTTGAATATTCTGTATTAATTTTGAAATCGACTTGTCATTTTTCACCAAAAGAAGGAAAAAATCCACAAAGTGCATTGAGAGTTTGAGATATTTTTTAGTTGTATTTTATGGATGTAATTCAGATGGCTTTCATTTCCACGTGTGGAAACAATTACAGGGGAGTAAGAATAGTGGAGAGCCCATTTTGAATATTGTCATGGTAGCTGTGAGATCAACAACTTTGGATGGTTTAGAGGAGTTTTTACCAGGAGACCCCACAGGACTTACTAATAGACTGGATATAAAATATGATAAGAGGAAAAGAGGAAACATGTATAATTCTTAGGTTTTTGTCTTCATCAAACATACTATTGATAGTCAACAAGATGCAGAAAATTTGGAGAGTTTTAGAGAGCAATTTAGGACATTTATGAATGTAACTGAAATATAATGTCACAGACAGTAAAATAAAAATGGGAATTAATTGAAGGCTGCATGAATTTGATGTGATTATATAAAACCTGCATGGGACTACCTTGTTAAATTATTGGGTAAAAAATGTTACATGCTATTTTAGGGAATGATAGGAGGTTAAATGAATTAATCTGTGAAGTAACCACTGAGTTGGAATTTAAGCATGATGCTCCATAATTAAAGGTCTTTTTCCTTCAATCATCTCATTCTGTGAACTGTTTTAATCAGCCTAGGTGTATATTAAGCCAAGATGTCATTGAGACTCATGAATATATTTTCCCAAGGATAGAAATCAGGGTTAAATGAGTCTGAAACATGAAATTGTAATGGGAGGGATGGGTAGCCAATTCATAAAATATAAATATTGTCTTAATATAAAACTGGCCTTAGCTGAGGTGAAATTACAAGGGTTTGAATTACAGAATGTCTTCTCCTACTCTTACATACGTACATGACTATGTATGTGAGTAGTGAGAGTTGGAAGCTGCACTTTGCTTCATCCAAAAATAATATACTGAGAAATATTACCTCTAATGATGTTGCAAACTATAAACTTGTATTGTGAACACCTGATGCAAATCTAAAAATATTACTTTCTAAAATCTTCAAAAGATTAAAGAAACTGAATGCTGTAAACTTCCCAAAAAGCTATACGCTTATGTGCCATAGACTTCCCAAAGTTTACATGAGTGTCACTAGACGAAGGTATATGAAATCTATTATTCATCAGACATAAATTTTATGAACATGTCTAATATACACTATTCAGATACCTAATTAAGTATAACATTTTGTAAACAATCCAATTAATAAGCCTCACCAGTACATCCTATTTCTAGGCTCCTAACAATTAGAAAGCCCATTAATACGCATCTTCTTTATTACACTTTTACCTGTATATTACATAAATGTCCCAAGTCGTATGAACAGCTTAGAAATGTGGGCATTCCTAATAAATAATATTCTAGCTTAGGCATTTTTCTGGTCCATTGGGCTAAAGGTTTGAGGGAGGGAAAAACGTTCAAAAGGGCTATGTTCTCTTAGACATTCATAAAGGCCAAAAATAAATCCATAGTAATTATACTTTGGGGAGCTGTAAAGGAACACTTTAGTGCATATAAGGGCTAGAGTTATAGAAGTACCACTGTAATACTATTTCCTGTTTGGAAAATTAGTTACAAAATCTTTCCATACAAAGTTCCCAATAAAATATGAGTGCCATGCCTTGTCAGGGTAATAGCTAAGAGAACAGCTTAACAAACTAGGGACAATCTTCATGGTGCCAGATAGAAAGGAAAAAGAAATACAGGAGATAGAAAGAGGAAATAGATCTTAAACTGGATGATTCACCAAGCAGGAAATTTCAGATATTCCATCATTTTAAACTCAGACTGTTAAAAATGTTTATTGTATTTCTATAGTGAAGACCCTCTGTGTAGCATAATGTGGAACTTTCAAGAGAAGTAACAAGGTGAGAGGCTACACGTGTTTAGGGAGTTTGGCATATATAAAGCTGAACAATTTAAGACAGTGCAGTTATTTCTCTAACTCACGAGCATGTTGGTGACTGTGACGAAAGTCTACTCAATAGAGCGTTTCCAGGTGAGTCTGAGAGTGGCTGGTGGTCCTCCCACATGTTGCATTTTGCCAGGCATGTTCAGTGGGATTGGAAAATGAAATATTTATGCACCATGTAAAGCCTGCCAGTCTGATTACCACTGTGTACCCCGCGAAGGCACATTGTTGAATAAACAGTAAAGCTTTTATCCTGCCAACCTGCTGGGCACCTTTCTACAAGCCTGAGTCAACACACGGCAATAGTCCTATGATATATTTGCAAGTGTGGAGGAAGGGTGCGATCTCTCCCAGGTTTATTAGGCAAGGATGACTTTACAGACTTCCAATTTTATACATGTGTAATGCTACATTGCTGAAAATAAATATTATTGATGCATGCATTATATTTAAATATCTTTAAATAAATGTAGCATAAGGTATCTAAAGAGAATTACTATAAATGTATTTGGAAACCTGAATTTCATGTCCTCTCTGAATAATTTAAAGGCAAGCACCAACTTACATTAAGGTAACCAGTTCATATGGAGTGAGGCTGCACATTGGTCACTGATTTCAGATTTATTTTTTTCCCTTTTAAGAAAATACATATCTTTTCTATTGTTTTTCAGTGGGCACCAAAAGCATCTGGAGTTAGTTATATTTATTTATGTTCTATTCTAGCTAAAATGGCTTAGCTGAAAAGTACTTCAAAATTTATCTAAAGAAAAATAAAACTGACTTTAGACTCACATATCTAGTTTTAGCCCAAAACAAAGTATTGTGGCCTATTTCTAAACGAAATGGAAAAACTATAGAACTCTTGTGCCTCGCAGCGTTGTAAGGATAGCAGGTAAATACAATAGTGTGAGGTAATAGGAAACATTTTCCAGGTCTTCCCATTAAGGCCCCCCATGACAGACATGCTTCATAGACTTTCTCAGAGAAAAAGTAGGCTGACAAATAAAAACTCATTTTCAGCCAATTTTCCATTGCAATAAAACATGATTACTTTTTGTGGGTTTTGTGTGGTTAGTTTATCTTCACAAGTTTCTCAATATCAGGATGTATACCTTTAGTCTTCTATTTACAAAAGGTCTGTAAACATCAATAAAATGAAAGCATGTAAGTGAACAATCAATAAATAAAACGATTTGAACTCGATTCCACTTCAATATACTTTGAATGTTCAGGGGATCATTTTAAAACAGTATTTCATCAAATATCTCTTACCTCATTCATGCCCCATATTATTTCATCTTATATTTATTGTTTTTTGTTTTTGGTTTTTTGTGGATACCGGGGGTCAAACTCAGGACCTCGTGCTTGCCAGGCAGGCGCTTATGCCACTGAGCTATCTCACCGGCCCTATTTATTGGTTCTTGTATTTTTATTTATATTGAAATAATGAACATGTATTATTCGTACATACTACTGAGGTTCAGTGTGATGATTCAGTGCAAGCAGAAAGCCTACAGATCAAATTCAGCCTCCTCTTCCTCTATATTTTCCTTTATTAGTTTCGGTTTCAAGTCTTCCATTTAGATCTGCGATCAATTATGTGTTGAGGTTTGCATAGGGTGAGCGATAGTGGTCAAGTTTCAGTTCTCTGCATGTGGGTGTACAATCCTCTCAGCTTCACTTACTCAAGAGCCTGTCCTTTCTTGATTGTATGGATTTTGTGCCTTTGCAGCAAATCAGTGGTCATATAAGCAAGAGTTTATTTCCTGGATCTCTACACAGTTTCATTGGATTCTGTGTCTGTTTTTATGCCAGTAACACATTGTTTTTGTTACTATAGCTCTGTAGTAGCTTTTAAAATCAGATACTGAGGGCTGGTGAGATAGTTCAGCGGCCTAGGTGCCTGCCTGGCAAGCACGAGGGCCCGAGTTCGACTCCTGGAACCCACATACGAAAAAATGGCCGGTGATGTCGCTCAGCGGCACGGGCAGCTACTGGCGTGCGAGGTCCTGAGGTCGATACCCGGTACTCACAAAAAAAAAAAAAAAAAAAAAAATCAGATACTGAGATGGATTCAGCTTTGATGTTTTTGTTTCTAAGAATCCACCATAGATTATTAAAATTGATTAATTCAATAGTGCTACAGGATACAAAGCCAACATACAAACATTAGTAACATTTGTATGTATCAATCACAAGATTGCTAAAAAGGAAATTATGAAGGCAAGCTCATTTATAATAGATACAAAAAATAAAACACCTAGTAATAAATTTAACCAAGAAAGTAAAATACTTCTACAATGAAAATGGTAAGATGCTGATGGAAGAAATTGAAGAAGATACAAAAAATGGGAAAAACTTCAAAGATCATAAATTAAAAGGATTAATAGTGGTAAAATGACCACAGTGCCAAGAATCATTTACAGATTCAGTGCAATCACCATCAAAATCTAGTGACATTTTTCCCTGGTATTCAGAAACATAGGCATAAATTCCATTTGGAAGCATAAAACACACCAAATAACCAAAACAGATTTAAGCATACATTGTTTTTAATCAAAATCTGAATATGCTGATATATTTTTTGAAATTACCTTTTATTATAGTTTCTCACTTGGTTTGGTTTGTTATTACTAATGTAACTCAAAGAGACAAATATACAACAATCTGATACATTTAGGGTGAAGAAAACAGGTATCTATGTCCTGGCTCTGAAATATCTGAAATTTCTAACTGTGAATGTCATTCTAACTTTTAAAGTGTGAGGTAAAGTAGTAGAAAAGTCAAAGGTAAGTCTGGAAATTAAAAAGATAAAGACTTAGCACAACTCTTGGCTCATGGCAAGTGTTCCATAAAGCCTGTTACCATTTACTAGGTATTCTTGTCGTTGTGGAAACACCATGGAGCATTAATTCCCCCAACAAAGCAAGTTATTCAACCATTGTAAACTGAGGTGTTCAACATCGCCAGTTTTGATGCTATTGCTGTAGTCCTTATGAATTCGTATCCATTTAAGGTCTATCTCTGAATTTCTTGATACTTTTAAATAATGAATAATGCTTTATCATGGTTTTATAAAGTGTTTTTAAAGCTAATTATCCAATTCCTCCTTACTAGTTTTAAAAATGTTTGGTTTATATTGGTCCTATTATTTTTCTAAATATGTGGTAGAATCTTTTTGTTTTGAACTTTTTGAAAATTTCTAATGGATATTTTATTAAAATTTTGGTGGCTATACTCACTACAGAAGAATTAACATCTTCTGCATTTTGATTATTTTTTCCACAAGCGAGATATTGATTTCTATTTATTTAGATATATTTTCATATGTATGGTCATCCTTGATATTTGGGAGCATCCAGGTATCCCCACTCCCATGAATAAAAACTTTCCTAGGACACTCAAGCACATTATATAAAATTCTGGGCTGTATGCATGTAAACTTCACACATCCTTTCCATACTTTAAAACATCTCCACATTACTTATAATACCTCAGAAAGAGTAAATGTTGTATGAATAATTGTTAAACTTCATGGTTTAGGGATTACTAACAAGGGAAAAGTCTTGACATTTCCAGTACAAACGTAATTTTTCTTTTTGAATATTTTTGTCTATGATTGACTGAACCTGCTGATATAGAATCCTTGAATATATAGGGCTGACTGTGCATACGTATATACACATACATGCATATATTTGTGTATGTATGTATAGCTTTCAACAATACCTTTGGATAGTTGTTCATTTGGATATATATTTTTTTTCAATTCATTTATTTACTTGGCTAAAGATATTATCATTTTTAACTTTTAAATATATATTTTTATAAAAATTCATATTGGTATAGATACAGTCAAGAACTTTTTAATTGTATGTATATGAAACAAAAATTCTGCTAAAGTGTTTAACATTCAGTTATTACTATAAATGAGTATTTTAATTTTTCTCTAAATTACACAGATACATATTTTTTAAAGTTTAAATTACATAATTTTAATTATTTCATCACATTCTTTTACTCTCCAATTTAATATTATAATCTGAATAACAAATTTTAATTTACTTTGGCTGTGGGGTTTTACCCCTGTGACAAATCACTGGTGCTTTTTGGTTTTTATATTTGGTGTTTGGGCTTACACAAAACTCAAGAGGTTGAAGCAGTGACTAGATGAAGGTCCAACTTTGACATTCCTGGTCCTTGAGCCATAATTTCCAGGAAATCTAATATTTTAACATTTTTCTTTTTTTCTTTTTCTTTTTTCTTTTTGTGGGTACCGGGGGGTCGACCTCAGGACCTCGCGCCAGCAGGCGCCCGTGCCACTGAGCGATATCACCGGCCCCTTTTTCGTATGTGGGTTCCAGGAGTCAAACTCAGGCCCTCGCGCTTGCCAGGCAGGCGCTTAAGCCGCTGAGCCATCTCACCAGCCCCCTTAACATTTTTCTTAAAATGAACAAATTAACATTATATATATTAATCATGTATAAAATATTTTTCTTTGAAATATTTCTATGAAATGCATGGTGCAGTGCTTAAGAGTGAACTAATTAACATGCCTTATCTCAAATATTTCATATTTCATTTTGTGGTGAAAGACCTTAAAATGTACTCCATCATTTTTCAAGACTACAATGCATTGCTATTAACTAAAGCCACCATGTTGGAAAAGATATCTCTCAAACTTATTACCCCTAACACACTGAAATTTAACATAAATTGATAATCTCCCCAACTAACCACTCCTACAATCTCTGGTAATTACCATTCTAACTACTGAGTTATAATATTTTAGATTCCACATACAAGTGAGAGGATGTGGTAATTATGATTCTGTGATTTCACATTACATAATGTCTTCTAGTTTCATCCACGCTGTCACAGCAGACAGAATTTTCTTTTTAAAGCCTGTATAATATTCTATTGTATATGTCACATATTCTTTATTTATCCAATGACTGACACATATATAGATTCCATACCTTTGCAATTACAAACAATGCTCCAATGAACATGTGAGTGCAGATATCTATTCAACATACAAATGTCACTTCTAAGGATGTATGCCCTGTTGTGGGATTGCTGCACCATATGGGACATATATTTTTAATTTTTTTTTTTAATGTGGGTACTGGGAGTCGAATTCAGGACCTCGTGCTTGCCAGCAGGCACTTGTGCCACTGAGCGGTATCACCAGCCCTTTTTTTCCTTTATGTGGGTTCCGGGAGTTGAACTCAGGACCTTGTGCTTGCCAGGCAGGCACTTACGCCGCTGAGCTATCTCACCGGCCCTATTTTTAATATTTAAAAGCATATCCATACTATTTTCCAAAATACCTGGACTAATTAACATTCTAACCAGAAGTGTATAAGGATATCCTTTTCTCTTCACCCTTGACAATAATTGCAAGTTTACATTTTTGTGATAAGAGCCATCTCAACAGCTATGAGATAATAATGTTATTATGGTTTTAATTTTTATTTTGCTGGTGGTTAGTGATGTTGAGATTATTTTCATCCACTTGTATGACTTTCTTTGAGAAATATTCAGATCTTTTCTCCATATAGTCAATCTGGTTGTTTTCCTGTTATTCAATCATTTGCATTCCTTATGCATTTGGTGATTTCCTTGTAAAATGCAATTTTTGTGTCTTCATTTCACTGAAGATTTCCTTAGATGTGTAGAATTCTTAAATTTATAATAATTCCAGAAATTGAAGAAGTAATAGATAAATAGAAAAATATTCTGTGTTTATACATTGGAAGAATTAATGTTGTTAAAAATGACCATATTACCCAAAGCAATCCACAGATACAATAAAAAATGTTATAATTTCATTAACATTATACACAGAAATAGTAAAAGCAATCCTGCAATTTGTATAGAACTATGAAAGACACCAAATAGCCAAATTAATTTTGAACATAACTGACAAAGCCAGAGGCATCACCTTATCTGACTTCAAAATATATGACAAATATATTCAGACCTTTGGAACAGAGTACTGAGTCCAAAAATAAAGCTATACAATTACAGAAAATTAATTTTTAACAAAGGTTCCAATAGAACACAGCAGGAAAAGGACAGGTTTTTCAGGAAACAGTATTAGGACAACTGGATATTTGCATGTAGAAGAATAATATTAGATCTTTAACTCATACCGTATGTAAGAACCAACTCAAAATAACTTAAAGACATAAATAAGAGCTGAAACTCTAAATCTACTAAAAGAAAATATAAGAGAACTACTCCATGGCATTGGGAGATTAGGTTTCCTGTTTGTTGCTTGTATGTAGTTTAATAAACTCTGCTATTCTAAATAAAATTATGTGAATATTCTTTCTAGGTTTGTATAGACACCAATGCCTTTTGCAATTTTTACAATGATGAATTAGGAATAAAGAGGAGGCATACTTTTCTTATGTATGATTTTATGAGAAAAGCCTATTCTTCCCCCAGTATTTAGTTCATGGGATTTTGTCAGATACACTTTATCTTATTAAGAAAGTTCCTCATTTTTGTTCTATGTTGTTCTTTTTTTTTTTTTTTTTTTTTGTGGGTACCGGGGGGTCGACCTCAGGACCTCGCACGCCAGTAGGCGCCCGTGCCGCTGAGCGATATCACCGGCCCCTTTTTCGTATGTGGGTTCCGGGAGTCGAACTCGGGCCCTCGCGCTTGCCGGGCAGGCGCTTAAGCCGCTGAGCCATCTCACCGGCCCTCTATGTTGTTCTTAACACAAATAAGTACAGAATATTTTTTTGTGTCCATTGAGAGTCTTATATGCTTTTTCTTCTTGAATCACATAATTTACTGAATTATATTTATAGGTTTCACTAAGGGTAGTTTACATTCATTTCTGGAATTAATTTATTTGATATGCATTTATTGGCAATCTAGTGTAAGGGTCCTGTTCCAGGGATGGGGGCCAAGGAGTGACCAAAACAGATATGGCTTAACAGAACTCATATTGTTACTGTAGAAAAAAATTACAAGTGAACACTTATATTGCAATAGGTACTAAGGAGAAAAATCACTAAACTAACTTGTTTATAATATACTGTATACACTTTTCTGGATTTGTTTTGACAATATGTTTTTAAGTTACCAGCAATCTCATGAATGTATTAGTCATTTTTTCCTTGCAGAATTTTCTTGATTTGATTTGCATAATAAATTTTTCTTCATATGTAATATGCATTTTGGAGAGAGACATCATTTGAATTTATTTTTGTATTTGTTAGTTTGTGTAATGACATATTTACAGTTTTTAAATTTTCTCCAATCAAATAAAGTAACAAAAAAACTTTCCTTGAATATTAAGACACAGAGAATGAGCAAATTATTATCCTTTATGTATGGCTTTTGTCAAGGATTATAATAAGTGTACAATATTTATTCTTATTTAATTCAATATGATTTATTTTGCTACAACTGTGTTAGTTTGATCACTTCATTTTCTATGTCAATGCTTAATAAAATGTAAAATATTTTCTTTTACATGTTGATATTTTGGATAATATTCTGTCAATGTTATTAAATTAGCTTATGGTTTCTGCCTAATCAAGTTAGTTATCATACTCATTTTATTTCAGGAATAATCATCTCATTGCTAGAGACAGCCTTAATAAAACCAGAATCATGTAGATTATCCATTCAAAAACAGCACTTTTTCTCTTTTTATATGATTGATTGTTATGCAGAACAGTTACTGAGTTGTTATTCTAAAATGCCACATTTTAATTTAGAATATTTAAATCTGTTGTGATGTATATTTTAGTTTATTTATGACACAAGGAATTATGTCAATCTTTGTACTCTTTTTCCTTTTATCAGCTACTTTCCATCTATAAAAGATTTGCAGTTGAACAAAATTTAACAAAAATCACGTAAGATGGAACAAGGTAAATAGGATCAGATCTTTGTTGCATTGCATTTAAAAAGTATAGGTTAAATAGTCTGAACGTCTCCTATATATCATCCTCTAGACAGGTAAAATACTGTTATTTAAGTGGATAATGTCACAGCTCTAAGAATGATATCCTATATATGCTGCATTGGATGTCAAGCTGACAAGTCCAGGGGAGCCACAAATGCAGGTAAGAGCTTTCTCTGAAGTCTCCAATCTACCTTAGACTGGTTCCACCAAAGAAAACATAATTACTGTCAATCCTCTTACTAAATTCTATTAACTTAAGAAGATTAAACTCATATCACAGAGGAAGAGACTGAAAATCTGACACCCACACTCCAAAGGAACTTTGTTCCAGTCTATCGTGTCTTCTTTGAGCACATGCATTCCCCTAAAAATCATTTGCACCCCTTTTAATGAGTACCAGATCTCTGATTTCCCTCTGCCTTGTGAAGAGAGATGTTTCAGCCTCAACCATCTGGTCCCTCCTTAAATTTCATATTTTGTGTGGCTCCAGTACACCTGTGCTTATTAACACATGTTCCTGCCTTTTCTCCTATTAATCTACTAGCATTTTATTTCAGCAAACACAAATATCAAAAATTTATAGAGAAAGTTTGAATTAGTCTACAATAATTTTCAATACAAAGTGACCAATAGTGTAATATTCAAATTTCATGTTATTATTTCTCAATAAAGATATTCATTTTAATGGAGATTTTGGGATATTTTCTCTCCTCATTTTTCCTAAACTTCACCCATTATGATTGATGTGTATGTAGAGAACATATTCATATCCAACTCTTAGGCTACAAAGTAGCCAAAATTGTAGCCCTTAAATATTTTCTTATTTTCTGTTATTTTACCTATTTTATTGAAAACCTCATTTCCTTATTTAGATATTTTCACTTCATTTTCATCTTGAATAGCTTTATAATTATTTTGTTCCTGATAATTGTCTGGCAATTTATTTCTCTAAGTAGGGGAGAAAAAATATAAACTTAACATCATGAAATAGAATTTGCAAAAATTTAAAATAATATCTACTTCCCCAAAAATTATAATAGGAATTAAATCGGGACTATTGATATTTCTCTTTCATTAACTAAATACTTGCTAAAATATAACTAGTAGATCATTATTTATTAATTTCTAATGTATTACCACATGATTCTTTGGCTTACTAATGGTAAATGAAAAGTGATTATATTGATTCATGTTACAAAAAGAAATCATAGATATATATTGAGAATATGTAGATATCCTTCTGGCACATTAAACAAAAATTATACCTATAACATCCAGGCTGAATGTCATATTTAGATAAAGCCTTAGTACAAGTAAGTATTTTAGTTAATTTCAAGATACTCATCAATAAGCACATTGGTCAGAGAATGACTATCCAGTTAAGATTTTGAGATTATATTCTAAATGTCATACATGTATAAGATATTCATATATCTTATTCATCTCTCCTTTACATGTAGAAAGTAAATAATATATACTACCGCCATAGAATACAATTTACTTTCTTCTGTGGAAAATAATACTGATATATGGATTTATTGGAAGAAGAACTCACGCAAATATTATAATGGACCTGTATTGTGTAATAAATACACAAATTATCTATCTTTGGATTTGGAAAATTAAGGGACATAAATCAATTTAAAAGAATGAAGTTTACTTTGTGACTAAAACATCTTTCAAAGTGGTACTCATGATTTCTCCAAATCTGAGATGTGTTATAAGAAAGTCATTACATTAAGTATTTTTTTAATTTTAAAAAAATATCTAAAGTTGCTTTGCATTGTTTACCTATTAGCCACTCTCTTTCTCCTACATGTAAATCTCAATTACACAAATTTTCTTAATATAAGAGTAAGGTAGTCTTCTGCTTGGTCTTGAATCACAGAGCAATAACACTTTGCGAATGCGTGATCCTAGGACCTCCTCAGCTCTGAATGATGTAGTACATCATATGGCTTCACCAACCCACTGTCTTCTCTCTACAGGAAGTTTCATTTGTCGAGTAGATAGTTCTTAATGTACACGTGTTTATTGATGCAGTAGAGTGCAGTGGTACACAGAACAAGCTGTTTGCCTCCCTGTTTGACAAATTTAAATCTAAATACTTTTCTTGGACAAGGAGAAAATTATTCAGTCAATTGAGCCGTGGGCAATCATGCTGGGTAAGGCCCTGGAAATATCCTAAAGAGGAAATCAGATGTTCAATGGGGATAAGAATGCAAAACAAAATTGCTTGTACAGAGCTGGGAGGTATATTTTAAAAGATTTTTCTGGTTAATTTTCCATGTTAACTAACATGCTCTTCGTAATAAAGAGTACATCATTCAATTTTGGAATTTACATATAAATTCCAAAAACATTTGAAAACATGAAAACATTTGCAGTAGGGCAGCAAAATCTACGGTCACCAAACAGCAATCACAAGATAAAGTTGGTAAGAGATAAATTGGACGTATATTATAGGAAAGAAAGCTGATAAAGCCATGCTAATTTCAAATCAAACAAACTTTAAGAAAAAATCTTATTAAAGACAAAAAACTTCTCATGTGAGTGTAACATTAAGATAAGTCCATATTTAAATTAACTTCTTTAGTAACTTCAAATAAAAAAGTAAAATTTAGAATGTAGAAATTAATAAATTTCCTTTTAGTGTGAGATATTTAAATGTATTTTTGTTGTTAAGTTATAGGACAAAAGGTTACAAACTTATAAGATTATAGGAAATTTGGGCAAAGTATAATCTCAATTTAATAGAAATATGGGCAGTTATATTCCTAACAAAAGGAGCATACACTTTCTTTAAGTTTATTCATGCAATCATTACAAATAGGTTACAAATCCATAAAAAATTTGAAAGAATTGTAATGATTCAGTGTATATTTGCTACATTATCCTGCCATCAAATTAAAAATCAGTAGCAAAATTAGTAAAACCTGTTTTGAAAATATATACAAATTATTTTATTAATTCCTCTGTGGAGAGAAATTACAGTGAAAACCTGAAAATACTGGAAGCTGAAAAAATTATGAAAACATTTCCTATAAAATTGTGTGACACAATTCAAATGGCAATTAGAAAACCATTTATTGATTTTATGTGCTTACAGTAAAGATGAAGTGTATTCATTTGCTATGGTTGTCATAACAAAATAACATACCATAGGCAGCTTAAACAATAGACACTAATTTTCTCACAATTTCGGTACCCAGAAGTCCAAGATTGAAATACCTGTGGATCTGGCTTATCCTGAGCCCTGCACACAACTGCTTTCTCCCTGTGTCCTCACACAGCCTTTCCTCTGCATGTAGCCATCACTGTTGTCTCTTTTGTGTATCCAAATTTATTCTTCTAATAATGACACAAATGAGATTATATTAGGATTCATTCAAATAAACTCATTCTGATTCAGTCACAACTTTAAAGGCTTTGTCTCCAAAAATATCTTATTCTAACTGAAAGAGTAAATAAAATCTAAAATTTACAATAGATATTGTGAAATGGGAAGAAATTGTTCAAAAGGAAAAAGGAACTAGGATAGGGGAAAGGACAGTAGGGAAAAGGGAAAAATGCAAGTCAGTTATATTATTAATATCCCTTAGTTCATTAAAAAGAGAGGTTTGTGCTAATATCAATCGGAGAAATTTTTATGCCCATATGTTGTACCCTGAGCAACTACTTAAAGATAACAACATGTAATGTATTAACTGTTGTTATTCTCCTATTGTTTTGTTATGAAATTTTGTTTTACCTTTTTTCCATAAAATCAAAAAAAATCTAGTGTTAAGAAAAATCTCATTCTAAGTTACTTAAAGTGAACACTTCAACATATAAAACTGGGGAAGACAAAGTTCAGCCCAATAACAAGAAGAAAGGCTGTTTACAAGCAATATATCACATTTACCTAATTGTGTTACAATCTATAATCTACCAAAACAAATCTTTCATTTGATTAATAAGTTAGAAGTTCCTAGAAGCTTATGACCCCAATTACAGTAACTATATTACCTTGTAATTTCCTACTTATGACCTTTCAAATTAGACAGTGAGATGAGATGAAAATACTATCTTTTTTAATAGGTACTGTTATCACTAACCTTAACTGTCAACTTAATTGGCTTGCGTAACTAATTTCTCAAGACACACTCTGAATGTGTCTGGGTGGGTGATGGCTGTATAGCATTGGCAATTGTATCTGGTCCCCAACCCCCTACCCCTCTAGCTTTCTTCCACTGTACTCTGCTTCCTGGCTGCTGTAAAGTGAGCAGATTTGCCCTTCCATTCCCTTCCACTATTTCTGTTCTGAGCCAGCTAACCATAGCCTGAGCTCTCTGAAACCGTGAGCCATATTAAACCTTGTCAATATATAGTTCATTTTCACCCAGCAATTGGAAAGCTGACCAATGGAGGTATGAACTCAGTTTTTCTTCTGCCTTTTATAGTGTCCTCTGATATACATATTTCCTTAGACAGTCTCTTATATGTTCTCATTTTTATGGATTAGTAGGCATATAGCTTTTGTTTGATAGCCACATTCCTAACCCCTCATACTGGGAGTCATATTTTCTCTTATTTTTCATACAATAACCTGGAGATGGGAAAGGTGTCTTCCTACCTTTTGTACTTTGATATTATATTCTTTTTTTTGTATTTTTTCTCTTTAGCTCATTTGAATTGAATATTACCAGATAATAGGAACCTTGACAATTGATTGTTGAAATTGTTGATCAATTTCTTTGACACATCTTCTCACTAGTTGAAAATTTTACATATGGCTCATGAAAACTTTGTATATATTAACTGCTGTCACCAGTGCTTGGTGACATCACTCTAAATTATGTACTGAGTTATCCAGGTAATAATCACAGTTTAAATATTCTTGACTGATTTCGTGGTATATTACCACATCTTAATTTGACCATGGTCAGGGTTTTAGCATTGATTTTATCATCACAACACTACTTTGAAATGATCATATGTAAATGTTGAACTTGATCACATCATCTTCTCTTTTTCCAGATAATTTACTTTTCCATCTTTTCAAACATTTTTTTGCCTCATTAAGAAGTCATCTTCATTGGTTTTCCCTTGTCTTTGTATAAAATATCTCTTAAGATCATTAATTCAATCTGCAGTCATTTTTTCCTTTTAGTATGTGATTATAGAAATTGCCAAAGTTTTTTTTACAATATTCTTAAGTCTCTTCTCCATTTCTCCCTCTGTTATGTTTCCCTGAAAGCAGTAAATCTACTTAAAATTAAGTATCTCCTTCTCTGTGCATCCCTACAAGCAAAACATGACTAAACATACTAAACTACTGAGATTAACAACCGCAATTTAAACTCAACACTTCAAACATCAAAAGGGCAATTGAAACCCTACAGGAACCTCATTTCAAGTCCTTTTAATGTTCTTTCAGGGAATCTCCCCAAATTCTATTTTATTACTACCAAACTCTTAAAATCTAGATTTCCCCATCTCTCCTTCCAACAACTAGAAGGAACCAGAAAGGATCCATTCTACCATATTTTTATTCTACAATCTTATTACACTCTTCGATTTTCTTTGCATTAAAAGAGTAACATTGCAGGAAGCTGATCAATGTCCAACATTTGTTGTTACTCTAGTTTTCTGTCACTGTTAATCTCTCTCCTACTAATTATGATTCTCTGTTTTTCTATTGATTCACTCGCAGTCACATATAAATACTCACTAAGATTATCAGTAAAACGTTTGCAACAATGGCAAAGCTCTGTTAATGTCTACTAAACTCTACTATCTCTCTGACCCTTTTCTTGACAAAATCTCTCAAAACATTATTATCACCTTTCTAACTATATTCCTTACTAGTTGTCTTCTTCTTGATCCAACCAGTTTTCCAATCCAAAATTCTCTAAAAGTTCCCTTCATGGAGATTCTCAGCAAACTCTACACTGCCACATATAAAAGTCGGTTTGTTATCCTTGATGCCAGAATGATGGCCTTGTGTCCTAAGTTGACAAACAATGAAATCACAGGTGGAGGAGGTAGGTTGCAAGCAATCTTATTTAAAAGCTATAAAGACAAGGAAATAAAATATATGAATGCAAGGAAGTAGAGCTCCTGCTAGGTGGGAGGGGATTCTGAGTAGGATACATACAATGGTTCTTTGTCTAGGAGTTTTTAACAGGTTTAGAGGGGAGCTCAGGCCATTTTGTATGCAATATAATCTCTGTGTTATAGAAGACTACACACTTTTTAGGGTCCAGTCTCTACAGTGTTTATGCAGGGACCGTGAGCCCTTCAGTAAATGGCTTGTTGGACCATGCTCTGGGGAGGTCCTAGACAGCTGAAGGACACCTGGCAGATGTTTTTTTAAGATCCTTGGAGGGTAGTGAATCAGCAGACTCCATTTTGGGGCCATTGTCCTTACTACCTAATAGATTCCTAATTCCTGTATCACTAATTATTTTTTAATTTTTACATCCACATCATTTTCCTCTCAGCAACACTTGACAGATATCTACTTTCTACCTTATCTATATTGGATTTACTGTACACCACCATTTTTCCTCTTCATTAAAGTTCTATTATTTATTACCCCTTTGTTAATGTCATCTGTTCTACTTTACCTCTGCATATTGAAATATAATGATATTAAATTGGGGTTGGAATATTATATACTTATAATTGATCTTGAGTCCTTCTATCCTTACATTTTATATTTTATCAGTAACAACCATAACAGAGTGTCTTCACCCATTTATTAGTGCATACTATGTGTCAGACATTTCCAAGTCCTTTAAAATATTAATGTACTCAAATATATTTCAATTTTTCTCCAGCCATGTCCATCGGGGTCCAATATCATATATCCTACTTGCAGTTGCCATCTCTATTGGATAGTTATTTTTTTCTCAAAATAAATGTTGGCAAGACCCTACATAAATCAGTCCATTCACCAGTTCTCTATTATAGAGAATATATTATAGAGAATGGTTTTAATTTAATCAAAAAATTTGCATTTAAGTCTCTCTGTCTCTCTCTGTCTCCCCTCTCTCTTTCTCTTAAAAAAATATGCCACACTACTAATCTACTAGAGACCCCATTTCTCCCAGTAAAACCCTCTTGTATGACCTAGTAGGACTTAATGTAAACGGTTCCTGGTTTCGGGCATTGCCATCTATGATATTCCCAAGCAATATTTTGATACAATGCACCATGCATCTGTCTTTTTTCAAAACATAGGGGTTTATTCTTGCTTTTGGTAACATGTGCATTTTAGATCCGCCACCCTGGAATATTTTTCTTCATTCTGTCTTCTTTTTCCATTCTGCCTTCCTTTCCAATTCATCTGTAATGTAATATTACTGCTAATATTACCCACAAAGTTCTTTGACTGTCCAAAGTAAATCAGCTCTTTCCTCACCCTGATTGATGTGCCACATTTTTAAAAATCTTATCCAGCACTTAGTACTTTTTAGTATCCTCCTATTCAAAACTTTCAATAATTCCATGAGATAAATACCAATTACAGTATTGATATAGATGACAACATCATGGTTCAGAGTTGTTGACTCAGTTGTCAATCTGTTCAACATTTAAATAGAAGTAGTTTCCCAAAATCATCTTTGCAATTTTTAACTTTGACTTCCCAAATTAGATTTTTCTATTCTGTTTTTTCCCACTCTCTTACATGCACAAACACACACATGCACACAAACACCCTTCTTTCACTTCATTTCTACGAGAATTAGGCCCACCTAATGTTTATCTTGGGAAAGACAAAGCCTAGGGCAATGAATCTGCACATCGTAAGTGAGAGAAGCATTCAACTTTTGTTCAGGATGTGATCAATAATTATGACTTGCAGATACAATTCTTTCAGACTTAAGCTAGATAACTCTCTACGTATTGAGTTTAATCACTAAATTCATCTAACCTGACCAGAGTTAGAGTTATAAGTTGAAATGCAGACTAAATTCCTCATACTAACATTTACGTACTTTCAAACTGCTGAATGTGATCACCCTGGGGAGTGAGTAATGCATTCATTTAAAAATATCTACTTACGTGTATTTATAATATTGAAAGATGGGGATGAGAAGATGAAGGGGTGTGAATAATTTAAAAGGCAGCAACAATGTAGCAGACAATGTCTTTAATGAAGAAAGCATGTTTTCGCACAGCATGTGTCATATGTTAAATGAGAAAGGGGAATGACACTGGATGTTGTGTTACCGTACAAAAAGGAATAAATCATATGTGTTTTGCTTCAAGATTACTCTCTGTAAGAATGAAGTCATCTTTTGAAGTAAACATTCTAATTACTAAGTGTTTATTCCTGGATCTACTTGTTTTGTGTGTGTTAAGTACATTGTAAAACATTCACATTTGAGCATGTAGATCACTTATGAGATTCAGCTCATAGAGTACAGGAATTACAAAAAATTGCTTTGAGGCTTCATGTTATCTGCCAAGGCAGCTGCCCAATAATCTTTAAAACATGCCATTTACTTTATAGTACAAAAGTTTTTGTGTTCATTGTTACTATTTTTATTTTATTTTATTTTAATCAGCAGTCATCCTTGACTAAGCAAAAAGCCCTATCTTTAAATATTTACCATTACATTATGTGGCAGGCAGCCTTCTGAAACAGTGCAAAATGATTCTTATCTTCCGTTACTCAAGGCCTTTTCTAATTCTCTCCTTTTTACATGGCTTCAATTTATTATTTTAATACTTTTAACTTAAATAATTATTATTTCGTTATCAAGTAAAATTGTATATATGTATTTATGGTGCAAGACTTGATATTTTGATACATATATGTACTTGAAAAAACTAATTTAAATTATTTAACATATTTATAACATTATATTCTTATAATACACTAAAAATCTCCTCTCAGCCATTTTTAAGCACCCAATACACTATTGTTATTGAAAGTCAACATTATGCAAAATAAATTTTTAAAATTTATTTGTTCTGTGCAATACAAATTTTGTGTTCTTCATCTGGAGCACAGACTGCACCCAGTGACTTTCTTCCAACAAATAAAACAAGGAAAAAGGTGATTTCACTATCTCTTTTTTTCACTCTTATGAAGCAAGCTGAAATGTGGAGAAGCCAATGTGGCAAAGAACTGAGAGCAGCCTGAGTACACGGGCGAGGGTGGCCTCACTCCTGTAACCGAAGAAGAATAAAATTCTCCAGGGAAGCTCAACGTCTGCTTGGAAAGAGATCTTTCCCGGGCGAAGCCTTCGGATGAACCTGCAGCTTGAATGGCGCCTTCACTGCCACCGTGGAAGACCTGAAACCACCGGATCCAGAAAAATCAAGCCTGGACTCCCATCCTACAGACACTGTGAGAAAATGAACATGTGTGATTTTAGGAAAATAAGTTTTACATTAAATTATTGTGCAGCAACAGGTTATAGAGATAAATGGCAGAAATCAAAGAATTACTTCACTTCACCATTTTCCTGACTAATCATATCCAACATCAAGTTTTGTCTACTTGCTCTGATATAGTTCAGCCTATCCAACAGCCGTACTATCACGGCACTTCACAACCACCATCAATATTTTCCTTTCAATTTTCAGCTTCCTAAAAGTTCTTCCTACCTGCAGATGGATACATTCTATTTCAGAGTTTATAACATTTCCCAAACTACTGTTTTTCATCAGATTAATTAGGAAAAAGCTGAATCATATTCTCCTTTGAAGTCTCTCTCTCACTTTTTTTATATATACATATATATACATATATATGTATATATATTATGTATTTATGTGTATATGTATCTTTTATATATGTGTGTATATATATATATCTTTTTTTAACAAAGCCTTTCTCAAATTCCTTTGACTATAAAATTACTCTTCCTTCTCTTTGCATATACAGTTTTTTTAAAGCATTAATACGATACCCAATATTGAAAAAAAGAAGACAAAAACAAAAGAGTATTAATAATATTTTATGCAACCAACAATGTCAAAACAAAACAAGTCAAACCACTGTGTTCGGCAAATACTACTCCAAACTTCTGAAAGAAAATTTTTTCCAAAATGCACATCAAATCCCATCACTAACTTGCCTAAGTTACATTTTGGCAACCTTTGGTTGCTTATAGACTAAAGTATACAGAGAATTAAGCCCCAGTAATACAACTCTCCGACCACTGTTCTTAATTCTTGACGGCACACACTGAACTGCCCGCTGCCTTCACTGCCCACATCAGCCTCACTGAACTGCACGGTTGGCTACACGCTGCTTCTGTCTCGAATTCATTGGTCCGCATTCTATTCTGCACAAGAGTAGAGCAAACACCCTGCATCTGTCTCTGTGTCCACATCTCCCTGTGATGTAACCAAACCTCATTTTTCGACTCACTTCAAGAATCGTTTAATTTATGAAGTACTTACAAGCATGAGGGCTTTGGGAAATGAGATTCATTTAGCCCCTGAGCATGTTCATCAAAAGCAACTGTATTCTATCATAAATACCTATGAGAAGTGCATCTTCTTCCTTCATCTTTGTAGTCTTGATAACGGATTCAAGCAAAGAATCGTTTCAGGTTGCCATTGTACCAACAGAATTCTGTCTTCGCTGCTTTCACTCTTCTCTCAATTCTGTTCTACCCATCCACAAGAATTCTTCTTTCATTTTATTATATAAAATTATTTGTAACTTTCTGCTCATAATAAACAATAATTTACTTCAAATCACATAATGCGACATTTAATTGCACCCTTTCTCTGTCTATTAAATAGCACAACGTTTGCTACTTCACTTATTTATTCAGTAAACTTTGAATTCTGAGTTAAAAATCTCCTTGGTTGTCTCCTCCCAAAGTGTAATCTTGTTGATAATTTTTTATGATTTTTATTTCTAGTTTCCATGTTCTGCTTTCATATTTTATGGTTGAATGTATGTGCTGCTGCATGTTAATAGTTCTAAATTTTCTATTTTCTGGTCTTATCCATTGTGAGTTCCATAATTTTCTGATAAATCCTGAGATTGATGATGAAATATTTTGTGGGGAAAAAAAACCTCTGCAATGCCTGTATTTAAATAAATGTATTAAAATATTAAATATCCAGACAAATTTTCTGGTAAGGTACAGTGAATAAATGAAAATCAAATAAGTATGTCTAGTTAGGTTTTGCCAATAACTATCCTCAGTGGGCACCTTTCACAAGTAAATTCTGGTGGTTTTGTCGTTGTTTTTTTTTTTTTGTTTTTTCTTTGTTTTTTGTTTTGAGACAGAGTCTTGCTTTATATTCCAGGCTGCCCTTAAACTCACTATGTAGCTGAAGCAGGCATCCACCTTGCAGGGATCCTCCTGCTTTAGCCTCCTGAGTATTGAGATTTACAGTCATGTGCCACCACGCCTGGCCATAAGTAGATTTTTTAGTCAGTACATGGGATAGATTTTTTAAACTAGTAATATTTCTTAGGTTCTGAATGTTTATATATGTGAATGAGGTATATTTGACAACTTCTTTATGTATCTCATAATAAAAAATAATTTGGTGTAACTTTTAACTATACACTCTTACATATTCGGGAATAAAATTGAGAGATGATAAGAATAAGCAATAAAATATATTACATTTTTGAGCTATTTCTGCTAACATTTTATAGTAGTAAAATATGCTAGGAAATGTTTCAGAGTTAAGTTTTGTAAGTGCTGGTTTAAATGTACTTTCCCTTTTATGGATTAGTGTTTCTGAATTATTTTCAACATTATAAAAATATTGTTATCCACTTGATAACAGTAACATTCTGGGCTACCATAACAATGGCTTGCACCTTTTTCATTATCAATTCATAGGATTGTGTTGTCATAGCCATATCAAGGGTACATGATGTGGTGGGACTGAGTAAACATATGTGTCTTACAGGACAGATTCCTTCCTAGAGTAATAACATGCCACATCTCATAAACTTTTCTCCCTCTGCACTCACAGTTGCCCATCACATTATCTTACTGTTCTGACATAGGTTTGAACTGACATCCCAGGCCAAGTATAAAGCCACATGACCTCCTAAATTATCATAGCAGGCCAGCCTAAGTCCTGATTTAAAACTTTCCTTATTGGGAATGAGGTTAAGACTTCTTCCTGTTTTCTGGATTAAGAATTTCTGTTCCTTGGATTTCTTGGATTGGGAATACTCCCATCAACCACTTGGAGAAGTATGATAGAATCAGGCCCTTTGACCAGAAGAATGGTTGGCAAAAGATGGGCAGACACGTTGCATATAAGAAATACCACACAGCTCACTGGATCTAATCATGCCTGAAGCCAGTAACATGGACTAATATATTCCTTTAAAGAAATTTGCTAAAACTCATTTTTATTGAATTAACTATTTAGAATTTTAGTTTGATCATTTGCATTCTGAACAATTCTAATGAAAACAGAAATAGATTTCTTGAGAGAAATATTTGGGGATGGAATTAGTGACGAGGGAAGGAATAGAGAAGATGGATGTCTTTTGTGAATTTAGACTTCCTTGGACTTACACTTATCTATTCAAATAATTTAAAACTTTCTAGAAATAGTACTTATAATAATAATAAACTGGCTCAAATTCGATCTGATTCAATCTGCTTCCTCAAACTTTTGGTATCTTCGAGGACTTACTTTTTTAATATCGCAGTCAGAGAGCCTTTCCTTGTACTTACCTTCCAGTGATTTCACATCTCTCTGAGTGGTCACGACTGTGCTGTATCTGCAGTGTATTTTAAGTCTATTGCAAATTATGTGTCCATAATTCATGGAAGAATTGAAAAATCTTATTGTTTCCATGCCAAAAACCATACAGATTAATCCTTGAATTTTGATAAAATAAATGAGCTAATATGAATAAATCTAATTAAGTATAAATTAAGTAGCTGTATTCCATTCTAACAGTTTATCTACAAAATAACATATTTTGTTTAGATCTTCTTTCAGCTGCAAATTAAGACAATGCCGAGAACAAGCATCCATAAATCTCAGTAATTTAACTCAATAGAAATTTATTTTATTCACTAGTCCTCAAAATGGTTCTGTGCTTATCTGCTCTCCCTTGTGCTAATGCATCCCTCCCTGGGCAACTGTTAGTGAGCTGGGAGGTTTTTCTGGTCGTAGCTGGGTCCTATCACATGTTAGGGGCTTCAAATGACTTTTTTCTACATCATTTCTCAACTTCCACCAGGCTGAAGTATGCTTATTCTCAGAGCACTAGCTTCTGAAAAAGAGAACAAGGCAGCAAAAATACAACCATTCTCTTCTTGATTTTAGTCTGCGTTGATAAACTTGTAACAAGAGCATCAACACTTAAAGAAGGAAAATTGGATTTGACCTTTAACGGAAGAATTTTCAAAGTGCCACCATGAAGGGGAAATATATAGAAGAGTGATAAATTGGTTTATATTAACAACTACAAAAGTAGCTAATATAGGGGTGAATTTTGCGTGTATGTATATGTGTGTTTTAATTTCTGAAATGAGCTAAATCAAACATTCCATATAATTCTTTAATACCCCGACTCCTGATTCAGCCTCATATTCAACCTCAGATTCCAGTGACGAATAGTTATGAGAAATGAATCCTGGCTACATTAAATTTGAATTACTTAAAATTTAACTGAAAATACTATCCACACTGTAAAAAAAGTTGAAATTTGCATTCTTGTAGATAATCTATATTTATTTATAAAAATCAATTTCATCAACTTCCTGATAGGAAAAGATAAAACTTTTGGTAAATATCCTGAATTTTCTGAATGAAATGAGTATTTATTACAAGTTGCTGAGCAGGAGGAAAAAAAAGGGTCCATAGAGAAAATAAACAATCCTGATATTATCTGAAATACATTATATTATAATATGAAAGAATAGGCTCACATGTAACTGATACTAAATAACTGTACCCAATAATTCTATTACCAAATAATATACATCTCTTTTGGATGATAAATTGTTAATATAGTAAGAAAAGTTACTATTTGAGCCATTTAAACTATGCAGGAATAGGTTAGAAGTGCATAATAAACAAACAATAAATTATTTCAACTGAAACTTCTATTCAAGGAAAAGATACAGAAGAGAGGAAAGAGCACATACAAAAAAACTTAAAATATATATAGTTAGATATATTTGAGGAAAAATAATGTTTGGGGACATATTATATATGTGCTGAATCTGATTAAAATAGAATAAGCAGCATGTTATTGATTAGGTCTAAAATGTCCCCCAAAGTTCTTATGTATTCAGAGGTGGGGCTTTTGGAAGTTGATACAAAGTAGATTGCATCAGGGGGGCTTTATATTCCTCGGGGTATTATTAATCCACTGATGAGCTTATAGCTGAATGCACTGTTAGCATTTGGGGACTGATTGAGAAAGGGAGATCATCTACATGTGATTTGGAAGGATGTATTCTTGTCCTCTGCTCCTCCCTTCTCTCTCACTACTTCTTGCCTGCCAGGAGGTGAGCATCTTTCCCCTACCATGTCCTTCTGCCATGTTTCCGCCTTGGAGCCAGCCTACCATGGACTGACTTCTCTGAAATTGAGCCAAATTAATCTTCTCCTCTTTTAAATTGTAGACGTTGGGTGTTTTGTCCCAGGACAGGAAAGCTGACCAACACAACCTCTTACGAATGGCTTTCAATATTCCATTCTTCAGGTTTTCTTTTACTTTCTCGGTTGTTTACTTAGATGTTTGTACACAGGAAACTCCAAAACATTTGTGAAAGAAATTAAAGATGACATAAATAGAAAATGATATCTCGTTTTTATGGGTTGAAAGGCTTAATATTCCAAAATACACTTAGTATCAAAAAACCTAGAGATTCAATATAATTCTTGTCAGAATCCCTATAGAAATTTTTACAGAAATAGAAAAATCATTTTTGAAATTTAGATGGATCCACAAAAGACACTGAATAGCCAACATTACCTTGAATATAAAGAGCAGAGCTTGAAATCTCATACTCTCTGATTTGAAAACCTATTTAAAATTTACACAAGTCACAACAGGTTTGTGCTCACATAAAAATAGGCATATTCAATATAACAGAGTAGATAATCCAAAACTAAACACACACTTATGTAATCAAATGATCTTCAACAAGGATTCCATGTGAAGCCAATGCATATAGGATGTTTCTTTCAATAAAATGCATTTACAAAACTGGATATTCATATGCAAAAATATGAAAATTTCCCCTTATCTTACAAAATCAAATAGCTGAGAACCAATGTTTGAAAAAAAATTTGCAAGTTGTCAGAAATAAAGATACATTACATTAAAAGCTATTTTCAGTGGAAACCATGTAAGTCACACAAAAAGAAATTTTTAAGATGCTAAAAGGATTTTGTTTTTGTTGTTGTAGCCCATTGTCTTAATAACTTTCTCATTGCTGGGACAAAATACCTGACACCTCAAGTGAAGAGAGGAAAGATTTCTTTTAGCTCTAAGTTTGTAGGGGTTTCAGTCCTCAATCCGCTCCATCAGAGGGTCATTGCAAAGGAAGAACAGCCCATAGTGTGGCAAGCAGGAGACACAGTGAACCTTCCTTTCCTTTTTTATTCCATTCAGGCTATGAGCCACCCACACCCAGAGTTGGCCTTCCAATTATGTGCTCCCAGAACTATTCTAAATCGATCAGTGTCTAATCCAATTATCACACACCTATAATACAGTAGCACATACCTACGATCCCATAATCTCTCAAAAGCCCCACCTATAAGCCATAACACTTATGCTTTTCATATCTAAACCAAAACATTGCTGTCAAGACTAATGTTTTGAAAAGTATTTTCTTTATTTTCTTCTAAGACTTTTTAGTTTCTAATCTTGTACTTAAATATTTAATCCATTTGAGTTACAATATAATTTCAGATTTTTTCTCTACTAGATATACACGATTTTTGTTATATAGTTATTTTTCTTTCAATTAAGTTTATATTTTCCATAAAATTCTTGAGCATATTTATAGCATTTATAGTAAATTTCTTAAAGATTCTTTTTAGTAATCCCATCATCTCTCTCATATTTGTGTCTTTTTCTTAAGATTTTTGTTCTGTTATGGTTATAACATGTTACATTGTTTTTAGCAGACAATTTCTTCTGACTGAAGGATACTATGACTATTACCTTGTCCAGAATTTTTTTGGGGGGGTTTACCGGGAAATGAATTTGTATTTTGATGCCTCCTTTTATAAAAAACAAATCGAAACTCATTTTCACAAGGCCATTACATTTCTTGTGGGTAAACATGATTCTTCCAGGATTTTTTTTTTAAGCTTCTTTGTAGTGTCAGTGAGTTACACTTATTCTTGAACTGAATGACCCTTTCTTTCAGAATGACATTTTGGGGGTCTCCACTAGTCCTTCTCAGTGATCAGTGGGTCTCACTGCTCTTGCTAAATGGAAATCAAACTTCTTGCAAGGTCTTTATGAGATCTGGGAAGGTTTTTTTTTTCTTTTTTTAAATATATAACTTATACATGTACTTATATGTAGCCAACTATTTTGTGGGACTCCTGTGTAGATGTTTGAGGATTTTTCAGTCTAGTTCCCTTTCCTACAGTAATGATGTCTACAAATTTGAGCCATTTCTGCCTCTCTGATTTCCAGCCTCTGTCAGTATGACTGCTATTATGTTTTCTATCTAAAATTCCCCCCAAAGCCTTATGTGCTCATAGGTGAGGCTTTTGGGAGGTAACTGGAATATGGGTGTGTGCAACTGGATTAGTCCACTGATGGGTTTATAGCTGGGTGTAGTAAAACCTGGTTGAGGGAGGTGAGTCACTGTGGGTATGACCTGGAATTATATATATATATAATATATATCTGGAATCTGGAATATATATATATACCTGGAATTATATATATATATATATAAAATATCTGCTTGCTTTGATCTTGCCCTGCTTCCTGGCTGTCATGCCATGAACTGTTTCTCCTCTGTGATACACCTCTGCCATGGCGCCTTGCACTGGAGCCAGCCAACTAGGGACTGAAACCTCTACAAACTGTGAACCAAAGTAAACCTTTCCTCCTTTAAATTGTGGGAATCAGAAATTTTGTCCCAGAAAGGAGACAGTAACTAAGACATCTAACATACTCTACTTGGGATATCCATTCCTCCAGTGTAGACAAGGAAGAGCTTCCAGGCAGAAAGCACAGTGATTTGGGGTATTATGATTTTTGTTTTGCTTCCTCCAAGCATTGTATTCCTCCTGTACTTGTTGTCCAATGTCTTAAAATATTGTCTAGTTATCTAGTAATTTATGGTACATTGGTCAGCGCAACATGACATCACCATTGTGTCTGGAACAGGAAGTTTCAGAATTTACTTTCATATATGCACAAAATGAGTATCATTTTTATCTTGAGTATCTTGGCCTTAACTAAACATCTGCATGGTTACAAAAGTGACTTTCTTTTTTATTCTACTCTCATTGCCTGATAAGATAATTGACAAGTTGTTGGCCTTCAGTATATCTTTGTCTAATGAATTAATAAAATTTCTGGACTATTAAGGGTAAAAACTAAAGATCCTCACCAGAGGTCATCTGGTGCTTTGATGAGCAAGTGAAGATGAAAAATAATAGTAATTCTACCTTATATGCTTTTTGGTCTATAGTTAATGGGAATTGCTCATGGGAGAGTGATGCCCATTGAAATCTATGAACAGCCAGCCCAAACATACATGGATGGTGTGATTTTGTGAACTGAGAATTTAAGAAGGTTAAAAAATTTAGTTTTGTTTAATGCGAATAAAAACTCTCAAGAAGAATTATAATAAGATCAATTACTCTTCTTTTGTGATGCTAAGGATAAAATCCAGAGCCTCACCCATTCTATGCAAGCACTCTACCACTGACCCATACCTCCTGCATGGATTAATCACCTTAGATGAGAGATATCAACATGTCACAACATTTAATTTGTTAATCAAACTTTGGGTGAGTCTGGGAATCTTGAGGACACTATTTAATTCTAACAGCCATCAATAATAATTTGAATTTACACATTCAATCTAAAGTGAATAGAAATGACTCAAATACTTTCACTTCAATATGCCGATATCATTTGTTCAGAGTTGCCTTTGATGAACTTACCATGTTCTTATTGCTTCAATTTCCAGGTCATTAAACTTTGTCTTCCTCGGTTGACTGATCCTATCCTGAATGTGAATAATACTTGGCTAATTTTGACAATTTATCCTTAAAGAACCTATGAAACTCTCATTGGGACTGACTTCTCTGACTGCTGGGAACCATCAGATATTTGGCTATCATTATTGGAACCATTATTAATTTCTGCTCCAATTAACTCTCCAAACCTATAGTGATGGTTGTTCTGTTCTTTTTAATCTCTGGTTGTGACTTGTTCTTAAGAAGCATTTGAGTTGAACATGGTGGGGAAATAAACTTAATTTTACTTTGGGGAGATTTGTAATAAATATGGCCTATTAAGTAAATAGTCTAAGAAAAGCAAAAGAAAAGTCATGAACATATACATTTTAACAACTAAATGAGCTAGAGAGGAAATTCCTATAATGAAGGATTTAAGTCAGTCACCTATTATAAATTTAGTTCCCATCCAGCGACACAACCTTTAAGACTCTAAAGCCATTCAGATTTAAGACAGATGGTTTCAAGTTTTGATGCAAATCTAAGGGTGAGATATTCAATTTGAATAAAGAACAAAACATGCTTACATTAATCCCAATTCAAACTTGTTCTTTGTAATGAGTTTACCATCTTCATTATTTCTTTTATGTTATGTTGTCCTTTATTGATGTTCTTATAGAATCACAGAACTTTGAACTTGACAGAATCTATAAAGATTACGCAGGGCACATGTTCCCATTTATTCACAGGGTTTCTTAAAACTACAGATTACAGGTCCTATTTTTTGCAAAGAATATACTTTTGTTGAAAATAAATAATCTGAATAACCTGAAATTTGAATGATTCAGGGCACAAGCACAGATTTTAATTGTTTTTCACTTTACAAATAATGAAATGGAGTTAAGTGAGTTTCTACAAAAGTTGATGACAAAATAATGGAATATTGAGTTCTTTATATTTTCTGGATATTAACACCTTGTCAGATGAAAAGTTTGCAAGTATTATCTGCCAATTCTGGCTGTCTCTTTATTTATTATCTCCTGTACAGAAGCTCCTTAATTTGATATCATTCTACTTGTTTGCTTTTGGTTTTGCAGCATATGCTTTTAGAGTCATATCAAAAATTCTTTGCCTATCTCAGTGTCTTGAAGTCTTCCCCTTCCACTTTATTTTTTCCTTAGTTTCATGGATTCAGGTCTGACATTTAGGTTTCTGATCCTTTTGACTTGGCTTTTACGCAGGGTGAGAGATACAAGTCAATTTTCTACAGATAGAGGTTAATGTACTACAGTTTTGCCAGCATCATTTAAGAAGATTTCCTTTAGCCAATGTATATTCCTGATGGCCTTGTCAAGAATCAGTTGAGTAGTTTCTGAGTTCTCTATTCAGTTCCATTGGTTTATGTGCCTTTTATATGCCAGTGCCATGCTGTCTGGATTATTATAGTTCATAGTAGTATATTTTGAAGCCAGGTATTGCAGTGCCTACAGTCTTTTGTTTTTGCTCAGAATTGCTCGGGGTATTCTGGGTCTTTTTATTGATTCATATGAGTTTTATAACTGCCTTATTTATTTCTGAGAATAGTAGTGTTGGTATTTTGGTGGAATTGGCATTGAATTTTTAGATGGGTTTAGATATTATATATATTTTAATGGTATCTTCTGATACATGAACATGAGCTGTTATTCAATTTTTGTGTTTCCCTCTTCTATATATTTCAACGCTGTTTTAAAATCATTTTGTAGGAATTTTTCACTTTTTTGGTTATTATGTATTGCAATTTTACTGAATGCATTTATCAGTTCTAACAATTATGCTATGTGCATAATTTGACTTTTTTCTTTCTAATTACAATGCTCTTTACTTATTTGTCTTACTTACTTTACTCTGGCTAAGATTTCCTGTATTTTTTAAATTGGTAAATGTAGATATATTGGTCTGTTCTAGATCTTACAGTAAATGTTTTTAATTTTTGCCTGTTTGCTGTAGCTTTGTCAAATATAGCCTTCATTTTATTGAGTTATGTTTCTTCTATATTCAGTTTCTTCAGTGAGATTTTCCAGACAAATCCTGGCAAATACTGCATGTTCTCACTCATTTGTGCAAGATAAAATAATAGATCGCATAGAGTATTTCTCACTAGAAACCAGGAAGGGTAAAAAAAGTCATGGAACAAGAATGGAAATGGGTACCAAAATACTATTACATAGGAGGAATTACTTCTAGTATTACCTAGCACAGCAGGGCACCTATAGCCTACAATAATTTCTTATATATTTCAAAATAATAGAATTTTCCCAACACTTCAAAATGATAATTGAGAAGTTGTAAATATTAATTATGCTGGTGTGATAAGTAAACAATGTGTACATAAATTGTGAACATATTATACTCTACAATACTATGAGTCAACTAAAATTTTTAAATAAAAGAAAAAAATGGTTACAAATCGTAAATGTTGTTGTCTACTGTAGAACTTTCTCTACTCTCTCATAATAATTTTTTCCCATAATAAAAAGCATGGTTTATATTGTAGAAATCCTTGAGATTTTGCCTTAAATTCAATTCTTTTATCAAGTTGCACTTTTTTCCTTAAGAGAATTTGCATCGGTCCAGAGCTACCATTATTCTGCCTGAGGAAGTAGCAACACCAATCCAGGGAGCTGTAGGTAAATTCAAATTTTCCAAGTAGTTTTGATAATTGAGTTTGCTGAAATCAACTGACAATAGACAGATCGACAGGAAAAAAAACAACAACACATAAACTTATTAATACAAGCAGGAGCTACACATATAGGCCACATTAAAAAAAAAAACAGATGATTGAGCTTAAGGATCCTCTTAATAGAGGAGAAACAGGTTGTGGGAGTAGTCCTGGTTACTTTTGGAGGATGAATATATATATATATACATATACATATGTATACATATACATATATATATATATATTTTTTTTTTTTTTAATGTGGGTACCAGAGTCGACCTCAGGACCTCATGCTTGCCAGCAGGAGCTTGTGCTGCTGAACCATATCACCAGCCCTTTTTTTCCTTATGTGGGTTCCAGGAGTCGAACTCAGGACCTCACGCTTGCCAGGCAGGCGCTTACGCCGCTGAGCCATCTCACCGGCCTGAGTATATTATTTTTAGGGAAGGAATTGTGCCTAAAAAACAGACAGTGCCCTGGGACAAAATTCTTCTATGCTCCAGGTGCCATGTTTGATTTTCTGTCTCTTCTGTTTTATGAGCTTAATCCTTTATGGTTAACAAAATTTCAGTAAGAGAACTGAAAGCAATTGTGTTTCTCTTCGTTGGATCCAGTCCTTAGGTAAATGTTACAGCTTCAGCGTTTTTTCCTGCAGTTTTTTTCCTCAGATACTTTGAGATTGGAGTACGAAGTAACATATTTTGAGGCATCGTTCTTTGAGCCCTAATATAGTTAAAGAAATTGGAGGCCCAAGAGTGACTTTGATACTTTTTATATCTCACTGCACATCCACCAATTAGCAAAGCTTTCCAAGTACTTTGCAAATCTCTTCAGATCATTCAACCCATCCCAGTTTATGGTAAGATCGGTTTACTCACTAATAACAGTGAAGGTTTTTGAAATGATTGTCTTCAGCCTTACCTTTCTCCAATCTATTTCTCACTATTGAGTATAAATTTTGTGAATATTAATACGAACATGTCAAGTGCTCCATAGTTTCCAATTATCTTTGAGATATATTCTGAAAAGTCAGGCTAATTTAAATGACTGTATTTAACCTATGCCCACTTTCAATCTCAATATCATACAATTCACTTTTTTGTTCTCTCTATTCCAGTTATGCTAGCATGTGTTTTCAATTAATTAATAGAATTTAAGGAGAATAATAATTGTATTTGAGAAATTAATTTCCTCTTAAATTTATCATCCACCTATGCTTAAAAAGATTTTAGTTTGTCATTACTTTCTCTTTATTTTGGTTAATCTCATTTATGAGTTTTCCCTGTTTTAAAATTTATTCCTTTTGTCATCTAATGAGATTCTAATTTTGGGTTATATATTTTAATACTACTGGCAAACTAAATTGAATATGAAGTATTTTTAAAATGATTCTTTTAAAATAAAATTTATCAGCTTGACAAAAATTCTTGAAAAAATAAAAAACATTTTTAAAGTAACACTTTTATTTACTGTGGTAGTCTGTTAACAATCTTTAGAAATATCATTAGCTTAATTCTATGTAATACTATGTATTAATATAATTCATTATTAAAATATTTATTAATATACTGTTTAAATCATTAAAAATTAACTAATATTTCTTGAAGATATATTAGCCACAAGGGACTAGAACATATTTTTTTATTGATCCTTTAATATTATCAGCCAGGAGAGTAATAATAATTAGACTTACTGACCACTTCCTCACGGTCCATCACTGTGACATAGGCTTCACCTAATTTACCTCACTTCAAGCTCATTATTACATAAAGAAGCCAGTCCTATTCATTGCCTGAACATATTAAAAAGTGCCTATTACTCAGTAAACACTTGACACATTTAATCACACTCAGCACATTTAATTTCTATTACTGTTATTTTGTTTCGATCACTTTTGAGAGATGAGAAAAATGGAAGCACATAATATCCACCTTTAGGCCTATGGTATAGTTACTATGAAATCGCAATTCATCTAATTCCAATGCTCTCTACGTATAGTTCTAACACAGAAATACAAGAATGAAATAAACTCTGGACTTTCCTTTGGTCTTTGATGGTTGGTCTGCTTGTTACTTTTTGTTTCCTTCTGGAAACTTCTCCCAGTGGCCCCATCAAAATATGGCCCATGTAGAAGAGGCAAAGTATCAGAGTTGGAGGCAGAGCTGTTAAAACTAAACAGCACCAGCAATCAGCAGCCAACCAGCAGGTAGCATCCAGCATTACCTGGTGTCATCCGGTGACATCAGGACTGCTAACAGAGATGCACTTTGCCAATTTATGACTTCCTTCTGAACTGAGCAAAAGAACCCTAGGCTGCTTAGCAACAGGTGAAATCAAAAAGATTTATTTGCATATAATGTTTTAATGTAGTTGCGATGATATGACTGAGAGGTCCACGTTTGTGTGGTCTTTTTTAATTATTGCTATGGACACCAGAAATGGATGTCTCCTTCTGTGAATACAAATACTAAGACCTTGTGACTGGAGATTCTGGAGGTATTTTTCACAGATATCTAGCATACTCATTTGAGAAAAAAACTCAATATAAATATAAACCATTGGAAGAGTAGAGAGAAACATAATTCTTATAACAAATTTGGAATATCTCATGCTTTGCAGATTTAAATTGTGAGAACGTGGGCAGAATATTTTGTTGGAGTCTGTAAGAATTGCATGGAAGGCCTGGGCTAAAATGCAGCCTCTGAAATTAAAATAGAACTTGAAATTAATTCTTGGGATTTCATTTCTAAGATCATTATAAAATTTTAAGTGTTTCAGTTGATTTTCTTTTCCCTTTGTTCTTCCTACCCTTCCCCCTTTTCTTTGTTTCATCTTTTTTCTTTGTGTTTGTAATTTGAATGATTCCAATAAATCACGTGAATCTTTTCCTCATTAGTACTGTGAACCAGTTGAGGGGCAGCACAAGCAGTAGACAAAGAAAAATTACCTAATTACATTTTTCTGGATTCTATTTGCTGATAGTTTATTAGAGTTTTATGTCTATATCTGTGTGACCTATTGAAGAAAAATGTACTTTTCTTTTTGGGATGGTTTTGTCTGTATTGTTGATATCATAAAATGCACTGAAAATATCCCATTCCTCTTTTTTCTGAAAGATTTTAAGTAAGATAGGTAATATTTCTTTCTCTAATATTTGGTAGACTTTACCAGTAAGGCAACCTGGTCTTCGAATTTGCCAGAAAGTGTTTCATTATAACTATCAATTACATAAATTACACTAAATGACTCAGATTATTTCTTTTTATGTACATTTTTAATGTGTGTCTTTCAAGAAACATGTTTCGTTCATTTAAGTGGTCAATTTATTTTTACAATGAAGGTATCCCTAACTCATGCTTACAATGGCTATTGGCCCTATATTGTTGTCCACTATTTCATTCAGGGCAATGTTCACAATTTTATTCATCTTTTTTGCCATTTTCTTCAATTTGCTAAAAATGTATGTTGTATTGGTTTTACAACTTTTATTTACATGGATTTTCTTCAATATTTTCTCAATGTCTTTACTTGAAATTTCTATTGTCTCCTTTTTGTTTTGTTTGTTCTGGTTTATATTGTTTTTATATGAATCTTGGAATCAAAACCAAGGCCTTGTGCATGGTAGGCATGTTTTCTACCCCTGAGCTATATCCATAGCACATATTCTTTTTCCAAAATTTTACTTAATATGAGTGTGGTGTTTTAATTTTTACTTTTCTTTTACTTTTATCTTAATGTTGAGTTTACAGTATTGATTTTAACTCTGTCCTCTTTTCCAATAGAAACATATAATAATAATAATAATATGTAATAATATTAATGATTAATTTCTTTGGAAACTGTCAAGATTTTTGCAAATTTTATTCTTTGGTGTTTTCATTATCTAACATTTTAAAGGATTTCATAATTTTATTTTTAATTTCTACCTTAAGCCAAAGGTTATATAGAATAGCATAGTTATACCTTTAAAATATGTTTATGAATTTTCAGTGTCTTCTAATATTTCTTATTTAAATTTAATTTGTATAAATTCTTCATATATTTATATTCTCATATTTGTAAGTATCTTCTACTATTGGTTATTTAAATTTAATTTGTATAGGGCCGGTGATATAGCTCAGCAGCATAAGTGCCTGCCTGGGAAGCGCAAGGTCCTGAGTTTGACTCCCGGTACCCACATAAAGGAAAAAAAAAGGGCCGGTGATATCGCTCAGTGGCACAAGGGCCTGCTGGCAAGCGCGAGGTCCTGAGTTTGACTCCCGGTGCCCATATATATAAAAAAATTAATTTGTATAAATTATTCATATATTATATTCATATTCTTAAACTTCTAGAAATATAAGAATATAATACTTTCTTATTATATTCTTTGGAATATAATAAGACTTTATGGTTCACAATATCATAAATCTTGGTGGCTATTTTATGAGCACATAGAAAATATTATATATACATATTTTCTTTTTCTATTTTTTTGGTGTTGTGATTTATAAAGCTATTTGTTGTAATTTGGGGAATACTGTTCTGACATTCAATATTCACTTTATTTTCTATCGATATGTTCTTGTAATTCTTAAAACTTATTCCTATGATTGCATATTTGGGTTTTTTCCTCTGTAGTCTTTCAGTTCTGGCCTGTGAATATTAAATTATATTATTAGATGTGGACACATTTAGTGTTATTTCTTGATACGTTGGTCTTTTACTCATTTTGATATGTGTTCTTTATCGCTGGTAAAATCCCTTGCTTTGAAGTTGAGTTCTTCAGTATGAACATCCTCATTTCATCTACTCACTGATTAAATTTTCCATTTGTCTTTTTGAAAATTTTAGTTACAACCTATATGACTACAGTATTTTTCGACTACAGTATTTTTATTTAAAACATAAATATATTATACTTTGTGCTGCTTATAAATAGTACAGTTTGATTTTTTTTGACAATTTCTACTTTTTAAAAATATTAGGTGGGTCCAGTGAGATGGCTCAGTGGCATAAGCACCTGCCTGGTAAGCGCAAGGTCCTGAGTTCGACTCCCAGTACCCACATACGGAAAAAGGGCCAGTGATATCGCTGAGCGGCACGGGCGCCTGCTGGCGCACAAGGTCCTGAGGTTGACCCCGGGCACCCACAAAAAAAAAAATAAAATAAAAATAAATAAAATAAATAAATAAAAATATTAGTTCATCTAAATACATTGTAATTGTTGCTACATTTGTGTTTAATTCAATATCCTGAATTATTCTTTTTAATACACTTTTGCTCTCTTAGTTCGATTTATGTTAGTATCTTTAAATTCCATTTTACTTTACTCTTTACCTTGTGTATATGTGTATCTGTAATTGCTACAAAGGTTTACAAAATATATTTACTTTATTTTATTTATTTATTTATTTATTTATTTTTGTGGGTACTGGGGGTCGAACTCAGGACCTCGCACTTGCCAGGCAGGCGCTTATGCCGCTGAGCTATCTCACCGGCTCACAAAATATATTTATAATCACAGGGATTTTTATTCTTAGCTCCTCATGTGCTATCCTTTTTATAATATAATTATTTTATGTGTTTTATACCGTCAAGAGTACATTATTATTAGTTTTATTCTGAACAATTCTTTTTACAGATATCAAAATATTCATATATACTTACATATTTTGTATGACATTATCTTTAGTTTCAGTTTCTAATATGGTTTCACCTTCCTTTAGAAGGAAGAACTCCCTATTTTAGCTTTTGTAGTGCCAGTCTCATGAAAATATCCCTTTCATATTTGTTTGAAGGAATACGTGGTTTCTTTCTTTCTTTCTCTCCTCCCTCTCTTCCTTCCTTCATTCTTTCCTTCCCTTCTTCCATATTTTCTTCCTTCCATGTTTGAAGTACATTTTTTGATTAATTAAGTTTATTGACACAGTTTAGGTATACATAATGATGACTTTAATCATAGGGAGCTTGTACCTGTACATGATATAACTTGATTCTTTTTTATCCCCAATCAGCTTAACCACACTTCAACCCCTCTTCCCCTCCTTATTTACAAAAGCTTTGTTTCCATTTTTCCTTCTTTTCTCATGTTTTTCTTTTCCTTTCCTTAAGAGGAACTAGGGAGGAGAGAGTGAGACAGAATTGAAGTGCATTTTTTTTTTTTTTTTTTTTTTTTTTGGGTACCGGGGGGACGACCTCAGGACCTCGCGCACCAGCAGGCACCCGTGCCTCTGAGCGATATCACCGGCCCCTTTTTCGTATGTGGGTTCCAGGAGTCGAACTCGGGCCTTCGCGCTTGCAAGGCAGGCGCTTAAGCCGCTGAGCCGTCTCACCGGCCCTGAAGTGCATTTTTGATAGACTGTTTTTCAAATTCATTGTTCCATTGTCTTCTTTCTTACATTATTTCTTTTTACAAGTTATCAGGTCTTTTAGCTTTATTTTCTGTATATGATATATCTTTTTCCTCTGGCTTCTCTGGATTTTTTAAATTGATTTCATGAATGAATATAGAAAATGTGGTATTTACACATATAGACAGATAAACTTGAGTAATTTGTAGGAAAATCATACCCTGAGATCATAATGTTAAGTCAGACACACAAGCTTAAGTATCACATGGCTTCTTATATATGAGAAACCCAAATATAAATAAAGAGCAAAATAAAAGACAGACAATAGGAAGTAGGTAGATAATCTTTCTCAAAAGGGAAGAGGATCAAGAGATGGAGTGAGGGAGAGACAAGAGGGAGAAAGGATATAAAAAAGAAATTAAGATACGTTATGCACATGTACCAACTCCACACAAGGAATATAAACATTACATACTGCAAATACATACTGATAAAAAAAAGAATTGTGAGAACATTCTGAACCCTGTAATTATAACTTCATCATACAGAATTCATTTTAATTAGTTTCTGTTAAGCGTCCAAATTCACCACTATTTTACCACCATCTTAATGCAATTTCAAATTTTATCATGCATTGACATATTCAATAAATGGAAGGAAACAGGTTGATATATTTTTGGTGGAAAACTTGGGTATTTAAGTTTTAACCTGCCAGCCTGCTGAAAAATGTTCAGTTCCTCAATTTCTTCATCCTAATGATATTTTGCAAAAGTTGTGTAGAGTGCTGGTGTTAATCCTTTAAATTCTCTACTTTGTTCAGATTTTGACATGGCAATTTCTCATTATATTACTGTTTATTAATGTTTCTAAGAAAAATTTTTAAAAGAGTTTTTCTTTTTCCTGTATGTTTAGTGAATGCATTTGTCTGATATATGCATCGTGACTTAAATGGAAAATTCTGCTCAGTTCCTATTTCAACATTTGTCTGGTCCCAGGAATTCTGACTCTGTCCTTATATCTAGGAGTGGGAAACATATCTCCAGCTATATTAATTGGGCTTCCATCTAATTAGTCAGAGTGATTATTTTATTAGGAAATGACCCATGCTGGTCCAATCAAAGAAATTCTCATTATTCTTACTAGAAATTCTTGAATGGAAGTAAGCTTTAGAGGGTGCAAATAAAACATATTATGATATAAAGCCTCAAAGCAATTTTGATGTCATGAAAGAAAACGACCTATCCATGGATACCAAATGAATTTCAAATTAAAATATTTGAAGTCAATGATACACTGAATTTTCAATCACATAAATTTGTCATTGGCCCTACCTTAAAAATCAATATATGCCTATTTTCCTTATTTTGCAGTCAGAATATGCTAACTGCTACATATCTCCACTAAATGTCCATTAAAATTGAAGATATAATATAGGACCCTATTCCCTTTGAAGGAAAATATCTAACATCTACAGTAAAGAAAAAGTATTCTTTCCCAAAAGGTACAGCAGACATAGAAAAATTCTTTTAATTGGTCTTTAATGAGTCAAGGGATTTTCTCAAAACCAGTCAATATGGACAAATTATATTTTTCTAAACTTGGTTGGATTTGTGGTTTAGCCTAGCTTATAGTCCCCAAAGAGCCATTATTAGTTTTTTATATCAGAAAACAGAAGTCTAGAGAATTTAAGTAATTTACCTATGATAGATCTAGAATTCAAATTAATATTTTACTTTCCAATTTCTTAAAAAAATGCTTTTAATTAGAAACACAACCCCAAATATGCTGCCTCAATCAAGAAAGCTTAAATTTTGCATTTTCTGTTAAAGCAAACTACCTTAACCATTAACTTTCTGACATTTGAAATTATTTTCCACTCTGTCCTGCTCCTACAAACTCACCATAAGTTTTATTTCCAGTACTGTTTGGCTCTTAGCTTGATGCTCTTAAATGTTTACTATATGATACATTCACAATTGATGAGAGTCTTCAAATAAACTTCAGTGCTGAACACTGTTTCAACAGTTCACCATCCATCTCCTTTCTCCTCTTTTGAGGAATCTGGCTCTAACTTTCTGCCTTGGATTCTTCTGTGAATATGTTTGTGGTCTTGGCACATACAATGAAACATTTTATGAAACACTCTCAAAGAAAAAAATTCTAAGAGCTTTGATGGATATAGATTACAGTTTGCTAAGAGAGAAATTTTACTTTTATAGCAAACCAGAGATAACTCTGTCTTTTTTATTTGTAAATAGTGGTACCACAGTGCTACTAGTGAGAATATTTTTTTCTAAACTCTGGGAGATATTTTAGGTGTACAGAGTATGCATCCAGTCACAAAACACTGATTCTGAATTCTAATGGGGGAGGTGCCATTTATCTCCCTATTTTTGCCATAAATTGGAAGTCTGAGAATCAATTTTTAGCCAAGACCTGTTTGCAATTTGCTTTCAAGACAGGTGGCCAGCCATCAACTCCCATTTGACAACTAGAATACAATTGTGAAGAAGTAGCATATGGAAAATCTTTATGTTACACATTGGCTTCCTGGGTATTAGAAGTTAGTACATGGTTGAAGAAACATAAAAACAAGAAGCTAAAATAAAAACTTCACAATGAAGCAAATAAAAGCTTGGGACTAAGAGGAGATCATGTACAGCAGCAGTCTTCAAACATTTTGGTACCAGTGGCTAGTTTCATGAAGATAAATTTTTCATGGAGTGACCAGGAGGGTTGATTTCAGAGGTCTTTCCCCATTTTCAGTGACGCCCCCCAGTGACTTTTATGTATTACTGACTTTGGTTAAGGTTAGCTTGTGGGCTTCACAAAACTGACTGAGAAAAGTGAGAGAAAGGGGGATGCATGGTGTAATAAATGAAATACTGAGTAGGCTTCATGTGGAATAAAATAAGTGTCAGATTTTGACTTAAAGCCTGCCACTAGATGCACCCATGCAACTGAAATACTTCAACTTGCTTGCCACTGTAAAGCCTGTCACCAGATGCAGCTTGTCACTTGCCACTCATTGATAGGGTCTGATATGAATCTCCAAACAATTGATTTATTATGGCCTCTGTTCAGTCAAATCTCTCTGCTAGTATTAATCTGTATTTGCAACTACCTCAGCCCCATCTCAGGTGATAAGGCACTAGATTCTGATAAGTAGCATGCAACCTAGATTTCTCACATGCGCAGTTCACAGTAGAGTTCATGCTCCTGTGAGAATTTAATGCCCCTTACTAATCTGACAGGAGACAGTGCTCTGGAAGTAATGCAGCTGCAAATGCAGGTGAAGCTTCTTCAGTTGCCCACCACTCACCTTCTGTCCTTCAGCCAAAGTACCAATCTGTGGCCCTCAGGGACTGAGAACCCCTGACATAAGGGAGTAAGTGATTCTACCCGTACCAAGAAGGCACTGGTTAGACATGTGATAAATTTCAACAAATTAGAGAAGAGCATGAGTTTGTCTATTGGAAAATGGAAATCATCTATAGCTTCTTGCTCCCAAATCTCATCCTTACTCCAAGATCCTGCACATGGCAGCAATTTTAGAGAGCAACATAGTCCTAGGTCAATGGTTGCTTAGATGTACCACATTTGAAGTCATAAGTGTGCATCTCTTTATGAGGCTACCAAGAATGTGTTATCTCAATTGGAAAAAAAAGTCCAAGACAAAGCAAAATTTTTTATGTACACAAGTTGTTTTCTTAAACTATTGTGACTTAGCTTACATATTCTCACATACTTGCAATCTCATTTGGGGCTGAATTCCTTTTAGGATCATATACACTTATTATTTTCAATCTAGATATATGTGTATTTGGATTTAGAGGATAGTGCAAGGTATACCTGACCTAATAAGGACTCAGAGGATTCTATCCAACCAAGATGTTTGTAACCTTTCCCCCAGGTACTTAGCAAATACAACACAAATATAATGTTTAAGAGGAGCACCATAGGTGGTAAAACTAGCTAAAATTAAAGAACCGCAAGTGAAACAGTCTGCTTTATTTTCAAGATAATCAATTGTGCGTATTCATTTTCAACCCAGGCCAAAGGTGTCATTTAAGTTCAACTATTGATTTTTTTCTCAAAATCACCTCAAATACAATATAAACTTATAATATCACCTTTGCTTACTCATATCTTGATCCTGCGGTTGTCCATTCTCTGTAAATTGACACTTTGCAATTACTGTACCACTTCGCCCCCCCCCCCTTTTTTTTTTTAATGTTGGTACCAGGAGCCGAACTCAGGACCTCGCGCTTGCCAGGCAGGTGCTTATGGCGCTGAGCTATCTCACCGGCCCCTCCCCCAATTTTTTTGATTTGCCTAAATTAGTAAACCACTGACTCAGATTAGCATCTTCTAAAATCTCTTTCTTCTGTCATGAACTGATGTCGTTCCATAATTTTTTCATTATTTTTGATTAAAGTTTTTGACCTATTTTGCTTATTTTCAGATTTGGGGCTAATATGTGTGTGCAATACATGAAATCTCTGTTTGCATACATGTGGTGATAAAGAGAGTGCAGGAAGTGGTGGTGTTTGAATGTCACTGGACCCTTCTAAGGAGAGCTGAAGGTGTCATTCTGGCTTATAGACCTGCTGCTCATTTTCCATATGTGGAACTACCTCATGTCCCTCTGCAAACATACTCTACCAGGTAAACTTTGACACATTTACTTTGCAAATCTGAGAGGAAAAGCGGAATAATTCTGAAAACAGCCGCTGAAAATATGATCTACTCAGGAGCAAGATGTATTTCTTGGAGCCACTCATATTTTAAGAATATAAGTGGGGCTGGGGATATAGCTCAGCGGCAAAGTGCCTGCCTGGCAAGCACAAGGTTCTGAGTTCGATTCCTGGTACCACACACACACACAAAAAAAAAGAATATAAGAATACAATATGTGAACTTGCTAACCTAGCAAGAATATTTGCTCAGCCCCATTACATGAGCAATCGATTTACAACAGGGGAATCTTTGTGATGTGGTATCTACCAGGTACCTTCTGTAAGACCTCAGTGAAGAAGGGTGAAAGCTAGTCCAAGAGCCAAGAATCACACAAAAATACTTGGTTTGCATTATATATAAAAAAACAAAATCTTCTTGAGTAACAACACAAATAATGGGTAATCAGCCACTACAATGGACGTGTGGAATCTTTCGTGGGTGTTACTCTGGCCTGCACTGGTCTCAGTGCCACAGCCAGCCTATGGCCTATAATGCATTGTTACTACTGGGTATCATAAGCCATAGCAGCAATATTGTGTAAGGCAAACAAGATTAAAAAAAGAAAATACTCTGAATAGAGAGAACAGATTTTGTTTACTTGCTTTGTTCTGGCTGGAAAAATAACCATAATTTACAAGATTCCACACAGTAACTGCATCTCACAATTATAATAGACAATGGTAGAGGTCATCTAACCATCATAGCTATCTTCTGGCTTTAATTTTCTCATTTTTTATTAATAATTGTATCACATCTGTGGCACAACAAACTTGATGTTGCTTAATCAATGCTTAATCAAAAATTAAACAGCTCAGTGAGAATATGTTATACTCATGTGGATATGTCTATCCATATGTGTAAATGTGCACATATGTGTGTTTGTATGTGTATATTAATGTACTAAAGTAAAATTAGTTTTCACAGACACTAGAGGAATACGTATGTAACCAAAATAAATATCTAAGTGAAGTAATGTTTAAGGAAATTTTTTAAACTACCATCAACCACTCACCACTTGATAGGTAAGTCTGTATCATATTAATTGTGATAACAAATTCCTCAAGGAGCTGCCATGTGCAAGCTACTACCAACAGCAAATATCTGTGCTTCATAGAGATATTGAGCATGAAACCCATTGCTTTAGTCAGTCTGAGCATCTCTACCATTTTAGCTAACATCTGGACATCATATTTTATTTATTTATTTATTTAATTTATTTTTTGTATGTGTGGGTACGGGGGGTCGACCTCAGGACCTCCCACGCCAGGAGGCGCCCGTGCTGCTGATCGATATCACCGGCCCTTTTTTCGTATGTGGATACCGGGAGTCAAACTCAGGACCTCGCGCTTGCCAGGCAGGCGCTTATGCCACTGAGCCATCTCACCGGCCCTCATATATATATATATATATATATATATATATATATATATATTTTTTTTTTTTTTTTTTTTTTTTGTGGGTACCGGGGGTCGACCTCAGGACCTCGTGCACCCGCAGGCGCCCGTGCTGCTGATCGATATCACTGGCCCTTTTTTCATATGTGGGTTCCGGGAGTCGAACTCAGGCCCTTGCGCTTGCCAGGCAGGCGTGTACGCTGCTGAGACATCTCACCGGCCTATCACCGGCCCTCATATTTTAACAGTAACATTCCACCTCTTAATGTAAAGTCAAGTTTATTAAAAAAATTACTAGACATGCCGGTGAGATGGCTCAGTGGTGTAAGCACCTGCCTGGCAAGCGCAAGGGCCCGAGTTCGACTCCCGGATCCCACATACAAAAAAGGGGCCGGTGATATCGCTCAGCGGCACGGGCGCCTGCTGGCGCGTGAGGTCCGGAGGTCGACCCCCGGTACCCACAAAAAAAAAAAATTACTAGACATAAAAAAAATGAAATTAAACAATGTTTACTTGTTTACCGAGGGTTACCCAATTCATTACACCGGAAATCCTTTACATTTTGCAACAAACTTTAACTTAGTTCTCAATAGTAAAAACAAACAAACAAACAAAAAACACACCAGAACACCAAAAATGCGAAAAAGGATGGCATCTTTTGTACAAAATTGTCCTTAATCCTTAATTGATTTATTGATTTTATATTTACCAAAACAGTGAGATATATTCCAATGCTGAAGGAAAAACTAGCCAAATTAATGTTATTTATACTTACTGTACATTCTGGATTACTATGAGATTTTTTGAGGTTACCTTTAATACTATTGCAGTTCAGCATTATTTACTGAATTTAAGATCTGTCCTCTGCAAAAAAGCCCCTGTGTCTTTACTGTTTGTACAGGTGCTGAATTCAGTCCATGGCTTTCTGGTCTTCTTTTTTCCAGGATTCTCCATCATTAAATTACAGTTTCATGACAAAAAAGGCCAATGAAACATTGACCAGCACAGTGAATAAAATTTTTGATGGTTAAAGATTAATCACACATCCACTCTATACAAGAACTGCAAACTATCATTAAAAGAACATAATGAAGAATTAATGAAATGGATAGATACCTGTTTTCATGAATTAGAAAACTCAGTATTGTTAGCAAGGCAATACTCTAAAAGTCTGATTACAGATTCAACAATAATCCTCATGATATTGCTACCCTATTTTCAAAAATAGGCAAGGAAAGATTAAATTCATACGGTCTTGTAAGGCATACAGAATAGTCAACACACTTTTGAAGAAACAAAACAAAACAAAATGAAACAAACAAACAGAACATAGCTGATAGAGCCATGTTTCCCAACTTCAAAAGTCTCAATTTCAAAACAATCTATCTAATGTGATACTAGCATAGATATATAAATTATTGAACTAAGTTTGATAGCACAAAAATAAATATTTACACTTTTGGTCAATTGATTTTAGACTAGAATGTCTAAATTTAGTCTTAAAAGTTATTTTGATACTACTAAAAATCCACATGAAAAATAATGATGCCAGAGCCATATTCATTCCATAGACAAAAATTAACTTAAAATGGATGAAAGACTTAAATGCAAGAGCTAAAATATGTAACACTGAAATCTAAAAACAAGGGAAAGTCTTCATGACATTGATTTTGGCAATGTTTTGTTTAAAATGATCCCAAATTCACAGCAACAATGAAAACAAAAACAAATTGACTTTATCAAATTAAAAAATTGTCTGTGGTTCACACCCTGCTGTGAAAATGTGAAAAAAAAAAACCTCAAAGAAGGTAAAAAATATTTGCAAATCATACAAATGACAACAAGAACACAAAGAGATACTCAACATCATTAATCATTAAGGAAATACAAATCAAAACCATGATAAGATACCCCTTCACACCCACTGCCACAGCTATAATTTGAACGTGGGACATTGACAAGAACAGTGGATGTAAAGAGATTGGAATCTTCAATTTGTTGATGGAAACATAACCTATGAGATCTCTTTGGAAAATAGTTTAGCAGCTCCTCAAAATAGGAAATACAGAGTTAATGTATCATTGAGAAATTTTACTCCTAGTAAGTATCTATGAGAAATGAAAAAAGATGTTAGTTCAAAAACTAGTACACAAATGTTCACAACAAAATTAATCATAATAACTAGAGTGGAAACAATCCAAATGCCCATCTAATGAATGGACAAACAAAAAGTATTTCCACAGAATGTTATTCAGTAATAGAGAGGAATGACATGGTGCAAGCTACTGCCACGCGGGTGGATATTTAAAATATCATGTTAAAAGAAAAAGTCAATCACAAAATACTACATTTTGTATGACTCCATTTATATGAAGAGCTAAAAAAAATGGCAAATGCATGGAGACAGAAAGTAGATTAGTGGTTTCCTGGTAGTGGAAAAGGAAAAAATGGCAAGTGACTGCGAATGGATATAGGATTTCCTTTGGGAGTAATGGAAACATTCTAAAATTATGTAATTATTGTTGCAGAATGCTGTTAATATGCTAAAAGACACTGAAATGTAACCTTAAAGAGTAACTTTTTTGATATGTGAATTACATCTCAATAAAGCAGTTATCAATAGAAATATATCTCCCAGGATTATCATGTAAAATTTGATTTTATGAAAGCAAAGGAGGATAGTAGAACATTTTTCATTTTAGGTGATTGGAGAAAAGTTCAAGTCAAGCACAGTTCGATCACCTTTCAGGAAATGTAGCGTGAGACAGGAGTTGTTTGCATTTGTGCTAAGTCATTTCTAAAGGGCCAAGCTCAAACAAATTCTAGTCCACCTGGGACGATTATCTTTAGTGAGACAGAAAAATTTCTGCTGCTACTGAATCAATATAGATGTCAATTTAGGAAGAAAATTCTCAAAGTATAGGTTATCGTTTAGTCCATCTTTGGAAAGATCAAGAGATAGCGTATAAACTGGTTTATTTGGTATTGACATTTTTATAATGTTAATGTGCGTATTTTTAACACGGATTTATTCCCCAATTGCTAATTTGTGTCTCATTCAAAGTGATTGTTTTCTTCATTTTCAGTACAATTAGATGTACTTATATTGGGAAATAATAGGATATCTTCAGATCATGGATTCTCTGTACTATTAAAATCACTATCCAAATATTGCAACTGAACACAGCTTTGGGGAAAGAGAGAGAAAGAGAGGGAGAGAGAGAGGAGAGAGAGACAGAGACAGAAAGACAGAGAGATTTACAAAGCCTCTGGCTCTCTCTCAGAACACAAAGCCTCTGGTTCTCCTTCATCACATAGCTAATCTAAACCTCTCCTCTGTTTCCCATTCTCATGTGAATCTCTTGTCAGCAAGATCTGCAAATTACCCTCTAACCATTCAATTCACATCTTGTAGTATTTAATGTCTCTCTTTTTTTGTCTTTTCTGTACATTAGTTCCTGCCAAAGGCTTTCTTTGAAGGGAGAACAAAATACATTCTGGCCACTAAGAAAGGCCAGACCTAATTCCATCTTCAAAATGTAAAAAGTGATGAAATTACATTTTACTCCTTTTGGGTCATAGTTATTGGAACAGAGAGGAAAGTTTCTAATCCACATAAACAATGCCTTCAACCACACAGGAAAAAGAGACCTAAGTAGAGCAGTGTGACACCTTCTAGAGTTCTAACTGGGAGCAAACTAAGCATATGTGTAGCGTAGAGGTTTTTGTTTTGTTTTGTTTTGTTTTCCTTAGCAGCTCTTAATTTTCTACTTTAAAAATTAGAAATGGCTTTGAAGTCTTTTTGGATCCATTATCACCCTTAGAATACAATATTTTGATGAGTACTGAGTCAATGAATCATAAACAGATGGATTAAAATTCTAGTACAATACTTATGAGTTTTAAAACTTAGATAGCAGTATGCTATTTCCTGCTATTTTAAACCTTGAACTAGAAAAAAAAATGTTGCTGCAAATTATGGTCTGATATTAATTTTTCCAAGATCTTGTTGTGCTTTTAGGAAGCATCTCAAAGAGGCATTAAGTCACTGTTTTTACTTTTGGTTGAGGAAGTTTTATATTGCTCTTCATCCACCTGTCGATTGTCTATCTGTCTATCATCCATTTATCTTATCTATCTATCTATCTATCTATCTATCTATCTATCTATCTGCCTATGTATTGCTCTATCTATTCTTTCAAAAAAGCTGTCAGAAGTCACCGGGAGACAGTGGTAAAGTTGTGCGAAATCTGAGTATATATGGATGTTCAAGGCAAACACCTCTATGAAGATATGTTAAGTTTCAGAGGAGCCCAACAATTTGATTTCAAGTTGGGAAAAAAAGAAAAAAGAAAGAAAGAGAGACAATCCTGCAATTATAATTCCTTGTCAGAATTCAGTAGGGCCAATAGGCTCCTTGGTGAGCTGCTGCTGTTAACTCGTTGGGTTGGCATTTCAAACCCAAGAAGCACTTCGATATCCTCTGATGCTTCTCCTTTCCTGTCGCTCACATGGTTGAAGTCTTTTCTCAGGTAATAATAATGAAGTGCAAAGGAGAGAGACAGAGAGAGGGAGAGAGTGGGAGAGAGAGAGAGAGAGAGAGAGAAGAAACAGAATGAATGAGAGAAGTAAAAGGGGGAGGGGAAGGAGTGAGTGAGTGAGGGACAAATGACTCCCGGAGGAGTCGCAGTGAGAAAGGACAGCTGCACACAGAAGTGCACAGTATCGCTATCTCATTAGTGTTTATTAGCTGCAAGGTAATGGGGCGTGAGAGAAAGGCTTTGTAGAAGAGAGGAAGTTCTTCAGTTATTATTAGGAGGGTAGAATTTCAGTGTTCTCGATCACCTCATCTTCCTCCTCCTGCCAGCCTACCAAGCAAAGTTGCTTATTTGTAATTTACATGTTTCCCAAGATTCAGTGACTATTTTTAATATTATGCATGGCTATCTCCAACAATATCATATGGAAAAAGAAGGAAGAAGACCTGCTTTTCAGACATTCTATTAATCTCCTGATGAAATAGCCTTGATGCAAAGCAACTGATGAGGGATTGCTGGTAATTTCAGTCTATGGGAAGTCATGGAAATTAGCATTTTTGAATCCCGGAAATGCAGCTATCACTCTAATGATATAAGGAGAAATAAAGTCCCCTCTCCACAAAAGGAGCTCCTAACATATTATGCCACCCTGTACAAAGTTCCACCTTGTTTCCTCCTAATTTCCTTCCTTTCAAATAGACTTCAGTATACTTGGGATATTTTTACTTGGGAGACAATTAAGCTGTGCTATACTCTAAAAAAGAAGGAAAGGATAGAGAGTGAAGTGAATGGGGTTAGGTGACAGAACTAATAATTCTGTTTACTCGGTAGGTTTTGGGTAGAGAAAGGAATGAACTAATTATGTGTTACTCCATTTGGCAGAGGTAGGATTATAGGTGGAGAAATGTCACTAAGGCTCACGGGGCCTCATCAAGAAAGAGTTGTCCAGTGTTCCAGCTGGCAGTTTCTGATTGAAAAGAAATAAAATAGTTTGGATGCTGCCCAAAACTAGCAATGTTGTTTGAAGGCTTAGGTAGAAATACGGTCGGTATCCAGGGATTCCTTCCAATTCTAAGAAATAATCTGCCAATATTCCTTTTATTTTCCTCAATTATAACTTGTATGATAAAGAGTGTTTTGATAAAGACTTTGCTGTAATATGAACATTTCAAACTTCCCTAGCTTTGTAAGAACAATTAGATTTAGGTTTCAATTTGAAGCCTTAGTATGTGCACTATGTGACCTGGGTCTTCACTCTTCTTCAGAAATGTCTTTACTGCTGATTAAGTCACCAATGTTACTGGAAGCCATTTTTGGTAAAATAGTCAGTAGCCTCATCCATAGTATGAAATGTAGTACTTCCATCTAAGCAACCGGGACACACTTTTTTCAGTGGGAAATCTCAATAAGAAAACTTTCTTTCTTATTGTCATTCTATATTCTATTGAATTCAAAATTCAGAGTTGGATTAAGTGTTAAAGAATATTTGCAAAACATTTTTTAGCTAGAGGAGATAAATTTTAGCAGGTGCAACGGTTTGTTACAGTTTCAGTGTCTCCCTTTGTGTATTGTAGGCCTGTTTGGTGGCGATGTTGAGCGGTAGTAGTGTGCGGATCTTTGAAGAGGTGGGGTGCAGTGTAATTCCTTAGCTCCCTAGAGGTGCTGGTCTTGGGAAGGATTAAGGTAGTCCTCATGGGATTCTGAGTTAATTCATGTAAGAGGAGTTACAAGACAGAGCCCAAGCCCTGAACTGCTGGTTGGCTTCCTGTCTTGAGATCTCTTCCTCCTATATGTGCTCCCACTCTTACGATCACTATGCACCATGAAGTCCTCACCAGAGCCAAGCTGGCTAGCACTATGCCTTTGCACCTCCAGAACTGTAAGATAAGTGCACTTATTTACTTTATTAAGTTACTTAGCCTGGAATCCTATTATAATAATGAAAAACTGACCAATACAGCAGCCAACATTTTTCCCACATTAAATTGCTGGTTTATCAATAACACACTAGAAAATCTATTCATGCCACACATCAGAAAATATGCTAAGTATTAATTGAGAAAAAGAAGACATATATGGAAAATAAAGCCAGTACTCCAGGTTGAAAATAAATGGATAGTAAGGTGAGGGCTACAGGGTTTTAGGACACAAAACAGTACAGAGCTATCTAGTGTCAGGTGTGATTGGAGTTGGGAATGCCAGTTGGCTGAATTCAAGAATAATGTAATTAGATGTGTTCTTTGGGAAATCAGTATAGTGGTAACAAAATCATCCAGAAGCTTGGACACAAAGGCAGGTTTATTATAGTTATTATAAGGGAAATAGTTGTATCTAAAAAGAAGATAAACCAAAGGCAAATTTGGGCAATGTTAATTATATGTAGGGCACCAAGAAAAAGATGTGGCCAACACTTAAATAAACATTTGACCTGTGGGAAACATGTACTTTTATTCTGCATTTATCCAGCAAACTATTAATTACTAATAGAATTAGAATGCATGCTATTGGAAAATACACGTTAGATATATAGTATTTATTTTTCCTTTTGCTGAGCAAATAGAATAGGACTGGGAATTTAAAAAAATAATAGAAGTCATAAGCATTTCATTGATTTTAGAAGACCATGTGAATTTCTTATCTGGTTAAGACCTACACAACTTTGGAATATTTTACATTCAGGAGGATGGGACTCTGAATGACTTTAGTCTACTCAACTCTTCCCAACGTGTAGGGGAAAATACTAATTTTACCACCTTATATTCTTAGAGTGGGCTTTTACCACAAACAATAGATTAATAAGAGAAAGACTAAAGGAAATACATTAACATGTCTGATATATACATACACAGAGACACACATATATATTTTTATGAGACCCTAGAGAAAGATCTCCAAGAAGAGGATTTGATTCTAAGCTTACATGATGTCTTCAACACAGTACATTTCCAGAGATGTGACAACACAAAGGAAAAGTACTTTTAGTCTCCAGGGCAGCAACTTGGGAAATGACATTGCATGACAGTTAAAGACAAATGAGTAAGCCTGTTAATGTAGATTTCTCTGGTATCATAGTCAGATGATAAGGATCTAAAGTTATCTTCAGTGGGTGACATTTTTTCTCCCTGGTGGAAGGTGAGCAAGATGCCATTTATCTTTGTATATCTGTATCCTTTTTTTTTTTTTTTAGCATATAGTAAGAGTAGAGAGAGTTTTCCTATCGTTGATGTTTCCTAATTGACTTTACCTGAAAACTTCTTTATACTTAGAGACATATTGTGGTCTTGCATATATTCGTACTTGTAATTCTCATGCAGAATGTTTTGAGAATGCAGTATCCTGAATTAAAGAGGAGCTGTTTGGACATTCAGGCTTTTTCCTCATCTGTCCTACACGTCCTGCAATGCTTTAGCCCAGTGATCCAAATATCATCCAGGGCATAAACCTAGAATGTAGCAATTTGGGGGTTATTCATGTTCAAAAAGTGAGACACAGATAAGGGTTCCATCTTCCCAAGGTAGTTTGCCTGAGACTTGGGAACTGCCCTTCCATGGATCCTGGGCTTCTGTTGATTCTTGATGCCTATTAGTGAGTAATAAAGTTGCTTTGCCTGACTTGTGTGTGAGTGTTCTGTCTCAGTGGACTCATCCTCTGTTAGATGGGTTGGAACAAAAACCTATTTCATACTTAAGAACCTCGGCACAGAATGCCGAGGTCTTTACAATTGTCTTCTGGGATTGGTAACCCGTGCATGGTGCTCCCCCTCCAAGGATAGGTATCTGTGTATGATATGTCTGTGTGACAATAAGACTGACCAAACAAAAAGTGTGCCTACAATATGCAATATTTAGAATGGTTAAGGAAATCTTATACATAGTAGGGATAGCTACTCTTAGATGATGAGATCAGACGGAAACATTAGGCAAATAGACAATTGATGACAACAGTGGGTCTACTGTACTTGGTAGAGTCTACTGGAAAAGGTAGAACCAGAGACTGTGGAACACCAAAGCCCAATATAAGCCGCAGATTTATTACTGACCAACAGTGTGAGTTTGCTCAAGCAAAATTAATGTGGCTGATTCTTATGATAAAAGTTGTATATAAAGCCCCACAGAGAAGAAAATAGAAGTGTGATTACCTGTCATACAGTTATTGTGAGCACTCAATGGGATAGTATATATGAAGATATTTCCTACAGTGTGAAATGCTATGGAAAGCTAGACTATGATCTATCACTGATCAAATACCCCTCCCCCACCTGACAGTTCATTGGGTCCCTTCAACCATGAAGGGCAATTTCAAAACCATGGATACAAATTGGCTATATCTAATCACATTCAACCTCATTTGTCTAGACCTCTAATTAGTTAGGGATGACTTCCATCTGTATCAAAATAAAAATTGTGTGTTTATTAACGTAAAATTAAATTATACTCTGGTTTTCAAAGTCAGCCATTGTATTTAGTATTACATCACAGTGAGAATAAAGATCCTCAGAAAGGACAGTATTTATAATAAATTAACAAGATGTACTGGAGAAACACAACACTATCAAAAACAAAACAACCTGTTTAACAATCTCTTTAATGGATGTGCACATTTATAATATGTCCAGTAACTTCTCTTTCTTAAGACTCATTCAAAAGTTATTGAATTATCAGTTTGTGATTTTTAACAAAATGTATCATTAAATTAGAGAAATATTTGTAAAAGCTAAATGTGTGCATAGCTGCTGTCCCTGCAGTAAAATTATTTAGTACTACTGAGGGTCATAATTTGGATAGTGTTTTTGATATGCCCATGAAAGATAAAATATATTATTGTTAGCTCCAATACAACTTGTTCTGCATTTCTATCCTTACAACCATAAGAAATATCATTTTTTATTTCCTTCAGCCTTTTAAAAAGCAAATTGTTTTTGAGACTAGTACTTTTCCAGTTCATTGAAAACTAAGGCTATGAAATGGAGACAATTACAATATAACTCTTAATTCTCTGGGCTCGGATGACTGACAGGTCCCAGGTGCTCTCATCGAGAGATAATATTCTCTGGGTGGCAGAGCGTGGTCCCGGGCAGATTTCACAGGCAGTTAGGTTGATGGCTCCACAATTGCTTCCTGCCCTGTCACTTGTCTGCCTGTTGATAGGTTTCCATGGGCTCTCCTGGTCCCCTTAGGTGTAATTTTTTCTTGACTTCACTTTGATCCTGAGGTAATGGAGCATTTTATCAATTTTACTGAATAGGTCTTGATCAGATTTTTTTTCTTCAGAATATCAACATTCTCTGCTGTTTGCTCAGGGAAAGCAGGAAAAGAGGTGAGGCAGAAGGCCTCTTTTCCCGTCTCTGGGTGCTTTTCCTGTTAACCTTCATAATGCATTCCAGGTGGCAACATTTCTGTTTCCATCCATGAGAGAAAGTTTTGAACAACAGAGCAATACCCAGTTAACCCTATTTAGAATGGAGGGCCCCTTACTACAGATCTGCTGACAGGGGTTCACACGTTGAATTTTTTCATGCTTACCTATGTCGCGGTAGTTGATTTGGACCATTTCTGTAACCTCTTTCTGTGTTTTAATATAAATTGTCAAACTGACAGGATATATCAATCCAGCAGTTTCCAGGATAAAGTGAAGGAGGAATGATAGGCTCTAGAAAACTCAGTCATCTTTTCACTGAGTACTGGAAGACGTTACTTGGTCAAGCTTAGGTGCACCAGAGGGTGGAAGAAGAAATAATGATTTCTTTCTGCAAATTAAAGTCAATTATGGGGCCAGTGAGATGGCTCAGTGGCATAAGCGCCTGCCCGGCAAGCGCAAGGGCCCGAGTTCGACTCCTGGATCCCACATATGAAAAAGGGGCTGGTGATATCGCTCAGCGGCACGGGCGCCTGTTGGCGCGCGAGGTCCTGAGGTCGACCCCCCGGTACCCACAAAAATAAATAAATAAATAAATAAATAAATAAATAAATAAATAAAGTCAATTATTAGAATGCTACATTGGCTCACATTTAATTAGATTTATCCCTGGACCCATTAACATTCAAGTAATTAAAATGATATGATATGTCTTAGAAGTGGAGAGGAACAAAGTGCATTTATTAGGGAATAAAATATAATGTTATTAACCTAAAATACTGGCTCTAAGTCCTGATTTAAGATACTGAGCCTGGTCTTTGAGGTGAGAGAGTCTGCAAAATGTTTTTCATAATATAGTTAAGGCTCTAAATTCAATGAATACTCTTGTATTTATCCTGTCTCATTTACATGAATGTATGTTTTGTGAAGGAAGGGAAAATGTCAACATGCAATAGAATTTTTTTTTTTTTTGTGGGTACCGGGGGGATGACCTCAGGACCTGGCGCGCCAACAGGCACCCGTGCTGCTGAGCGATATCACCGGCCCCTCTTTCGTATGTGGGATCCGGGAGTCGAACTCGGGCCCTTGTGCTTGCAAGGCAGGCACTTAACGCCGCTGAGCCATCTCATCGGCCCAACATGCAATAGAATTTTTGAAGCTGTGCTGATTTTGTGTTTTTTAATTTTCTTATACAAGTTTTTCCTTTAAAATGTAATCAATATAATTTAGTGTCAAAATTTTAAAAATAATCCGATGTTAATTTAATACATACACATCAAATGTATGAAGGCATTTGATAAATCTGACTTATGAGACTGGAACTAACCAATGATTAAAATCTTTGCCTACATGAGATGGACTATCAAATAGAAATAAGTCTTGCTTCTAGTTCTTACATACAAAAAAAAATCTATTGGGAAATTTTCAATTTTCTTTTTTCTAGCTCTTTGTTTGTTTTCTGGCTGCTAGAAAATCTTGTTAGTAATCCATTAGTAGCATCTACCAGAATTATGTAACCTGTAATTTAATAATTCTTACCTACTGTTTTTGCTTTATGTTATTTTTGTCCACAATTTGTTTTATATTTGTATCTATTTTTCTCATGATTTGTCCCATATTATATAATAAAATTAATTATAGTGTCAGTTAATGAGAAAAATACATTATTTTTCTCTTCCAATGAGTGTCTATATGGCTGAATTTATACTGAGTATTCAATAAATATACATTGATTGGTTGATTGATTAATGAGATAAACCAATGTATTTCATTAAGAAGCATGTTACATTATTATTAGTGTTTCATTTTGCAGAGTCAGGGAAGAAATTCTTTCAAATATAATTACTTTCTTTTGTGAAAGAATTGTTTGACATCTAAGATTTTTCACAGCTGTTTCATTTTTTATAAGACCTAGAATTTCAATAAGTAGTTTGAAAGTACCTCTGCTTTTTCTTGTGAAAGTTTTGTCATACAGATAGAATATGACTCAGGAAACCTACTATTTCAGATGTATAAACTTTTCCCCACACAAAGTCTTGTTTGTTTTGCTCTGTTTTGTTTTTTACCGTGATGGTCTATATACAGACCTTTCAACAAGGGTGGATTCTGAGAAATGCATCAGTAAGCAAGTTTGTCAATGCACAGACATGGGGAGCGAACATAAACAAACTAACATGACTATGACATCACTAGATGATGTCATCTTAGGGGACCACTATCATGTGTGTAGCTCATTGCTGACCAACATTCTGTTATATGGTGCATATTAGAATGATGCACTATAGTGAGAAGTTTGGATAAAACATTATTAAGTGTCAAATAAATATGAAAATACTAAAAAATATCACCTGGGTAAGTTGGTCTCAATAATGGATATGGCAAGTAAAGCTTGGAATTACTCATTCTGAATATAACAAGATGAATAGGCTATGCTCCGTTTCATCATCAGAATTCCATATATTACATGTCCTTGGTAGCTCTCATTACCTGTACCTCTGTTGGGTAAAGGGATGCACGAATGAAGAAGGCCTTTATTACCCAACACACTCTGTGGCCTAGTGGACAGTGGGTGTTCTTGCTGATGTACGCATGTGTATGCTTCGCCTATTCACTGTGTAGAGTCTCTGTTTCTTTCAAGCCCTTATATTAAACACAGAGTTGAATATGATCTAGATTGAGAACCTGCCTTCAGTTGTGAACGACCACCTGATAGAAGAGGTGTAAATATCACTATCAAACACTTGTCCTGGAGGACTAAAAAGGCAATGTCGCCCCACAAAGCATTAAAATACATTTTAAAGTCCCTTAAAGGTAGTAAATCATTTAAATTTTATGAGAACTTTTTGATGTAGGCAGTATTATTAACATTATCTCTACTAGAAGAGAAAAGTAAAATAGATGTTCAAATTTATTGCCTATGGAGGCATACATATAATGATGAAAATTATAAATAAATACTAGGACCCAGGGTTTTTGATGAAGAATCTGAAATTGGGTCCAGATCATAAAAGATGTATATAACAGATCATTTGACATTCATTTCAAAAATATTTATTGTCTTAGGAACTAGAAGATGTAACAGTGAGAAGAGATACTATGGACAAGCCTCATGTCAATTCTTTATTTTACTTATTGAGATTCAGAAGGCTGATTTCACATGAAAATCTTGTAGTTAGTGGAAAAAGTAGGTTCTGCCTTATTTATATCATTATCCATGGGATTATCTGACTTTGATATCATTTTGCCTTCTTCATATTGCTTTCTCTTTTCTCGAAATTGAGTATCATATCTCTCCTTGAACAGTACTTTTCTTTTTCTTGCCAACTGTTCAAAATTAGGGTGTCTTATATGGGCCATGAATGCTTGTGGAAAGAATTTATAGAAGGCAATGGAAGTTAAAGGCAAATTTTATCTAATGGATTGTTCACTCACCAGTGCCTTGTCCTGGAACCCAATTCTTCCAGAAATTTGGCTAGCAAATTTTCATATCTGCTTTGTTTTCCTAAAAATTCTGTTCTGATCATACTATTCAATAGTGTAAACTGTACCTCTTCTAACTGTCCATCTTTATGTCTTTCATTTAGTTCTCTTTTTCCATATTAATTATCAACTTATAACAAAATAATTTACTTATATCTCTTCATATCTTTTGTCTGCTATACCCTACTATGGTTTAAATGTGTCCCTGGAAAGGTCACCCAATGAAGCATTAATTGCCATTGCACTGGGTGGTATTGAGACGTGGGTCCTTTATGAGGTGATCAGGTCTTGAGGAGGATTAATGCCTTTCTAATAGGAGTAAGTTTCCCCTATCTCTCTCACCTGGTTGCAAGAGAAAGTTCTTATAAAGCAAAGTTGTACCTTTTGTTCCTCTCTTTTCCATTCTCGCCTAATGGATTGTGCACTGGCCAATGCCTTATCCTGGCACCCACTTGCCCTTCTCTTTTCTGCCATAAATTGAGGCAGCATTAGGAAATTTCCAGTTTAGTTCACTTTCAGAAAACACTTTGTTTCCTATTCAATGGACTACAAAACTCAGTGAAAATATACCACACAAGAATTCATTAAGTCCAAAGTCTTTCCGAGTGAGTTAAGCGTTCTTTGATGAAAAAGTCAAGAATATGTATTTTCTTCAAGTGGTTGCTGTTTAAAATGTACAAAGTTCTCTTAAAAGCACGTGGAGAAAGAAGTTGACTAAATTATCAAATCAAATAAACGTATCAGATATATTTCCATTATGTAATGGGTATAATTAAGAGCAATTTTATGATAAATTTTCAGACAATCAATAAGTGCTTATTTTAGGATCTAATTACGTAGTATGCTTGTGTTTATCAGGTATAAATTTTCTTTTGTTTTTGTGCTGCTAGGGAACAAACTCAGGGCCTTGTTTATCCTAGGCAAGTACTCTACCACTGAGCTACATCCCCAGCATGTCTGAATTCCATTTTTTTTTAATGTAGGTACCAGGAGTCGAACTCAGGAACTCGCACTTGTAAGCAGGCGCTTGTGCTGCTGAAACATATCACCGCCCCTTTTTTTTCCTTTATGTGGGTACCGGGAGGTGAACTCAGAACCTCGCGCTTGCTAGGCAGGCGCTTATGTCGCCGAGCTATCTCACTGGCCCTCCATTTTTTTTTTTTTTAAAGCCAAATGGAAGCAAGATATTCTGAACAATATGGTTTGTGTTTGTAGTTAGATTTGGCAAATTTGTGGTTTGAATAATTTAAATAAGCAGTTCAATTTTAAAAGCATGTAAAAGCCTCATGCCAATGACTTAAATTGTGAGTTTAAATGTACATAAATTGAACAAAATAAAATACAAAAAATCTGAAAGACTATAATAGATGCAATTTTTATAATTATTTTGCTTACTACACTATTTTGGAGCCTTTTCCTGGGTGATTCTAATTATTGCAGAAAACAATAGCAGAAGAACAATAGTAAATTTAATATGACTTTTTTTCTAAAGTGCTATAGTATTTCAATGAAACATGAAAGAATTTAAGAGGAACATCAAAGTAAGGGATTATTTTGGATGTCACCCTTCAAAATAAGCACATCTTCACACAATAAACTAAATTACAATTACGGTTAATGTTTTATTAGGACCAGTGAGATAGCTCAGCAGCATAAGCGCCTGCCTGGCAAGCGCGAGGTCCTGAGTTTGACTCCTGGAACCCACATAAGAAAAAAGGGCCGGTGATATCGCTCAGCGGCACGGGCGCCTGCTAGTGCGCGAGGTCCTGAGGTCGACCTCCGGTACCCACACAAACAAAAAAATGTTTTATCACTAAGTGTGACTGCTGTACAATGCTATAAGGTTTCTACTTTGCAAACATATTCATAAAGTTTCAAGAGAGAACAATTATCAGTGTAGATACTTTGTCAATGTATGATTAGCAATGTATGGTGTTGGAGTATGGAATTGTACAGACAATTTCTTATGTTTTATCATTTTATTTAAAATTTATTTTCTTGTTTATTTTGCTTGTGTACAGAGATAAAACTAAATTGTGAAGTGATATCTGAATTTTCACTACTTCTGATTAATATTTTCGTATTGACTGTGTATTATATTTATCCCCTACTGTTTTTCCTAATATGTTCTTATAGGTAGATAGTTAAATACTACCTGTGAATCCTGTTTCCTTGTTGGTTTACACTTTATTGCAGATATATTGCCAAGAAGCTGAGCTTTTTAAATAATATCACTATATTATCATGTCTAGTGACTAATTTTATGAATATATTCATATAATACATCATGCAACTTGTTTTTCTTTCTTTTATGAAGTATACAGTTTCCACATTTCACCAGAAACAGCTTATTTATTTGTTTGCTTTTCATCATGAAGTTCTTTTTTGTAATGCAAAGTGGAAATGTGTTGAGTAAAGGGTACCCAGCTCCGGCCTGAGTACTCTGCTTAAATATGTGCCTGATACTAGTTAGTGCTTCAGATAACTCTTTATTGGATTTGGTTATATATTTCACTGCTATTTTTTGTATGTTACTAATATTCTCTAGATAAAAGAGCGCTCCTGTTACGTCCCAAAATATAAGAATATTTTTCTTCTTACTGAAACAAAACAAAGTTGGCACCATGGTTCAGGACTCAATATAAAATACACATTTGTTCAGCAAGACTCTTGACTTTTAACCTAACTTCCAGCAAGGCAATTGGAAGAGGAAGAAGAGAGCGTAAGTAGTGCCATGACCATCCTGGCCCCTTCACACACATTTAAGCTCACACAGCACTGTGGTGAATCAACTGGAACTTACTCAAGAACATACATATAACTTCTCAGGGGCAGAGTTAGGATTGGAAGCGAGAATTATCTGACATAAACCCAATGCCTTTATTGTATCTTGTTACGTGTCGTAAGTTTGCTTATCTCATTTAGATTTTACCTTCTTCCCCATTTTCCTTAATCTATACGTATGCTTTATACTCCCGCGTGGAAGCCTATTTCTTTCCACCATTCATAAGAAACATATAAAAACGTACGATGCAGGCCACTACTTAGCATGGAGTGTCCTCTATCAACTGTAAGCCAAAGGAAAGGTGGAAATCTACCTCATCCAGCATGTCATATTAGAGAGAAATTTGGTATCAGGGGTGAAAACCAGGTTTGTGTCATGTAGCATAATGCTAATTAATGTAAGGGGCAAGATAATGGATTTGTTATGATGCCATATGGCAGGCCATGACATCCTCACACCATGCCTTATAGGAACGAGTGTTTTTTCTCTGCCTGGTGCCCAAAATTATTTCAGAAGATTTCATTATCTCTTATTCAATCCCAATTTTATGTCCCTGCAGAACTCATGAGCTTTGGGATCTAGACAAAGGGACTTTTCAAGGTTCATATCATCCTCCAACTTCCCTGCAGCAGCTGTGAAAATCAATTAGTCCTGGTGAAAACCGAGCTGCTCTATGTTCTCAATAATGAAAAAGGCCAACTGCACACTAGCAGTTTTCTCTGACGAATGGAGACTTTGAATATTTTTTCACTGCTCCGTGGAATTGCCTTTTACTTCTATTTTGAAAGTTGCCAGACATGCGGAGAGATTAACACAGAAGACTGTTTAGAGCAGCAGGAAAATTATACCATCCCACACCAGTGACATTTGTGACTCCCTCAGGCTGGTATGCAGCCATTACACAGTCAAAACAAACACCTCCTAAACACATGCCAGAGCTCCACGCCCCCTCGCCTCAGTTCCCTTGATAAAAACTGAAATGTCTGATGGTACCTCATCAATTTTAAATACTCAGTCAGGAGTTCATATTATGCATCAATAGTCGGAAAATGTTAGCATCATGCCGTATGGGAATGAGACTCCAGAGATGATGGCTCAATGCTGGGAAACACCAGAAGGAAAAGGTTCAGTCACTAAGTAGAAAGATCCTCCTTGTCCTAGTCTGTCCTTTCTGGGAAAGTGGTCACTTCTAAAGAATGGGAAAAAAAATTCTAACTCATCCCTATACCATCCCCATCCTTCTTATCATCAACTACACTTGAGATGAAATCATAACATCATGATCAATTCTTCATTCGGTTACAGCAGGGCTTCTCCAACTTGGCACTATGGAGACAGTGGGCTGTGTAATTCTTCTTGCAGAGCTGGAAGGGCTCTTTTGTGCACGGTAGATGCTCAGCAGCTTCTCAGGCTCTGTCCACTGGATGCCAGCATCCAACTCTTCCAAGTTGGGACATTCAAAAATGTTTCTGGACGTTGCTAAATATGTGCTGAGGGAAAATCCTCCCAGTCAACAATCGCTAAATCAAAGGCACTTCCTTTTAAGTCCCTAAAGAATAAAAGAATTAGGAAAATTAGGGGAAATTAATATTATTAAAATGGCTGAATATATAACTAAAGCGTCATTGATACACATTCTTTGCATTTTTAAATGCAATGAATCAGCATGCCATTAGCTTTCATTGAAAGATACTTATATGCATAGGGATAGATAACTAGATAAATAAAATTTCATTTGTAAAATCATTAGATTCAATTACATTGCTTGGCTATTTATTATTAAGAACTTTTGTCTCACATTATAATTTATGGTGACTTCTCACATATATTTCCTCATTTGACTCATAGGTAAGAACGTCAAATTTGTTTCCCATTTTTATTTATTTTATTTTTATTTTTATTTTTATTTTGGTGGGTACCGGGGGTCGACCTCAGGACCTCGAGCGCTAGTAGGCGCCCGTGCCGCTGAGCGATATCACCGGCCCTTTTTTCGTGTGTGGGTTCCGGGAGTCGAACTCGGGCTCTCGCGCTTGCCAGGCAGGCGCTTATGCCGCTGAGCCATCTCACCGGCCCTCCCATTTTTATTGTGGAGCCAAATGTAGTAGAGTTAAAGAGTGAATATCAAGACTTTTTAAAGTAACATCATTGTCTCCACATGAAAGGCTTCTTCTGAACCTGAAAAATAGGATATATGCATGGTACCTTAATTATAATTAATTGACATAAATATTTTAATTAAAATTATGAATTATCAAATAAGGATTGCTTTATATTTACATTCTTTTTCTTTAATCAAAATTCTTTAATCAAGTAAGTCTAACCAACAACAATCAAGAGCAAATTCATGGATAACACTGAAAGCAAAGAATAGAAGATTTTGAATAGGACTTAGGGCTAATTATAGTGGTGAGCAGCTATTAAACGGAGTGTGGGAGAATAAAATACTATAACTGCTATAAATTCCTCCCACTGTGGTGCGGTGACCCACTGACTTTGTAGCTTCTGTTAGCAAGTGTGAATCTGGGCTTAGACATATAACTCTGTCCAATGCTCCATTTGCAAACATGACTTAAGTAAGGAGAAGCTTGAACCATGTTTCTGGTTCTGCTTTTGCCCTTCACTTAAACTCTGAGCAACCACCATCACTTGAAAGAGCCCCATCTTACCTGTTGGATAAGGAAAGACACACAGTCAAGCCATTGGCAGTGCGAAGTTGAGTTCATGCTAATTTCTAACCTATGAAGAGAACAATCCAACCCAACAAAAATCACATGACTTATCCCAGACCAAAAGATTAACTGAAGGACTCACTATATCATGAAAAGTCCTAGAGATTGTTGCCTTAAACCACAAAGTTTTAGAAGAAATTAGATAGCAGAAAAAAGTAACTAGTATACTTACATTGAAATAGTAAGTTTTAAATTAGGTAGGCTGACAAGCAAACTACCACCTAAACGTGTTGTTCGTATTGTCACATTGTTTTTCACCTACATTAATTATGACAGAAATACAAGATTCAGTTGGGTAGATTTCTGTAGTAGACTGAAAAGAGTAATTGTGTGAGAGCAGATACCTTAATATCCTGTCGCACTCTAATCCTTGATATCATAATCTTGATTTTTTTCATCACCATTATTTTTTACCATATTTTACCATTTATTGTGAGCCAGGTACCGAGTGTTTATCTCTGAAATATGGGAAAGTGTAACACCCACTCCCTCAATTTAGTATAAGCAGGGAGTTTCTAGCAAGGAGATTGTAGCTTGTCCAGAATCATGTAGTCAATAATTAGCTAAGGTAGGATGTGAATCCAGGCCTTAATTACTCCATAGGTCATCCTCGTGGTCGTGTCTGACATATTTTGCTTCAGTCTATGTGCTTTTGCAGACACTCTATTCTGTGGTATTTTCAGTCCACCCTTCCATTAATTCATTCCCTCATACTGAAGTTATTCATTCGTCAAACTTCAAATGCTAAATATGTCCCTGATATTATTCATGCAGAATTTCACAAGGCAGACCTGTGTCTAGCTCTTGTAAAGTTGATACACCTTATTCCCCTTCACTCCTCTACGTGTTACCTCCTTCACTCTACTTATTCTGAAACTTTTCTTTCCCTCTTGTTTGTTTGTTTTTTTAACTCATTAATACAGATTTGCTTTTACAATCAGTGTAACTTTAAAGACAATGCAATGCAACTTATTCAGTGATTGGATCAGGTAACAGACTCCTGAAGCATTTAAGAGAAAATGTAGTGTGTTTTTGTGTGTGTCCATGCATATTTGTGCTTTCCACAGTGGGGGGATTTTCTTAGGAAACAAACAAACAAACAAAAAACCAAGAAAACTAAAAGATACATTTTACTTTATTCTTAGTGTTAAGAAAAAGAAACAAATATCAGATCATTAGTTTCAAAATTGAAGGGAACCTAAAAGTTTGAATTGCCTCTGTGCTAGACTGGAGGAATATTGTGCAAATTATTATATATAATACTACAACTATGCGTGAAGTAGATATTGAAGAATAATGGCAGCATGGTAGAGAACACAACCTCAAACCCTATGCTATCTACTCTCTATTCTTTAACTTAGCAACTAGTCTGATTATCTTTAAAGTTATGACAAGCTGTTCTCACAGCTGTAACTCTGACCCTGATGAGAAATGGCACAGGAGGTAGTCACAGATGAGCATTTAATATTAGCATGACAGTACCAAACACTGCAAATATTGACGTAACATTGCAAATGTTGAGTTAGCACTCAATATTTACGTGAAAAAGACCAAATGATGTATTAACAGTTTAGCACCCTATTTAGAGGTATAGTATAAGTCCACATGTTCATTTATGTTAAACATAGCATTTGCTCTCCTACAATAGTAACGGATGCCTCAATATTTCATACCAAGAGCAGTTACACTCTCGTATGCTTGCATCCATACTGGAGATCAGAGGTTTTATTTAAACCAACAAATTGCCATCTTTTGCAAATGATCTTCCCTGCTGAGAGCAGTAACTAGTTTTAGAGCTTACAGTATTACAGGGCTTCATATAATTATGGGGATATATACATAAGCCTTGATTTTGCTTACATAATTTACCTTTCTGACACAAGTGGTTTTATTTTCTATCCTCTCATAAACATGCCATTGTAGTAAACCAAGGCAAATCAATCAAACAGGACAGAAATCTCAGCTCCTATGTGTAGACTGTGGCAGATACATGATAACATGTTTCATTTAAAGTGCTTGACAAGCAAAGTATTCAAAGGACCGTAAATCACTGTGGTGGTTGCTAATTTTAAATGGACTATAAACATTTCAAGAATTGTTATCCCACTTAATGATTCTCAAGAGTACATGAGAAAACTCCTCAGGATATCCAACAGGTATTCTAAAGAGTCTATAAAGTAGCTATTATGCATTATGGAACATTTCAAGTAGCTGGAACTTTGACTGGCATTTTCTAAAATGATATTCCTGGAGCTGGTGCATAAAGAGTACATGTGTATAAGAGAAAGGCAAAGAAACACAAGTCAATGTATTGCCAATTTTGCTAGAAACTAGAGAAATCTCATAGGAGTGCTTTGCTTCCCTGTAACTTGCACGTGAACATGGTTGACAATTTATTAAAAAGCCCTTGTTCTGCTTGATTTTATTTATTTATTTAGAGTTTAAAAAATAGCATCTTCTATTGTCTTTCCTGTCAAAGGGAGACATTATTTAACGCAGAGTTTACAGGAATGCATTATTCATTATTAATAAATTATCAGTTCTCCATTTTGTGCCTCATTGGTAAACAAATAATTTCCCTACATGCCTCTAATGAGATATTGGAAAAGATGGAACCTTCCTGGCTGCTCTGTGTTCTGACTGGTCTAGAGCTGTCCAGTTGGGCGTGGTCTCATTGCCTTGTGGACTGTATATAGAACTCCCGGAAGAAGTAGAACATTAAAGGATAAATACATATATTGCTTCTTCAGTGAGTTCGCTCAGAAGTGAGTAACGATAACACCCTTTCATCTCTTTTTTTCTACAGCTGTGCAATCAGAATCCAACAATGAAAAAACTGTGAAATATTATGAAAGAAAAATATATTGTGCATCTTATACTGGTTTCTCAACTGCTAGTCCAGTTTAAAATATTTTTCAATATATATTTGTCCTGTAACAGTTACAAACTACCTCTTTACATTGACATTATAAACATGTTTATTAAAAATAGATGTATAAATATATCTGATCTTTGGATCAATACATATGGAAAATGATATCATAAACTTGCCTGAAAATTCAATGAAGACAATAATAAGCAAATTTATCAAAAGTTCAGTTTAAAAATTAAAAGATGAATAATGAAATACAAATGATATACATTGTTAAATTTCACTGTACAAACAACAATGATTATTTTACATGCAAAATCTAATTTAATTGCCATAAATAAATACTGCTAGCCATATGTCAACAAATGAGGTAACTGTGATCAGAAGAAGTAAAATAATTTATCAAAGAATTACAGCATGTTTGTGGAAGAACCATGATACAAACATATATTTGATAAGAAATTCTGGACTCAGGTTATGTTAGATGACCAGAATTATCCTTGACTGCTTCCCTGCCTGAAACTAACAGAATGTTCTGGATTATTTGACATATCTCCTATTAAGCTTTTTGTCCCTGAGAGCTTTCCAAATATGTTCAACAGCAAGAATTGTTTTTTACTTTTTTTTTTTTTTTTTTTTTGTGGGTACCGGGGGGTCGACCTCAGGACCTCGCGCGCCAACAGGCGCCCATGCCGTTTTTTACTTTTAAAAATTATTTGCAACTTCTATTTTTTCTGCGTGAAATTGTGAAAGTATTTGTATTTTAGACATGGAAGTACTTTGTCAGTTGATGGATGTGAGAATGTAAATCGGAGACTAGAAACAAAAATGTTCTACAAGCAGAGATGATAGGATTGGCTTAAAGCCAGGACAATGCTCTGCGAGAAGAGATCCAAGCAAAAGGGAGAATGTTGTGAATGGCAGCAGATGGAGTATTTAGGGGTCCAAGGAGGACTGTCTTACCTCTTTATGAGAAGCATTGTTCTAGAATGTTCCCAACTCTAAGGATTTAAATTATTGCTGATAAAACTGAGAATTCAAAATCGTATTGTGAAATCTTCTCCATGAGTACTGAACCCTTGGGAGGAGCAAATATCAATGAAATTTCTGAAGATTTTCCAGAAATACAATAGAAGCTCAAAATATGGAGAACAAAAATGACAAGGACTTAGATGTTTTACATTTTAGTAAAACCTTTATATCACACTTACATGCACTTTTTAGATATTTTAAATGACAGCAAATGTATTCATACATTTAGTAGGAATTCTAGTAGAAATCAAACAGAAAAGTAATGCTTACATACTGCCTGGAGTGAAATCATATTATATGTATATTTATATTCCTCTAAGAAACTTCATTACAAATACTTTTAGTGTTTTCCTCTTAAAATAATGATACATTATAGCAAGTTAGCATTTAAGCAAGTTAGTTTTTAAATTAGTATTAAGGTGAAGAATATTTTATATCCCATAAATCATTGTAGTTATGTATACAATTAGAAATCTAAGCAAATATTCAAAATAATTTATTGAGAAAAGTTATTTTTTAACAAAATGAAAACACAATGAACTCCTCTATGTAGATCATGAAAAATATTTATAGTCCCCTAACTCAGTGTCTTTGAAAGTGTTCCAAGAACTATCTGCATCAAAATTGCCTGAGGCGTTGTAAATGTGATTTTTTTGAGTTTCGTCCCAGACCTACTGGATCAGCTTCAGTTGTATGAGTATCTATTTTCAGGGTTTATACATGATTTTTATTCATATTGAAATTTAAGAATCATTCTTAAAAGCTTGGATCAGGATGAAGTAGACGCTACCATCTCTCTCAAACATTTATTTCCCAAGGTGAAAATAAGGAAATATTAAGTGTCAATGGACAAAAGTAATTGTGGAGCTGTAACACAGACAGACCTTTCTATGTATCTGTACTTTTTAACTGCCTGATCTGAATAGCAATGGCGACTTCATTAAATAGTAAACTTATTTCATATATGAAGAGGGAGTCCTCTGAGCCTTTAACTGCTGTCCCCTTCTGCAAAATCACCAATGAGTTACTTCTCTTCCCTATGCAGTGTAAGGTCTCTAGCAGTAAGACTTATAGACAATAGTCATAGCTTATCAGACCCCATCATAAAACCATAAATAAAACAATCTTAAACATCCAAGAACTGGCGACTTTTCAAAAATTTGCTATTTTCACTCTACAGTGAATCATAGACTAGCAGTTCACATAGGATTTCAAAGAACTGTATCATTCTTGAACTTGTACCTTTATACTACATCTGATTTTCACATATTTGTGCTTCTTAAAAAGGTCATAATGATAAGGCATCCTCATATGGTACACACATTTTTCAAAAATATATTTCACTAGCTTTAACTCTTTTTGACAGAGAGGAAGAAAATCAAATCACTTTCATTATCCAGCAGTGGTATGTCCCAAGAGGGAAGTTATTTAAAAACGGATGCAGTTTTGTAATAATTTTCAATTAGAGAATCAGCTTACAGTTACCAAGTAGCTCATCTAAGCCTTTATCTTACAGTGAAGCACAAACAAGAAGTGAGGACTGCCAGGGTTTTAGCAGAATTCCATTGATGTTATAGTCCCCAGGTGCCCAGAGCTGCTTGAGTTTCTAAAAACTATTCCGCAATCCCTCAAGTAAAACTTACTCTAATGGCATGCTGACCTGCCTGAAATATTGGTGTTGGCTTTTCCTGGCTTCTATGATATACAAACAGTTGAATAATGGCAACAACAATTTGTATTAGTGGTTCATTATCCATGTCTTTCTTCTCCCTTACTTATTCAACCTTTGACATTCATTACTTCAACAGGTAAGTGAGGTAAAGAAGAAAGAGGAACTATTAAAACAGAAAATAGTGTAATCTTTGATTTTTGATGATGATAGTGTAATCACAATAACTTGGCAACGTTTTGATGCAGTCGTCATTTATGAAAGAACTCATTTCTTGTTCTACCAACTTTATTTAGATCTGATTTAAGACACCTCTTTCCCTAGTCCAAGTCATATTCAGAAAGGTCCTACTCAACTACTGAAACATATTTTAGGCGTAATGATGAATTTATGAATCTGTCTCAAGGATACTCATTCTGCACAGTAAGTACAGTTTTATGTCAAAGGAAATAGGCTTCAATGGTATCACATTGGCTATTAAAAAAATGAATAACCCCAAAGTATGAGAATGAAAAGCACTTTGAACTTTTACCACTTAAATATATCCAGTTTCTTCACATAAAAAATTACAGTTATACATGATCACCAGTTTCTGAGTCCTTCATAGACTAACATATGTTGTCAACAAAGTATATAGAAGTCTTTTTCTATTGTGTTTAATTTCTGGAAATCCTAACGCTTTTAAGTAATGTACATTTGAATTTATGTCTGACTCTAAATGTTGTTCTTATTTTTAACCCTTCTTATCAGGTATTCACAGGCCAAGTTAAGTAAGAGAATGATCCAAAAGAAGAAACCATGAAACACTAAGGTGGGAAATTCCACAACGAAATTTAGTTTGAATGACTTCCTTTCGATTTTCATCCCAGTGATTTAATTCCTCAGCTCTAGGGAAATTCAAGTTAGCAAAATAAAGCAAATTTATCACTTCTGATAACTATTGCAAGACCCCCAAGGCAGAATGATTACCCCCAAAATTGAATTTAAATAAAAGTAATTAGTTTTATCTTGTATTTTAATTCATTTACCTCTGCATAGAAATCCTCCAGGAGTTTTGAAACTCTTCAGTGATTATCCCTGGAGCTGATCCAATAATGTGTGAATAAATACACCATTAACCAATTATACATAATGACTTCAAGACATGCCAATTGTCAAACAGTGCAGGTGATTTATAAGTCCTGTTTCATACAACCTAGCCTACTCACGATTTACATCTTTTATAAAACTACATCAAATGTTAAGCAAGGTTTTAGGTCTACTTGCATGAATCTCCTGAGGATATAAATAAACAAAACTAATTTATGTACAAATTTTTAAGTTTGTCACATATGAAAATCCTTGAGTGAAGGAATGAAATATTTATTTGAAGTCAGCATAGTGTAAAAGATTTTCAGTTTTTTAAACTTCTTTTCAATATGTTTGTTGATCAGATCCTAAATTTTGAGACTATAGGAAAGATACTGAACTAAAGTACACATCTTGAATTTCAAATCTACCAAAATATTATTAAAATTAAATATTAATATTAAATAGTGCAACATTGCCATTAAAGAAATAATTGAACCTTGTACAATATGGGTTAAAATTAGTTCATCATTTGAAGTAATCACCTACTTTTAAGGAATAAAATGATAGTGAGCAGGTAAAAATGGGTCATGTCAGTTAAAAGGAAAATTAAGGATTGCTTGGAAATACAGAATTTCTTCTATTTTTTTGACATTTGACTAATTATATGTTATCAACATGTCTCCTAGAAAAATTTAAAGAATTGCAGCTTAGGCTAGAGAGTCATAGTGATTTCATTCAAATCCCAAATCCACCAAACCACCACTGATAGACTATTGGACTTTAGGATGGTTTTCAGAACTGAATCTCTGGTTCCTCACTGGTAGAGTGGATGAGATCAAAACGGTAGGCAAGTCACATGGCTTTTGTGAAGTTTGATTGGAATAATCCACTCAGAGCCCTGATAGAATGCCAAGCACATATTTAGTACTCAGTTGTACATCATTATGTAATCAAGAAAGTGTAGTAACTTCTACTTAACTTCTGTGTTGTATAGGTAATCCATTAGAAATGAGGGATTGTGTATAATTTCTCCTCGATCAAGGTCAGCTACCTAAATATTTTATCTTAAGCATTCAGTGAAGGTAAATCGAAATCACTTTATAACAACAACAAAAGTGAATGAATATATTAGAAACAGAAAGTCACTGACTTATCCTGAATGACTTTATGTGTGCCCACAGTTCATAGTGCATTATTTTTGATTTTTATTTAATTATGAATCAAAACATACATAATAATCTCCATGTTATGGAGGAAAGAGCTTCAGCTGGGAAGGTTAGAATTACCTGAGTCACATAGTTAGTGGGTACTGCAGATTTGACACTCAAGTTTCAAATTATTTTTATTACTTTGGGTTGTGTTTTGTTGAGTGGATCATGGATGCTGACATTGTGAAATTATAGATGTCTATCAAATGCTGAGTCATCAAAATATAAGTATTAACATGATTTATTGCATGACAACATAGAATCACATATTTTTATTGTACCTGCATTTTCTAGTGGCACAAGTCATGAAACATAAAATTTTCTTTTATTATCACCACAAGGAATCCTGGGATAGCAAATAAAATCATATAGTGATGCTAAAGAGTTAATAAAACAGGTGATATGTGAGACAATAAAGATGAGAAATGAAACTCCACCAAGGTTTTTGAGATGATGCAAACAGGTTAAAAATGTTTTTTTAACATGATAAGAGATTTATGTATGTTTTTAAAGAGCCTATGCTTCATTTTTATGTTATCATTTTGACAAGTCTGTTAAAAAGAAGCATATCACACTTGTAGCATTTTATGTTAATAAAATCACATATATTTATGATTTGTAAAATACGAAAAATACTTCTTTGAAAAAGGCCTACGATCACATAGACTTATGTTGAGCTGCAAGTATCGGAAAGGCAGGTTACAGTGGCTTAAACTAAGCATGGCTATTCTGTATCCATAACTAGGTTTTGCTGCCATTTGAGCAATAAACATTGAATTAGGGAGGTAGGTGAACTCTATTAGTATTTTGTCACCCTAAGCTTGTTAGCTTTTTCGTACTTTCTTATATCCTTGTGATGCTATGGACATGTGGGCCCTATGAACGTGCTACTTATTCTGAAGGCAACACGAATGGACAAATGCTGAAATCATCATCTTCTTTCTTATCAAAAAAACATTTTTCACCAAAACAAATTGTCACCAAGAGTTCTTATATCTCAGAAGTTGGTATTTGGTTAAATAGGCACTATGACTAAAATCATTCCTTGGGAAAGTAACTAGCATTTGGGTTTTCAGCTCCCTTAGTAAATGTAAAAGACAAGGAGGTTGAAAATGTCTTTTGTGTAGTAACTTAAGAAAGTCTAGCAAAAAGTGGAAGAAAAGCCAGGGGTGGAAAATCTGAAGTTGGAATGCAAAAGATGGCATGTGATTAGGATTTTTTCATGGTGAATATGTCTGTGTATATGAAATGACCTTATGCTAAATTAGGAAGTATATGGTGTCCTTTTCTAAATATCCTCTTCTCTCCGTATGTCTTATATATTTGACTATTTATGGTCTTTCTCAGTAATCTTTATCTCATTCACTTGCACACATACTTTTCCTTTTTATGCCCTCAGTCTCTGCACCAGACATGAACACACTACAAAGAGGATGGCTTTAGCAATCCATCTCTCTTTACTCTCTGTTCTGGCACTTTGGGACCTGACTCCTAGAATTTTATGACTTTAAGACATCATTTAGAAAATTATTATTGATGCTTACAGTTTTAGATCACTAGTAAGTTGGCTAAAAAATGTAAATCCATTTCTATATATGAAAACACTTTCTATATATGAAAACACTAGCATGAAAACATGCTAATTGAAGGTTATAATCAATTCAAATGAATTTTTATATTTAAATTGAACTACGAAGACAATAAAATTCTGTATCATAGTAGATTTTCTTTTTACTTTGCTTAATATTTTGTGATGACTACAGCAATCTTTTGACTTACAATCACTTCAAAAATTGGTACAGATACACAAAAAAGACTTGGAGAAATTGCTTTTGCTAACATTTGTAAAATCTTTATTAATGCTTTGAATTCTATTTCAATTTATCTGATAGTGACTACATAAATCTTTTCAAATTGTATTAATTGACTCTCTGCCATGATTGTGGATGTGATCTCTATTCAGGAAAGAGGCTAGAAGGTTTAAGAAAACAGACAGATTCCTCTTGGCTGTCAAAACAAGAGATTATGAAATTAATGATGCTAACCTGTTTTATTAACATGAAGTTTCACATGGAACAAGTTTGCTCCAGAGGTCAGTGTGTTAGGCTGAAACCCTTCATTCCTCAGACTCGTGTTTTTGCCTCTTCCCTATATCTCTATCCAGGGAATACAAGAATGAGAGCTAATACTATCAGGAATTCCTTCTTTGTTATGCAGCCTATCAAACTTGATTAAATGTAGTGTAAGTTTAAACAACGTAGGCCATGTGAAAGGTTCAGCATTAAGTACTGTGTGCTCCCCTTGCACAATCAATAATAGAGTAAAATTTGTTAGGAGTCTTCTTTTGTTACAACATAACAACCAATAAGTTTTCTTTTCTCTGTCTTTTATTCATTCCCTATGGATTTTTAATTTGAGGTCATTAAGGGGGTTTGAAATATATTTAATATTTTCTTTGCTTCTTTCTCCTATTATTCGTTGTCCTTTCTTTCTTACTTTTGCCCTCCCTCACTTCCCCTTCCATCTTCCCCTGCCTCTTCCTTCTTTCCCTCCCTACTTCTTTCCCCCACTTTTTTCCATCTTTTCCTCCCCCTCCTCTCCTTCCTTTCTTTCTCTCTTCCTTCCTTCTTTTCTCCTTCCTATCTTCCCTTCCTCCTTCCTTTCCTCCCTCCTCTCTCCTTTCCTTCCTTGCTCCCTTCCTTCTTTCTTTCCTTTTTTGTTCTTTTCTTTTATTCCCTTTCTTTCTCATGTCCTTCCTTTCTCATCTCCTTCCTTTCTCCTTTTCTTCCTCTTTCACTCCTCCCCTTCCTCTTGTCATTTTTATTTTCTTTTTCTCATTTCTATTCTTTCTTATTTTTTCTGCAGTTTTTAAAAGTATCTTGTCATAAGTAAAATCTTTAGCTGGTGACATCCATAGTATATGTTTTAACAGAAGGCAGCAATATGAACTTCCACTCATATTGCAAGTTCCTTTCCTTTTGCCAAGTATCAGAACATTTCTTATATCACATTTAACATCAATGCATTAAATTTTTAGTTTTCTTTTGGCCGTTTGAGCATTAGTTGAATATTGCCTATCACCTTCTTCTGATGCTTATGTGATAAACATATTTATGATTTACTTCAACAGTCAAAATCATCAATAAAATCATCAAGTAGGTGACATGTGAACTCACCTTCTCAGCGCTTAATTCTCCTATAATTACATTTGTCCATTTTTCTAACGTTCACCCCAAGGAACCCATGTTGCTGGGGACTATCATCCTCAGTGAAAGGTAAAATAAAAGATTTTTCTTTTAGAGAAACCAGACTATTTTGTTCCATAGCCTAGAACTAATGTTGGAGTTTCAGGTTTTCGGTGAGGTTAAATTAATGGTGGGGAATTCTGCTCTTCAGGCACTCTGAATCACTACCGCTTTGATTAGCAACAAAAGGTTAAAAAAATTGAGAAAATGTGGCACTTCTTGGTATCAGCATGAGAAATACCAGGATTTATTGAAAGATGTGGTAGAGGAAGCTGATTCCATAAGACATAGCAGCAAAATGATCGGAAGTCAACAAGAGAAGAATTTGAACTTAAAGGTGCAGAGAGCTCCTAGAGGAAGCCATTAGTGGGCATAAGTGAACCAGAAAGCCTGGACATTTCAAAGGCTACTGAAATAACTTCTTTAATCTCTCTGGAACTTTATTAAGAAAGACTTAACTTCCTTTCAGTTAGATCCATAAAAGTTATAAGCAGTAAATGAAAGCAAGAAGCCATTTCCAAAGAACTTTGCTCTAATAGGAGATAATGTACATGGGAGTAGCTGAGTGGGGATATACTATATCATGTAGAGTATCTTAAAGTTTTTTCCCGAGATGGGGTTTGAGCACCATTTTCAAACGGATAGAAAGAAGTATTTGAATATTTGGGAAATAAAGCAAACAGCAAACCCCAGAGCTTATGGCATTCAAGAGAAAATGGGAAAAAGATCATTGAAAGAATTTATCTTTTACGAACACGAGGACACAGTGATGGTTAGGATGGTTTATTTTACATAACGTATGGTAAAATAAGGATGTTGTCGTATGATTCCCAATTTTGTATGGGAAGTGGAGTGCTCAGGAAGAGAAAATAAGGGGAGGTTTGGGGAAAGGTATGTGTTCTAATATTAGTCCAAGGTTGAAGTAGCCTGCAACATGGTGACGGTAGGTATCACTGCCGAATTTGTTTTGATTTTGAGACTGTACCGTTACTGTTCTGCATTCTGGATTCCTTATGTTAACCTAACATTAAAGAATATGAGAGTGTTGGGAACCAGAGACTATGTCAAAGGAACAGGGGCAAAATTCGTACCAAATGCATGGGAAGCAGTAAGCATAAAATAAACTAGAAATGTACAGTTAAATTGTGCCAGATCACTTAATGTCATCAGGTGTAAATTGTGCAATTCAACAACGAGTGCAAAACAATCCGAATAGATGAGCCTCCAGTGCATTTATATGACGCACACAGTAAACCAATACCATGATAAATATTAGACTACTAGAGTAATACCGCCTGGGTATAGCATGCTGTCCTTACTACAGGCATGCATCACTTCATGACTAGATAAGTCTGAGAGATACATTGTTAGGCAATTTCGTCATTGTAAAAACATCATAAGAAGTGTGCTTAGTGGTCTTATGGATTCTGAGCATTCGTTATATGACACATGTAGGACCTTGGGCAAAATATTTAATCTCTCTGGAACTTTATACAAAATAGAATATAGTAGAATGCTTTCATAAAGCTGTTAAGGTTTAATTCGTTCATCCAAACACAGTGCTCAGAGTAAGTCCTGGCATTTCATAAGAACTCCATACATGTGAATGAATATTACATGTATAAAAGAGTCTGGTTGAGTTACACTTTGAAGAACAGGTGAGAAGGTCTATACATTGGAAAGAATTCAATGTAAATAAGACTAAGGAAAATCACTCCTTTGAACAATAAGTTACTTTTTGGTAGTGAGAAATCCAGAAGGAGAGAAGACTTCAGGGTTTGCCTGATCTAGAAATTGTGCGTCCTATTTTTCTGATGATTTCTTGGGTCCTGGTTAAAACTGTGTTGATTTTCTGCTCAGACCACATGAGTGCAAAAATTCTGGCACTAAATCTCTTCACAAAGGCACCTGGGAAAAAGAGGCCATCCCATGGTACTGTACGGGCACACATAAAGAAATCTCACACAGAGAAATCTCTAGGAAACTCTCAAGCTATAATTTTGAAAATTTGTTGTGTCCTGGATAATATTATGCCCTAGTAGGCTTAGTCCTCACTTTGAAATCCAGAGCTTATCTCCTTGGAGTTCCCCTATGTTGCTGGTGTCCATGTCTTAAAATTATGAGTACTCTACAATGAGAGAAGTCAAATCGATAGTGGTGAAATTGTCACACCATCGCTAAGTGAAAGGGTCCTTCAGATCTAAGTAAAATGTGCACAGTTCAATTTGCTGATGGCAATTGTATAGGGTTAGAGTTGTGGGCTTGATTAATGCCTTGGATATTAGGGGAGAATAGAGTTAATTACTTTTAAGTATATAAACCTGGCATTTTTGCTTCAGAGAGAACATTAAAAATTGCCCATAAGTTGCCCAAGAAGCTGAGCTTAGACTCAGTATGGAGAATGACAAATGTCAACACTATCTTCAGTATGATAAATTCCATTCATCGTCATGTTTCTTGGTCTTCAACCAACTGAATATCACGTTTCACGTAACATATGTTAACTTTAGTCCTGATTCAAGTAAGGGTGTTCTGCTCTGATAATTTCCTCATATTGTTTTTTTTCCCTTATATATCAACCATGGAGACAAGTGTTTTAACACACTATGTTGAAACATACTATAACATAATATAACATTGTGCTATACATTCAGTTAAAGTAAGAGTTCTTATGGTTAAAATTTAAAAGATCAAAATATTAACATAGAAATGGTCTTTTAAACTCCTCATGTAGAGGAGTTCATCTGATATTGTCCTCTCCTTAGGTCTCATTCATTCATTAGACATCATTTTCATGAATCATCTTTCATGACAGTTGAGGAAAAGAGTAAGCTAGTCAGTCTCAACCTCTCAAAAGACTATTAAATTTACCATGTGTACTGAACACAGTGTCATTGAAGATTAATATCAGACACCCAGAACATTTTTCCATTCATGTATCTTTATTATTAGAAAACATTTCTTTGTACTAATCACTCTTTTTAAAGCATGAACTCTATCATAACATCCCATCTCAGAATACTGATGAAACATTTTATTGGAAATATTTTGTCAGAAGATGAATTCTCCATATTAAGTTTCATGAAATCTTTTGGCATGCGTACAGTTCTTTCTCAGCTTATTTGTTGAGTCATGCGTCATCTGTTTTGTCAGCAAAATACCCATGTGGTAACTTGTGCCAATTAACAAGACACCAAATCAATCACCAGTCTTGCATCCCCTTGAATGATCTGTACGCAAGCCAGAGGGATAAAAACAGTCTTGATGTCAAGAAAAACATGTGACCCATTTATTCTTTCAGACCAAGTATCTTTCAAGGGGGGAAACTTTTTGGACTCAGCAAAGAAACATGTTAAGTGGAAATATAACAGCTTTGCTCTGGTTTTTGTCATGTCCCAGTGCCCATGGCTTCTGTGACCTTTGGGTCTCATGCAGTGGTGGACCAAGCAAAGTCATTTTGAAAACAAAATGGCGATCAACGTTTAGATTATGTTTACCATTTGCTAGAAAATAGAAGGAATTAGTTCATTTTGATGGGCAAGAGAAAAAAAAAAAAGCTACTTATTTCATTGAATCTGCATAAATATTGACTCATGGGATATTCCAGATGACTTCTCAATTATTCCTACCAACACTGTGGTTAAAGATTTTCTTAGATTTCATTTATTTTTTTTTTTTTTTAATTTTTTTGTGGGTACCAGGGGGTCGACCTCAGGACCTCGCGCGCCAGCAGGCGCCCGTGCCGCTGAGCGATATCACTGGCCCCTTTTTTTTGTATGTGCGTTCCGGGAGTCGAACTCAGGCCCTCGCGCTTGCCGGGCAGGCACTTAAGCCACTGAGCCATCTCACTGGCCCGATTTCTTAGATTTTAGTCTAAGGTTTATATATATGCTTTTAAATGCAGAATCAATTTTTATATTAATATTTCAGCACTATTATCATTATGAAGCGTTGTTCATTAATAAGAAAACCGTTATTCTAACTTAATGTACTTTCTTTTGACGTAAGAAGGATAAATTATGTAAGAGGAAGACCAAATTAATTTTTGCTATTTTATTCTAATATTCGAGCTTCTACTTTTTTCAATGTGTAAGAGTGAGTCAGTAGAGAAAGCCAAGTGTCTTTCTTATGTGAAATATCTACTTTAATATTCTATGTCACTCAGATTAACAATGCAATCACTATTATCTTTCCTTAATGATTTTTAGAAGTGATATATGTTCAGCTAAAATTTGGAAATAGAGTATTCGTTGCTATCAGTTTTCATGCTATGGTAAGTAAGAAATGCAATAACATGAAAATGAAAATTCATAGGGTCCTAGCAAAGTGTAAGCTTATAATTCTTTCCTGGAATCTAAGTATCATCATTTTCTATGTATAACATGAAGTTCTTATCATTATGATTTACTGTCAAATGTTCAGCATGGTTTACTTCCTTACTTAATCGTGTTATAGACATGGCTCAGACTGCTTTATCATCATGACCAGACAACCTGAAACTATATTAGATGAGCCCAAAATTTAAGATGGGGATGTACAGAAGATTCTTACGCTATGAATGGAGAAGTTTCAAGTTGCACCCAAGTAATTAACACATAATGGGATTTGATAGATGTTTGTTGCTCTATGATCAATTAGGTAACAGTAATTACCATAGAAACACGAAGAAGAACTCCATGAATTGATGAGATCGCCAGAGCACAGTCCATATGCCATTTGAGTTGACATGATTTTTATGGCACTTTGGAAGAAGACTTTGAAATAATTGAACACTAATAAAAGCAATTTTAATTGAATTGAATTAAGATAGGAATGCATTCACATGTAATTGGAAAAAATAATATAGGGAGAATCCATTTACCCTTTACACAGCTATGACACTGGCATTATAAAATCCAGTGATCCTATTCATATTTCCAGGGTTTAATTAGTGTGTGTGTGTGTGTGTGTATTTAGTTCCATACAATTTTACCCACTTGTAAGCTCAGGAAACCAACAAAAATTCAAGATACTGAATGTTTCCAATACAGATTACTTATGTTTGTTGCCCTTGAATAACCAGAACCACCCTCTTACTCCTCTATTGTCCCTGATTTATGGCAAACACTAATGTATTCTCCATTTCTAAACCATTGCAATTTCAAGTTTTATAAAAACAAACCCATATGTTCTATTTCCTTTGATAAGTGGCTTTTTTGCACTTAATAAAATCTTCTAGCATTCAACAAAAATAGATATATCAATAGTTTCTCTTTTTTGAATTGTTGAGTAGTAATACATAGAATGTTTGGGCTACAGTTTGTTTTATAGTTTATCTGTTGAAGGACATCAGCATTTTTTTCCATATGTGGTTATTAGAAATAAAACTTCTATGAATAATGGTATACAGGTTTTGTGCAAAAATAGAAGTTACCAAACCTCAAAATTGCCTGTCTCATTTTACATCCCTATCAGAAAGAGACAAATGAAACAGTTTCCCCTCATTATTTCCAGCATTTAACATTGTTCTTAAAAGATTTAAGGGCCGGTGAGATGGCTCAGTGGCTTAAGCGCCTGCCCTGCAAGCGCGAGGGCCCGAGTTCAACTCCCGGAACCCACATACGAAAAAGGGGCTGGTGATATCGCTCAGTGGCACGGGCGCCTGCTGGCGCACGAGGTCCTGAGGTCGACCCCCCGGTACCCACAAAAAAAAAAAAAAAAAGATTTAACCATTTCAAAGGTGCATAGTGATATGTCATTGTGTTATTTTTGTGATGATTAATGACGCTAAATATAGCGTCATGAGAAGGTTTGCCATAAGTGGATCCTGTTGGTGAAATATCTGTTTAGTTATTTGCCAATTTTCAAAGAACGTATTTTAATACTGACTTCTGAGGCTTCTTTATGTATTCTAGGCCCTAGTCCTTTGACATTTTCTAACGGCCTGTGCTTTATCTTCCCTTCCTCTTCACTTGAGTCATAAATAATTCTGGATTATTTATTGTGGTCAGTTGAGCAGTATTTTCTCTCATGGATTGTGTTTTGATGTCTAATCTAAGTAATTTTAATTTTTAGCCTTTTGATAATAAGCAGAGAATGTACTTTCACAGCTATTATTTAGACTAGTGTTTATCTAACCTCAAGGAGTATAAGAATTGTTTCAGGAAAGATTGTCTTCACAGTTCTACTAGAAATACTAATGAATAGATCAGAATTACACGGAAGATATGCATTTGTGACAAGCTCTTAGATGATGCCCAGGTACCTGGCAAAAAGGCACATTTTCAGACTACAGTATTTGGTCTTTCAGGCTCCATCAAAGAACAGGAATGGAAAAACTAAGATTTCAAATGACTTAGAGAAGTCAAAACATTTTACACTTCTTAAGAATGTTTTAAATTTTATTATTAAAACAACACATTTGTTTTGAAAGCTCTCTTCTTGTAAGGATCACTTAGGAGGGAAAGTGATGAGAATCTTTCCAGTGGTTTAGAGATTAGAAAATAGCACACATTAACAAAGGTTAAACCAAGTGAATTTCCCAGTCATGCAAATATACTGGTGTTATTATTTTCATTTTTGTGGTACAGTTTGGTCCTAACCAATTGGTGTGTCACTGGGGCTTTATTAAACCTCAGTATTAAAAGAAGTCCTTTCTCACTATAAATAGTTGTATTACAGAGATTTAATAGAGACTGGAAGACTTAAGTGTTATCTACTATGATAATTCTCTTTTTCCAAAACAAAATTTCTGATGCGTGCTTAGAATAGTTCACTGTCTTAGGCATGTTCCTTGTTGCTTAGACAAAATACCCTACACCCACAGCTTAATGAAGGAGAGGTTTATTTTGGCTCATGTTTCAGTCCACAGTTCTGTGGCTCTAAGGCAGGATGCTATGGCAGAAGGGCATGGAGGAGGAGAGCTGCTCATATTGGCATGGTGGAAAAGAAACAAACAGAGTAAAGAGAGAAGCTGGAGAGACAGATAAACCCTTCCAGAGCATGCCCGAGTGACCTGCCTCTTCCTAACAGCAGGTCAGCTATAAGCTGCCATCGTGCAATTACCTTTTAAAAGCCCCACTTTCAAGCACGTGAGACTTGGGGAAAACATCTAGACATAAATCATACGGTGCTCCATTCATTTATCTCTAAGTTACTTATTTATTTATTTATTTATTTATTTTGTGGGTACCAGGGGTCGAACTTAGGACCTCGCGCACCAGCAGGCGCCCATGCCGCTGAGCAATATCATCAGCCCTTATTTCGTATGTGGGTTCCGGGAGTCGAACTCAGGACCTCGCGCTTGCCAGGCAGGCCCTTATGCCGCTGAGCCATCTCACCGGCCCTATCTCTAAGTTTGATTAATAAATGTGCGAACTTTTTCTTGCATTGTCTCACCCCTGGTTAACTTACATACTCATCCTCCACCAATATCATGCTTGTCCATATACTCCAGCCATTGCATATTATTGAAATTTTCTATTTCTGCCAAGCCTTTGCAGTTGTTTCATGTCTTTTTTTTTTTTTTTTACAGATAAATTTGTTTTTAATAAAGGAGTTAATTTTCTTTCAATCCTCTATAAAACAATAGCAATTAAAAACTTCATTTTTTTGAAAGTAAAATATTTACATATGAACAAGTAACTGTGCAAAATTTACATGAAAAAATGGAAAGACAGGGATTTCCTAAAAGATAAAATAAAAGGTGTAACAGTTCTCAGGTGTTGATAAAAATACTGATCAGCGTTCGGTTCACACGTGCGAATTAAAGTCTAACGTGAGACTTCACACGGAGAAAGCCAAAGTATTTACAGTCATAAAAGTACTATCAATAGACAATTTAATACAATAACCTCTGAAAATATAAAGAACCAATTAGTATATTTGTAATAAAAAAAATAGGTACAAAGAAGGGGCTTTGCTCTGGACGTCTGTAAAGTTGGCCCACAGCTTGCATACAGTCTCTTAGCAAAATAATTATAGTTTACATAGCCATTTTTATGTTATGTGCCAAAAATTATGTACAATTACTGACAAAATACACCAACCATTTTTCAACACTTGATTCACACTGAGAAACAGTCTCTCGATGATTCTTCTCCACTCTGATTTTATTTAATCTAAGTTCTCACTTTTAGCTAAAAAACACAGTGCAAGTAAAATATATTTATGCTGAAAAGGTTCTCATTTCTCTTAACTTTACAGCTTCACAAACGGTAGCAAATAAAATGCATTTGTAGAGATGCTGAGCACATCCAGAGGGGCCCACCCAGGCTGGACCCCGGCCTCCACGAAGCAGAAACGCGGTTACACTCCAAGGTGACAGCGCTACAGTGAACTGTGTGTCCTGGAGAATTTCGAGCAGAAGGAAGGGAAGGGGGACGATAAATAGTCTAAAAATCAGTTTGCTTTGCCAACTGACTATTACAAAAATAAAATAAGTGAAAGGAGGTCATCGGCTGTAGACACACACCTACAGAGTAAGTTAGGCTGAACTAAACCAAAACGCACAAATAAGGTAGAAACTGCTACAAGGTGACAGAGGGCAGCTAATTATTTGCTGAACGATTCCATCAGTCTCTATATATGGCTTGTTTGGCAAGAAGGCCACTCAGTCAAGGGTGAGTCCGGGTTTAGCTGTCCTCTAGGAGTATTCTCTGCTGCAGAAACAGGGTTTCTGCCACACTGAGCTCATTTAGAAACAGGAATATAAAACTGCTCCATTGTAAAGAAGTGGCTGTTTTTAAACAATATCCCATTTGCGTATTACAAAAAGGAGTAATCTGCAAATATAAAAAACAGTGGTTAGATGCCACGAAGTAGGTGGCAATGTATGCGTGTTGTCAGGCCCAAGGGCCTCTTCCATCCTTGTCAAGGGGAGTGCTAACCTTCTCTCCTTTCATACAACACTGTTTCATGTCTTTGTTATACTCTTGCATCCGTAAGTCGGCACTTTTTGTGGTATCACTTGCCTTAGGAGACCATGCTCTGCTCTGAGGGAGATGACCATTTTGTGCTCTAATGACAGAACGTACAGCACTGCACAAACACATTATTATTTCTGCAACCTTCAATCTCTGTATCTCAGGAGTCAGGAAGGGAGAATGAGTATACACATTTTTTTCTTTATTTCTCTACCCCCACAGTGCAGGACATAGTAACACCACATGCTTACTATTTATTGCATGGACACACGAATCCAGGAAACATCACTGGGTAATTGGCTGTCACCACCTCTTTTCCAAACAAAGTATCTTGAGCAAGAACAACTTATTACCAGGAGCCGCCCTCCAGCCTTTAGCAGAAAGTCAGGGAACCAAAGCAGTTCTCACTGCATGTCTTCTTGACACTGCTCCTCCTACCCAGTTCCATTTTTATGCCTATGAAGTTATCTCAAAAGAAATACCAAATATAGTCTGGAAAAAGAAAATAATTAAACAATAATATTGGCTGTGGAAAAAATAAAAAGGTATTATCAGCTTTTTTTCTGAATTTGAAGGGAGACAGGAGAGGTGTTAGACTGTAATTACATTTTGTGTTTCATCATCTTATATCATGATAGCATTGCCTTTGGGTTCACATATGATCCACAAGAATTTTTATTTTGTTCACAACTGCTGTATCTTCTCCAGTGTAAACCTGGTAACAAATATCATCCAGACTTGTTTTCTTGAAATATACAGCATAGGGAACAACAGCTAGCATTTCTTACTGTTCTTACTTCTTAGAATCTGTCTGTTAGATGCTTGGAAGTCTTTATATCCATGAATTCCCACAACGATGGTAAAGTTAGAATGATGATCAGAAATTAAGAACAGTTAACAGAGATTTCTAAGACTGCACATCAGGTAAGAAATAAAGGATGGATTTATGCATGTCTCTCTTTTTCACTGGTGGATATTAGTAGTACAGAATATTTGTGACATATATTGCTACATGTGTATGAAATAACTTGATTAATCAACGTACTCTCTTCATCCTTGTCCTCCTCTACGAGGCCTTTAGTCATTAGAATTCAAGTTATTTGCAGGAAAATGAATCAAGACTATCACATGAATTGAATTAAGATGGATACACAAGATTTGGTTATATGTACAAGACACCCACAGTATAAATAAATTAGAGAAAAGATAAAGGAAAGATGGGAGGAAATGGGTGGCAAACTTATTGGAGTTAGGAAAGGGGAACAGGGGAAGGGAAGAGAAAGGAGAGGAGAGATGGAAGAGATCAAAAGTAATCAAGATAAGCTCTATTTATATGTAACGATTCCCCAAAATAATTGTAATTATATGTGTCACAGACATATACCAATAAAATTAACTTTAAAATATGCTACATCATACTTTTTGAAATAAAATTTCACAAAAGCGTTCAGTAAAAATTTTAAGTTAAAATATTTTAAAATATGAAAACAATTTTAGAATAAACATCTTGTTAGAACCATCAGAAAATAAAAATCCTTCATTGCATAAAAGAAAAAAAAAAACACTGATAAAGATAAAAGCAGGGCCGGTGATATAGCTCAGAAGCACAAGCGCCTGCCTGGCAAGCGCGAGGTCCTGAGTTTGACTCCTGGTACCTGCATATAAAAAAAAAGATAAAAGCATATAGTAAATAGGATAAATTCATAGTATAAACTTCTGACTCGTTATGATATCAGTATTCAATGATTAATACCCTTGTCCTTTCCTGCTGTGGACATAAATGCTTTTTAGTGAGCAAGAAACTAAATCTTATAAAGTAACCCCAGAAGGAAAGAATTTGCAAACATTTTAGACCTGATATTTGGAAAATCTCTGAAAAAATTAATATATTTATATCATCTCTTCAAGAAGTAAAAATTAATCACCAAAGATTTTCAGTACGGACTTTATTAATTTCCAAGAGAAATACAACTTAATATTCAATTAGACATGTATTTTTGGAATGTGAAGGCAATATAAGAAAGTTTTTTGAGGATAATTTCTAGAAAAATAATACTATCTACCCTAAAAACTCCTCAGTTAAGTTTCCCAAGCAATCACCTGAAGCAAAATGTATTTTTTAATTATGATATACTGTAGCAATTCTATTTAATACATAAAGAATAAATGTTATTTTCCTATTATTGATTTGCTATGTGCAAAAAATGCTTATAAATCTCATGAATCCTTAACATGAAAACCTCTGAAAAATGATTCATGGAAATCATTGGAAATCATTTTAAAGATAGAATGTAGACCAAGTCTTTCATATTTCTTATCGACCCTTTTCTGGCCCTCCAAGCACTGCATTCAGTAGGCACTTAATGCAACACCTGGTATTGCGGACTAGAAGTTGGGGTTAATAAAAAGTCTGATAACTGTAGATCTTTTCCAGACAATGTTAAGGGGTCAATGAAGGTCATGACATTCAAAACATTTCAAGATGAAGGAATTTTTCTTCAGAAAAAAAAATCTGTTTTATAATTGATTCTAAAATGATCATTTCCTTCACAAGGTATTTATCTTTCTTCTAAACTCCTATTTCAAGTTCAATGCAAGTCATATTTAAATGTTTAAAAGGAATTTCTCCTGGTTTTCATAAAAATAAATTTTTTCTCATTAAGCTGAACTGTTGAATTCCGGGGAACAAATAGGGAGAAGGTGCCATTCTTACCCTCTACCAAATTCCTTTTCCAGCTTCATCATTTGAGGCATTGAATCTGAATACGTTTGGCGACAACTCACAAAACATGAAATTTGTTGGCCAAAAAGTAATGCTGTCTATTCCAGCTTAACTATGAACGGAGGAACATTCATTTGTGTGGCTGCTATGGTGGAGATATTTTGAGCAGCTGTAACAAAGAAGGCAATAAAAGTTGGAGGTCAAATTGTCTTTATTCCAGATTAGAGAGCTCAGCATTTTTAATGTTCAGCACTGAGAAATAACATGCCGTAATGAGCTTTAGGTTTCCTGTTTGCAATTTCCCACAGTACCAATTACCATCAGTGCAGTGGAGCTCACAGTGGATTATTTTTGGGCTATTTTAGAGCCAGCCCTTGGGAAAATATGCTGAAATTGGACTTTGTTACCTAAAACATATTATGACTACTACTAATAATTCATAGTAGTCAATAATTAATATTGATAATAACATTTTTGAGCACCTACTTGGTGTCAAAATTGTTTTAAGCATTCTGCATAATATATAATTCAATCTCATAATTTGGTTTACATTTTTTGTGCTTGTTTGAAAGAGAGAATCTGAGCTCATAAAGGTAAATTGAGTTGTCATTAACACAGATAATCACACTGCTAATTTATAATATAGTTGGGGATGCAGTCTAAGTGTTCTCTAGCTGTTTTCTATTTAAATTTTTTTTGTTTTTCACCTGCTGTGACATCCTTTTCTGAACTTTTAGGCACACAACTTATGTGAATGCTTAATCACAAATTTTTTGCAATGGTATTTCTTGTCTTTTTTATTTTACTCTTTTGGATAAATAAGCATGCACACATACCTACTGAATATATGTATATTCACACATGAGAAACACACAAATCTATCCATTACTACAGTTCATGGAGAATGGATTAATAGTAACAAGAGGAAAAGGAAAAGTAAGTTTTAAAGATCAAGACTACATGCGATATAGCATGTATTTCATGATACTAAGCAGTAGTAAAATATGTCATTCTTTTGCTGTCCAGCCCCTCATCTTTCTCCTAATCACAATTGATTTCATTTGGAGAAGCTGTCTTTGCTTGTTGAGGATGCTTTCATGGTGGGAAGTGGTAAAAGCAATGATGTATGTCTTCCTCCTCCACCTCTTCAAAGTAAGGCTCACAGAACAGTGTCTGTGTCCTAACCATTGGAATCTTTCAATACCTAGCTGAGATGGCAAAGATATGCTGAGATGTGACTAAATGTAAGGACCTAATGCAGGGGAGATTATGCTGCATTATTCTGCTGTAAACAAGGTAAAGACATTGTATGGTAGAGGGCAGTGAGAGGAAAAGAGACTTCAAAAGAACACTTAGCTACCGAAGCAAAACCGCTGGCTTTCATGATTGAGAAGATCATGAGTTAATGACCGTGAATAGTCCATAAAATCAGGAAAATCCTAGAAAACAGATATGCCTCTAAAAACTCCAGAAAGGAATGTAACTCTGCCAGCATCTTGATTTCAGTTCAAGGAGACCTATATTGAACTTCTGCCCTCCAGATCTGTATGATAATAGATTTGTGCTCTTTAAGCCCCTAAGTTTTTTGTAGTTTGTCAGCACTGCAATAGAAAACAAATAAAGCACTTTTAATTAAACGCATTCTGGGTAACCCTTTATTAGCATATGCTGCTGTTCCTGAGCCTTTCTCAGTCCCTAAATGTAAAAACATCCACATTAGAGCTTTAATGTTCTCCTAAATCTTAAAACATCTTGCTTCCTTTTTTCCTAAGGTTGTGCGACAGGTCACACCTTGGCACTAGTTGTTCACACTTAGTTCATTCCAAAGCAAATAAAACAAGTTAGTAGCTCATTAGCTGATTGCTACTCAGACACCTGTGTATTAGCAGCCAGCTTTTAGGTTAAATTACAACTGTGTAAAAGGGAGAGAGCCACCAGCTGAAGCTCCAAGCACCTGCTGCTCTTCTGAGTAACTGTGCCTCATCACCAGACCCCTCTGGTTAAGAATGAACCCCAGCATTACCCTCATCTTGGAAAAAATGAACATTGTGGGCCCAAGGAAGAGACAATCTTGCCAGTAAGTTTGCTTTCCTCAACCTTCATCTTGTTTTTGTTTAAAAATTCATTTTAACTTATCTTCCTTGGTTTGCCACACACTGCAGAGTAAATTTCAGTGGAAAGATAATAACAATTTAGGAATGTATTTCTTTGCCTTCTTCCTTGGGAGTCTTCTGAGATCTCTGAAAAGTATTTCCTTTTTGGTGGCAGAACAAACAATACAGATCTTAATGTACCTCATGGACAGAAATATTCCAGGGATGTTTTGCTGTTCACTCCCGTTTTTTCTACATGGTAAATTCTTTATGCACTCTTTTTCCTTAAGTTGCTGAGCACTCAACACAGTCCATGTGTCTGTAAAATAAAATTCTATGTTGTAAATCAAAAGGGGTCTTGGAGAATTTTTTTTTTTTTTGTGGGTACCGGGGGGTCGACCTCAGGACCTCACACGCCAGCAGGCGCCCGTGCCGCTGAGCGATATCACCGGCCCCTTTTTTGTATGTGGGTTCCGGGAGTCGAACTCGGGCCCTCGCGCTTGCCAGGCAGGCACTTAAGCCGCTGAGCCATCTCACCGGCCCCTGGAGAATATTGAGTCCAACCTTATGCAGACCTAAAATTTTCTACTCATTTTCATCTACTGGCAGAGGAATAATCCAGGACCCTGCTCTGGCATTTTTACATGAAAGTATACGTACCTTAAAAATTCATGAACATTTTTTACTTCTTTGGCTGTACATATTTGTGTCTCTTTTATTATACCTCTACTGACACTTTCATCTTCTTGGAAATTTTAGATTACTAAGAAGATACATCAAATTTTAGATTACTAAGAAGATACATCATGATGTACTGCTGAATTAATCAATTAGAGCAAATTCTCATTATCTTGTGTCCTGAATTCACAAAAATAGTATGTACTAATAAATAGGCTTTGCGCATTTGGTCCAAAATAAAGAGAACTTTCTGAAACGTCAAGATGTTTAAAAAACCACCACTCAGGGAAGAGCTAATCTATTGTATGCCCTCATGGGCCCTCCTTTAAATGAAAATAATTTTTAAAAAGGTAACATACACATATAAATTGGAAGAAATGTAGTTGTGAATCTCCATTTTTCAAAATTTATGCTGAAACTATGAGACTCAGATAAGACATGAGAAGTTTATTGACAGAGGAAAGGGTACCTGACAATTTAGAACATCCACGGGGAGGTATTGATACTAGCTCTCCATTGAAAGTGAAGTAACATTTTTAGGTTTTAAAACTAAGAACCTGGGGACACACTGACTTGCTGCAGAAGGAGTTTTAATACTAGCATAATAGAGACACAGGCTTAGAGTTTCCCAGACTAGAATCCATCCCCAGGGTGTCTGGTTCGGTCGGTCTCAGGTGAGGCTGATAATTTGCATGTCTAGTAACTTAGGTGAGGCAGGTGCTGCTTTTCCAAAGACAACACTTTGCTGCAAACCACTAAACAGGCAAATTTGGTCTAGTTCATTTTTATATTTTGACTATGAACACTATTTAGAATGCCTAGAAAGGAAGGAAGGCAGAGGTATCACTGACAGTTAAAATATGGCTGTAATTTCATATGTCATGTCAAACTACTAATGGTATAAATAATGCATCCTATTTTTATTCAAAAATAACAGTTACTCTCTTAATTGTATAATTTTCTTTGTGCTTTTTAATGATACTTTGGTTATTAGAAATTCTATGGGATAGATTTAATCAGCTGTCTGCTTTTGCAAAGGCTGGCTTGTCATGTGGGAAGATTCTATTGTTTTTGCTTTCTCAAATTTACATTCAAGGGCCGGTGAGATGGCTCAGTGGCCTACACGTCTGCCTGGCAAGCGCGAGGGCCCAAGTTCGACTCCCGGATCCCACATACGAAAAAAGGGGCTGGTGATATCGCTCAGCGGCACGGGCGCCTACTGGCGCGCGAGGTCCTGAGGTCGACCCCCAGTACCCACAAAAAAAAAATTTTACATTCAATATGAAATGTCTTTCTTCAAGAGATGGCATATCTTAACTCCTTTCTTGTTTACTATTTTAGAGTTAGTGGATAAATATATTCCAAAGTCCTAGTTCCTGAGATGCACATCTTCTCAGTTGCATCTACAAAATGCCCCACTCTCTGTAAATACTTTAGTATTACAGTTATCCTAAAAGATGGTTTTTCCAGTGCTCATCCAGGACAAGAAATGTAATTTTCAATATCAGTCAGTTTCCCCATCACTGGAACACAAGAGCTGATAACCATAATTTAAAGGAAGAAATTTAGTTGTACTCACAATTTCATAGGATACATTCCACAGTTGGCTGACTCTAAGGCAAAAATATCATGACAGAAGAGCATAGTGAGCAGATTTTCTTAGTCCATGATGGCTGGAAGACAGAGTAAGGAAACAGTGCCAAAGAGGAACAGGCAAGGGATGAAATATAGATCTAAAAGCCATGCCTCCTTGGCTTACCCAGATACAATCAGAACTGTGTTCCAACAATTCTCTGGGATGACTCTAATTGCAATCAAATCGGCTAATTCCACTTTAACCATATCACCGCCCTTGTCAACTTGATACTTGTTATGGCTTGTGTCTATATGTCCCCTGAAAGCCTCTTGTGGTCATGCTTTTCAGATGTGGCTGGATCTAGAGTGTGTGACACTGGGATTGAGGGTATATGATTATTAATCAATTCACTAATTGGTTTGGCATAGATCTGGCTAGGATTAAGGATGTGAGTGCTTTGACCACCCTAGGGCAGGTAGCCTGCATAAAATATAAGGGACGAAAAGAAGGCTAATGTGCTCTCACCTGCCTGCTTGCTGTGGACTATTTCTCCTCTGTGATGGCTCTCTGCCATGCCACCCTGCCTTGGAGCCAGCTGACTATGGACTGAAACCTCCACAAACTGTGAGCCAAATAAACCTTTCCTCCTTTAACTTTGAGTGTTGAGTATTTTGTCTCAGAAACAAGAAAAGTAACTAAGACAGAATTTGGTGCCAGAGAAGTGGGGTCATTGCTGTGACTGTACCTGACTATGTGGTTCAGCAGCCTTTGGAACCAGCTTGTGGGAAGAGGTTGGAAAAATATGGAGATCACCACTGAAGAAGCAGCCCTGGAAAGTCTTAGTATGTACTTGGTAGAAGATTCTGATCAGAGCTCAGAAGATCAGAATGCTGATAAAAAATGCTGCATTTAAAGACCATGCTTGGGAGGTTTCTGCTGGAAAGAAGGACTGCATTGGCTGTTGGACTCCAGAAAATGTGTGTTATACCTCGGCAGAAAGTTTGTCTGCATTTTGCTCATGTCCAGAGACTTTGCCCGAAACTAAGATGAATGGGGGCAGACTAATAAATCTTGCAGAAGAAATTTCTTAGCAATCTAATGTTGAAGCCATGGTATGGCTACAGTTGGGGGCTTTTAGCCAGATTTATGTGGAGAATCAAGAGCAATGACCCCAGCACAATGATTTAAAATATTGTGAGTTTGGCCAGAAAGGAAGCTCCAGTAAAGCTGCAGCCTGCAAAGATGGAATAGAGGAGAAATTGGTTGCTGAAAAGAATAGCAAGTGTTTCAGAAAAAGACAACAGAAAAGATGGCCTGTAGACATCACAGAAACCAGCAGGACTCCAGCCTTTGCAGTCTCAGAGCTACAAAGGTGAAAGAAAGATTTTGCTTTGAGAAGAGGGTCCCAGAGCACAGTGTTCCAGAATGGTGGTGGCCTAGAATTTGTTCCTTGAGATTGGGTTCAAAATGCTTGGCAATCCAGGCACTTGACCCATACAGCCAAGAGAGAGGGAAGCCTGGCTACTGCACCAGTTGGCAGCAGACACTGGCGTCATCTGCATGGTCCTGGTTTTTGGTGCATGCAGAATGCAAAAGATGTGGAGTCAGGAAGGCTTCCACCCAGATTTCAGAAGCAGACCTGGGAGACCAGGCCGTGTGCCCCTCAGAGGACAGTGTGTGAAGCCAAAGGTGCAGTGGAGACACCAGGAGTTTGGAAAAGCCAGGAATGTGGATCCTATGAGGAAAACTGCAAGGCAGGTGCAGAACTGACCTAAAAAAGAAGCCATGGGAGCTACAACCACCAGCAGTGCCATAGAAGCAGAGTCACCCAAGCTCTTTGGAGTTCACATCTTGTGACAGATTCACTTGGGTGCTAGACATGGAACTACAGGACTTAATGTTTGTCCCACTGGATTTTGGACTTGCTTTGGTCCCATTCCTTTGTAGCCCCCTATTTGTACCTTTTGGAGTGGAAATGTCTATTTTGTGCCATTGAATGTTGGAAGTGTTTCACTTTCTTTTCATGTGTACAGGTGCTTGAAGATAAGAGTTTGCCTTAAATCTCAGAGGAGACTTTGATCTTGGACTTTTCAGTAATGCTGAATATTTTAGAATTTTGGCAACTCTTAGAGATGGACTAAATGATTTTTGCACGGTGGGGTGTGTATGAGTCTTTGGGGGTCAGGGCAGAATGTTATAGCTTGTGTACAGATGACCCCCAAAGCCTCATGCAGTCATGGTGCAGCTGCTTTACAGAGGTGTCTCTATCTAAATTGTGTGGTGCTAGGATCAAGGGTGTATGATGGCTCTATCTAGAGAGTGTGGTGCTGGGATCAAGGGTGTATGATTACTCAATCAGTCCACTGATTGGTTTGGCATAGTTCTGGCTAGGATTAAGGGTGTGAATTTTACATCTGCCCTATGGTGGGTAGACTGCATAAAATATAAGGGACAGAAAGAGGGCTAATGTCCTCTTACTGCCTGCTTGCTGTGAACTATTTCTCCTCTGTGATGGCTCTCTGCCATGCCACCCTGCCTTGGAGCCAGCTGACTATGGACTGAAACCTCCACAAACTGTGAGCCAAATAAACCTTTCCTCCTTTAACTTTGAATGTGAAGTATTTTGTCTCAGCAATGACAAAAGTAACTAAGCCAATACTCAAAAACTGTTTTTAAACCATATTTAATCTCCAAATAAAGACAAAAGCAGTTCGTGATTCCACCTAACAAAATACAACTTCTCTGTGTAAAACTGGAAACAAAATAATCCCTTTCCCCAAATCCCAACAGGTCCAACATTGTTCAAAATTCCAAGTCAAACTGTCTTCTAATACTCAAGCCAAAATCTTAGCTGGAGACCTCTGTAAAAATAAAAAAGTAAAAAAACAAGCAAGTTATATTATCCAAATGTAAAATAGCATGGGGTAAACATTTCTATTCTAAAAGGGTGGAATGGAGGGATAAAAAAAGAATAGGATGAAGCAAGACCGAAACCCAGCAAGGTAAACATTAAGTCCTGCAGCTCCATATCTGAAACATATATTATTAAATGCATCTGTTAGTAAAATGTGATTTTCAAAGGGCTTGGACCGCCCTACCCATATCACCTTGCTGGTTATAGATCAAAGGTTTTTCTTTCAGACTGGCTTTGCTCACAACCTTCAGCTTTCCTTAGCATGCATCCTACTCTTCTCACATCTCTGACTTCCTGGGATCTCCACTGTGCTTTCTTTCCCGCAGATTTCTGTACTGCCCTCTCACAGGTCTCTTGCCTGGCCTCCTAGGCCTTCCTTTGAAATCTACATGGAAGCCTCCCTGAGCACACAACTCTTGCATTCTGCAAACCAGGAAAACCAGCATCATGCAGATAACACCAAGGTCTGCTGTCAGTGACAGCAGTAGCCAGGCACTCTTGGACCATGGCTGTAGCAGTCTCTGAATGCCTGGATGGCTAAGCATGGTAAAATGAATCCTGGGAGCCAATTCACTAGGAAAGAGTTCTTAAGCAGAGGTTCTAAGGATTCTCTCTTCAAATGCAAGGTTGAGTGCCTTCCTGGCTAGCACAAGTTCCTGAGTTCAATTCCTGGTACCCACAAAAAAAAAAAAGTCAAATGCAAGGTTGACACTCTTGCACCCTTGAGTCTGCGATGGGTGGGATCTTGCTGACTCCTGAGATCTACTCAAGGCATCTTTCTCCTTATGCCCATTTACAGTACTTGGTTTCTTTCAATGGTGTTACTATGTTTAGCAGCCACATTGCCTTTGCACTCAATTTTATACATGCTTCATTCTAGTCCAAAAGTTAATATTTTCAAATTGTTTTGCTTTGCTTTTTGTCCCTAATTTTCACTATAAATCTGGCTAAAAGCAGGCAGTAGTACCTACGCCGCAGTCTGAATGTTAGACTGCCCAAGAGTTTCAGTTTCTTCTTCAAGATCAATGAGTCCACCTTCCTTAATCTTAACCTCCTGCAAAGTCTCAGCACAGGGGAAAAATGTGGACTTTTTTTTTTTTGTCATGCAATGCCTTTAGTCCAATTATCAATGAAGTCCTCATTCTCAACTGAATCCTCCTGAGCCAAGTATTTAATACTTGAATTCCTATTCACCTTCTGATCCTCTGACATCTGACCTGAATCATCCAACACGCTCTGCTTACAGCATTCTAGGGCTTCTCTAGCCCACATCACCAAACTTTTCTAAACATCTCCTGCAAGGCATTTCAAAAAGCTTCTGAAGCACATTCTCAGATACAGTCATAGAAATGTTCTGACTTTTCTAATTCTGTGTTAGTTAACCTTCTTGTTGGTGAGACACAATACCTGATACCCACAGCTGAAAGGGGGATAGTTTTAATTTGGCTTATGCTTCAGAAAATTCAGTCCATGTTTGGTAGGCTCCAAGGCAGAAACACCATAGCAGAGGGACAAGGCGTAAAAACATGGTGGAGCAAAATCTGCCTAGTTGGGCCGGTGAGATAGCTCAGTGGCATAAGCGCCTACCTGGCAAGCGCCAGGTCCTGAGTTCAACTCCTGGCACCCGCATATAAAAAAAAAAAATACCTGCCTAGTTTAGGGGTCTGGGAAGCAGAGCAGTGCACAGTGTTAGAGAGGAATGTGTGAGGACTCGGGCATAGACCCCAAGGCCCTACTTCCATGACCCACCTGTACTTAACTGGAAGTGTGCTCCACCAAGCCCTTTGCAAGATCTCAAAATCGATCAAGTTGACACTCCACCATGTTGTAGGATATTATTTACAGACAAGTGTCATCATGAAGATTAGTAATTAATATTTTAATTCTTCCTATTTTCAAATGCCACTTGAAAATTCAGTGGTTTATGCTCTCACTAACTTACACCTGTAAATAAATATAAGTGTAGCCTTAGTCTCCCTGAGGTCCATGAAGTAGAAATGTAATGAAATCTACCAAGAAAAACATCCCAATTTCCTTAATGCAGTCACATAGATCCATCATATCAAGTAGTCAGCAAAATCTTATTAACAATGAAAGTCGAAGAACTGATTTGTGGCACAGAGTAAATGAAGGCTGAAATTTTGATTCTACCTTCTCCATTCCATTTTCACCTTCCAAAAGTAATCTTCAAATGTAGTAATTTTTGTTGTATTTCCTTGATACATAAAAAATGAACATTTTACCTTTAAGATTTATTTAAAAGTTCAAAGCCATTTGGAATACTAATACTTAGTTGATTTCAGATTCCTATTGTGTATATGTGCATATAATTATGTAGATAGACACAAATTTATTTTTTCATAACTTATTTATTTATAGTAGAGTACAAGAAACATACTGTATATCTTTTTCTAAGATCATATTAACAGGATCTTCCTTATGTGACTTTTTTCTTCTTTTTCCAAGGGATAGATTTTTTGTTCATATTTTAAGACTTGAATTAATTTTCCTTTCAATGATATTTTCCTAATTTTCTCAACATTAAAACTAGTAACCTTATAAGTATATATTTGCATATACCCACATAATTTTTCTTGCTGTTGATGAACTCATAACATTTGCACAAGATTTTCTTCTGGGCAAAGAAGTTCTTCATGTTTACATTTCAAAAGCAAAGTCTTTTATAATCTGACAGAGAGAAAATGTTTAAATATTTTCTTCTTTATTGCAGAGAATATTATTTAATATTGCTATTACAAGACCTCTTGACAGAACTATGGAATGCACAAGGATAAAGGAGGCTGAATGGAAGTTAAGTAACTGTGTACCCAAAACATGAATGTTTTCTTTTGCTGATGGTCCACGAAAATCATTTTAGTTAAAATTCAAATATCTTCAAGGTCATTTTTAAAACTTCAAATTTGTGGTTTTGTTTTCCATTTAAATTGTGTTTCATGTAATTCTAAACTATTATAGATTCCCAAAGCTTATTCTTCATAAACATTTTTTTAAATCTCCTGGATTAACTATTTTGATGGAAATGACTGACTTATTTTTAAAAAGATAAATTCACTCATCACAAATATTCAATTTTAATTAGTTTTTACTCACTCACCAGTAGAGAATGTCTTAGTAACATAGGGTGCAAAATACATCATTTAAGAAGTGAATCCATTCTTCACAACTTTTAAAAACACATCTAAAATGAAAAGTAACATAAAGTTGTTGCACTTTTCCCTTGCTTTCTTTATTTGAGTATCGTAAACTTTTGTTCTAGCTTTAATGTAAATTGCTAGTGATAATGTAAAAGAATGGCACCTATTTTTTGTTCAAGCAATCAGGCTATTTTTCTCACATTACAAATTATATATAAATAAAAATGTGTAAATGTTCATACTCTTATCTACAAACTATTACATATCATATATATCTTTATCTATCTTTCTATCTATGTATCTTCTCTATCTATGTCTTAGTCCATTTCTTCATTGTTAAAACAAAATACCTGACACCTGCAACTTAAAGGAAGAAAGGTTTATTTTGGTTCATGGTTCAGAAGTTTCAATTCATTGTTGGGAGGTTTAAACACAGAAATGGCATGGAGCAGGGCCTGGTGGAAGAAAGCTGCTCATGACATGGCTGTCAGGAAACAGAAAGTGAAGAGCAGAGCTGAGGAGGGAGGCCCACCCTTCCAGGACATGGTCCCAGTGAGCCACCTGTAACTATGCCCTACATCCTAACTGCAAGTCTGTAGCACCTCATAATGCAATCACCTTCCAAAAGCCCTGCCTTTCAGAATATGAGGCTATTAGTGGACATTCTTGATCTACACCATATCAATACATGAGTGTGTATGTCCCTTATATGAAAGAAACTGATATAAAATTTCCTCTAGAGGATATTAATAAACTTCATGGTGCAGAATTATCCATAGGTCAACATTAAGTTTAGCATCAGCCACTAGTGGGTATTGATAGTATTAACACACAACTTTGGTGCACAACATCCCTTCAGTCATGGATTCCATCACACCAATCATGTGCCCTGTTCTAATTCCCAGGTTCTCAGCCCAGATTTGGGTTGAGTTTTGTGCAGAATTCTTCCAAAGCCTGTAATGTACTACACTTCTGAAACATTGTTCTCCCCCATCTCAAAAGAATAAGCTTTGAAAATTCATTCTAGGGAGTCCTAGGGACTTGGCTTTCATTCCCTTAGTAACTACTGCTTACTTCTTGGACAATCAAAAGAGTGTTTTCTAACAGCTAACAAACTGTTGAAAGAATTTCTTAAATTCAAATGACATATTTTGCTTTTTATATTATACATCTTTTGCTTGGCTACTCTTGGTCCCCCGATTCCTAAGTATCATACATTAGGAAACCAATATACTTTATTTTTTTTAATAAGCAGTCTAAGGATGTTCACAGATTAACTCATGACTTTGTAAAATATTTTATTTTTAATGATCTTCTACACCCTCAGCCCTCAAATTTGAAACTCATTACCTGCCTTCCCTTGCTCCATGATTCCATCAACCTATCTTTTTTTGATGCTGGCAATTACACACAATATTTTAAGCTTACAGTTTTCCATTTTCTCTTATGGAAAAATGTATAGTAATCATAACATAACATGTATGTAACAGTTCATAAACGTATTTCATCTCCATTGCTGTTGCATAATGCCTACACAAGTATGCTAGTAGACATTATTATCCTTATTATAAAAATTAAGTAAGAAAGTTCCCAATGTTGGTAAGTGGAAAGTCAAAAAGACATATATAAGACTTCTCTTTCATGATACTGTACTCTTTTCATTACACATTCCCTGACTATATTAATGTTAATAAATGTTAGTGAAAGACAGGTGCTTAGAGGCATAAGTTATCTCGTCATTTAGTTTATAGTTTAACATGCCTTACAGCAATTTCTATCCATACCCCAACTCCATATTTAGGGACAGAATTTACTGATGGAATTTCAGACATTCATCATTAGTGTCATTTTTTTTCTACTGGGGGCTAAGATGTTTTATTGGAAATATGATATAGAAATATAGCACATGAATTTAATATTAAAGGATCCTAGTTTTGAATGTTCTAAACCATTTAATATACATTTATCTCACATAACTCCTATTCCAAAATACCTAACTTTTGAAGTGACCACAATATCAGAACAAGTAAAATAATAGAATGACACAGTTGGATGATATTAGTGAAATAATGGACTGTGGGTGAAATTGTAAGTCAGTAAGTCTTGTTTGGAAGTTTGGCATCTTCATAGAACTACCCACTTTCATTCAGTTCTGTCTTCTATCTATAGCCCCACAGGTCCATGATGTCCTTGTAGACGTGCTCTTTGGTGAATCTCACCTTGTGCATCCCTGTCTGTCCTCATCAGGACACAGTGCAAGAATCTACTAGCAATAAATAATGCATGGATAAAATTTACAATGATACACATATTCCAGGAACCATTTGTCTGTTTTTTTTTTAATTTTAAACAGAAAAAAAACAATAAAAATGATACAAAATTTCAAAACAAATTAATAGGAGAGTAACAATGGTTAATACATTGCATATTGTTATCTTCAAAGTAGTTCTTGTTGGTTTCAAGATGAACCAATTTGTGGATAGCTATCCCAAGAGTTTTTACCATAGTTTTACTGAGCTAAACAATTTCTCAACTGAAGTACACACAGTTTAAAAGACTATCTATAGTGGAAATATGTAGAAAGAGAGAGCCAAATACAGGGATGTTAGAGAGCAAGTGGAGAAATAAGAGGGAGGAAAGGGAGAAAAAGAGAAAGAGAGAGAGAGAGAGAGACAGACTCAGAGAGACAGCTATTATATTATTAAATATTTCTGTCTGAAAATGATCATTCCCTGAAATAAAGAACATTACACCTTGTCTGTTCCTCTATGACTTTCTGCATTCTCATCCAGTCACTTCTCCACTCACTTTCTGAGAGGCTGGGCATCAGGGAACATCTTTTGTTGGCTCATACATTTCTACATTGACCTGTTCACGCTGTTCAAGTTACTGGACCAAAGTTCTATTTTTTTGTTTGTTCGCAATGCTGGGGATTGAACCCAGAGCCTTCACAGTGATCTACATCCCCAGCTCTTTTCTGTATTTTTATTTTGAATCAAACAGTCTTGCTAAGTTGTTAAATTGCCTGGTCTGGGCTTGAACTTGTGATCTTCCTGCTTTAAATTCTTGGAGTGCTGGGATTACAGGTTTGTGCAAATACACTGAGCTAGACAGAAGTTCTGTTAAGACTTCATTTGTCTTTAAGCACTGGATGAGCATGGACAACTTTAAGATATAAGAAATTCAGCTCCATGATGGAGTGAATGGTAATTATGATGTAAAATACCTGTGCTGAATATATGTACTTCTAAATATGCTTTCCTTTATTTCCATAGTTTATTTTCGATTTTTATGTAAAAAATTATAATTACTAGCTACCATAAGCAATCTGTTATTTTTCTTTTCCCATACTGAAAATTGAACCCAGGACCTACTCATGGAGCTAGGTCCACAGCCCATTTTTTAAATTAATTAATTAATCAATTTATTTATTCATTCATTCATTTATTTCTTTATTTTCTAGCCAGGGTCTCAGTAAGTCATTAAATTGCCCATGCTGGACTTGAACTTGAAATTCTTTTTCAGCCTGACAGCATGCTGGGATTTGAGACAGGTAATCAAAGTCTACATTAGATTGCCTGCATTAAAAAAAATTATGTCCAATTTCTATCTTGTCTGCACTTTTACGCTCAGTTTTCTAGATCGTCTAAACTTCGTTTCCTAGAAGTACTTTTGTTTTTTGTAGCTGCTATTGTGTTTTGAACATTTACAACCCTGCTAAAGTTTTAAATGTTCTCTTTCATAACTATTTGTTCATTTTTTTATAAGTTGATAGATTTTTTAAAAATATTTTCTCTTGATATCTTTGGCTCTGAGTTTGGTATTTGAATCTTTTTCTTATGTACCTTGATTCTTTACCGTTGCTTTAGGAGAGAATCCTATGGTGTTACTGGGAAGCTGAGTGCGGGCAAGAAGGTTTAGCAGTCATGGTGTTCATGCTAGAGTGACTCCTGTTGTGTGCAGTTCTGTGCTGAATTTCTGACATTAATATCTTCAAGATTCTCACCTTCCACTTTTACGACTGCTTGCATGGTCTGGAGTCAAGTGGGAGAAGAGGGCATTTTTAAATTTAGCATCATTGATCTCCATATTTCCCACATTTCTTCCACCTTCCATGATTTCTGGTATCCTCCATGTAGGGATGCTCAGTCTTATCCTCTCCAAAGGGAGAAAAAAATTATCCAAATTATTATTTGCGCACTAGGAGAAAGATCAAATCACTTATCAAGTTGACTTTCTTATTTCAGCTTACTTAATGAACCACCCTGTCTTAAATTCCTCTTCTCAGGGAACCTGAGAACTCAAATTCCTGAACTCCAGTTACTTTTCTGCCATTCCCACTGAGGCTATACTAAAACACTTGTCTTTCATCCATCTGCTTTGTAGCTCTGAAAGTTAGCTGCTTCTGTAATTCTGTCTCATTTCTCCCTTTCTTTACTTATGAACTACTTGGCTTAGTCTTTGCAATAGGGTTTCTATAATCAGTGATGTTCCATGTCATAGATCATTACTAAATTTGTCCCCCTACATTTTTTGTAATGGTAGTTTTATGAATGCTAGATTTGCAATACCTTTCCACTCCTTCCAAATTTATCTTACCTGATCTTGATTTAAATACTTATGCTTACTCAGTCTGTAGTAAATAAAATATTATTTGAGATTTTTTAATTGACTTCTCTGATTTGACTCGATTTAATAGCTTATGATAATTAGAATGAAAGTAACATTTAAATAGGGCTAGAGAAGAAAAGATTAAATAAATCCTATGCAGTGCTTGTGCTGTCTGCTTTTGGGAAAGTCCTTAAATATATTACTACTAATAGCAAATTTTATGTTGCTTAAAAGTGTACTTTTTGTTCAAATATTTGTTGGCCTCGCAAATTTTTGAACAAATGTTTCCTTGAGGAAGGATCGTGTCTTCCTCTTTGTTTTCATTACCGTTACCATCCACTTTTTCCTAATTCCTAGTGCAAATGGTAACAAAAGGTATTTGCAAATTGAACTTAGTTGCATTAAGGAAAGATATTTCATTGAGGGAAAAATAAGAAAATAAGAGATTTCTTGAAATTTTATTTACTTGACAACAAAATAGGTCAAAGTAATTGTAAAGAATTTTGCTACAGAGTTTGGTTCACGAACAGAGGTGTTTGGCAAGATTTCGCTTCCACTTACGAACTCTGCATCAGGTAAAGAACATGACCTAGGCCATCTTCCTCACTCTGACGCGTGGTCATGGCTTCCTCCACTCTACATTATATTTGCAGATAGACCTGTACACACTTGCTGTGGAGCTCTTTTGTGTGCTTTTTTGTACGTACAATACTGTACAGTATTAAACAATCCAGCATTTCTCCAAAAAAATAAGCATAGAGCAAGCATGGTGTTAAAAAGAAAATGCAGAACAGTAATGAAGGTGACAAAAAAAGTACATAGCAATATTGAAGCTAACAAGAAAGTATAGAGCAAGGATGGTAAGAACAATGTTTTGAAGAAAATAACCATTGAATTGAAGAAGGAAATTGTAGGAAAGCATGAGTGTGCTATTCATGTGACTGATCTGGCCTTGGAGTACAAGATGGAAAAATTGGCAATCTAGACTATTTTGAAGAATAAAGACACAATCAAAGGAACTGATGTGGTAAAAGTAGTACAGATGTTAAACAAGCAATGGACACAAGTGCTGGAAGAGGTGGGAAAATTTTTTTAGTGTAGTTGAATGAGAAACATTCTCACCAGCTGGCAGGTGATAGTATTAGTAAAGCTATGATCTGTGAAAAAGCCAGGAAATTGCAGTTATTTACTACAAGAAAACCCTTCTACAAGTGCAACAAGTGATGAATTTAAATCCAGGAGAGGATGGTTTGCTAAATTCCACAAGGCAGTGGCATCCACGGTGTGATAAGACATGGTGAGGCTTCCAGTTCTGACAAGGCTGCTGCACAACCTATGGGAGAATTGGAGGGATTCAGAAGGCAGAAAGATGTGTCACTGAATAAGTGTTCAACTGTGACAAAACAGGGCTGTTCTGGAAGAAGATGCCGAACAGAACCTACACCACACAGGAGGAAAAGACACTGACAGAGCGCAAGTTCATAAAGAACAGACTGAACCTTCAGCTGTGTGGTAACACAGTGGTGATCAGATGAAGCCACTGCAGTTGTAACATTGCAGACCCCACACACATTCCAGGAACAGAATGTGAACAAGGCCACACTGCCTGTCATGTGGAGGGCCATTGCAAAGGTTTGGGTCATGAAGCAACTGTTCATGCAGTGGCTGCAAGGGGTGGCCTCACTCTCTGTTAAGAAATATCTTTCTGACAACTGACTGCCTGAAAGGTGCCTTCTTCTGATGGACAGCACCCCAGCACACCCTCCAGCTATGGTGGATGATATGGAAACTGAGTACGACTTCATAAAAGTCAAGTTCCTATTCCCTGACACCTCTTCTGCAGCACGTGGATCAGCAAGTGACCTGCAGCTTCAAGGATATGTACGCAAAGACACTCTTTGCCAGGTGTTTTAATGTCACTGAAGAGATGTCAACGCTGAAAGAGTTCTGCAAGAAATATTTCAATGTCCTCCACTGCTCATTGACAAAGCCTGGGAAGATGTCACATAACTGACCTTAAACTCAACCTGGAGGGAACTGTGGCTAGAATGTGTCACTAAATGTGACTTTGAAGGGCCTGATGCATGAGCAGTGGAGAAGGCTGGGTCCATGGGCAAGATCATGGGTCTGGACTTTGATGGGGCACACACAGAGGAGCTTGTTGAGGACCGTAGGAGGAGCTGACGATGGAAGAACTTGCTGAAGTCCAGAGTGAGCAGCAGAAGGCACTTGTGAGGAAGACGAAGACAGGGAGGAGGTTAGCAGTGGTGTGATAAAATCCATTATTGAAAAATGGAATGAGTGCCAGGATTTCATCAAGAAGTACCACCCCAATGTAACTAATGAACAGAGTGTTCAATATGGTGAATGATAACATGGTCTCTCATTTCTGGAGGGTTATGCAGTGCAGGAAAAAAAAAGTGACATTAGACAGATTTTTCATCAAATTGACCTTGTGACTAAGAGACAAAGAAGAGAGGAAACCTCTGAAGGAGATCTGCCCAGTGTCCTTATGGAGAGGAACTCTCCATCCAAATAATAACCTCCTCTTCACCCACCTTCCTGCTCTCCATGCCAGAAATCGCAAGCAATGGTAGTGTTCTCTCTCTTCAAACTGTAGTGTATTTTGTTTCATATTTTTGTGGTTAAAAAATACATATAGTTCAGAACGGATTAACCTTATTTACATTGAAACTTATGGGAAAATTTAAGAAATTAAGTCCATGAACTTAGATACCACTGTATACCTCTCAGTTTATTTTGTTAACCAATGGGAAAATGTTGGCTGTAGTAACAGAATTCCTGACCCTAAATAAACTAGATTCTAGTTGTGCTAGTCAAGTTCCTGCTATTATAATGAATGTCTGAGATAATCGACTTATAAAATAAATAAAGCTTTATTTTGGGTGACAGAGAATCAAATCCATGACTTTAGCCCCACTCCTTTCTGCAATGCAGCACATCATGATGGGAGCTCATGGCACAGCAAAACCACTTACCTTGTGGCTAGGTCGATAAAAAGAAAGAAAACAAGGAGCTGGGGTTTCTCTATCCCCTTTGAGGCATTTCCTCAATGATTAAAAGACATCCAACTTGGTCCAAATTCTTACAGGTTCTACCACCTTCGCATAGTGTGACATTGGGGACCAAACATTTACAATATGGCCCAAGGGGGTATATTTATCTGAACCATAACTCTAACTGTGTGTTGTTTTTATGGCAATACAGCTGACAGTGTACTGTTCTAGGAATGTTCATCTTGCCAGGGATGCCAGTGTCTCTTGCTTCTTTCCACCTATATTAATGGTTCTATGACAAGAGCAGCACCTCAAAACACCTTTCCACAAAACACCATCCAAGAGAGTGAGAAAGCCAAGGAGCGGTGAGCGCATCGTCCTCTATCTTTCTGTCTCTATCTTACTGTAGCTCTTTGTCTCCTTCATTGTCTCTCCCTCCCTCCTCCCCTCAGTCTCTCTCTGTCTCTCACTGCCTCTCTGTCCCTCTCTCCCTCTTCCTATCTCTCTCTATCATACAGAGGTGGAGATGGGAGGGAGGATTTTTACTGTCATCCCTGACAGAATTCTCATCATGTGCCATTGATCAGAACAGGGCAAATAAATATAAATACTGAAAATACTGAAAATAAAAATACCATGGAAGTACCTATGCTTTGTGTTTTCTGGGCAGAGATTCTATTGATGTAATTGTCTTCTTATCTCTCCTTCCACACCCTGACTCGTTGCATGTACCTGGTGTCCTTTTACTAGACTCTTCATTCTCCTTTTTAAAATTTACATGTAGAAATAGCCAAAATAGGGCCGGTGATATAGCTCAGTGGTGTAAGCGCCTGCCTGGCAAGTGCAAGGTCCTGAGTTCAGTTCCCGGTATCCACATAAAGAAAAAAAAAAAAAGAAAAGAAATATCCAAAAAAGATTTGTTAATGAATATATGAATTAAATGGGTGCCATGTTAAGAAATAGCCATTTTAACTGGGGTAATTCAGCTGAATTAATTTTTTTAATAAAAATTTCAGCCTCAGTAGCAGAACCATCCTGGTGCCCCTACTATTGACTTATCCAAAAGTTTAAAGCTGAAAATCAACCTATATTCATATGAAGTCATTTCCATTATTATGGATAAATCTTATTTTAATCAAGTATGCCACTATTTTGGCTGATTTATTCCAATAAGAAATACTTAACATTGAAAACTAAAGGAACTAAAATATGTCCTACAAATAGAGATTTTGCAAATATTGTGTTCAAAACATTCTTATGGCAAAGTCAAACATTAAAATATATAATGGTGAGCTTTTATAAGGAAGTCACCAAATGAAGCACATGTCACTCCACTAGTTGACATCTTTTTATTTGTGTATGTGGGTATAGTAAATATATAGCATTTATTTAATTTTTTTCAATTTCCTTGTTACCTGCCTACTAATAGAAATTTGAGGAAGTTCATTTTTAAACTCTTTGTCAGGATATAGCAATGCACATTTCATACACATTTCTTGAAATATTATTGAGAGTTTAAAAGGCAAATGTACATGGTTCTCCTTATTACTGTTATTATTATAAATAACATCTGTGTGCTGGCTGGGTGTGTGGAGTTTTCTGTTCCATCACCTCCCCTGTCAGGAAAGTTGGACAAAACTGATTTAGAAAGACTCCCCTAAAGACAGAAAAGGGAGGAAAAAGGATATTTAGTTGTGAAAACAGGATCTACAAACTAGGGATATGAAAGATTATAGATGACTATTTAGTGATTTTTCTGATTTAAATTAAACCAAATAATCTTTGCATGTTTTTCACTAAAGCATTTTTTAGTTAAAGAAACTCATATACTATTTTTCTTTCAAATTTTTGAAAACGTCTGTGCTGACTCAAAAACAAAACAAAACAAAACAAAACAAAAAAAAAGAGGCTGGAGGGAGACAAATGGAGTGGGGGAGTATGGCAGGATGTATGTGAATAATGAAGAAAAATTTAGAAGCTTCCTGCAAGTGGAAGGTAAAACATCAGGAAAAGAGTTTGGACAAAGTTCGCAGGACCTCTTTCCCACCTAGGGTGACTTCCCTTAAAAGAATGTCTTTTTCCTTTGCCTCTGCCTGTCCTCAGAAAAGTTTTGTTTTGCCTTCCTGAAGGTACTGTACTTTGGATATGGTTTGACCCCAAACTTCTGGTGCTTAAAGCTTGGTCCCTGGTATGTTGGTGTTGAAATGCAGTGGAGCCCTCCGAGGTGGAGCCTGGGAAGAGGAATTAGGCTACTGATGGTCATGACTGCCCTCATGAAGGGATTGATGGTGGCCTCTCAAGAGTGTGTTGAGTCTCCCAGGAGTAGATTAGTTCCTTCAAAAATAGTTTGTTATGAATGATCAGTCTGGTCCCTCCCCATTCTCTTGTTTTCTGTCTTGCCATGTTATATTTCTCCTTTACATTTTTCCAGCCATGTGATGCCATCTGCTATGAGGTTTTCATGAGAGCCTGGCAGATGCAGGTATCATACTCTTGAACCTCCAACACTGTGAGCTACATAAAACTCTTCTCAGTAGAGTGCTTGGCCTCAGGTATTTTGTTGCAGCAACACCCAATGGACTAAGAGATGGGTTGAGTGCACTTAATGTCTGAAAAGGCATAAAATTTTCTGAATGGTTTGTATTCTGTTTTACTGTTCCTAATGCTTTCATATTTAAATTTCTCTTTCTGTATTAGTTCCATTTTTGATACTTAAACTGAAAAAATATGAAATAAAATCATATGCTGGTTAAAAATACAGGTTCCATCTGGGGAAGACATGTGGTGTTTCAGGGTCACATTAATTAGGAAAAATAATGGATATTATTGGTGACCCCACTGGACCTAAATTAAATGACTTCCCCACCAACTCACATTTTAAAAAAGTGATGATTAATGGTCTTTTAAGATTTACAATACATAAAGCACTACAAATAACACATAAATCACCAATGAAATAAGGGGAAAGGAAAAGAAAAATATTTGTACTCTTATTATCAGTATCACACTAGATAAGTTTTTCATCAAGACATCATTTGATGTTTAAGTAATTATAAATTTTAGGAGATGAGTATTCCTTTTCTGGGAGTGTTCTTTAAGGTTACCACTGGTGTAATACTGCAAAGCTTATAAGTTGCTCTTGGATGTTACCACATATAGTTAATATTTTTTAAAAGACTCTGTGAATGGGTCTGTAACTGCATTGAATATAGTAGGGAAGCCATCCCCATTTTCAGAAAAGAGAGCTGATATCTTGAGATATGGAACTGTCTGGGTGATATGGATACTACAGGTGGTTTGGGGAATAGAATAGATGCTTTTGCTACTAGAATCCTTCATTTGTGACTTCTCTAGAGGAAGGGGTCTGGCTAGACAATATTGAGCATCAAAATATTGTCTCTTCATGTACTTTTTGATATTCTATAGCAGCTATCATCTACTTATGAAACTTTCTAAGTAGACCAACATTATGTATGTCATATCTATGCGCTTCAGTTCAACAAAACAGATACTTGAGAATTTAAAAGTATGTTTACAGGCTGAGAAAATAAGATGACAAAAAAAATCATGGTAATAGGATTGCCTGAAGCTGTTTTTAATGAAACACAGACTAGATGGAGGCAAACAGGTAAGTAACTCTGGAATCAGCAGTTGAGGTATTCTTGGCACTGAATACTAGGGTAGGAGTCCACTGAAGCAAGGGCGGGGAAGCTTGGGTTTATTTATCCATTTTTATGAGAAATGAAGTAATCATATATATTTGTTAAAACAAGAAATGAAGCTCTCTGGACTTCTGAATAACATGGAGATGAAGAGCATGTTAGCTAATTATTGGTGACTATAAAAATTTGGACTGAAAGTATCCTGTCCATACTAGAAACAGGAAGATTGAGACCAAGATGGATTTTCTAATGCTGTCAGGAACAAGTGAAGCCCACTTGGGAACTGACTAGGCATCAGGATATGAAGGACAGAGTCACACAATTTTTCTCATTTGGTTGATTAGAATAATGCTGCTACCTTTTCAAAGAACATATGAGAATATAAACTGAAACAGAAAATGATGGATTCCATTTTTAAGCTATCTGAAAAAAGTAACTCACTCAAAAAAAGAATATGTTTAAATACGTCAGGATTCTTTCAAAATTATCAATAATGAGTTCCCTTAAAATGGATATATTCCAATTAGACTAGATATTAAACTCTGAATTTTGAATAAAGTCAAGAAAAAGGTATCATCCAGTTGTGTTCTTACAGTGAGGTCTGATCATATTAATTATCTTTTCTTGGCATGCCCAAAGTAATGTATCATGTATCTAATGAGTGATGAGTTTGCCTTCCAAGGCTAAAATAAGTTTTTTTTACATTCTATTGCATTCCTATTTCAGATTTAAAGAATCAAGTGTATGTAATTTTTTAACCAGTGTCAAGTAGAGCTTATCACAACATGGCATTTGTGATTCATGCCATGGGCCCATTTTGTAGGTGAAAAAGCTTTATTGAAGTACTTCTGCTGCCAGAAATGTGTTCTTTAGTGAAGTCTAAGCAGAAAGGCATTATGCCAAATTTCACACCAATTCAAATCATACTTGGACTAAGCTTTAAGGATGAAATTGATTTTCTGTAACAAAGTTTTACCACCACTGAGAATAGTCAAAAGAAAACACAGTAAGCAATTCTAAAGAGAAACTCCTGAGCTATTAAGTGTGATGACAACCTGATTGGAATAAGTTTCTAGCTTCCCCTAGAAGTGACTACTTTGAAGTATCCGATATTCCTTAAATCTAATATTTCTTCTAGCTTCGGTAAAAAGTTAATTTTATGACTTTATCTTAATATATATGCATATAAAGCCAGGCCTGTTCCTACACACATGCACACATACACACACACACACACACTCCTGAAAGCACATAACTCTATTGGATGCTTGACATATATATTATTTTTCAAATATTTTAAGAGTAGCAAACTAAAGCTCATCTTTTCTAGTATTCTTCTCCACATGAATTTTATGTAGTTCAAACTCTATGTTTCGTTCATTTACTCTTTTTTGTTTGTTTGTTTCTTGAGACAGGGTCTCACTATGTAGTTCAGGCTGGCTTTGAACTCACTATGTAGCCCAGGCTGACCTTGAACTCACAGCAATCTTCCTGCCTCAGATTCCTGAGTGCTGGGATTACAGGCGTGCACCACCACACCCGGCTAGGTTCATTTACTCTTAAAACCACTGCTAGTACATCCTAGAAGAGACATTTATTTCATGCACAAAGACATCTGTGTATCTCTCTGGTTTTTGTTTTTCTAACAAAGAACAACGATCTTATTAATTGCAGACAAAATTACTTTCTGAAGATTTAGAGTCACTGAAGGCTCAGGAAAAGTATTTAAATGTGCTCTGTCATCAGAGGAAAATAAGAAAATAAATGTGATCATCTTTCAGACCTGAGGAGTCACTTAGCTATGTGCCTTCGATCATCTGAGGAAGAAAGCAAGGCAAGGAGGAAGACAGGCTTCAGAGCACTTTATCCAGGGTTGTTTTGAGACTTGGAGCCAGACGAGCGAGATGCAAGATGAAATTCTCTTTGTGCATGCGTGTGTGTGTGTATGTGTGTGTGTGTGGCCACCTACTTGTAAAGAATATAGGTTGCACTGATAATCTCTACAAACTGAAAACATTGATATTTTGGCTCATCTGCCTAAATATTAATGCAGACAGAACTCTAGCATTTTTTTTATTCTTTTTATTCTTTTTGACACACTAGGGATAAAATCCAGAGCCTTGTACATGTGACACAAGTTCTCCACCCACAGTCCAAGAATTTTCTTTTTAAAAATCCCTTGCTGTGACAGCTTATAACACATCCCATCTTGAGTGTGGCACAGGATGGCCAGATATCTGGTTAAATGTTATTTCTAAAAGTGGCTCTAGCAGTGCTTTCTGCATGAGATCAGCATATGAATTGTTGGTCTGCCTCTCCAATGTGACTGCCTCTCCAATGTGATTGGGAGTCATCCAATGCACTTGTAGGGCTAAATTGAAGAATAAGGCAGATGAAACTTGAGTTCACTCTCTCCTTGAGGGCTTGAGCTGGGATATTGGCTCCTATCCTTGGTACTTCTGATTTTCAGGCCTTCCAGTCTCATAATACAATCTATACCACTGTCTCTCCTACACATCATCCTTTGAGGCCTATCACGTGATTTAGACACACATGGGTGAGTCCAACCTGCAGACAATGCATGTTAGGACTATCAGCCTCCATTATTGTGCAAGCCAATTCCTAATAATGAATTTCACTCTAGATATCTATATCTATATGTACCATATATATATTTTTCAGTAATAATTTTATTACTCTGAAGAATCTCCACTAATACATTTGTGTAGAGATAAGTTTAAGAAATAGTATTGCAAGGCAAAGCTTCTCAAATTATAAAATAAATGTGGATTATCCATAGATTATGCTAAAATGCAAACTTTGATTTATCAGATCTGGGAAGGTTCTGAGATTCGCTTTCTTGACCTACTCCCAGGGATGCTGAAGTTGTTGGAATGAGGGCCACACTCTAAGTAGCAATGCTCTTGGGGACTCAAAGTTGAGTTGTTATTCTTATAAAGTAGCCCCACTGATCACAGCCAGCAAAGAGGGAGGGGTTCAAAGGATGAGAGAATGTGGAATCAGGATGCTATTTATCCATAATAAATAAGTAAATACAATTTATAAATATAATTTACAATTTATGAGTTTATAAATTTGGTCTTAGATACCTTATCAGTCAACTTTTTTCATACACAAAGTGAAAAAATGTATTTTAAAGATTTCTCTGGAGAAAAATAAATTCTATTATTATTATTATCATTATTATTATTATTATTATTATTATTACTATTGCAAATGGCTGGGGATATAGCTCAATGGTAGAGCAGTTGCCTAACATGTAGGGTGCCATGAGTTTGATCCCAAGCATCTCAAGTAAACAAACACAAAGAACAACAGAGAAACCTATTATTGCTAGTAAGAGTAAATATTCTTGTCATTAGAGAGATCGATAGTTGAGCATTCACTATACAGACACCAATATGTGTGTTTTTCTTATACACTGACTAATTTTACTCCTACCATTTGGCTGAGAAATAATCTGCCCTCCCTCTGTGCACAAAGTTACTTGTAAACTGCTTAGAGTTTCACAGATTTTTATCATAATGACCTTCCTTTGAGGTTTTGTGGGTCACTTTAAGTGGCTGCTAGTTCTTTCTAAGTTGATGTCAGTACCCCTTTCTTTCTTATTTTCCTAGTTTGTTCAATTTTTGCTCACCTAGAGGAAAGTTAACTTTCACACTGCCTTTTGAAGTGAAGAAAGGGCAAAACCTACCCGAAGTATTTTTTTTTTAATTTTAGTTTATTAGTTCACGTATGTAGTATAAAACGCTTACATTCTTTGTGGGAATTCCGTGCATATGAGACAGATGAGAAGAGCTTGTCTCTCTCATTTGTCTCTGTGCTGGTGATGGGGTTGTGACTTGGCCAGTGGCAGTCTGCCCCCCCCTTGCACCCAAAAGGACTGGGACAGTTTTGTTCAGTGTCTTCCCTGGCTATCACACTGCCATTTTCCCTGAAAATGAGTGCAGCCAGCCTGCGTGGTGCCCCTTCACCACTCCAGCCACTTCAGTTGACACTACTGCACTTTCGAGAACAGAGTGGAAACACAGGAGTAGCTAAGATCAGGAAGGGAGGGTTCTGAGCCTCTTATTTGCACACTCAGCATTTGCAGCAAGCCTTCTAAAAGGTTCCCTGGCTTCAGCCCTCACCCTAACTGAGACAGGTTGGCAGGCTGATTCATGAGAAGCACTTCCAAAGCACACATTGGGTTTTAGTCTAGGAGGGCTCCTCTTGGGTACTAGTGCCCCTTTGCTGTAACACAGGCACTTTTTTTTTTTCTTTTTGTGGGTACCGGAGGTCAACCTCAGGACCTCGCGCGCCAGCAGGTGCCCGTGCCGCTGAGCGATATCACCGGCCCTTTTTTCGTATGTGGGTTCCGGGAGTCGAACTCGGGCCCTCGCGCTTGCCAGGCAGGCGCTTACGCCACTGAGCCATCTCACCGGCCCCAGGCACTTTTAAAATAAAGACTTATTTTCATGTTCCTGTAAACCTCCTTGTGTTTTATTTCTCTGGTAGTGTGGGCTACAAAAGTCCTGTAAATCTAATCAAGAATTTTATCCAGAGTAGTGTGGACAGGGCAGATAACAGAGGTGTTAACACTGGAGAGCTGCAGAGACCAACAGACTATGAAAACCAGCACCAGTGAGAGTCAACCTACGGTGATGCCTACAGCTTATATCAGATGGTGACAGTGACCGGCACCTGGCTGTGTAAACCATTGTCATCTAGTAACATCAGCACTGCCAGCAGAGCTGTACTTGGCCAATTTGTGATTTCCATCTGAATGGAGCAAAAGAACCCTCAGCTGATTGGCAACACATGTACATAATACATCTTACTTTCTTTTTTCACCCCTTCCCCTTCCTTCCTTCCTCCGTCCACACATCGCTTAATCCCCTTCCTGTTTTTGTACATGTTTGCGGTACATAATGTTTACATTCCTTTGTAGAGTTAGTGCATGGACCTAACACATCCTGATTCCTTTCTTTTTTTTTTTTATTTTAAAGAGAAAAAGATAAACAAACAATGAAACAGAGTTTCAAAACAGGTTAGTAGGACAGTTACAGTAGCTGATACATTGTGTATTGTTGCCTTCCTAGTAGTTATTCAGAATACAGGATATAGGCAAACATATCTTGCCTATATCTAAACATATCTTGCCTTGTCTAAACCATATTAGCATAAAACATTCTTTTCAAGGAAGTAAGAGAAGCTAGCTGTATAACTATCTTAACTATCTTGTGCATACATATTTTTTTTCTTTTTCCCTTTCTTCCTTTCCTCTTTCCCCCATCACAGTTTGTCTTTTCTTTTGAACAGTTTCTTTTATGCCTTTAGCTCTTCCCCGTCCCCCTTCCCTTCATCTCTTGTTCCATTTCCACCTTGAGAATGAGCACCTTACTTCCTATTATCTATCTGTATTTTGCTCTTTATTCTCACTCCAAGTTTCCCTTGTGAGAGAAACAATATGATATTTAATCTGTGTGTCTGATTTAATTCACTTAATATTGTGATCTCAAGGTGCATCCATTTTCCTATAAATATCTAGAAAAATAACTACGCTATTCTACCACAAAGCACGAGTTAAACAAATTTTTTATAAATCTCAAGCAAATATTTTTAAAAAGGACTCCAATACCCATTTACAATTCTATTACTTATTCCCCATTTTTTGGAATTTGATTTTTAGCTTAAACATCAGATCAAAATATGCAGGTTTAAATTATTTTAATATTTATATATTTTATAATTTTTCCACTTAAGGAAATAAACAGAGTATTCATGCATACTTCACATCAAAAAGGCAAAAAAAATTTTTGGAAGTTTCTCCAGCTGCCTGTTTTGGAAATCTTTGTTTCCTTCTTGCCTGGTTTGCAGGTGTTCCAAGACATTCAAATTTTTGCGGTATTGGCATATCTTCAGAGCAAAGAGTTGAGTTGAAATTACAAAAATTTAATTAACATTCCTATTTTATGTTGTTAGTGATGGCAGTTTATGGTTTTTATTTTAGCTATAAAATTATACATTAAATTGTTTTAAAAGCATAATTGTTAATAAAGCCACTAGTTCTATACTACCAGTAAATGGTGTTCTTAATATTTTACCTATTACCCCGTTTTCCTAATAATGAAACATCTTTTTTCCTTAACAGCTTAAACATAAAAAAAGTATTTCACTACCAAAATTCTGTATCATCCTTTGCTTCCTTTACTTACTATTCACGTCTTTCTTGCTTTCATGCAAATTTAAAAGCATGAAAAACATTTAAAAATGAGAGGTAAGTGCATATGTATGGAAGTTATCAATTGTCTTAAGGAGAAAATTTCCGTCCTATGACAATGCATTCAGAGATGAAATAAAAAATGACTGGTTGGTACAGCTCTGTGGTAGAGGACTTGCCTAGCATGTGCCAGGCCTTGGGTTCAGTACAGTAAAAAACAAAAACTAAGTCAATTTTATTTCTCTGTGTGCTTCCATAGTGACTAGAAATTTAGAAAGTTTTCAAGAATGACCTTATTTTCCACTTTTTGCCAAGGTAGTCCACTTTTTTTAGGACACTTATCAGTTTGTTAGACAAGAAAGTATGTTTCCTGTGAGGATTTTTGTTTGTTTTAGAAATAAGAAATGTTCACAAAAGGAGTTTGCCTTTACACAGCATGAATCTCAAAAGAATTTTGTTGTCTTTACAGAAAGACACACAAAGAGGCAGTGAGAGAGTGAGATCAAAAGCAATCCTATCCATATATCATTCAAGAATTACCAAACGTTGTAGCACAAACTGAAGTGTTGAAAGATCAAAATGTTGTCTAACCTATCATTTGGAAGAAGTGATAGGAATTCCATCTTCTTGCATATTTTAACATGTTTAAGCATGGCAAGAGAATATAAATTTCTAGGTAAGGGATTATAGACAAGAAACAATTGAAATTCTGCCAATTTTCTTTCTCTTAGGGCACAATTTTGATCTTAATCTGCGTCAAAATTCCTTTCTTAGAATGTTTGTACATAAAGATTTGTGTTGATTCTCTTTTGGAGCTTTAAGGACAAATTACAAATGAGAACAAAGAAAATCTCACAATGGGTTTTCAGTAAGCTTTCCACTAAGTCTCAATGTTGGTAAAAGAAGAGAAACTCTTGAGACTTTCACTCAGTGTGTACGATCAGCTAATCAGTGGATGAGCTGACCTCCCCAGAAGAAAGACGTGGCATAACCACAGTGCGGAAGTTCATAAGTCAAATTCACTCAAATTCTAGAAGTAATGAGAGAAGGGTGACAGGGTGCTGGACAGAGTTCAGGGAGAAACTGAGCAAGGGAGTATGATGAGCAGAACATTTCCACCAAGAAAGTAGGAGTGTTTGAAGCATCCTTCAAAGAAGATAGGAATCTCAGATTACTAAACAAAGCTTCTAAATGAGGAATGCAGAATGTGGTGAGAAAAAAGAAAGTCTTGCAGTAAAATAATAGGAAATTGTAAATACTACGAAAATAAGGTAAAGTGCATTTGATAAATTAGATTTTGCAGGTAGTCCAAAACATGAAATAGGGTTTTTTTCTTCCTTCTTTCCCCTATGATCTGAGATTACTCACATCTTTTAACTTACATAGTGCTGTTTTTCAAAATTAGTCATCATCAGTACACATGAATCGAGTTTCTGTGATGTTTTAAAATATACTCTGAATCATGACATGCAATGCATATGTACGTCATGATTCAGAATACAGATGGATTTTATATTCAAAGTTAAGCTGCATTTTTTCTGCTACAGAGCACCTATGTTATAATTTAATAATATTTTCAATCCAGCAAATCTTACTGCAGTTATATTATTCAGGAAAAAGTCATGGACCAATTTAACTTAGGGCTTGCCTTCATAACCAGACTATTTGTGGTATAATTTATCTAAACTTCCTTCATATGAGAACTGGAAATTGGTAAACAAAACACTCGCAATGAATGAAGAGGTGGAAGTGGGAATATGGGCGGGGAGGAGGGCATTATGTATAATTTGGCTGCCTGAATAGCCAGGAACAAAATGAGGGAGACATGTGCTGGCATCCGGAGAGGAAATTCTAGCAATATTGGATGGTTATAAACAACTTCACTAAATGGCCCAGCTTTTCCAGGTCTTTGTATTCAATCAATTTAAAAACTACAGTCAGATTTTTGTGTGCCATACTGCCCACCTGATCACTTCTATATTAGTACTCAAAATACAGACAATTAAAACAGAGAATTTTTCCTTACTTTTTTATTTTACTTCAAATAATTTTCCAGAGCCGGTTCTTAAACAAAGCCAGCTGTATCTTCACATCCCAATCATTATTATGGAGTCAATTCTAAGAGTGCTTTGATTGCTTTAATGTGGTTTAATTTTGAACATTCTAGTAAAATCTTATAGTACACAAATGGAAAAGCCTACTCAATCTTAAAAAGCGTTTCAAGCATATTTTCATTTTTATTCACATCTTTCCTTCATATTGAAGTTCCTGAATTCATTTAGGGCATTTTCCACTAAATACTTTCTTCAAGGACCCGTGTATAGAAGGCAAGTGATCAGTGTTTTATTCAGCAAAAGCATGTTCAACAGTCTCTTACACATGAACTACATGGAATGGCAGAAGAGTAAAATGGTAAAATCATTTCCTCTTGGGACTGGAGATTGAAAAGTGTGGAAAAGCGTACTTTACCCTATGACAAGTATGCATTTGCCAAAATTATTTTATCACTTCTTTTTTATTTTAATTCCCAATATATGGGAAGACAAGGCAACATAATATAGTGAATGAACATAAGGTAAAAGGTAGATTTTGACCTAAATCTTGTTGTTTACACTTTGGGAGAAAGTTAATCAGCGTATTTTTATTTTATGCCTCTTTAAAAAGGGAATGCATCAAATATTTTGAGGCAGCGAATCTTGATTGTCAACTTGATTGCCTCGAGATATGACAGGAGATTTATAAAGTACACTTCTTTCTGTGTCTGGGTGAGTCCAACCATCACCGCCCTGGCCCCTTTTGCTCTGGGGTTTTCTGCTGCGCTTTGCCTCCCAGCGGTCATGTGTCAGCATCTCTGCTCCACCATGCTGTTCCACGTGACGATTCTGCCTTGCAGGAAGCTGACCATGCACTGAAATCTTTCAAACTCTGAGCTAAAATAAATCCTTCCTCCTTTAAGCTGTGGGCAGTGGACATTTTATCCCAGCAACAGGCAAGCTAACACCCATTTCAGGACCATTCTGAGGATTAGAAATGGTGTAATAGCATATTACTCTTTACTAGCCAACACACACATCATATAAGAGTCTAACCTAGAATAAAAGTAAAGGTATAAAAAATAAAATTTCAAAGGAGGAAACAAGAATGTTTTCAAAAATATGCCTATATAGTGCTTTACTTAGCCTTAAACAAGAATATAATTGAATGTTCTTGTAGCTGACAGTGAATTGTCAGAAATTGCCTACTATTATAGTTTAAATATAAAGTGTCTCCCAAGGTCTCCTGTACTGAGCCCTTAATCCTCCATGAAGCAATGATCAGAGGTGGTATGTAGAGACATGAGAGGATCATAAGGATGCTAAATTAACCAGTGCCATAACCCATGATGACCTCATTAGTTAGATGTGCTATTAACAAGTAGGTGCTACTTGAAGGATGTAGGCCACCGGTGGGCCACCTTTTATATATATTACATATGGTATATATAAATATATATAAATGTATAAATATATATAAATGTATAAATATACAAATATATATATAATGCATATATATGGTAATAATAGATAATACATATTTTTTTCCAATTTTTAAACATGTATTTCCTAAATGCTTGGACTCTCCAGAGTCAGTAGCCATTTTATGCTCATGAGATGAATTGTGGCAGTATGCCTCTTATTCTCATGAAATGAATTGTATCTAGGTTCACCTTGTTGCTTCTAGGTGAGGGCTGGTTGCCAAGGGAACCAATCATGTAGTTCGAGAGTTGGCGCTGCAGTCCTACACTTGACTCTGAGCAGGGAGAAGGGCTAAAAATTTAGTTTGTGAACCAATGACCCATGATTTAGACAATTGTGCCTACCTAATAAGGCTTCTATAAAAACCCCCAAGGACTGAGTTCTGACAGCTTCCAGACAGATGGAGAGATAGAGAATCCTAACATGTGGCCAGTACCCAACAAGAGATGTGAGGTCTCCATGCCGCTTCCCCCATTTCCCACCCTATCAATTTGCATTTCTTCCATCTGGCTATCCATCAGTATCCTTTATCAATAAACTAGTGAATGCAAGCAAATATGTCTTACAGTTCTGTGTTCCTCTCTAGCAAATTAACCAAATGCAGAGTCATGGAAACCCCAATTTATAGCCATTAGGTCATAATAATAGGTGTAACAACCTGTGTCTGTGACTGGATCTGAAGTGGAGAGCAATCTTGTGGGAATGGAACCTTAATGTGTAAGATCTGATACTATCTTTTGGTAGAAAGTGTAAAAATTAAATTGAATTAGTCAACTAGCCGGTAAACTCCAAGTAAACTACCAAAGGGACGCTCTTCTGTAGTCCACGATGGAATAAAAAAGACAGGCTTTTAAAGATACTGTCTGACTGATGGTTTTACTTAAAACGTGATAGAGAAGATTATCCTTGGAGTAGAATAAAAGGTTCTAAAATTTACCTAGGACTCACAACTTTATTCCTGTAAATGTTTATGCTTGACTTGACTTCTGTGTGTTCTGGCATCTGGATTATTAGGAAAGTTTTCTAAGTTAGCTTTAAGGTTATCCCTTTGGTAAGGAGTGGTTTTTTTTTTTTTTTTTTCTTTTGTCTAAAGCAACCCCCATTAAATTTCCTGCATTTTGAAAAGTTCAGAATTTATCCATTGATTCAAATATCTTCCTCAAAAGAACACAGTGACCTCACTCCTAGTTTCTGGTCACACTTGACTTAGGAACACCCAAATCATGTCAACCAACAAAGCTCAAAAAGATGAAGTTGGACTGGGGGGTTTAGCTCGTACAAAAAAAAAAAAAAATAGAAGATGTTGGCTAAATTTTCTCTCAGGATTTTGACCTAAAAATGTGACAATGGGATAAATAGTCATAACAATTAAAATAAAAATGACAGTAGGAATTAATGGTTCCACTAGTAGAAAATGACATGGTAAGCCGAAGTCAGGACTGACTGAGAATAATGAAGAAATGAGATTCCTGGAGCTGTGGATTCCTGGAGCAAGGAAGCAACAGGAAACCAAGGTCCAGTGACGTTCTGGCCAGGCTGTTAGCTTTGATATGGTATCCCACTCTAAGAAGTGGAGGGGTGGGGCCCGTGAGATGGCTCAGCGGCGTAAGCGCCTGCCCGGCAAGCGCGAGGGCCCGAGTTCGACTCCCAGAACCCACATACGAAAAAAGGGGCCGGTGATATCGCTCAGCGGCAGGGGTGCCTGCTGGTGCGTGAGGTCCTGAGGTCGACCCCTGGTACCCACAAAAAAAAAAAAAAAAGAAGTGGAGGGGTACCTGCTTTAAAAATTCACCCCACAAATAGGCCATATATTATGGAATTCATTTACTTAGCAACTTCTTCCTCTTTCAAATTCTCAATAAGATGAACTGATGAGAAAGAAAAAAAATTGTACAATGAAAAACCATCTGAAAAACAAAGAATAAGCATGTGATTAAAGAATGGAAGCAAACAATCAGGACTGAATCACATTCTTGATGAACCCAGAAGCGCTTATTCATAACTTTGCAAATGCTCCTAAAATTATATCAGTTCATGGTGGTGGTGGTGAATTTCATGTCAATCCATCTGGGCAACAATGCCCAGAAATATAGGTGCACACTATTCTGGATGTTTCTGAGAGGGCGATTTCAATAAGATTTACATTTGAATTGGTGGCTGTTGAGTAAAGCGTTTTGCCATCCATAATGTGGTAGACCTTACCAGTCAGTTGAAGTTGTAAATAGAAGAAAAATCTGACTTCCCATAGTGAGAGGGAATTCTAGAAAAGAATGCCTTTGGACTGGCATTGCAAATCTTTTCTGTATCTGAAGCCTGCCAGTCTAACCGAAGCTTCCACAATTGTGTGAGCTACTTCCTGAAAAATTTCTCTCCCTCTCTCTCTCTTTCTCTCTCCATATATATATACACATACATCCATATATATGTTTAGTTTCTCTGGAAGATCCTTACTAACATAAGTTTTGGTATAAAAAATAGAATAAATCATTGTCTTGATGTATTCTGAAGTCAAAAGTCCTAACTGTGGGACAATGTTCCTAGAGTTATATCAGTTCATTTCTTTCCCCCAAACTACATTTAATGTTCTATATCAGGAGTATTGAATTCTCGACATATAATTGCAATTTTTTAATACTTTCACATATACATTAATGCCTTCCCTTTATTACATCCTCATCTTACTTAAGTTAGTGATGACTTTGTTTCCCACTTGAAAATAGCCTAACTAGAATATCCATTTTTAGTGATTTCTACAACAATCTTTGCTCCATGTCCTTTTTTAGTTAACGTGCTTTTGTGCATCTGTGTGTGTGAGCACGTGTGTGTGTGTGTTTGTGTGTGTGTGTAAGGAAGCAAATACGTGGTTTCTCATCTGGAGGGTCATGATGTGTTTTAAGAAGTTTGCCTGCTATGAGGGGTTTGGTATTTCTACCACACAAAATTCCTTATATGCGTATTTTACTATCTCAGCTGCTTCATCAACCAAGTAAAGCATAAACCTCAGGTTAAAGGAGCCATGGCAGTAAAAAATAGAGTTACTTTTGAGACCTGCTCAAATTATGAGAACAATGTGCGATGAAAAATTGATTTTGGTGGTAAAACTACTTTGCTGATAATAATATATAACTTAGAGATCAACTAGAAAAAAATATCAAAAGGCGTATGGTGACTTTGAAAGTAAAAAAGAATCAGTTATATTTTAGTTTCCTTTTTTTTTAAAAGAATGTAGTTGAATAAAATGAACTCTAGAAAGTGGGTTCATATTTAAAATTAGGTTACATTGTACATTTACTAGAGTCAGCTAAAAATCAACCAAGAAAAATACTGGCAATTAATTTCTCTGAATTAGGAAAAATATCATCCAGAGAACTGACTTTTACTATTTATGATTTTCAAGAAATAAATTATAATGAGTGGTGATTTATAGTACTCTGAAACTTAGTGTAAATGAGTTTGTATAAGGATTAGGATGAAACTTGTTACTCACTCTGTCTACAGAAGATGTGACCTTATGAGAATCTAGGCAGCCTCTAGCTTATCACATTTTCCTGATAAAATAAGCTCATTGTCCTTAGGGGGAAATGAGGGATTTTTCCACCAGGGATTTTTGAATGCATATAATATGAACTGGAATGAGATATGTAGAGTACAATAATTTTGAAGCAGGCTGTGGAATAATACTTGTGAAAAAATAGAATAAAATGATTCGATAATTTAATAATTATGTCTGTAGGGCAAGAATAAAATTTGATCTTTTCATTGGATAAGGCAATGTTCCTTTAGGGAAGTAGAGATGGTGTTGATGATGATGATGATGATGATGGTGGCGGTAATGATGGCTCTAATGATAGACATCTAGTCTGTAGTGAATATATATCATTACAATGACTACCTTTCATGTATTATTACTACCCACAATGACCTATGAGTTAGGTGCAGTCATACAAATGAAGAAACTGAAGCACATAAAATTAAATAATATAAGAATTATTCTAAGCTAGTGAATGGTAAAAAATTATTTCATACTAGGTATGGCTGGAAGCTTATGCATTTAACCAGGGTTGTACCATGTTGAACAACAAAAAGAAATAATAAAAGATGTATGAAAATCGTGTGATATAATTATTCATATTTTTATTGCTGGAGAAGTTTGAAAAGATAGACACTACGTATTATGAACCATGGGTGGATCCCTCAGTAAAGTTTTCTTAGAGAATGTGAGTTATGAGTCAGATTTTCCTCATGACTATAATTTGGACAAGCAGATGGGAGAGGCCAGGGTATTACAGACTGGGGAAAAACAGCAGAGACAAAATCACAAAACTATGACCAATGTTATGGAGGATAGGGCGATAAGGTATATAAGGGACTGAAGACAAGATGGCCTGATCAATAAAAATGTGGAAATAGTTGATGTAAGGGAAGTGAGATAGGTAGGTTGTTACACCGTGGAGTGCTTTGGGATCACAGTAAAGTTTACAGAGCAGACACACTCTTAGATTAACCTATGAAAGCGTACATTTGATTCTGAGCTATATATGTTGAAAGTCATGCTAAGGTATACAAAAGAAATGCCAAGAGAAGAGCCCCAAATTTGAAAAAGTAGTCAACAATTTATGTTGGCAACAAAGGCATGAGGTGATGAAGGCCTTGAAAGAGAATGTGATGAGTTCAGTAATAAAGATGATTTTAAATGAGTTTTTAAAAATCACTGTTCTGCAGAATATTTTCATAAGAAAATTTCTAAATGGGTTTCATGTTTACTTTATCTCGATGGAATTCTGCTAAAGAAATTAAGCTTAAATACTGTTAGCTATGGACTACTAAGAAAGAAAGCTTTCAGTAATATGAAGAGACTCACTTTTTAAATAGACTATAGTTTCTACTGAAATGTGATGTTCTCTGCTATGCAAGATTTTCTTAAGGACTAAAGGACCCTTGAGGATATCAGACATTTCAGGAAAAAGTGAGGCTACTATTAGCTTGATGGAATTCTAAGCTTATGTTAATGAATAGAAATTATTATTTTTCAATTGCCATTTTACCAACCAGAAAAAGTTAATGACTCTTATCACCAGAGAATAGTTTGAAAGAGAATGAAAATTATGTGTTAGTATTATGAATTAAGCTCTGCTAGTATTTTATTGTGCAATATGTGCAATTTCTTAGCTTAATAATTGTTTTATGCTTTATCCTTTCTTGTCTTAGTTATAAAAATGTCCTAAATTAAACAGCAAATTAAAATAAGAATTATGACATGAGGAACTGTGTTGAATTGTGAGAAAACAATCATAAGCAAAATGGAGATAATAGCAATGTTTAGATGTAAATTGGATGTATTAGTGTATGTGTTTTGTTTTTTGGAGTAAACTAAATTTTTTAAATTGAACATTAAATAAAAAAATAAAGTTTGTTTTTATGGTATAATGGATATCTTATGTTTCCACTTAATTTGTTTTTTTCAAAACTACTTTAATATAGATTTTATTATTCTTGTTTAAAGACAGATGAGGGGCCGATGAGATGGCTCAGTGGCGTAAGCGCCTGCCTTGCAAGCGTGAGGGCCCGAGTTCGGCTCCCGGATCCCACATACGAAAAAGGGGCCGGTGATATCGCTCAGCAGCACGGGTGCCTGTTGGCGCGTGAGGTCCTGAGGTCGACCCCCCAGTACCCACACAAAAAAAAAAAAAAAGACAGATGAGAACAGCAGATCTTCAATTAATATTAAAATAATTTGGTCACATATCTCACAAATTTGAAAGAAGGAAAGTAAAATTTTAGGGCAGTATGAAAACAATTCCCATTTTTCATCTGAAATTGATGCACCTCACATTGATGTGAATGTGAATCATTAGGGACAGCAGTTGCTGCTTTTCTCACACATTTTGAAGTAATAATGCTAGCTTTTGGATCTCACATTAAGTAATAAGACTCTAAAGTAGGGTTTATCAATTTAGCATTACTGACATTTTAGATTTGACAATTCTTTGATGTGGGTGTTGTCTTACGCATTGTAGGATTTTTAGCAGTTTCTGACTCTCAATAACCAAAGTATCTCTAGGCAGTGCCAAATGTACGCTGAGGTAAAACAATTTTGACTTGAGAACCACAATTTTAGAATATAAATTTCACTTTTCTTCTAGACTGATATATAAAGAACATGCAAAGCTTTTCCATGAGAATGAAAGTTCTAGAGGTCAATTTTCAGATAAAGGTCTTCCATTTGTATTCTTCCTGGAATTGATTTAAGAGTAAGCCTAGAATGTAGGCAGAGGGTAGACTTTTCTTTACTAATGCATCTTCACAATCATCTTCTATTACTTAATGAAGGGCCTGTCTCAAAACATCCAAAATCCTAACATCACTCTTGGCTCCATATATAAATCTGGGAGATACCACATTATATATCAGAATTTAAACTCTGCTGACAAGAAAACACCTAAAATTGAGGTATCTTCTTGGTATACATGTGTTTTTTCTTTGGACAGTATTTTGTTAAGGGCAAAATATTGCGTTAGAAACAGTAATGTTTGACAAATAATGACATAACTGAAATCAGACATATGGCAAGGTACTGCAAAATGATGTGGGAGAAGTACTGATAACTTTCATTTAGCTGCCTGTCCTCTTCCATTTCCTTGCCACTGGTAAAGAAAAACTTAGTCTGGAACAAACATTTCTTGAGATAAAAAATCAAAGGTGGTAGTGCCTTGTTCATCAAAAGAATACGTTTATGCCAAGAGCCTAAGCCTTATAATTATTTATCATAAAATTAAAAATTCACATAAAAAGTTATGTTTCAGAGGGCCGGTGAGATGGCTCAGTGGCGTAAGCGCCTGCCTGGCAAGCGCGAGGGCCTGAGTTCAACTTCCGGAACCCACATAGGAGAAAAGGGCCAGTGATATCGCTCAGCAGCACAAGCGCCTGCTGGCACGCGAGGTCCTGAGGTCGACCCCTGGTATCCACAAAACAAAAAAAAAGTTATGTTTCAGAGTCATGCATTTAATAAAATAACTTGAATTAAAAAATAAAGTTAAAATTTTTTGAAAAAAAATTCTGAGTTGGAAACTTGGTTAGAAAATGAGAACTTGGTTTTCCAGTAAGATTATATAGTAGATGTTTCATAAGCGTAATGACCTAAAGCTATATGGGTAGACAATTTTGATGAAAACAATTTAGAACAAGTGTTTCAAACAATAGGTAATGTAGGCATTATATGTAATAAATGTGAACTAAAATGATAATAATAGCAAAAATAATGAAAATAGGGAAAGAGGATCTAGAGATGGAGAGAGGGAGGTGGGAGGGAAGGGGAATGAGAATTAAAAAGAATCAAGATGTGTTATGTACATGTCCCTACTCCCTAAGATGAATATAAACTACATGTATTGCAAACATGTATTACTAAAATGCTACTTTAAAATTATAGGCATTTTATCAATAGTTATTGTGCTATCAAAATTGTATCTATAATAAGCAGATTGAAACTGGATGCCTATCTCTTACCTGAAACAAAAAACAATCCAAAATGGATTGAAGACTTAGGCATAAAACCTAAAACTTTGAAACTGCTGAAAGAAAACGGGCGAAACAGGTCAAGCCATAGGCACAAACAAAGACTTCCTGAGTAGGACTCTAATAGCAAAGGAAATAACAGCAAGCATCAAGAAATAAAACTGAATCAAATTAAAAAATCTCTGAACGGCAAAGAAAACATTAACAAAATGAAGGGAGAGTCTACAGAATGTAAGGAAATCTTTATTAGCTACTCTTCCCATAGAGGATTAATATCTAGAATATATTAGAAACCCAAAAAAAGTACCACTAAAAAATCAAATAGCCCAATTAATAATTGTGGAAGTGAATTAAATAGATACTTCTCAAAAGAAGAAGTACAAATGATCAGTAAATACGTAAAAAATGTTCAACATCTTCAGCCATTTAGGTAATTCCAATCAAAATTAGATTGAGATTCCATTTCAAGCCAGTCATAATGGCTATCATCAAGAGTACAAAATCAGTAAATGCTTGTGAGAATGCATGGAAAAAGTAACCCTCCCACAGTGCCGGTGGGAATGTAAGTTAGTGAATTACTATAGAATTCAGTATGGAAATTCCTCAAAAAAAAAAATTTAGAGCTACCATTTGACCCAGCTATACCACTCCTTGATATGGACCAAAATGGTGAAATTCAGGATACTATAGGGATATCTATATACCCATGTTTATTGCATAATTAACAGTAACAAAGATATGGAACTAGGCTAGATGCCCATCAGCAGATGAATAGATGAAGAAAACATATGAGTATTATTCAGCCATAATGAAGAATTAAGAATTTTGTTATTTTCAGGAAAATGGATGGATCTGGAGATCACCATGGTGAGACAGAAAAACCAGGCTCAGAAAGCCAAGTATCATATGTTCTCCCTAACATGCAGAATCTGAAAAAAAAATATGACAAAAGACTAGAAGGGAGATTATTATTAGAAAAGAAGGGAAAAGGAGGACGGATGTTCGGTACAAGGAGAGGTAAAAGGGGATGGATATGAGCAAAATATATTACACTCATTAAAATTTGCCCCAAAATATGAAACTATGGAGGAGCACAGTGTAAAGGGGTGAGATGGGACACAAAAATGACAAAGTATGTTACATGTATGTACAAATCTGTCAAAATGAAACACATTGATTTGTATAACCAATATACAATAATAAAAGGTGTGAAACAATAAAAGTGTATCTAAGTTCCTTCTGATGGTATAGATTCAACATAGCATCTTTACAGAAAAAAACAAAAAATATACATTCAACTGCTATTTAATAAAATTTGATGAAACCTGTCTAATATATTTTCTAGACATCGAAAAAGTGAATAACCCTAATGATTTTGGGGAAATTTTGGCAACCCATATTTTCTCCAATTCTTTTATTCCACTAAAATTAAAAGCAAGCCAAGCCTGATCAATTTGATAACTGACAGATTTTTACAAATAATTGACAACAATTTAAAGTTATTTGATATTTGGCACATATTTGAAAGGAAGTAAAAATGTGCTTATTTATGTGATCATGGTTTCTTAGAACACACAAGCATAAAAAGGAAATTTATGCTGACTTCTATATCATCCTAATGATAAAGTAGTGTTTACTAATACTCAGATGATGATTGGGAAAAACACTTATTGGGGCTTGGCCACTGATGTTCAATGCAACACTCCTGACATGAAAAATCGGTGTTCTACAGTGTCTTTTGGGTTAATAAGGCTTTGATAGAGATACTTTGTGGTCTAGGCTCACCCCAGTGTGATTTCTTTCCTTTTTATTCTCCTAGGTGTCATTCCTCCTCCCTGTCCCCATTTCACTTCCAATAAACCTATTCCTATCTTAAATTATCATGATATTTTCTTCTAGAATGACCCAAATAATACAATGCTTGATAGTTATGCAATGGAGTGTATATAACTGCATAAAATTGCAATATCACACTTTGTTATTCATAGCAGATAGTTCCAGGATCTCCCCCAAAACAGCAAAAATCAAAAATGCTCGAATCCTTTATATGAAATGAAACTTTAAACCATCTTGTATTCAATGTAAATGTTAGGTACATGATTTTTATATTGTAATGTTTAAGAAATAATGACCAAAAAATTCTGTTCATGATACACGTTTTAAAAATATTTTGTTATGTGTTCAGTAGGATCTATGGATGTGGACCTTGGATATATTGAGGGTTAAATGCATGTAATGGTTATATAATTTATTATTAATTTTACCAGTCTAATATAAATATTTTAATGTTGTTTTATTCCTGAAAGCTGTTTAGAATATCGGATTATAGCATGGTAATGTTTAAATTTTTATTTAGGTATCTAATTTTATTACAAAGGAGTACGACAGGAAATTAAAAGGCTTTGAAGCATAAATATATTTTTTAGGCTGAAAATCTGGACTTCCAGTTCAAGAGGAAAAGTAGATGATATTAACATTTGTGGTAGAAAAACGATTGCACATATTATATTTTTGAATGGCTAAAGGTAAGTTTGGAATTGTGATTTTATTAGATTACTTTTATTATATTATAAAAATGATGCAAAATTATAAATGTCAATAATTATATTATCTGAAGTTGTTTTTGCCTTGCTGAAATTTATAGCACAAAATTTTAGAAGTACATTAAATTTTAAAATGCTTGAAAGGAATCAATACTATTTTTCAAACTTCATTTATATGGGAAATTCAATATTTTTCATGGATGTTTATTTTTCTTTAAAATTTCTAGCTCTTCTTCTTATTCCTCCCATTATCTAATATACTTGCTTCCAATTTCATTGAGAAAAAGAGAAACAACAAAAAGAAAATTTCCATCACCTTTTTTTCATTTCTAGTGAAATGAGCTTCCCGTGTCCTATGTTATGCATTGCCTTTCCTTCCTAGAACTACGGACGTTATGGAATTGCTTACATCTAAACCAAGCCAGTCCACTATATCGTACCTATTGCTTTTTTCATGTTCAAAACTTTCCCCCAGAAATTCTATTATTCCTCTTACAAATAAACCAAAAAATTATCTCGAGCCAATAAGCCACTCCACCTATCATCCCATTTCTTTGCACCCTGTAACATTCTAATCAACACTTTCACCACCAGACCTCACCAAGCCAGCTATTGTCAATGTCTTCAATGAGCTGCTAATTCCAAAGGTCAGTTCTCAATCCTTAGGGCTTCATCTGTCAGCATCCTTTAACAAGCTGATCACTCCTTTCCCTTGAAACACTCTCTTCCTTCCCTTCCGGGGCAGCAGACTTTCATGTGTTCACTGCACCGTTTTTGTTGCATTTGCTTATGTCTCTTGATTTTCTGAAATTTCATAAGTTCCACTTATCCAGGATTCACTCTCAGGCCTTTTCTATTTTCACTCACTATTTCAGAGAACTCTCATCCAATACTGTGGGTTTAAATAATGATGACTCTCAATTTTAAATCTTCAGCCTGGAAATTCTCTTCTGAGTAGAGATTTGTATATTAGAAATCCTACTTATTTGTATCCACTCGATTATGTAACACTTCAGAAAAAATCTTGGATTAGCTTCTTGGCTACTATTTGGTTTTATTTATTTTTTATTTTTTATTTTTATATTTTTTTTGTGGGTACTGGGGGTCAACCTCAAACTATTTGGTTTTAAATGTATCTACTATTTGATTTTTTTTCTATTATTAACATATATCCAGAATCTCATACTTACATATTGTGATATGGGTTGAGATATCTATTACTTCTTGCTAAGATTTCACTGCAGTCATTCTTCTTTAGTTCTCTGCAGCAGCACACTAACACGGCATACGGAGTTAGCTTCTTAGAACACGTCAGGTTATGGATTATTCTGTTCAAAATTCACTAAAATCTTTCCTCCTGGCAGAAAATAAAGACCAAAATCTCTATAAATATCAGGAAGATTCCACATGCACAGACTTCTATCCCATCCCTACCCTCTGATCATAAACCTCTCTGACTTTATTCTAAATTCCACATTGCTTGGTCTGTCTTCACCTCCAGCCACTTTGGGCTCTTTGCTGTTCATTATCCATACACCGTTCAGTAAACACGTGCCTGGAGAAAATATGTATCCATCTACATGTCTCTATACACATACACATTTAAGTGTAGTGTGTTGGCCTTTTTGGAGATAAAAATGAAAAATACATAGTTATCTCCAAATTTAATAAATAGAACGTTGAACCCATGCCTGGATTTTAAGCTCCTTTTCTTATGTCACTAAACTTGTTTTAAAGATGCACGGACAGGGAACAATTCTTTATAGAATTGTTTAACTATTTCTTTTATAAAAGTTAATTTTCATTGTGTTTCTGGAGCTAGTGGAAGTAGTTTTAAGATAATGGAAGATGAAATCAAAGAGATAAAGTCACTGACCTCCTATTCACTCAAAATGAAATCTAATTTCCTTGTAAACAGTCTCTTAGAAGAAAGCGACCACAGCAATGAATGTAAATATGCAGTGTGATAAGTAGGGATATGTGACTGTGAGTAAACAGTCTTTTTGTTTGAAATCATTAAGACACCTCACATTTAAAACATTGAAACACAGGAAACCAGAAGTTACTTAGTAGGTTCCAAGGAATATTGTTAAGGGCCCTAGAATTTAACCGGCAACAGAGGCTTAAATTTCCCGCATTTTACCAACTAATCCATTTTTCATTAAAGTTTAAAGAATCTGTTTGCAATAGAAGTGCTATTGATTTTGAAACCATGGCCCATGTAGAAATTGTTTCACTTTTGTTGTTTCCTGTATTTGTATTGGGACATAGCAAGTAAAACTCTTCAATTTAAGGAGTGGATATAGCTGAGTCAACATTTATCCAGTGTGCTTTGCTCTAAGCTGAGGGTGACAGAAAGAAAACAAAAATTTTAATCATTAAGCTATTGAGTACATTCCAGTAAATAGTGTCTAACTTTGAACACCAAGGGGTAATATTTTGGGATTTTGTAAAATAAAAAGGAAGCCGATCAGCTGTTCTAGGGATGTGTTTTGAAGGTGAATACAGAGTCAATTCCTCTACTCCCGTAAAAGAAAATTATGCATAGAAGAGGGTAGGGTAAGTGACCCATCTGTAACAATGGAGAAACAGACCCTTGGAGTTTGCTTCCTATACTTTTTGTCTCAAGCTAACGCCTCTGATCCTCTGAGTACGACTATTCCAGAAACAGAAAGAAAAATAATAAAGCAAGTTCTTTAGAATCCTTCTGTGTTCCAGGAGGAGTGAATAAGGCCTAGCCAGTGGAGAGTAAGGAGAGAGAGACAGCTTCTCTAATAGCTGGTGAAACAGCATCATCTCTAAAGCTGAATATCACAGTCTTTCGATGGACCTCGCCATCCCCATTCCAAACTAATGGACAGAATTATGGGAACTTTATTTTTTCCCTAATTTGGCGGTATCAATCTTATTTCCTTAAATCATTTCAGAGCATGTTATTAATTTGCCTCAATAAGTAGACTCCACATTTTTCCAAAGACAGTAAAGCTCTTCATTTCAAATCTAAACATAAAGGGAAACTTGTTATTCCTTCTAGACAAAATGCATCAACTAATTTTTGTTATAGAAGAAGACCCTGACCACAGAGATTAGCTTCCCTTACTTCCTGTCTCAGTGTTAAAACTTAAATTATCACTTCAATAAAGCCAGTTAAATCAACTAAGGCTACAGGTAATTAAAATTAAATTCACACTCTAGAGCTGCACTCTCTAATGTGATAGGCACTAGCCATGTGTATTTAAGTTTAATTTACTTAAAATTAAGTAAAAATAAAAATTAAGTTCTTTATGCAAACACATTTCAAACATTCTTTAGCTGCGTGTAACTATCATAATGGACTGCACACATATAGCATATTTTCATTATAACATACACAGCACACATATAGCATTTCCATTATAAAAAATCAGTGCTATTGGAAAATGCTACTCAAAAACAAAGACAAGAAAAAAAAAGGGAGGCAAATAATATAATTGAAATACTGTTAAGGAATGATAATTTATATTTGTTTCATCTAATACATACATATATATATATATAAAGGCCACCTTTAAAATATATAAGCATCATTAACTAGTTAAAATTAAATATAAACATGGATTTTATCAGTTGAGTAATACTCTCCCCTTGTTTTTCCTAGACATTTCTCTGAGACAGTTAACTGAGTTGTAGTAGGCATCGTATATTTGTCTCTTCATTTGTCAACCTGAGAGACTTCCATGTAGTCTGGAATCAACACAAGCAATAAAACTGAATTTCAGAACCAAGAAATACAACATAACATAAAAAGGAAAAGTTAGAGAGAGCCATAGAAGGTGGTGTTCTTGTTTTGAAGTTTGATGGGGTATTTTTCTTCATTTGTTTTTTCATTTCAGTTTTTGTTTTGACTAATTTCTTTCTTTTGTTTTTTGTTTTGGTTTTGCCTAATTAATTCAAGAAATAATTACATTTAAAAGGAAAGTGGATTATATTTCGGGAAACTCTTAGAAACAAGGGAGTAGCCATACCATTTTGTGATAAGGAAAGGAGAAATGTGCAGATAATCAAGAAAATTAAAACAAACCAAATAGTTTGTAAATAAGGAGTCACTAAATTGAGGAATACTCTATCTCTTCATGAACTGTTTTATTCTGTAAAATATGTTATTGCCATTACTTTGTACCAAATTTGTCTTGGATTTTGTCAAAATGTAGATACCACTAAGCTGCATTTTTATTAAGGTTTAAGTTAGGATGGCTCAAAGCCCTGCCACACCATTTACAACTCTCATGGCCCCTCAGTTATTTCTGTAAATCACCTAATAATCTCACACCTGAATTACTCCATTTAGGCAATTGTTGGCTGCCTCTGCCAACAGTGTCCTCCATGAATACATTAGCGGTACAACTAGAATGTGCTCAGTGCCACTACCAAGTTCTCCTCTGATCTGTAGTGAGATTGGGGATGAATGTCTAAAAAGAAACATTTTCTACTAGGCTACCTTCTGTGCCATCCTATCACACATCATCGCCAGTGCTACAAATTTATGGAAGGACACAACTCCCAGAGGCTTCACTTCACAGGTCATAAAGCCAACCCTTTAGACTGGTGGAAGACTGCTCTTATGCCATTCATTTATATCACCTCCTATCATGTCCAAAGACACAAAGACAGATTCATGCCTCTTTTTACCAGATAAATAAATAAATGAATCTCCTGTGGATAACTTATAAACTAAATTTACATTGGAGAGAGAGGGGGATTGAAAACTTATAAACTCATCTAAAATTTAGACACTGAGACCCAGTCTGTTTTCATCTAATAATGTTATACTACATTATAATTGGCCTTGGTCCTGTGAGCATACGCAGCAATGATGCACTTTGCAGTGTAGAGTTAAGGGTGTCCTGTTTAGCTATCTGGCTCTCCAACTGTTGACCCGCCTTGAAGCCAACCCCTGATGATTTTCCTCCTACATTTGGTAAAAAGTAGTGTTGCTTCTACCTGTGGTGGAAAAACTTCAGCTTCAAGATGGTTTCTACAGATGTTGTTCTGAGTGCCTAAGTAAAACCCATTTTCCTTCCCCATGACTAAGGATTTAGAGTGTTCATATATATTCAAGATCAGTGGGTACAAATTTGTGAGGTTTTTCTTGGTGGTGTTGTTTGCAAGGCTGACGACCAAACCCAGGACTTCAGGCACGCTAGGCAAATGCTCTACTTCTGTGCTGCAATTCTAACCCTAGACCTGTATTTTATATATGCTAAGATGTGTCTGGGAAGACCTAGAGAGATGAAATGAAGGAATAATTCACTGAAATGCATGTGTGTGTTACCTACTTCCCGAGTCGCAAAATGAAAGTGATAAAAAAGAAGAATGCTATCAGTTAAAGTAAAAGTGGATTCTAAAAATCAAGTATTCAGGTAAAAAGATACCAGCTCCCTGTTATTGTCTCCTTTCATCTCTCTAAAGCTTGACAGAGCTTCTAGTCTTGTTACTCATAGATTCAGAATTTCTCTCTCTTTTCGGGTATCAGTACCTCTAATGACAGGTGACTCTTAATAAATATTTTTTAACAAATGTTTATTGAAAAGCAGCTATACTTCCACTTCATGGTGACAAATGAAACAAAACTTATTGGTTACAAGAGTATTAAAATATAAAATAGCGATAAATCTCATCACAAAATTTACAAGACCTATATACTGAAAACTAGAAAACATTACAGAGAAATTAAAAATTTCAAAAACATTTTAAGGTGAAACACTTGAAGATAACAATTTTCTATGAAAATCTGGAAGACTTGAAATCATTAAAACAATTTTGAAAAGGAAGAAAAAACTTTGGAAGGCTAACATGACATTATTTCCAGAATTAATATACATTTATAATATCTTATTTACTCTTTCAGCTTCTCCCACTAGGGAGACAATATGATGCTTGCACACAAGAGTTGGGTTTATTTGGCTTATGAGTATGGACTAGAGTTGCATCCATTTACCTATAAAAGTCTCCAGTTATCATTTTATCCTCTTAATAAATTTTGTTCACGAGAGTTCTACAGCTATTTTTGTTTCATTCATTTTTGCTGACAATGCAATTCTACTTCTAAAACTCCTTTCACATGCCATAGGTTTCATAGAACAAGCAAAGACCAAGGATTAATATATTTTATATATTTGTATATGAAAATTATATCCAAAGAATACCCTACAGAGATGGAAAATTAAAATAGAAGAAAAGGACATGAAGTAATCAATACTATTGCAAGAGTGCATGGAGGAATTGAAAAGAAGCACCCTGGTCTTTGGGTGTTACCTGCTTGACAGGGAGAGATACTGAGATGTTTCTTTTTGTTTTTTGTTTCTTGTATGTGTGTACCGGGAGTTGAACTGAGGACCACACGCTTGCCGGGTAGGCGCTTATGCTGCTGAGCTATATCACTGGCCCAGTGAGATGTTCTTAGAAGGAATTTAAAACCATGAACTTGGATAAGACACTGGGGGGATCAGAAGAAGACTGCTTGTTAAGAAGAGCTAGGTCATGATCTGTGTTCACAAATTTAGTGTGCTTTGTTGTCAGTACCACACAGTGCCATGTTTAGTACTAGCCTGGAATCAGCTTGAGTCTTAACAGAACTGAGATTGCTGCTTTGTAGGCGAGTAGCTTTTCTCAGGTTGACAATGGTTAATGAGGTCACTTTTTCTCCTCTGTGAAGTGAGGTTCAAGATACTTTACCTCTATGAGACCTAGGAAAGTTGAACTGAGAGACAGAAATAAGGATATTATTTTTTTCCTTTGGTTATCACTGAATAACATGAAATTATTTTATATGGTAAAGGAAAAGTAATGTCTGTGATGTAAATGGTATTTTACAATTTTCTACCAGTTATATGATCTTTAAAATTTTTTTGATTTTCTTTCTCAGTACCTTCCTATTCAGCATAAATGTGCAAATGTAATTTAAATCCATAACTCGCGGGGAATGTCAGGTTCTTGTCAATGAACACCCTCCTGCTTTCAATATACATAGAGAATATTGCACTGTCCTGCTCTAAATAGAATATTTCAGTTTATTCCAGAAATGAAAACAGTTTGATTATTCAGCAACAAATGTGTATATAGTACATTAATATCATATGCTAGAATTTTACAGGACTCAAGCTTCTCAAAATACAGCTAATAAAATGTTGCCTATACTGGTATTCAACAGAAAGACCTTCAGTCATTTTTGGTGCACAGCTATTACATAAATATTAAAGCATGTTAATAACTTTCTACTGCACATGTATGCCACATGCTTATGTATACAAGCCTTTGTGTCAGGACTAGAGGACTGATTCAGACTTAGAATATGATTTCTGTATTAAAATACAATTTATTATTTTATATCATGAAATATAATAATTGTATGAACAAATTATATAAACAAAATAATTTATGCCATGTGATGTGATATGCCACACCATCACATGCATGATCTATTTTCTAGAGACTTGGCTTTCTTAAATATTCTCTCACTAATTCAAATAATTGTCAGCTAACCCTTGGATATCTACATAGCTATCATTTGCTCTCCCTTCCTCTGGAACTTTGCCATCCTGAGCCAGCCTGCCTTTATGCAAAAGATTATTTCTAAAGGGTTGTTATTGGTTAGTTATTTCTGTCAGTTTTGGCCCTGGGAGCGAAGAAAGAAGGGTTTAGATAGGGTAGCCCAAAAAAAAAAAAGGTAGAGGTGAAGTTCCTGGTATTTTTTTTTGCAAAGAGATTACATGTGCTGTTTATATTAAACCAAGTTCAGATGTGTACAGTTCCCTTAGAAATGGTAAAAACCAAATTTGATTATTAGTGAAAGCTTGAAACTAAATAAACCAAGGTGTGGCTTATATGTAGAACAGTTGGATTCATTTAGCAATAGCAAATGCCTACATATTATGCACATAGACTTCACTCTGACATCTAGAGCAACACCTTTCAAACATCTGCGGCCATTTCAAAGGAAGCTAAGGGAAAGAAAGCGCATTGATCAAAGATGCAAATCCCATTTCACTTTTGGAAAGCCACTTTGAGGATGAATGCCACCATTCATTGGAAGGCAACATCAAAGGTAGATCTAAATCATCACATATTGGCTCTGAAAGGGAATCGAAACAAGCAAATTTGATTAAGTACTATGGGTTGTCAGTGATTAAAAATCCCTGTGTGAATAGATGGACTTAGAAAGAAAAGATTATGGCTCCTGAATCTTCAGTGGAAAGACCCCACCACCTTTCTATTTCAACCTCCCCAAAATCTCTTTTTTTCCTACAAAGCAAATAACAATGTTATTAGAAGGATATATCATGCATTCTCCAAACTGTTCATCTTCTTCTCCAACTTCATGTCACAACACTCATCTTTAACTCTAATATTTGTAGGTCTTTGTGTACATGTGTCTGCTTCAGCCTCTTTTTCAAGAAGCAGTTCAGGCACCACTACCTCCCAGAAGCCCGCCTGATTCTGCTCATTCAGTAGGTGCTGTTGCCTTCACTGCCACCACACCATTATCCATCAGCTGCAGGGAATCTTAGCCAAAACCTCTCAGTTTCAGTCTTCTTGGGCAAGTCCTTCAGCCAAATGGAAGCCATTTTTCCCTAGATTGGAATGCAGTGAACTACAGCTAGCCTACAGCTCAATTCCAGGCCACCATCTGTTTTTGTGATTAAAATTTCATTGAAATACAGCCATGCCCATTTGTTCACACATTGTCTTTTACTACAGAGACAAAGCAGTTGCAACACATACTAAATGGCCCTAAAACCGAAAGCAGTGACAAGGCTTTTACTGAAAAAGTTTACTGATCTCTAGATGGTACAAGGTGTGTGACTAAGTTTGTGTTATAATTTGTGCAGTAGAGTTTGCAATTCTCTGAAAATATCATACTAAACCAAACCTCTAGAAGATATCACAACATTATTTAGCTTTTCTCCTGTTCTACTTTGCTTCTTTCTTTCTATTTTACTTTATTCACTTTTCCTGAGAGCACTCCTCCAATTCTTCACTAAAATAAATTTCACTGGCTCAACTCTATACTTTATACTCTATACTCTAGAGAACTTGACTTAAGATGGTTAGTACCAGGAGTGGTCAGTCCTAGGTAGCAGATATTAAAATATACTAATATTGATTTCTGAATAGGTGGATGATAATGAAAATTTCATCATTGGTGGTGGGGGAGTTTTGAAATCTCTTTCTAATACGTTGAAACTGTGTGATTGCCAGGGTTGAGGTGCTAGCTAGGGTAATAATTTGGATACAGTAGGAAGTGTGATAGAAATAGTAAGCAAAAGGACTATAGAATTGGGAACTAAAACTATGAATCATGATTCCACAAAATAAAAACTAAGATGTGTAACTATAACTATCAACAAATTAATTGTAGGATTCTCAGTGTGAGAGGCAGGGAGATTCCTTGTAAGCACTTAACAAGAGTCTATCTCCTGCAGGTAGAGAACACATAGTGAAATATCGGACATGAAGAATTCTAATCTTGTGCAAAATTTAGGGACTTGACCAGGACTCTAAAAATAGACACGGACATACTCAGAAAGGGAAACTTTCCATATTCAATAATTCTGAATTCCCAGTTTTTCTCTTACCTTCTGGATTTGCACAAGTGGCGCACTCATCATTTTTGGAAGAAAGGATCCATCCTTTTCCATGATGATTACACAAAAGCCCTAAATAGGCTACCACTAACAGAATGCTGGCCTTCCCTGTGAACCTGTTATCTTCACTTTCTCAGCAGCACACTCATAATCAGAATCATAGCTTTGTGAATTCAACCTGAGACTTTCCCTTTTTGTTACAAGAATTGATATATTATTTGCTGTAGGAATGGCCAGCATGTACCCAAAGGAATGCAGAAGGTAAACCTAGTAGCAGATCCTAAGGGTGCTGGTCCAATGTGGGTAGAGAAAGCAAGACAATAAACAGGCAGAAGGGAGAGTTAGTTGATATACGGGCACAAGATTTCCTAGAAAGCATTGTGTGATGTCCACCATACTGATGGGATAGTTCAAATAGCTTAGTTGATTGATCAAGGATCTGGATGGAAGTGTACGACTGGAGGGTCAGCAGCTGGGAAGTCTAGGACAGAGCCGTATGTAATAAACTACAGGAATGAGCACAAAGAATGAATTTCATTGCACCAAATATTAATGTCCACTAGGCAATACCCAAGTGGACAGAGCAACTCAGGGGATAAATGGCAGACAGCCCCTCTCCTTGGTTAACTTTTATTCACAATGCATTCCTAAAACAATTAGTCATGGCAGCAGGGGTGGAGATTTAACCATAGTCCATAAACACAGGGAACCTCTCACCGTGCCTGAGATTCTAAGTGGAAACAGAAAAACTCAGAATGTTGTTATCTCTCATAACACACTTCTCCATCTTCCATACACAAAGCCAGGTTTAGAAAGGTATTTTAATTATGTTTGTTTGGAGATACAAGGAACACACAATTGCAGTCTCTCTACATATGGTCCTTGCAATGCCCTTGACACATCTATGAAAATTGATTCTTAGCTTAACCATCAACATTTTGCTAATTCCTCCAACTGTAACCTGAGGTTGTGCAATAAAATTAAGCTTTATTTTATCTCTTCCTTTTTTTTATATTGTGGTATTTCATACGGGTAAGAACTTCCCTATAACGAGATACATTTGTGTTGAAAGTGTCTGTTATATTTCTGTCAATAGATAATAAATTAAAGATAAAGAGCATGTGTTGCAGCCCTGAAACTGTCCACAGAATAAAACATGGAAAGGGGTAGAGATTCCGTTCTTATTAATCATCATTATTTTGTAAAAACATCAACTCTCCTCCCATCTCTATCCTCTATAAACTTTATCACAATCTTCTGCTTTTCATCAAAGTAGACTCCTGCTTAGCTATGCTTATGCCCAAAAATGAGTCAGCCAAGGACAAGGTTAAATTGTAATAAGGCAAAGGGGCAAACAAAGTGTGCCTGGATCTTCTCCCCTTCCTCTAAAGGCTGAAAGATATCTGCTTCAAAGCAAAAAATGTGAAGACTGAAAACTGAGGAGTGATATGCTTTCTTTATTGTTTAATTATAATAAATCTAGAAAACCTATCTTCAGATATAATGTAAAGCAAATCTTCTTGTGAAGGAGTAAAAGAAAAATAAAGCTATCACACACTAAGTTTTAAAATGAGATAGAAGCCTTTTAAAGAAGTACATATTCTAAAACAAGACACTAAGAGAAATGTCAGGAAAAAATATTCACGTTTGGCTAAAATCTGACTTCTGAATTATGGTGTGAAAGAGATTTTTCTCATTATCTCACTTCTTTATTTACCCTCTAGTTTCTTAGAATCACTTGGTTTGTGACTTTATAGAATGTATAAATATAGTAAAATGCTAGAATGAGAATTCTTTGAAATTTCCACTAACATCGATATTTAGAGAAATTCATATTTTATGATGTAGGTAAAGCAAATGTTGCAATATAAGAATTATCTTATATTTAGGCTTTGCAACTCAATAGCTGTGAATAGAACTCTCTGAGCTTCAAATTTGTAACCTCTCAAATGGGACTCCGTCACCTTAAAATGGTAATGTGACAATGAAATTTTATAGCACATATGAAAGTGCCTGGCTAAAAGTGCCAGGATTATAGTTGATCTGTCTGGTTTCCTCTTTTATTATTTTCTTAATTCCGTTGAAAAAATATAAATAAAAAAGGAAAGATAAATCAAAAACATAAAATGAGTCTCAGATTATCAGACCATGAATATATATGTTTTGCAACATTTTTATAGTTTTCTGCAATTCTAATTTGCATTGTGCTTACCTTTTACAACACAGTCACTCTTATGTAGATGTAGGAAACAGTTTTTATGTAATATTAAAGTGTAATTTCTAAATGTATATATATATATATATATATATATATATATATATATATATATATGGTCAGTAACCTCTTAGAAACTATGTTTTTTGAGACAAAATACTGTAATAGAAATTACCTTGGTCTTTTAATAAGGTTTCAGTTTGATTCACAGTCAGCACTAATTACATATTTACATTTTTATCTAAGAAATTGGTACAATATAGTTAGCATTAGGTCCAGATTAGTTAATCCCGAAAACACTATGAAAATGGAGTAGTAGGTAACTCTGGAATAAACTTAAGCTATTTATGTAAAAATTAATTTTCCCAAATACCTTAATTCAAACTAGATCTTGCAATTTAAAAACTATTGAATATTTTGCCATTTTAATCTTACTTTTTTTATTCTCTTGCAAACAGCTGATTCAGCAGAAGTGTGAAGAAGTCATTTTTTTTTACGTTTGAACTCAAAAATCACTGATACAAATTTTTAAAATAAATTTTTACAAAAATAAATAACTCAGCTTTCAAACACCACTGTTCTTGCTCACTCACTCAGAAGAAAACGCACAATGCTCTACAGTTTTGCCAGCTTCCTGGGATTATTCTATCTTATGTTCTCTTTCTACCTAGTAGTTCTCAAATTTGACTGAATACTAAAATAAACATTGTATATTTGAATCCACTTATACATAAGGTTAAAACAGAGATGAATTAGCATTAATGTGGATTGGTCATTTTTAAAAAATAATTTTGGCAAATGATATAAGCAAGAATTGCAGGGGAAGGATAAAGCCCAGACCCAGGATTTCCTAAGCCAATACTTTCACTCAGCTATTTTCACATCTGAAAAAAGAGGTAAAGTAAAAATATGTCTAAAGAAATAAAGACGCCAATGAGAATTACATAAAGAAGGCTTTGAAGACACATATTACATGCTGTGTAATGCTTGTAAATACCAGCAATATAATAGAAATGATTTAGAAACCAATTACAAATTCTGGAGATAAAAAGTACAATAACTGAAATGAAAATTGTACTAGATGAGCTCAAAAGCATAATCAAGACTTCCCAGTCTGAGAAACAGAGCACAAATAGAAGAAATTGAATAGAACCTGAAAGACTCAGGGAACACCAAATATGTTATACACACACACGTGCACACACATAAACACACACAGACATAAATATGGAGTTCCAAAAGTGGAGGAAAGAAACAGGCAAAAAAAGTATTTGAAGAAAAATTTCAAAGAAAAATATTCACTCATTACAAAGCTCAATGAATTCAAGTAGTGCATACAAAGATCTAACTTAAGTACATTATAGTCAAATGACTTAAAGCTCAACAAAGGAATTTTGAAAGAATATAGAATGTGAGAAATAATCACAAACAAAAGGTGCTCTGTAGTATCAACGACAATTTTCTCATCAGTAACTATGGAAATCAGAGGCAGTGGGATGATATATTCAAACTGCTGAAAAGAAAAACAAACTGAGATTCAAGATTTCTACAGCCAACAAACTATCTTTTAAAAAGAAAGACAAACTTAGGTAATCTGAGATGAATAAAAACTGAGAGAATTCATCATGAGCATATCTACCTTAAAGAAATATTAAAATTATACCCTAAGGCTGAAGAACATTAACCAATAATTAAAATCCACGGAATAACAACAGACCACTGATAAAGACTGGATCTTCAAAATCTCTGTTGAGATCCTTGGCTCATTCTTTCTCCTTACAGGCTGTCTGGCTGAAAGAAGAGAATTCAGTGGAGAATTTGATCCTCATGATAGGATAGAACTACAAAGTTGAAGTAATCTGCATGCTATAATCTTGATGAATGCTGATCGCATATCACTTGCACTGAGCAGTTAAAAGAAAAATATGTTTTTCTTGGTTAAAAAATAAAAGGTACCAAAAAGTATCAAAGACCTAAATGTAAAACCCAAAACTATGATAAGACATTAGGGAAAAAAAATCTTCATAACATTGGATTTGGGAATGATTACTTGGATATGATACCAAAAGTATAAGTAATAAAAGAAAAATTGACAAATTGGACTACATCACAATTTAAAGCTTCTATGCATCAAATGCATTTTATGAGTAAAATTTACAATCTATAGGATGTAAGTTGTGTATCTGATAAAGTGTTTGATCGATGAGATTTTGTAATTCTGAACTTCATTTTCTATGCTCAGACTTTGATTGATGATTGATTGATTGATTGATTGATATCATCTTACCCAAGTGCCTAATGCTCTGGAGTTCTCCCTAATGGATGTGTCATGCCTCTTGCACAGCATGCCTCCTCTGAGTCACAGTTTTTTCCTATATGCACATTAGAATTCTGATTAGAACTTTATATCACCACATCCCTACCCAAGACAATTTGAATGAAAAATTTTAGGACTAGGGCCAAACACTTTGCATGCTTTCAAGTTCATCACAAGCTTATATGCATAATGTGATATGAGCCTTTCTTGGTTTTTCTTTGAATAGTTTGTCTCTTTTTTACTATTGCTTCCCTGTTCTATTAAGAAAAAAAGAACTTAGTATTTTATTAATTCATTCCCAAGTGTGAGTAATTGCTATTAGATTAAAACTGTTACCTTTTCAGGAAGGGAGAATAAATATAAATGTCTGCCTTAGGTAAAACACAAGGACAATTGGTGGTAATTTCTTTTTTTCTTTTTCTTTCTTTCTTTCTTTTTTGGGGGGGTACTGGGAATAGAACTCAGGACCTCGTGCTTGCCAGGCAGGCACTGTGCTGCTGAGCTGTATCTCTGGCCCGTGGTGGTAATTTCTTGGATTACAAAAATATTCTAACTGACTTTTAACCAAGTGGTATTTTTTGTTTCTTCATACAAATATGATGCAGACATTACTTACCCAGCCTGTAACTAAGCCTACTCTAAGATATATTTCCTGAGTGATTCAGACACTTAATATTGTCTTCTTTAAAAAACAACAAGATGGGGCCGGTGAGACGGCTCAGCGGCTTAAGCGCCTGCCTTGCAAGCGCGAAGGCCCGAGTTCGACTCCCGGAACCCACATACGAAAAAGGGGCCGGTGATATCGCTCAGCGGCACGGGTGCCTGTTGGCGCATGAGGTCCTGAGGTCGTCCCCCCGGTACCCACAAAAAAAAAAAAAAAAAAAAAAAAAAAAAAAAAAAAAAAACAAGATAGAATGTAAACATTTAAAGAACCATAAAATCAAATTCCTTGGTCAAATCAATTTAGAAAGGATTTCCTTCTATAATGTCTCCTGGAAATTACCATTCTATGCTTGTGAGAGGACCTATGACAATTCCATCCAATCAGACAGTAGGTTTTGTATATTACTTAGCATTCTCCCTAATCATTTCAACAGTGTAATCTTTCATTAAACTACAACTTGATACAAGTGTGTAGCAGACCACAATTTGGGAAGTGTAATTAAACATGCTATAGGCTGAATTATTTCTCCCCCAAATTCATGTTGAGATTCTAACTCCCAGAACGTCAGGATGCAACTCTATTGGAAGATAGGGTGGTAATTTAAGTGGTGAGTAAGGGTAAGTGAGATCATTACCTGTCCCTTAATTTAGTAAAGCTCTATCCTTAAAAGAAGAAAAGACTGGGATACCAGTAAGACAGGTAAGGACAAAGGAAGAAGGCAGCCATTTGAGGTAGGAAGGAGGCCTCAAAATAAAACCTCGATTTCAGGTTTCTAGCATCGAAGACTAGAGAAGGTAAATTTCAGTCATTTAAGCTACACAGTCTCTAGTCCTCTTTGTGGAAGCCCTAGCAAACTAACACATAACGAAATTATATACTACACACTTTTAGGCATTTAATGATATGATTAAGGGAAGTTAGGATACAACATGTGGTAATTTAATATCAACAATTATAGTATTAATACCCCTGAATAGTTCCAGTGCTCTGCAAGTTTATAAAACATGGCACTATTTATTGTCCTCACTACCCCCCTAAAGACAGGGTCAGTCATACAGTATTTTTATCCATTTTGTAAGTGAGGGAAAAGTCTTATGGAATATGAAAGATTTACCAAAAGTTATATGTCCAACGTGTACTGTTGATGTGACAATAATTCAGAGGTTCTTTGATTCCATGTAGAGGAGAGTAAAACAATTATGACAGACTTGTCTCAAAATAATCCATCAATAAACACTTCCCAAATGGCAAATTAACATCCAAGCTGATATTCACAAAAGAAGTCCAGTAAGAATAATTACAAGCCTCCATTTATGGGAACATTTTATAGAAAGTAATGTGTCTCTTTAAAAAAGTAGCACTCATTTATAGCTTAGATAAAAAATATTCTGTCTTCTAATTGCTCTCTCAATACACAAGATTTTTTTTGTTTTGTTTTCTTTGGTTTTGTTACACTGGGAATTGAACCCAGGGCCTTTTGTTCTCAGTTATATCCCAATTCTATGCATGTGTGTATGCAGGATGACGCGGGATCCAGGTAAATTGCAGGCTGAGCTTGCAGTTGTGATACCCTGCTTCAACCTCCCAGAGTGCTGGGATTATAGGCTTGTCAACAGGATTCTTTATAATGGATTTGTAAGTATCGCTTGAGAAAACAGGGTCACAGTGTCCAGTAAGTATGTACAGCATAAGCGGAAGTATATGAGAAAACCGAGGCCATATAGCAGGACATTCTCAAAAAGGGATGGAGATGATATCAATTAGGCATATAAAAATGAGAGAGGTTGCAAGAGTCTGGAAAAAATTATTATCCATAATATCACATACAAGTTACCATATTTTTGGCCTGACATATTGGGGGTTTGAATTTGTCTAACTCAGCATACATTGCTTGAAATTATTTAGCAAATGAGAATATATTTTAGTTAAGGAAAATCCAGTAGTTTATTCTGATACAAAAATATATTTGCATAATAAAAATTTTATTACATTATTTCACCATGTGATCAATGCAAATTGTGACTTTGATCTGTCCTATAAAACAGCCCTAGTGTTAACCAGTAATGCAAATATTCATATCTGCACTGGTGGACCAATGAATTCATCACAGAATTAGTTAATATCGGTGTCTTAAATATGTGTCTTAAGTTTCAGATAAAGTTTTGAGTTATGTTATACATTCCAAATAATCAAAGTATGGCATATAGTTAAAATAAGTTATTGTCTCCTACTTTCCCTTTCTTGTTAATTTTTAAAATAGTGAATTGTTTTTAAATTTTTCTACATTTACAAGGGCTAAAATTTCTGTGGTTTTAAGAAAATGCAGGAGGAAATTTAAAAATACTATAAAGTTTATAAATAAATCACCTTTTTCTGGAGTAAAGATTTTCCTTTAGGTAAATTTAAATCATACACTTATTTTACCATAATAAATCACCATTGTTATCTTCTCAATCATGTTCATTCAAATCATGACACAACGAGGTGTCAATAGCTACTTAAATATGAATAATCTTCACTTAGTCAAAATTGCAACATAATGAATAAAATCATACCTGAGGGAAAAGCAAGCCTTTTATCTAGTAAAAGATACATGAAGGTATTTAGTTAAGTCATGTTTTAACTAGAAATTAGAAATTCTTTCTGAAAATATCAACCTTAATCACGCTGATGTACTTCCAAACATCTTTAGACTCTTTCCAAGTCTGAGATTGAATACTGCAAAATGTTGCACTCAAAGCACACTTTCTGTTTTATCTTTAGCAGTTTTTATTTCAATTCAGTGATGCAGTTCATGGTATTGTAAATTTCCCACTAACTAGGTTAAAGAAGGCTTACAAAAATGGTGTTCTCTTTTCTCCTGATTATGTTAAATAACAAATATGAGAAAATATTGTACCATTTAAAAACTAACTTTTATATGTAACCATTATTTCAGTCTTAAAACTTCACAGCACAAAATGTGACAGGGAAAATTCAAGAAATCCTATATGAAATATGGGTGTAAAACAATTGGGAAAAAAATGCATCAAACTTATACCTAAAATATGTTCAATAGTGTCTTTTATAAACATTAAAATGACTGTTTTACTTGGAAACAGTTCTATAGTTTAAAACATTTGGACAGGGGCTGGTGAGATGGCTCAGCAGCCTACGCGCCTGCCTGGCAAGAGCAAGGGCCCGAGTTCGACTCCCAGAACCCACATACGAAAAAAGGGCCGGTGATATCGCTCAGCTGCATGGGCACCTGCTGGCACGCGAGGTCCTGAGATCGACCCCCAGTACCCACAAAAAAATATAAATAAATAAATAAATAAAACATTTGGACAGCCATCACGAAATACATAATCAGGAAATACATATTTTTATTGATAGTTCCTCTATGTACTATTGACTATAGATCATTAAAATTCACATAGTTATAACCAAAATTGAGTATCCATACATTCTTCCAAGCCTTAACAAAATTTTAATGTCTTGAAAAACACATTGTGCTTCACCCCACTTTTAAACTATTGTTTTTATTCCATATGCAGACAGGATGCAGGAGCCTTACCAGAGCCTGCTCAGTATCAATGGTTTTATTCTATTCTTTCATGGTGTCTGCTTTCATGGCCCTGTACTAACGGCACGGCTGCTCTTGTTGAGTATGCAGCAGCAAGAAGATGACAGCCAAGCACAGAAACATCAGTCGGCTGTAGTAAGAGCTCGATTCATTGTGAGCTTAAGCAAATACCCTTTGAAGTGAAGCTTAGAGATGGGAGTTAAAAAATTATCTAATACTTACCTGGCTATGTGATCAAGGGCACATCGCTAGCTTTTCTCAGCACTTTTTTTTTTTTTTTGTAATAAAGAGAAAACTTGTCTACACAACGCATTGTGTTTTGTACCTATTATGACTTGCCCGTCAGTTCACAACTTCATTTCATGTGAAAGAGTAAACAGCTCCCACAGGGCAGTGCTGTCATTTTGCAGTGGAAAAATATAAATCTAATTTCTTGCCTTTTCCTGAAACTTATGAAGGTGGAAATAGATGTTTAATATTAATAACATCTGACTCTTTGACTTTCTATTGCTTAACTTGGTCTTTAAAAATAAGCAAAACTATTCTATTCTTTCAATAAATTTCACCAGCCTTCCCTACGTGACTATGACTATCACTGTCCTTAATCTGTGACTGCAAGGAAGTGACCCAGAACTCTTCATTGGACAAAGCCAAACTGCAGGTGATGTAGAAAAACAAGCAAATAAACCCAAAACAAAGGCAAACATGCAAAAGCATTCCAGTTCACTTTTGAAATAGGTATGGCTATACCTACCAAGTAATACAACATCTTTAATTACTTTATAAGGAAATACACTGGGGAAAAATGAAATACTGGTAATGATGATAATAAGAAAATACAACAAATTAATTTTCCGGTATCTCATAGATTTAATAATTTGATTCACAGAAAATGTACAGTGAAATGAATGCTTTCTGTCCAGATTCTGTAGTCTAACTCTGAACATATTGCATATAAGGCATTTTTTAAATTTTTGTGTTAGACTAATTAATTTAATATTGCTAATGAGAGAGACAGAGACAGAGAGAGACAGAGACAGATAGAGAGAGAGAGAAAAAGAGATTTTTAAGAGGCTGTTAGGGCTAGATTAGAAAGAGTTAGTGTAACAGAAAATGACCCCCACCCAACCAGTATACTTCTGTTTCTTAGTTGCCCAGTTAGTAGTTCCTGTTGCAGTTCTGGTTGCTTCTGTCTCCTAGAAACGGCTGGTCACTGCGATACATAGCTGGTCACTATGGTACATATTGTAAGAACCAATCAAAGACAGCCAAGTACTCTACCTCCATACTTCCTCTTTGCAATCCCATAAAAACCTCCCTCCCTGAGTTTTCAGGGCCCGATAGTTTGGGAATCATCTCAATCAGTGCCCATCAATGTAAAATAAATCTGCCTCCAAATCCTGGGTGTCATTTCAGAGTTTCTGCTTGTTGCAGCAGTAGAAGAGAAAGAACTTTAAATTACTACTGGTAGCTATAGAAGGAGATCACCACATTAGTAATATTTTCCCTATTACTACTAAGTTTTGGTCTTTGAATATATTCATCAGGATATCAAAACTTTACTGGAAAACTATTATTATTTCCTGTTCTACCTATCACATCTCCTTCATTATATTGGGGAAAGATGTAGCCCGTAACACTTCTGTTCTCCATTCTCTCAACCTAGTTCATCTCCATTTAGTACATAGATGATGGTTGTGTTTATCACTTCTACATTTATCTAGTCAAAAATTTTCCCTGAGTGGGATTCAAATGTCCAGTAGTCTTTTTAGATATCACCACTTGGATGTCTATTAGACACCTAAAATTTAATTTAATCTCCACCCTACAAAGCAATCATGTTCCCGTACCCACCTTCCCAGTCCTTCCCGTTCTCAGGGATTTTCAATGACTTTCACCAGTTTCTCTAGTGAAACTTGTGTAGTCATCCCTAATTTTCTCTTTCCTTCACATTCATCCTTCAGTCTAAGATCTACTTCAACTTTTCGAAATCTCAGCTTGAGTTACAGATGAAAAAATTGCATATGTTTATTGTGTACAATAGGATTTTTTTAAATTTGTACAGTAGGAAATGATTACTAAACCCAAGATAACATATTCATCATTTCACATAATATCTTTGTGGTAATGAGGATATTTATGATGTAGCTTTGTGTCAGTTTTCAAATATACAACAAATTATTAACAATAATCACCATGCTGTAGAGTAGAATTCTAGAATTTATTTATTCTATATAACTGAAACTTTGTATACTTTGACCAAAATTTCCTTGTTCTCATACTACCCAGCTCTTGACAACCATCATCCTGTCCTTAAATTCTTTGAGTTGAGCACTTTTTAGTTTTCGAAAATGAGTGAAATTATATTTGACTTTGTGCTTAGTGTATAGTACTTAAAATAATGTTCACTAGGTTCATCTTTGTTGGCACAAATCACAGAATTTCTTACTTTTGAAGACTCAAAAATGTGGATTTTATAAAAATTCCCCATTTCCTCATGCCCTTCTAAGGACCCATAAGCTGACTTTATATTTTGGCTGTTGTGAATCTTGCTTCAAAGAGTGCAGAAGAACAGATATCTGTTTGACATACTAATTTCATTTCCTTGGGATGTGTAGCAAGTGGTAGAATTATGAGATTATATGGAAATTCAAGTTTTTAAGCTTTTGAAAAACTCAGTGGCTTTTGTAATGACAGCCCTAATTTATTTCTGAAAGTGCACAAGTATTCCATATTCTCCACATCTTCATCAATTCTTGTTATCTTTTTTTTTATGATAGCTATTCTAACAGGTGTAAGATAATATCTGTGCTTTTAATTTGCATTTCCCCGATCATTATTTTATTTTATTTATTCATTTTGTATGAATATAAAATGGTGATTTAACACAGACCCTTTGTACTGAGAGAAATCCCTAGACCCCCTTATTTTGGTGAGAGGGGTAGGGTCTTCCTGAGTCATTAAGTTGGCCAAGCTATACTCAAACCTGTAATCCTCTTGCCTCAGCCTTCCAGAGTATTGGGATTACCAGCAGTGATGGCATTTGCCCATTTAAAAAAAAATACTCTTTTTTAAACTTATTAATACATGTTTGTGACATATAGTATTTACATTCAGCTTTGGGAACGATACACATACACGCATAACACATCTTCATCATTTTTACTCATGTAGCCTAGCCAACCTCCTCTCTCCCTCCCTTAGCAGATTTCCTTCTCATCACTAAAGGTTACCTCTTTGCTTTGTTTAACATGATTCTTTAACTTTGCTCTTTAAGTTATTTATATTTTGGGCCTTTATATTAGAAAGATCATTGGATATTTAACCTTTTGTGACTGACTTATTTTACTTAGCATAACGATCTTAAGATCTATTTTTCCAACAAATGACTCATCTTTATTCTTTTTTATGGCTGAATAGTACTCCACTGTGCATATATATTTTCTTTATCCATTCATTTGATGATGGCCATATAGACTGCTTCCATGACTTTGCTGCTGTGAGTTGTGCTGCTGTGAACTTGGGTATGTATTGCTATAGTAGGATGAATTCAGTTCTCCTGGGAAGATATCCAGGAGAAATATAGCTGAATCAAACAATTTCTATTTTTAGTTTTTGAGGAATTTCCATACTGACTTCCAAAGTGGTGGCACCAGTTTACATTCCCACCAACAATGGAGAAGGGTCCCATTTTCTCCAGCAGGTGCTGTGTTTTGAGTCCTTGATGATACAGTGAACTGAAATCTAAGTGTTGTTTTCATTTGCATTTCTCTAATAATTTGCCCAATTTTAAATTGAGTAATTTAGATTCTTGCTATTCATTTGTTTTATTTTTTGTATAGTTTGGATATTAGCCTTTTATTAGGTGGATAGTTTGCAATATTTTCTCCCACTCCATAGGTTGTCTTTTCACCCTGTCATTTCTTTTGCTCTGCAGTTGTTTCTTTTCCTGTTTTTTTCTTAGTTTAATGTGATCCCAGTTGTGTGTTTCTCTTATTGTTTGTGTCATATAAACATTTATTTTAAGACCAATGTTTTGCAGATTTCTCCCTATATTTTCTTCAAGTACTTTTAACAGTTTTATTATGAGTGTTCAAATTGTAAACAAATTTATAGTTCATTTTTGTATCTAATATGAAAAAAATGTAAGATTTCATCATTTCATATGTGCAAATCCATTTTTTCCTATGTCATTTACTGAAGAGCCTGTCAATTTCCCATTGTGTGCTCTTGGCACCTTTGTCAAAGATCAATTGACCATATATAGTGAGTGTATTTCTAAGCTCTCTATTCTTTTACACTGGTATATATTTGCATTTATAGCAGAAACATTTTTTTTATTACCACAGATTTGTAGTAAGTATATTTTAAAGCAGGTATTGTGATATCTCCAGCTTTGTTCTCTTTTTCAAGAGTGCTTTGGATATTTGAAGTCTTCTGTAGTTTCATATAAATTTTTCACTGTTTTTATTTCTGTGAAAAATGTCACTGGCATTTTGATAGAGGTTGCACTGAATTTGTCAATTGCTTTTGGTAACACAAATGTACATTTTCTCCATATTATGAACACAAGACATCTTTCTATCTATTGGTGTCTTCTTTAATTCCATTCATTAGTACCTTGTAGTTTTCAGGGTGTATATCTTTCATCTCTTGTTTTAATTTATGAGGCTAGCATTACCCTTGTGCCAAAGCAAGAAAAAGTACATAAAAATAAAAGAAAATTATGGTTCAGTTAATGAGCAAAAATCCTCTGCAAAATGAGAGCAAACTTAATTCAACAACACACTGAAATAATTCTACATCATGATAAATATTATTTATTCTTGGGATGCAAGTAATGTCCAAAACGTATATTATGCACAACATTAACAGGATGTTGGATTAAGAAAGTCATATAATCATCTCAATAGTGGCAAAAAAATACTTTTGACAAAATCCTTTAATAATAAAAATAAAACAATTCTTAACAAAGTAGATGTAGAAGAAATGCATATCTACAGAATAAAGTGCCATACATGACAGTCCACAGCTAACATTGTTGCAAAAATGAAAAGCTTTTTCCACTATCAGAAATGACACAAAGAGGCACACTCTAGCCTCTTCTTTTCAAGATGGTACTGAAAATCCCTTGCAGAATAATCTTGCAAGAAAATAAATAGCAGAAATTTACATTAGAAAGAAACAAGTTGAATTATTTCTGCCACATAGACAATGTAATAATCATCATCAATATAAAAATTCTAAGGACTCTACCAAAAAATCCAGAATTGATAAGCTAATTCATTAAAATTTCAAGATACAGAAATTAACAATAAAAATCCAATAGCATTTCTATACATTAACAGCTGTCCTATCTGAAATACAAATTGAGGAAAATCCCATTTATGATAACTTTTATACAACAGTAATAAATTTAACTAAGGAGGCTTTTGTACCACTTGCTTTGAAATTGAAAAATTGTCCAAACCCTACTTTTTTTATATGACCATCATTACAGTTATACAAATTGTGAAGGCAGTGTTCTTACTTATTAGTTTTAAAATAAACAAGTCACATGAAAATAGGCATTCTAGGAACATGTGACAAAGAAAAGTAATCAGAAAAATAATTTTAGGAACATGGAATTATTGTGCTGCCATTAAAAACCAAAGGCTTCTGTGATCAAAATAATTTTGAAATACTGAGTTTAGCAGTTTAAAATAGGTTCACATGCTAGTCAATTTCTCAGGTACTTTAAAATGATGATATTCATCAAGAATTTCAAAGAGAATGATATGTCCCTCTCATTCCCTTTCTTTACTTATTTTTCTTTAACAGAGATGCTCTCTTTGCTGTTCAGAAAATATGCCAACCACACTTCTGCTCCATAGCATTTGGACTTGATTTGTTCTGTATTAAATGTCTCTCAAATAATTTTTCTTTAGCTTATTCCTCACTTGGTTCAGATTTCTGTTGAAATATTGACATAAGAGGAAATCTTCTTGACTGGCGTGTTTGAAAAAGGTACTTCTCTTTCCCCATCTCTTATCTTTCTATTATAGTTACTCTTCTTCATACTGCAATGATGGCTAGTTTTATCTGCCAACTTGACTAGGCTTTCATGCCCAGATATTTATTCAAGCACCGGCCTAGAGGTTATGGTGGAGGCATCTGGATGTGCTTAACACAATCAGTTGAATTTACACTAAGATTACTTTTACTATGGTTGACCCTCATCTAATTATTGAAGGCCTAAAGAGCAAATAAAAAGAGGTTTCCCAGAGAGGAAGAAATTCTGCCTCAAGATTGGAATGTAGAAATCTTCCCTGGACTTTCAGCCAGCCTACTGCCCTGCAGACCTCAGCCTCAAAGCTGTCATATTAATTTTTGCCTGGGTTTCCAGACAGGTGGACTGCCCTACAAGTGTGTATCTTCCAGCCACTATAATAAGGTAAATCAATTCTGAAAAATAAAAAAAATGAATCTCTGTGATCCCACACACACATAGCTAGTCACTACCTTTCTAACATATTATTGGTTGTTCATTTGTGTATTTGCTCCGCAAATTCATTAGGCAGGATTTGTTTTTCTTTGATTCACTCTTAAATTTCGTGTTCTAGGAATGTGTCAGGAAACAAGAGTCCCTTGTTGAGTGAATTAGGTTATTCTGTGAACAATTTAAATCAGAGTAAAGAAAGCAAAAATAACAACATGATAAACAAACAGAAAGAGTTTACTTAATGAAATCACCATGCATCTTTAAGTATTTCAAAGAAATGATGTGTAGGTATCTGTATGCAAAGTGTAAAATTAATTAACAATATCATCTGACATATCCTCTCTTTTAAAGACACAACCTGACTTCTTCCTAGTGCATATTTAATAAGTGCCACAAATTTTCACATTTGTGACATTTAATACTGGCAAATATTTTACAAGTCAAGTAAGTGCACCGTATTATTATATAAGAAAACTAAGGCTCCAAACATTGAAGTATGACATAATTTTGTTGTGCTGAGTGAAATACTCCCTTTAATAGAAAATCAGATTGAAACACATATTTTATTATTAGAGTGACTGTAGGTCATCAGAAGGAACAAATACTCTTGCTTTTTTATTATATTTTCAACACAGCTGTAGATTCAACTTTGCATCATCTATTACAAAGGAACAAACACATTTCAGGTCAGTGTGGTGGTATGGAGTAACATGAGATCGTTTACATGGCAGTTCCTATAGCAATTAATACAGGTAAGAAATTTGAAAATTATACATTTTTAATTTATTTAATTATTTCTTGATTTTAGGAGTCAAAACCAAATATGCAAGACTTAAACTGACATATTGTCACAAGGCTATGCCCAAGGAGAGCAACCTATTGACCCTACAACTTGATAGGAAGATCGATAGACTGACAGATAGATTAATGCAAAGCTGAAGAACATTTACTAGCTGATGCTGTGGTGTCACTAAGAATATAATTCTTCCTCGTCGTGTGAAGATTATTTTACATCAGCTTTAAACCTAGTTCTAAAATGATCAAGTTTATAAGAAGCTCTTGTGTGACTTTCTACCTTTATGAAAATAATTTGTTATATATCATTTAAACATAAAATAGTAGCTGTTATTTATGTATGTATGAAATTATATTTACTCCACTTTTGTTATGGAAAATTTAGCTTTATTATATTTAACTAATTATAACTTCAACTGATTTTATTATGATGAATTCAACAAGCATAAAACCTGGCGGTTAACACCTGTTTCCTTCTCTGTACAATTATACTACTAACAAAAAAGCAAAGATGCTGATTATGGTAAAGATTTTCATAGCCAAATACCAATCTCCACTTTTTCCTTCATGATTTTTATGACCTTATGTAGAGAGAACTCAATAAATGTAAACTAAATATGAATTATTTCATAATCTGAGCTCCCCATTTCAAAGAAATAAAAGTATCATGAAAAAAGTCCCATAAAATCAAGTCACTGAAGTTGTGTTTTGTTAGTAATTTATAAAATTATGCATACCTACAAAGGCTGGTCTCAATTATCCTGATAATTTTCTTCACATCAGCATTCAATTACTATTGTAGTTTGGGTGTGTTTTCAGAAATCCAGCTATTTCAGTGGAAGAATTGGTAGCCTGTCTGAAAATCTGAACTTGCTTACTTGCTTAGATTTTTACTAATAATTGTGTTTGAAGCCAGGGATTTATCAAAGGCTTACATTTTCATCAAAGTGTTTGGCAATATTTGGGAAATATTTTACAATCTCTGCTGTTCAAAGGAAAACATTGTCTTTGCCTTTAATGACCAAAGCATTTACTTTTTCTTGGAAATGTTTTCAGCTGAAGAAAAGGGTTTTCATTTAGAAACGTAAACATTTTGGCTGTTAGGGTGGTACCAAATAAAAGACTCCCTGATTGCTTTAAATGAGCCATTTAGAAAATCCTTGCCAATGTAGACATAGCCAGTCAATGTTCTACAATGTGTCAAAGTGTTCCACCTTCTTTGGTGCTTTGTAAATCACACGAGGGATTTGAGTAAATTAAGTTGGCTTTTTCACTAGAAACCAGATGTTGCACTTCCACCAATAATTTTTACTTGGGAAAACAATGTATTATTAAAGTGACTATGAGCCATGCAATCAGGGAGAAATACCACATCTGGCTGTCAAGTTATATGCCAAGATTCAACCTGCTGCAATAGAAAGTCTTCAACGTAACACTTGACTCACTACTAGCTAAAGTCTGAGATAACACAGAATGATCACCAAATCTGTAGATTCTAGGATGTGTGATAGACCATAGCATACAGTTTAAAGCACCTCTACTATGTTTAGGAACTAAGATGGAACAGAATGCATATGTGGCAAGAAACTCCTGTCAATAAATCTAATTTAAATCAAAGTCTTACTTGTAGGCAGTTGATCTAGATTCTGAAGGAAACATGCTCAAACAATGTAGGATACACAAGAAGGAGAGAGGGAAAAGGGAGGGGGTTTAGAAGTTTAGAATGGTAGAAAAAAAAAGATGGAAGGAAGAAAGGAAGGAGGGAGGAAGGGAAGGAAAGAAGGAAGGAGAGAAGGAAGAGAAGGATAGAAAGCTAGAAAGAAAGAAAGGAAAGGAGAATGAGAGGGAAGGAGGAAAGGAAGGCAGGAAGGAGGGACAGAAGGAAGAAAGGGGAGTGAGGGATGAGAGAAGACAGTAAGGGGATGGAAGAAACTTTCAAAACTCGAAGTATACTCAAAAACTAGGATTAGAGGTCCCATTCTACCCAGCTATTTCCTTCTGGATATCTTACCAGAAGAATTAAAACATCATACCACAGTGATATATATGCCTCCATGTTTATAGCAGCACAGTTTATAAAAGCTAGATCTTAGAAACAACCCAAAAGCCCATCAACCGAGGAATGGATAACAAAGATGTGGTATTTTCATATGATGGAGTACTACTCAGCCATAAAGCAGGATAAACTTGAGACTTCTATAGGTAAAGGGATGCAACTTGAGATCATACTCATAAATGAAATAAATCAGACTCACATGTGTAAACAGCATATTGTCTTCCTGGTGTGAGAAAATGAAAGAGTAAATAAGTTCTAAAAGGTACCATAGATATTGTGAAGTGGGAAGAAATTGTTCAAAAGGGAAAAAGGAACTAGGATGGGTGAAAGGGGAAAGGACAGTAGAGAAAAGGGAAAAAATGCAAGTCAGTTATACTATTGCTGTCTCTTAGTTCATTAAAAATGAAGGTTTGTGCTAATATCAATTAGAGAAATTTTTATGCCCGTATCTTGTACCTTGAGCAACTACATTAGAGATAACAACATGTAATGTATTAACTATTGTTATTCTCCTATTATTTTGTTACAAAATTTTGTTTTACCTTTTTTCCATAAAAAAAAAATGTGAAAAAAAATGAAAAACTTGAAGTATATTTATCATTCTAATATATTTCCTAAACCTTCCAGACTGTGGCTATAAATCATTACACTTTTTTCATAGACAGGATTCCTAATTACTAGATGCCTAGTCGTTTTAAGAATTCACCGTTGTTGGGCCGGTGAGATGGCTCAGTGGCATAAGCGCCTGCCTTGCAAGCGCGAGGGCCCGAGTTCGACTCCCGGATCCCACATACGAAAAAGGGGCCGGTGATATCGCTCAGCAGCATGAGTGCCTGTTGGCGCGCGAGGTCCTGAGGTCGACCCCCCGGTACCCACAAAAAAAAAAAAAAAAAAAAAAAAAAGAATTCACCATTGTTGTTATTGTTTTGTTTTTGTTTTTCTGGGCATCCTCAGAGAAGTATCTCATAGATACCAATAATGTGTCCAGCAGGTACTGCATGAGGTCTCCCATATTTCTCTCCTCTTATTTTCACACCTGCTAGTCCCCTGCAGTGTCTATGAAGCCAAATACTAGAGCATTCCTGCCACTACTTATTATGGAGACCTGTGATATTTTTCCCCCAGGAACGCTATCCTATGCTATATAAGGTATCTTCCATGCATCTCAAGATATTAATGGCTCGTATGAGAGAATAGGATAAAGACTTCTCTAATTCCATGTCATATTACATGGGACTCCAGGCATAAGCACATCTTGATGATCATTAGCCTGGGTGACACAATCTTTCTTAAGTAAGTAAATCAGCTTCTTGCTCTTTCTTCTGTTCCACAGCAAATCAAACCTAACCCCAGGGACTGGTCATGTAACACACAGTTTTTCTTATTTTACTCAGTTTCCCACTGTTAACATCAAACCTGGTGATGGTTAAATTTATATGCCTGCTTGAATTGATCAGTGAATGCCAGATACCTGGTTAAACATTTCTGGATGTGACTCTGCAGGCATTGTGGGATGAGATTAGCATTTGCATTGGTAGACTCAGAAAAGTAGCTGTTCCCTCCTCAATATGAAAGAGCGTTATCCAATTTATTGAGGGCCTGAAGAGAACACAAAAGGAGTAGGAAGGTACTGTGTGCTTCCTCTTTTCTCCTTCAGGACTGGGACTTCCATTTCATCTACTCCTGTACTTGGGCTGGGATTTACACCATCAGTTTTCCTTATTCTCAGGCATTTGTACTAAGAGTAAATTATTCCTCTGGCTTTCCTTGGTCTCCAGTTTACAGATACCAGATTATGAGACTTAAAATAATCTTATAATAAATCCTCCCGTTTCTCTCCTCTCCATCCAGCCCTCCCTTCTTCCCTTGCTCTCCTCCCTCCCTCTTTCTCTCTCTTTAACCTTCCTTTCTTCATATCTCCCTGACTACTATAGCACTGTTCCAATTCCAAATCCCAGATCAGGTAACTGAACACATATATACCTGCATCCATATATTAATGGATTAATGGTTTCTAATTTTTCCACTGTATATACTTTATATTAATTCTAATTATATGTGTAATGCTTCCCCTAATAATCCATATCATGGTTTCATAATTTCATTAAAATAATCTTACAATATTTTACTAACATAGAAGACATTTTCAACAAAGAATTTGACAATCACCATTTGAGAAATATTTTTAATTATTTAATAGCTTTTTGAATTCACTGATTGTTTTGGTGGGTATGTTACTTGCCACTTCCTAACAAATTACCCTAACACATAGTAGACTGTAAATATTTCTGTGAGTTCCAAATTCAGGAGACACCTAGCTGAGTGACGTGCCACAGGTTATTTCATGAAATTGCAACTGAGATGTTGTCAGGGATTCGATCAACTAACGGCTTGCCTGGGACTAGAAGGTGGGGCTCTCAGGATATTCATTCCCACAGCTCTTGGCAGGAGGCCTGCTTCCTGGCCCCGTGGACTTCTTCATAACATGCTCTAGCACAGTTATGGTAGAGCAGTTGACTTCTTCAAGACAGCTTATCAAGGAGGGAAGGCAAATGTCTTTTATGCTCTTTTCCTAGAAGTCAGAAATCATCATTTCTTCCACATCCTCTTTCTGAGAAGTTAATTATTAAGTCCAATGTGCACTTCATAATAAAGATATTAGTTGTGCCTCTCGAGAAGTACCAAAGATTTTATGGATATATTTTTAAATGACCGTATTAGGGATAAAGTGTTTCACAAAGGTTCAGAAGTTTAACATTGAATGAGTCCAGGTTTGCATCACTGGGGATTCAGTGTAAATACCATTCTTTGAGAAGTGGAAAATTTCTTAGTATAAAACAATGTCATGGCCGATGAGATGGCTCAGCGGCTTAAGCACCTGCCCGGCAAGCGCGAGGGCCCGAGTTCAACTCCCAGAACCCACATACGAAAAAGGGGCCAGTGATATGGCTCAGTGGCACGGGCGCCTGCTGGCGCGCGAGGTCCTGAGGTCGACCCCCGGTACCCACAAAAAAAAAAAAACAATGTCATTTGGCTGGTGTGTCTAGAAAGCTTTAGTCTATTTCAATGTCTTGTTTAGACTCAGGGAATAAAAGACAAACTATTCTCAATTCCATTTTGTTGTTGTTGTTATTGTTCTGTGCCCAGAATTTAGTTTTATGTACATGATAGGAAATCTCTTCATTTCAATGAAAGTATCTGTGCTAACAGCTGGTATTTTGGAATGGCCTGGGCAGATTCCTCATATGAACATGGGAATAGCATACATGACTTTCTGATTGAGAGTTTCTAATGCTACACACTAAACATATTGTTCTTGGCAGGATGGTGCATAGTACCCAAAAGGGCTAGAGGAATGTTAGAAGATTAGTGAATATATACAAATATAATCATATTTTGATTTAAAAAATTGGCTTTAGTGTTATCTCTTAGGAACACTCTAATGTAACACACACTTAGGCTGTACCGCTTTATTCTTCCTTGAGATTATCAGTTAAATGTGTATGTGGCAAGATGGATAATAGACATCTGGTTTAGCAGAAGTGAGCAGCAATAGTGGCAGCATGGGCAGCAAATTTTTATAATATTAGCAATTCAAATTCAAGTATCAGATCAGTGTAGTATTGGAATCATTCATTGCAATATGCTTGGAGGCTAAAACGTCTCTCAGCAAAGCTTCCAATGATTTTTAAGCAAAATAATATGGTGTTTGTCAATGTATGTATCAAAACAGGCTGTCCAGGGCTGGTGAGATGGTTCAGCGGCATAAGCGCCTGCCTGGCAAGCGCGAGGGCCCGAGTTCGACTCCCAGTACCCACATACGAAAAAAGGGCTGGTGATATCGCTCAGCGGCACGGGCGCCTGCTGGCCTGTGAGGTCCTGAGGTCGACCACGGTACCCACAAAAAAAAAAAAAAAAAACAGGCTGTCCAATGATATTAAAGTGATTTAATATGCAGACTTAACTTCACTATCATTTATAATATCAAAATTTATTTGAGCCATGGATTAAGCAGAACATTCTAAGCCTGCAACCCCTCTGCTGTTACTGTGACTTTCATATGTTCATGGCAAATCCTGTAATGTCAGCATTTAGGAGAAATCTTGCTTTCATCTATCTTTATTCAACCTCCAGCTATTCAAACTTGGACTTATTTTCTGTTTTCCACTCAAATATTACTGATGAGATATACAAAAGTGGTTCATTATCAAGGTCAACTAGTACATCAAACTAAATTCTAATCTTTCCTCTTCTGTCCAACAAATGAGGCATTTTAATAATAGACTCATTAGGAGCAACCATTAAAAAGTTACTTTGTTGTATGTATTTGAATTAAATGTTGACACTTTAAAATACCATCTGAATTTATGAACACACACAATTTTAAGAGGACCTGTTTTTGTTCTCCCAATACCACTTCAGTGCCAGTTTTTGCCATTTGACGGAATTGCTCTCAACCATAGTGACCCACAATACAGCCACTGAGTATTTGACTCCCAAGGTTGAGTTGCCTGAATGATTCTTGTGAAACGAACAACTCTGCTGATCGTTGCTGACCTTGGTCATGAATCTGTGGGTGTTTGTAAGGATAGCTGAAGGCTGGCAGATCGAGGATCGTGTCACCTCTGGATAGAAGTTGGTAACTGGTCGCCTGCACTAATGGGGAGACTGGGCCACGTTCTCTTCATCCAGCAGCAGAGTCCAACATTTTCTACCAGAGGCTGCAAATTTTTCTGAGAAACAAGTAAAAGGAAGCTCTGCTGAGTCATGGTAACCAATAACTTGTTAGTAAGAGCACGTGACTTGACTATTCCAAATTGCAAAGGGAGGGCAAAGAGGTTCCAGTTACTTACAGAATGGTCTGTCATGATGGTCACGCAGAGAATTCATCACAAATTTTACAGTGTACGAATGTCCTCTTACATCAAATTTTATGAAAATATAGGAAGCCACTAGGGTTCATAGCCTGAGCATGAGCAGCATGTATTAGTGAAATGACCACAGGGTATAGAGTCAAAAAGCAATGCAAACTTTCATTCATTTGTTCATTCATGGGCAAGTTGAGACAATTTTCTAGCCACTAGGATGACCAGTTTGAGCCCAGCACAGGCAATATAATGAGGATTTAGGGAGACATCATCTCAAAAAATTCAGAAAGGCTGGGAAAAAAGAAACAGAGGACCTAGAAAGGAGATAACGATGATCATATCTTGGCCAAGTAGACTGGGTTTGGACTTTATGATCATTTTCAGTTGCAGTCATATGGTCTGGAAAGGAGATGTGGGACATGGGTCCCAGGTAGGCGTATCCTCTTGTCCTCAAGGCCTCTCTCCTCCCTGCAAAAAGGCAGAGATACGGTAGGCCCAAAATGGTGTCAACTACAACCCAGCGTCATGAGAAGGAACCCTGCTGGTCTAAGAGAAGATTAGAAAATGCCTTGGAGGATTTCACATACTTGTGAGGAATCATATTCTTGTTGAGGAATGGTATTTAAATATCAGGGAAAGAATGCTGAGGAAAATAATACATTGCTTAACTCACAAGAATAGAACTTTTGCAAAAGGGAAGGGCACCAAGAGAGAGGGTGCAAGGGGGGGAGAGGGTAGGAAAGAAATAAAACAAGATCTGAGGTGTGCTATATACACATAACACCTCCCCACAATGAATATAATCATTATTTACTGAAAACATGGACTAAGTAAAAAGATATCACAGGGGCTATAAAAAGATTGTAAGAGAATATACTTTACAGACTTATTGTAAGGAAGTCAAAATCCATAGCAAGATGAAATATGTCATATTCTTTTCTTAAAACTAACAAATAGAAGTACACATATATAATACTATCTAACAAATGGGACCCATGAAAGATTTTATACCTGCTAGTTATTGCCTTACTTCCCCAACCCGTTCTTAACACTACACTTTGGCCTCCAAAATCATCATTCCCTAATTCTCTGTGTCTTTAGAATTCACACCTCACTATCAGAAACACGAATGTCAGCTTAATCTCCTCATATTATGCACACGTCCAATATTTCAGATCACACTTCCCAACATTAGTGTGAAGTATCTATTTTTGATTACATTTGTAAGATATGGATTCAATCCTCCTTTAATTATCTATTCCAGTAGTAGTGTGATTGAAAAACTACATGCCAAGAAAAATGAGATTAATTATGGTACATGTTAAATGGCAAAGAAAAATTCATTGTTCCAAAAATAAGAGAGATAGCTGAAGTAACAAAGGTCAGAATTTAATATATCTTCAGTAGGCATTCTCTTTGTATTAAAAAAAAGCATAATATTCATTTAATAGTTTTGCTTGCTTTAAAAAATTAAAAAAATAATTTGAGTTTCTATATCTATCTCTTCCTATAACACTAATAAATTATTTATTGATTTTCTACATTCTTAACCATTTACCAGTCCAATAATTTAAGTACAGGATAACCAACAATTCTTTTCATGAATTTTTATAAAATAATATAACAGGAAATATAAAAATGACAATTTTGTCAAATTTATTCCAGGTCAACTACATGAATACTGGCTTGAAAGACTATTAGAAGCTGGACACGGTGGTGCACCCTGTAATCCCAGCAGTCTGGGAAGATGAGGCAGGAGGACGGCAAGTTTGAGCCCAGCACAGGTAACATAATGAGGGAGACATCATCTCAAAAAATTCAGAAGTGCTGGGGATGTAGTTCAGTCTGAAGGCTCTGAGTTCAATCCCTAGGAACACACACGCACGCACACACAAGCACACACACGGAAATTAAGTAGCACCTACCCAGTCTTCTGAACTTGACATCCGAGGAAAGCCAAATGCTTCTGAACTAATTCTACCTCCTCTATCTCTGCCTAATACGTCATCTGACACTAAAGTACCAGTGTTGCTACAATGTATTTTCTGTTTCTAATAAATCTTTTCGTTATATCAGAACATTGTGTATGAAAATGGCTTAGTAGTAATAATAGTCGCAAGCTCTCACGAGTTAGATTAAGTGCTAATTGCATTTTCTCACACCATACTTTTTATTTATATTTTAGGAAAACATTCCCAAATACATGGATATCTTACCTCTATAATTCTATCAAGAAAAGTCATGCGCTTCGGCTCTAATAGAGACTATGTCAAAAGATTTATCATACATATTTCAGTATTTTTTAAAAATAAATATTTCAGATGCATGTAGAAATTGATGAGCATAGGGACATTTGTGCTATATATATAATATACATGTATATTTCATATCTATAATTATCTACAAAATGGTTGTAGATATTTTTAATCAGAAGTACATTTCATTATTACTCCAATAAGCACAAGAATATAGAAAATGTCAAACACAGTCAAGAGCATTAGGATAACAAAATTTATTTATATATAGAATATTTTCAAAACGAAGGTTGATTTCATCATGCAATCTTATTCTACAAATATTTTATCTTTTTGTAATCTGGAAATGTTACAAATAAAGATCTAAAATCAATTTTTCTCTTCATTAAGTGTGTAAGATCATCTGGAGATATTTTCTCTTTATCATTAAAACTCTCTCCATAAGGCTTTCTCTCTTCACTTTTACTTTCCTACCTGCCAGGATTATGAAAACTCTTCAGAGCCCCTCATCTGCTCATGATAACTTTCCACATTTTACATACAGTGAAGATTCTTCAAGTAACCAACCCTTTGTAATCTCACTCCCTCCTACCATATACGTATTTACTTAATTTGATGACTTGGTATGATTTAGTGTGTGTTTATTTCATAAACTGAATTTCTTCCTTAATTCATTTATGATACCTTGCACGATAGTCTAGTGGTTAAGAACATGGATTTGTGATGAAACACCTAAAAAACTTTTGTTCCTTCTTGGCCTAACCTGGTTGCTACCTAGTATTAATTATTTGTCTAATAACAAACTAAACTTCCTTTTATGCTGAAAACAAGTTTAATGATAATGTTACTTTATGGGGTCGTTGTGAATACCAAATCCTGTGGTGAATGTAAAGCTCTCAACATAGTGCTTCCCACGTAACAAAGGCTTATTAGCTACGAGTGGTAATTATTGCTACAGAAGTGTGTGACCTGAACAATCGCTTTCGGCCTCTGATCTGCTCTGAAATGGAAAATCTACACTGAGCTGCGGGGGTTCACATAAGGATTAAAGGCCTGATAACATGAAGATCAAAGTTCACAAAAGGAAGGACTTCTGCGTTCTGCTAAACACTTGAAATAGCTTTCGATTTATCATTATTGATTATGACATTACTTATTTCACAAACACTTGCATTATAAGTATACAACCACAATAGACAATGTGTTCTTTTAGTATGCTTATTCTTTACTGTTTCAAGAAGCAAAACTTTTGCAAGCAACGACCCCATCATCTATTGTTACATAATAAATACCTATAAGTTTTCCCAGTGCATTATTTTTTATAGCTTTGCACATTAAAAATCCTTTGGATTTATATAATAATATGTTCTATAACAGAGGAACACTGATTAGAAATAGAAATTATAATCATAAAAATCCATAAAATCTATTTAAATTTTTTAAGGTATTTGATTTTGCATCATACCAATTAGTGTAAGGACAGACAGGAACTACGCCTAAATTATTGCTCTGTACTGTCCTAAGCATTTGACTTGGCGTATGGTAGATATTCTGCTAATACTCCCATTGTAATCATCTTATCCTCTTAGAAAAATGGTTGGAGGGGCTCATATGATTTCTAATCTATATTCCACTTCCACCATTTTGCTGCCTATTCTTTTTCTTCCCAAGCATAGTCACTCATTTCTTAAATCTTATCACAAGCAGAACATCATTGCTTACATTTTTCGGTGTCAAATGTTTCTCATGTCATTTGAGAATTGTTGGCATTGTGGGTGTTTCCTGAGAGAAGTTCATGGGATTCCACGAAGAGGAATATTAGGTCCTCCTTTGTTCAACTCTAAAGGTAAAACCAGCCCTGAATTGTAACAGTGACTATTAATAAAACTGTCAAATCCTTTGCGAGCCCATTTATATTTCCTCTTCATATAAAAATATATACCTTTTCCTATGTGCAATAATATTTCCGATTTATTTGTCCTTAATATGGCACATTCTCATTTTGAAAGAAAGACCCCAAATTTTTCTTCTGATTTTGATATTAAAAAATTGTGAATTCAGTGCTGAATCCTTGCTAGTAGCCTGACTCTTTCCTTCATCCTGGCCAGTTTGGCCATCTCTGTCTTCCACAAAGACACACAATTATACTCTTTATCTTTCAGGCTTGTTGGAAAATATAAATGAGAAAGCCTTCACCTTATTTTTAAAAACTTCACATAGAAGAACCATGAATATTATTATGATAATTAATCTTATGCTTTACAACTGTGAAATTTTATTATACATCAAATGTCAGTTTTGAGAGAGCTTTCTTAATCTAACTTTACAGGGCATCGTCCTTGCTCCCTTCTTGCCTGTTGCATACTCTCTATGCATGTCTTTTCATTTTCTTATTTTCTGAAAACTCAGAGACCACGATCACATTCTTCCAGGTGTACATGTATAACTTGACCCTTGCCAACAAGATAGTGCTTTATTTGCTTTTGGTGTCTTTCTTAATAATAACACCTCATATATTGTGGTCACACTGATATAATCATAGATAGAGCTGCAGTGAATTGAGAACAATATTGCATGATGTAAAACGCATTTCTGTTCTATTCAAACTGTTCTTCTGGGCCAAGTTATACAGCAATAGATAAGAACAGTATAGGGGAAATGAAAGACAACTGACTGCCGTGTCTTATAGCCTGTCCTAACCACACTGTGAAGCAAATACTACAGTGAAGAATTATATTCATGGCAGCCTTTCTTCATGGATTGTTTTATTCTTTTATCTTCATCACTTTACATTGCACCAGCTAACACTTAAACTTTTAGAGGACTTTGTTATTTCCACCTCAGACACTTAGGCTATTCCTACCTATTCTTTTTACTGTACAATTTAATTTAACTTAAATTTTTCCTCCCCAAAATCCCAAAACTTCTTAGGAAAGGTAGCTCTTCTGTGGTCCACACATGGGAAAGTGTCATGTGCAGGTCATATGAGGGTCCTCTCACCCAGTGATATGGACAAAAATTCAGACAGTGACAGGAACAGTGTAGGTTTAGACAAATGTAAGGTATTAAGATGTATCTGGCACTATGCTGGGATTCAAGTGGACACCATCAGGAAATGCTAAAAGGTTTCACCCTTGCTGCTTTCTTTGGCCACCTTGCAGAATCATTTTGGCAGGAAATACTGTATCATCTGCTGCAGTTTTCTTTTGGGTCCAACTGCTACCACCTGTCAATCCATCGGAAGGCAAAGGAGGCCACAATTAACATCCCATACCCACCTTGCAATTGTTTCATTACAAGCCTAGGCAAGACCCATGCCAAAGTCACTGACACGATCCCCACTTAGGACCTCAAGACCTGTTAAGGCAGAGTACAGGCTGTTTTAAGTTCCCTGCTGAGGAGTCTTGATAAAGTAGGAGAAAAGCCACCCCATGCATCTCATGTTAGATGAGTGCCAAGCCAATTCAGAGTTGACTTTGCCAGGGTGTATAGAATATATCACAATACCAGAGGCTTACAACCTCCTGGTCAGTTCCTGAAGAGAATGTTGGTTGACTTGCTGTGACAGTAAGCTAGTCTTGAATTGTACAGTCTGTTGCTCTACAGGTTACGGAAGTGAATCTTGTTCAGGTGATGTCCCAAAGAAGATCCATTTGGTGGGACTGTTTTCTTCAGTTTCTCTAGCATCACGTTAGGAAAGTGTCCCAAATGGCTCACTTCCATGTGCATCTCAAAGCCATCTGGCGTCTTGGAGTAGGGACTCATCATCACGCCTGCATTGTTGATCAAAATGTGGAGGTGTTTTCCTCTGCTAAGAAGTCCTTAGTGTCAGGCAGGTCCAGTTTGCCCCAACACTTCCTGGTTCCCAGTCATGGCCGAGATCTTTCTGGCTCCCGATTCCTGCTTTTGTAATTTCCTGGCCAGCTAAATATACACGGGCTCCTCTTTGACAGCATTTTGACTGTCTCCTTTCTGATGCCTGTGTTAGCCCCAATGACTATAGTGACCTTCCAAGAAAGATGGTAGATGTGCAAACCCCAGGAAGATAGTAGACGTGCATAGGAAAATCAGCACTTTCCTGGTTTGAGGAGCAGCCATGTATAGGAGGAAGGGGAAGAAAAAGAGCCTGACCATTTCTGCCTGTCAGCATCACAGCAGATGCAGAGAACTCCACACCATGGATGGACTCAGGCTTCCCTTCCTAGACACTTCTTATGTACTCTTACAAGATCAGTTCTGCACTTCTGTATAGTGCTGCAGGCAGAGTTAAATTCAAAGATTTCTTCGGGTTTTTTTAGCCAAACATACAGGAATTTAAAAGATCTTAACATTTATCCCAGTGTTTACAGTCCCCTACTGTGTTAGTTCACTTTCTATCTCTATGACCAAATACCCAGGAACAAAAGAGTAAACACTTACGTTCACTCATGATTTCAGAGGTTTCAGTCCATGGTGTTTACTCCATTGTTTCTAGACCAGATGTAAGGCAGAATCTCATGGAAGGTAGTGTTTGGTAGAGCACAGCTGCTTACCTCACTGGTAGCTAGAAAGCAGAGAGAGCATGCCAGGGTTCTGGTGACAAAAGACACCCTTCAAAGGTATGCTACCAGTGGAATACTCCCTCCAGGTAGGCCTCCCACTGGAATTTCCACTTCTTCCCGATCGTGGCAGTAGCTGCAGACCAAGACTTAACACACAAACTTTGGGGGAATATTCAGATCCAAACTATAAACCTAAACTGACAAATACAGTATTGCTGGTATTCCTTATGAAAATAAAGTCTCCATAAAAATAAATGTTGCAAACAAAAGAAATTAACAAAATCTGTCCTCAGTTCAGGTATATGAAAATTTTAAAATCTACCCATAAAAAAAGAACATTATAGCCTATTTTTGCAAATATTAACAGATCATGTATCTCATTTCACTTTCTCCTATATGCAAATAATAAAGCCCCAACCTCACAAAATGTAAATATATTAGATGGAGTACTTTCTTGAGCCTTTTATATAACAGATTAATATATCATAGTCATATGATATCATAGTCATATATCATAGTCATATATCAAAGTTCATGACATTGGCTACTTTCTTATAACTGAAAGAAAATTGGCTTTGGCCTCAAATCAACATGACAATGAACTTTGGCTAACAATTTGTTATGTGACTGTTATGGAAAGTCAAGAACATCTCTGCTCATTCGCATTTGCACATTAACTTTATCAGATATACAACAGTTAGAATTTTTTCTCCTCTTTTTTTGATTAATTTGTCTTGCTTTTTCTTCTGTTCTTTTAAACATAGCCCACTTACATTTTTGCTACCGTCATTCTCTACCAATTTATCTATAATCATCCACTCAGTAACTTCTAAAGTTTGCTTTCCTGGCAGGCCTACATAGATTTATCTTTATTCCTCAATGTATTTGAAGTACTCAGTGTATTCTGTCTTTCCTGAACCCTTGCTAGGTTCTTAAGAAGTTTACCCTCTGGCCCTGTATGCTTTGCTGTATCATTTGAAACGAAAGCTGCTTTGGTGATTGCTCCTAAATATTTGTGCAGCAAGCCGTCAACATGGCAGACTTCCTACCAACAGCAGAACCATCTTGTCTACCAAGCTGTGTGGAAGGAGCAGTCTGAACTGAGCTTTCCAGAGTTCATTTCACTTACTATGATCTTTCTCACATCAGTTTCTATAGTAATGAAATAAAACGGTAGGAACTACCTACTATAATATCCAAGCGGTGCTCTCAGTGTATACTGCCCTAAGTCAATTGCAGGGATAATATTGTTTTGATGGCTATTTCTCTTGAGCTTATAACTGATTTCTTATTTCTTTGACTCCAGTAGTGACAACCTTATAAAATTATTAATAGTTTTTGTTCACTTTTGTTTTGTTTTTTGAGACAGGTTCTTGCTCTCTAGCCCAGACTGGTCTTGAACTCTTCTATAACCCAGGCTAGGCTTGAACTCACTATCCTCTTCAGTCTCTCAATTACAGGCAGGTGCCACGGTTCTCAGCTCAAGTATTAATATTTTTAGACAAGCCCAGAGAAGAGTCTTGGTGAACCTTGAATTTCATAACAAAGAACTGTGTTCAGGACCTTTCTATACTTCATTCTTAAACTGGTTCATTTTAAGAAAAAAAAAAAAAAGAAAAGAAACTTCCATTGTTACAGCAAACTATGCTAGACCATATTTCCATATTTCCTCAAATTCAACTATATTTTAGGTGGGTTATGATTTTCCAGTGTCTTTTTTGTATCACATAGGTATAAACTTGTAGCAAAACCAATCACATTTCATTCTTTAACATCATTCTATGACCACTCCCCTTCTGAATACAGTAGTGTAGATTTTCCCCTGCACAACCCTAAGGGGCACTGTTGTCATAAACAAGGACTTACGCACCTGTGGCTCAAGGACTAGATATAGCAAATAAAGACTTTTCGTGAATGTTTTGCCTCAGTCTAACTCTTCAGTTTCATCATCCACTTTGTCCTCTTCCTACAAAAATATTTGTGCCACAAATATTTTCCCCTAAACTTGCCATGCTTTCAATTTCTGTGACTTTGCAGACGTGATTGGTACTGTGTGGTATGTTACCATAATCTTATCTGCCATCCCACTCACTCTTTAATTTTGAGACACTGCTCTGGGAAGACTTCCCTGGGGAGGTTAATACTTTGTCTCTCTGATCATCTCATACCTAAATCAAATTTGCATTTTTCTCAGTGTCTATCTGGCTCCCTCCGGAGTTTAAGAGTCATCTGAGAGTCATGGTGTAGACAAGGAACAAAGGAATTCTGAACGGGCCAGTATAGTAAGCTCAGAAATCAGACTCCCGTGGTCCAGCTGCTATTCCAGCCTCTGTCAATTACATGTTATTTTGTCAAAATACTTAACCCTTTTGAACTATACTTCAATCAATAATAAAACAGAGTTTGAAGTAGTGTCAACCACATAGGGCCATTGTGATTAGTAAGAGTAAATATATGTGATGTTTTAAAATGGGGGTAAATAAGCACATTTGCAATGAGTGATATTAGTGTTAATATCATTATTATAGTTATTGTATTATTATCTCTTTGACCAATTTCCCAAAGGGTAGTCTCAAAATTTTGAGTGTATTTTAATTAGTGGAGAAATACTTTTAAAACCTAAAATTGTATGCCCTGAGGTCCTGGGTTCTCATTCTTATGAATAATTTCACATATTTAGACAAACTTCCATACTGCGATGACTTAAAGAGAGATGTCAGGTGGTCTCAAAATGTCCTGGGTGATTTTAAGATTCTAAATTACCATATAAAAATTGCACTGTATTCCTTATGGTGAATAATACTCACATTTGCTTATATACTGTTCAGATTAGATTCACTTCTTGCTATTTAAATTAAAGCCTAAAAAGTATTTTTAGATGGCACTCAGCAGTCAGAAATACATGTTTACTTGAGCATTCATTCTTTTTCTTTAGCATATTTATTTTAAAGTCTATGTTTGGCTTCTAGCTTTTGTAATAATAATAATGCTACTGTATCATATGCTGATTTGAAACATTTTACAAATTATATTCACTATTTTACTAGCTATTTCATCAATGACATTACACAACTTTTATAAATAGATACAGTCATGCAGTTAAACAAAAGCAACCAAAAAAGATTAATTTGTGAGCGACTGATGATAAAACCAGCAAGGAGAGACCAGTGAAACACCAGTATCTCGTGGGTTCCTTTCACTATAGTTAGAACTATAAATAATTCCTCCAATATTAGCACTTTAATAGAAGTTCTGGAAAATTCTATTTTCGTTATTCATTGTATTCACATTAAAACTGGGGCACACAGTATAATCAAATTACTGTAAGGAGGATTGAATTTGTAAAGTCTATATTTTTAAATCTACGACTGTTTGATCCCTGAAGACACCTATGCCCCAGAATTCATAGTTATTTATGTCTATAATTAGATGGAAATAAATCCCATTTGTCAACCCCTGTTATTTCTATCTTCTTGATTTAAACATTGAAGCCAAATTTAAGTAGGTCCTAAAGCTGAATATTCTTATTACATCTCTGAATAAAAAAAATATTTTAAGTATTTCAGCATTGTTATGATGTTTATGATGTTCCAAACAGCAGGACCCCATAGTTGTACTTTGCCTCTCTTTACTAATGATTAGTAAATTCTGCTTTGTATTGGCATCTCCTGCTGCATTATTTCTACAATCAACCCAAGGCAGCTAGTTTTGTTTCATTCTGTTGGTTGTAGGCCTGAAAACAACTGACGTAATTTTACATCATTTGTTTGGCTCTTTGAACTGCCTAGGGCTTTGTCAAACAATTTTAAAATATAGTTATGGTGGTTTGCTCAAAGTACATTTTAAAGTTTCTCATAAATGGCTTTTTAGATTGTTTCTCCTGACTAAGATGGAGAACCAAAAATAAAAGGATCATTTTTTAACTTCCACAAAGTAAAAGTTTGAGGTTTTGGTAGGCTAAAGCGTTCTAAAATGTTATTCACTGTTTTTTTTTTTTTTTTTCTTTCCGTTTCACAAGCAAAAGGGCTTACAGAGGGCTCCTACAATAATCACAATTATACTTACAATTTTCATTCCACAACTAATTGAAGATACAAAACTTGCACCCACATGCAGCCACAATGACCACAGAATGAGGAAAAGTGGCCCATGGTTGCCATGATTCATTATGTCTGAAATGTTTGCAATTAAGCATAATGGATGGGAAATGGGCCTCTCTTTATAAGTGGTTGACTCTTCTTTCCCCTTGATTCAACCACATTGTTAAACACAAATAAGAATATATTTTCCTTAAAATTCCCAATTTAATCCAAATGTCTGTTAACTCAAGTTAACACATGACTATTTTCAGCAGTATTTCAAGGAACAAAAGATAGTTGTTGTTTTAGATTTCTTAAAAATTTTATTAGTGTGTATTTATAATACATAATAGTTATGATTGATTCACATTTTTAAAAGCAAGAGGACGTTGATTTGGGATGAGATGAATAGAGAACAAAAGTATAGCACCTTAGAATGAAAGCTGTAATTATATAAATACACTTTGGCAAAGGCAAATTGTAAAATACCTTTAAACACACCATAAAACATGATTTTGAGTTTGTAAATTCAGTTACCATGGTCAGATATTTCTTTACCCCTGCTATACACCATATATTAAATCATAGGAAATTTTAAAAAGCCAATAAATTAGAATATCAATGAATGACCACAAGAAATTATCAATTAAGTGGGCCCTCATGAATTGTTTCACAAGCATTTAGGCTCACAAAGATCCCATTAAACTAGAAAACGGGGAAGGTACCCCTCTATTGCCAGCCTTCACATTCTTATTTTGTTTTCAGTCAAACAAAATATTAATTTCCATAGGCTGTACTAGATCCACTTCCCTAGGCTCACTTAGGTGTGTTAAAGTGAGCAATCACGTTTTCATTCATACACGGGTTACTTCACAAATAAAAGTTCTCAATGTATGGGCTGAAAAAGAATTACATTTTTGGATTTTCAATATTGCCAACCTTAAATTCCTTTAAGGTTATTAGAAGGAGCATCTGCCCTTATGTTATAATAAATGGAATTGACTATGTCCCAAAAGGATGCAATAATAACTAATTAGAATATTACTCAGTTCTCTGAAAAGTCAAAAATCCCCATAGTGTGAAACATTTTCATTTCATATGGCAAATAGGTAAAAGTAGTTTCTACATTTGACATTCATTAAAGATTTTAATCATTTATTAAGTACCTAGCATGATATTTGAAATATTTTACTTGTGAAATTCAAGGAGTTTTCTCTGAATTTTAAATGTACTATTTTGCTTGGTGATACCTTGCAGTATAAATATTTAAAAAATATTCCAGACATAGTAGCACAAAGCCAAGCTTTCATATGGAACCTGTATAATAATCCTTCCAGCCAGCAGGAGGAGTCTAATTAGACCTTTCAATGTTCCTAGATTATACTCTTTATCAGTCTTTCTGACCTTATGGTACTATATTTTGTTATTCTACTCTAAATTTACTTCCTGCAGAAATATTTACCTAATGCATATGTTTTTGCTGGGCATTGGTCTAAGCACTTTAGATACAGTAAGGGACTTAGAAATAAAGATTGTCATTACATTTTAATATAAACAAAGGAAATATTTAACTTGCTATGACTTATGATGACAAATGTCAAAAAGAAAATCAAAACTGAGGGTGAGCAGGAGTTCAGGAGGAGGGTATTTAGTTATAATTATATCTCTGGAGTTCTAATGATACTTTTTGTCCAGTGGGACCAAAGGATTTAACTCAAAGAAGACTAACTGAAAATTCTCCTGTGGTGATAGGCCCAAATTGAGCAGATCCATTTCACCTTTACAAGCATACAGACATGGATATTTATCCAACACAGCTGTTAATTACACATCTTTTCTCAAGATTAATAAAATGTGGCCTTGGCCTTTGTCTTTTCTTTGCTTCATATTACAATTTAGCAGCAAGCCAAGCCATTCTAAAAAATGGGTTCTTAACCTCCCTGTGATACCATCAGTGGTATTCAATTACATTTTTCAATTTTTTTCTTTTTAATTTTGCTTCTTTTGGTGAGACACTTAGGATTTACATAAATTCACTACCTGGAAAATTAACCGTTCTCTTATCTTCTACACAGATAACAGATTCTTTTGTTTTGCAGCTAAACACATGATTTTACAAAGTATATCTTATCTATGAAGATGATGGTAGAGTTTTAACAGAAATCAGGTATCATCTTGCACAGTTGTGTCTAATCCTGGTTTCAAATTTGAATTACTCGGAGAACTTTAAAATATATAGATATATTTTGTGTGTGTGTGTGGGTACCAGGAGTCGACCTCAGGACCTCTTGTGCCAGCAGGTGCCTGTGCTGCTGAGCGATATCACTGGCCCTATTTTTTCGTATGTGGGATCCGGGATAAAACTTGCGCCCTTGCGCTTGCCAGGCAGGCACGTACGCCACTGAGCCATCTCACCGGCCCCGAGAACTTTAAAATATTAATGGCTGGACTCTACATCAAGAGTTCCTTCAATTCCATGATATCTGGGGTGGGACTTGGGTTTTTGGTATTTTTTTCAGATTCTCCTAAGGTACTTCCATTGTGTAGTCAAGGAATATGAGAAAGTGAGATAAGCCTTTTTGCTCAAACTGGACCAACACCACCAGGCTAAACTATGAGTTTTTTATTCTTTATTTTTTAATTTTTTTTTTTAGAAATGCAGAATCTGAGCCCGCATCCCAAATATACCGAGTCAAAGTTTGCATTTTTAACAAGATCCAAAGTGATTTGTCTGCATATTAAAATTTGAGACACACTGCCCTCATTATGTACTTTTATTTTGTTGAAAGCTATTTAGGAGTAAAGATATTCTATCATCTGCCCACAGTTAGTGTAACTAAGGAAAAGAAGGCAGGGTTAGAGGCCAGGTGTGAGGATTCTCAATCTGGAGCTGTTTCAGCAGGAAAGACTGCTAATTTTGTAAGTTCATGGAGCTTTGATGCAAATTGGACAAACAATCTCTATGTGAATTATTATGATTTAGATCTAGGGTATCCCCGCAAAGTCTCACATGTTCAGAGGTGGAGCATTTGGAAGGCGATGTAATCATGGGGACACTGTACTCATTAGTGGATCACTGAGTTTATAGCTAATGGTGCTGCTGGAGGTGGGGCCTGGTTGAAGAGGTGGACCTCCAGGGTGTGACCTTGAAGAGTATACCTCCCTCCCTGGCTCCTCCCTTGGCTAGCTGTACTTCCTGGCTGCCATGATGTAAATAGTTGTCTTCCTCCAGACCCTCCACCATGCCATTTCTGCCTAGGAAATTCTGCGGTTCTGCAGACCAGTGTTGCAACTGTGAGCCAACATAAACCTGTCCTTCTTTAAGTTGTGGGTGTCTGGTCTTGTGATTCAGCCATGAAGAAATGACTAAGACATAGACTAATTAAAGGAAGAGAAACGCACACTGCTGTTGAATAATAGTTACAAAATACTTTAAAAGAAAAATCACTTAAAATAATAAAAGATCTTGAGTAATAATTACTTACCATTTGATCCTATTTTAGTGTCCATACAGAAATTTGGTTGTAATGAAGATCTTGCATAAACATTTAAAATTATGCAGGCCAGCCGACTATATGTTTCTCAGTGGACACCTATGTTTTCTTTTTATTTATTAATCATTTTATCAGAAATTGAGCAAAAGTAAACTTTTCATATACATTATCACAAATTCCAAATAGTATAACAGAGTTAGCTTTAATGCTTTTCACACTTTGGGGAAGCAATTTGACTGATACTAAATTATTTGTGTGTAGTTAGGGCATATACTCTAGAAACTCTTTTTAACCAAAGAACATGCCTGCAAGAATTCTAGGCTGCTTTGTACACATCAGCTCCACTTATTACCAGAAGCAAACACCTCTGAGCTAAGAGCCAGTAGCCTTGCTAATGATTACTAGCTCTGACCGCTTTGTGTTAGCATTTCAGTTCCTGAGTCTTCAAGGAGGAATGAGGGCTACCTTCCATGCACTGCCACAGCCAAAAAACATAAAAAATAGAAAAGTACTTTCAGAATAAAGAAACATGCATATTTAGGTTAGGCCAGTCTATTTAAAATGGAGTAGCTGTGTCATTTATAATAATTCAAAAGGGAAATAAGATGCCATCCTGTGGAGGCACAGTGCTTGTGGTGTACATCCTAGTGTTTTTCTTTCTAAATATTACGTCATTAATTTAATTATTTGAACCCTTGTTTAGTGTTAAAATTCTTCATTTTTTGTCAACATCCTTGGGAAGTAAAAGCTTTCTAAGATAGTGTCGAGTGTATCTTATTTGAGCTATAAACCATCTTCACTGATGTTAGGTAAACACTCCATAGCAGGCACACCTACACCAAATTAATTTCACATCAAATACCTCCCTGAAAATACACTTTCATTCATATCCTTGACTATAGGTCTACATGATATTTATTCTAATTTACTCTCAAGGCTACCACTATTGAGATTTTTTTTAAATCATTCTCAAATTTTGGAGATTTTTTTTTGTTTGAAACCTTCTAAACTGTTTCTCTATCATAGGCGGCAAATCAAAACTGGATCTGGTAAATCAGAACAAACACAGATGTCCTGAAGGAAAATAGGGACTTCTCAAATGAATATGAAAAAAAAAATTTTTGGTACTAGAAACTGAATCCCAGGGTCTTGGAACTCCCCAGCTTTTTATTTTACTTTACTTTTCTTTTTTTTTCTTTTTTTTTTTGTTTAAGTTTTGAGATGAGGGTCTTGCAAAGTAACTAAATTTCCCAGGCTTGACTCAAACTTGCAGTCCTCCTGTCTCAGCCTCCCAGAGTTCTGGGATTATAGATGTGTGCCACCACATTCAGCTTTGATTACTTTTACTAAGACATTTGAAATCCCAAAGTGGTGATTGAGAGTCAAGTTGTATTTAATATATTTTTGACTAGAAATGTTTTGATATGCAAGCTGTCATTCAAGAACAACTTAAAAAATATTTCACTTTTGCTCAATAACACTTTTTGCTAACAAGGGAAAATGAGAATAGATGGGAGGGAATGGGGGAAAGAAATATAGAGCACAAAATAATCGTGAGGAATTGGAAAGAGAAAAAGGGAAGAAGTCAAGCAGGCAACATTTTGAAATGGGAAAATTCAAGAGCTAGAGACCTACACTAACAGCACATAAATGTCTTTGGATTATTAGAAGTGAGAGAAAAAGGAATATCTTAAACATTTATATCAAGTGATCCACGTGAACTTCATTAAAAGAACATTACAGCTGTTTGAGGAAATTCACATTTAGGGTGAGATATGCCATATGGCCTCCACCACCTGCACACAATAGGGTGGATGGGGACGGCCACTAGGCAGGCTCCCTGCAGTGCCCAGCTCCCTGGGGACATATGATGCCTTTCTCCCTTGAAGAAAAGTTCCTTCCTCTCATGGTCTTCTGCAGTAACTAGAACATTTCCTGAATGTTGTTCTTCAGTCTAAGGAAATTAAATGTTCATCAACAACTTTCTCCTGGGACAACATGAGCATATGCATAAGCTTCTTCTTGCCTGAGATGATTAGTCCCTCTACGGCACACTGTTCTTGGCAACATGGATGCATGACTAATCAGTCTGGAAACAAGCTAAGCCTCTGATGATGATGCCGTTCCTATGTGTGGGCTGAAAAATGGAACAAGATATCATCTCTAAATTAAAGATGAAAATATTTTAGATAATTAGAAAGGAAAACAAACAAATATGAAATATGATTAACCGCCAATCATTTGAAATACAAGGAATTCACTATTTTCTTCACCACCTAGAGCAAAGAATTTTCTCAGATTCATTCTAATATTTAAAAAGCCAACTTCAATTGATCCAATGACTGAAGAACTGTTTTTTTTTTCTCTTTCTCTCATGCAAACAAACACTGCCTGTTCATACTCTCGTGAATTTCTGCAGGAGGCCAATAGAAAAAATAAGCCATAAAATGTAAACAAATTCAAATGCTGAAGCAATCGCTTCTGCTTGCCAGAACTGGATACTTGTCCTTCATTTTTGTTTACAGAACGTGATAGTGTTTACATATATCTCTCGGGGCATATGCCCTACCCCAAATGTAAGGATAAATAAGACACTGTCTATTTTGTTTAAGTGTAAGTGTGGGATGTGATACAGGACTAGAAGGTCTTAGAGTTTCCACAGAAAGTGCTCCAGGGAAAGGTTGCCTCCCTCCTCAAAATAAGTCAAAGGAAAGAATGATCTACCTTGATACAGTACATTGCCATGCTTGGTTATCGTGCCTGGGACTCTAGCAACAATCTTCCATGCTGGAGTACAGACCTGAAAGCAGAAAGATGGAAAAACAGAACAACACAAAGGTCTTTAATCCTTGCTGACATTGTTTAAACCCAGATTATTCAAATCTGGAACTTTCTATTACCACCTCTTGATATTTGCTTGAAATAATAAAATAAGTTGTGTTCCTGCCCCACCCCCTACCCCATCCAAGCTAAGTGAGATGAACACGTCTTCTGGCCACGCTGGTTGAGGATTGCAATTTAAGGTAATTCTTATATAAACGGAACACTAAACTTCTTCCAATGCTAAAATTGTCTACATTTTACTCATAGTAGGTTCTCATAGTAAGAAAAAGCCTATAAGTCTTCCCAGTTTCTCTACTGTGTGTGAATAGGCTAACAATTTTTTGTTCATTTCTTTTATGACAGGAAGATTTGTATAAAGAAATAAAAGGTAAACTCTATTTAAATTGCATTTTCAGAGGGTACATTTATCAGATTTTTAAAAACTGTCCCTCAGAAATAGCACAAAGCTGCCACCCATCTTACTTAGTTGATTTTGGTTGGTCAGGGGAGAGGAAAACCTGTAATGATCCAGCTTTCTTCTCTCACTTATCTGGTGATATAATTATAGCTCATTTTCTTCTCACCAAATCACTAATGCAATAATACTGATGGGGAAACTACAGAGAAAAACAAAAACAAAAACAAACAAACAAAAAGGAGTGAAGTGTAGATTGGAAAGAAGTGAAGACAGAGAAAGAAAAAGAGACAAATGAGAGATCAGAAAAGGCACTAATATTTTTGGGTGGATATCATTTTAAAGCCAACGCATACTTTTTAAAATTTTCAAGCAAAACATAACTTGTACACCTGTGCAGAAAAAATACCCGAGGATACCCACGTGGACTAAGGAAATATGTCATCTCTTGTGCTTTTAAGAGGGAATCAAATGGGAACGAAAAGCAGCTTGTAGCAGAATAAAGGTATGGCAGAGAAATCTCAAGTTGAAGTTTTCTCATTGCAAGATCTTGACCAATTCATCTAACTTAACTTTCAATGGCTTATGAGGTTTCCTTTATAGGAAGAATCACATTTAAGGCAAAGTGTTATGGGAAGACTAAATGAAATCACTCCCATGAAAAGCATATTGAGATGCATTATGCATGTATTCCGTAAATCCTCCAATCTCCCATCCCAGAAGCCCTGGTGAAAAGCTTCTGAAACTCACCACTTCCTGTGAGCTGGTGAAGTTTCCAGCTGGGGTGCAAAGAGCTTCACCTCAATTGGCCCAGAGTATTTGCCGAAAGAAAATTAAAATAAAAATATCCTAAGCTCTTTAACTTTCCAAAATTATTTTTTCCATGACACTACTCCTAAACTGCAATGAGCCTTCTAAACCAAATATTCCTCCCACTTGCAGGGCAGGATTCAGGCATAAGGGATCAAATATAAATTTAAGACAATCTGCTTATTGACTGAGAAAGAACTTCAGCCACATCAGGGGATTCTTAGTCTAGAAGAGATTAAACAGGTATTTTTCACCTAGGTATTTTTCACCTAGAAAGACAGAGGAGTAACTGTCAAGTTCCATTGCTCTCGTTCACCAGGGGTAACTAGACAAAAGGCACTGCTTTCTCCCTGTGTCTGCTCTTCCTAGCTACCTTATTACCAAACAGTATGCAGCCTTGGGCTATGGAACAGTAAGAAACCATTCCCACGTTTTAATTTTAAAGTAATAAAGTCTTTGGAGACGACTGGAGGTTGACAGAGAACTCTGGCCTTGTCCTTGTTGTCCCTATTTTGTGACCAAGAACTCCCAAAATTAAAATAACATTGCTAGTGGCCATGTCACAATACAAAGGGAAATAATCCTAGAAGTTGTATAGCACCAGTTAAATATCCAGTCATGAAATATCACTTATAGCTTACTAAGCATGAATGCTGGGAGATCAAAAGTACAAAATGGCATGGAAGATGAAGAGCCAGAGGTCCAAAGTACTCCTGAGTAACTCCTTATTTCACAACAGAAACAAATCTTACAATAATTTTCCCATCAGTAATCCAGTCAGTCCCATACCTAGGCCAGGAGACATAGTCCTCCATGAAGTAAGGTAACTATAAAACCGAAGCATCTCTAGCCCTGATCTAAACATGTTAGCTTAACAAATGGGGTGGCTCACCTGGGTAGTATACCCCAAATAACCACAGTGGTGGGGCCAACATTATATCATGACTACGTCTTTATATATTTTTTATATATAAAAATTATAGCAAAGTTTATGCATATGAACAAAATGTTTGTTGTAGATTTTAATAAGAATCTTTGAAAGCTCAAATAGTTCCCTTCCAAGATGCATTTCAACTTAGAGAACTTCAGATGCACATTAATTTCCCTTGGTCATTAATTTCCCTTGGTCACTAAGTGTCATTTTAAGTTTCAATGGCATATGAAAATAAACTTGTATTTTGTATGAAATCTATGGAGTTCAGCTCGGTTCACGTCAGGTGAGTTCTTCATCTGTCATCAGTTGGCCATTGTGTCCGTGCCTCTTCTCTTTTTCCAGGGAATAACAGCTTGCCAAGGAAGTCTTCTCTGACTGTGGCAGAAACACAGGAACTCAGAGACACGCGAGTTCTCTATAAGTCTAGCCTTAGTCTGGCACACTGTTATTCAAACCCCTTCACCGGATCAAAGCAATTTACCTGTTGAAGCCAAGAGTGAAAAGTAGGGAAATTCTCCATCATCAGTTTGGAGGGTTATTACAAAGTTGCATAGCAAAAGCATGAATAAAAGTAAAGGTGCTGAATGATTATGGTCATTACTGCAAGCTAACACATGCACTCACTGTTACAGAGATTAACTCATGTGCTTGTACATCTCATTGCTTCTCATGCAAAAGAGCTCTGAGCTTCAAAATTCCCATTGCCTACAGTGAATTCTGGTATGTGCGAAGTCCACAGTCTGAGTCCCACCAAAATTTCGCAATTACTGCTCTAGAAAAATTGGTGTTTTCTAATCGCTCTAAACAGTGTTGAGTAGAACAAAGAAAAAGAATTAGACTATGTATTCATAAACTTAAGACAGAATAAGGACACAAGAAAAAGGACTTAATTCTATACCTGTTTTGAGATAAAATCACAGAAGGCTGATTCTCAGAATGTGAAACAAAAAGTGATATACATTTTTGTTGCTTTCATGTACATAATTATACAGGTGACGCAGATATGTTTTCATGTATATCTGAAGTTCTTATTTTACAGAGACTGGGTTAATAGGAAAAATAGAAATTGGTTTCCAGTGAAACGCATGAGGTGGAGTATTGTAGCGATTAAATAAATTGCAGAAAGAATAAAAAAGATTCTAAGGAGAATTTTAGCTTTTCCTGATGTATGGTCAAATTGTCACCATAAAAGGCTGTTGGTGGGGAGAAGGGATTTGAGTGACAAAGTGCTTTCCTGAGCAGAATCTCAGAATAAGCTAGAAAAACATACGCTATTATCTCAACAACTGTAAGATGCATCACCATTTTCTCTGAGTTTTATTAAGCAATTTTAAAGTTTATTGGCAGCAGATAAAAGCTGCTATCAGGACTGAGTCCATGTTGCTTTCTGCCACGCAAAGATCTAACAGTGATTTTGTACAGGAAGCATATGCCCTCTTAATTACAGCAAGCATTAAGTTACTTACAGAAAAATCAGGAACCATATGGTCCATTAGAATCAGAAGTCAGAAGGCAATGGAAACTAGAATTTCTATGCTTTTTAACAAAACGGAGATATCAAGTAGTGGAGAATTCTATTTACGAGCTGGGAATCAGTGCAGAATTTCACATTTCACTTGGCTCACTCAAACGCTTTACTCTAAATCAAGCTGTGGGAGAGAAGCACCCACTTTTATTACTTTCTACTCAATTTGTCACATTTCTGGATCGGCACATAATAAATTGATTATTTATTCCCAGAAATCTTGCTTTTCTAAATCTCAGACTCTTGGTTAAGGCTGAACTGAACTCTCCAAATTGGGTAAAATTTGTCCCAACGTGATCATTTTCCTATAAGGAAAGCTGATATTTCTTTTAAAAATCCTGTGAATATCATTCTCCTATATATAGTAAATCTTAGTGATAAAGGATAACTGAATGACTAGAAAGTATGTTTTGCTTTAGGGGTTAAAATTGAAGCAAGTAGCTTTGTTTTGAACTTGGTATCTATACCAAGATGCATTTTAAGACATTTTTAAAAGATGATTTTTGTATATTATTTTAATATTGAAGTTGTATGGAATCTTTTTTTTTTATGTGAGTACCGGGAGTCGACCTCAGGATCTTGCACTTGCCAGCAGGCACTTGTGCCACTGAGCGATATCACCGGCCCTTTTTCTCCTTTGGGTGGGTTCCAGGAGTTGAACTCAGGACCTTTTGCTTGCCAGGCAGGCGCTTATGCTGCTTAGCTATCTCACTGGCCCTTGAATCTATTTTTAATGTAACGTTCAAGTATGTAATCCTGGAACGAATTCTGTTCTAGAAATTTCTTTATAAGTTTGGTTATAATCCTAGTGAAGATGAAGCCAGAAGTAAGAAAATGACTCTTGCTTTTGACTCTTAATGCGCTGGTAGGAAGGTAAAAAAAGGTCAATGTAGTGACCTTCTGTTATGCTTTTGAAAGACTGCCAGGATGAGAGACAATAGAGGATTTCAAAGCTGCCATATTCCCCATCATACAAAGTAATTCATTTAATTCAAAGAGGTGTTAGGAGTATTTTCTGATGGTTTTATCTTAAATAACAGTTTTCACAGAAAAATCAAATTTGTTGTAGTATTTAAAAATCAAAATGTCATTTTCAAATAAAGGACAGAATTTACATGGGTCCCACTTATCTTTCCATGGAATAAGCTGGAAATATTTAAAAATTATCATTCTACAAATTTGTGAGAGTGAGGAGCCTTTTTAACATGCAAATATGTCATGGGTCATCTCAAGTAATGATTGTCATAAGTTTAACCTATTTAAATAAGAAAATGGGTGATGATAAAAATGTATTTTGAATCAATAGCTTTTTAAAATTGCATAATTTTGTTAACTAACATATTGAGAAGATACATATTTATACATCTGTAAAAGTAGTGTGTATGTAGTGTGTGCGGATGTGCATGCATACACTGCGTATCTACAAGCAGCACTTCATTATGCGCCTTCTTTTGGAAAAGGCTTAGAATACTTTTGGTGTCTGTCGCTCCGCGGGCCTCGGCATGTTCAGTCACTGGGGTCGATGAATAAGAAAGTCAAGCAGGACATTATTTTGTTCAAATGTGGGAGTTTATTAGTTATATTTTGTTGTCCTGCGCCAAATGTAATAACAGCAATTAGTGATTACACTTCATGGAATTTGGCATGAGAAAAGACTTTCTGAAATTACTTCTTGGATTCACTGCGACTCACCGTAGTGCAAAACCTTTGTGTTCTCTTACAATGTGGTCTTTATTTGTGTATGCCCACAGCCCTGCACAGTACTCTCTGGACATTGTAAGTTCTCAATAAACGTGTTAAAACAATCACACACATCACATCAGTGTGCTGTGTTGACTGAGTAGCATCTTAAAAGCCTGTAAGCAGAAAACTGAGGAAGATCGAATAAATAAAGTTCCCCCGGAAACCCCTGCTTGATCATTGCATACCGCCTGAGTCTTAAGCGTAAGCTAAGGTTTGCTGAACACTGTAGGAACTCAGTAAATAATTTAAAAATGATAAAAAGGTGATTTTACTAAATTGACTACTTTTTCTAAACCTTGATCTTTTTTAGAAAAACACAGTCAAATCAAAGGAAATATCATTTACATAATTAAAATTCAAAGATCAAAAATGTATTCAAGGTTATTATACCATATGTTATTAGGATATAAATACCCTTGGTGGCATGGTATAGAAATGGGAAGAAATTTCACATTTGCATATCAATGTGCAAAGGAGTAGTTATAAAAAAAAAGCTTTACCTATCACAAGAGAAAAAGAAAAATTTCATGAAGGAATATTGTTGGCTGGAAGACAAGAACTGGATGAATAAAAATGGGATGCAGTTTTCTTTCAAATGTACTTATTGCAAAAAAAAAAAAAAAAAAAGAAAACTTTTATGGTAACAGAAGCAGCTAAGCCCCTATTGTCTTGTTGCTTTGTCTGCCCCTCCCTAACACAAAATTGCATTGGAGCCACTGACTTGAATTCTAACTCTGTTTCATATTTTGTTTAAAAAAAAAAAAAGGGCGGGGGATATGGCTCAGCAGCATAAGCGCCTGCTTGGCAAGCACGAGGCCCTGAGTTCGACTCCCGGTACCCACATTAAAAAAAAAAAAAGCTACCAAAACGACTCATTCTGTCTTTTCTCTTTCATCTTTTTTTCTCTACTCAATTTCTAGATATTGTAATTGGGCACAATAGTAAACCAGATGCTCCTTTCTTCTCTTTACGCTGCACTTCTGCTTTTACAGATTTGTGTATCCTGTCTATGCAGATGACTCCAAATGGATTTCTCAATCCAATTCTTCTGTTTTGGTTTCTGGATGTACACACCCATTTTTATACCAATATTTCTTTTGAAAATACTTTGTGGCTGTGAAATGCTATATGTCTAAACCTGGACTCTGGGTTTCTTCTTCAATTTTCCTTTACCTGGAGTGTTTTTCCCATCTATAAAAGACAATTGCATCTACCAAAGTACTTATACTAAAAAACTAGGAATTATCAGAAATTACTCCTCTTCTTATGTTCCTGTATCCAGTCCTCCAAATCTTATGGATTCCAACTCCAATTCGAAGACAAATCCATCCATTTTTTCATTTCTATTACTAAGTTTCTGCTCCTGCCACCATGTCTCTTGTAGGATATTTGTAACTACTCAATTGATTACCTTGATTTTGCTCCTCCTCCTTCCACGTCAATTTCTACCCTGTAGTCAGGAGGACAGTTCTTAAAATGAAGACTAAAGTATTGAAATAGCTTGACAGGAGTGTTAGAACAAAACTTAAAACCATTACAGGCACTCCTGGCTGCCTTTCTATTATCCACTCTCTATTTTTTTTCTGTTGGAATCCAAATTCTAACTCTACTAATCTCCCATTATTTAGAATGCTTTTTATTCTTTTTGGTCTCAAAAGCTTGCTTCCTCTGTACCCTTTTGTTTAGAATGTTCTTCCCAAAGCTCTGCCTAGTGCTCGCCTGCCCGTCCTCCAGGGTATTGTTCATACCTCCCATTATAACAGTACATATCTTCCTATATTATCACAGCTCATGGTCATCTCTTTCACTGGTGGGACCGTTGAAGGCTAACTTCACTGCAAATGCCCTTAGTGTGCCAGTCTTCCTCCCACCAGTACAACACAGTCAGTTCTGAGGATAAAAGTTAGGCTTCTTCTGTTTTGTTCATGATGATATGTACCTGATGTTGCCCTTCTACTAGGTATATAAATACAATCATGAATCGAGAGGGTAATCTTATTTGGGAAACAAGAAATGCTATCTAGGAGAAAATTATTTAGAAACTCATTTTATATAAAATTTGGGGAAACATTAAATAACAATTACTCCAATCTGTAGTATACTACATATGTATGTACATTTTCCAACTGTCGCTCATCCTTCCATTTATGGATAAGAAATTACAGTGTGGAAGGATTACTAGTCCAATGTGACAGGAAACCTTAAAATAAAAGCAATGAAATCACTGACTGCAGCCTTACCAGTCAACCAACAGACAAAACAGAAACCAATCTGAAAACAGTGAATATTTATTTTTAATGATCAAACTGTCTTGAAGTTATTCAGGTACGTCAGCAAGACATAACTTGATTCTGAGGGGTGTACTATGAAATAATTTGATGCTGAACAGTGTATTACTAAATCCACTTATCAGGATCACAGTGACCTCTGGATCATTAAGTGTCATTTCTCATCTGAAGCGTGTGATTTTTGAAATGAGAAAGAAAGGTTTCTAATTTCTGTTCCTTTAATAGAAGCTTTAGGAACTTTATTACAACCTTTTTTTTTTTTTTTTTTTTTTTTGTGGGAACCGGGCGTCGACCTCAGGTCCTCATGCTTACTAGGCAGGCGCTTATGCCAATGAGCCATCTCACCGGCCCCACCCTGAAATTCTTGTCACAGGAGCTTACTGAAGCTGTGGTGAAAAACCGCTACATGGTTTCATGGTGAGGCTAACCCCAGGCATGGAGATCTCACCTTTGTAAATATCCTTGCAGACCAGGAATGCCACAGAATTTTCTAACCTAATGAACGTGGGCAGAAAGAAATAGATGAAAATACTTCCAGCATAGGTGTGTTTATACTACGCAGTTGAAACTAACAAGAACAGAAAATGTTTCTATTTTAATTAATATATAATTATTTAAAAAATTAATGCCACATGCTGTATAGACATGTTTGTGTCCTTTCAAAATTAGTATGTCAAAACCTAAACCCCATTATGATGATATCTGGTGGTGGATTTGGGGGGGAAAATTAGACCCTGAGACTCATGAATAGAATTAGTGTCTTAGCTGTTTTGTTCACTTCTCCAGGTGAGAATGCAGTGAGAAGATGTCACTAGATAATGAAACCGGATGGTGCCTTGATCTTGGACTTCCATCCTCTAGAATTGTGAGACATAAATCTCTGTTGTTAAAAGGCACTCAATCTAACCTATTTTTTGTAATAGTAGCTCAAGTAGAATAAGACTATGGATCGTGACTATCTAATCATAATAATACGCTATTTTGATGTCATTATATATATTGTGCCTAAATAGCACTATAATGATACAGAAGATTCACTCTGTCTTTAATTGGACAAGAAGCAAGAATGCTGCTCAGAAGACAAAACTAAGGACTCTGCATCTCCTGCATAATCAGTCTGGATAATTAATTTTACTTTCTCTATTAACTAAAATATATGAAACCACCTGACCTGAATCCATGTGATCTATGGGTAGACAAAATTACAAAATGAAATTAATAGTGAATATGGAAATTTTAAAAGTCAAATATGCCCCTAATATGATTTATTTATTTATTTATTTATTTTTTGTGGGTACTGGGTGTCTACCTCAGGACCTCACGCACCAGCAGGCGCCCGTGCCGCTGAGCGATATCACCGGCCCCTTTTTCGTATGTGGGTTCCGGGAGTCGAACTCGGGCCCTCGCACTTGCCAGGCAGGCGCTTACGCCACTGAGCCATCTCACCGGCCCCCTAATATGATTTAGAGACTTACTTTTCCTGTTTTGGGTTTAGGTTATTTGAACTTCTGCACACCTTGTTGAAGAGGTTTTTTCTACATATATTTTATTATAGCGAATCTCACTTTCGTTTAAGATATATGGACACTCAATCAATTTATATTGAAAGAGTAAAACATGTATGACAATATATACTACTAATAAATTATAATTTAAAAATAGTCAAACACTATGTAAAACTCACAAAAAAATGTAAAAGCTTCCTTTACCCCTCCTAGAGGGAGGCATGGTTGAATATTTGCTCATCTTTGTAGTTTTTCCTGTGCTTTTACATAAAAACACACATTTGTGTGTGCAAAATTTTATCTCAATAAGTCACTTAACACAGTTTTCTGTATTTTTTTGTAATGGTTAAAATGTGCCACCAAAAGGATATATTTAAGTCCTGTTCTCCATTCCCGATGGATTTCAGCTTATGTGGAGGTAGGGTTTTGTGGATGCAATCAAGTTACCACGAGATAGTTAGAGTGGTACTTAATCCAACAAGAGTGGCACAGAGGCAGGGACAGAGATACACAGGGAGAACACCAAGTGGTGACAGAGGCAGATAGAGAAATGATGCCTCCATAAGCCGAGGGATGCCGAACATTGCTGGAGCAACCAGGAGCTCAGGAGCAGCAGGGCTCTTCTCCAGGGACTCTGGAGGAAGTATAGCTCTGTTACCATCGTCACGTTCTTTTTTACTTCTAGGCTTTCGACTGGGAGATACTGGGAGATTCATCGTTTAAACGCACGTACTTGTAATTTGTTGTAGTAGTTCTATGAAATTAGTATACTCATTTTTTCTCCAATAATAAGTTTTGGATATCATTTGTATTTTCCATGAAAGTACATACAGCTCTTGCCTATTTCTTATACAAGTACACTTACTATAACACGTTTCTAACCGTGCTTTTTGCTCAAAAAATTGACCAGCCAGCACTTTTCAAATTTTTCTTTATGATCATATTTTATGTTTTAAAGAAAACAACTTCAGTGAATATTCTTTATTAACAAACATTGCAAACATACATCAAAACACCTCCTACGTTCCATAAAGTAAATACAGCCAAGCATGTATGCCCAGATATTCACCTCAATAATGTTGTAAACTTGTTTTCCTGGAACTTAAAACATTGCACTGGATTAGCCTATTACTAGTAAATTATTTGTGAACAGAAATAAGTCTATCTTATTCTTTCCTTTTTTATACCTTTAATATTTTGTTAAAAGTATAATACAAACAGAGAAGCCTCACTAAATGAGTTTCCATTAACTAAACACAGCTAGAACCAACTGATGAGAACAGGGATGAGGAACAGAGATGTCACCAGCACTCGTCTACCTCCCCTCTCGGGATGACCACCACCAGCCACAGATTCTGTGCTTTATGTATTTGCTGTCAGTAGAAATTATTTGAAAGCTAAGTTTCATCTGAACATCAGCAATTCTTTGTCTATTAGTTACTAATCCACCAACCCTGACTGTGTCCCCGTAAATTCTCCAGCTCATTTCCTACCACTTCCTGCCTTCTAATTTGTGCTTCAGCTACACGAAGTCCACTACCATCTCTGAATCCTGCCTTACTTTCTCTTGCTCCTAAATTATTGTACAAGACATTCTTTGTTTCTTAAACAGCTTTCTCACTATTTTCAACTTACCCTCACCCCTTTCTTACCTTTTCATGTCACTGATTTTTTCAGAATGTCTTAGTCTATTTTGTATTGCTGTACCAAAATGCATGCATAATGTATAATAAAAACACATTTTCTGGCGCTTGATTCTGGTGGATAAAGGCTCTGAACAACATGGCATTGGTTTCTGTCCAGTCCCCAGTATAGTGGAAAAGTGCAACAGGAAATGGGCGTATTTGAAAGTGACCAAGAAATGGTATCAGCTTTGCTTTATACCAACTCATTCTTGCAGGACCTAATTCAATCCCATGAGACCTGACTCATTTCTGTGAGAAGGCATTGCTCCTTTTTGGGTCTGTTGGTCTCATAACTTGGGGGACCATAGGTATCACATCTTAAAGATTGTACCACCTGGAAACATTACCACATTGAGAACTAAGCTTCTAGCACACGAAACTTTGGAGAAAAATCCACATTTAAATAATAGCACAGATGTGTAAGCATCTTTTTCTCCTGAAAGGTAGAACATATTTATTTCTATCTTGTACCCAATGCTGTATCAAGTGCCCTAAGCACACTTTTCTTATCAGTGTTGTAGCCCTTACTGCACTTTCAGGCAACTGCAAGTTACAGGGTCATATGCAGTTTCAGTCTCACTTTTCTATGGTTAGCGCTTTGAGAGCTGGCACTGTGTATGTTCACAGTGCTGAAATGTACCACTTATGTACCACTTATATGTATAAACGAATAGATATGGAAAATATTAGCACTCTAAGTAGAGTTTGAAGTGAGCAGACCTGTGAGTCACAGTTTAACCTGAGGGTATTTACTGAGTACCATGGCCAATATCCAATTCTTTCTTTGGAATTGTTGAACTGGAGGAAACGGAGTTCATATAACTATTGAGAGGGCTAAGTTCAAGTCTGAGAATAACAGCTATGTTAGTCAGCTTTGCATCACTGCAAGAAAATACTTCAGATAGTCAACTTACCAAGAAAATGTGTTATTTTTTTCTCTGTTTCAGAGGTTAAAACCCAACATTGTTTGGCTTGGCTGCTTTTGAGCCTAACACAAAGTATATCATACTGGAGAGTGAATGGTGGAATAAAGCTACTCATTTCATGCTGGTGCAAAGCAAAAGAGAAAAAGGAGAGGCTGTGTTTTCCCTTCAAGGGTAGGACTCCAATGACCTTATTTCCTTCCGTTAAGCCCCACCTAAAGTTGTAGCGCCTCCCAATAGCATCACAAACTTCAGGCCAAGCTTTCGATGGATGTGCTTTTGGGGGCCACTTATCCAAAGCATAACAGCAGTCAATATCTAAGGACAGGGTGTGCTCAAGGGAGGCACCTCAGATGCCAGAAGTCAGAAGCAGGCCTGAGAAACAGATATAGCCAACTATATCAGGAAAGTGTGTGGAAGCTGAGTGTCATCATATGCTGGCAGACAGTGAAACCAGGCAACCATTCAAATGTATAAAGGCAGCCACCATGGTATGAGTAGACCTAGAAATTCAGGGCAAATTGGTTTCAACAGAAAGCTCCTTTTAGTGTTTCTGCTCTAAGTATTATTCATGTGCTTATAAAACCATCACATATTTCTGGGGCTTTGCTTTTCAAAGTCACGTGGATACAGAACTCCTTTTGACAACTACTAAGACTCTCAACCTTCTCCTTGAGGAAAATTTCTCCAGCCTGCTCTAAATCCTTCATGATTAAAACCTTTAAAATTCAGCTGGCTACGTTTCCAAAAGGAAAGATTTCTAAGACGCTAATAAGAAACTAGCATATGTAGTCTGCAGAGCTAATAAATAATTTTAGAATTTGATTCGTACAAAGGAGGAAAAAGCACTTCAAAAGCTAACTTTATTCAAGGAACTGCACATTCTGTCCTGTAGTTATCTCCTACAACACGTTTGCATGATGACACATGAGCAGTGCGTGACACTCTAAAGTTGGACATGTATGAAGAAGAACAGCATCTGGAATGTTAGTAAAAGTGCCTTATTAACCTGGATTAAAATTGCATAAGCTATCAGTCCTCTTGATTCAGAGAATGTGTTGAATGCCAGCTGGGTTCAAAGATAAAAAAGATACCCTTTTTCTTCTTCACTGAGCTCTAATGTTGCATGGTTCAGCAGGTGTGTGAAGGACTTGATCTGTCCCTAGGGTATTGAGAAATTGCCACAGATGGCAGTCAGACACCTGACCTGTGTTCTGGGATGGCTCAAAATAAACTCAACTTGTACTCAGAACTGAAAGCCAATGTTTTTTGAGTTGTGGGTACCTGAAATCACTACTATGTGCGTTTTTCACTATCTGATTGGTTTGCACAGAAAAAGAAGCAAGCAAACAAAAAGACAGTAAGTCATAATGTCACACTGAAGTCCTTTGGATGGATGCAGCTGCAAAATGACACTGGTTAATTGATACAATTAGAGAGCTGCCTCAGGTAAAGAGATTTGTCTAAGCTTTTACATCAATTACCTGAATATGCAGAAATAATTCTATGCCAAATACCTTAGCCAAGGTTAACACAGAATCTTAATCTATTAATTCAAACTAAATTTTAAGATGACTGAGCTTAATTGGTAGATCCAACAGTTTGATGTGTGCAGTGAAGCCAGGGCTCTGTTTTAATTTCTTCAATAATGTTACTAATCAAACTAAAGAGACTAAACATTTTTCCAAGTAAATGAATAACATCACATAAGTAAGATTTTAATGTTTAAAAACTGTAAAATAATATAATTTCAACTTTTATATCAGAAGAAGTATCATTTTACTCTGTGTTCATGTGCAACATTTGCAAAACTGATGCAAACACAAAAACTGGTAGACAAATTTTTAGTAAAAATCGTTCAGGAAATGTTTCCTCTGAACCCAATATTTAAAACTACATTTAAGGCTTTCTCAGAAACACAGAATTTCTCTGATTTCTTGTTTTTGGGTTTTGGGGCATCTAATGTTCAAATAATAAACTCCTGTAGCATTATCACATTCTGTAGTTTTTTTTTTTTGTGGGTACCAGGGGTCGACCTCAGGACCTCGCACACCAGCAGGCGCCCATGCCGCTGAGCGATATCACTGGCCCCTTTTTTCGTATGTGGGCTCCGGGAGTCGAACTCGGGCCCTCACGCTTGCCGGGCAGGCGCTTAAGCCGCTGAGCCATCTCACCGGCCCACATTCTGTAGTTTTGAACCTTCTTTTTTGTTAAAAACTGCCCACAGCTTCCACTTAACTAAATAACCCTTTGGGTAGAAATACATATTTTTTAATTCCTCAAGTTTTTCAGGTTAGTGATGACAGCTAATCAATTTTCCATGATTATATTTGTATCAAATTTTCTAGAATAATTGATATTTTAAGGATATCAATCTTTCTGATTCTCTTGGAAAAAATAATATGTTCTCTCTCTCTTTCCCTCTCTCTCTCTCTCTCCCCCACCCCATCCAATGCAATTAGATAGCACTGTAGTAATAGAAGGAGGAAAGCTTTGTGGGGCAGTGGAGGGGGCAGCGGTTTTGTTGAGACCGTGGCACAAATGTAAGCTTGACTCCCAATTCCTCAAAAAGTAGGAAACAGACTGACCTAGACCAAATTTATCTTTCATTTCACCAAAACAACATTTTCTATCTCTTTGAAGGACCCTGATAGAAAGGAGAAAACTTCAGAAGTTATTGGATCGTGACACATAATAGTTGCTAACTCCAAAGTTACCTAGTGGCACTCAAAGATACAACATTTCACTTTTGTGTAGTGGCAGGTGGCATCTTTGCATTTTGTGACCTTCGATGGCTACAATGAATGTAAATAAATACTTTCAAAATCATTTATACAATTTCTTATGCCTCCCTTTGTAAGCTCTTCAAACTCCCGGACCCACATTTTTGTCATACACTCCCCTTAGTAACCAGTGTGTTAGATAATTGATTGATAGCAAAAAAGAACCTTCAGTGTTATAACACAAACAACTTTTTTTTCTCCCGGAAACTTCCAACCTTATTTACCACATTTCATTAACTTAGTTTGTGGTAAGATGCGGCAAGGCAAGGCATAAAATGCCCATGGGCTGCCACCTTTCTTCTCTGCATTAGCCTATGCACTGCGTTCTCTTTAGAGGTCTTAAGGAAGAGATGACTAATAGTCTTACACACTACATCCTTCTTATTTAAAAATTTAGCTAATTAGCACATTCTCTAAACTGGAGTTATGAACTAGCTCTTAATCCAAGACATAAGCTATCATAAAATGCAGGCTTTTATCATAAACAAAATATATAATTCATATCCACACCCACACCCACCATTTGGTGCTCACTTGAGAGCCAAATCCAGTCTAACAGATGCATGAGCTATTTGATAAACTACACTGCTTCGTCAAACCCATTCTCATTTTTCTTATGCTTCAAAAATTCTAATATATCAATCTTACACCCTTCAATTTGAAAATGAAATATCCACTCCCAGCTAAGTGCACAAATTTCTGAGACCAATCATTCAGTGTATGTTTTATTATAAGTGAGTACAAATCTCTACATTTGATTAAAATAAAAGTTGAACACACTGATATAGATTATTGCGGAAGACAAGAAGGGTTAAAAACCTAGAGAGAATCATTAGATTATGAAAGTGATTCTATAAGAGAGATATTCTCTCTGCTTTCAATGTGTCTTTATGTACATATATGTGAGCATGACTATGACTTTCCATGTTTATTGTAGGAACTATCTAATTTTTCCAGTACTGATTTTTTTTAAATTCTTGATATTTTCATATTTCTTTCTGCCTTTGTTCTGGCATTTAACTCGCTGAAGCCATGATTCAAAGCCTGACTTAATAGCCCCAATAAGAAAGCAACATCTTTCAGTAATGCACATGGCTGCTTAATGATGCAAGATCATCTTATTTCCCTCTCCTTTTGTTTGATTTTCCTTTAGGGGGCAACAATTCTAGAGGCTTAACTCCGTCTCAGCTGGTGAAAGTTGAATTGTCCTGCAGAGTGTTGTGGCGTTCTCTCTCTTGAGTGGTCGAAGGATAAAATCCCTGTGTTCTTTTGAAAGTTGAGTCATTTAAAGAGTGTTAGTCATTTGTGTCCAAAATCATCTTGCCTGGAGAATTGAGTTAAACACAACGGGATGGGTACTTTGTTATTTCCAAAGCCTCCTAAAAGACATAAAATCACACAGTGATATGTCATTTTACAGATTACTCTCTTTAACACCATTTTCCCAAAGGGTGACCTGCTAGTTAAATCAGGAAAAGAAAGTATGACCATTGACTTCAAATATAAGAGGAGAAAGGCCACAGAGCACCATAGGGCTGAATTCCAGATTTATTACCTATGAATGAGTAATGGGTACAATGCTCCCCAAACCCCTTTAGATGAATGTCCAACTGATCTGGCTCTGAGTCCAACATATTTTACTGTCAACTCACCTTTGCCCCACCACGGCATGGGTTTCCCAGTAATTCCCGTGTTTCCCTGTAGTGCTTGATTCAGTCCTTTTTATCCAGTCTCTACTGCCGAAGTGGTAACTGACGTGTTCATTGACCACGTGAAGCTCAATCCTTCCTTTTTCCCCCAGCAAATTCAGGATGCTCCGAATGACTTAATCTTCCAGGAATAGCAGAGTAGACCAAGAGAAGGTTTTGGTGCCCAAAGCTCCAGCCCTATGCCTATGGTTGTCTGAGCAGACCCGAGATTTCCCCCACCCATTGAAAAACCCTCTTGACAGGCCCTCCATAGTGCTAATGTTCAAGACTTGGGCAAAACCTGCTTTTGCCAGACCAGTCAGGGTAAAAAGGAAGTTTTTTTTCATTGCTGCCTTTCTGCTCTAGGTGTGGAATGAATTCAACTACCAAAGCTAGGTATAACTTTACAAAACATTTCAAGAAAGCTCTTCTTGTATAGGATTTTTTCAGATCACACAGGCTCAGGGACATCCTCATGGGTACTTTTGCTGTACTAAGTGCAGCCCCCCACTCCAGCCTTCAACACTAGGCCCACAGAGCAGGCCTGTGCAAAAGAGGGATTCTGAGCATGCACTGAGCACACTTTAAATGCCTCAGGGAAAAGAGGAAATATTTTAAATACTTCCCCACACTCTTTCCGTCACTGCTATGGAGGAAGCAAATGCAGTGCTATAACTCTGTCTTGGTCATACACAAGTTTTCATAGCTAAACAGCTCCTATTTTCTCAGGCTGAAATTGCTGCATGAAGGTTAATCACCATGCAGGAGGAAGAACGCCCCTCCCCTCTGCCACTCTGACTGCACGCAGAGGAACTTGCATTTGAATGATATTCCATGCTTTGCTCTACTTTCTCAGCATTCACTCCATGAAACCTGAATTTGATAAGTTACACAAAAAGGAAACAGAATATATGATTCAGACCATCTTATATATTTTAGGTATCAGTCTAAAAGTTTCAGGGGCTTCAGATAAAATGAATGGGTGAGGCTTTTTCTTCACAGAAAAGGAAAAATGTTTTAGCAAGGCTATCAATGTATAAACTTTTTACTTTTTCTGAGTCCTTCTCAAGGTGTCAGTGACTATTATGTTTCATGTCCTGCTCCTTCAGATTATAGATTACTCAGGGGCCAACATAAACCATCGTAAGCTTACAGGGGCCAGCAGCCCTGTGACTCTGTGACTGTGGGGTTCCTCTCTCCAGGGCTAAAGGACAAATTCCCCCTGGGAGAAAATGGAGAGGGTAGTCTATTTCCTCCCCCCACCCTGCTGCCACCTACTGTTCCAACTCATGTCAAGGGGAAAATACCAAGTCGCTGCAATCTGTTTAATTAAATGAGCAGGAGGCCATTTAAGGAGGCTTGAGATTGGTCTCACTTTGTGTTTCTAAGTTACAAACTGCAATCTTACTTTACAGATAAGCAAAATAAAATACACTCCCAACTTTGGAGTTTTTGTTTTTTTTCAAAGAGCCACACTTCAGCCAATCACAAACAACCTATATTTAGCCAGTCAATGGCAGGCAACTGATCAGTCCATGCCCCCAAAGAAGACAGATGCCTCATTGCATCAGGTCCAAGTGAGGGAATACCTAGTTGTAGCCAATCAGATGATTTATTTATTTGCTCCTGGGTTCAGCCAATAAAAGCTCTCTGCTCACACTGCTGGGTAGAACTCTGTAAATCTCCTTTGATTCTGAGTGTTGCCTGTTTCATGAATCATTCTTAGTTTAAATAAACCCCCAAATTAGTTGTCTAATGTTGTTCTTTTAATATCCTAAACTCCACATTGGAATGTAATGACTCCATGTGTGGAATCTAAACTGGGCCAGAGAATTGCTACTTCTCATCACATGTAGGTGATATGCTTCCAACTCTGGACAAGACAGAAATGGCCTTTGCCATGCCCACTACAAGATGCGGTCAGGTGTCTTTGTCAGTGTCCTGGCCATCCCTTAGGAGTGAGAGGGAAGATAGAGGCAGCAGTTTCTGAAAAAAGCAGAGAGGGGGAGGCTAGGTGGCCTGAAGAGCCAGGAACTCAGGATTTTAAAATCTGTCCTAGAATAGGTGAAGAGAAGTTGGGCTTTTGGTGAGCCCAGCACTAGTTCAAAGACAGAATTATCAAGACTTTCAAGACAGTGTCCAGATCCCTAAATCCCTAGCTAGGTCCCCATCATGTATGAGGGCTACCCCACCACACCGATGGCATGTCCATGTGGCAGGCCATGTCTAGATTTTCTTTCATAGTCAAATTCACAAAAGCTAACATTGCCTCTCTGGGAGGGTAAAAGAGAGGACTAAGCAGAGTTTCTTGGACAGTTTTAGAAATATTATGGAGAATGATGTTTCCAAGTCTATGTTTCCACATACCTAGTAGACATCTGAAAAGAAAAAGTGGCATTTTGATTTTACCTTCATCTGCATGAAATCTTTCTCATATTCTCACACCTGTTTTTGCTTACAGCCTCTCTCTCTCTCTCTCTCTCTCTCTCTGTCTCTCTCTCTCCCTTTCTCTTGTGAACTTCTTCTGTCTTTATGATAGCAGGGAACACACCAAGAGTAGTTGTTCTCCAGTGGAATGCCATGGCACACAGTGGCTGGAAATTCCTCTATTAGACATCTCTCCACTGGTGCTGCTTGTGACTGGGAAGGTCAGTGTGCCTACTCATATAATCTTTTAATTTTGGCACAACCCTTCTTCTCAAGTTTAGATTTATTGTTTAATTGTATCCTTATTTTGTTGCTGCTGTTAACTCTTTTCTTTGTTTTATAATTCATTCAAAGTTGGCCATGGAAAAATGGAGCTATTTATTGGAACCTTTTGGCCCAAATTCACATGAGACTCACCTCAGTCTCTCCTTTACTTGATCTCGCTGTGACATTGGACTCTGTTGCATATTGGAAACTCCCTAAGGACGGAGTTTTCCCTAGATCTTTTCCTTTTAATTCTCAAATATTCCTTTTCATCTTTAGCCAGAACATTTATTTTGTTTTCTTAAAAAAAAAGAAATAGACTGTGTCTTGGGATCTCATTTTTAGCATTTTATTGCTCTGTTATCTCTCTTTAAGTCTTTTTTTTTTCTTGCTCATATTTTCAACTACCACCTATACATGGAGGATTCTCAAATTTTCACCACAATCTTTGGTGTCGCTTACATATTAAAAAACAGATATTCCAGTAATTCCTGGATTTAGTCAGGCTATAGCCTTTAAGAAATCTATAGCCTACAAAGAACTTGTCCTATTTCCCTCTTTACTCACTCTCCTCTTTGTATTCACTTACATAGTGTTATGGTTTGTGTTTGTATGTCCCCCAAAGCCTCATGTGGTCATGGAGGTGGCTTTTTGGAGGTATCTGAATCTAAAGTTTGTGATTGGCTCATTGTCCAGTGCTGGAATTGGGGGTATGAGTGCTATACCCACCTTAGGGCAGGTAGCCTGCATACAATGTAAGAGGTGAAAAAAGGGCTTGCTTTCCCCTTTTCTGCTTTTGTTGCTTTTGGTATCTTCCACCATCATGAACAATTGTCCCTCTACCATGCCACCCTGCCTTGGAGCCAGCTGATTATGGACTGAAAATTCTGCAAACTATGAGCTAAATAAACTTTTCCCTTTTTAAATTTGGGTGTCAGGTATTCTGTCACAGCAATGAGAAAAGTAACTAAGTCAGAATTTGGTACCAGGAGTGGGGTCATTGCCATGACTATACCTGACCATGTGGTTCAAGAGCCTTTGGGAATGGCTCCTGGGATGACTTTGTAAAGGTTTGGAGAGGTTGTCTGAAAAAGTAGAGCTGTAATGCCTTAGGCTACTGTGTATGGGAGATCTGGTCAGAGCTCAGAAGATCAGAAGACTGATAGAAATCCTGCCAGGAAAGACCAGGTTCGGGAAGTTTCATTTGGGAAGAAGGACTACATTGGCTGTTGGACTCCAGACAATGTGTGTTAGGGTGTGGCAAAAAGTTTGTCTGCATTTTGCTCATGTCCAGAGATTTTGCTTGAAACTAATATTAAGGGAAGCAGACTAATTAAATTGGCAGAAGAAAATTCAAGACAGTCAAATGTTGAGGCAATGGCATGGCTACTGTTGAGGGTTTTTAGCCAGACTTATGTTGAGACTCAAGAGCAAACAGGCCAGCAGAATGATTTAAAACATTGAGAGTTTGGCCAGAAAGGAAGGTTCAGTAAGGCTGTGGACTGCAAAGATAGAGCAGAGGAGATCTTGATTGCTAAGAAGGAAAAGGAGAATAGAAAAGATGACCTGAAGGCATCACAAGAAACAACTATGCAGCCTTAAAACTGCAAAAGTGAAAGACTTTGCTTTGATAAAAAAGCCACAGAGCACCACTTTCCAGAATGATGGCAGCATAGAGAATTCATTCCTCAGAATTGGGTTCAGAGTGCTCAGTGATCCAGGCACTCAACCCCTACAGCCAAGAAAGAGGGAAGCCTGGCTACTGCTGTAGCTGGCAGCAGACCTTGGCAGCATCCACATGGCACTGGTTTTAGGTGCAGGCAGAATGCAACAGTTGTGGAGTTAAGAAGGCTTCCACCCCAATTTCAGAAGGCCTGGGAGGACAGGCAGTGTGCCCCTTAAAGGGCAGTGTTTGAAGCTATGAGTGTGAAACCAAAGGTGCAGTGAAGACCTCAGAAATTTGGAAAAGCCAAGAACGTGAACCATCTAAGGAAAGCTGCAAGGAGGGAGCAAATCAGGCCTAAGAGAGAAGCCGTGGGAGCTACAACCACTGGAAGTGCCATGGGGGCAAAGTCACCCAAGCCCTTTGCTTCCACAAAAAGAAAAAAAAAGTCAGCAGTGCCTCACTTAAAAAACTTTAATTCTTTTCACAATTCTGGTTGCAAACTGAACTGGATGAGAACCTAATCAAATTTCCCCATAAGGTCAACATTGAACCTAAGCATTGAACTTGATTCCGTTCTAATTCTAATTTGGTTTGCAACCAGAATCATGGAAAGAATTAAGATTGTGAACCGAGGTGCCGCTGTACGGCTCATCTAAGAAGGACAAAGGGTTGACAGTGGTAAGTGTGGAAAAGAGACTGCTCTGGATAAGTACACAAAGAAATAAAAAAATCCTCTGTAGGAGTTTTGTCAAATTTCTACAACCCACCACTGGAGTGGTTGTGTTGCTGAATATAGGGTGGTTCTTTACATAAATACATCTATCCATTTAAAAGTTTTACAGGCAATTCTGATAATAAACTACATGAAGAATGAATGGTTTACAATCAGAGGCTCTTCTCCATGATCTATTGACTGACAACACTGCCTTCAGCATTGTTTCCCTTCACTTGGTATCAAAGGCCAGGAATACACAATTGTAGGTTACCAATGAGACGTCAATTCGCAAATTAAGAGGGCAAATATGATTACGCTCCACAATAAAATGTGTAAGATGCTTCTGAGAAGTGCTCTGTGTGCCTTCTGTCGAGATTAGCAGAAGCAGCACCTTGCTGATTCATTTCTATTTGGCTCCACCTGACTTTTGTCTGGGCAAAAATTTAAATTGCATTGACATTCAAGAAAAGAGCACAAGGAGAAGAAAATAAACAAAAGTGATAAGAAAATAGTACTTTATAAATAGAATATAAAACACAGACACTGATTTTATAAGGCATCAAATAATGTATAAAAATCTCAGACTTATTGCTCAAATTTAAATAAAAATTGCTGAGATAATGCCCTGGTCATCTCAGAACTGAATAACAAGTTGAATTTCTAGATAGCTTCATGCAGAGAATATAATAATTCATTTTTATTTAAAAATCAAAATTTTGAATTATTTTTACCTATGTTAATCGGGATATTTTTCTTTGCCCTTCATGCAGAGTTTAATCATTCATTTCATGACTACCTATTTATTCGTGAATATTCTATATGATTATAATAGGAAAATATTAATGAGTCATACATTGAGAAGAAAGTAAATCTTCATTAGCATTAAGATATGAAACGAGTTAAATAAATAACACTATTAAAAAACATTAAATAGTACATCATTTCTGCATCAGGGTAATAAATGTGAAAGCAGAGTTGGCGATACCAGTTATTTGAATCACTGCTCCGAAAAATGACAGTTTTCTGTGGCTATTATTTCAGTGCAGGTGGTTGAGCTGAAAGTGACAGATTCTTGCACTGCAATGTAGTGCGCACTTACCTGTGAACTCGCTAATATTGGCAACCTGGGTAGACAGAGTTGCTCTAGAGTATCCGCTCCACTGAAGCTGCACAACACGTATGAAGTAGCGCTCATGGTAAGATGAAGCAGTAGAGGGCAACACTAATCAGAACCACAAGGATGAGCAAAAGTGAGGGAAGACACACAAAGGAGAAGTGCAGGCATTCTCTATTAGTGGAGTGGACTCTGCTGTAAAGTAGTTGTAAAGAATTTTCCAGCTAGTGATTCACTAGTCATGAGGAAGAAATTCAGAAGGTTAATGAATTTTGTGTCCCTATAATATGGAAAAGCACGCTACTAATCATAGAAAGAAAAATGACTCCACCAAGGTCGGCTACATGTTGAAAATTTAGAGATGGCTGAATGCTAACCACCATAGTAAAGTGGGATATGTGTCAATTCCAGGCTGCCAAGCTGGTGGAAGATGGTAAGTGTAGCAAACGTGCTATCCACAGTAGACACCCATAAGTTTAAGTGAGAAGGAACAACTCTGCTCAAAGCAAACTCCTGCTTTGGGCAGGAGCCATGATTAATTTTATTCACCACTTTTACTTGGCTCTTAGCGTCATGACAGCACCTTTCAGGACACAATAAATAATGGATTCAATTAATACTTGAGTGAATCAATGAATGAATGAACACCTAGATAAAGTGGGAAGTATCAGAGGGAGTTACAAAATCCTAGGCAGCAAACTTCAAATTAAAAGAACAATGTGATACTTTCATTTTGCTTTGGAATAATACTGACTATAAGGATAGTGAACAGCTGGCTGAACAGATTTTTTTTGAAGAGCTGGATTTGGATTTCTAGTACAAGTATAAACTGGGAATTAGAATAATGGGCTCTTGGCAAGGCATGTGGTTAATCTTAGGAGAATGTAGTTGAGTATGTTTGTCCAAAAACTAACTGCTCTACTCACTCGGCTTTGTACCGAGTATAGAGGGGGAGCCTGTTCTGATAAAAACCATCATGGCAGATCATGGACATTCTCAGATCTCTTATGTCAAGTTCAACTATTATAAAATAACACAAAACTCTATAATTTGTAGAGATTCAGCATTTTTAATGATGGCCTCTGAGTTACTGAGTGGTCCAGAGACTCTTGCCTTAAAAGTGAAGGGAGGTCAGTAGGACTTGGTTTTTCCATTTCGATGAACCGGAAAACATCACATTCTCTTCAGCTGTAGGAAAACAGATTCATAGATAAGAAATAATCACCAAAATGACAAAAGTAATCTTTCATATCCTATAAAATTTTAAAGAAAATTTATCATTATTTTTCTTTAAGTATTTATTTAAGTCCTAATATGTAATCATCATTGTTGTAGGCATTATGAATGCTATAAGATGATAAGCCTTGGTCTCTTTCTTCATAGAAATTAAGTTTGGATGCTCTGGTATACACAGACCATCTACACATATAACAATAGGTGTAATGCACATTTTAAATTAAACACTGTTAAAGAGAAAGTATTAAAGAATGGGTGAAATTTGATTGAGTAGAAATAATGAAAACAATTATTTATTGAGATCTTATTATGCCAATCAAACCCTGTTTTCAAACAGTGAGTTAAACCCTTACATTAGCTAGGTTATTACAACACTGAGATGGCAAATACCAAATTTCTTTTAGACTAAGAGTTTCAAACATGAGCAAAAAATCTGCATTTTTTTTGTATATACCTTAGTTACTCTATCAGTTCCTCTACCTGGGAAAACTTTAGTCATTACATCTGTGCCTCAGTTTCTTATCTCTTATGTGGACTAACTAATAAATAACAAAATCTGATAAGCTCTTTGACTAGAGTGGCACTATAGGAATGGAAAGAGGTGTGTACATATACATCAAATATACACATTTGTATATGTATACCTTAACAATAATTTATATACTTTCTCTATATATATAATTTATATGCTGTCTCTGTATATATGTACATGATGAAAGGGATCGTGAAAGAGAAGAAAAATTACCATGATTTTTGAGAAGACTAGAGGTGAATTGGTAGAATTACCAAAAATGAATAAGAAACGAAGAACATATTAAAAGGAAAAATCTAACTTAGTAAGGGGAAATGAAGAGAAAATGAATGACTGAATAATAAATGGATGATTCAAAGTTGACCAATGAGTTGTAGCAGTGGTAGGAGGATTTCGAGTAGATGCTACCGCTGAGTGTTATATTATTATGGAAATGTAAGCGTAGTATTCCCTTATGAAGAAAAAGATTCTGGGTGGAGATGTAGTGGTAGAACACTGGCCTAGTGCATGAGAGCTCCTCGGTTCAATCCCCAGCAGTGCAAAGAGGGAAAGAAAAAAAAAAAGGAAAACCAACTTTCCCCCAAAACAACAATAACAATATTTTAAGTAAAGAAAACTACATAAATTTCCCACAAATTTCCTATTTACAACTAGCCATTGCAGTACAGCATGAACTACCCCAAATTATCCCACCCAGACTAGAAGCTACACTCCCCATTACTCTGATTTTTATTTTTATAATTTGAACCAATTCATTTAGAGTAAAACTAGTTTTGGCAAGTACTTGAGAACTTGTCCCTAATTAATTGCAAGATGCAGAAACCGTAGAAGTCTCCATTTGATTGCCTTTTAATGGCTACATTGAGCTCCAAAATAAAACATAAATGGAGAAATACACTACAACACTGGAACCCAATTGAGACCTCTCTAAACTGTAAGAACCCAAGATAAACTAAAAGAAAAAACCTCCTCACATACCTCTTATTTTCTGTATGTAATGTCAAATTATCTCACACATTTTGTTACTTCCCTTTGAAGACACAATCAAAAAACTAACATCAGGCTCTGGAGGACTAGGAGATCTGAAGTGTCTCCGAAGTCTGTAATTTACACTCTTGATTGTTCCAATACTCTCTTCTTTGTGAGCAATTGCTACATGGGAGAATGGGTACCACGGGCTCAAATGACATGAATAGCTATCAAGTAATTTTAGAAAGTTTAAAAAAGATGCTTTTAGCACCTCCTAAACAGATCCTGAAAATCAGCACTATATTTTAGTATGGGATTTCAGATTCTACATCACTAAACTCTCATATCTAAAACTCAGGAGGCCACTGCTTAAGAATGAAAATAGAAATTTTAAACCCAAAGCAAAAAATGAAGTATGTGAAAGAGGTAGTGGGTTACAAGTCATATTCTCTTTTCTTTGACCCAAACTTAAGTGGAAAACAATTGAGTTTCCATAATAACTGAACTTACCCAATTTTCCTACACAAAACTAGAACCTACACTGGTGTAATAAATGAATAAGTGATTTTCTTTGCAGGTATCCAAATAAAATATTAATGACATTTTATTCCTTTCATTATTTCAGCATTGTATATACATAGGAAAATAATGTATAAAACCGGAAAAGAAGAAATAAAATGATGACATAGATACATGAAACAAAGTAAAGAATTGATAAAGTTGAGAACTAGGAGAGAAAAAAACAGAAGTAAAGAAGAGAGGAAAACAGAAGCAGAAAGTCAAGAAATGAGATAAGTAAAATTATGGCTTCCAATCATGAGTCAAGAGATGCCTGTCTCCTAGTACATGTATGATATATAATAGCACCTTCAATGTGGTAAAATGTTAACTGATATTGACAACTTTGAACCGTTGTGTGGAAAAGATAGTATGTCTGTCAAACAGAATGATTCAAGGCAAGACCAAATTCGAACTGAGAAGGGAAAAGAGGAAAAAATTTGGACCAAAGATCACTAAGTAATGTAGAAAGTGGCATGTATACTGCCTGCAAAATAAGGATGGATAAAGATTAATGGTCCCAGATATTCTGCCCAGGCTTTGCAGAAGACAGTTCTGTTTATTTATGTTGGTTGCCACGAAGAAGGGAGACTCAGGCACACACAGACGTACTCTGCGAGGCAGGAGAATGCATCTGCTTTCAGAAAAAAGAAAAAAAGTCTCTGTACTCCCATTACAGAAGCATATTATCAACATGCATATGATGGATCAAAATTGCAAGGCAATTATGTTTCTTGATGTTAATTTGCACCTTTTATATGACTCTGATTGTAGTTTTGTGCTTTCCTTGATTCTTTTGGACAAACCTCTTCTCACAATTAAAACCAATCTCAGATATTTATATGTTGCAGGTTCATGACGTGTGATGCTGTGTCTATAAAAGCCCTCAAAGGGGATCATTAACAGATTCTAAAATGATCACTCTGCTGTAGTGAGCAATCAGTTAAAAATGGATAATATGAAACTGTTATCCTACATCTATAAAATGACTTTTGCCAGAGCCTGCAGAATACAAGTGATCGCAAGAGCAGAAAGACCCAAAGTAGGGTTGTAACAATCACAACTTTCAAAGAAGTTTATTCCAAGATCATCTCAGTTTGAATACTTATTTTTGGAATGAAAATAATGAATTTGAACTTCTCCTTTGCAGACATCTTAACCACCAAGTAGTAATCTGTTTATTAGTCCTTTCCAGCCCCATTTTAAATATATGCCTGAAAATAAATATTTGGGTAAAATAATCAATCATGTGCATATTGCTTTATGGATTACAACACACTCCAAAAAATGTAACTCATTTATTACTTAAAAATAAAATCTGACAAGTAAGAATTATTATAGCATCTTTGGGATAAAAACTAAAACTGAAATTGTTCAAAAGACTCAACGAAGATGTTCCTGCTAGGAATGTTTTAGGTTTGGAATCAGACCCAATATTTTCTTTTTTTTTTTTTTTTTTTTTTTTTTTGTTTGTGGGTACCGGGGGGTCGACCTCAGGACCTTGCGCGCCAGCAGGCGCCCGTGCCACTGAGCGATATCACCGGCCCCTTTTTCGTATGTGGGTTCCGGGAGTCGAACTCAAGCCCTCACGCTTGCCGGGCAGGCGCTTAAGCCGCTGAGCCATCTCACCGGCCCAGACCCAATATTTTCTAACTCCAGTCTTGGATTAAGTTGAGAAAACCTGGTGTCTAATATAGGCATAGAATGGTATTGTGCCTGGGTAATAATATTGTGATAAAAGTGACAAGAACTGTTTCCTGAGGAAATCTCAGGAAGCATTTAAACTTCTATTTAAATATAATTTTGATAAGTACCACAAAAGACAAGGTTAATAAACCAATGTTATGGTAACAGCGTCACCTTAATTTGTTAAGGTTAAGAAAACTTCCCTGAGAAGGTAAATTAAGGTGGAATTTTTTTGACAAGTTAATTAGCAAAAAAAAAAAAAAAAAAAAATGGGACAGAGAAGATGACGTATACTGGCATGAACAAGACACATGGGAGAAAAGAAAGACAGCCATGTCAGAGATATAAAGAGAAGAAGGAAGCAGTTGGTGCAACCTGGTGAAAGTGATGTTGGCATAGTATAGTCAAATAGTGTATCTCTCTCCCAGAGAAGTGATCAATAGTTGAAGGCAATATAGGAGAAGGCACTAAAGTAGTAAGATCAGGAAGCAATGTATAGTAAGTTCAGATTTGGGTGCAAAGCAGAGAAAAATTTGGATAGCAATAAAAGTAGAGAAAGGGCCAATTAGAAAAGGGTGCAAATCATAAACAGACACTTCACCAATGAAGTTATATGGAGTGAAATAATGCAATTGAAAAATTGTTTAATATCATTTTTCATTAAGAAATTTCAAATTAAAACAACAGTTGTATACCGCTACACACCTATTAGAATGGACCGAATCCAACACACTGACTACAACGATGGGCGATGAAGGTGGTGAAGATACTCATTGCTGATGGGAAGTCAAAACTATATACTTCGTAAGACAGTTTGATAGTTGCAATCAAAACTAAACATAGTCCTATTGTATGATCTAACAATCATTCTCCTAGGTGTTCGTCAAATAAATTAAGAAAACATGCCTACCCAAAACCTGCACATGAATGTTTATAGCATTGTTATTCACAATTGCCCCAAACTGCAAGCAGCCAGAAAAATTTTAATAGATGAGTGGATAAATAAATTGTGCCACATCCATACAATGTGTTCTAGTCAGGGTTGCAAGGGAATAGATTTAATACAGGACACATAATTTATAGGATTATTTTATAATATTCACCCAAAGAGTCAAATGCAGAAGAGCGCAAGAGATCTCCATGAACTAGAGACCCAAAGAATCCAGCTGAGGGCCTGGATCCCACGTCAATGTCCTCCACGAGTCCAGCTGGAGGTCCTAGAGCTCACGACAATGTCTCATGCAAGTCTATCTCAAGGATCTGCACTGGGAAGGCCCAAAGGTCGGTGGTGGAAGCTAGAAATCTATGCCAGCAGGATGAAGAATCTGTGCCAGCAGGCTGAGCAATCTGCACTGGAACCAGGAAGCAATACTCAAGGTAAGGACCAGAGCTCCCCGGAAGAGAACCACAGCCATCCTCAGCAACAGCAAGGACCTGAGCTCCTCTGATGATGAGAACAGCCGGGTTCATATCAGGAAAGCCAGCATGACAACTTTCTCCAGGATAACCAACAGCACACCATCTTCCCCTCCAGTTCTGCTTTTATGGTGTTAGCAACAATCCTCAGGTGGACCTTCTACACCCAGAAACACGCTGATTCCATTCAACTGGTTGTTACAAGGTGACTATTAGCTAATCCACCACACAATGAAACTGTATTCAGCGCTAAAAAGAAATGAGCTATCAGTTCATGAAAGGACATGAAAAAACTATCAAAGCATATTACTATGTGAAAAAAAAAAACTGGAACACTGCATGCAGTTAAATTTCAAATGTATGATATTCTGGACAGGGCAAACCATATAGGCAATAAAAACAGAGAAAGAGAAAAATGCAGGGTACCAGCAATGTAATAAATGCAAGTGGTCTCAACTCCCATGCCAATCTGGGGGAATATATTTGGAATACGTTATTTAAAATTCTCCTCAAATGCCACAGATGATTTGAAAACTAACCTTACTTATTAAGTCACTATGTGCTTTAAAATCTCCACTGCTTCCTCATAAAAGCACCCCTGAGTCTTTAACATTCTGCAATTTCTCTTGCCACTTCTCATGCTAGTGCCTGTACCTCCCCTCGGAGGCGTCTCTGTGTAGCCATGGTTCTCAAGCCAGCCGTGTCCCCTGCAGGAGACCTGTGCATTTCCACATGCCATTGCCTCTGCTTAGAATGCTTCTTCCATCTAGCGGACGCTTGTAAATCAGTCAGTCCAAACATCACTTTTGCATGATACACTCTAAGGTTTTCTCTCATATAGTTTCTTCTTTCATTCATCTTCCATGATCTTACATTTATTATTGTGTTTACCCTACTGAATTATAAAGTAGTATGCTTTCATATCTGTTGTATTCCACTAATTTTTGACTCTATAAAATACACCCTATTCCTTACTCAATTTTCTATAATCAATAGCTATCACAATGCCTGTTATGTCTTTAATAAATGTTTAGTGAATTGCTACATTATTGTCTGGTCAGCCAGGATGTGGAACAGATTAGAAATCTGTACGTGAGTGAGAATTATATGGTTCTGATTTTTTAATGGAATTTCTTATCCTATATTCCAAATAATCAATGTGTGACTGCAAAAATAACTACTACTAAGGAAACGTAGTAGCTGTCGTATAATATGTACTTGAGAGGGGATAATGTAGACCTTTATTATAAAAATAATACTTCAGAGTAGTAAATATAATTTAAAATATAAATACATGGTGTTATGAATCTGTACATGTTATTATGCTTCTAGAGTAAGAGCTCACAAACTGTAGCCCATGGTCCAAATTTGGCCATTGATTGATTTTTGTAAATAAAGTTTTATTGGTACAGAGCTACAATAGTTCATTCACATATTTTCTATGACTTTTCTGTTCCATCACAGTCACGTTGAGTGATTGTGGTTGAGACTGTCTGGTCTGTAAAGCTAAAATATGTATTATTTGAAATTTTACAGAGAATGCTTGCTGACCAAAGTACATATTCTAAAATAAATTTACCTGGGTTTTAATTCCGTTCCGTCACAGGTGGTCTGGATCATTCTTTTCTCCAATTGCTCATTTTTAAATGAAGATAATACTAAAATCTACTCATACAGTTATTTTAAAAATAAGGGGTAAGGGCTGGCGATATAGCTGAGTGGCATAAACGCCTGCCTGGCAAGCGCGAGATGCTCAGTTTGACTCCCGGTACCCGCATATTAAAAAATAAATAAATAAATAAGGGATAAAATTCTCACAAGGAATATGTTATACTGTAAGTGGCCAAAAATGTTACTCATTAATATGCATGGTATTAATTTTTATTTAGAGCAATGAGCTAAAATGGTAGAATTAAGGGTCATTGTAACACATGACAAATGCTCAGGATAATGTCTAGTACACAGTAAGTTTTCAGTAAATATTAGCTTGCTTGCTTTTTTCAAAAAGTGAAGATATACACAAAATATAAATTATTTTCTTTAATGAACAAGTACTGGTTAGCATGAATTCCTTAAAGCCTTCTTCAACGTGTTTATGCACAGATTCAATTTTTACTATCTGTGAGTACATTAGTTCCTATGTGTTTATTATTTACAGTCTGAGAGTGACACTATATTTATATAGAAACATTTAAAATACCAGTTAATTACAAATCACTTTGTTATGTATCCACCCAAGAATGCAGCTATTTTGAGGGTCACTATGTTATCAAGATCTGACATTTTAAACTTTATTTACCCTGCACCTCCTTGCTGGGGACAAGAAATGTGATAGCTAAAGACAGATAGTACTGAAGTTCAGTCGGGCACTCTATATGATATAAAACTCTTCTCTATTAGATGACCTAGTGTTGACTTACACAGTCTTTCTCTGGTATCCTCAAAGGACTCATCCAAGGATTTCCTGTGCATTCTAAAATCTGCAGATACCCAAGTCTTTTATATAAAAAGATGCAGTAATTGCATGTAAACTAGGAATATCCTCCCATGTAATTTAAATCATGTACTCACTACTTATAATACCTAATACAATGTAAATGGATGTAAAGTAATTGCTATGAAGTATTATGTAGGCAATAATGACAAGAAAAGAGTCTGTACATATTCACATATACAGTTTTTTTTTAAACTATTTATTTTTGATCTACAATTTGTTGAACTCATGAATTCAGAACCCATGGATACAGAGGGCTGACTATGGATAAATCCACTCTTTTTCATTCTAAGGAAGTGAAAACCCTTGATAGCTCCCATATATCCCAGTGCTAAAATTTCTTATATCTTGAAATTATTGAGAAAGAGGGTCATGGAAAGAACATATGATCTCAAATGCAAAATGTTGCTTGAAATGAAGGCCAGCCATTCACTGAGGCAACATGTACTTCCTCTTGTCAAATTTTATAATATTTTCTCACAGGGGAACACTAACACTCCTAGCTTTTGCTCACACTAGTTTTTCCACCTGGAATGCCCTTTCTATAAATTCTTCATTGCCAAATTTTACTCATTTTTCAGGCCACTATACCTGGGGAACATTTACTGATAAATTTCTCATTTTTCTTCAAGATTTTAAAACTTTCACATTATCAATCTGAGTTGTCAAATAGAGACTATAATAGAAAATATAATATAGAAAATGCATAAAGTATAATACATATGCACATATAGAAGTCTATACAAGCGCAAGTGTGTGTGTGTGTGTGTGTGTGTGTGTGTGCGCGCGTGCACGCGCGTGTTCTCTAAGACTTCTGCTGCAGAACAGGGAGAGGAGCTTGACCCTCTCACACCTGGAAATTGATCTTGACCCAGATCGCAACAACTCAGCCTCTGAAAGTGCACAGTCCCTCCTTCGAATGTCTGCTCACTCTCGGGTGGCCCAGTCTCCACCAAGTTCTCTCTTCTCAGCCGCAGTGCCCTGTGGTCTCCTCCAGTGACATGTCCTGTGCCATCTCAGATAAGGAATTCAGCTTTTGGACCCTTTTTATCCACATCTAGTTTCACTGCGTGTGAGCTTCCTACCTTTTAGCACCATTACCACCACCACCATCACGATTATTAACTGCGAAGTCATGAAGAGAAATCACGGCAGGTGGCTCAGCATTCTTTTTCTGCCCCCAACCTGACTCTCTCTCTCCCTGGAGAATCTGCCTTCTTCCTATTCTATTATTTACGGCAAAGTGTCTTTATTGTTGCTGTTATTGTGAAACACAGGGCTTAATTTCCAACTGACCAACCCAAGGAACCTTTATTTAAAAAGATTCAAGCTGACCTCATCTTAAAAAACACTCATGCACTTAGACACACTTCCTACTTGCCACACCAATCCTCCTGCTGTGATTGCACAATGCTACATTCAAGTTTAAGGGCTCCACCTACGCTTTACCACTAAAAATTCAATTTATCTTGCAATCTAGCTGATAGTCCCTCAGTGGTCATTGATTGACTTCTACTAATTAAATGAATAAATTAATAAACAAATTGCACACTTTCCAGTCACAGGGCAAGCTGTACCCTTTACCCTGATGCACTGGTGTGCTTATGTTATGTACTGCAATAAACACATATGGTTGAATAAATAACTGGAAATTGGAACCTTTGCTGATTTGTATGATTAGACATAATTTTACATATTTTGCAAATATTTATAAATGGAATTAAGTGTTAATGGCCCTGTACAATGTAGGGTTTCACTGAGCTCCCTAGTTCTTATGATCAGTTATTATTTATTTAATTTTTTAAGTTAAGAAAGATTGAAACAGAATAGCACCCCACTGCCCTAAAGCATTATCAACTATGTGCTTCTTGCTTTGAACTGTTTGCAATGTGTAATAATCCAATCTTTGATAAGTGTCATACAATAAAAGTGATAATCGTGCTGTTACTGGTTACATTAATGTTATCTGAATTACAGGCGGGAGATGAATTACCTTATTAAAAAAAGAAGATAACACATAAGTGCCAAGTTCATGGAAAACCAAGATAAAATGACCAAAGGTCTAAGAACTTAGATGAATGATATTTTAGAATATGAGCCTGGTATGTCATGATATTGATGTAATTAGCTGCAAACTTTATTTTTAAAACGCTTTTAAAAATTTGGAACCCATAAAACAATGATTCATGTGAAACTTTAAATTGTTTTTCCATGAAATTAAGAAATTTACAGACAACATAGATTTAAAATACATAGTGTTATTGGCTCTCAATTTAAATTGTGAAAAAGGTAAGTTATTTTGCTGGGCTCTGGTGATGCAAGGTTTCTGGTCCGCAATCCAGGTGTGTGCAGGGGCAGTGGAGCAGGTTGCTGAGAGATCAAAGAAAATACCTGGAGAGCCTTGGTGAAGGATCAGGTCCAGTGGCAGTGGGGTGAGCAAGAGAGTCACCAGAGGGTATTCAGAGTGTGTGTGCCAGCGGGCGAGGCTAGTTAATCACTAGAAGGTTCAGGTGTGGAGGAAAAGACAGGGAAATTGTCAGAGAGAAAGTAAAGCATCCAGTGTTGCTTAGCTGGATGACAGCACAGGGCTCTGGTCTCCAGCCAGGTATTACAGAGAGGGGCTTTAAGGATTAAACCACATAACGGTGACATCATTAGTGTGTTTTGTCCTACCATTTGACCACCATTCCAAGGAATAAGTGACGTAGCCTATGGGCAGGAAAACAGTTTGTAGACATAGTTTACCCCATTCCCAATGTCCCTCAGGTAATATTTATCTAGATAGCCCAGCCCCTGTCCACTTGAATGTCCCCTGGAGTTGGCAAGAGTCTTGAGAACACAAAAAGAGTGTGTCAGGGGTAATTTTCAAGGACAGGGCTGGGAGGATGTAGAAGAAGGAGGAATGTGATTGACAACATGGCAGAGTCCCATTCTCATTGATTATTCCTGTTATTTGAATTTAGAAATAGTGGGAGCTAATGGTGTGTACATGTTAGTTATAACACAGAAAACAAGAATGTCCAGTTAGGACTTGTCCCTGAAATATAAGGAGAAAGGGAATTTGAACACTGAAAGGAGACCAATGTCTAAGAAAGAGCTGCCAGGTAGGACATGGTAAGAAGACGGCCGTGCATGAACAAGCAAGTAGACCCTCAGCAAGCCCCTTGTGTTTTGGTGTCTGGAATTTGAACTTCTCACTCTCCAGAACTTAGATATATACATTTTTGTTATTTAAGCCACCAAGACTATGGCATTTTTTTATAATAGCCTCAATTGAATAGGACACACACACACACACACATCCATATATAGATACACACAGATGCAAAAATGGAAGGGTAAATAAAAAATGCAAGAGTTGAACAATAGTGGCTAAAAGTATGGAAAACTGCATTCATGTGAAAAAAATAGCCAAAGCAATTTTAAAGTAAAATACAAGAGGGAATTGTTAGACAATGTTATTGCCTAATAGAACTGATGGTATTGGAAATTTTATAAATCTTAATTTAAAATATAAATATCAAAAAAAACAAAAATAAATAGTTGTAGAACACCTTAAGTGACATCATAATGAGTTTGTAATTGATCTGTTAGATAATATATGTAGACAGTAGAAAATATTCATCATGATTATCTTTAAAAAATCTTTTAGGGCCTTGGGAGGACAAGGATCTTGCAGCTTTTCTTATAAATTCTGTTCAGATTGGCTCAGCAAATAATGCAGTCCCTTGAATTGAGGATGAACTTAAAGATCATAAGTAAATGGTAATGATTAATAGGTGTTAGAGCCTTCTGGCGGAAATATTGAGTGGACTCCTTCAGGTTGGGTGGTAATGATCTGTAAGAGGGTGCAGACAGCATGTTAATGACATTTTTTATAACATAAAATTAAGAGAGGCTGGAATGTAAGTCAGATTAGAAGAATATCTGTTACAGATATGACTATGAGAAAGCTAGGACCAGGAGGAAAATAATAAAGTGGCAAGCAGGGATATTCAATTCTAGTAGCATATCTGTGATTGATTTGTTTTAAATAACCAGAGTGGAGAGCATCAAAGAAAGAATAACTAGAACTATCTTGGAATCTAAGAGTAAAAGAAAGATTATTCATAGGAGATATGAGCAGGGCTGCTTCTATATGATCAATGGTGAAAATTGCAACTATTGATTACACAGAAAATATGAAATACTTTTGGAGGGTGTGAAGGCCTTTCGTTTATAGTGAATACTGCTAAAATCAAGGAAAGTTATTGGAAGACCTTTCTTTTGTATTCAAAGAAAGAATTAATAGTAGTTAGATGGGTAAAGTGTCATAATTTAAATCTGCTTTCATATTATGATAATACAAGGCCTGAAAAGGGAGAGACAAATAGCTGAGTCCATCCAGAGAGATGACATAGAATAAAGTAGAATGTTCAGTAGCATGTATAAGTATTTACAAGTATTTACTTGTACTTGGACTGCACCATTAAATATTATATAATTGGAAGAGACTTTTGTAATTATTATTTCAATCTCCTCAATTTATAGATTAAAAACACTGAGAAATAGATACAATCACTTCCTTAGCATTATGGAAACAGTGAAAGTATGAGAACAAGATTCATATTTATTATCCAGGGAGACCTCACAGCTCTTGTAGAAAGCATGCTGCCATGAAACTTTTGGGTAACTTTGGGAACTTCATATGGGTTACATGAATAATTTTCATTCTCTTCCATGACTTTTACTGGTCTTATCTTCAGTTCCATTACCCAGAAGCAAACAGGTAAATAGAAGAATGAAACAGCTTATGAAAGCCTCTGAAGGTATCAGGTCAGGGACAACATTGTATAAGAATGGTGCACTGTCATCCAAAATGCAGTTCATACACTGATGAATTAATAGACAATTTGTGTTCAGTTCCTGTAATTTGATGATCCAGGTCCAAGAAGTGAGAAACATAAGATTGACACTATACACGATGAGTCCCTGTGACATTCTGCATAGTTTAAACTTTCCTTTTCCATCTTTGGTTCAGCCAGTTTAGAAGACTAGATTTCCATGAAGTGCTTCTACCATGGGCTTGTTATTATATCTGAAGACTCAGGTTCCTCTTCCAGTAGTCCCATGATGTTGTCTGTGCTTGTGGGAGTAATCAGTCCTGATTACCAGAGGAAATAATGCTGCGATCATGTGGAGCCAGGAATGACTATGTCTAACTCAGATAATTCACAGGGATATCTTTTTTTTCTGTTTTCAGGAACAATAATTAATGGGCAGTTGCAATGTCCAGGGTTTAATGGGGGCAAGACAAGTAGAAGTTGGTACCTCATAAAGCTAAAGATCTGAATTAGTCTCTCAGGCAAGTAATCCATATTCAGTTAAATACTGACCTAAATTGAAGAACATCTGGAAAGGAAGGGTGATGGGTGCTGAAGAGTATTAGTCACACCTTCAGTCAGCTCCCTCAGTGGGAATGATGTTTCCTCGTGAATCTCTTACATTAAGTATTTTCAGAGCTTGTGGCTTTGAAGGGCCTTTTTAATGGAAAGTGGACTTAAGGAAGATACAGTAAGATCTAAGTCATAGATGTGGTAGCTCCTCTCCCAAAGATTTCTCTTGATTTAACAGGAGGACTTCCTGGGTAACTCACTCAATGTTCGTGCACACACATTCAAACCCCAAAAACCCAGATGGTTATCACCCCTATGCCAAATAGGATGGACACAAGCTTAGTCTTTCCTCCTCCAACAGGTACATTACATACCATGCCTCCAATCAAGGAAGAAGTGATTTTTAGGGGTGGCTAATTCAGGATGTGTTGGGTTTTCCCCTACATTTCATCCCCTAACTCCACACGTGTCCTAAGAAAATCCCTCATAAATCATTTGCACTTGTTATGTTAGCCTACTTTTACATTTCCGGAGTCCAATCTAAGACAATATCTAAAAAGAAACTCCAAAGATAGCTCAAACTTTCATCTCTAAGTAGCTTTCTCATTGTTTTAGGCTAAAACGCTTTGGAGTGAAAGATGACTTCACTTTTTTAGAATTCACATCCAATCTACCATCATATCTTGGTAGTGCCTTAATATACTCATAATATAATTACTTTTTACCCTTCCACTGTGTTTCGGATCTGAGAACCAATGATATCTTATCCAGATTAACTGAACATCTTTCTAACTAATCTCTGGTTGACAGGAATATCAGTTATTTTCACCATACAACTAGGATGATCACTTTTTAAAACTTTAGTTGACTATATCCTCTCACACCTCAAAACTCTGCAATGCTTCCTATGTCCTGGGTAAAAGCAAAAATCCTTTCTTGGTCCTACATTTACAACCCTGATCTCATGCTCTATTGATTTTCCTCTTTATCTCTTCATTTCTCCCACACTGGCCTCCTCCTTATTCTTTGAAACATCCAGACTCATGTCTCCCTGGGGACTTCAGTGGTTTACTCTACGTGAGGTATCCTACCTCAGATAACTATGGAGAGTGATCAAAAATTATGATGAATATTTAACTTTTAAAGACACATTGCCATGAATCTCCCTGAAAATACTCCCCTTTGCATCTAAAGTACTTATCATTTTGGGACTTTCTGAAGGAGTTCTGGAAGTCCTCTTTTGTGAGTGATTTTAGTTATACTGTTGGGGCTGCCTCAGTGTATTGAATCAATTCAAAACATGTACCTTTAATGATTGTTTTGACTTTGAGGAAGACCCAGATGTTGCCTGGTGCCAGATCCAGTGAGGACACACTGTAATGTGTTTACAAGCCTGCCTTTCCATTGGATGGCACTCAGTAGCAGCATTCATTGTAGTTTTGATCAGTGACGCTCATGAAAGAGGGCTTTTAAAACAACTTTAGAAAGTGGGGGGCCGGTGAGATGGCTCAGCGGTGTAAGCGCCTGCCTTGCAAGCACGAGGGCCCGAGTTCGACTCCCGGAACCCACATACGAAAAAGGGGCCGGTGATATCGCTCAGCGGCACGGGTGCCTGCTGGCATGCGAGGTCCTGAGGTCGACCCCCCGGTACCCACAAAAAAAAAAAAAAAAAAGAAAGTGGGAAAAGTTATGACATAAATGTGTCCAAAGTAGGGGGGAGTATTTTAAGAAGGATTAATATCAGTGTCTTTTACTGTAATAATTTTTATTTAAATACATAACACATAGTTTGATCAGTACATTTACATTCTTCACTCCTGTATTTCTTGAAATGTTTTCACATATAACAGTTCTTACTTATGATTTGGTTTCCCACTCATTACTATTACATTCCCCTTTCTTACTTCCTATTTTTGCTACAATATTAATTACTATTCATATAATATTTGAAATATTCATTACTATCTTTTTAATATTTATAGTGTACCTTATAACAAAATACAAGACATGTGAATGCATCCAGCTTAGAGTGCTTAGCTCTAGTTAACCCCTTGATGAGGTGACTTGCATCAGTGACCCCAGGGAAGACCAGAGAACCACCAGCTGATTCTACTCAAATTTCTAATCTACAGAATCATAAGCAAATCAAATGATTGTTATTTTAATCAACTTAGTCTGTGGTAATTTGTTACACAGCAATAAAATCTGCCGTCATTTAAATTTGTCTATATTCTATATTTGCAAACAATTATCTCTTTCTGCTATAACTAGGGTGTTAAGTGTCACAAAGCAAGGAGTTTTTGTCCATTTGTTAGTTGAATTGTTGTCCTTTCAGAACAGAGACTGGTTCTTTGCACATAGTACATGTTTGTGTTAATTACATGAAAACAAAACCTCTTGGTATGTGCACAGTTACTGGTGAGAGAAGAAATGCCTGGATGAACTAAATATTCCATAAGTTACTAAGTTGCTCCTTTGTTCAATATTGTCTAGAGAGAGAGGAGTCTCCTTGATTTTGCAAAAGAGTGTCGAATGTTTCAGGGAATTTCTGTTATATTTACTGCCTTAAATTTATTCAAAATTTCCAGTTGTAAAATATATCCCTCAATAATCTTTGGATCATTTTCCTTTTAACTCTGATTTATCAAACATGTACTTTATAAGATGATATTAAACACTATAGTTTGTATCCTAAGTGTCCCCTAAGGCCCATGTATTAAAGGCTAGGTCCCCAGTGGGGTACTATTGAGGGCTGATGGAAACTGTAAGAGTGGAGCCTACTAGAAACCTTCAGGTTTTTGGGTGTGTACTCTCAAGGAAGATTGTAAGATCAAGGCTCTCTCTTCCTTTTCTTTATTTTCTGAAAATAAGGTGGATATTTTGAACTTGCAGATACACCTCCCACAGTGTGCTGCCTCATCACATGCCCAAAAGCAATAGGGCCAATTGATTATGGACTGGAAACTCCAAAACTGCAAGCAACAAAAAAAACCTTTTCCTCTGTATATTTTGATTATCTTTGACCTTTTTTTATACTGACAGGAAGCAGACTAACACAGTAAGTTTTTCTCAGGTTGTTTAAACAGCTATGTTAAGTGAGTTTTCTGATGAAATTAATCACCCAAGTAACTATGCATATTCAATTTTCCATCATGTTATAACACTGCATTTCATTGCATAAACCATAATCTCGTGGATCAAGTAGAATGGAAATACACCCACCAGTAACATGCCTATCGATTAAAGATAAAGACACCAAATGGTAAATAACATCACTGATCTTCAGCTAGCAACTAAATATTAGGCTACATAAATCCCTGCAGAAAATGTAGCAATAGGGCTGATTTTCCAGAAATTCCCAAGTATGATTACTTCTTATGCCACCTGGATAGATAAAATACATCTTGCATGCAGTCAGATGTTATTGATAGATTTGGTCTTGGAAATCCAGCGTTTTTATTCTGTGCAGGTAAACTCTGAATCTATTGCATTTCAGCTTCAGTAAATACTCACATAAACATTTTTAATCAGTTGAATTTGGTTTACAGAGAGTATTTGGAGCTACAACCCATGTAATTGAAAGGATGATGGTGGTGTTAGAATGGCAACCTTGAGGGATACATGTTTCTATTAGTACCTTGTTATTTTCATAATTCTATTTCTGGTTATATTTAGTGCTGAAATTACGTGTTGAAACCGTATCCTCTGTAGAACAAAATTCTTTCTTCTTTTGTATTTTATAGAAGCTTATAGCTGAGCCAGAGCTTTGGGCCACTTAAATTATCCCTTTATTTCTCCAAATAGATTTTTGTCTAATAATGTAGTTGCAATTAGCAGCAAAGAACAATTTTCCCTCAAAAGCAATGTTTCCCCAGGGTGAGAATTGTGTATGCAATATTTGTATTATGAAATCTGCAAAGAAGGAAAGGAGATATTTACTGTGGTAAAACTGTATAAATTTCCAAGAACAGGTGAAATAAAAATAGGAACAATAAACAGATACTTATGGTTTTCATCCAAGACTATACTTTGAGGGCAAATTTAGCATAAGAAACTCAAGTTATCAATAATCACACATCAGAAATAGTGAAAGACTCAAGCAAAGATCAAGATAAAAATATCCACTTTCATAGTAAGATACATTATAGGAAAGTATCATTATTTTTCTTTTTTTTTTTTTTTTTTTTTTGATGCTTTTGAGCAAGAAAGAAGGAAATAAAGATTTGGAATTTAGCCAAAATGATAATCATGACTTCGGTATATTTTCTTAGTTAAGATACACTAATTTTTTAAAATTTTTGTTTGTATGTTTATTTCTAGCACTAAATGAATAAAAATTAACTACAGGACAGGCAAAAATTATTTTTGATATTATTTTTATGTTTAAAATTTTTATTATTACATCTTTGCAGTACACGATGATTACATTTCTTGTGAGGAAATGGTAGATATTCATAACACATCTCAATTCTTTTATTCTCCTTCCCCTCCACATTCCCTTTTGTTTTGCCAGCATCAAATTCATTTATCTTGTAAGTCCTTATAAATTTATTTATTTATTTATTTTTTCTGTGAATACCAGGAGTTGACCTCAGGATCTCGCGCTTGCCAGCAAGCTCTTGTGCCACTGAGCGATATCACCGGCCCTTTTTTTCCTTTATGTGGATTCCGGGAATCGAACTCAGGACCTTGTGCTTGCCAGGCAGGCACTTATGCCACTGAGCTATCTCACCAGCCCATAAATTTAATTATTACACATACAGATTTACAGATTAATAGGTTAAAACATAGTAAGATACATAAGACAATTATACTAAATCAAGGTTCACTTTTAGCTACATTATCCATTCTGGATTACAACTTCTTTTCTCTCTCTTTTCCTATTATTTGTCTTTTATATTGCATTTTATTTATGTATAAAGTTTCTCATATAAAAGAAAACATGTAATATTTAAGCTTGTGTGTTTGGTTTACTTATCTTTGATATTATTAATAAAACTTTCCCGACATGCAGCAAAATAATACACCAGTAATCTCCAAAGTCAGAGCTTCAGTTGTTATACTATTGGTAAAAACACATGGATAAGCAATGAACCTTCTTTTGTACTTTCTGTACAATACTGCATACATAAAACAGACAATAGCATAGTCAAGAAATACAAATGCTGTTATCTTCACAAAGTATCACTTGACTCGATTCTGCCCATGGAGGTGATCCCCAGTATATTTCAATGATGAGTAATATAAAAATATATATCACTCAGATTTACTACTGATTCTTTCACGCTTACTATTCCATGAGCATGAAGAAGACCCACTAGGATAGTTCATTTCAGAACAAAAGGGAAAGTGAGCTCATTTTCTAATTACATATCATGAAACATGCAACCCTATCAGAAATAGGCTTGCATATTTGTATGTGTTTATTTAATGTTTGTTCTTTAACTGAAGACAAGTGGTTTCAGATGTTTAAAAAAAAACTTAGTAGTATTAAACTAAAATTTTCATTTAAAGTATCAATAAATAAATTATTTTATAGGATAAAAATAAGTCTACTTGAAAAGGAAAACCAAAGTAAACCAAATAAGTATACTTGCTCTTCCTGACTAGGGAGGTTTCCTTCTCACTAGAAATTTTAAAAATGTTGCAAAATGCTCCTCTATTACAAAAACAAAATTGTATACTGGGAAACCTCATTATTCCTAAGGACTCAATAAGATACTATTCAAACACAAAATAAATCAAATTCACATTGTAAAGACACTTTGCAAAATGATGTTTTAATGAATATAACAGTTAATTGACAAATATAGTAATAGTAATGACTGAATAACACTATACTATGTAGGCAGTGTGCTCAGAGCTTTATAGATATTATCTGATTTCAGCTCAATCATTTTATAAAGCTGGAATTATTATTATTATCACTATCTCCATTTTTCAGATAAGTGATAGGAAAACTTCTCAGACCTATACGGCAGTCAGTACCAAAACTACACTTTAAGCCTTAGCCTTGCAGTTTACATAACTGGTCCAGAAAATCCAGAGTTTTATAATTTATTCATTATTTTACTTATTTAATGAGGACTTATTGAGTACTGATCCATACAGGGTTGAGCCCTTATGGACACTGGACCCAAGCTCAAAGGCAGGGATGCAAACTTCTCCCGTCCTGAACCAAATCTGATAAATTGTCCGTGGATGCCAATAAGATAGTGTTAAGATGTATTCTATGATGCATGTCAGATAAGGAGGAAGCAATAGGGCGAATAATCAGCAATATTTATGATGCTTGAGACCTGGAATACAAGTCACAGGTATTCCTACTGCTTGGATAGTGTATAAAGAAACAATGGGACAAAAGCTCACAAGCCAGTGGAGCGCAGTATATGGAAATATGTGGATAGTTTAAAAGTGATGTGAAAGCAATATGAAGTCATTAAGAGCGAGAGATAAAAACATAATCCATACACAAGGCAAAGTCAAGAATAAAAATAAGGCAAGGCAAAGAATTCGTCAAACACTAGATAGAAAGATGAAATGCAGAAATACACTGCTAGGCCGGTGAGATGTCTCAGCAGCATAAGTGCCTGCCTGGCAAGCGCGAGGGCCCAAGTTCGACTCCCGGAACCCACATACGAAAAAGGGGCCGGTGATATCGCTCAGCGGCACGGGTGCCTGCTGGCGCGCGAGGTCCTGAGGTCGACCCCCGGTACCCACAAAAAAAAAGGAAATACACTGCTATTCTGATAGGACACCCCCTTGAACACGCCCGATCTCGTCTGATCTCAGAAGCTAAGCAGGGTCAGGCCTGGTAAGTACTTGGATGGGAGGAATACACTGCTATTAAAGACAGATATTAGGAATTAGGGAGATAGATCTTTCTAAAATGGGAAAGGAATAAAGACATGGAGAAAGTGGAAAGAGAGGAGGGGAAGGGGATAAAAAAAGAATAAGTTTGTGGTACTTATACCAACTCCACACAAGGAATATGAAGGTTACGTAGTGCAAATATGTACTAATAAAAAAAGAACTTGCATTTTCAGTGAAAAATAATATATTACAAATAAAAACAATAATAAAGATTTGATACATGCAAAAAAGAAGGGATGAAATGCAGTTAGAAGGTAAGTTCTAGGGCCGGTGAGATAGCTCAGCGATAAGCACCTGCCTGGCAAGTGCGAGGTCCTGAGTTCGACTCCCGGAACCCATAAAGGAAAAAAAAAAAAAAAGGTAGGTTCTATATAGCAATTTAAGATTCAGAGTCATGAATTCCAGAGAGCCAATTTGTGGCTTCCTTCACAAGAAGTTAAATAACTAAGACAGCGTTCCCGTTTCTGATCCAGAGGTAAAAGCGATCCCTTCATGATTTGCCCAGACCATGGAGAAACAGGGCCAGATGGGCAGAGAAGAAATGGAGCCATTGGGTTTTGTTTGTCCCATGTTCATCTTCCCCAACTAGCTGGACTGAAAAGTAAACTGCAGCCCATTGGCAGCCAACTTTGTCCTCTGAAAGATGAAACACATTCCCATATACTGCTTTCTTTAGCTGGTTTGCTTGTTTGTGTGTGTGTTTATTTATGTTTTGGTAATATGCCACTCTCTGCTCTCCTCTCTTCCAGGCAGAATTCAGAGTTGAGAGCCATTAACCCCACTCCAGAATGAACGAATTCGGCCAGGCTGATGATGAGCAGGTGCAGCTATTTCCATTCACCTAGATCAAGCCAGAATCTCCAGAGAACAGACTTTGTACAAACAGCCCTTACTGGAGGATTTAGTATAAACTGTAGAACCCAGAGCCCGCAGTTTAAGACAAGTGGCCTGGAAGAGAGATAAACACACACTTCTGAGATGCGCCTGGTAATTAGCTCCCAATAGCATAAAACATTTAACTCTAAATGATGAATTATAATATTATTGCAACAGCTTTTTCAAGGAGAAAGTGTCAGAGCTTAACACGCGCTACTAGATTTAACACAAGTGGCTACCTGCCAATTAGAATCTATATTCTACTTGTTTGTGATCTAATATATGGAAATGAATTTTGAGGTTCAAGATGAAGTGAAATCTATAATCCTCTGCATCGTGTTGAAATATTAAATCATGTTAAATGGAAGAGCTGTTCAGGGGAGCATACTGTTGATTTATACATAAAAAACAAGTGTGTCAGTCAACCAGATCCCAACTTGAACTAGCAAATTATTTGGCTTGTCATCTTGCTATGGGGAAAATATGGATTTCTAAAAGTTTAGAGTTGAATTTCAGGATTCATCAAACAGAAGCCCAGCAAAATTTCTGGACAAGATGACTAAAACAAGGGAGATAATGAGGGGAAAAAAGGAAGGCACCAAGCCAAAAAATATGGCACCAAGGAAGGCACCAAGCCTTAAAATATGCACCTCAGTCCAACATATTTTAAGCCTGTTTTCTTATTTTTTGGTCCAGAGGACAAGGCACATTAGATTACAACAAATTCTTTTTATCGAAACTGGACACCAAATCCCAGGATTCAGTGGGGTTTTAGAAATGTTTTCTCAAACCTAGTGAATTTGAAAGTGTATTTTTACTTGGGTACTGTTATGGGTTAAATTTTGTTCCTCATATGAATATGTCTGTCTGGCTCTTAGTACCTGAAGATGTGGCTTTATTTAGAAATAGTTTTGTTTTTGTTTTTGTTTTTGTTTTTAAAGATGGAATCAAATTAAGATGAGGACACACTGGATTAGAATGGGCCCTTAATAGAATATGAACAATGTCTTCATAGAAGATGGACATTTAGACACAGTAGAGAGATGGTGGGAGGTTAAGGGGGAAAACCTCACATAAGGGTAGGGGTGGAGATCACAGGGCACAGCTGCAAGGTGAGAAGTGTCTGGAACTACAAGAATCTGGAAGAAACAAGGATGGAGCCTTCAGAGTGACCAGGGATGCATTGACACCTTGAGGTCAGACTGGAAGCCCACAGGAACATGAAAGAATAAAATTCCTGTAGTTTTAAGCCACTAAGGTTGTAGTATTATGTTAAGCTGAGTACCCACTTATTAAACAGGTAGAAGTTTGATCTGATTAAAATGGAAGTAAAAAATAACAAATAACAATAAAAAATATAAGGGATGATCAACTCTTTGCAGTGGCACACTTTGCTTCAAGCACACTTGTCACATCACCGGTACTGCTTTCTGAAGCAGGTCTGAAAGTCCTCTTTCAGGTCTTCAGTTGTGCTGTCCTGGCTGCTTCAACATCCTGAATTCATTCAAAGCCTTTTCCTTTCATGGTCATTTTGACTTTAGGGATGAGCCAGAAGTCACGTGAGGCCAGATCTGGTTAATAAAGTGAATGAGAATACACCATGATGTGTGCACTTGATGGCAATTGCTGCCAATGGTTGACCCGTGAGGGATGTTTAAATTTAAAAAAAATAATTACAGTAAAAAACATGCCCATTAATTTTACTCAAAATATTCAAAATAACCACCCTTGCTTTGAGCACCTTTATTCTATCCTTCTTGGCAATGTACCTTTACTGTAATAATTTTTTAATTTAAATATTTACCTTAGTTTTTGGATCACCCCTTATGTTTTCAGTTAATTACTCAGGTGAAACCAGAGGCCTCTTCGGAAAAATTTTGTTCTCTCGAGCACATAGCTTGATTCCAATAAAACATTTCATTTTAATATTTTTGAGTTTTCATATTTCAGGAGTGGTCATCTTGATAAAGTACTCTGATCAAGTGCTTGAACATCACTGCCAAACAGGGGCCCTCAACACTCCAAATGAAACCTATTCTCTTTACAGTCCTGTCCTTCCGGTTACTGAAATAATTCAGGTTTCTTAAATCTCTTTTAGAAGGAAGGTCGTTCTGTTGTGTAAAAATTAAACAGATTCTGTCAACTATTTAAAATATCCAACAATAACCTTTGTGTTTCTGAAAACATTTCAAAGTGTTAGCATCAGGAAGCCCTTGCCAATATCAATACTATATGTAAACTTAATAAAAAAACAACACTGATATTTCATCTTAAGCCAGAAAGAATGGCCATCATCAAGAAATCAAATAATAGCAGATGTTGGCAAGGCTGCACAAAAAAGAGACCCTTCTACATTGCTGGTAGGAATGTGAACTAGTACAACCACTGTAGAAATCTGTATGGAGATTCCCCAAAAACTGAAAATATAATTTCCATTCCACCCAGCTAGTCCCTTTCTAGATATCTTCCAAAAAGAGTTAAATGCATCATATTACGTTGATGCATGTACCCACATTTATAGCAGCACAACTTATAATAGCTAAATCTTGGAAACAGCCTGTATGTCCATCAACAGGTGAATGGACAAGAAAATATGTATTTATACACACTGAGGTACTACTCTGCCATGAAGAAGAATATGAGTCATTTTTAGGAAAATGGATGACTCTTTAGAAAATAATGTTAAGTGAAATAAGTCAAACACACAATCTTATATACCACATGGTTTCTCTTTTATAAAATACCCAAAATATAAATAAGTATAGAGCAAAATAAAAGACAGATAATAGGAAACAGTGAAACAGGTCTTCTGCAAATGTGACAGGGACCAAGAGATGGAAGGACAAAGGAGGGAAAAGAAGTAAAAAGAATTGAGATGAATTATGTACATGGACCAACTCTCCACAATGAATAGAGGCATTATGTACCGCAAACGTGTACTGATAAAAATTTAAAAACTAAAAAATGTATGAAAAATTCACCTAAGAAGTTTCCAAAAATTATCTCCTGGAACTATACCTTTCTTGTTTTCTTCCTTTTAAATTGATAAACCCTGCCACAGGATGTGCCTGCTTAACTTAAAGGAGTTTCTACCTGGCTGTCCCATTACAGCTTGGACGCCTTCCCAAACACTCTTTAGGCCTTAATTTGTTTTATGCTAAATGCAAGGAAGTTATGTGTTAAAGGAAAATAATCTAATGGAATTATTATTATTATTATTTTTTTTTTGGTGTTCCTGGGGATCAAATCCAGGACCTACATACACCAAATATGTGCTCTACCACTGAACTACACCTCTAATCCCAATTTTCATTCTTTACCTGTAATTATGTATCTTTGTGAAAATGAAATACATACAACAAAGTAATATTATTATTATTTTTATGTCTATAATTTTTATAAAAGTGATTAGGTGGCCTCTAAAACTATCCCAAACATGAGTAGTGTTCATTTATATCAAGTATTGTTCTAGATATTATTAAATGTTTTAAATTACCTAAGTTCATAAAAATCCAATGAGATAAATGGATATTCTTCATATTTTGGCAATGAAGAAATAGGTCATGGAGAGTAGGAATAAATTCCCCAAAGAAACAGAAAAGGTACACTCAAATTTATATCCAGGCTGGCTGACAGTTTGAGTCCATAGTCACCTAATTGTACAAGAATTTAGCACAATAAGATTTAATAAAATGACCAAATTATGAAAATTAAAAGTGAATAGAAGAAAAAATATGAAAAATCAGATCATAAAAATTGGTACAGGGCCCGTGAGATGGCTCAGCGGCATAAGCGCCTGCCTGGCAAGCACAAGGGCCCGAGTTCGACTCCCGGAACCCACATACGAGAAAAGGGCCGGTGATATCGCTCAGTGGCACGGGCGCCTGCTGGAGTGCGAGGTCCTGAGGTCGACACTCAGTACGCACAAAAAAAAAAAAAAGAGTTACTGTCAAACCTTAACAAATAATTGACCATTATATTTTCTTTTTATAAACTATTTTAATAGATCCCCAAATGCTACTTATCCATCTAAAATTGTGTGATGACTTTGAGGTGTAATTTCTCACTTTGTATCTCTATGTGTATAAAAATGACATTGAATGAAATAGTTCCCTGGGAAATAACAAATTATAATTCTGAATATCTCTTTAAGGAAACAAAATAACACTTCTGAAGCCCACCGCTCCAAACTTTTCCAAGCCCCTGCAAACCAGTTCCAGAGCCTTCTAAACCACAGGGTCAGGCATAGTCACAAAAATGACCCTAATTCTCCAGTACCTATTTTCCGTATTAGTCACTTTCCCATTTATGGGACAAAATCCCTGACAACCACAACGGAAAGGAGATGAGGTTCAGCTGGCTCCAAGGCAGACACGGAAGAGCAGGATGGGTGTGAAGGAAAACTGCTCACGCCATGGTAGCCAGGAAGCTGACAGGAAGAGGAAGAACCAGAGCCAGGTGTGCAGCCTTCCAGCTCACACCCCAGTGATTCATCTTTCCAACCACCTCCTTCCATTCAGAGGCCCCACCTCTGAATACATGGGAATTTGTCGGAACATTTTAGATGTAAACCATAGCACTTGCAGCACCCCATGTGTTAGATAAATGTGTCGTCCTCAGTTTGGTGCTATTGGTTATAGGACTTATAAGAAGTGGGGCCTACTGGGAAATCTTAGGTCATGAGGGGTGAGTCCTCCAAGGTGATTGTGGGAATGCCCTCTCCATGTTCTCTTTCCATGGCTATAACATGAGGAGCTTTGCTCCATCACATACAACCCACTGAATGTGGACTAAAACCTCTGAAACTGAAAGCCAAAACTAAACCTTTCTTCTTAAAAGTTAATTAAGGTACTTTATTGGAGTAATAGTTGACTAACACACACTTGAATATCAGCAAACTTTATAAGTTAGGTGGAATCAAAGTGTTGTTAGAAAGACATAAATTGCCAAAACATATAAAGAAGTAGATTCTGAATAAACTTATAGGAAATAAAGAGGTCAAATTAATAAGTACAGAGCTCCACATGGAATATCCTAGGACAGATATCTCCACCAATAAATTCCATAAAATAGTCAAAAGATAATTAATATCAATCTTCACAAGAATGAAGACAAAAGAATTCCCAACTAATTCAACAGTGAATACTAAACATAGGCAGAATATTAAAAAAAAAGGAAACTGTGGACTAATATCGCTTATAATATACACACAGGATACAAACAAAAGATAAAAACAAGAACAAAATAAAACAAAACAAAAAACTAGGAAACCAAATCCAGTAACATATATAAATATTTATATACTATGATCAATATTAATTTATTGAAATTCAAGGTCAAAAAAGAAATGTTAAAAAAATGAAGTGTTCACTCCTTTCTTGCCTATAAAACTAATTTGCCTTTCAGAATCTCAAAGTAGAATCAAATAAATAGACAAAAAAATTCAGATCAAAATCAAATAAATTCTTATATTCAAAGTTACTGTATTAATTACAAAGAAAAACCTAATTATATTGGTATCATTATTTGCATTTGGAGGCACTAACTGGATGGACTTACAGTATTCAACCAAATTTTTTCCATTAGCGACATGGATAAAAATGTCTACTGGGATGCTTTGATACCTTTAGATCTTTCAGAAATATTTGAACCTATTTAGAGCAGGGTGGAGGTAAGCAATTTTACAAGCTTTATTCTTGACTCTCTGTCTCATAAGTACCAATATCAGGATTTATAATATTTGGAAACTGGAGAAATAACCTCTGAGGTGAACTTGGGCCAAAGTTCATTTATACTCATCAGTTCATATGTAAACTGAACCTGACCTGAGTTAGGCAACAATTGTATTCTGGACATAGCAATTAAATAGTCATAGCCACCAGGAGTTGGTTTCTTTCTGTTTTTCTTCAAACGAAGATTGTCTGTTTGGCCAAACTTCAAACAGACTTCTGAATTTCTCCTGTAGTTATCTAAACTTCCTTATAAAAATCAGTTTTAGCAATCCTTGCTAAAGGAGTTTAATAGGATCCTTCCCTTCTATAGCTAATCATCTTCTATCCTGAAGCAGCTTGCTCATCTTTCACTAACCATCTGTTGATTTTTTTTTTTTTTTGTGGGTACTGGGGGGTTGACCTCAGGACCTCGCGTGCCAGGAGGCGCCTGTGCCGCTGAGCGATATCACCGGCCCCTTTTCCGTATGTGGGTTCCGTGAGTTGAACTCGGGCCCCCACACTTGCCGGGCAGGCGCTTAAACCGCTGAGCCATCTCACCGGCCCCATCTGTTGATTTTTGATCGTCCTGACCTCTGTTTATCAGGAATATTATTAGGTTGGTTCAGCCAGACTCTCCTTTATTCCCAGTATTTCTGATTGATAATTTGCCATCTACTGATCTCCACACTGCTCCTTGAATATAGTGTAAATTTTCATTTTCCTATGCTATACTTTGAGTTGAGCCCAATCTCTTTCCTACACTTTAAAACCCTTAGCAGTGTTCCTTGTACCTATCGTTATAATCTCGAATAAAGACTCCTTTGCCTTGCTTTAACAAGTATCACTGACTGTTTTTGTCTTTAACAATCCCAAAAATAGACACCAAGATAAAAAAAATTATATATCATATCAGTAAAGAAAGTGTCCTGTAGTGTTCTTGTAAGAATATAGGCCATAGCTTTCACAACTGCTATCAGTGTCACCTTTATTTAAGGTCTTAGGACAAAAATTAAATCAAAACTACAAATTATCTGAGTTGAATTACTAGCAAGCTAGTTGAAATCAGAGACCTTGTTCTTAAACTTGAAACTTTCTCAGTTAAAAAAAAAAAAGGAACTTAAGTCTTAGTGTATGTCCTACATTTATTTATATTGGAAAATATGTTGCCCATATGGAAGTAGTGGAAATCTCTGCCTATCTGGCCGTTCCTTGATTCCTTAGAAAAGATTGTTGTCATTCTTCCGCTGACCGCGAGTGATCACATCCACTTATACCTGCCACTTAGTTATCTCTGCTCAGCCAAGAAATTCTTGATTCTTCTCAAACTTGAGTTTGTCATTAAGTTACACTCATTCCCACCAGCATTTCTGACTGAAAGGATTGTCAAAAGAGTTAATTCCAATGTCATAAGGGTTTTATCAACTGATTGTAAGAATGGGGAAGAAGAACACTTTTAAGAACAGCTCTGAGGCCAGTAGACAGGGTACATATATAGATCATCTTAATGTTTGCCACTCCCGGGGTCTTTAAATTCCTTCATTTAAATTATGAAGACATGTTCTAGTCTTTTGATGTCAGCTATCATAGACCAGCCTTGGATCCAAATTTATATCAATTGACTCAACAAACTCTTCGATCCACAGCTGGCTGCCTACACTAAAACACTGAAAGCGGAATCACTGGCATGAGACACCACTGAATTTAATTTGGCCAAATCTAAAATTATGGTCTGCTTTGGAAGTATATGTCAGAAAACGAAAACGTACATTCTCTTTCTGCCAAGGGGTTCCACTTCAAAGGATTCATTTTTCAAATATTATGGTAAGAGAGCCCAACGATGTACATAAAAATGTATTCTCTGAAGTATGTTTTTTGTAATAAAAAAAATCCTAGAACCACAGTTGATCAATAAAGAATAGGTTTAATAAATCACAGTTCATCAATACAGTAGAATACCAAGCTATCCTTAAAAAGAATGAAATACATCTAAGTAGGTACTGAAGAAAAAGTGCAAAGCTAACTCCAGATAAAAGTTAAAATCAGTATCATATTATTAATATGATATACTTACTGCATATCAACGTTAGTTATTAATTGTTACTTACCTCTTCTTGTAGGGTAATGTTTGGGGAATCTTTTATTATCTTTCTTTATATTTACACATTTGATTTTTTATAAATCAGGCATTAATTCCACTACTAATTTATGTAAGTGTTGAAACTCAAATGTCAGAAAATAACATAAAATTGCGGCCAGTTTTCCATAGTAGAACAGACATGAAAGTTCTTATTAATGCACTTACCTCAGCCCTCCATGTGTTCCCCATATTTTATCTTGATAAGTATTGTCAGTGACATATCTTTATAAAACAGGACATTTCTGTGGGTTTAGAGGCATGTTATTAGACTCTGAGGAGACTAAAGAGATTTTTCTCTAATTGTTGGCCTCCACAAAACTCTGCTTTCAATGACAGTTAGCCTTTTCCAGATCCAATGTCACAGATATCCCTTTGGATAGATCACATAAGCGGAACTGGGTGAAAAACTGCTATGTATGATAAATGCAGAGTAATCCAAAATCCATATAGGGATGATAAGTTTATTTGGAAAAAAATTAAGTCTCATTAATTTACTGAAAGTGAGTAATTGTAGGCTATATCTCACAACTGAACACATGAAATCATAAATATGTCAAATGGGACATTTTTATACTGAGGTTTTATGCAGACATCCAGAGACTGCTGCTGAACGATAGCCTCAGAATCAGATTCAACATCCCGTGAGCCTCAAGAACAAGTGTGTGCAGAATTCAGCTCTGGAATTGGGCTCTTTGGCTCGCTGTTGATATAATGGGAGACAGATTTCTCCCCTCTACAGTGGCATCAATCAGAGTAACTATCTCGCAAAATTACAGTGAGAGTCAAGTAAGCAGATGCTGGTAAAATATTTAGAAGTGTGTGGCTCAATAAATTGGAGTTGGCATAATTATTTCATCATTTAGACATAAACCCTGGGCATATGACTATGACCTATTTTCTCTGCTATATATTAAATTAACCAACAAAATGTGAAAATTAAAATCCTCTTGTCTCATTATTGATTTACCTGAAAAATTTCAACTTGTAACAAATATGCACTTAAAAACCTGAACAGTGATCTCCATACAAATTTTCTGAAACCTATGAGAATTTTTCGCAAATATGAATCCTTTCCCAACTCTTCAGTAATATTATTAGTTTGATATCCAGAAGAATATTCTCTGTCATTCACTGTTGCTTTACTAAGGAAAATTTTGTTGGAAAACATTCACTTATGTCATTGTAGTTGTGAACTAATTGTAAGAATCTATCCTTATTAGAGATTACTGGTATATAATTTTTGCCTTTTTGCCTATATTAGGATAGCCCAGGATAGGCTGCAGTAATAAGTACTTCTCAGAGTCTTACTGGCTTATCAAAAAAGATTTGTTTCTTGTTTGTGCCACAGTTTGGGCTCTTGTCCGGCTTCAGCAGGTGTATCTGGAACAGGTGGCCTCTATGTTGTTTGGGGGATCGATGAGATATTTCTGAAAAATCAAGGCAGACCCACAACCAGTCTGCACCATTTTGGCTACAATCTATTTACGTGAATTCAGTCAAGTGGAGCACCTTCACGGCGTGGATAGTTGCTGAATAACCTGGCTGTGTGCTCAAAAAGAGCAAAGAGAAAGATGAACTTTTCTCTGCCACGTAATCCACAACAGTGACATGGAACTGTGTAGGATTGTGAGCCTTATGCTGAAAAGCAGAATTATTTTACTGGCCTTACTGACAGGGGCTGGCACATAGCAGGGGCTCAAAAGGTGCTTGTGGACTCACTAATATCAAACTACATCTTTTCTTTAAAAAATCTAAGCAACATTGACTTGGTGATCTCCAGTACTAACTCATTACAAAAGAATCCTCTCATTAAAGAATTTGTTTTCAGGTATGATTTTTTTTTCTTTTAAACACAACCAATCAAATGTAGTCATATTTACATTGTATTATTTACTTTTTGAGCTATCACATTATATTTACATAGAAATTATATTTTACTCTTACTTCCAACTTCTTGGAAACACTCTAAATTTATACATATATGGAATCTGGCAAAAAATGTATGCACATTTCAGGAAAAGAAAAATTTGTATAAATATTTTAATACTTAATTTATGGAGACATCATAAGATTAATACAAGTTGCCTTTGGCCTCTACAATTACAAGAGGTGTTCAAAGTCTTGGTCATTAGCTTCCAGACATTTATTAGTAGGAGAACCGCTGCTTGGGTAACCTTAGTCTTTGAGATTGGTCCACTGCATTTTTCAGTTTCTTCTCTAATGGCCAGCAGTGTAGTGGGTTTTCTGCGATATACGATATCCTCTAGGGACACCCATATGAAGGTAACAACATCCGTTGAAAAAAACTTCATACTATTTTTCTTTGCCTGAAGTGTATATGCATTTTTTGGCAGACTCTATATTTTAAAACTACACATACAATAATCTATACTAACTAATTAACTATATAGTGGCATGAATGCATGGCAAAATTGTGATTTCAATCCTCAAGTAAAATTTGGAACTTGGATGCCTTAATGACTTGAATTCAAGTGCCTATTCAAATTTACTCATAGTTTAAGATCGAGAACACTTGCTATAACCATTAGAAATACAGTAGTTCATTTGCAGTAAAGCCAATACTAAAAACAACGAATTAGCAACTCATTCACAAGTTTATCCTTACTATTCTGTAACTCACCTGCCTAAGTTTACAGACATTATTCAGGATTAGTAATTCTTTAAGCTAACACCCAGTCAAATTCAAAATAAGTAAATGAAATCAATACATATGTTTGATAATTTTCTCCAATTGTCCTTAACAAGAAGAGGTATTAAGCATTCCCAGTAATTACATTCGCGTATGTGTATGGGTTTTTATGTGTGTGTGAAACATTCCTTATCTGAGAAAGGAAAATAATCCTTTCAGGAATTCATAACTTAAATAGACTTGATAGCTCTTCAAAATTATTACTGAAAGTGGTATGTTTTTGAAGAGACATTCAACATAATTTTAATGTACCAAAAATTCAGTGTAAAAAAGGAGATATTATAAGTAATATACATCATTATATTTTATGATAAATGTCAGTTTTCAACAAATATTTATTATTTACTGGCATGTGTCAGATTCTGGGATTATAGAAAAACTGGGAATGGGGCTTGCTTATCATTACAAAAGGAATGACATGCACAGTGAAACCTTGGTTTGTGAGCATAATTCGTTACAGAAACATCCTTGTGACCCAAATCACTTGTATATCAAAGTGAATTTCACCATAAGAAATAATAGAAACTCAGATAATTCATTCCACAACCCAAATATACTCATATAAAATGATTACAGTAGTGCAATATAACACAAAATACAAAAGAAAATACTACAAAATATGAGCAAAAGTGAGCAAATTAGCCTCCACTTACTTTTGAAAACCTTCATGGCTGGTGTGAGGAGACAAGAGAGAGAAGGATTATTGTGTAGGATGACTTTCACTATAGTTAATGGAATCTATTATCTATTGGCCCTATGGAATCTTTTCCTTTTTGTGCAACTTTAACAAGAAACCTATCCAATAACACTTGCTTTTGCTTTCTTTTCAGAATTTCCCTGAAATGTGACACAGCACACAGTCTTGCAGTTTAAAGAGAGAGAACAATTGGCTCAGCTGTGATCACGTGATGTGCAGTGTCACGTACTCATCGTAACTGCAAGACATTGTTCATGTATCAAATTAAAATTCTTTAGGAATATGTGCTTCTCTTGTGGAGCACTCACAGAACAAGTTACTCGCAATCCAAGGTTTTACTGTACTTACAAATCAATATGCCAGATGTCAGACGATGAGGTAGACTCATTATATTGGACCAGCATGAAGGAATATATATATTTTTTGGTGGAATGGAGGAGTGCAAAGATATCAGAGATAAATTTATAATTCCAGAACCTTCCAAATGAATAGGACTTCTCAAAATATGCAAGTGGTATTCAATTAAAAGTTTACTTGTATTCACTTAAAATATTTCAAGATGTTTAATTAAAATTATATAGGACAGAGAGTAACACAGATGTGCACAGACCATGTATTTGAGAGACTCAAAATATTTCAGCATAGTTGGAAGAGATACATAAGATAAAGTATAGTTTGGGCAAGCTGCATAATTTGTGCAGCCCAGTGCAAAATGAAAATGCAGGGCCTTTGCTGGGAGAATGTGGTGGGGTCGTAACGCATACATGAATGTGCTCTTCACACTGGGCCTGCTATTCCACAAAGGCTTGAAAATTCCATGCAGCCAGGATGCTTTGAGTGAGTACACTCTACTTGGATCTGTGGTGTCTGTAAAATCCCCACCAAACAAGTCATCTCTCCTGTCATTAGTGCTGCCAGGCAGAAGAGACAGCTGCAGCTGAAACCACCAGGAATGTCATGGGGAGTATTACGGTCCCTCACCGCCTCTGTACCCACGCCCAGAACACAGTCCGGAGCCAGATGCAGACAGTGGAAGTTTTGCCTTGCTTTGTGTCAGCAGCCAGCGCGCATTCCAGACTGAGGGTGGCAGAGGACACCAGGTAGGTGTGCGGAGTTGGTAAGTGGGGGGACTATGCCTGAGGCAACTGTCCAGACCTCTGGCACATGCTCCACTGTCCCAAAGACTTCACTTACTAAACATAAACTCAAAGAAAGAAATTAGAAATTCAAGACAGTGGCAGAATTTTAAACCTTAAACCACTCTGGTCATACGCCCAGGAAAGCCAACCTGGGAATAGCAAAATATTAAATTAATTGATCAGAAATAAAAGGCTATTTGTGTTTTCATGTTAATGGGTTTGGATTTTACATTATAGGCAAATGATGGCTATAAATGGATATATGCATATATATATATATTATTTATGTTAGAAGGAATAATAAAATTCATGAATATTGTGTTTGTTTCAAACTTGAATTTTTATGACCCAGTGAAACAATCACTATTTTAGGCTACAATTTTACTGAGTTATATTAGAAAAAGTATCTGGTGATTCGATTTCAAATTTATACAATCCTGGATCATGAAGCTGTAATAAGTTATTTTTTTCTCACAATTTTAATAATAAAAAGCAAGAGATAAATATTGTTAAAATACAAAATCTCTATGTATCATCATCCCTAAAGAATTGATATTTACAATAGAGATTATATTTAAAACCTATCTGTTACAAAATGTTTACACAACTACGTTGTCGGAACCCAGTAGATAGTGTTAAACCACAGGATGCTTTGCCACGTGAATCTCAGAAATTATCTCCTAGAAAGGGCAAATGTATGCTTTCCTAGAATTTTATAACATCAAGGTCATGATATCACCAACTATCTTGGTAGAAACCTTGGCACACTAATAAACTGTTCCAAAATTACACGTGAAAACCTATACACTAAATTCAAATTCAACATCTGCATTGAGCTAGTCACCTAGGCTTTCTAGAATTTACATTTTTGCAACATGGCTACAGTGATTTTTTTGCACATTTATTGTCATAATATTTACAAAACACTCCAGATTTCTCTCGTAGAATTTCAAGCTTAATTTAACTCATCCTACAAACAGACAAAATAGAATAATATCATTTCCAATAGAAAAAACACAGAAGTGAGTCAATCTTTTGTTCTGGGAACATGAATTTATCCAGGCAAATTGCTTTTGGGCTGTGCAGCTCACCCATGCAGCTTTAGTGATGAGATGATAGGATAACCCATACGACCACATCTTATTCTCTCCCTCGATGCTCCAGCTGCACATGAAACATTTACAAAGTCAGTGGAAGCTTTTAGGGATCCTGATCTTCCCTGCTTAGTCATTTGTTGTCATGTTCAACTTTGTTCTCAAAACAGTCTATATTTTCATGTACATGCACCCTTATTCAAATGTTCATGGGGATGTATTTTTTTTTTAATGTGGGTACCGGGAGTCAACCTCAGGACCTCGCACTTGCCAGCAAGCGCTTGTGCCACTGACTACTTCACCGGCCCCATGGGGATGCATTTTAAAGCATGAGATTAGGTAGATGAATCATATTTTGTAGAAATAACCAATTTTTTGTCTAATCTTTCTTTGGTGGAAAGTTTTAAATACCATTGTATTGTGCTCTACTTGATGAAAGCAGATACTTATTTCTTTTAAAATAATGAATTTATGCTTTTTATATTATTGTACCTCTTCCATTCCCTGAATTGAAATACATAAGTCAGGATTTTCTAAAGTAGGGGTGGAACACTAGTACTTTTAAGGACAGATAGCGGAAATCTTTCTGTAAGATGAAAGCATGCACAGGAGATACCAAAAAAACTGTAGACTATATACGTTGCATAAATTCATTTATTTAGTACTTAAATTCTCTAGCTGCCTTCACTAATGAAAACTGGAAGTCTGTTTTCGAAGATGACCACAGCAACATTTCACATCCTGCCTGCTTTTCACAGATTTTACTAATCTCATAATCAACACTAGCATCCTCTCCCATGCTTCCATTGGAATGGAGCCAGTCCTTCCGACCAGCTTTGACCTTCAGAATACAGCAAAAGTAAAACTGCGTGGTTTCCAAAGCTGTTCTTTTCAAACTCTTGTACTTGCTTTCAATGTTTCTGAAATGCATATGGTCCTCTCAGAGAACCCCTCTGAGACTCCACGTTGTAAGGAAGCCCAGCGAGTAACATGAGAAAACCACAAAGGAGAGAATCGAGGTATTTACACTGGCAGCCATGGTTTACATTTTCTCTCCACTCCCAGAAAAATGAAGTCTCACTGACAACCTCAGGTAAGAACAAGAAAAGGACCATCCAGCCATCTGACATAATCATTAGAAAAAAATTATCATTTTTGTTTTAAACTATTAAATTCGGGTTGTTACCTACATGCAGTAACACGTGCCTACCAAACTTCACCTTTCCCAGTTCTTGGACCTCACTTGAAACAAGTATGAAATTCAATTAAGATGCTGGGACTTGCACTTCTCTCTTTAGTACATGCACTCTATTTCTTTGAATGTGTACTTTTAAAATTTTGCCTAAAGAATCCCTGTGTGCCTCTTATTGACATATCCTGAAAAAATTCCTTTTCTGTGATGGAAGTTAGTGAATCTACTGCCTGTCCCATGAGTGGGGTGAGTCACGGGGCCCCAATTTTGATTCTGGGACGTTTTTAGTCTCTCTGTAGTGACAGTTCCTTTAGCATGCAAGCTCCAAGAGGTAACCTACAGCATGAGGACTGTGACTATGGTAAGTCCAGTCTAAAGGTGATATTAATTAGCAGGGAGAGTAGTGATCTAGGAGATGGAGGAAGTGTGAAATGGAGTTTTCTTACACCTCAAGGGAACAGTTACTATTATTTGGGTGTGAAGGTGAAGCATATTCCCTACGCATCCAGCCTATGAGTTGATGTTGATAGGAGAGGAAAATAGAACAATGCCCTGGTTCCTGTGCCTGAATCTAGCTGGTCCAAATCCAGCTGATCTCCCCTTCTACAAGATTAGCAGCTACATGTTTTGCTCAGGAGGGGACGGGCCAATGCTGGACCACACCTTAAAGAATCCTGCTCTCACAGTCTTCGTTCACAGTCCCCACCCCCAAGAGTTCTGTTTCGGCCCACTGCAATTGTCCACAGCATGTCTGCCATGATACTTCTGGGTGAAAGATTCATGCTCAAAGCTTACGGCTTGCTCCCTCCCTCCAACTGGTTTGATTTTGTTTCTCATGATACTTTTAACCTCAAGTTTATCTCCCTATCTAAAATGGTGTGTGCTTTATAGTTACTAAGTGTCATCTTCATATTCGTTTCAACCTTCTGTGAATTCATTACATATCTTATAGGTCTCTAGACATAAAGACCCTTGAGGTAACTCATTGAGTAAAACCCAATCCTTGTGTATGATTTTTCTGATTTAGTGTGAAAGATGCACACAAATTGTTGCATACTTTGGGGGGCTCAATGCCTGGAAGTAGCTGTGCCAGAGGCAAGGGTCCTTGTTTACTGGCTACAGCTGCAATGGGACTGGTCAGTGATCCCAGATCCTGGAACAAATATGTATTTCTGCAGGACTGGAAGGGATGCCTGGATTCATCATAAAAGAAAACTAGGGCAGGGTCGTGGACTGACCTCAGGAAAAGTTGGGACTGATTAATATTATCAGATTTCAGGAAAATCAGGGCACTTTTAGGAGAATAGGCATAACGTTTGATCCAGGATAGAGGACCTAACATGATCTTGTCAAAAGTATACAAAGGAGATCTTGAAAGATGTTTAGTACATCTTACGAGTTTATGGGGTAATTCAGTTTGAATCCCCAAAATGTCACCACCAAGTTTTATTTTACAAAATTGAGGTCACATATGACAGAGGATTGAAAGAAGTTGATTTTTCTCTGTACTCCTCTACATGTAAGTTAGTGAATAAAAACACAAGTCCTCAAACTTGGTTTTAGGAAAGTGAACAAAGATCTCATCTAGCGATTCTCAACACTTCTTTTGCCCTGTCTTTTCTTGGTTTAACTTTGCTGTAACAAAAAAAATTTTGCAGAAAGAAAGAGAGGAGAGAAAGAAAGAGAGAAAGAGGCAGAAAGAGAGAGAGAAAAAAAGTATTCAGAGCAACCTGGAGTATTGAAGAAAATATTTTTATGATATGTAAGAATAAGAAGTGCTGGGCCGGTGAGATGGCTCAGCGGCGTAAGCACCTGCCTGGCAAGCGCGAGGGCCCAAGTTCGACTCCCGGAACCCACATACGAAAAAAGGGCCGGTGATATTGCTCAGTGGCACAGGCACCTGCTGCGTGCGAGGTCCTGAGGTCAAACCCCGGTAGCCCCCCCCAAAAAAGAATAAGAAGTGCTGATTTATACCCCTAAGGGAGAATTCAAACTGACTTGCCTATATAAATAGACAAGTTATAAATCTAACGTTAAGAAAAATGGTTATTATAATCCAGCATAGCCAATATACTTAAAAGGAGTGCTTTAATGAAATTGTTCTTTGTGCTCAATATTTTCTTTTCTATTTGTGTGCCTGCTAATCTGTTTTTGTACTTCAGAATTTATATGTTTATGTTATCTGGACCAAGGCCCTACAAAAAGTCTTCAGGTCTATAAAATAGAGGCCAGATCCAGGTTCTGTGCCCTAGAGTAAAAATTTTAATGGTCATATGTCACAAAAACATATACATCTTTATGCATTTCTTGGCCATTGTTATAATCAAAATAGGAGGATATTGGTATTTCTTGTTGACAAATCAGGGAGGAGACTCTCTGCTCTTAAACTTCCCCTGATATACTAGGGTTAACACTTCTGTACAAAGAAGATAATGTTAAAGACAAAAGGCTCATGTCAAATGCTGCCTAAAATTGTCTGACTTCTACCACTTTTTAGAAAATATTTATCACTATTCAATTTGAATTTTGGGCCCATTCTTACTTAGCATTGTTACAAAATGAATGAAGCTTAAGCATCAATTATTTCCAAATATCCTTGCCCTCTTTTCAAGATTATCAAGAAATCATGGTTTTTTAGACAACAGAACTCACTATCCCGCTGTCATCTTTGGAGGAGCCAGAGTGAGACAAGATCCCTGGCTAGGCAGGATCAGGGTCCCCTTAGGGTGAAGCAGCCATAAGAAAAGGACATCTGGACTCCATGCATCTTTTAACAATAAGGCATTAAATTTTCAAGGGGCAAATGAGCCAGATAAAAATAAATGAAGATAGATAGAAAAGTAACCAGGAAAATCACAATTTAAAAGTTGTACTTTTAAGAAGACTGAAGCTTAAGTAAACAAAGTTACCCAAAATTATCCATATGTGTATTCCCTAGGCTAATTGATGCTTTTTTTCTTCCAAAACGATCACAACCCAAATTCCTTCTAGATACTTTAAGTCCATAAATTAGCTTAGCTTGTAAGGTAAAGGGCAGAAACCTGTATTTTTAAATTCAATGGAGTGAGTGTGTCCTTCTCTTTCTCTTATAAAATGGTCTATCTTTCACCCGAAAATGAGCCACTACCTTTCTACCTTTGGGTGGGTCATTGCTTTTCTCCTGCAAAAGGAAACCAAAACTGTCTATAAATTTACAAATTCCACAGATATTTACCCACAAAACACATAAATATCCTGTACTCCAGAATATAGGGTGCTTCTCTCTTGAGAGCCCACGCTCTATTTCTTTGAGTGTGCACTTTTAAAATTTAGCCCAATGAATATCTTTATGCCTCTTTAAATAATGCTAGGACCTAGTAATATAAAATTATATTGTTTTAATTAATTTATTTCATTAAATATTTTAATACTTAAGCAGCTTTCTTTCATTCATGACACAGTTCTCATGATACGCCAGGCATAATGTCATTCTATATAACATTCTTTGGCTGTGCACCATTTCAAGTTTGTAAACATAGTTTATAAATGGTGACATCAATTAATTTAATTTTTTGACTGTCAACTGGCTGGCTAAACACATTTATTTAACCTTTCATTATAAATTCTCAGGTATTTCACATCATTTCCTGTGTGATTTTATTATTTTCCCATCAGGGAAAATAATTGGAATTCGACAATTAAATAGTTTTCAATATAAAGGAGCGTGGTAAGTCTTATTGCTTTAAAGAAAAACCTAACTCATGAAATATTGCATACCAAATACCTTGTATGCTACTTGCTCCATAGAGAAGACTTCCAGTAACACATTTTTGCTTTTGTCCTTTCTCCCATTCACCCATACTCTTACTCTGCTTCAGCCATGACAGTCTACCAGGCAAAATATTTTTTCTGTCAGGTAAATCTCATGTCAGATCCCTTGTGAAAACTTTTGTCCCTCCTGGCCCAAATAAATGATTTCCTTCTCTGTTTGCTACTCCGCTTGAATGTGTGTCTGTAATAGTGCCTACTTAATGAAATATTTATCATAGTGTCATGTTAGCATATGAGTATTCCTCCATATATACGCAAGCTTCCAAAACAGAATGCTCAAAGTCTCTAGAAATCAAAAATCTCTACAACAAAACCAAATGCTTGGGCCATATTTAGAAATATGGTAAATGAATTTTAAGGAGAGAATTAATGAGGTACTCATTAAGCTTTATGACTAAATGATTATTATTCCCATTAACTGTTATCTTAATCTCCCCATGTATCCCCAGTTTTATTTTCTAATATGTACAACATTAAACATAATGTTATTTCTTCCTTGATATTATAAATGTTCTCACATCACATCCTGGGCTGAGAATGGGCTAAGTTTTGTTTGATTTTTAGTTCATCATAAACATTGTGCTAATTATCTGCATCAACATCCACTGATTGACTTGTCAGTAATGAATGAATGAGTAAAGAATGAATGAATGAAAGATTTAGTAGTTCAAACAAACCTTAAGTACTATTATTGTTAAGTACCGAGGATATACACTGTATACGTATAGCTCTTTCACATGACAACACTCTCATCAGTGATTAAAAATCACAACTCTAATATTATCTTTTTGGAAAACGTAACTCTCTGAAAGTTATGTTTATAATGCTATATCTTACTGGATAGGAACTATAGAGAGATGACCTATGATTTTTTTTTCTACTTTAAATTACTTTATGTATTACACAAGTTTTTCTCATAAGAATTTAATCCATTAACTGGAAAATATTTTGAATATTGACTCAAATTCCATTTCTCTTACCTCCATCCCATACATAGCTACTGTCATGTTTTAAGTTTCTTAATATAGCTACAGACACACGTATATAGATCAGTTCAACTGAACTCTTTGTATCTGCATCTGTTTTTTTTTTTTTTTTTTGCCCTGAGAAAAAGAAGTAAAACTTAAATTCCATTAATGGAATGAGAAGACTTCACATCTTAAAAGTGTATTTTCCTTGAGTAAACAGTTAAAATTCTAAGGCTTGCTGGTCACAATTTGAAATAGTGTTTTAAAAGATCTATTCACCTCGATTCTAATTGCATCTATCAGATAAAAGAATCCAGCTGTTTGTGTTTTGCGATCTCTTGCTTGGATGCAGTCCACAAGGTGAAGAGGATGAGTTTACAGTGGCCCTACTCTGAACAGCAATTTTGTAGCAATAGCATTTTTAAAACATGCTTGTTTGCTTTGCTTTTATCTAACATCAACTTTAGCATGGCAAGGGGCACCTCTTAGGATTTGGAAGGACAGTTACAGTTTACATTCCCTAAACTCCTTCTCACAGCAGAGGCGTGGATACGCTGAGAACCTCTTCCTCCTGGGCCTTTGTGGTCTTAATTGTGAGAACAATGAGGCTGTTCGTAAGAAGCCCCTCACTCCCCCAGCCGGGCTCGCTCCTTTATGGGTTCTGTGAGAGCTTGATTGATTACCCAGGGAACATATACTATTCTTAGTCAAAGTGCCTATTAAGGAGGCTGGGACTTGTTTTTTAAAGAACCGAGAGTACATCTGAATCTTGCCTGTTCCATAATACAGTTCCTCTGGGCACCCATTACAAAGGACTCAAGGTGAGGCAAATATTAGACTGCACTCAGACAGAGGGGGAAAGTGCAGTGCATTGTGATGAAGTGCTTTTAACATTTCACAGTTTAATGTAATTGGATTCTAATAGGCGGTTTCTGTCACGAGAACTTTTCAGTCAAATGTCCTCTCAAAGAACTTGGTTTTACTTACGTCTCTATTGAAAAGACAGATTTTATTCCAAGCGCTGTCCCTAGGGAGAACTAAATATCTAAAGGATACATTGGCAAGCCATAAGTCTAACAAAAGACCTGTGGTAATTGTACTTACATGAATTTTATAGAATGTATGTACAACTACACATACACATGCATTTGGAAAGTATGTCTTAATGATTTGTGCAGGGGAAAAATGAATACTACTTAGTTTTTTATTTCATTATTTACAAAATAAAATGAACTCAAGGTATATAAGAAATATATGTTAGATATATGATTAATAATATATCAGCATAAGCACACATTTGCTTCTATTTGTATATATTAAATGAAAACAGACAAACAGAGAGTCCAAGGCAGAGATAGAATTCTCAGGACTTTGGGGATGTTATTTCAGATTTTGACAGTAGCCAGCTGTGTGGTCTCCAGCATTTTCATTAACTTTCCTACATTTCCTCATGATTCCTCAACTATAAAATGGAATGCAAACATCAGATAGAGATTGGCAAGCTGTTCATGAGCCCCCAAAAATAGTTTCTGTAAAGTAGAGATTTTTACTCATAAAAAACCTAAGTGCCATATTTAATGAAATTTTTATTTACTGTTCCATTCCCTGAAGCAAATAAACAGATGTCAAGTAAACAGTCATTCGATATTGGTCTCAATAAGCATCTTACTACCCATATATAAAGCTGTGTAGTTTTAAAAGTATTTGAAAAATTGTTTTACTCTATGTGTTCAAGAATTTTACTGTGCAGTTATAGAAACTAAAATGATACCAGCAGTCCTTGTACATTTTGCCTGTGAAATGGAACAGAACTGACCTTTTTGGAACTCAAATGGAGGCCCAAATAAGTGATATTTGATGAAATTATATAATATATATATATATATATATATATATTTTTTTTTTTTTTTGTGGGTACTTGGGGTCGACCTCAGGACCTCGTGCACCAGCAGGCACCCGTGCCGCTGAGTGATATCACCGGCCCTTTTTTTGTATGTGGCTCCGGGAGTCAAACTCAGGACCTTGAGCTTGCCAGGCAGGTGCTTATGCCTCTGAACTATCTCACCGGCCCTATAATCTATATTTTTAAGAAGAAAACACTGCTTTTGTGGGGATTTTCCACTACTTACTTTTCAAAGTTTGTGGATTTTAAAAGCTGAAAAAAATAGGAAATACTCTTTTCACATAAAGTCAATAGATTAGACATATCTATTGTCAATATAAAATGTATTATTATTTACTATGTGATCAAATATGACAGATATATTTTGACAACCAGCTAGCAGAATATGACCGTGATGAATCCTACAAAAGCTTAAGAATTCATCTAGTTTGTTTTTCCTAACCAGAAAAATGTTCAGTCATGTAAAAAATAAGTAATGGTATAAAGAGAAGGAAAAGAAAAATTGAAACTTAGTGATAAAGATCCACCTCCATATTTATCTGAATTCTTCACATAACAGTATTTATTCACAAATGATGTATATGCTCAGCAGTATGCGGCATTATGCAATCCAAAGAAATATGAATTCAAGTAAAATATCTGTTAATACCTTTGTAACCTTCACAAGTCAATCTCTAATGCAATTAAATATTATTGAAATGGACTAAAATGGGTAAAATTCTATAGTAAAACTAGTAATAGGTCATTTTCCTTTAGAACTGATTAAAAATATGAATCCAGAGCTGGAAATGTACCTCAGTGACAGAGTACTTCTCTAGCATTTGTCAGGCCTTAAATCTAATATCCAGCACTGCAAAACAATGTGAAAATTAAAAATAATTTATTTAGACTGAAATTCAAAGAAAGAAATTGTACTAGAAAGAAAGAATGCAGTATTAAGAACAGTGGTGAAAAAAGAAATGTGTGCATGTATGAGTAAAAATTTAAAAAGTAAAATAAAAACAAGTTTCTGCTATCATGTTTGACATGTGAAAAGTAGAAATGTCATCAATTTTTTGTCCTCCAAGTAAGAAAAGTTAAACAAGCCAAAAATTAATCATGGATTCGGAGAGAATTGAGGTTGCGTATCTCGCTGCCATTAACACCTGGAGAGAAGAGGTTGGTTGATAAGGGAGTAACCGAGATCTGTCCACCTGCAGTAGAAGCCATTACATTACACTGGTAGGAATCACCGTTTTGAAAGACAATTTTGCTAAATTGTTAGGAGAAGAATGAAGCCTCATATAAGAATAGGAAACTCCCAGTGGCTTCATTCTTGAAATCCAGCCACACTTGTACCCGTTTCCTTCAGGGATTCCATCAGCTTTTACAGAGATTTTCTCATGGCTCTGCAGGGACAGGGGAACAGTTATCACACGTGACCTAGCCAATGCGATAAAATCAGAAAGATAGTGAATAACATAGAGATTAGAAAGGGAGAAACAGAAAGCTGTCTCTGCTCAATAATGACATGATTGTCTATGTAGGAAATTCCAAAGAGCGCGCGCACACACACACAAATACAACCTCTTGGGACTAATATACACTTTTAGCGAGGCCACATGAGAGAAGATTATAAGTCATTTGTTTCTTCCTACATCAGTGGTGAACAATTGGAGTTTTAAGTTAAATAAATAATACCATTTATAATAATCCCTTCACAAATGAAATAGTTATGCATCTAATTAAAAATTTAAATATTCTAATAGAACAAATCAAGGAAGATCTAACTAAATGTGAACATATCTGTGTTCACGAAAGACTCGATATTCTTAAGCTATCACTTATTATCAAATTGACCTATAAATTCAATGCATTACCCCAAATACCAGTGAGATATTTTGTAGATGTTAATAAACTGATACTAAACATATATGAAAAAGCTAAAGGCCTAGAATAGCTAACATGATAATAAAGAACAAACTTGGAGGGCTCGGACAACCCAAATTTAAGTGTTAAAATAAAAATACAATAATAAAACAATGAGATAATGGTTAAGTAAAAAAACCGGCAGATCAATGATATTAGAGACCAGTAATGAATCCACGCAACCATAGTCAACTAGAATTTGATAAAGAAATAAAGTAAATCCAAATGAGAAATTAGAGGCATTGAAACAAATGGTGCTAGAAGAATTAAATACCCATATGCAAAAAGAAACAACAGAAATACCCAGAAATAAACCCTTTCATAAAAATAACTCAAAGTGCTTAACAGACCAAAATGTAAAATACAAAATTCTACATACTTGAAAAGGAAAACAGATGCAAATCTGTGGGAGCATGGATTTTGAGACAAAAACATCAATGGCACAATCTATGGAAGAAAAAATTGATATGTTTGATTCATTAAAATTAAAACTTCTGGAAAAATTAACAAAGAAAATCTAGAAATAAGCTATTTTAATATTAGCATGAAAAAAAGCTACCTTCCAAAAAACTTCTGCAAATACACTGTTAAAAGAACAAAGGACAAGCTATATATTGAGAAATGATACTTGAAAAGCAACTATGTGATGAAAAATGGTATTTGAAATATGTAAAGAATGCTTATAACTCAACAATAAAAATAAAGAATTCATTTCAAAATTAGGGCAAAGAACTGAATTGAATAGACATCTGACAAAAATGGTGCATAGCAAATAAACATAGGAAAAGATGGTTTTCTATTATTAAAAATTACTAATTAGGGGGCCGGTGAGATAGCTCAGCGGCATAAGCACCTGCCTGGCAAGCGCAAGGTCCTGAGTTCGACTCCTGGAACCCACATACAATAATAGGGCCGGTGATATTGCTCAGGAGCAAGGGCACCTGCTGGCGCGCGAGGTCCTGAGGTTGACCCCCGGTACCCACACAAAAAAAATTACTAATTATATTAAAATGAGATAATACGCACATAACAGAAATCCAAAAATTGGCACCACACATTGATTTATAAAAGCAAAAGGAACTCTTATTCATTCTTTTTTTTTTTTTTTTGTGGGTACCGGGGGGACGACCTCAGGACCTTGCGCGCCAACAGGCACCCGTGCCGCTGAGCGATATCACCGGCCCCTTTTTCGTATGTGGGTTCCGGGAGTCGAACTCGGGCCTTCGCGCCTGCAAGGCAGGCGCTTAAGCTGCTGAGCCGTCTCACCGGCCCTCTTATTCATTCTTGAAGGGAATTTAAAATGGCACAACCACTGTGAAAGACAGGTTAGCAGTTTCTACAAAGAAAAATATATTATTTTCTTACCATTTGATCCAGCAATTATTCATTTTTGGTTTTCACCCATTTTATTTGGAAACGTACACCCATATGTAACTTGGACATGAATGTTTAAGTGTCTTTACACAAAATTTCCAAAAACTAGTAATAAACTTGATATCTTTAAACAGATATGTGAATAAAACAACTGCTGTAGTCAGGGTTTGCAAAGGAAACAATACAGGAAACATAATTTATAGGATTATTTTATAGTAGTCACCCAAGAGTCAAATACAAGAGTGCAGGAAATCTGTCCACACACTAAAGACCCAAAGAATCCCACGGCAATGTTCTCCAGGAGTCCAGCTGGAGGCCTAGAGCCCATGACAATGTCTCATGCAAGTCTGTTTCACAGATCTGCACTGGGAAGGCCCAAAGGTCAGTGGTGGAAGCTAGAAAGTCTGCGCCAGCGGGATGAAGGATCTGTGCCAGCAGGCTGAGGGATCTGCACTCCAGCCAGGAAGCAACGCTCAAAGTAAGGAGCAGAGCTCCCCGGAAAAGTACCACAGCCATCCTCAGCGAAAGGAGGTCCTGAGCTCCTCCGACGATCAGAACAGCCGAGTTCATATCAGGAAAACCAGCATGACAAGCTCCTCCAGGAGAACCAAGAGCACCACCTCTTCCTCTCCAGTTCTCCTTTTTATTTAGTTGGCAACAATCCTCAGGTGGGCCCTCCACACCCAGCACCACGCTGATTCAGTTCAGCTGGGTGTTACAAGTTGACCACCAGTTGTCAATCCACCACAACAACTATAATATATCCATATGATATAATACAATATTATTCAGCAATACAGAGAAATAAGCTTAAAAAGCTACCAAATAACATGCTTACATCTCAAATACAAATGACTGAAATAAGTTGGTCTGAAAAGGCTCCTTTTCCAACCATATGCCATCCCAATCTATATGATATCTATAGGTAAAACTGTGGAACCAGAAACTATATCATGGCTTCTAATACCATTCTACAAAAATCCAAGAACCAGAGAAAATTGCAGAAATATCTGATTTCATAGCTGGGGAAAAAAAATACTGTAATAGATGAATGCCAAAGGGACAGAATCTAATTGAGAGTGCTCTGAATGACCAGAGATGGGAAATAGTAAGCAGCAGATAAATAAGCAAGTGATAGATTTATAAATCAAGGATTTGGTAAATAAGTGGGACAAAGGTGACAAATATGCTATGCAGATTTTAAGTAATTTTAAAGTTACTGCATCCCACGGGCCGGTGAGATGGCTCAGCGGCTTAAGCGCCTGCCCGGCAGATGCAAGGTCCCGAGTTCGACTCCCGGAACCCACATACGAAAAAGGGGCCGGTGATATCGCTCAGCGGCATGGGTGCCTGTTGGCGCGCGAGGTCCTGAGGTCGACCCCCTGGTACCCACAAAAAAAAAAAAAAAAAAAAAAGTTACTGCATCCCAAAAATGTGCAGTATGATGCTCCACTCCTTATGTGTGATTGCACATATCGGCAATCTAATAGCAAGATTAAAAGAGACATAATATTAAAATATAAACAAGAATAACCAAAATGAATAAATGTATGACTAAAATACAAAAATATATTATGAGGATATCATGAACAACTTTATGCCCAAGAATTGAGAAACAAAAATGAAATGAGTAGTATCCCCAAAAGATGTAGGTTAAATCTTTAAAAGCTTAAAAACTTAAAGAAGTCCATTAGTAGTTTAAAAAATCTAGTATTCCCAAAGAGACAACTGCTGACAGTTGAGGCAGTAGTTAAAATACATCCTATAGGGGCCGGTGACATCGCTCAGCGGCACGGGCGCCTGCTGGCGCGCGAGGTCCTGAGTTTGACCCCCAGTACCCACAAAAAAAAAAAAATCCTATAAAAGAGAAAGGGGGGACCGGTGAGATGGCTAAGCAGCTTAAGCGCCTGCCCAGCAAGCACGAGGGCCCGAGTTCGACTCCCGGAACCCACATACGAAAAAGGGGCCGGTGATATTGCTCAGCGGCACGGGCGCCTGCTGGCACATGAGGTCCTGAGGTCGACCCCCCGGTACCTACAAAAAAAAAAAAAAATCCTATAAAAGAGAAAGGGAACATATACTCACTTCAGTCTGGATAATTTTTAAGATGAATTCTTCATAACATAATTTTTTTTTTTAATGGGGGTACTGGGAGTCGACCTCAGAACCTCATGCTTTGCCAGCAAGTGCTTGTGCCGCTGAGCAATATCACCGGCCCTTTTTCTCCTTTATGTGGGTTCCGGGAGTCAAACTCAGGACCTCGTGCTTGCCAGGCAGACACTTATGCCACTGAGCTATCTCACCGGCCCTCATAATGTAATTTTAATGCAGTCTTCTTGAAGTCAAAAAGAGGGATTAAGTTCATTCACTTCATGACAATCACAATATTAATAGCCATCAAAGAAAAGATTTAGGCCAACATTAGCAGATGGAATTACAATTATAAAAATATGTATAATGTATCATGGCCTGTTGAGTTGGCCACTTGAAAGTAAGAATTATTTTCACTTTATAAAAATCAGGTAATTTAGAGAAATAAAAAAAAAAGGGTTTAGGGCCCCCGGTACCCCCCCGGTACCCACAAAAAAAAAAGGGGGTTTAAAAGAAGAGAAGTTGCATGACCATCTCAGTAAGAGGAAAACCATTGCTTGTTAAATTGCAATATCTATTTATGAAAAATGCTCTGAAAAAAGGAATAGAAAGCAATGTTTTTAATTTGATAGATTGCCCCAAAATAAAAAAAAAATAAATAAATATTCAGCTGATCTACAGGAAAAAAGTAATAAAAATTTCCCCAGGAAGATTTAACTGAAACAGATGATAGGCGCTTCAGAATTCACTAATAGTGCCTTTTAGAATGGCAAGAAGGTGCATAACCGTATCATATGTAATGTTCTCAGCAGATTGGGAGCGGCATCTTGGATTCAAACACATTAATGTTTTCAGTGAAAGTTGTGAATATTCACGGTAATTAAGATAAAGACTGTAAATAGGCTCACATCTGTTCAGATCAGATTTGGCCTTGGAAAAATATCCGGTGCCAGAATTATTAAAAGAAAGAAACCAAAGAACTGTCAGTTTTTAGAGATTTTTTTCCTTTCTTTTACTTTCCCAATTATGAATAAGGGATTGTGAATCTGTTGGAAGGAGAAAGGTCAGTATAATTATTACATAAAAGTTAAATATACCAAAATTTTCTCCTATACTAGACACAAAATAGAAAATGTAATTTTGAAAATTGTTTACAATCAACAGCTATAAAAATAACTAGGATGAATTCAAGAAAACACACTGTTACCAACATATTTTAAAAAGAAAATTATAACAGCTTAATGAGATAAGAAATGAGGTCAAAATATATGGAGAATACTTACCATGTTATATATAGAAAATTATAGAATACTGTATAGAAAGACCCAACCTTGCAAAATGTTTGTGAAACCAGTTACTCTATGAGTTCAACAAATGTTCAAAATGTTAATATAAATCCAAAAGGATTTTAAAACAGAATCTGACAGATTGTAATATAATAAAGAATAATGACATTGAACAGGTAAATCTATTGAAGTAGGAAAATAAACCGGGATGATTACACAAATAACCTCTCATTTATAATCATTTCAGCTAAAGATAAAAGTAAAAATACTCGAAGGCATCATCAATGGCATTAAATCTTGCTCAAGGTCGATGGTGATTACATAGGTACATGTTTTGTTTAAAGTATATTGCTTTGCTTAAACTTTATTATACGAGTAATTTTTAAATGTGTCTGTATCCCACAGTCATTCTTTGGGTGGAATATTATTCACAATCATAGATTTTATTCAGGTCTGTTCCTCAATTTCTAGTCCTGATCATCCTTAAAATATCCTGCTATATCCACTCTTTTTTTTTTTTTTATGTCATCTAGTGTTTGAAAGGGCAAATTAAAATCCCCAAACTACTACATGTAGTAATTGAGAGTATATATGTGAGTTTTCTCATCTGGCTGCACATTTTAAGACAAAACGTGAATAATCTCAAACCGGTGAGAGCTTTTCTGAGTGGAGAGTGAGGCCCCACTTGGGAAGGGGGACTCAGCATCAGTGGTTGAGCTGCTGTTGGCTGTGCCCAAGCTTCTTCCCCTGCAATCATCTGCGGAGGCTCAATTCATCCGCCAACCCCAGGATCATCAAACTACCTCGGCTTCACTATGTACTTATATGCAGCACATTCTAAAATGTGGATTTTGAGAGAGTGAAGTAGAAGGGGCCTGAAAATTTTGCTCAATGGTATAAAGTAATTTTAATCTAAGCACCTAAGGGAGCCCTTGTCTAAGACCCCTTCATCTCATCTACATAAAGCTGTGATTTTACCTCCACTTCCTCCAATCCGTTTCACTGTCTCTCTTGTCTTGAGTAAACATTTCCCCAAGATCACTCTTATCTTTGTTTCTTACACTCTTTCCCATGACTTCATTCCCCCTTTGCCTTTCTTACATACGAAATCATTTCCTACATCTCTCTAGCCATGGAGGAAGTCCCCATATATTATAGCTATAGTAAAATAAATCTCATTAATTATTTTTTTAATTTTTGCTAGGAGGTTTAATGCAGATTTACTTTCTGTGATTTTTATCCTATCTTTGTGTAGATCCAGATTTCTATCTGTTATCATTTTTATTCTTCCTGAAGAGGTGCTTCAACATTTCTTTTAGTATAATGAATTCTCCGTCTTATGCAGAAATATCTTTATTTTGTGTATAACTCAGGTTTCTCCTGAAAGTGGAGCAAATAGTAAATATGGATGTAAACACACACATATATAAACATATATATATGAGAGAGATTGATTTATTTTAAGTAATTATTTCATGCTATTATGAAAAATGGAAAGTCCAAAATCGCAAATTACTTGAGTCGATGTTTAATTCTTGAGTTCAAGTCCACCGGGAGAATAATTCCTTCTTTGTTGAGGGAAAGAAGTCTTACCTCTTAAATAATTTCTTCAACAAATTGGATAAGATTTATCCACATTTTGGAAGGTAACCTGATTACTCAAGTGTACTAATTTAAATAATTATAACATCTAAAAGTTACCATCAGAGCAACATTTAGATTTGTGTTTGACCCAAAACTGGGCATCATTGTGTAACCAAGATGTCACATCAAATTAACTATCACATTTTGTCTTCATGTTTGAAAGATATTTTCCAAGATATAGAATTCCAACTTGACAATGTTTTGTTTGTTCGTTCATTTGTTTGTTTGTTTCATTCTTTCTTTCTTTCAGTGCTTTAATGCTGCCATTTCGTGATTTTCTGTTCTGGATGATTTCTTATGAAATATTTTCTGACATTGTTATCTTTGTTATTCTGTGTGTAATGTTATTTTACTATTTTAATTACCATTTCAGCAAGTTGATATTTCTATTTCTTCTTACAGTTTAGGTTTTTGGTTATGAAAATTGATAGCTTTCATTAAATAGGGGAATTTTTAGCTATTATTTTAAAAATATTTTTATGTAACCCCTCCCTTAAACTCGCCTCTCTTGAATCTCTAATAAACAGGAGTAAGCCTGTCTGATATGTTCTGCAGATAACCATGCCTCTGTTCAATTTGGTTCCAGTCATTTTTCTGATCAGACATGCCCAATCTTTCGGCTTGCCTGGGCTGCACCGAATCAAGAGGCATTGTCTTGGGCTGCATATAAAATATATAATATAGTTAATGTGTATGAATAACAAAATTTCCTGTTTTTTTTTTTTTTTTTTATTTGGAGGAAAAAAAAATCAGGCAAGCAGCCTGCAGGATGCAGGAGGGGTTCAACTAAATGGTTTCTAAGTCTAGAAAATAGTGAAGGTACCTTCTTGGAGGTATTTAGAAATAGCTCTTAGCAGAGTGGAAAAGCAGCAGTTCTAAGGAACAGGACCCAGTGTTTATGATCATTAACTTTCACAGCTTCAGGGATCCTTGACCTTATGCTTAATGCCCCCCTAATGGTAGAATTAGAGGGAGCACTTGTTTCCTATTGCCCTGCTTATAAGACTTCTGCCCTGGGTGAGCTGTCCCTCTCCTTCCAGGCATGCTGTGGATCATTCTCTTAAAGGAATGTTTTTATCACCAATTTTGGGCAGGTGCTGGGACATCCTTCTCCATGAGCACTGACCTCTCCTCAAGACCTGTAACCTACTCCTCAGTCAGTGCAAGGGAAAATACCCAGGCTAAGTGTAGATGTACTCTTGGAAGAAGGAGATTCTTAGCATCTTTTTGTCCTCAAATTTGGATTCAAGTTGCTAATCCCTAGAGAAGTTTCACTACTTGTCTGATAATTAAGATCACAACTTAAAGAAACTCAATGTTGGTGCTCTCAAGAACTATTGAAATGCTACCGTCAAGACTGTCAGAGTAATATTTTATTTTTCTCTAATAGACATTGACAGTGTCTCTATTTTTGTTTCCAACTTGAGGGAAATCCAAATTAAAAGGCATTGATAGAAAATTTCATTTGAAATGTGAAAATGCTAACATTTAATTAGTTAAGAGAGGAATTAGTCACTACCCTTTAGGCTTCCCAGAATTAATACTTTGAGAGAATTCAGTGATTATTATATAATTATCTTCAACCCCATTGTATGCTTAGCCTTCCCTTTCAGCTCAGCAAAAATAAAAACATTTAACTTGATGATCGACTAAAATAATACATCACCGATGAGATGTAGTATTATTTACTGGCTTCAAAATCATTATAAATGCCAGAATACTAGATAGTTAACCAATTATAGGACCATGTGGTAAACTTTTAATCAATATGATCCCAGCTTTATTTACATAAAATTCAATTTGGTCAATGTTGTTTAGATTTTGTGAAGGTAATTTGCCTTAGATGATTAGGTAATTAATCAACTATTTGGCTACTTATGATTTATTTTCTAATATAATAATAGACTATTATAATCTATCAAACAGTTTATTTCTGGTAGTTCCATATCACCTTGTAATATGCAAACATCATGAAATGCATTTTAATAAAATGATGTACAGTTCTGGAAGTCAAAATGATTTTACAGATAAAATTATGTCTTTCATATTTTTGCTTACTTTTTCTTGCTTCTCAAATTATGAATTATTAACCTTTAGCTTTATTAAAAACATATGAAAGCACATTATTTGCATTACAGATTAGAAAGTAAAGCCCAAATAAAGTAAATTCCTTGGACAGCTATCAAATGGCCCAGTCAAGATTGAAATCTGCCTACTTTATTAAAATACTTATTCACTGTACCACCATCTTTTTTCTTATTTTTTATGGTAAAATAATATTTTTTATGGTAAATATGGCTGAGATCTAAAATGTCCCCTGGAAGTCGCATGTGTTTGGAAGGTGACTGGATCACGGGTGCTACTCTTCTCAGTGGATTCATCTATTGATAAGTTCAGTAGCTAAATGTACTGTTATGATGTTAAGCCTGGTTGGAGATTGGCCCCTGGGCATGTGACTTGGAAGGGTATGCCTTGGCCCTTGCTCCTCTTTTTTCTCTCTGCTTCCTGGTGGCCATGACATGAGCAGTTTACTTGCACCACACCCCTCTGTTGGGTTGTTACTGCCTTGGAGCTGGTTGACCACAGAGGAAACTGTGAATCCAAATAAACCTCTATTCCTTTAAGTTGCAGGTGTTGGGTATTTTGTCTCAGCAACAAGAAAGTAACTAAGGCAGTATATGTCTTAGTTAAGGGTGCTATCATACAATCTCATAGACTGAGTGTTTAAACAACAAGTATTTATCATTTACAGTTTTAAAGGCTGGAAGTACAAGGTGAAGATGGTAGCATGTTCAGTTTCTTGGCTAGGGGCTTCCTCCTAGGTCATAAATAGCGACCTTCTTGCTGTACTCTCACATGGTGGAGAGAGAGAACTGTGATACTTTCGCCTCCTTAAATGACACTAATTCCATCATGGGACTCCAATGTCCTGACCTCCTCTAAACCAAATTAACCTTCTGATGGCCCCGTCTCCAAATACCATTACACTGGGAATTAGGGCTCCAATAAATGAATTTTGGTAGGACAGCAACATTCAATACATAGCAGCATACAAATAAATTTATTTCTGGAAATTTTAGAAAAAAGACAATGTACAGAACTTTTTCTGAATTATAATAAAGTATTGTATTGTTAAATTATCCTGGGTTAAAGAAGCAGAGGAATGCAGAATCAGGAGGAAAAAAGCCTTCTGTCACAACATCACATCCTATTTGATTCTCTCACTAACAACTCTCTTATTTAAAAATAGTGATCATGGGCTGGTGAGATGGCTCAGCGGTTTAAGCGCCTGCCCGGCAAGCGTGAGGGCCCGAGTTCGACTCCCGGAACCCACATACGAAAAGGGGGCCAGTGATATCGCTCAGTGGCACGGGCGCCTGCTGGCGCGCGAGGTCCTGAGGTCGACCCCCCGGTACCCACAAAAAAAAAATAAATAAATAAATAAATAAAAACAGTGATCATAACTTAATTACCAAAATTTCTGTTTTTTTTTTTTTTTATATGGGTACTGGGAGTTGAACTCAGGACCTCACACTTGCCAGGCAGGCGCTTATGCCACTGAGCTATCTCACCAGCTCCCAAAATTTCTTTCTGATGAACTTGCTTTGTGTTATTTCTTTACCTGTGCCAGTCATTTCTATACTGATTTGAGCAGACATAGTGGAGATCGTGAAGTCTGAAAACCTATACCTTGACACGAAGTGCCTTCCAGTAATGTAGTATGTTAATTTCAAAAAGGAAAGGCCTTACTTTGGAAATTTCCAAGAATACCATTCTTGGCATTTCCAAGAATACTGTTACGTTATGTGTATACTAAGATGTCAAGAGTTCTGTTCACTACTGTTCTTAATTGATTTTTAAGTAATGATGTTTAACATTGAAATAGTCTTACAGAATAGCAATTATCAAAAAAGCAAACTTCCTTTTGCCTAGCAAATGCTTTGTGAATGCAATTTTGATTCCCACTTTTCTAAATGTGAACACTGAACCTTTCTTTTGTCAATGATCCAACAAAGAAAGTCCTCATATGCTCAAAGACTAACATGAGCTATGTAGGGCAAGTATTGACAACACTTTCAAATTGTTTATTTGAAAATATGTGACTGACTGAAGGTCACACAATGAAACTATAAATTCATCAAACAAATGTGTAATGCTTTGTTTGTTCCAATGTATTAGTTCGTCTTATTTTAATTCTCGAGTTAGCGATTACCAATGTACCTGCAACTTAAAGAAAGAAAGGTTGATTTTTACTCAAGGTTTTGACAATTCATTCCACAGTTGGCTTGCTCCAAATCAAAAACAGTATGATAGAAGGGCCTGGGCAGAGGAAGAATTTCTCAACCCATGGCAGCCAGGAAGCAGAGAGAGAGAGATGGAGCCAGGGACAAGAGTACACCCTTCCAGATCAAGCTGCAGTGAATACCCCAGCTAGGCCCTACCTTCTGATGCATGAGCCTTCTGTGAGGCATTTTAAATCTAAACCCTAACACCAAAAAGCAGAACTCATTTTTAGGGCTGGTGAGATGGCTCAGAGGTGTAAGCGCCTGCCTGGCAAGTGCGAGGGCCCGAGTTCGACTCCCGGAACCCACATACAAAGAAAGGGCCGGTGATATCGCTCAGCGGCACAGGCGCCTGCTGGCCCACAAGGTCCTAAGGTCGACCCCGGTACCCACACACACAAAAAAAAGAAATCACTTTTAAACAAATGTTAAACACCCTCTAAAAAAAGAAATAAACTACATAATCTCCGGGAGGAGAACGGATTCAAATCTTTTCCATGAAACTGACCCAGACTGAGACAGCCCTGATTTAGGATAAGGACATTGAGGTGAAATTCTGACAATTTGTTATATTACCAATTTAGAAAATAACCTCAACTTTCGTTGATACAATGTCAACCTGTCATGTTGCAAAATTTTCCTTTCATTCTGGCAGATCATTCAGCATAACAACTGCTTTTTCTTGATCTTCCAGACTTCTGGGGCAGGGATTAGGGGAACACTGATTCTTCTGTTAAGAAACCATTTTACCTCTTTTGATAAATAAGTGTACAAAGTACAATCTATAGGCCAGAAGTTTCCAGAGAAATTCCTTGTCGTCTTTTGTTGCAATAGTGTAGAGTTTTCTGACTATATGCAATAGAATTCCGGTTATTCCTTGTTGAATATGACTTCATGAGCAGACTGCTCTAGTGACCCCAATTCTTCCTCAGAGATGCTGTTCTTCTCTTCATAAAAAATATCTATTGTTGGGCCGGTGAGATGGCTCAGCGGCATAAGCGCCTGCCTTGCAAGCGCGAGGGCCCGAGTTTGACTCCCGGATCCCACATATGAAAAAGGGGCCGGTGATATCGCTCAGCGGCACGGGTGCCTGTTGGCGCGCGAGGTCCTGAGGTCGACCCCCCGGTACCCACAAAAAAAAAAAAATCTATTGTTATATCACAATACTGCAGTTAATTCTGTACATGCCTAAACTCCCAACTGTATCCTAATATTCTTTAATGTCAGAACCTTCCTTCATGCAATTTTTAATGTTCTATGTATAATAATTTTTTTTCTGAATTGAATGTCTAAATTCTATCATTTTTTAAATGGTGTTTTGTTTATTTGTTTTTGTTTTTTGGGTTTTTTTTGCTATCCATATATTAGTCAGTTTTTCTGTTGCTGGGGAAAAATACTTAGCACCCACAACTTACAAGAGGGGAAGTTTAATTTTGTTCATGGTTCCAGGAAGTTTAGTTCATGGCAATATGGCTCCAAGACACATACCTCATGGCTGAACGGAACGAGGTAGGAAGCTGCTCCACTCCACACCTGAGAAACAGAGAGACAGGGAAAGAGCACCAGAGAACAAGGATGTGTAAACAGCAGATCCCCCGAGACACGCCCAATATGAGCTTTACCAGTTCCCTAGGCGTCTCTCAAGCCAATCTAGTTGACAATCAAGTTTAACCCTTGTTTAACCTTAATTTTTATTGATATTTTCTTCAGGAAACTAGGACACAGCAAGCTGATCTGTCATAAAAAATGCACACATTGTGAAACACATTCTCTGGTGATATTTTTGCCACTTTCTCACAATCAAATTTTGCACAAGCAGTTGGGAATGAGAGGATTGAGAAGACATACATACTAGTGATCATCCATATGTGCGGCTTCATTCAAAGTAAGAGAAGACATTCTCACTCAAGTTGGGGGCTTGTGTGATTGTCTCTTGTGTGTGTGTGTGTGTGTGTGTGGCACTAGGCAGGAAACACAGGGACTTCCCCAACCTTTTTGATTTTTTATTTTGAAACAGAGTCTCACCAGGTTTCTCAGGCTGGTCTCAAACTTGCGATCCTCCTGCTTCAGGCTTCAGAGCACTGTTATTTTTTATGATATATAGGTATCCGTGCCACATATTTCTCTGATATTGTAGGTGTGTGTGTGTGTGTATGTGTACATTTGCATGTGGCTTATCTCCTGCTAGATTGTACATTCCTTGAATATAGAGACCATACTGCATTTCTGATAAAATATAACACAGGAGACAGAGAGCAACAGACAGAGAGAGAGAGAGAGAGAGAGAGAGAGAGATTTTAAAATATTGACTCTGGTATCCTAAGGACTGGCAAGTTCAAACTCTGCAGAGCAGGCCAGCAGGACAGAATTCTAGGGAAGTGTCGATGTTGGACCTTGGGTCTTCATGTGGTCTAGAGACAGAATTCCTTCTCCCCTTCTCCCTTGGGGAAACTTAGTAATTTTCTCTTAAGACCTGAGCAGACAAGACTCACCCATGTTATGCAGGGTAGTCTGGTTTTCTCAATGGCTATATAGACTCTCTGACTTAAGGTGGTTCCATTTATGGCTTTTTGACATTATGACTATTGTACAAAAGTGACACTCATTCAATAGAAATCACAGTTGAGATTTTGAATTTTAATCTTTTTCCACTAGTGCCATATAGTATAGCACAATACATTGAAGTTTTTAGGCAATGATGGTGAGCTGCAGTCCCCAACCTACCAACCAATTACCACAAAACAACCAGCTCTACAGCATACTGTATTACTAATCTATGATGTTCAGTAAGATAGGTTGGTGATACTGTATAATTTGATTTGATCATCTTGAAAATGTGCTCATGATGGTCTTCTATCATTAAATGATTACATTTTAATGGTAAGACACAAAGTAAGAACTGCATTAGATGACCATCTGTAATTCGGGATAATCTATTATTACTTTTCTAATGTCTCCAAAAAGTAAGTACACAAACAAAAAGTGGGTGACATTCTCCAGGTTTTCACAAAGTTAATATCTTAAAGAGGTTGTACAATTCTGCCTATTATCAAAGTATAGATCACAAAGACAGAGGTAATTCTCTAACTTCTTAAATACAGTCCTGCTCAGGAAAATAAAAAAAGTTCCAGCAACTACTCAGATGTCATACATAGGTCCTGCAAGGATAACTTAGTTGAAGCAACAACAAACAAGTTGTATCTGGGATTTGTTGTTGTTTGCTTTGTTTTGTTTTCATTTTATTCTAGAATATATCACAGATACTCAGAAGTCAAAAATAGGGTACCTATCATTCTGAAAAACCATCATGACCCTAGTGGTTCCAATTCACCTAGTCTTGACTAGGTACTCAAACAACATAACCGCCCTTTGGTAACAAAAATAAAGTAGAAATTATTTAGGTCTAAAAAAGCTTACTATTTTTTCATCATAAAAGACAACCCATCATGGTGCCTTGTCCCCCCTTTACTTTAGCCGGTCCTCTGCCTCTAGGTCACTAATGGTTCCCATTGAAAAACTAATTCTGTGATATATTATCAAGCGTGTCAATAAAATGCAAGCCATGACACTTACTGTTCTGCTTTGCCTTGTGGAAAGGCACGCCCTTCACTGTACTGCTGATTTTGTTTGCAGAAGTGTTGACTGGAAAAGTTAGTCTGATGGTCACGACAAGTCAAGATTCATTAAAGATAAAAACTCATGCCATTTCAGTTCATTCATTAGCAGATGTATTCAACATCTGAGTTACAGCAGGCACTAAAGGAAACTTAAGCAGAGCCAGTATGGCAAGAGTCATATTCACATAGGATCTAGACCTATACGCACTATTAGATGGTAAATACCCTTCCTTTAATGATATTCTACTTGATTGCTTTCAGTGGAAAATATAAATAATTTATCAGGTAAGTGAGCCACCACTGGACATCAAGCTCAAAGCAGAATCTCCTGACTTTTTAATAAAGAGGTTGTAGTCAGTTTTTAATAAGACAAATCAGAGATTGATTTTTTCTTGCTTTCTCTCCTTCTGTCTTTCTATCTCCACTCCTATCTCTCCCTTTCTCCCTACTTGCCTAAGTCTTAGTTTAACTTATTTTTTTTATACCAGCAAGATCCTGAGGTCAGGGAAAAGTACTGGTTGGGAAACAAAAATCACAGAGAAGAAAATCTACAATAATAGCATTTTAGTAATCATCTCAGTAACTGTTTTCAGGGTATTTTTACCCCCTCTTAAAAGTATAATGGCACCATAGTTTCTTTTGAAGAGTAATGAAGCACTAATGGTAAACCACATCAACTCTTGAAATATATAAAAATTATCATATATCCTAACAGAATTTTGAAGTGACTCTGAAGAGTCAAAGTTCTGAATCTCTGTTCTAGGGGATTCTAAATCATTGGCACCCTCCAGACACTAATAGTCTGACAGTTTGTCCCTCCTTGAGAGGAACAATTGCTTAATGAAAGCTGATTCAGGTCATGTGCAACAAGAACAGCAGCAAAGATGTGTTAATTGTATTTACTTTTTATATTAATGTGCAGGGAAGGAAAACAACAGGATACAAATGTCAGTGTCCTGTTGACTTTCTTCTGTCCTTCAAGGTAGAAAAGCACTCAAATAGCTGTAGTATAAAAAGAAAATAAAAACCTGCATCTTGTCCTGCATGATGTTGAAACTGATATAAAGCTTACTCCAATTGGAGCTAAAGAAAATCCTACAAGCTCATCTGTGAAGTGAAAAAAAGTTAATCAAGGAAAAAGTTAATCCTATTTTATGGACTTGTGGTCAGTGCAGGCATTAACCTCTGTGTAAACATCCTCTAAGTTTTTCATTTAAACATCAGTTAGCACAATATACTTATCTATCTCTCTAGGAGAAAATGGAAACAAGACAGATGACATGAGTTGTCCTTTTCTTCATCCTAATAAAAGAAAAATATAAGCTTTTAAAAGATGATTGATTTACTTTTCCTCATGGATATTATCTACTTATAAGTCCTGCTACTGAGGTCTTCTTTCATCTGATAGTGAACTTCCAGGCAAACTTAGACAATACTCAGTAGTTCCCAGATTTAATTTATGAGATTTGACTCTATTCTAAACCTAAGCACCAAGTTAGTTATGTCCTATGTGTTGGATAGGGGACAAAAAAGTAACTTAGGGACCCTAATTAAAAATTTCCTCACCAAATATGTGAAAGGAGGTCTTAATTAAACGTTGAGAGATCATCCGTTTGGTATGTGATGCCGAAGGTAGTCACATGATAGGGAGATGAAAGAATATTAAAAATTAGAAAACCAAAACAAGACAAAGGCACTGGCAAAAATGTTAGATCACTTCATGTAGCATAGGAAGAGGGAGTCACCTTGAATCAACCTGTATTATAGGTACAACAGAGTGGAAAATAACAGAGTGAAAGAGTCAGTTACTAGGAGAACTCTGGTCTCCAAGTTCACAAGTTTGCAGCTGAGTGTGAATTGCAAAAGTCTATTGCAAGTAAATGGCATGATAATGACAAGGTCAATGGACCATTCAAAAAATGTTGGTTGCTATCGCCCTGTGCCCATCAGTGTAATATCCTCTTTATGCATTTATACATAAAACTCATTTCCTGACATCAAAGAACCCACTGTCTAGTGGGGATAAAATAAGTAATAGTCATTCACATTGTGAGACTTTAAAATGTGTTCTATAAAATGGTATAATGTGCCCACCCTGATGATGCTGACAGGGTACATGACAGAGAAGAATGCTCTGGCTGTCTAGATGCAGATGTGTGTGGTACATATGATGTTTACTAGGAATCATTCTCCATGAAATCATCAATGGAGAATATGTCCATCAACTTGGACTGCTATGATGGAAGAGTACAAAATGGGTGGTTTAGGGCTGGTGAGATAGCTCAGTGGCATAAGCGCCTGCCTGGCAAGCACTAGGTCCTGAGTTCGACTCCAGGTACCCACATACAAAAAAAGGGCCGGTGATATCGCTCAGCGGCATAAGCGCCTGTCTGGCATGCAAGGTCCTGAGTTTGACCCCCAGTACCCACAAAAAAAAATGGGTGGTTTACATGATGAAAAAAAGTATAATATATTATATTAAATATATATTATATATATTTAACTTATAGATCTGAATAGTAGGAATTCTGATGTGTCTTCCACTCCTCATTACATAATCATATCATATTAGGGCTCCAACACTAAAACCTCTTTTTACTTTGATTCTCCAAAGATCCTAGAGGTTGAGAATATTTTATCCAAAATGCTAGAGACCAGGAAGATTTCAGATTTTGGATTTTCCCCATATTAAAATATTCAATAGTTATAAGATATGTTTAGGTATGATACAAGTCTAAAGCAAAATTCATTTATGATTTATTTGTTCCTTATAAACATAGCCCGAATGTAATTTTATATAACGTTTCATAATAATTTTATCCATGAAAAAAAGTCTCATGGTATGGAATGTTCCATGTTGGTATTGTGTTGGTTCTCAAAATGTTTTGGATTTTGAAACATTTTGGATTTTTGGATTAAGGATGCTCAACCTCTCTCTCCATATGCAGTCTCCAGATTGGGAGTTAGGACTTCCACATATGAATCTGAGGGCAAAGGAAAAAATTCCACGTATAACAAGAAGGAAACACAACTGGGTAGAAAAGACTGAAGTACTATGCAGATTTGACAAAGCCACTTGAGCAGGAAGCTCTGGAGTATCTATCAGAATGCTCCCCACTGAGAGGATGGTCAGATCTTTGTACCTCCTACTCTCTGGATTCTAGAGGTTCTGGAAAGGAAATCATCTTAAATAAGGAACCTACCTGTACCTGAGCAGATCTTGAAATTACAAAGAACTGGACACCAGCTGGTGACCACATGCTCTGCAGCATGGTTACCAGTCCTTTCTTAGGAGACCTGAGCAACACAACTCTGTATCGAACCCAGGGTATCTACAGTTATTTTATCAGATATTTCATTGAACTACAAAATTAAGTATTATAAGTCAGATTTCAAGGACAATTGGAGATTAATTAGGGAGAGAAACAATTGAGACCTTCGGTTTATTGACTCACCATGTCTATTCTATCCAAATTATTCCCTCCGACTTATTCCTCTGAAATGTAGTACAAGCTCTGTAATATGTGACTATATAAACGTGCAAATATTTAAACTTCATTGTCTCCTAGCTTCTCCCCAGCCTGTACCTCTCCCCAGAAGATTTGCTATACACATTTGCTTTCAGATAAACTCAGTTGAATATGTTTTTCAAATAAAGCCTAAGTGACTGGTGTCACTAGCTGGATTGTCAGTCTGACTTTACTTTCACCAGTGATTATTCATATCTTCTAATTGTTCCTCAATCCAATCTCCACTACCTCACCTCACTATTGAGGAAACAGATGTTATGGTACAAGATTTAACTCTGCTGAAAAATTGACAAAGCAAAGAGTAGCAACATCCATTTATTCCCACTTTTTTTTTTTTTTTTTTTTTAATAGAGAAAGTATCTTCTCTCCTAGGTCAGGGGAAGCTTTTTATGTGTCCCATGGAAAACATTCTCAATACCTTTGTTCTGGAAAAAATCATTTTCTGCCTTGTGTCATTTTCCTTTTTGAAAATGATTCCTCATTCTGTTTTTCTTATTGAACCATGACTTATAAACATATTTATTCATTCATAAGAATGTTTGCCCTTCACATATTGCCTTCCAAAGTAGTGTCACATACATTCTTTTTCCTAATTTATCCTAAAATAAGTATGTGAAGTGCATAGAGTAGACATTATTTCTAATTCATAAATAATCTGAGTCCTGATTTCACTATAAATTTTATAAGGAATGACAAAGTAAGCTATTAACAAAATCAGCTAGAATAGTTAGTTCAACTGATGACCAACCCCATATCTTTTGTATCACTCTCAATAGATTTAGAATGTTCTTCCTTAAGAAGAAACAGAATTCTAAGCTATAATAATAATAATAATAATAATTAATAATAGCTGCACCTGGGAACAACTGAAACTTACATATGTCTTTAAAAATTCATTGAAGCTAGGGTTGTTTCTCAACCCCATACTCTTTCCAGAAAGTTTAATCACCATTTTGTAATGTGAGCTACAACTGCTTTAATCAAAAACAAAAAAGAAATGACTACTTTAAAATTTCATTGTATATTATACACATCTATGCTCATGCAACAACTCAGTCTCACTTTGAAAAGAAAAATAGCATAAATAATGGAACATCAGATCTGCAGTAGCATTCCTTAAAAGTGAAATTTTTTTTACATTCTTCTTCTTAAAAACCCATTCTTTGATTGTTTTCTTCTTCCTGATGATTTAAGCAGAAGAAACAATGAAAATGAAAGCTTAAAAATGACTTTTAATTAACAAACCTTTTTTGTTATTGTACTTAGCATTTCCATTAGGAGAGCGAGGCCCTATGGAAATCTTCCTAATACATAGTTGCTTTTCCTTTGAAAGTTTATTTGACTATTATAGCAAATGAATTTTTTATAATAACATTGCTTTTAAAATTATAATATGCTGTATATCAAACTAGAGAGTTGACATCATATTAGCTGCATTATGTTTGCAAGGAAAAGCTTTGCAAAATAGATTATCAATTATCTGCAAAATTTTATCTATTTATTGGTAGAAAGAACTGGTAATTTTGCTCTTTTATAAATTTATTATTTCACCAATCATGTGTTCTTCTTTTCTATACCCATTTATCTATTATCAGCCATTCAAATTAATTCAGATAAGCTCTTCCCACTAATACCCTGAGAAGCAGTTGAAAAATAAACATATTTTTCCCTCCTTAATTTGTTCATTTGCCTACAGAGTTGGCTAAAGTTTTCATTAATACTTGATTTTAGTTCTTTTAGTTCTAAAATCTAAAAGCCATCTTAGAAGTCAAATGAAAGGTGTCACTAAGTCAGTGATCATTTAAAATCATTGAACATTTTCAGAGTGATGAAGTCACAGTGATAATTATCAACCATATTGATTTTGCTAATCGGGTCTGTGCCACTGTCTTCTTCTACTAATACCTTCAGTCCAATTGTAGAATCACAACCTCATTGACTATTAATTAAAAAGGTCTGACATGTGGAAAATATTTGATCGGCATTGAAATTGCATCTAAGGGCCCAAGTTGGGCCTATAAGCTCAATGATCACAATATGATTTTTTATGTAACCTGGTGCTATTATTATTTAGAATACATTGACCAGGTAAATTAGTAGCAATTTCAATCTAAAGAACACCACCAGTCCCTTTACTAACACCAATAAACAACCTAAATTCATCAAGTATTTCTTAGGTTCAGTCTCTGACTAAACGTTTTGCATGAATTTACAGGCATCTTTTGTACTTTTTACAACTTACGAGGAAGGTGATGTTATTATCCATATTTTACAGATTAAAAAATGGATATAGAGGAATGTTAAGAAATTTTCTGTTTTTCAACTAGAGAAGAATTTGATTTTGTGCTTACTTGTTCTGCTGCCTTTTCTTCAACTCAAAATAGCCACTGACACATTAGTTTTAATGATGACCTTTGTGGTTTTTATTGCAATTATAGATGTTTGCCCATTTTCTGATTTGGCCTTTAAATAAAAGTACATTTCGTTTTTACCATCTATCTTATTTAATTAATTAATTTATTTTTGCAGTGCTAGGGGTCAAAGTCAGGGCTTCACATATGCTAGGCAAGCACTCTGTCACTGAGCTACACCCACAGCCTTAAAATTATCTTCTTTTATTAAAACAGACAAGGGTGTTGAGATCAATAAATCTACAGGTGCGCTGATTCTGTTCTAAAACCAGAGTGGTCCCATTCTTCCTGCTAACGGTAAAGTCTCGTTCACATACGAGGTGAGGAGATTGAACGCCCAGCTTTTCATATCTCCTGGGTCCATCCATGCAGTAAGGCAGATGAGCAGATGAGGAATAATAAAAAGAACGTATTCATTTCATGGGGCTGCAGGAACTAATTATAACAGACTTAAGAAAAACCCCATATTGGCCAGGGATTTAGCTCAGTGGCACAGTGCCTGCCTGGCAAGCGTAAGGTCCTGAGATAGTTATTCTGTCTCATTTCTAGAGAGCTGAGGCCAGTTAAGGTATTGCTGGGTTTCCTTCCTTCTGAAGATGCTCAGAGACAATCTGTTCCTGTCTTTCGCCTAGCTCCTGCTGTCTTCAGCAATCCCTAGTTTCCCTTTGTTTACAGCTGCATCCCCCAAATCTCTGCTGCCACTGTCCCATGACCTTCTCCTCTATGTCTCTCTTAGAGTCTTTGTGTATGGATTTTTGTCTCTTATAAATTCACTTGTCACTGGATTTGGGGTTCACTCTAAATGCAAAATGATCTCATCTCAAGATATTTAATTTAATTGCATATACAAAAACAATTTCTTCAAATACATTCACTATCTTAGCCACTTTCCCATCACTGGACACAATACCTGACACCCATAATTTAAAGGAGAACAGGTTTAGTTTGGTTCACAGTTTTAGAGGATTCAGCCCATAGTTGACTGACTTCAAGGCAAGAAGGGGATGTTGGAAGGATCTGGGAGGAAAGTTGCTCATGTCATGGCAACCAGGAAGCAGAGAGAGAAGGAACTGGGGATGTAGATACACCCTTCCAGGTCATGTCCCCCGTGAACCATTACTTACCAGGCCTCGTCTCTTACCAGCACAAAATCTCTCTTAAACTTCTTAAAATATCTTCCTCTCTATTAAATGGTGCTACTGAAACAAATGCTTCCTGGCTTCAGCTCTAATAATTCTTTAGATTATTTTGCCATGAAAAGGAGCCCTATTGATGTAGTTAGTGTGCAAAAAACATAAACAGCTAAGTTTGAGTTGACATCCAGTTATTTCGACTTCGACTGAATTTTTGCCTCCTTCCATGTTTGTAATCAGGGAATGTTAACAATCTTCTGATGCCATTCATGAGCTTGTCTCTCCTTAAGCTATTGATTGCTTTGTTTTCTTTGACTTCACATTCCTTATCCGGTAGCCAATTCTGATAACTTGCTTTTCTCTGAAACAATAGAATCTCCTTCCATCAATAGTGAGAAACTGGGTAGTTTTGAGCAGAGAAATGGATGAAAGAACAAAACTATTGCCTTGTGGTTGACAATGTTTTTATTACTTTTAGATGCTGTTGTGTCAAAAAACAAGAATAATGTTGTTGCCATATGAAAATGAAGCCTCAGTACTCATGTGCCTGTCTAGAAATATCAAGCATAAGCGAATAAACAAAGTCACCTGAAATTTTATATTGCAGCCCTTATGAAAAGGACTGTTTCCATATGCTTCAGTGAGAACTCAGGGTTTGTTTTACTTAGTGTTGCTAAATTCAGATCTTTTATTTACTATTTTTAAACCCAAATCTTAGATCCATTTCGAACGCTATTTTAACTTTATTGTTTGTTTTTCTAGTGTAATAATTAGAAATGTTTAATTCCAATTAGAAAACATGTAATATATAAGAGAACTCATTGATTTGTCATTTGGCACAAAATTCTCCCGTCAAAGTAAAAATGTAAAAGTAAAATAATTTTAAAATAAAATTATTTATTAATAACATAAATTGGATATCAATCAAATATCCCATTCATATGGAGCTGTCTCATGGGTACAAGAATCACAACTTTTACTTGCTGTCATATTTGATTTGCACTTCTCAGGCTCTGCAAGAATGAATAGGAAGAGACAGGTAATTGAATAAAAATAGGCGGATTTAATTTTCTTTCAAGTACTGGGAAGTACTATAGGGCAGTAGTACTGGAGTTGACTTGGCGAATAAGGATCTCAATGAATCTTCCTCAACTTCCACCAGGTAGTATGATATAACATATTGCATTAAATGCCTAGCTAAGGCCTGGTTAATGTCAAAAGGAAAAAGCAGAACTAGAATGTGAATGATCATGAAATGGAGAAGTGAATATTTTCACTAAGTCAGGGACACAGGAAAGCACAGATAATAAAGCAGGGCAAATATCCATCCCACTTGAATGGAGTCAACCTAGGAGTTAGTGACTGAAATTTTAGTTTAAAGTAGTCCTGAGATCTGGAAATTATTTTATTTTATGTTAACTTATCTTATTAGAATACAATTTACATACAGTATAATGTACTTGTGGACAAATCTATACACACGGATAATTAGCACTTTAACCAAAACCATTTCAACATCACAATGAAAACTATTTCTATCATCCTTAAAAGATTCCTGATGCTTCTTTGGAGATTGTGTGCTGAGCTCCAGCCCCATAAAATACTGACCTGCTTTCTATCAGTCAGCATAGCATTAGCGGTGCTCATTCTAGATTTTTACATAAATGGAATCATACATTAAGAAGCCATTTTGTCTGACTTTTTGGTCAGACAAACATTTGGTCAGACAAACAGACAAACAGAACATTGTTTTTGTGATGCAGCTGCGTTGTTTCTATAAGTACTTCTTCCCTGTATTGCTGAGCAGTATCCCATTGTATGAAATGAACATACTTTGTTCATCCATTCACCTGTGAATGAGCATTTGGTCAACTTGCTGTTTGCCATATTCTGAATATATTTGTGCACATTTTCGTAGATATGTTTTTGAATTCTCTTAGGTGAACACAAAGTAGTAAAAATTGCTAGGTTATATGGTAACTGCATGTATAATTTTATAAAATAGTCAATCTGATTTCTACTTCACAACCCCAAGAAATGTATGAGATTTCTAGCTGTTTCATATTTGTGCTGATTTGTTGGGCTGTTCTTTCCATCATTTCAATAGGTTGCTAGTCATATCACAGCATGCTTGTAATTTAGATTGCCCAGATTTCTAATGATATTAAATATTTTTCCTATTTTTATTAGTCATTTTATGTCTTTTTGTGTCATTTTCATTCAGTTTTGTCCAATGTAAAAATTGGGTTATCCTCTCAGTATTGAGTTGTAAGAATTCTTTATATATTCTATATATACTTTCAATAAGGAAGTGCTTTGTTAGACCAAGGGTAGAAACTTTCCTGTCCAATTACTTGGCAGAAAAGTAAAAACTGATGTAACTTAGAACCATTATCCATGGAGGGACCACCTAAAGACACTGTTTCTGAATAGTTAGGGGAATTAAACATTTCACCCAAAATTTTGGCAAGAGGACTACTGGAAAACTTCTGTGTTTTGGAGATTTCAGCTACAGCTATTTAATTCTTGTTCATGATCTTTGATACTGAAAAATGACTGATACCATCCAAGCTGCAAGCCTGGGCCACGTTGTAGCTCAGATTCAGGCTAAAAGAGCAGCTGTGGCCTGTTGTACTCCCATTCTCAGCCAGAAGGTGACAATGAATCATCCTATGAGTTGTGGTACCAACTCTGTTCATCTGCATCCCATTGGTTATGGTATAGGGCTGAGCCCAATGTGAGTAGAGTGGGGTAAAAACACATGACTCCTGATAGAAAGGGAAGACTTTCGTGGACACCAATGTAACATATCTTAATCAGCTGCAAAGAAGATCACAACCCATGACAGAAGATTCTAAATGTATATAATGGTCTACAGTGAACCATGCATTCTAATGTTCACACACTGAGTAACTTCTTTCATATTGAATCTTGCCTTGGCCATGTGACTTGCCTTGCTCAATGAAGTATTTGAATGTGTGATGCAAGCTGAACGTCTAGAGGTCTAGTCCTCTGGGGACACCTGGTAACCTTGTTACCATGCTAATGACTGGTTCAGAATACTAATTTAATGACCATGTGAGAAGAAAGACATTCACTCCCTATCACAACTCAGCTCCCAACAGACCTAACTGAAACCAGACATAAAAGAAACCTCAGGGTATAAAACCAAAAGAACTGTTCAAGCAACTCAGAGTTTTGAACCAAATAAGTGTTGTCTTGCACCATTATATTTTAGATTAGTATGTATAGCAATTTATAACTGAAACAACAGGCAAGCCATGGTCTGCCCAAGGGAATTTTGTTGTCGTTGAAGAAAGTAAACAAATTGGTGTAGATTTACCTAATTCATGTATTCTAATTTTTCTCATAGAAATCCTGCTTCACAGACGTGATCTAGTCCTGTAGATTATATCCCCTTCCACAAAGAACAGAATGCCACATCATCTGGGAGCACATACAACACAAAATATGCTAAACTAAATAATCTATTTTCTACAAGCTCTAAAACCTGATTTTGGGGATAACAAACTCTAAAGAGTTTATATCAGCTATCATGCATGTTTCGTTACTGGTACGTATTTGGCACATTTTTTCCCCTCATTCTTGGCCACAGGCTGCTAAACAAAATCATAGGCATTGTTTAACTGGCTACTGATTAGTATTTCAGATAATGCAGTAATCAGCTATCTAAATAAGGAATGAATCAGAGTAGTGAAAAACCCACATCATCTTTAGATCGCATCTTTTTTTTTTTTTTTTTTTCTTTATGTGGGTACCGGAAACCGAACTCAGGACCTCGCACATGCAAGGCAGGCACTTATGCCGCTGAACTATCTCACCAGGCCTAGATCACATCTTATTGCATTCTTCAGACCAAGTTTGTTCTCACAGTTCTCATATCAGGAATGAGAAGTAGCCATGAATCTACACCATCAGCCATTTAACGCTTGATTTTTAAAAATATATTTTTATTTGTATGTTTGAGATACGTAACACAATAATCATGAAAATTTGAAACTCGTAAATATCATTTTTTTCAAAGAACTAAAGCAATGCTTTGATAATCATAAAGAACAAGAATAGTAAGGCATAAAACACTGCACAGCCAGATGTGTAAATATCTAGAAAGCCTCTTACATGTGCTATTATTTCTATCATTGCTCCACCTTAGTTAAACTCTTATGAGAACAGGCTGTATGCCAACAAGGTGAGTAAAGGTTGTCTTGTTACCTTGCTCTTCCCCAAAGCCTCTTCAAATGTTAGGATAGAGTAATTCTAGTCTCCTCTTTAAAATAACTTAATTTTCATATTGTGAGCCCTTTGTAGCCAGCAATTCCTGGAAGAAAAATTTACAGTCTCAGAATATTGGAACTCCTGCCAATCCTTCTCCTCAGTAAATCCATAGGTTCCAAAAGAGGCCTCAGAAGACAGACCCCAGAGCACAATAGACCAGGACCCTTCTGAGAGGTAGAACTCTTGCACTTTCTTTAGGCCCAGGTTTTCATACCAAGGGATCTGAACTGTGAGCCCAGGCAGGCTGCCAAGTAGCTTTTGAGCTTTATGTAAGGAGAGTAGAGGTTTGAAGTTGAAGAGATATGGATCAAAATCCTTGATCTCCTTTGAAGGTGTGTTTTGTTTGGCTAAATTTCTGTTTTCTGTGCTTCCTTGTCCTCAACTAAGATTGGGATTAGAGTACCTACCCCACAGGTTTGTTGCGAGCAGCAAGTGAAAACATATTTTAGCTTGTTTACCATAGAAGTTTGGATTCGGATTATTAATCAGGTTACAAACTGTATTGAACATAAACATTATTACAGAGATGACAAATAAAATTCTTTCAAGCTCTAAAATATTTTACCATATTGGACCACTCATTGTTTTTGGTTCAGACCCACAACACAAGGACTACAGAGATTTGCAAGGAAATCGGAGTTCAGTGGAGTAAAAGTGACCCAATGGTTCCATGTGTTTGTGAGAACTGAAACTTCCCTGATACAGTATGAAACACTCAGGTCCTTTAAAATATGACATCAGGCCTGTAGGACTACTGACAAGTAAACAGTGATGAAAGTGTCAAATATCAAAGACGTTTTTATGGTTTTATAGTTTATAGTCTTCTTTCCACCTGGCTGCGACCTACTTTGTCAATACACTAGATTTCTGATCAACTAGAGCAAAATCTGTCCCACTTTCAAAGTCTAAGGCTTACTTTACCATCTGAATGGGAGGTAAAGAGGTTATCATGATTATTCCATTGTCAAGCTAAGGAGACACACATTTCACTTTAATTTTCTTCTATATCAATGGTTGTTTACATACAGTTCATATTAAAATTTCTTTTGTGATTTTTTCAGGTTTTATTTTCTTTTTTTTTTTTTTTGCCCCAAGTGAATGGGTATAAAATCAGGGTCAAGGCATGCAGATTTTGAAAAAATATTGCATATGTAAATACGAAGTACAACCCTGACTGAAATCAAACTGACTCAATTCTTGTCAAGGATTTTTTAGAAGGAAAACCCCAGTTACAGTTTTACTCAGAATCCTTCATAATAAACTTATGGTGAGTATATTGGAAAAATCTTTACGTTTCAAATTCTGTTGCATTGTCATCATTTTGCTTTTGATTACTCATATAAAGTGAGACAAAAGAATTCATAGCACTGCAAAGTCAGAGAACGAAGGCAGTGCTAGTAGCTTCCGTAACACTAAAGGTTTGAAGTAGTCTGGAACCCGGTCCACTACACTGCTGGAGCCATTCTAACACCAGTAGTTTAATAAATTCCTCTGAGGAAAGCAGGTACAGTGTTCACAATCATGAAGAAAAGGGAAAAGAAAAGAAATGCACCGCATGTGATTAGCAGGCTCAGTGACTAAGTTTACTCGTGTTTTTAAAGTTATATACCAAGTCAGAAATAAAAAGCAAATAAATGACTATAGTATTTATAAGTTTGGATCAACAATTGGTAGCTAGTCAAAACCATCTGTTTTATTTGCATAGACACAGTCTATAAATAATACATGCACACCTATGTACCTTTCATGGATGCAAGAAATATTTATGTGAATAAATATTTAGCATGAGTTTGGGAAAGCATTCCTTGGAACATAGCCACTTCCAGAAGTTCTGAGGCCTGAAAGATGACTTTGAGATTGTAAGACTCTTAGCAAGAAAATTTTCAACAATTCTATTACATTAAAGTTGACATACAGAAGTTGCACATATTTGGGTTGCATAATTTTATAAGTTTGAGACTGTCACCATAGACAGAATAATAAACTTATTTATTAATCAAACTTTTCCCTTGCTTGTGTATAATCCCTATGTCTAATCCTATCTTTCAGTCAACCATGGACTTAATTTCTGTCAATATTTCTTTCATTTTCTTGAAATTATACATACACATACACATATGATAAATACTCTTTTCAACCTATCATTTTTTTATTCAACATAATTATTCTGAGACTCATTCATGTTGGGGTATTAATCAGTATTTCATTCATGTATGTGAGTGGTATGCAGATGAATATACTATACCCTGTTCATCCATTCATAAGTTGGCTGACATTTGAGTTGTTTCCAGGTTTGGGCTATTAAAAAGAATACTGCCATGAACATTTGTGTATAAATCACTGTTTGACCATATGCTGCTTTCTTCTTAGGTAAATATCCGGGAATAGAATGGATGGGTCAATGTGTTAAGTGCTCCTATAACATTTTAAGGACTGCCAGTCTTCAAAGTGTGTCATTTTACATTCCCAGCAGCAGACTATGAAATTCACACTATCTCTACATTTTCACCATCACTTGGTATGACCAGTGTTAATTTTAGCTAATTTAGGGTCACTTTCACAGTGGTATCTCATTATTTATTATTTTTTTATTATTAATATTATTATTATTATTTGGTACTGGGAATCCAACTCAGGACTTTGCCCCTGCCAAGCAGGTGCTGTGCCATTGAGCTATATCCCCAGCCCCGATATCTCATTTTTATTCTAACTTGCATTTCCATGGTAACAAATTATGTTAAACTTGTCAGCTGCTTGCTTACCATCCATATATCTTGTTTTGTGGAATATCTGTTTAAGCCTTTTAAAACATCTTTAAATGTTAATTTGTTTATTTTCTTACTACATGTTGTTAATTTGTTAGTATTCTGTTTAAAATGTCTTATACTAGACATGTGATTTGCAAATATTTGCTCCAAGTCTGTTTCTTTTTGAAGAATAGAAGTCTTTAATCTCAATGAAATTCAGTTTTTATTACATTTCGAGACTCCAGTATGCTGTAATGGCCAAGAAATCTTCACCTAATCCAAGCCTGTGAAGCTCTTTCCTATTGTGACTATTTTCTAGAAGATTTATATTACAGTTTAAACTTAGGTATTTGATCCATTTTGAGTTAATATTTAATACTGTGTCATATGTGAAATAAAGTTCAGTTTTGTATATGGGTATATAATTGTTCCTGAGTGATTATTATTTGTCAAAAAGACTAATCTTTCTTTCCTAAATTATTAAGAACATTTTACGTGGAGATATATATATATATATAGTATACATGTCCATTACCATAATATATATACATTATACCAAAATGACTTTAAACCCTACATTTAGTAAAAAGAAATTCCTGGAATATTGTAGATAAATTTTGCTTTCACGCCAAGTCACAGCCAATGCTACAGTACAAGGTAAGAATTGAAACGTCAAAAACTAAACTAAACAAATTGATTTGAGACATATTTTGAATCTGCAGTCAAGTTAAATGACCCAAACTGACCTGCACACATTTCTATGGCCTATATTTATTATCATTTAATGAAATACCTACTTATTTTAAATACAAGGTGGTAACCTGTCGACAGAGAATTTCTGCATTATTAAACTCTTTTCCAGGAGATAGTTTGCTAATTTAGGATCACTGGATGAAGAAGACAAAATATCAGAGGCTCATAGAGAGGAGTCTGTCTGCCAAATAGGGATATAGCCTATTGCAAACATTATTCTGGATATGAATTACACAGAACTAACTAGTTACAAAAGATTTTCCTGTGTTCAGTCTATTTTGAAAGAATAAAATATATGATACATGACATTTCTGGTATGAGCATTTCAAAGCCTTGTTGACTATATTACATCTTTGTATTATCTAAAAAGTTCATGCTACCTCTGGAGAGAGGAAGTGATATTTAAAATGAAGTGTTATAATATTTCTCAAGTTTTACTTTATAAATGTATAAACAGTATTTAATACTGAATGACTCTGCCTCCTCCTTTCGAACACAAATGTAATCATCCAAAATACATAACTTGAACCAAAAATAAAAGGAGAGAAGCCACTATCACAGATAGGACTTTGATAACCACAACCACTGATACTAGAAAATTAGTTTTGGTATACTAAGAAAACTTCCAGCTTCCACAAGAAGCAAATGCACACTCACACACATATACATGCATGCACACACACATATATACACACCACTTATACACTATAAAAGAAACAAACCCAAATATTCATTACCTCTGCTTTACCAAAAGATGAAACCATCTGTAGTCCTTTACAGTTTACCAGGTCTGTATAAAGAAGCAGTGTTTTTGAAATTCCTCTCCAGTAAACATTTTTTCTGTTGCTACCTATACGCACTCTGCTTTCCTAACTTCACCGAGCGATAGTATTATGCTTAGGATGAACACTGGGACTTGTTCATTGTTTCTCCATCCTAATGGCGACACACGTATATTATTTTTGCTGTTACATTATGATCTTCATTTGTTTTCTTCATACTGTAAAGGAACTAGAGCTGAGACTTGTATTTCACAGGGGCTGTGTAGCTGATTCATGGTGTCTTTTATTTCTGAATAATTATAATGATACATTGGGACATTGCATTGTCATGGTGAAGAGGAGAGGTCGTCATAATGTAGACACTGAGGACATTTGTACCTCGGGGCTTCCTGCCTATGAGGATGTGTAATGATTCAGTGGAATCCCAGGTACCTGGCCATGGCTCTATCTACATAACGTGCTGCAGAGATAACCTTCTCCTGGTATGGACTCCCAAAAGAGACACGTGCTTTTTCTCTACTCTGTCAGCGCACTTGCTTGTAAATTGCCCCATTAATGCTTTTCACAACCTCTTGTGCTAAATGTACTGTGAACCCTATGCGAGTCTCCCATGCATATATGACAGTGCCTGGCGCATAGTAGGTAAAAACAATTGATGTGTGTTGAATGAATAGGGTTGGTTGTGAAGAATCAACAATTCCAAATTGATTTTTAAGGTAATTATTCCATCATTTAGCAAATTTGAATAAATGTCTATGAGTAGATTGTCTTTTGAACTTAATTCTAATGATAACAAAAATAATATAATTTCTGATTTCAAATCATGTAGAATCAATTTATATTTGATAATTACTGAAATATTTAAGATGATTTAGGCCTGTGTGTGGAGATATGCCTATAATCTTAGCTACTCAGGAGATTGAGGCTAGAAGATTTCTAAGTTCAAAGCCAGCCTGGGCAACTCAGCAATACGTGTCACAACAACAACAATAATAATAATAATAATAATAAAGTTTAAAAAAGACTGGGGATGTAGCATAGTTGTTGAGTGTTTGCATAGCTTGTACAAAGCCCTGGGTTCATTCCTCAGTACTGAAATAAAATTGAAAGCAAAAATAACAAATTGCATCCATTGATTCATTTGGGAATTTTTGCAGATCGATAATTAATACAAAGTGTCAGAGGCCTTAGAATTCTTTACCACACTTGACTAACATCATAAAGAAATTCAATTATAAGGGAAGATTTCCACTTTAAATTATGACTTTTGATGTTGTCTATACAGAAAATTCATCAGTATGAAACATCTCATTTGAAGATAATGATGGGAAAGTGAGATATTACTGTATTTATCAACATTATTATAGTTATGGCAAGATGTATTGCCTTTTTCACATACCGAGTCAAAAATGGCTGAGCCTCCTTTTAGTAGTGAAGATTAATTTCAGTATTAATTTAAAAACAAGCAGGCATTAAAGATTATTATTTTAAAATGCTTAACTCTTAAAAGCCATTATTAAATTTAATTTAATTTAAACAAAAATTAATTGATTTTCACGTAATAAAGAATTATCTTGGTAGATCTCCAAAAATGAATATTTTCAAAATAATAATAAGAAACAGGGGCCGGTGAGATGGCTCAGCGGCTTAAGCGCCTGCCCGGCAAGCGCAAGGGCCCGAGTTCGACTCCCGGATCCCACATACGAAAAAGGGGCCGGTGATATCGCTCAGCGGCACGGGCGCCTGCTGGTGCGCGAGGTCCTGAGGTCGACCCCCCGGTACCCACAAAAAAAAAAAAAAAAAAAAAAGAAACATAAAGGACAATGCTGAGGGCAAAATAAAATGTTTTTCACAATTTTCTTAACCACTAAATGTTTTCTGTCATCTGACATAAAGAATGTGCTTCCTGGGAATACTTTTCAGTTGCCCGAGTCAATCAGACCATCCCTGGTGGCAAAGGACCAGACAGAGGGGTACGATAAATCCATACTTCGAGCTGGGTTTGGCTGAGACAAACAGACGCTAATCACAGACCACTCAAGGTCTGATATGAAGGGTCCATATCACTCACAAAGCCACCAATAAAACGCAAGAGACAGTGGCGTTAAAGGAATCACTGGAAGACCACTAATATCTCTCCTTGTCTTTGCTCAGATAGCTAGAATACATTTCCAACCTCTGTTGGAGTTGGAAGTGCCTTGTGACTAAATGTTCTCCAAGGAAACACAGAGATGCTTCTCAGATGTAGGCCTGGCATGTTGCTACCCCCTCTCATGCCCGCTTCTTTCACAGACCTTGGCAAGGTCTGCTACAGCAGATAACTGAGCCCCAAGACAAAGGTGCTTGTCTGTGTGAGATCATACCAGTGAGAGCTGCCCTACAGATGCGATCACCAGACATTTTGTTGTTTATGTGTCATCATTGCCTAGCTTACACTGAATACTGCATGTGCTTATGTAGAGAATGCGGAGTTACAGTCCCCCTCTCAACTTCTAAAATGTGTGGTCTCTCAAACTTTGAAAGAGAAAATAAATTTCTGAGTAACTTTTAAATACCATTTTCTTAATACTAGGTACATATCTGTAGATAATCACTTCAATATAACTCAAACAGCAATTTGATTTCCTATGCCAACAAACTGTGTAAGCAAGGGGATTCTTACTTGCTGACAGGTTTAAATATTCTTAAATTTTAAAGATGGAAGATCAAATGTCAGAAAAAAAGGGTAATCCATGTGGATTACAGAGAACATGGACATACATATATATACACGTACCAACACATATACATGGAACTTCATACACTAAGAACTTTACAAGAAAGTGCTGACATTTCATCACTTGGAGTTTGAAATTATTTTACTCTATCAAAGTAAAATAACTTGAAACACTAAATAAGACAACTACCTCTTTGTTTCTACAAGGAGAATCTGCATAACAATCTGATATTTATGAGAATGAAATTTTAGTTCCTGTTATTTGTGTTCTGTTTGCTCCACAGATAAACCCTTTTTAAAAAAAGGAAATGTGTATTTTTTGAGGCAAAATTACCCCATATGAAACTCACATTGACACTACTTTAAAGTAACTGCTTCCATAAATGAGAATGTCAACGTTGCAATTTTATTGTTGATAGGTCTCAAGTACACCAGAATTAGATTTAATGCCTGTATGGGAGAAAAGTAAAATAAGCAGGACATTTTTCCTCTTTTTTATATCTTTCAATAATAAATCATAGCATGCCTTTGTCTGCATCCTTCTTTAGTTTTATTAGTGCTATTTTGGAGTGCAGGATTTGTATCCCACCCTCTCCGCTCCCCCTGCACCCCTTTGCCTTCTCTTTCCTCACCATTGTCCTGCTAACTACAAGACCATCTGTTCACTTGGCAGATGCGAGTCAGTTCTGTAATTGTTGTCATTCTTAGCATAGTGCAAGTCCTGCACAATCCAGAGGATGAGAAGTACTACATTCATGAGTTAGCCAAATGTATATTGTTGTCAAAATTACTTGTCAAAACGTCAAAGAGAACAACATTTGATTTTCAAAGCACAGCAGACATCTATCCAGATTACAATATGAGGGTTCTATTATGTTGTTACTTATGCAATGCATCATTCGGATTTTGACTAAAGTAAATGGCAGGAGCTCTTGCAGGCTTTGATTTCTTTTGTGTAAAAGGAGGATGGGGGTTAGTTACAAAATCTTTTGTTCAAGCGGCGAATTGAGAAATTTTTGAAGTATAGCAAATACATAAATTTGGATAACAGAAATCCATGGTATGAATGTACCTTGCTTTCAAACAACCCCAATAATGATTATCAGGATTTAAACATAAAACATATTAAAATGTGAAATTAGGAAATATTTAAGACCAAAGTAGTAAGACACTGTATCCATTTTCTGTTGCTGCTATATAACAAATTATTGCCAACTTAGTGGCTTAAAATTGCACAAATTTATCATTTTACAGTTGTGTAGTTCAGAAGTCCATACATTTAAGGCGTTTAGATGCACTGCCTCCTGGAGGTACAACAGAAATTTCATTTTCTTGCTTTTCTCAGCTTTTAGAGATATCTCCATTCCTTAGCTGAGCCCCCTTCCTCCGTCATCAAAGCTGGCACCTCCCTGATAATTGCTCCGTGGTCACATTTCCCTCACTGACATAGCCAGGTAAGGGTCCTTGCTTTTTTTTTTTTTTTTGTGGGTACCGGGGGTTGACCTCAGGACCTCGCATGTCAGCAGGCGCCTGGGCCACTGAGCGATATCACCGGCCCTTTTTTCATATGTGGGTACCAGGAGTCGAACTCAGGACCTCACACTTGCCAGGCAGGCATTTATGCTGCAGAGCCATCTCACCGGCCCCAAGGGTCCTTGCTTTTAAATAATCATGTGATTTGTTAGGCTACCTGGATAATCCTGGATAATAGTCTCAACTCAAAGTCTTTCATCCAAATAATATCTGTAAACCTTTTTCTTTTCGGATAATCCAGCACATTCCCAGGCTCCAAGGGTAGGTATGGACACCTCTGGGGATGCTTTTCCTCATACGGTGGATAAGATCCTTCTCAAATCAACCAATTAGAATGTATGTTCATGTAAACTTCAATGAACTCTTCTTAAGTGCCTTCTCCAGGCAAGAAGTTGAGATAGATGTTAAAGATAAAGGCTAAATTAGGAATGAATCTGCCCTGAATTAACTCTTACTGTAGCTAGCAAACAAATGACAATTGAGAGACATAAAAAAATTTTATATTAATTCAAAGCCAAACAAATAGGCAAACATTGACTATAATATCAATATTTCAGTTCCTTGCCCTGTAACTAATATTTATATAATTTTCTATGACTTTTCTTACTTTAAAAAATGAACTTGATTTCTTCTAAAGATTATCTGTTCTTTCTAGTTATAATAACAGACTTAAACAATTATTTGATGATACAAATCAGTTATGAGCACAACTTTTCAGCAATGCATATACCACCCAGGGTTAGACAGAGTAGGTGTTTAATTAATACACATGGTTGATGATAACAATGATGATGTCACATAACACATTCTTGTAGGCTCTAAAAACTGCTTTTAATTGCTAGTTGATGTATGAAGTAATTGGAGCATACACACACTGAAGATAGATGAGTAGGAAACCAACCAATTAAAATGGATGTTCATGTAAACGTCAATGAACTCTTCTGAATTGCCTTCTGCATGCAAGAAGTTGAGCTAGATACTAAAGATAAAGGATAAATTAGGAATGAATCTGCCCTGAATTAACTCTTACTGTGGCTAGCAAATAGCCATGCTGTATATAAATTACCATGTCTTGTATCATGCGTTCTCATTTTCATTCAAGGAAAATAAAGGAGAAAGGAACTGATGCTGGAAAGGACCAGTAAATAAGAGAGCGGTAGGAAATGATTTTTAGTAATAATTGTGATTTCATAAATTCACATGAATGATGACAGACTTTGTTTTTTAAGGAAACACAAAATAGTATCAGGTTAATAAAATTGAAAAAGCCTAGAAAATTTAGCCACTAGGAAGCTTATACATGAAGCATAATCTACCCCCAAGCCTTCCAATTTTTTTTTCCTTTTTTTGTATTTAAAATGTAAAACTGAAGAAGGATAAGGCGTATCTGCCAACCAGCGCGGACTGCTTCCCGCGAGCGGCCTTGATCTCTAGTTCTTCTGTGTGGGTGTCTTCCCGGTAAGTCCTTCAGGGATGATCTAAGTCCCTGACACCTACAACTTTCAATCAAACAAAATGTAAGCTTTGGCTCTGGAGAAATAACAAATAGATACCCATTTCAAGAACTGCTAAGCCACATCAAAATAAGGCATTTTAATTTGAGAATATTAAATTCATTGTAATCTGATTTTAGACATACCAGAAAATGATTGCTTTTGTTAAGATAAATAAAATTTAGGTTTCACTACTAAAATTCGTGCGGATTTTAAGTCCTATAAATCCCTGCCTGTGGCATTGTTGTTAGCTCTCTACTGGAACCAAAGTCACAGAGTTAATGCAACTTGAGGATCCTAGGATCTTCTTAACGTAAAACAGGGATCCTCTCAACTTTCTGACCTTAAGTAGGAGACATAAAGGTGTCTAGATAGTGGTGTCCTCATGGAATTACAGACACAGTATCGCAATAGCATGTGTCTCCAAAGTTAGCCACACTTCCTTGACTTGTAGATCTGAAGTTTAAAATATGCTGTCCTTATATTCATCAGAAAAAAAATATTGCAGACCTTATGCTTACTTCTACAATTGTTGAGTGCAACCAAATTCTTAAATGAAAATGTATGCTTTTGTAACTTTAGCTGAATATGGTAGAGTGTGTGGAAAAAAATATAGGGCCGGTGAGATGGCTCAGTGGCATAAGCGCCTGCCTTGCAAGCGCGAGGGCCCGAGTTCGACTCCCGGATCCCACATACGAAAAAGGGGCCGGTGATATCGCTCAGCGGCACGGGTGCCTGTTGGCGCGCAAGGTCCTGAGGTCGACCCCCCGGTACCCACAAAAAAAAAAAAAAAAGAAAAAAATATAAAACTTCTTAACCACTGTTAAGAGAACAAACACATATGCATGCACAAATTTGATTTACTTTCTCACATAGGGACACACACACACACACATACACACAGAGGTATGATGTGAGGAGATGCAGTGACATGACTGAATCATAGGCTTGGAAACCCAAGTTACAGTCCTGATGCTCCCATTAAGGAACTGTTTGGTCCCAGCTAAGTCACAGGATAGCTGAACTTAGTTCCCTATGTGGCAAGATGAATGATAGAATCAGGGGATATCTAGCAAACTCATTCTTATACACCTCATTAGTTGAAGGTATTTCCATTATTATTACTCTTACATTATTTCATTGTACGAATGGATAGCTTGGTATTGGATTACTTTCTTACTGAAGCAACATCTGCAGATTTGATCAACATATACATTTCCTTCTCAGGCCTTTTAGTAGAAAAATATATTTGTGAGATAATATATTTAATCAATAAGTGAGTGCATTGAATGCTTTTTGCTGTAATTATTAGTTACAACTAACAGTTGGTTGTTTTCATAAGGCATAAACTTCCCTCATGCCATGAAAATTTGAAATGTTTTGAGAGCATTTTTCGGTGATAAAGCATTTCTCGGTCTGTTTGAGGAATGCCATTGTTTCCATGAGTATCAACTTCTACTCAGTTTATAGAATCTTGTTGGTTTGAGGAACATTCAATAAATAATAATATTGGTATCAACAAAACTTCTATGGAAAATTTTGGCAAGTACTAGTGTCTTAGTGTGTATTCAAATATTCAATATGTGTGTTATCTTCTATGTAGTAGGCACTCTCTATGTGCTAATGAAGTGAACAAAACAAAGTCCTTGCTTTCTAAGAGAGATGATTATACACGGCATCCACTGATGGAAGGTATTATTGAGAAATTTAAAAGTAAAATAAAATAGTAACATTTCGCAAACGGTGTTATACACAGGATATATAAAAAAGCACTTTCAGGTAGAGTTTGAGCACAAACTTGAAAGAAGTAAGGGTAGAAACCATGTAGAAGGAACAGAAGTACAAATGCCGAAAGGAAGAGCAACCTCACCAAGAGAAGCAATGAAGTCAGACTCATGTAAGTAAGGAGGAAATCGGCAGGAAGTGAGAACAGAAAAATAGCTATAGATGCTTCAAAGGGATCCTGATGGATTTTGTTCTGATGGCACTGGGAAGATACTCTTGCATTTTAAAGAGGACTGTGACATAAAAGACTTAAAGTTTTTAAAAGATGAATCATTTCATGTGATGCAAATAGGGTTGCAAACAGGTAGGCAGAGAGACCACTGACGATTCATTGTAATTTTCCGAGTCAGTTTTGAGGGTGGCTACTTCATCACTGTGAACTGGTAAACTAGTTAAATGGGAAGTTTTTTCCAGCACAAAATGGAGACTCTAGACTTTTCTGTTCAGGGTGAGAGATAATTACATTAAATCCTTGTGACCAACAAAAGTTGTAAAACTTGTGGAATTTTAAGTAACTAGATTTGACTTTTGAGTATCACAAAATATTGAATATTTTTAGTTACAAGTCATTATAATCTTTAAGTGTCAGATATTGTTTAGAAAATGAGTGTCAGTAAACAATCAAATGTCATATTTTTTAAATTAACTCTTCATTGAACTGCTTGTGCTGACTGATTATTTTTAGTAAATATACTTATCGATCTATTTGTTATATATAGTAACATATTTATTAGAAGAACAAAATCTTAAAAATTACTACAACTTACATAAGTTGCTAAATAACATTTTCATGTGTGACAGTAAATATTTTCTTTGGAAAAGTTAAGATTAAACAGCTATTAACAGGACAGTCAAGGCCTAAATTATAGTTATATATATTTACCCAGAAAAAATAACATCCAAACATATGCTTCTAAGTTACCACTTCAGAACTCTGTATGATTAAAACCTTTTTGGGATTCTAATGAAATATCTGTGATACTCAGTTTTCAGGACCATATGTATAATCAACTTAAAAATGTTTTACTCCCATGGATTATATTTTTGGAGAGGCGGAACTTGGTTGGTAAGTTTGTGTACATTTTTTTCCTCCTACTAACAGACTATGTTGGGTGGGTAACATGAGTCTCCCGCCCATGCAGAACCTGATCACCCCAAGTTTTGTTTTCTAGGCTTTCTTTGTATCCAGTGCCTAATTTTCAGATTCCTGCCCTTGTGTCAGCTGACACTAGTCCTATTGCTGACTGTATACACCCTTGTCCTCAATGAATAAGGGCTTGATTGTGCATTGATTAAAATGGCTTCATTTTACTGTTAAAGCAAATTACACAGAAATGGCATTTCCTACCAAACAAAGGAAAATAATACCATAATAACACAAACTTGACACTTCCCTAATTCTTTAATCTGACAATCTCAGTACACTTAACAAATAGCAATTAATTAACCCTTACAACATTCCTGCCACGAAACCCTGATTACAGTCCTTTTACAAATGAAATGTTGAGATGTAATGGAATTTGGACAAGGTTACACAGCCTGCTTCTGACAGACAAGGGGTCCCGGCAGCCCTGGGCCAGGCATGTAGGTAATCAACAAGGACAGATAAGTACTAATCAGGGAAACTCGTTGCTTCTGCTTAGACCACGTAATCCCCCATTTCATAAGAAATCACTGAATGGCTGTTGAGGCAAGAGCTTTACCATATTCAGTCATAATTCTATTTCTAGGTTTATCGACAAGTGGAAGAGAAATGAAAAAACTGATTACATCTTGCCTAGAGGATTTTCAACTATCCACCCCTCCCTTGTTAAATGTTACTGGTGAAAGGAAGATGTTTTTCCTTTGTGGAGGAAAGCTGAGGACTCGGGGTGGTATCTGGGTGTTTTTGAAAGTGTGGTAGCCAATGTTTTTGCTTGCTCTTGATTTTGCTGATTAATTTCCATCTGTGTGTAATAATTCCAAAAGAAGGAAGAGGGTTTTTTTTTTTTTCTTGATTTCCACGTACAAGTAGAGCCAGCTTTGAAAGTTGTAAAGCCATTTGAGAATACTACTGGATCCTTCCATCCAGTTGGAAACTCTCTTTTTATTGTAAGCGACATATTTAGTGCCTCTGTTCCCAGTCATGTTGCATCATCAAAATCTATGCCTGGTGCCAATGAGGATGGCTAGCACCACACTGACCCTCTCCCTACTAAGTCTGTGATCACCAAAGCACAGGCAGTTTCTGGCATCCAGGGCAGGAAACCCACAGCATTTCCCTTTGCATGCTGTTCCAAGAGAACACAAACTATTCAAACTCCTCATTAGAAGTTACGTTTTCTAAGAAGAGTCTTTAATGAGAATTTGATTTTAAGAAAGTGTACATGTGGCACTCACCACCTGAGACTCTAGTCGTATTGAGCCTGTGAATGGTCAACAGCTGATGTGTATTTAGGTCATTATCATAAACACATAACAGAGAGATATAATCAATTGCTGTCATGATTCCTATGGTTTTTTCTGGTTCTCCAAGTTCATCAACTCATTCTTGGGACCACACCTTCAGATCATTCGCTAGTCTTTTCACCAATGTCTTCTCCACATCCCCTCTCTTCTCATCCCCTCAGGCTACTGCTGCCCTCCTTGTTCTCATCTCCGATGACAGCAAAAAGCCACTATTTATTTATTTGCATTTCTTTTACTCACCTGTCTGCCTATTCATTCTCTGCTCTTTTATTTTTATTTTAAATTAAAAGATAAAATTACATTCACTGGGGCCGGTGAGATGGCTCAGCGTCATAAGCGCCTGCCTGGCAAGCGCAAGGGCCCGAGTTTGACTCCCGGATCCCACATACGAAAAAGGGGCCGGTGATATTGCTCAGTGGCACGGGCGCCTGCTGGAGTGCGAGGTCCTGAGGTCGACCCCCGGTACCCACAAAAAAAAAAAAAATTACATTCACTGTACTTATTATGTGCAACATAATGTTTTGAAGTATATGTACATTGTGTGACTAACTCTAGCCAATTATCGTATACATATTCAGGCAGGTATCATTTTCTAGTGAGAACACAGACTCCACTCTCTTACCGCTTTTCAAGAATACAATATATTGTTATTAACTATATGTACCATGTTGCACAATAGGTCTTTTAAATTATCCCTTCTGTCCTACTAAGACTTTGTATTCCTTGACCAATAGCACCTTAACTACTCCCTCCTCTCCCAACCACCTCACCCCTTGGCAACAAACATTCTATTCTCCAGTTCTATGAGATCAATTTTTAAAAATTACACATCAGTGAAACCACACAGTATTTGTCTTTCTGTGACTGGTTTAATTCACTAGCATAATCTCCTCCAGAATCTTTCATATTTTTGCAAATGGCAGGATTTCCTTCTTGATGGGTGAATAATATTCCAATGTGTGTATGTATGTCACATTTTCTTTATTCATCCATCCACCTCTGACACTTACGTTGATTTCATATCTTGGCAATTGTGAATGTTGTCACAATGAACATGGATTAAGGCTAGATCCATCACACACTGTACTCTCAGGTAGCCTATAGTTCAGCGAGCCTGAATATAGATGAGTTAATCATTCATCTAAATTTGAGGTTAGAATATGCATGGTGGGATAAGAAAGTGCAGAGTCGGGCACACAGAGAACACAGGGAAGAGTAGGGGAGGGGGAGCCAATGCAGAGTCCCCACATTAAATGCACTGCTCCCCTTTGGCTCTTCCAAATGCTGCACATTTCTCTCATTGAATATTTTTTCCTTGACATCATCCTCCATGTAGTGCATCACATTAGTTAGCTTTTCATCACTCTAACAAATACCTTAAATCATCAACTGATTTAGACAAAAGGTTTATTTCAGCTCTCAGTTTTGAAGATTCCAGCCCATGATCAAATGGTCCCATTGCTTTTGGGCCTGTGCCAGGGCAGCACGTGACAGTGGGGAGAGTGCTGTGGAGAAAAACCACTCACCTGATGGTGGGGAGGCAAGACATAGAAGGGGCTGGCATGCACTGTCCACTTTCAGGGGTGACCCCAGTGCCCAGAAGACCTCCTATTCAGCCCCATCTCTTAAAAGTTCCATCACCTCCAAATAGCATCACACTGGGGGACCTTTTACTGCATAGGCCTTTAGGGACCACTTCAGACCTAAACCACAGCATGTAGAAAACATGTATTTTGTGTATCATTTCCTCCAACTAGAAAGTTTCATGCAGGTAGGAATTTTGTGCAGTGCACACATACAATATGTGGTAATAATATGAGAAAATTTTGTATATAAATATTAATCCTGTTCCTTTTCTGGACTTCGATCCAATTTAGCTTCTCAATTATGAATCCTTAACATTTGTCAGAACCAGATAAGCCTATTCGATTCATTCCCCTAAATTCAAAAGAAAGCAGAAAATTAAATCATGAAAAAACCTAACACGCATACAATAACTGATAAATGTAAACTACAAGATGAGATCATGGTAAGTGCTAAGGTGAAAATAATGTAGGAGGAAGAGATTGAGAGAAATGAGTTCTGGTATTTTTCCTGGGGTAGGCAAGAGAAATATCAATAAGGAAGTGACACTTCACTAGACTTGATAGATAAAACTCACTGCATAACAAACCAATGTTCATATAAGTTACCTGAGGCTTTGTGCAAATGCAGGTTTCTGACTCAGTAGGTCTGACGTGGGGGCCGAAGGTTCTGCACTTCGAGGACATTGTCAAGTAATGCAGACGGTGCTATCTGTGCAACCAAAATAGTATTTATAAATTGGAAAAAAGTAGATTATAGAAAAAATGGAAATAACAGAGCCCTGAAATTCTTACTTGGGGCATAAAATGAGAAAATAACTTGAAATTCATTTGAAGAGAAATGTACATTTTGATTTCGTAATAGCTATTTGGCCTCATAGGCATTTCATCATATTTTACAAAACAATTTTATTATAGTTTATATTTGCTATTGAAATATTTAAAAAGTTAAAAAAGAAAACAAGTTAAACTACTTATAAATTCATGCTCTAGAGACCACATTTAGGTTTAAGTAGTCTAGCTTTAATTATCAATATTATATATGGTATATTCTTTTAATACTGCTATATTACACCATTGCACAACTATCATTTAAAATTTAATATGGCATGTACAACTTGATGTCAATAAACATTAATCTACATAAACGTGCTTTCCATAGCAACTAATGTCTTAATTAACCAATAAATGGTGTTCATGGTAGGAATGCAGAAAAAAGTAAGCATAAAGAACAAACCAATCATAATGTCACTTCCAAAATATTTATGTATTTGAGAATCTCCAGATATTTTTCTATGGGTACATCTACCTACTTTAATGTTTTATTATAAAAAGAAACTTTCTATGCATAGGATTCTAAAGTTTTCTCTTTAATTTCTAAAACATTATTCCTACAATATTTAATTACGTGACAGTCCTAGTCTCATTCAAAGAGTTATAGGTAGTCAGAGTAATTCTATTTTTCAAAGAAGCATCTCTGCATTTTGGACTGCATTTATTTATTTATTTTTTAAAATATGTATTAACAAAATTGCCTTTCACAAATGCTGTTTTTCATATCTAGAGCTTTACCTTCAGGATTGTCGGCATATTTTTCTTACATCCTTTCTAGAATTAACTAATATATTTTCTAAAGCTTTACTAATATAAAAATATTGTACTTTTATAGATATTTACATTTGTGGGCTTGTTGATGTGACTTAAATGTTTTCATACATATTGGTTCTATGAACTTTTTAAATATTTTCCTGTGGATCCTAACTGTTCATTTTGTAACAGATTATACATCTTTTACTGACTGATATTATTATTCTGCTAACAAACAATACGAGCTTAAAGTATTGAACAATTATTGTTCAGATCAATCGTGAGACTACGATATACGTAGATTTTTTTCTCTGCAGCATGTAAGGTTGTTGAAACTTACAAATTTGAAGTAGTTTTATTTAATAAGAATATTTACCATTTGTTTTTACATATGTTATGATTCCTAACAATTTAGAGTTTATTACTTTGATAATAGTGCCTATTTCTTTCTGTCCTTGTTGTCATGATTATATTTATTTAATAGTATACAGATGCATCTTTCACCAATTACTGAATTTAGTATTCAATACCAAAAGTTTTCCCAATCCTGAAGGACATAAAGGCACTATATTCTGGGTCTGGAATATCCACCAAATCTTGGTCTCCAGCTTAATGCTACTGGAAAAATGCTTAGAAATTTAACAGGCGTGGGCTAGTGGAGGGGCTTATGTCATCAGGCCCTCAAAGGAGACAATGGGATACCGTCACCTTTCACTTTCTTCCTTTGCATCCCAGCCTTGGGTAAGCAGCGTTGCTCTGCAGAGAGCGCTCGGTGATATCACCCCGCACTACAGAACCAAAAGCATGAAGGCCAACAACCAATGACTGAACCCTACAAACCTGAAAATCAAAAATCAAGCTTTCTGCTTGTTACATTTATAATTCTGTGTATTTGTTAAAGTAGCGGGAAGATGGTAACATAGAAAGTTTTACTGAGATGCCAGGCTGTTGCTATCACTATATTACCAATGAAATTGCTTTACAGGAGTTTGGAAAATGTTGAAGATGAGGGCTAGAGAAGGTCTAGAATGTTGTAAGCCAAGCTTAATAGCTGAGGGAGGCTCAGAAGGCCCGAATGCAGACAGAAATTCAGACTGTCAATGCAGTATTGATGAATTTTAGAATAAAAGGAATAGGTTATTGGAAATTGGACTACAATCAACCTTGTTACACTAAGGCAAAGAATTTGTCCAGCCCCTGGATTCTTCGCGTGGCTAGTGCACGGAAGATCACTTGCCCTCTTCTGCATTTGACATTTTGGTTAAATATTATAAGATAATCCTATAAATTTATGTGCCCCGTATTAAATCTCGCTATAAACCCTGACTACAATACACATCTTAAGAAAAAACAAATGGGGAATTTGCCTAATGTATTTACCTTAAACTGTATTTATTTATCTAAGGGATTATTCATTACATAGCCATTCTTTTACAGAGTGAGCAAAGTAATCTCACCTCTCCAAGCTACAGAACTCTTGGTCGGTGCATTTTATTACCAGTGAGGAAAGGAGAGACTCAAATCATAAAAGGAACTCATTCTTATTTTGAGGTCTTGAACTTATTGGAGGATAAACAACCACCTTTAGCAGAGGAAGGGCAGCAAAGAGGTCTCATAAGTTAACATCAAATGTGACAGTTTAACTGAAAATATTTGAAACATAATAGACTGTAAATCAAGAAATCCTGTGGCATAGTAATAGACTTAACATTAACCTTTCACCTTCGTGAGCTTGGGGATAATCTAACTTAGGTTAAGGGCAGGAATTTCTATCAATTCTCAGGTGTCCGTTACTCTGTGACATGAAATTGCATTATCCCCACCTTGCTTAGAAATGGCATTTAGATGATTTTAAACACATTTGGACAATTTTTAAACTCACTTGTATTGTACTGACAGTAGAAAGTATTAAGAAACTGAAGAACACTAGGTCAGTTAGTGTTCAATTTGATTTTAAGCATATTTTAATTAAATTTAGAAACATAATCATTCAACAGAATTTTCAAGAAAATTCCTACCAAATGTAATGCATTCTTGTATTTTGTTTTATAGTACTGTTAAAAAAATTTAAAACATTTAATCTTAAATTTCATTAGTAGAGTCTATCAGATAAATGCCCACAACAAAACTATGAACAAATAAGGAATATGCAAATAAAATGGACTAAAACTAATGCAGATATCTTCAAACTTATATAGTAATCAGATAAATGAAGATTAACCCACAGAATAGAATATATATTTTACCAGCAATCTAATAATAATACTAGTTATTATTTGGGACTATAAAAACAACCATTGTCATTCACTGTGGAAAGAGATATAAATTACTAAAATTGCTGGAAAATAAATTATTAGTAATTACCAATGTAGATTTAAAATTCTATAACCTTGTCAAATTATTTTTACTTAGGGAATTTTAAGAAAAGTATAGAAAGTACAGATACATACAAATTATATATGCAGATATTTTTTAGATAGTGTACCCCAAGGTCCATTATGTTAATTTCTTGGTTCCCAGTGGGTTGCACTATGGGGAAGTGGTGAGGTTCTTTAGAAGTGGTGGTCTTCCTGTCATCAGGGGCATACCCTTGAAGGGGTTATAGTGACCTAGATTCTTTGCATTCTCCTTTACTTCCTTATCAGTCACCATGCCTACCCTGTCATGTGTGTTGTCTTGCCTCTGGCCTAAAGTGACAGGGCTAATTAGTCATAGACTGGCACCTCTGAAGTTGTGAACCCAATAAACTTTTCTTCTTTTTAAGTGGATTATCTCGAGTACTTTGTTATAACAACAGTAACGTGATTAGCACATCAACTATTTGATTCATGATTATTATAATGATAAAAGTGTGCAACAACCTAGGTGCTCAAGAAAATTTAAATTAAAATACATTAATATACATTCATATAATGAAATGTGATGCATAAAATAATAAGAATTTACAAATTTGTCTTGTCTTTTTATAAGTTTTCTTTAGTACATGATTGCCATACATAAGATTTACATCTATCTTAGTACATTAAGTAAATGTACTTAATACATCTTATTTCTTTTTATTCCATTTATTTCCCCTCTCTCCCCTCTCCCTCCTTCTCTGGATACTCTGGAAGAAATTTACAAAAATCTATCTCCCTATTTCCTCATTAAAATAATTTTTCTTAGAAAAGAAAATGTTGAAAATTATCCCAGATAATAATTATCACACAAAATATAGAATAAAATTGCTTTAAAAACATGGATTTGGGTTTGTAAAAAACAAAAGGTTAATGTCCAAAAAAATGAAATGCTGTAAATTTTATTATCTATCTTAGATTTGTGACATTACAGTAATGTTCACATTTCTATTTGTGTTCTTTTACTTTTGAAAACAAAACTCAATACGCTTATTTCACTTTTCTGTTAAAAAGTAAAGATATGCCCATAGAAACAATTTTATACATTATCCTTTCATTTCAAAATGGTCCACTAGATAAGTCAAATATCCAGGTATGATAATTTTTAAAAATAGGCACATATCAATTTTACCAAAATTAGTCAACAGAACCTAAGGTTTATCATGCAGAAAAGAGTAAAGAAATTTTCAAGATCTATTTTCCTTATTCTTAATTTTTAATTATACACTGTGTAATCTGTGCTTATGTATCATAAACTAAATGTGTAGACTCTAAACTCTTTGGTTTATTGTACATATTCTATTTGGTGCTTTCACATATGTGAGGGCATTTTTCATGCCCTAATCCCTTCTTAACCCAAGAGTTATGTTACTTAGCTTCTTCTATGTAGGACAAAGATACCTACTTTTCAAAAAGAATATAATAGATCCTATGACTAATTCAACTATGTATATTTGGTGAGGCACTGGACAATTTTATTCTCATATATCAGAGTATATTGATATTATGAGTGACATTATGATTAGTAAGTACTATTAGCTACAACTGAGAATGGTATAGTACTAATTACAATGCTCCCAATGGTACATAATATGCCTAATTAGGAGACCTGCACCATCCAAGAGCTGAATGGCAGGTCAGAGTGCCATAAGTGAATAGCACATCCAGATAAAAGGCTCCATTATGATTTTTAAGAAATTATATGTGCTCCATTCTCCTCTATGTCTCTACTATTAGAACATAGTAAACGTAAGAGGTAAGTTTTGAAACTTCGTATTTAGTTACTGAAAACATTAACTGCAGAAATCAGAGTAGTGACGATGTAATAAAAACCCTTGAATAAAGGAACATATGCATGGACAGTAAGTGTAGGAAAAATAGTGTAAAACAGAAAAACAGCAAGTTGTGTCCACTTTTTCACCTCTTAAAATAAAATTTTGAGAACATGGGGAAAAGGGAGTTTTTTTTTAAAAAAAAAAAAGTGTCTCCAAGTAAAAGAATTGACAGAAATCAGTCCAAAGATAGACTCTTGTGGAAAGCAGAAGAAATGAATCTCCAGCATATGCATATTTTAAAAGCGCCTCTTATCTTTTCTGTACCTGAGAGGGTTTTGCCAACAGCTTGAGATCCTGCCTAAATGCACTTAACCTGGTAACAGGTGGACAGAATCAGGCATCAGTCTCAGAATGTCACTGCATATTATGTTACCAATATGCTCTTCTAGTTGTAGCAGGCTGACTGCATCAAGGGTACAAAACAAACACATTTAGTCTATCTCTGATTAAACTCATGATAAACCAGTCACTGCTGTTAGGAAAAGAAAAAAAAATTAGAAAAATTAAAGTTCATACTGTCAGGATGCATTCTATCTCCGGTTAAAGATTTTCTTGCCTGATAAGATTGCATTTAAAGCAAAGATTAAGCCGTATGTCACTTTAGTCATTGATATTTTAATTTGCATATGCCCATCTCATGTATAGGAAATTCTTCTAAATCAGTACAGTGGGTGGTACTTAGCAATTCAGAGGAAATGCAGACCGGTAGTCAAATGATTTAGGCCAAATTGATTTTACAGAAACCCAAATGTTATTGCAATAGATTTTGCCCTTCTGTTACATAAAGGTACTCGCTTTCTTGGAGTTCCCTGACTAATCTCTCCCCACTAAAGCTGATGAGATGGAAGCATACGTGCTTTTCCTATTAGAACATATTCAGCCACTAATTTCTCTACCTATCTGTCCTTCTGGCCATTCATACAGCCACTCATCCATCCAAAAAAAGTGTACTGAAAATTTATTTTGTTCCAAACACTGATAATGATTTGGGATAGATAAATGACTAATACCCAACAAATGAAATGATTTGTTAGTTTAAAAATCATTTCTAAAGAAAACTTAGCAATGTACTGAGAAAAGATTGGTCACACAAATAGATTATTTCATCTACTGAGACTTGCACTGGTATCAGTGACTTTCCAGCTACAGAAAGTGTTCTATATTTTCCTTTCAATAATACGATTATAGCATTGGTATCTCGGTTATGGTTTGAATGAACATAGACTGGGAGCTGAGTGTTGTGGCACACACCTGTCATCCCAGCACTCAGGAGGCTGAAGCAGGAGGATTGCTGCAAGGTCCTGGCCAGCCTAGGTTATGAACCATACTAGTTCAAGGCCAGTCTGGACTACTTAGTGAGACCCTGTCACAAAGAAAAACTATATAGCCTGGAGAGACTATGAGAACTTATGAAGGTTTTGTTATGTTGCCTTTTGCCAGGAGAGAAGAGAGGCTGCTGTTTATTCTTTTGTTCTACCATGGAAACTGTATTTTATGAGATTAGGTAAAGAAACACTATGCTTCTCTCTATCCTTGAACCCATATTCTACGTCAAAACCAATGCCAAAATACCTGTATTTCCAGTAATAATCTGTATATTTAAAATACACCAAAATATATGTATTTATTATTCATGTATCTATATTGTATGCTCATATATTCAAATATATTTAACAAATAGTTATATGTCTACATAAATATAATGAAAAATACATGTCCTCTGAAAATCATTTTACTTCAACTTTTATTTTTATTAGTACATTTTCTAATATATAAAGTTCACATTCCTCCTGGGGAGTTGGTACTTGTACATAACACATCTTAATTGTTTTTTCATTCTCTTCTGCTTTCTTTCTCTCCCTCCATCTCTTGGTCTTTTTCCCTATTGCAAAAGATCTATCTCCCTATGTCTTATTATCTATATTAATCCTTGAACATCTTAAGACACAGTTTTGAATTACTAACTTTGAGGCAAAGGTACTGTTTTTTAATTGCCATTACCTAACTAAATTTTTTCTTGTCCATGTTCAGTTATGTAATTAACAATATGTTCAGTCGTTCACTTTATTGCCTGTCGCTTTATTGATAGGAAGCACATGCTGTTTACAAAATAACTTGAGAATGCAAACCTCACAAAAACTCTGTGCTGTAATAATTTCCCTTATTTACCCTTGTAAGCAGACAAAGATAAAAACCTGTTCATACTACCAGAGGTCCTACAAAATGGGATTACTTTACTTGAGAAATCATGGCAGGGAAACATTTTTCACGTTTGCTGAATGAGGAGTAAACTAATCTCTTTTGATGTAGACACCTGTGTTTCCCTGTACTGATTCAGTCTGAGCTGTCGTCCTTGATACTAAGCAAACTTTTATTTAGTATGACCTCCAGCTGGTCTGCTTTCTAATCTGTACAAATGCCAACCATAAGATCACTTACTTAAAGATCTCTACTTGGGAGAAAATAACCACTTATAGTCAGGATACACGGAGTGAAAGAATACGAAAGAGGGTGCCTATATTTCAAAGACAAAGTAGACCTGGAAACATTGTTAATTCCCTGATCCAAACCAAGTCTAGTGATTGTGCATGTGTAAGGAGATTTTGTAAGAAGATATATTGTGTAGTTTGTCTAATCTGTAAATAAGTTAGATCTCATTGGGTAACTGTTACTCTCACATTTTGTAGTAAGAAAATCATCCCTTCTTCTAAGGACTTAGTAACACAGTTTGTTGAATAACCTTGAAAGAGATACTTCATATAAGATTAAGTAGTCTGTATGGTAAATTTAGAAATATACTGTAAAGAGAACTAAATGTGCTTTTCTATTATGTCTGTTTTTAAGATTTATATAGCAGAATATAGTATTGGTTCATGAGCTTTAACTTCAGTTACAAAGGTAGTACCATCCTCTTCACTGTTGAGCAATGACTTCTGTCCCATAATTTCCTTCCATACCCAATTGTCCTCTGCTATGATGTGATGTGGTTTGTCCCCACCACAGCTGGTGACAAAGCTTTTTTCCCAATGTAATGGTGTTAAAAGGTGGTACCTACAAAAGGTGTTTGGGATTATTAAGAATCTGACCTCATCGATATATTGCTTTTCTCCCAAGAATGACTTAGCTATTGTAGGAACTCAGCCATCTTTCTCTCTTCTCTGCATGCCCACTTCCACTGTCCACCACAAGGCCCTCGCCAGCAGAGAGCATATATGGGTACCATGCTGTGAACCCATTCTCTGAGCCAGAACAAGCCCCTTTGCTTGTAAATTCTCCAGTGTCAAGTTTCTGTTACAGCAACACAAACAGTCTGAGATATCTATGTGTCTTGATATTACTTACAGATAAATTCTTCATCATTTCAATTCTTTCCACCATCCAAATTCCATTCCAACTCCTACCTCACCGATCTCCCCACAGTACAGCCATTTCCTTCCCTGTTCCCTTCATTGTCTCCATAAGTCACCAGAGGGATGAAGAGAATTTTGTAAACAATCTTTCTTAGAGCATGTCAAGGTCTTCTTATTTCCAAAATGTCTATGTTCCTTCAGATGACCACACTACTAAAATAACCCACCCACTCCGTTATTAGTAGCCATATTTTTGGCATCTCATCATTTATACTACACCAACATTGAATTGAATATAATTCCTTGAACAGCCATTTTGTTACTCAGTCTTAAATATTTACCTTCCCATTTAGTATTATTATCAGTACAGCTCATTTTCCAGTGAGTTGAGAACGAGGCCCTGTCTGAATTCTTCCATCATAAATATTAGTTAAATGACTCTCCAAGGTAGTCCCACAATGCCAAGTGCATTCTTATCATTATATTTTATCTTCTGAATTTTCAGCTAGGATATCTGAATTTTTTGAAAACATGAATTATCTATTTGTCTGCTGAATATCAAAAGCTGTATGTATTGCTTGCAATAATTAATTGTCTTTTCAAACTTTATAACGTATACAATGGTACCTTAATTCACAGACTTGATTGTTTTCCATGATTCTGGTCACAAACCAAGTTGGATGAGAACCAAATCAAAGTCAATGGTTAGGTTTAATATTGACCTTATGGGAAAATTTGATTCAGTTCTCATCCAGTTCTGTTTATGACCAGAATTGTGGTGAGAATTGCATTTGTGAACCGAGGTACCATCGTATTTTCTATTAATCATAAATAAATAAATAAATAAATAAATAAATAAATAAATAAATAAATAAAATTTTTAGAGAGAAATATACCTATAGTCAAAGACATTTCATACTCTGCAATGTGTATTTTTCTATTAATCATTAATAAATAAAAGTACTAGAACTCTACCTGCACTCAAAGGAAAGGGCTACAATTCAATATCTGAAATGAAAAGCTGAATTACATTACTTGATATCTAAGAAGAACTGTCATTGCATATAATAGTTTTTCTTAATGAAGCAAAAAAATATGTAGAGGTTGAGAGTTAAAACTTTTATGATCTTTCAGTAATAGGAGTGTAGTTCTTGGAGTCAGTTTTTGCTGGTGGGTTAACTTTCACAAATATGGGGCTGTCCCCAGGTAGCAGTTATTTGGAAGTATCATAAACTACATGAAGTTGTCACCAATGATTTAGATTTTAAATGGTAAAATACCAGTTTTGGGGATTAATTGTGGCTGTGTCCCAGTCATAACCAATTTCTCCCTCTCTTGATTATGCAAACATTTTATTATCACTCCTGAAAATTATCTATTATCATTGCACTTGCTTATAAATACAAGAGAATATGTTTTCAGGGTTCCAGTTATAGATTATTCTTATCTACCCTAGGAATACCTTCAAGGATATCCAAGTGGCCAATAAGAATCTATTTTACTATTTTACTTGAAAGCAACATCACTATATTTAGGAAATATAAGTAACAAATTATTCTAAGCTAATTCAAGTTGCCTCTCTCCATTGTACCTTCTTATTTAGTGAGGTTTTATTGGTTTATTCATTGTCATTGTTGATGTTGTTATTGTGAATACGAATCACTCTTTCCAGTTGGTCCTAAGTAGAAAGTCACTTCCTAATAGTCACCTGCAGAAGTACTTACATGCTCCTAGCTCCTAGTTCTGCTCTCTGTACCCTCCATGTCAGACTCATGATTCTCACGTTTTAAACTTACAACCTATGACTCTTTTGGGAGGTCTTCCTAGAATAAGACAACAGGATGATATGTAATTGTTATGGCCGATATCTAGATGTCCCCCTAAAGCCTCATGCACTCATTAGGTGGGGCTTTTGTGAGGTGACTGGATGAAAAGTGTGTGACATTGGATGAGTCCACTGATGAGTTTACAGCTGGGTGTGATGTTGGGACGTGAAGCCTGGTGGGAAGAGGTGGGTCACTGGACATGGACTGGAAGGCTGAATATATCCCTCCTCCTCCTTTGATCCCTCGCTGCTTCTGCCAGCCCTGCCATGTGCTCTTTTCCCTTTGCCATGCTCTTCTGCCAAGCCACACTGGATTGGAGGCCGTTGAATATGGACCAAAACCTCTACCAACTGTGAGCCAAATAAACCATTCCTCCTGTACACTTGAGTGTTGGGCATTGTGTTTCAGCAATAAGAAAGTAAGATAGTAATCTGATGTTAAATTTGTGGTAGAAAGAAAAAATGTAGCCAAGCTTATAATGGAAACTGTGATTCAATGCAAAACTTGAGAATTCCAGTATTATCATTTGGAAATTCAAATTTATGATTTAGTAAATATTTTAATTTATCATGTTAAATTTGTCATTTTATTGAATTGATCATTGAATTTATCAACCAAGATGTCTTGGTTTCAGTCTGTAAATAAAATAAGGATTTATAAAAAATAAATGGCTATAAAACCCTTTATTAAAACTCATACTTACATGTTCTCAGTGTTCACACCAATTTTCATAAAAAGAAAAACTTTCTTTTTATGTATAAGATCTAGAATGGATCCTTTCTTCCCATCACTCAAGATTTAGAAAGTTGTGTCAGCTTTCAATTACTAAGTACTTTAAGCCACCTTCTGATATACAGCAAATATATTTTCTTAGAACTAATTTATTCCACTTAATGAGACAAGAATTAACAAGCAAAAATCTATAGATTCTATTCATTCATAAAATCTGTTTTTTTTAATTCATCTAATATTGTTGCTGAAATCTGTGTGGTCTGTCATGATTTAATTTTCTTCTAAAGCAAATTGTTTTTTAAAAAACTTCATTAATAAACATTTTTTAAAAAGTCATCTACGGGAAATTTTGAAATGGATTTTTGCTTTGTTGCTTTCTTTCCTCACTAGAGAAAATGCATGTGAAGAAAATGAAACTATACTTTAAAATATGGGAGAACGATTGGCATTTTTCTATTCCTATCTACTCAGATAGTGAGATTTGACAGGTCTAACTTTACTTGTATAATCTTAGTTTCTGCCACGTGAAGTTTGGTGTTTCTAACTTTTTTTTTTTTTTTTGTTCTGTTCTACACAAATAAGGGAAAATAGAAAGGTTTGGATACTAATTTCCTGAAAAACTTGAAAGAATCTTAAAAGTTTATTCATGAGATGAGCAGATGAGTTCAGAATTGCAAGAGCTTTGCCTGCCTATAATATGAGCCAGAAATGAGTATGATCACATAAGAAGTTCACAGAATGCTTCTATCTCATCCCAAAAGTGCAAGTTGCAAGGAAAAGCACATTTGAAACAGGCTCAGTGTTGAGTGTCTTTAGAAAATGACCAAGAGAGCAAAATGGCTGCCTCAGTTCGTCCAAGTTAGTTTTCTGCCAAGAAAGCAATATAATCAACATCGCATGGAACATTGTCTGCTGCCCACAATTCTCACACATGCTGGGTCCTGAAGAGGAGGATGAAAAGCCTGATGGTGAGAAGTCTGGGATCTGTTGGTTCCCTCACTTTGAAAAGCCTCAAATCAAGAAAATGTCATGTAGCTCCTTTTACAGTGGGATCAAAAGAAACCTATGGACAGCTGTGTTTTGGAGCATGTGTGTTTTTGTAGGCAAGTTTATACTTCGAATTTTAGGTCGTGAAGACCAGATGTTGATTATAGTAAGGAACTCCCACGTGTACTTGAGAGGGAGAAGAAAGAAAAATTTATCAGCTGAGCATACATTTATTAATAAATAACAAACACAAAATCCAGAATACTAGGTTACATAAAAATCATTTTAAAAAACAAATCTTGGTTCCACAATAAGCCAAATGCAAAATCAAAAATGAAAAAGATAAGAGGATACTGGCCGTAATTTAAGCAGGGGAGCAGAATTGTCAGTGAGTTTAGCTTTAGACTTCTGTGTAGTGTAAGATACACTTCAAGTTTTATTTGTAGGATTGTCATTGAGTTCATGCTGTTTTACTATGGAAGAGCAAAGATTTATTAAGAAAAGTTGGGCTACAGACCACATGTGGGGAGTAGTATGAAAAAGGCTAGAAGAAAAATAGAAAAAAAATAAATAAATACAAGGGCATATTTAAAGTAGAACACTTGAAAAGAGGAGACATGACAGGTGGAAGATAGAATACAAGCAAAAGTTTGGAAGGCTGGTGAGGGGTAAAGCCCATAAAGGATCAAGGGTGAAAATAGGAACAACTTTGATGTATAATTATGCATAGTTTTTAAATGAAAACAGTGTCTATTTTCTAAAGCCCTACTTTCCTCTCTCCCTTTTAAAGATATTCAAAGTATCTTTCCCCAATTTAACAGTCAGTATTACTCAGAAATGGAGAATATATGTTGTAAAAAACATTTCCTGAAAATATTATGATTTTGATTAGCAAGAGACACTTAGATGTGCACTTTGCCTTCCCCAGTCTTATTCTTTGTATGCATCTAAAAACATCTGTGAAAACACAACCTTTGGCACAGTCAGACTCAAAAAATAGACATTTAAAGCTATTTAAAAAATATGTAATATTTTCATGGAAGACCTAAACACTGTATGACTTTTCATCAACGATTATGTTATTGTTTCACTTCAGAGTTAGAGGACAAGTACTGTATTTCAAAGTGTGTAAATCAGCACACTTCATTTCAGATGCCTCCACAATCATTAACTTTACTTCCTGAATCAATTACTGTAACTCTATAAGCTTTAGTTTTGATATTTATCAATTCACTTAAAGAATATCTCACATAATAAAGTTGTTGCAAAGAATAAATAAAAATATCTATGAAGATGCCTTGGAACCAGAAACCAATGTTATAAAAATGTTATATTATTCACATTACTTATACAGTACTTTAAATCTAGCAAAGGATATAAGTCACAGATATTTATTGAATACTTCCTGTGATACTGAACACCAAAAACTATGTTAAAGATGGATGGATGAATGAACGGATGGATGGATGTATAGATATATTAATGGCTAAATAGATGGATAAAATGGCAAATAGATGGATAGGTGGTTAAGTGGATGAATAGAGGGATGGTTGGATAACAGATAGAGAGATCACGAAATATAGATATAACACCTTTAACTCAGATGTTAGGTAGAATTTTACTCGGGAAAGTAGAACTTAGGGAAACTAAATTTTCCCATTGTCCTCCCACTATGAAATTATAGACTATTTTTTGCAAAAGTCTACCATTTTTCCTTGAGTGTATGAATCAGAAAGCAGTTTCATATAACATGAATTTCTCATGGTTCTATGGTCAACCAGGTGGTCCATTTGGACTGATTGGGCTCAACTCTTACATGGCTGGGTTTCAGATGGCTCACCTAAACATGCTGGGCCAGCAGGAAAATCTGGACCCTCTCTTGAAGTGGTTTGTCTTCCTCCAACAGGCCAGCCTGGACTCATTTATAGGATGGCAGAAGACTTCCATAAAACCTCAAGAGTGGAAAGTCCAAGACTTAAGCACTTTAGAAAATTCTGCTTCTGTCATATTTGCTAATATTTCAACAACCAAAACTAGTCATATGATCAAGTTCAGGGTCAATAGCAGAGAAATAGACTTTATTTCATGAAGTGAGGTAATAAAAATGAATGTGAATGTACATATAGGTATAGAATTTGTGGTCACTTTTGAAATCAACCACACCATGAAATCTACAACACTATAGAAACCACAGAGTATTTTTGTATATGTGGATGTTGTACATTTTTGTTTATATACTATGTGTCTGTGTGTTTTGCTTTAGGGCTTAGGCAATAAATCAAAACAGGGAAAATGTTTCTAATATCTTGTCTTTGCTTCCATAAAAGAAGCAAAACTATTAAGAAAGTTCAAATTAAAACTTCATGCATGGTATTTGATATTCCCTTGCAAATATATGTGTGCAATTTATTTTTGTTCTTTTTTTGACTTTAGAAAACTGGCTACACACTGTTTAAATCTGAATTATTGCTAACATCTTCAAAATATAGAGGGTGCATAAAAACATCTAGACTCTTGTGTTTTCTTGAAATATCCAAAGATGGGGCAACACTGGGCTCATATGGGCACATGACAATTCACTGATGACAGTGTCCGTTAAGTGGGCCAGGGGCTCCCCAGTTTCTGAGTATCTACATGCATCTCTTTTGATCTCTCTCCTCACACTGAGGCTGAAGATTATATAAAGAGAGGACACAAAATAAATGACTACAGATTGTTTTTAAAGTCAGTATTTCTAGCCTCGGTGTTCTTTACTACTGTATTATCAAGATCAGGAGGACCTTAACCTTGATTTAAGAAATCTTACCAACTGTTCAGTAATTAACATCGTTCACATGTCTTGAGTTTGCACTTGGCATCATCAATTAATTAAAGGTAATGTTTTGTTCTCTTGGGAATTTATTTAATTGCACATAATGACTCTGAAGTGTATTCACCAGGGAAAGAGATAGGGTGCGTGTGGGGGTAATAACTTCATAGTCAAGAGGTGAGTTATTCAACTAAATGCTTTCTGTAAGTGTCAAATCTGAGCAAATCAGTTAACACCAATGTATTTTCCCAGTGATTAAATGAGAACAATAAAAAAGATTTCATAACCATCCAGGGTTATCTTTGGTAGTTAAAAAAGATGACAAAGACTGCGCATAGTGGGGGTGGGGGTAATAGGAACCTTTAAAGTATGTTTTAGATTCTGCCATGTTTAGTCATGCTGCTTGGATTTAGTAGTAGAATCAACACTGAGAATCATTACCAGCATCTTGGCTTTTCAGAACTGTATAAACAAAATCCTCAGTCTTACGTGATTCCGTCTCAACTCAGGTACACCAGCACCAAATTGCCAGATATGATCAAAAAGATTTTTTTCCCCTTTTTAGGCATTAAGCCATAAATTCAGCTAAACAATTCCCACCCCATCTCACATTTTTAGCTTTACTTTTTGCCATCTCGGTGTCAGAGAGCTGAACAATGCCCACCCCATCTCACATTTTTAGCTTTATTTTTTGCCATCTCGGTGTCAGAGAGAGATGGCAGCCTTCTAAGCCTAATGTCCATGGGCTCACCCTAAAATCTTTCTCAGTGGAAACATGCATATTCATGAACATTTAAACTTTGGATCCTAAACCTTCACTATCTTGATGTTATGCTACCATAAGTTTTTTATCCTCTACCAAAATGTCTCCTCTCACTTTTAATTTAGTGCCTCTTCTTGGATCCAGGCACCACATTGTGAAGACAGGCAATAGCTACACAGAGAGAGAGCCATGTGAAGAATACAGGCTCACCTGCAACTGCCAGCCAGTCTCCAGCACCTTTTGTGAGGTGTGAGAATGAGGCCACGGTGAACCTTCCGTTTATCTCGCCCATACGACATGACATGGACAATCCACATAGGTGAGCCCTGCCCACACTCCTAGCCCCCAGGACCATGAACAAATAAACAACTCTTGTTTCTGTTGACGAGTAATTTGTTACACAGCAACAGATAACTAAAACACTCCTCACAATGTTTTATTGGAACAGATGGGAAATCAGTTGCAAGTGTGCAAGAAATTATTTTAATTTCTGTGAAGGAAGATAGTTATTAAGTGTTATGGTTTCTTCCTGACAAATCTCAAGAAATAGATGCTGCTGTTCATTAAACTTAAGAATTGATCTAAGGGAATTCTTCTGTTATGAAAGATATTTGCCTTTGTTTGTAAAAAGACTTCTTATGTTCTTATGTGAACTTGTTTGTTTGAGGATGGGGTGTGTGGGTAGGGGTAATTGGAGGGTCAGCTCACTCATTTCCGAAGTGGAGCTCTTCTTCAAATGACCTCTTCAAACTCATCTTCATTCACATGACTCGGACAAGCAAATTGAGAAATGAGCAATTCGGTTTTCTTTCTATCCTCTTGGCAGCAATTGATGCAACAAAGAGCTTTGTTAGCATCTCCTGTCTGAAACATGTAAACTCACTACAACAGAGATGTGCAACATCGCTGTGAGCTCGCACATCCTTTATTGAGAGCCTGTAAATGAATCACATACTTATTTTTCCTTTTATGTGAAGATATCAGTTGAGAATGAAACGCTACAGAGGGTGCAAGCAGAAATCCAGGATGTTGTTTTTTTTTAAAAAAAACCACCTAGTAACTATAGCATCTGTGTTCACCAACTCAAAGCATACATGGCAGAGAATGCAAATACATTTATATATGCAGCAAAGCCAAAAACATGAACAAACTAATTTCAAAGCAGGGTTTTCAGTTAATGGATATATTTGGCACAATGTTGACATTTATGTTGTAGTAGAATCTGAGTCTTTGAAATTACTTTGCTTCCCTGCTGTTTTTCAACTGTCTTATTCTATAAAACCCTCAGTGACAATACTTTTGAATAAGTTTCAAATACTCACCATGCCATGTAAATAATGGAAAGTGGAATTATTTTCTAAACCAGAAGACTAAGGTACAGTCACTGGACAAGTGAATTGTGGCAGCTAGGCCAGAACATCGGATGGTTAAGACACTTTGGATTCTTCCACTGTATCTATTTGATCTCAAAACTTGCTCCCTAATCAATTATTTCTCACTTAAAATCATTGGATTATTGACTGATGAACATAACTAACTTTCTTCTTATTTCCTCTTTCTGTAGAGGTGTAAGAAGCCATTTTATCTTCCCCATCCTAGGTGCTGGAAATCTTTTTTCTACCTGTTGTCTTCAACAAAACAAATTAAAATCAGGGATATAATTAGTCTTGAGCAATGCTTTAATTATAAAATGAAACATAACATCTAAAAGAGAAAAATAACCTTAGCCTAGTTTTTACTTGTTTGTAGTTTTAAATTGTTGGTAAGGAATTAAATAAAAATTCCATTCAAATCCACACAACATTTAAGGGTATTGCTCAGAAATGATTCAGTTTTAAAATATATAATTACACATAACTTTCCTGAGTGCTTGCTATGGACTAGTAACTTTGTATACTTTCCCCTGAATTAATTCCTAAGAAGAGGCCTTTATTGAGATATTATATTTATCTTTTCTTATATTTCAGGAAATTGAGTATTTGGGCAAGTAGCTTGCATAAATAACATCCAGTTGACCACAAAACTGGGATTTGAACCCAGGCCTCTATGATTCCTGTTCTAAGCTTTATATTTACTGTTTTTCCATCATTTAGTGAAAGCATCACAGTTTTCTTTTTTTTTTTAATATGGGTAGTGGGAGTTGAACTCAGGACCTCGCGCTTGCAAGGCAAGCACTTATGATGCTGAGCTATCTCACCAGCCCCAGCATCACTGTTTTCTAAGGTAAGCTGTAAAACATCACAGATTTGTTTAAAAATAGCAGATGCTTGGGCATCAGTGATTCTAAAGAAGAATCCTAAATTCATTGAGAGTGAGATAACAAGAATTTGTAGATATTACAAAGAAAATAAAATTCCAGTAACACTGAAGCAAAACAGTGATTCCATATGATTACAGATGGCTTTCCTTCCTGTATTGTTTCATGACTTTGAATGGAAATGTAATATGACGGAAGGATTGAAGCCAGTCATTGAAATTCCCCTGCCTCCAGGTGCCATCTTGCTTCTATGGACACCATTCTAACAAGCTGCCATGCTGCTCCATAACTACGCTGCTGGCTTCCTTATCCCTAGGGCTAAGAACCTCTTTTCTATTTAACATCATCATTATTTCAGGATTGGCTATTTCCAGAATGATGGGATTAATCTGGGGAAAATTCAGTTGTGCATGTCAGGAATCCTAGCATTTTTAGGCACTTGAAAAAAAGAAAAGCAGTTGAGAAGTCTGACTGATCTGGATTTCTCTCTTCCCATCTTCCTCTGTGTGTGTGTGTGTGTGCGAGTATGTTCATGCCTGTCTGTCTGAAGTGGAATACTTGTCCTTATTTCCCCATTTAATTGCTTCTCATCACCAACATGAGCTGTTGTTCATCAGCCTCTTCTTATCATCATTGTCTAGAAATAAAGCATCCAGCTGGCAATTCCAAGCTCTTGCTGTTTATAACCAAGTTGTATTGCTTTCAATGAGAGACAAAAACAAATAAAGGAAAGGGGGAAAAAGAAGAGACAAAGAGAGTGGAATATGGGAAACAATACACTAAATAGAAGGACCATCCATTTTGATGAGAATATAAGCCAATTCTTTTTCTTTTTTTTTTTTTTTTTTTTTAATGCGGGTACCGGGAGTTGACCTCAGGACCTCACACTTGCCAGCAAGTGCTTGTGCCACTGAGCGATATCACCGGCCCTTTTTTTGTATGTGTTTACTGGGAGTCGAACTCAGGACCTCGTGCTTGCCAGGCAGGTGCTTATGCCACTGAGCTATCTCACCAGCCCTAAGCCAATTCTTAATGAGTAGTCAAGGTATTAAAAAAAATGGTCCCAGAATACTTAGTTAAAAGTACAAGATTACATACTGTTCTTCTATGCTGCTCATGAACACGACATCAATGTATTCTCATTTCTCACCTGCAATCTTCAGACTAAGAGGTTCTGACATGCCTCCACATTACTTATGTAGCATCTGTGCACTTACCATGTCTCTTGTCCCACTCTCATTCTTACCCCCAAACTGCAAATGAATTTGTGCCACTGAGCTTGAGCCTGTGGTCAAAGGGCTTTATTTGAAGCAGTCTGCAACTCTAGGACTTACTATAATGCCATAGCGTTTTTGTTATGTATGCTTGCCATTGCTATAGGTAAGTTTCAATTCTATATTTGTCTAGATATTGGGTGCTCAGAGTCTGAGGTGCTGGTTTAGATACCCCAAATCCAAAATCACAACTCTTAGATTAAATAGTAATTCACAACCTGAAGAAAAAAGTAGAATTTGGCACAGGGCCTGATGCAAGAGAAGAATTTCAAAAGTACATGTGGAGAATATATGGATTTATGTTTTCAGAACAAACAGAAAAGTATCCTCCCTTTTCTTTGGAAGTAAAAGAAGGAAAGAAAGGGAAAGTGTCTTAGTTATTCTTCTCTCATTACTGGTATAAAATATCCAACACCCAAAGTTAAGGAAGTAAAGGTTTATTTAGCTCACAGTTTGTGGAGGTTTCAGTCCATAATCAGCTGGTTCCAAGGCAGGGTGTCATGGCAGAGGGGCAGCAGTTCATGGTGTCCGGAGAGATGGAAGACAGCAAAAGGAACAAAAGCAAAAAGGGAGGAGCAAGCCTCTTTTCCTCCCTTATATTGCATGCAGGCTACCCGCCCTAGGGCAGGTGTAGAACACATATCCCCAATTGCAGTACTAGACAATGAATCAATCACAAATTCTAGATTCAGCTGCTTCCAAAAAAGCCCAACCCCCATGACTGCATGAGGCTTTGGGTGGACATCCAGACACAAACCATAACATAAAGAATTCCAATGAATGTTTTGGCAAATTGCAATAAGGGAAGAAAAGAAAGCCAGCTTGACAGAGGTAGAAATGGTTGAAGATGGAAAAAAATAGTCTTTGTTTAGACCCTCTTTGATTGGACCAATATAACTCCTTAATACTCCAAAAAGAATAGACTATCTGTAATTAAGATGCACTTAATTAAAACTTAGCTAGAAGTTTGCAAAGTGATAAGCAGAACTTTCCTGCTCAAGTGAATTTTGCCAATTTCAAAATGTGGTAGATTAGGTTGCTCAGTGCATTACACTTTACAACCTTTAAAACCATAAGTTATCAAACATTTGTTTCCATAGTGTTTTACTAATTTCAGTGAGCTTGTGTATATTTTTCCTAACTGACATTGAAGTGATGCCCTGAGATAAGCTGGACAAACAAGTATATTCTGTACTATGGTTTAGGTCAAGAACTTTAGAAATAATAATTTGTGTCTGGTTGTAGTAAGGAGAAAATTAGTGATACTCTATTATTTATTACTAGGACAACAGGTGGAGAAGATTACATCAACCCTTAGAAGTGCCTGAACATGTTTAAACCATGAAGGACTTGCTATTCAGTTGTTGAGAGCCATGAGAATATGATAAAATAAGTGAAGAAAAGTTGGAGTTTAACTTCAAGATTTCTTTCCGTGGAATTTTTTTTGTTGCTGTTGAGAATTAAACATGTACAAATATTTGTCCCACTTAAAATATATGTCAAGTTTCACAATTGCTCTATTCAAAACCTTTGGTTCCTAATTCTACTAGAGTAAAAGTCAGTGTTCTACAAATTTTTCACCTCATACCTTGCTGACTTCAATTACTTTTATTCTGTATTTTCACAAGTGCCAAACAAATACAACCCATTATACCATGAGAACAACCCAATCAAATAGGTATAATTATTACTCTTATTGTGCAGATGTAGAAACTGAGACAGAGCAATTAGGAAACTTGCTGAAGGTCACACAGCAGGTCAAATAATGGTTGCTACGAGGTGTTACTTTCCCAGAATTCTTTCACAGACTCAGCAATACTCTTCCTGCAGCATTTTCCCCACCCCAGCTACACTGGCTTTCTTGTAATATTCAGATTTACCAGGCAGCTCCCATCTAAATTCTCCTTCCTTCTGCCTGGCAAGAATTTGCCTCTACAGGGATTCCTGATTTTTCCTTCATCTCACAATTCCTTCATTTTTCCATTTGAAATTGAAATAGCTGGCTTTCTCTTCCTGTCATAGACATCCCTAACTTTCCACAGTACTTTAAGCCTATCAATAGCACTTACCACATCAGACACTGTACTTATTTTTCAATTACAGTGGATCCCCCAATTTTGTGAGGGCTACCTTCCTAGAGCACCCGCAAATTGTGAAAAACTGCAAACTTCAGATATGGTCAGAAAAGTGCTTATACATATCTATTTTTATAGTTTAAACATAAATATGCTATGTCTCCCACAGTAATGTAATTTAATTTAATAAAATACTGTAATACTGTTGCAGAGTGTTTTGGCAGCATCCTGGGGATCTTAGGGCTTGAAGAACAAAATCAAGAACACTGGAGATAGCTACATGCGGTAAAACAACCTGTTATTGTGGAATGCTGGTGGATCTGCCTCAGGTGGATTACAGGACAGCAGCCAATCAGCAGCAAGGAGAACTGAATAAAACTCTGGGATTTGCTACTCACAAGTCTCCTGCCCCCCCCAAAAAAAAATTGTGGATGGTATTTAAGGTTTCCATGAAATTGTGGGCATTTTTATGAACAATTATTAGTTTAGGTTATAAGAAAAAACTCACAAACGACTGTGAACTCTGAACCACGACTTTGCAGGGGGCACACTGTATTCTTTGCTCATCTCCGTAAAATATAATGTAGCTTGGTGCACAAAGGTATTAATTGTTGGTTGTATCACTAGGCCTAGAACAATCCCTAATACATAGTGGGCATTTGAAAGTGTTGCACGTCCCTGCCCAGGTTCTGATTCAGTATGCCAGGGAGTGGCCACATACATCTGAATTAAGTAATTAAACAAACAAAAAACCATGAACTCAAGGGATTCATAGAAGTTTGTGAGACTTCACCATCTATATAACTATGTAAAGACTCAGAGAGGACAGCCTGTGCCTGCCAAGAAGAGAAACGTCACAGAAAATCAAATCCACTGACACTTTGAACTCAGACTCGTAGCCTTCAGAACCATAAGAAAATAAATTTTTGTACTTTAAGCTATCCACTCTGGTATTTTGTTATGGAGACCCCAGAAACTCATATGAATTTTAAAGAAAGAATTTAGTTGAGCCTTGCACAGATGTATGACTTACAGAAGCAATGAGAGAACACAAAAGTGTTATTCCAGGCCATTAAGTTTACTGTAAAGTGTTATGCCAGGGTAGAGCAGTAATACAACATGCAAGTGTAACCATGCCATCTTGGGACTCACAATTTAATAGGACCTAGTAAGAAATTATTAATGTCAACTCCAAGACACGGATGGGCAAAGGAGATGTGTCAATATTCACTTATATATGTAATACTAGTGCAATTCAGTTGCAGACCTTATTCTTCAAACTGCAAACCTGTGAATGATAAATAGCAGTTCAATTTCTTTATGTGTTTGCACTTCATGAGTTGTGTACATATCATACATACATGTGTATACATGTGCTGGAGTACATGTGTGCATACATATATGTATTATAAATAAATGAAGAAATGAATATATAACAGTTTCTCCATCAGTAAAATGAAACTGGATTTACAATGTCTTTATTGTTTTGGTCTAAAATCCAGCTTTGGATAGTTTGTTGTAAAGTCTGCTTTGTCTGGTAGCATTCAATTAGTCAAAAGTCTCTTAACCAACATTCCATGTAGTAGTATAGGAATATGTATGCTATCCACAATGTTGACTCTGAACCCTTGAAGGACACTGAACTTCAGAATTATCATACAAACATTATAGTCTGGGCACAGTGGTGCACGCCTATAACCCCAGCACTTGGCAGGCTGAGGCAGGAGAATCACTGTGAGTTTGAGGGCAGGCTGGGCTACATAGTGAGTTCAAGGTCAACCTGAAATACATAGCGAGACCCTGTCTCAAAAAAATACATATTATATTGAGTAGAATTTGTATATATGTAAAAGGTAATGGATCACTTTTGTTTCAGTCTATTGGGTAATTTAACTACTTAGAATATGTAATTTCTTAGTTAGACATATTGAAGACAAACTTTATAGTTATCATTGCCTCAAAAGAAAGAATCACACACAAAAAACTAAAGACTACCATATTGTGGTCAATTTTAGTGGTGTTCTACATATACATTCTCACTATAATTGCACCTCTCATGGGTAGCTGATAACAGCCAGTAGCATTGTTTCCTCTTTCACTGCTGTGCTAGGAGTTTTGCCTTTTAATCCTACCAATAAACATATGGGTTAGGAGTCATTAATATCCCCACTTCTCAGATGAAGAAATTGAAAATTTAAGCAAAAAATTCACTCCTGTCAGGTGGTTATCCATGTGTTGTATCTATTTCTGTCTAATTCTTAGACTCACGATCTTAATGACAAGGTATCTGCAAACTGCAGGTGTATGTGTTTGACATCACCCAAATTTAGAAAATATAGAAACTTACCAGAATTAAGAAAATACAGTTAACCAGATGTCTACAGTTATCCAGAATTTGGACCTAAAGAAACACAAGCATGTGAACAGTTAATGAATTGCTCCAGATTCTGCTTGATCATTGTTTCTTGGAAAGTGAACTACAAGAGATTGTTTTTAACTAAAGGCTAGAGACCATCATTCTGCTCAACCCAGGTTACCAGAATGGTCAAGGAGGCTGCAGTATGAGCTACCTCGAGGGCTTGGTGCTCGGAAGTGACACTTCCCACGGGCTGTGAGACTAAATGTTCTATGTGCAGGCTGAGATGTGTTCCGTGTAATTTGGTTTTTTCTCAGAGTGCTTTTTCAAATTACCTCTGTCCTTTCTTTTGTTAGAAAAGATGATACAGGTACTGTTCTAGAGAATTCATTTTTCCTCTAAAACTTACGAAGTTTTATCAACCAGAGGTGTTTGAAGGAAAGGTCATTCTGCGAAAGAAATAATTGTTCCCCAGGAAGACTTTATTCTTTTTTTCAAATTTCTTTACTGTAAAAAAAGTGAACTGAGCACTACCTCTCTAAAGAAATTGTGCTCCTATAGCTTACAAATTCAAATGTAATACAGAGAACTTGGAGATATTTTAAGATCCATTAGGTTATCAAGCCAGTCCTTCTGTAGCCTGATTAAAATTCATTTTGCAAGAAGATTAAAAGTAACATTTAACAATAGGTCAGTTGACGAGTAATTATTTAGCACCCACAGGGTATAGAGCTTTATACAAAAAGCTCAGAATTAAAACCTCTAGGGTTACATAATGAAAAGGGAGACAAAAATGTATTTTTCTCTGTGCATAGGAGCAGTATTAAGTCCTATTTTGTCTCATATTTTAAGAAGCAGGCTGTCAAAAATCATGCAAAAATTAATAATAACATCTTTATGGTATTCTTATCTTTGTCAAATTTCTTTTACATTGTGTTATAATATGTGGGGGACCACCTGGATGGCTGTCCTTGAGAGAAGAGCAACTATCTCCATCTTGGCTGAACCTGGCCCTAATTCCACCTATTGTTATGTACAGAGCTGGCTAGGACTTTTCCTTATCTCTTTAATTGGCTTTAGGCAATGCAAATAGGTCCAGCCGAGGTCCTGATGTGTAGTCTTTCAAGCAAAGCGACAGGCCTGTGTTTCCCCGCCCCTTTGCTCCCAATACATGGTTGAGCCTTGCGGGATGGAGAGCCGTGCTCCACGCTGTCGGCTGGGATCCTGGGATCGAGCCTCGAGAAAGAGGCTATGACTTCCCAGGGCATAAAAGATTACACATCAGAGCTGAAGCACTGACCCCAAAACATTAGATACTGTCTTGAATTGTGTTATGCAGATTACTCCTTTTGCATATCCTTCCCTCTGCATTTGCAAAGGTGATTTTCAGGCCTAGCCCAGCTCATGAGACTCACATACCTCCTGCCACTCTCAGTCACGCATCCCCGCACCACTCCCCTCCTTCAGAATTAATAAATCCTGGGTTCGGCCCTGGGTCGAGGCCTTTGTTCCAGTAACCACCATCTTGGCTGGGCTTAGGACCCCTTGGCTCCCCACAACTATAAATACGCCTTAGTGTCTGTATTCTCGCCGTGGATTGCATTGGATGTGGTAGATTGGAATTAACTCGGTAGAATTCCAATAACTTCCTTTGGGTTTACAAATCTAACTTCTTGGACCATGGCGAGGACCAGGAAGGGCTCTCTATAATAATATTTAAACTTTTTTCCTCAAAAAAAGAATGCATTATGTTCCCATATTTCAGAGAGGAAACTGAGGCCCAGAATGACAAGATGACTTACAAGGACACAGAACTGGGGATGCAACCCAGATTTTCCTTCAATCCCTGCCTCTTCAGATCTCATTAGATGATTCAGCCTGCTAGGGTAGCAGGAATCTGCAGATGCAGTGAGAGTCTCACTTGCCTTTGAAATTCTTCTGTGAGGGGTCACTGAGCCTACATTCACACCAGCACCTCTAGGGATAAACTCTTACCCATGGCTCGGCAGTGTCCTAGGGGAATCCTTGCTCTCCTGGATGGATCACACTCCTTCCCCCTGCCAGAGCTTCTTCTGAGTATCCAGCCCCTACTCTGCCTCCACTCTAGCTTCCTTCTGGTCCATCCTTGCTCCCAATCTACAACTAGACCACTTTAAAAATTGCTAATCAAAGGGCTTGTGAGATGGCTCAGCAGGCTTAAGCGCCTGCCTGGTAAGCGCAAGGGCCCGAGTTTGACTCCCGGAACTCACATATGAGAAAAGGGTCAGTGATATCGCTCAGAGCCACGGCTGAGGTCGACCCCTGGTACCCACAAAAAAAAAAAATGCAAATCAAATTTGCAGACCCTTCTGCATGGCTATGTAATGGCTTCTAACGGAACTTAAAAGAAGGAACAAAATCTTTAAGGAATGTTTTAAGACCCTTCTCTGGCTGGGTTTGCTTATACCTCTACTTTCATTTCCCTTCTCTCATTTCAGCCACATTCTCCTTCTTTAAAGTTTCCTGAGTGATCACTTTGCCAAAACAGACATCCTCCCACCAGCAGTAATACACTTACATTTTTTTTTTCTTTTTTGGTACCAGAAATCGAACTCAGGACCTTGTACTTGCCAGGGAGGCACTTGTGCCACTGAGCTATATCCCTAGCCCTCACATATCTTAATTTAGTGAATTCTCACCAAACCTACAGTTCACTGCAGTCCAAAAAATGAAGTCAAATAATCCCTACCATTAGTTCCTTGAACATTATTTTTTTCTAAATGTATTGATCACTCTAGATAAATTTTGATCATATATGATTAAGTCCAGTTTAAACCTCCAGAATGTAACAGCAGAGTTCATCTTTTGTGTATTGAAATCAATATTGCCATTCAGTGCCTAGCACAATGTTTGATGCTTCTTAAGAGTTCAACAAATATCATTTGAATGTTAAAATTTAGGAGGGGGCTAACTTGAATTTCATTCTGAGTAAACTGCAAGTTATACAAGGTAATACACATCTGTTTACCTATTCTACTATCACATTTCATGATATGCACACATGGAAATGACCAATAAATATAATAAATGAACTAATAGTGAGTGCATTTCCCATGTATAATACAAACAAGTCTACCAGAAAATCTTGTTAATGTTAACAAGTGGTTAAACTTGTTTGTGGTAAATTCCCCTGAAAGTCTATTTTGTTTTAAACATATTATAAAAGTAGATGACATTAATGGTATAAAGTGTTAAGTTGAACAAAATGAAATTGACTATGTTCAATAAATTTTGTCTACAACAAAAGTAATTGCATAAAGCTCAAAGTACGGTATTATTTTCCCATTTTATTTGTGATGGCTTGAGCCATACACAGTTATCTTTGTTGTATATAAAAATTGTTAAACATAATCAGTTTCATAGTTCAACTTGACACTGTATACCACCAGTATCATCTATTTGCTATAACATATTTTATAATAAAACAGACAAACATGCCACACACATGTTAAAGCTTCAGAAAAACTATGGATAAGGAGAGAACTCCAACAGACTGATACATTTTGTTGTTAATATTAACATGAAGATAAATATGGTCTTAGCACAATTAAATTTAGTTTTGAACTTCTTGATAGTACAAGAAATAAAAGCATGGTAGATTCAGTCTCACTTTTTCTAATTAAGTAAAGATGTGTACATTCCATCTAATTAATAATCCTTTATGAAATGTTGTGATGTTTTATTTTTAAATTCATACAGCCATAGCGTCTCTTTTTCCATTAGATTTTCTAAAGAAATAAGGACTTTAGTTCTGCACATAAGCAAAACAAACAAATAATTAAATATCTTGGGGCAATTGTATCTTTTAGCATGATAATTATTCTTTGAAAATTAGATTTATTTCTGAATGAGTTGGTTTAGCTCACTAGCCACTGTTATGTAATTTACTAGATAATTTTGTGATTCCAGTTTGCCTCATAATCTTGTAATCTTTATTCAAATATATTCAAAAATAGCTTGAAAATGTCCCCGACCTTTCATAGGCTTAATTAGGATAAGCTATGTCTTGACTTCCCTCTCGTTCGTCCTGAGACCTCTCTATCACACTCTCCAACCCAAACTGATATTTTCTTTCCAAGCAGACTTAAACCTGTCATCCCAATGTTTCCCCTGAGGTTCAATTTATTTGTACAATATGACAATAAAAGATGGGATACTTTTGAATTTTTATACTTTCTAATAAGAAATTCAAAGTTTTGCCTTTGAAAATTCAAACATAAAGGAGGCTCAAGAAAAGGAAATAAAAATCAACCACACTGTGCTGGATTTATGTCACATCCCCCAACCCCTCTTCCTCCCCAGAAAAAATCCTCCCAAAGACTATGAATATGACTTATTTGGACACAGTGCTTTCTGGAGCAGGGTGGGTCCTAATCCAATGGTCTGTGTCCTTAGGAATTTCAGTACAAATACACACAAAGTGAAGATCAGCATGTGAAGAGGGAGGCAGAATTTGCAGTGAAATGCCACAAACTGAAGAACAAGAACTGCAGCAACCAAGCAAACCAGTAGGCAAAAGAAAGGATTTTAGCATTGTGCCACTGGCAAGGCCAGATCAATACATCTAGCCTCCAGACCAACAAAAATATATATATTTTTATTACTTCGAAGCACCCAAATTGTAATTTGTTTCAACAACACTAAGAAACTAACATAAAGAGAAAGAAGTTATGCTTTCTTCCTTGCGTTTTTCAGATTGCAAGATGACATAATTCTCCAGCACGACAGATCCCCTCCCTCCATCTGCACACAGGAGGAGGACTGAGAATTAGAATGTGACAGAGTGAGGAGAAAAAAATCTGATCCAGAATTTAAGAAAGCAGATCCTTGAAGTAGTTTCTTAAATTAGTAACAATACCTTATGATTGCATTGCACTTTCTACTAATTTGACCCGCAAGTCTCCCTTAGATATAGATAAAGCAGATAATAAAACTTTCAAGAAGCAAATGAAAAATCTTTGGTTTAGAGAGATTAAAAGATTTGTTTAAGTTGTTGAACAAATCAGTATGAAAGCCTGAAATGAATCCTAGGTCTCTTTACCCAGTGCTTTAGTTTTACTCTTCTACCATGAATCACATAAAACAGGTACAACTTGCTCGTGAATTTCAGGCGTAATACTTGACCTGTGTTTCAAACTCAATACCAGTAACTCTCCAGGCAAGTTACCTAGTTACGTAAGCATTCATGGAGCTAATGGGTAGACTCAAATGCTTTTGTCAGGGGATACATACTACTTCTTATTATAACATACCAGAGGGCACTGGAAGATATGTGTGGCTTGAGTGGAAGATTTCTATGACAGGCAAAGAGTATTGAAGAAATTGGAATTTAAAAGAAATGAAAGAACAGAGCCTAAAAGTTGCCGAAAATGCTCTTGAGAATATTAGTTATGATATGAAACATGAAAGCTTATAACAAACAACAGAATAAAGAACAGTAATTTCTAAACCCTTACAACACAGAAAAATGCCAGGCTGGAAGCAGAAGAATCCTCTAAAAGATTTGTTTAAAGAGCTTGGCCAAGACTTCTTTGGAAGGGATTTTGACTGGACAGATAAAGAACAGAGTCCCTTTGAGTGATTCTGTGCCTGGTAATTATTATTATTTGGGTATTACTGGTTCAGAAGAGGTATAAGGATGGACCTATAGTTTACCAAGGTTGATCACTAGTCAAACTCTTTTTGCCTTCATTAATATTTGTCCATGTTTGCCGAATGTTCTCATCAATGGGGGCTCAAGGAATATCACCTCATTATGTAGTCTGTTGAAGTCCCAGGCAAGGGACTTCATTTGATTCTCCTCAGAGGTATACGGATAGACTGTCCTGTTTTTGTCTGTTTGACTTCATAACCTCTCTCTCTCTACAACTAGAAGAAAAAGGCTATCGGAAGGTATTCCCTGATTTTTCCAAAACCAGATAGCCAAATTTAAAATAGGAAATATGTAGGTTTTGTCAATGAGCCTTCAATACAGTTCATGTATCAAAAGTTCCATCCAATTTCCATCCTACCAGTGAAATAACTGCTAGACTGGCAAATTCTGTGCTGAGAATACTGTATAGTAGGAGAAATCGATTAGTTCAAGACAGAAAATAGAATATTGTGGGCGTTTGAAATTTCCTACATTTATTCAACAGTTGGTTTTGTTGTGAATGACATGAAAGGAGTGCTATGATCTTTTTTTGTTGTTGTTTTTATGGTTTCTAAATCCACATAATTGAACTTGTTTTTTTATATACTTGCCCATCATGTCCTTTTTTAATCAAATCTCTCTCTCTCTCTCTGCAACTACTGGTGAGGTGTTCAAAATATTTTCACTTATACCTGAACTAAATTTGTTTAAACATAGGATAAACTAACTTACTTGGAGTAAGTGTCTCAGCCTACTTCTATCAAGGGAGTATGCTGTCCAATCCTTTTGGGTCTCCAATTTCAGATTTTAGCATAAGTGGCAAGTTCATAGTAGAGCTCTTGATTCCTTGTTGCTATCCAAGTTCTTCTTAAATTATACTAGAAAGAAGCTGTCTATTTTAGCTACTCATGAAGCCACTTCTGACTGCTACAGCAACAACAACAAAAAAAAGTTGCTCCGAATTTTTCTCCAGTTTCAAATGAGTTAGCTTTAGCTGTATGTTGGTTTATTAAATGCTTAATACTTTTAGTTGAAGCTATTGACTACATGAATTATTAATCTCCTTCAAAATTGCTTTTTTCAAGAGTTTGAAGTGATTTGATATGAGTTCAAGTGGTAATCTAAGATGCCAGAATCTTTGGAGGAAGTTCTAATCCTGTGATGTACTTCAAAACTTGTGGTCTGTAGAGCCTCTCTCTCTTGTCATTTTTGTAATATCTGCAATCTATTGGAAGCTAGAATAATTAATCTTATAGTTTTTCATTCCCTTTGGCTGCCAGTCACAGTTAGATTAAGACGACAGAGAACATAACATTTAATTTGCTGTTAAGAATCTCAAAAAAAGGGCCGGTGATATCGCTCAGTGGCACGGGCGCCTGCTGCCAGGCATGCGAGGTCCTGAGTTCGACCCCCGGTACCCACAAAAATAAATAAATAAATAAAAAGAATCTAAAAAAAAAACACTTGGTATCAGATTACAAGAGTCAAAGTGGTTTTTTTTTTTTTTTCTCTTATTTTTTCCTTGCCTTTAGTTACACACACACACACACAAACACCCCAGTGTGGTTTTACAATCAGTGAGGAAAGAAGATGACATCTAACTGTTCCAGGGACGGGAAACCCACTACAAGTATTAATAAGAAAATAAATTTGGACACTGGCTCTTCAATTTCTGGAATCTGTCCAAGAAGAGTTTACAACAGAGCAATAAGTAATATTCTAATGATACTAATTAGTACCCATTTTGGAATTTCAGTTCCCATAGGATGTCTCTAATGATTATTTTCCTCCAGGGCTACCTGCCGAGGCTTGTATAAAGTGAAGGGCTGAAAGTGATGAAAATAGCTCCTTCCAGACTTCCTAAATTTATTATCATCAATGGGTGTTTTTGAGAAGCAATAAGCACCATTTCCTAGTTCAAAGTTGAAAAAATGTAATAAGGTGTGTTTAAACATAAACACAGAGGTTATCTCCAAAGTACACATAATTGTAAAGAGTTAATGAATTTCACCAAGGAATAGTTTTCTGTAAAGAAGATTACATAGCCTAAAATGAAGGGAAGACAGGCATCTATTTTGCTCAGTTTATACAATAGAATTTGCATCTTTAGATTGGAAGAGGACAAACTAGTTAACCAGAGACCCTATAATTTACTGTAGTTGTCTTTAATGAGACCACTGAGAGACTGGGGAATGTATGCAGAAAGCAGAAAGAGCGAAAGTCACTCTGTAATAGAAAACAGAGGTTTCTAAATGTAATTTGGGAAGACAGAGAAGGGTATAGTAAAAATTAGCATAACAACCATGTCTACAGAAACATTCTTTACTCCTAAGCTTTCATTAAATCAAATACTAAGTGGCAATTACTGAAACACAATAGGCACATTCAGGCTCCGACAACCCTTAACCTTTTGGTTTTTATAAACCATTTGTCCCTGTTCACATGATGTCCCCATGTCATGAGGTGACTGCTGTATCATAGGTTTCAATGCCATGAGGAACACTCTAGTGTTCTCTGAATGGCTCAATTATTCTGAAGTAATTTAAAACATTTCTATTGAAACACCCAGTATTCTATGGGTATTTAAGTAGATTCTTGGGTCCTAAAAAGTATAAATTACCCAATGTACAGGTTGCCATAAAGGAGGGAGCCGGCCATATTTCCCAGCTCAGAACTGTTAAATCAGAAGCTCATAGTCAGGACAATGTACACAATGAAGCCAAATGCTGTGAATGTTTATTATACCTTAGGGTTCCGAAAGACCTGCACTAAGGAGTTAAAAATCAGGAAAGCTGAATCAACTGGCCACATTGATGTTTTTATACCCTAGTAAACTGTGCCATATTGATAAATGTGTTGTTATTTCAAGTGATTCTTAAAATGGCTCATGGTTATATCATGCTGGTCAGCTATTTGACCAATTTGAAAAATGAGTGTTAGACTTGAAACTGACTTGCTGTAGTCTAAGCTTTAAATTAATATTTCTAGGAGTTTAAAAAAGCAGTAAGCTGGACTATTGGAGAGGACAATGCCTCTCAGCAGGTCACAGTTCCAACTGCTTGTTGTTCCTGCCCTTTGGCTGTTTTATCGAATGGGTTGATCTGAATGCTTTCCCTAGAAACTGGAGATGACAAACACTTCGGACAATGATTCACAGGTATTTTTAGGATGCTTCAACTCAGGAAAAGGGGCCTTGTCGTAAAAAGGACAGTTTCAATGTCCAACCGTAGTCTTAGCCGTGATCTTGTTCCTAAACCGCCTATGGTTTCCTGTTTGCAAGCAGGTACATGTGAACACAGTGGTTTTCCAGTTGCTATCCTCATGGAGAGCAAAATTAATATGATTTGGCTTTGAAAAGAGTTAAACCCATGATATAAAAAAATATTTCTAATTACTAGGAATTTGTAGGTGTTACAATGAATTTTTACTTTAGATAATAAAGTGGCATTAGACATGTCATAACTGACAGTTAGTACATTTCTTTGTCCTGTGGGGTTAATGTGGGATTGGAAACAAGACGTACCATTGCTTAATCATAAATAGTGACTAAGGCTTATTGGTATGTCTTTAGCCCTTAAAGCATGGCAGGGTTTTCTACACATAACCTTTCCCTTCTACACAAGCATGGCAGGCTGTTGTGTGATAATTCTTTTCTTATTAAGGCTAGTCTTCATGACAATATTTAATAATGTTTATATAACATTGTGTGAGAGCATTGAGTAGAATTATAAAAAGTAGAAGTTTAAAACCTATTTGGATCAACATTCTGCAACTCACTAAAATTTCCTGAGTTCCACTTGGATTTTTCTACCCTTCCTCTGTCCCCAAGTCCAGGATCCATTATCTATCTATCTGTTATCTATCTATCTGTTCTCTATCTATCTACCTATCTATCTATCAACATATCTTTAACCCAATATAATTTAATTAAACCCAGCAAGCCTCTCTTGAGCAATTATCTAAATATGTAGTATTTTATCAACGGTGGGGTGAAGGAAGAGTGCTGAGGCATGATATAAGAAGGTTTAAAAATCAATATATGACAAAGCCCTTCAGAGATCCATCAAAACCATGGGAGAATGAAATTAAAACATAATTTCCAGTGCTTGGGTCTACGCATGCACCTGTACTTTGCAGTGTGTACGTGTATGTATGCATGTCAGCAGTATTTTCTTTGATGATCATTCAATACATAACCAAAACACAACTATAAGAGCACAACTTCTGGATGGGTATAGGGAGTAGAGCTGTCTTTTCTCAGGGCTTCCTCTAGTGCCTCCTGAAATCATGTTCAAGGTCATGCTGACTTTTCTACCTGAATTTACTACCGATGCTAATTTTGCCAAGAAGTTCTTCAAATCCATGCTCCTAGTCTTAGGATTCTTACTGTATTTGTATTTGTTTTTGTTTTTATTGTGCACAGACAATCATCTGGCATAACCATAATCATTTGAGAAACTAAAAATTTACTATTATGAAAAATTTCAAAGTTTCAATCATATATACACATATAAAGAACAGTAAAACGACTCCCTACCCACATCACCCTCTTTCAGTTATTTCCAGAGCATAGGCAGAATTGTCTGTTACAAATACTAATTTGTTCCCAGCCAGCCACCCTCTCTATCTCTTCTCTGTCCTTAGTGTTTATTTGTTGAGGGAACTGGCTTGTTTCTACTGCTTCTCCTAATCTAGATTTGCTGACTGTCTTCCCAAGACAACCAAGGTGCTGTTTTACACATTTTATGTCTTCTGTAATTGTTGAAAATAAATACGCATGCACCATTATCTTTAATTGAGAGTGTTTGCAGGGCAGAAGAGCTATGTCGTGTCTGGTGTCTTTCTTTAAAAAAAAAACCTTTTTGTTTTAATAAATGTTTGCAGTACCTAATGATTACATTCATTGTGGAGAATGGGTACAAGCAAGTAACACATCTTAATTCTATTACACCCCTCTTCCCTCTCCTTCCAACTTGTGGTCCCCTTCCATTGACAAAAGATCTTTTTTCCTATTATGTATCTTCTATTTTGTTCTTTACTTAAACTTTGTGTTCCTCATATAAAAGAAACTGTGCAATATTTAAGCTTGTGTGTCTGGTTTATTTTACTTATCATCATTGTCTCACAGTCCATCCTTTTTCCTACCAGTGGCTCAAATTTATCCTTTTCATGGCAAAATGATAATCCATTGTGTATAAATATCACATTCTCTTTATCCATTCATCTATTGATGGACATATGACTTTTTTCAAGATTTAGTTATTAGAAGTTATGCTTACATAAACATGAGTATACATGTATTGCTATAATATGATGTCTTTAAATCTTTCAGGAAGACACTTAGAAGGAGAATAGCTGGGTCAAATGGAATTTCTCATTTTCATTTTGTTAAGGGATCTCCATACTGATTTCCCTAGTAGTACTAGTTTGAATTCCCTCCAACAAAGCAGAAGGGTTCCTTTTTCCTTGCCAAGTCACCACCATTTTTTATTTGATTTCAAGATGATACCCCCCCCATTTTCTGCAGTAAGATGGAATCTCAGTGTTGTTTCAATTTCATATCTTTAGTAACCAGAGAAGTTGCACATTTTTTCCTGTACCTACTGGCCATTTGTACTTCTTCTGGTAAGTGTCTATTCATTTCAGTTGCCCATTTTTAAATTTTATTTTGGGAGTCTAATTTTGTTTTGTTCTTTATATATTCTAGATATTAAGCCTCTGTCCAAGAATTAGCTGGGAATTTTTTTTCCAATTCTGTAGGCTATCTCTTCACTCTGTTTGTTGTTTTCTTGCTGTGTAGAAGCTTTCTAATTTGATACAAACCCATTCACTGATTCTTGATGTCATTTTTTTTTTTTTTGTAAAATTGAAGTTCTGTTCAGAAAGTTCTTGCTTATGCCTATATCTTCAAGAGTTTTACTTATTTTATCTTCCAGAAGATTGTTTCTGTTTTAATATTTATGTAGTTGATCCTTTTTGATGCTAGTTTAGCTCAAGGTGAGAGGTATAAGTCTAGATTAAATCATCTGCATGTGTGTAGCTGGTTTTCCTAGCATTATTTTTGAAAGATGCTATCCTTCCTCCAGGGTGCATTTTGGGATCTTTTCTCAAAGATCAGATGGCTGAATGTACTGGGGTTGTTTCTGTGCTGATGTTCTATTCCATTGATTCATATGTCTGTTTTTTGTGCCAGTGCCATACTCTTTATCACTCTAGCTTTGTAACATAACTTAAAATCTGGCATTTTGATGACTCCTGCTTCGTGCTTTTTGCCCAGGATTGCTTTTGCTGTTCTGGTTCCACACGAATTTTAATTGTAGTACTCTTTTTTTCTAGTTCTGTGAGAAGTGCTGTTGGTGTTTTGATTGGGATCACTTTAAATCTATATAGCAGTTTTGGTAGTATGGCTATTGTGATAATATTTGTCCATCTTTCAGACACAGAAGATATCTTTCCATTTTCTGATGTCTTCTTCAATCTCCTTTTTTCTGAACACTATTATTTTCTCAGATTTATTGGAGTAGAGGTTTTCAAAGTAGTTACTAATAATTTTCCAGTTTTTGGCACTATCTGTTGTAACTGCCTTTTTTTCCTCTTTTTTTTTTTTTTTTTTTTTTAGTTTCTAATCACATTGACACCTGTCTTTTCTTTCTTTTTTTGTAATATTGGCTAAAGATTTGTTGATTTTAATTATTCTTTAGAAGACCCAGATCTTCAATTCACAGATTCTTTGTAACTTTTTGTCTCAATTTTATTAATTGCTACTCTGACCTATATAATTTCCTTTCTTGTATTAGCTTTGGATTTACATTGTTCTTGTTTCTCTAGAACCTTGAGGTGCATCATTGGGTTATTTACTCGGATTCAATCTATTTTTCTGGTGTGGGCATTCACAGCTATAAATTTCCCAATTAGGACTACTTTCATTCTGTTCCATAGCTTCTAGTGTTTTTTACTGACATTATCATTTGATTAGAGGAACTGTCCCCAATTCCACTTAATCATAGGTTAATCTTCTTTCCATCACCTAGCAGCTGATAGATTTATTTTCCATGATGTTTTGTTGTTTCTAAGATATCTCTGAGTACATATTCACCTGCGTCAACCCTATCTCCTATCATCACATCTCTCCTCACTTGTTCCCTTATGCTGCCCTTAGTGTCAGTGGGGTTTTCTATCTCTTGTATATGTTTGGTAACTTTTCATGGACTCTAATTCTTTGCTAAAATGGCCATTGATGTTGTGTATAATTTTGCTTAGCTCAGCTAGCTTTTTTTAAAGTTCACTGATCATTTTATTTAGTCCATTATCTGTTTGTTTATATCATATTTGAGATTGTTGACAACTTCATTGATTTTTTTTTTCTGGTTTCTTCTTTTACCACTTTGTATAATTCACCTGTTTGCCTGTTGATTTGGTGTTATTTCTTTTTGTAATATTTGAAATACTAGTGGTCATTGCCTAGATTTCTTAATTTCAATGTAATGATGCCTAATTTGAGCACTTATTTTTCATTTATTAGTGGGCTATTTCCTGTAAAAGAAACTCTTCCATCCAACTAATTTCATCTTCTGGGGAAATACATCTATTTGAAATATAAGGGCAAATGTCCTTTTCCTTTTTCTTTAACAATTTATAAAATAATGAATTAGTACCCTATCATCTTTTGAGGTTGCCAATTGATTATGTTTATTTTGTTCTGTATTTATTTTTTAAAGAAGGATTAAAGAACAGATTTTGATTCAGTCATTTCTCTAGAAACATTTTTTCAGGAAAATGGTATTGAGACACCATGGTATGGTGTGGGTAATACTAAGTTCCTTTGGATTTTTGTGCATTTTTAAAAGACAGAATTAGCATGACAAATGCCTCATGACTGAGACAGACTTCTTACTGAACTGTGCAAATCATATATAAGCATCTTGTTTTGCATCCCAAATCCCCTCCATTTTCAAAGATATAAAAGTAGTTATATATTCATGTTAGCTCGTAATATACATACAGCACTCTCAGAGTAACATAACCAGCACTATTATCCCTGACCTGACTGCCAAAAACAAATTCTTATTGGGTATTAATGGTCATATTCTTATATTGTAAAGCCACTTTGAATGAATTATCTGTTATGCCACTAACTCTAAATATAGATAGATGCTGTGTTAGTCATGGTTCTCTGGGGACATTGAACTAATAGGATACGTGAATGTGTGTGTGTGTACAAAGAGGTCTATGAATTACATGAATATAATGTAAAATAGAATATAATTATAGAAGATACAGCGTAAATCTTCCATTTATTTCTGTTTTATTTCTCCATATGGATACTTTTTTCTTTTGCTATGCAACACTTCTTTTCTTAAGATTGAAATTTCCCAATCACTGTCCAAGGTACTTCTCCAAAGTTGTACAGTGAGTGGAGCTTTATCTGACACCCTGTATTTCAAATACAACAGCAAAGATCTTGCACTGTAATTGTCTTACACTCTACTGTTCTCATTTTTCATGTATCTCCTGGGGAAGAGTGGAACTCTTTCCCAGTATTTGTTACAGTGTCCAAAGGGAGACCCCACTTGTGTCTTCACCCACAGCCTTCCTAGTGAACCCCATGCTCACAGCTCTAGAGAAGGACTTGAGCAACTGCATCGTTGTGGCTTGAAGGCTGTTATGCTAAAAGGATGATTGATCACATCGGATCCAAAGTACAACTTAAGGAAAAAAAAAAAAAACACTTCTTCCAGGGTTACTCTTAACTTTCAAATGCATTTTATTACCACTCAAATTTGAAATAAAAGTCAGTAGTCCTTAACATACGGAAATAGCACCCGTGGCATTTCCAGAATGGATTGCAGTGTGCTCCGGTGGTGCCAGGAAAGGTCTGCTCCTCCTCACAGCACAGCCTCTGATCTGTAACAGAGAACCTCATTACTCACCTGGGCCTTTCAGGGTGACTGCTGGGTACCAGCGCATGCACTCCCTGCCCAGGATACCGGAAAGAACCTGAGCGATATGGAGACATTCACTCTGTGAGCTATCTAGCGAGAATATCAAACTTGATTATGAGGGAGATTAGCTGGTCAGAAGGACATAGAGATCTGGAGCAGCTGCCTTTGAGTTCTTTGTTAAGCTACATATGCAATAAAGAACATTCATGAAACTTATTTTAATAATTTAAATAATTGACCATTTTATAAGAACAATCTTTAGTATCTAAATTTATTCTGAAATTCTGCCTTTTCTATTTTTGATATACTAAGTTGTATAAGCTTGATACCTTCAAGTTAAAATAGGAAGAAAAATGAAGAGCAACCTAATATATATTTTGTACCCAAAACCTAGTTAGTTATGTGATTTTTACATATATAAATCTGCAATAAATGCTGTAAAGTGTATAATATTGTTGTGTTACCCTCTTTGGACATTGAAGCTTTGTGAAGTCAAGAATGTACTTGTGAATACAAAAGTAGTAGACACTGATATGTATCTCAAAGGTGATTCTTTCTGGTTTTAAACCCCATACACATTTCAGTTGTGATGTTTTTGATCACTTTCGATGTTTGAGAGTAATATTTTACTATGGCATGCATTTGATACATAAGACTTGTTAACCATCTTATGAGGGGGAGCTCAGGGAAATAACAAACCCAATTTGTTGACATTGTTCTTCATTCTTGGCTGCGAATGTGCAAAAGAATTGAAAAGTTCTAGTTCTTGCTACCAAATCCAGAATGATCAGGAGTGGAGAAACTTCTGCACAAAAGTGAAAATCCTAGGAATAGTGAAATACAAAATAAATTATGTGAGTTGGAAAAGGATTTTGTTTTTGGATTATAATATCTTTGAATTTTTTTTCCTCGCTGAAAAAAGCAGACCAGCATTTGTGTAAAGGGTGAGATCTAACTCCTAAAAATGTTTTCCCAGTTCTACAGGTAAAAATAAGTAATGCAGAAATGGTGTAGTACATAAAAGCAAGTAATCAGAAATCAATTTTGAGGGCCGGTGAGATGGCTCAGCGGCGTAAGCGCCTGCCTTGCAAGCGCGAGGGCCCGAGTTCGACTCCCAGATCCCACATACGAAAAAGGGGCCGGTGATATCGCTCAGCGGCACGGGTGCCTGTTGGCGCACGAGGTCCTGAGGTCGACCCCCTGGTACCCACAAAAAAAAAAAAAAAGAAATCAATTTTGAGAAAAAAATCCCTGCGTTGGGATTGGAAAGGTGAATTTAATTAGTTCATAGATAGCACTTTTATCCTTTGTGTAAAAAGAGAAAGTAAAGGGAATAAAATAGGGCCAGGAGAGAAAATATAAAATTAAAGAAGCTAAAAATTGAGTTTTTTTGTACTTAAAAACATTTCTAAAGCTTGATAAAAACCAACACCAGAGCATCAACAAAAGTCACTCGTGATGTAGAGTATAGAATTTGCCACCTCCCCATCTCTACTACATTGAAATTAGCCCATGTACATTAGTAGAATGCAGAATGCTATTCTCAATTTTTAAAAACTTTAGCTTTATGTAACTGCCTGTCCAAAACTATTTTATCAGCAATAGTTAATCTTACCCACGTAGCAGAATTTGCTTATGAAAATTACAGATTTCCGGGCTGGTGAGATAGCTCAGCAGCATAAGCACCTGCCCAGCAAGCGCAAGGTCCTGAGTTTGACTCCCGGAACCCACATAAAGGAAAAAAGGGGCCGATGATATCGCTCAGCGGCACAAGCGCTTGCTGGCAAGCGTGAGGTCCTGAGGTTGACTCCCGGTACCCACATAAAAAAAAAAAAGAAAATTACAGATTGCCTAAACTACTACTCTTTGAGTCAGACTATCTGATACAGAGCTCTAAAGATCGTCCTTGAAATAAGCATCCCTATTTATCGAGGTTTGGATCTTCAAGGTATCCCAAAAGTCCATGTGTCATGGCCTGATTGCTAGTTATGATATTTTGGGAGGTGGCGAAAACCTTAGAAGATATGACCTACTAGAAGGAATTTGGTCATTCTGGGTATACACTTGAAGGAGATTTTAGGTCCAGCCCCTTCCTGTCTCCCTTTTCACTTTCCAACTGCTGAGAGGTGAGTAGCTACCACCACCATGCATATTCTGCTATGATGAGTTGCTTTACCATAGGCCTAAAGAATCATGTCCAAGGGCCAGTGAGATGGCTCAGCGGCATAAGCGCCTGCCTGGCAAGAGTGAGGGCCCGAGTTCGACTCCCGGAACCCTCATACGAAGAAAGGGCCAGTGATATCGCTCAGCAGCAGGGGCGCCTGCTGGCATTCGAGGGCCTGAGGCCGACCCCGGATACCCACACACACAAAAAAAGAATCATGTCCAAGCAACTATGGGCTGAAATCTCTGTAACCATAAGCCAAAATACATCTTTCTTCATAAGTTGATCCCTTCAGGTACTTTGTCACAGTGGTGGAAAGCTGATCAACACTGTTGATTCTAGAACACATGAATATTTTAGAGCCACTGATTTAGTTGGTCTCCTCTCTAAATTATTTCTAGCTCCATTCTTTTCTGAGATGCTACAGTCAGACACACATATAGGGCCCAGATTTAGCCTCATCTCTGTATACCCACTATGAACTTGAAAGGTTTGGAAAACTCTGTTGGACAAATTTACATGGAAGATCATCTCAGACCTACAGACACTGCCCATGCCGTGATCTAAGCATTCTCAGTGTGTGGAAAGGTAACTGCCAAGTAGCCTAAGGTGTACATCCAGCAAACAGAATAACGCAAGCCTAAGGAGGATAAGGCCAGCTCTCAATTCAGGTAGAGGGTTATAGCAATGATAATGGTGAGTATATTTGGATACAATCATGGAGATGGATCTGAGATTTACTGATCATACTACTTTATTGATATATTTCACTCACAATCACCCTGTGGAAGTAACTATTTCCTTTTTATAAAGGTAAACACAGAGCTACAGAAACGAATTGACCTCAGAGTTATTTCTGCTACCATGGAGCAAAGCCAGGATTCTGTCCATCTAAACACTGCTATTACCCCTAATTGAAAAAGAGTAGTTCTGTCTCATGCAAAATTTTTCCTGTTGATAGTGCATGTTATTTTAAGTCCTTTGGAACATATGACATCAACATTCATGGATGTCTCTAAGAAACTCTGTATGTCTTAGTCATTTTGGTGTTACTGCAACAAAATGCCTGAGACTGACCAGGGGAAAGATTTGTTTCAGGTCACCGTTTGGGAGTTTTCAGCAAATAGTCAGCTGTGCCCACTGTTTCTGGGCTTGTAGTGAGGCAATTCACAAGATCAGGACCATGCAGCAGAGAAAGCTGCTCACTTCATGGCAGACGGAAAACAAAAAAGACAGTCTTAGTTCCCCAAGGTCCCCAAATCCCCTTCAAGTCCATGCCCAAAAAAGCTAAACTCCCACTAGGAGTTCCTTAAATTTCCAGCACATTGCAATAGTGTCAAGATAGATAACAAGCCTGTAACATAATGGAGGATATTTAGGATCCAAATTATAGCATTGCTGAGACTAAGACTACGTTACTGAATTCCTTATCGAGAACTGTGGTTATTCGCTAACTTACATTTGGGGGAAAAATTAATTTACAAGAAATAGTAACAATAGCATGACATCTGTTGATCATTGGTAGGACTAACAGTAATGGTCTAAGGAACAACCTCCCTTGATTCATTTACAATTTAATTTTGTTGCAAATCTCACTGTCATAATTAATGCTACAAAAGTAAGATTTAACAAGTGCTCTGGGGCAGTATTTTAACAATGAAATAGCTAATTAACTATGTACAATTTACAAACACATCTATTAACAACTTGAAACTCTGCTGTTAGATATATCCATCTTTTGCATTCAGTAGTTGTTACATAATAAAATTATTTTCAGTCATTTGCTAATATTTTAAGACTTTCATTACAGTTAAATCAGGTGCTTAAGACAAATTTTTCTTCCTTTAAAATGAAAAGAACGGACATTTGTGCTTTTGATAAATATGACTTGATGACACTTGGAAGCTAAAATTGACTGGGGATATAAAATCCTTATAAAATTCGAACAGTTAAAGAATAGTTTCTTCTCACTGAAGAAAGGCTCTAAGTTTTAATGATGTTAAAAGACAAAAAAGGACTTTTTTCTGAGAAAAAAATTAATGACTCTGCCTTCTACGTACCAAAAGCCACTATATTGAAAGATTCTCGTGTACATGTGACTGAATGTGTGTGTGTGTGTGTGTGTGTGTGTGTTTATTTTCATTACATTTTAATATTTGTAAGCAAGTATTTAGCCTGGTTTGTCTCTGTAGGCACAACACTCAATTTATATGGGTTAATTGCAACAATTTAGTCAGCCATTCAGTAATACTAAAAATCTCAATTGAATAAAGAGAAAGTTGATGTAGTAGTTACAATGTACAGTGTAGGCACAATATATACATGGAAAAATTGCCCTCTATTAATTTCCCCAATTTGATTTTGACAAACGCACTTTTTCTTAAGGATAAATATTTATTTACCAAGTTTATAGCCTGTACATAGTACTGGTTGAAGTATGCTAAATACCGTATATCATTTTATTTAAAGACCAAAAAAAGCCATGCATGAAATATATACTATCCCCAGTTTTATGCATAAAGACACTAATATTCAAATAGGCTAAGCATTTATCCAAGGTCAAAATCACCTAGTTCAGGGGGGGAAATGACAGCAAGAGAAAATTATGGTTGTGTGGCCGGCCTACAATTCCCTTTAGAGTTCATTGATTTCACCTCTTTATATTAGCATAATATTTTCAGGCTGTGGTTGTGGTTCTACAATGAGAAGCCAAAAGAAGAAGAGTTGATAAAAAAGCAAGCAGAGATTTTTAAATTCACTCCAGCTTCTAGTGATTGCTGCCTCTGATCATCCTGTTCTATCTGTGCGCAGACTTCTCAAGTTGCCTTCTATCTTTTCTGAGCTCAACTTCCTGCTACTCTTCTCATGCCCTTCAGACTACAATTTCCAAGCCCATGACCTTCACCATGGACCTGACACATCCATATTTACTTTTTTAATGTTCTGCACTTTTTTCTTAACAGTAATCAAGGTACTAATTATAATGAATTAGTTTACAACTCATGAGAAAGAATTTGAGTCCTTTTCACTGAAAACAATAAATAACAGTAGAGTTCCTAACGTTAGAATTTAATCTCAATTTATCCATGAAAATTCTGCTTCTTGTTCTTCATTTTATTAACACTTTCAGTAACCTTCCTGCTTTCCTCTTTCCATTTCTTACCTCCCTAATGTTTCACTCATAACCATCAGGCTTTATTCCTGTTTTTAACCTCTTTCCTTTTCGTATGACTTCTCATCTTTTTTCTGTAGTTTAGATTACTCAGTTTTGACATTAAAGCCCACATATCAGAGGAATTCTTAATAAAATAATTTTGTTAACAGAATTTTCCTGATAAAAATTTATTTTAGTAGTAAAAATAAGAAAGTGTAGCAGTAATGTAATAAATAAGAAGCACTGGTTGAATGATTTACTGTGTGCTTAGCAGTTTGCTAAGCACTCTATGTGTTTTACCTCTTTTATATCTTATGCTAACTTTTAGATAGAGACTCTCTCTGTTTCAAAAAGATGGAAACCTTAGTTGAAAATATTAATTGTCCAAGATCACAGAACAGAGCCAGGATTCAAATCCTTGTTTTTATACATGTAAACACAGAGATATATAACAACAAAAGACACCTGACTTTCAGAAATCATGACTGTTAGTCATGATATTTCAAATTGATTAAATTAAGAAAACCCCCAGGGATTAGTAAATTATATTACTTGGTGTGTCCCAGGTAGGTCATGGAGGCCTGATACTGGCTACTGTATACAGACCCTGTCCCTTTTCTTCTAGCACTATTCCCCTGTTCTGCTTCCGGGCCGCCATGAACTAAGCAGCTTTCCTACACCCCACCTTGCTTCTGTGGCATTCCAACCTTTAAGCCAGAATATGATGGCCTGAGTCCTCTGAAACAGTGAGCCACACCTCTCCCTTTAAATTGTGTCAGGCTTTTTAGCCGTAGCAATGAAACCTTAACTAATAGAGTACCCTTCTCCAAGCTTGTTCTTTTCCACCCTTTACTAGGGTGGAAAATAAGACTTGTATTTTTTTGAATTTGTCAAAGACCACTCATCTGTAGCTAATGGGGCCAAACATATTACCACATCTGCCTTAATCTTTACATGAGACCAGACAAGAACATTTTGGAAGAGATCACAAATAAAGGTATGTTATTCTTTATTAATTTGCGTGACACTGCTACAAAAAGCTGTTAATTCCCTAGGAAATATCTAGCCTTGATTCAGAGGAATAGCTTTCATCACTATAGAGCAACATGACTCCACAGGCAACTGGTGCTGCTTTCATGAGGACCTGACGCTAGCCATTCCCATGCCTGTCACCCTGAATAAGTGTCTTTTATAGCCTCACTGAGTGCTGAAGTAGGAACCCTGCAAGACATATTAATAGGCACAGCTTCTTTGAGGAAGCCAATTGAAGATGTGTGAAAGATTGCAGACCCTCGTATTGCTCTAAATTTTCTATCTGCCACAGTTAGCCACAGATGCAAGAATAGAAGAAACAAGACGTAGGAAGACACTACAGACTCTCAATCTAAAATACAACCTTTAAAGGCCTATAAATTACATTTCTACTTTTTTTGTTCCTAGCATTTAAAGAAATATACAAATTTGAATTCATATATTGTTGTCTGTATGGATAACCCTGAATAGGAAATGGCCACTAACTATGAATCTGGGTAATGTTTAGGGAAATGGATGCTTTTAGAGAAGAGAAGTACATTAAATAATTCCACACTGAAAGGCAATTGGATCTGCTATTGGACCAATATATATTCATTCCTTTCCATACTGAGACCCTTTCATGTACTCACAATGCTAAAGTAAAGCATAATAAAATTTAACAAAGGAGTAGAAGGTCTTCAATTTATTAATAAGCTTCTGTGGTTCTTTGTATATTAATATGTCTTAAGACCTTGGGCACAATATTTCATTTCTCCAAACCTTAGTTTCTCTATCTGTGGAAATGAAAAAATACTTCCATTGAATTTAAGGAATTCTCCTGCAAGGCAGGTATGATTTTGATATTTAGAAAGATCAATTTAAGACTAGGCAGATCACTGTAATTTTGAATGGCACTAATGATATGCATGTAGCTGATTATACTACCAATGGACCAATCATTTGTTAGGTCATTGACCTTGGAATACATATTTCCAATGCCTTTTATTTTCTCACCCACAAGACAAAAGTAAAAATAGTATTTATCATATAGGATGGTTATGAAGATTAAGCAAAGTAATATTGCAAAGGGCATAGAAGAATTCTTGGAAAAATTATGCAAATGCTTCTTAAATTTGAGTACTTATCCATTTATAAAGAAAAACCTGGGCATCCTGGTCCCTGAAGCTGGGCCTAAATTCTCAGAAGCTCCCATGGAGCAAGGCCTCTCCAACACCCTGCATTCTTGAAGCATCCTTGTTACATTTGGGATGCTTAAGACCTGTAGCTGTTTGAGTTTGTGGGTGCTGCTTAAACTGTTATACTTCTCAAATGCATCATGTATTAATTAAGGGAGATGTGCCATTATGGTGCACATGAAAAAAATTAGTCTTTTGTTTTATATTCCGAGGTAGTTTCTAGATACAGTGGGCTTCCCCATCCATAATTTTGTACCTTTTTGTATTAATGATAGCACACGTTCTCCTCCTGCTATTTGGGTTTCCACTTGGCACAGAGAATGTGAAATATTCACATCCGTTATACACCTACTAAGGCGGTAGGAAAGGGGCAGGTCGAAGGTTGTGTAAAAAAACAATCAGAAACAATCCCTGGGCTGGTGAGATGGCAAGCGCAAGGGCCCGAGTTCGACTCCCAGATCCCACATACGGAAAAGGGGCCGGTGATATCGCTCAGCGGCACAGGTGCCTGTTGGCGCGCGAGGTCCTGAGGTCGACCCCCTGGTACCCACCAAAAAAAAAAAAAAAAAAGAAAGAAACAATCCCTGAGGGATTGTTAGATAATATTTCCATTCTGTTAGTCTGGCTGAAAATTCTGATGGCCAACTCGTTTACACTTACCAAATGACCACTCCTTTTTCTAAATTGATCTTTACAAAAACTCCATGAAGTAGATCTTGATATTAGTCTAGCTTTACAGATAAATAAACTGCAGCAGAAAACTTAGAATGATCATCCAGTCTCAGTATTGATGACTCTAATAAACCAGGATTATTAGCACAGCTGTGGCACCATTTCCTGGAATCAATGTACAACTGACTTCAAAGCACTCTATGGTTAAATGCACTCTGATACTGCCCCTTTCCCTTGTTAGAGCTTACCACAAAGCTTTGTCCAAAGCAAATGACAATAAATCATATTTATATTAATCATGTTGAGAAGAAAGCCAGAAACTCTCTTTTTCTGATGGAATACAAAATCTATTAATCAGAATTTAACTACCCAAGACACTAAATTTAAAATATGTGTTTTAATCCATACTGAATCAGCAATTAATATTTCCAAATAAGAACCTGGAGAGTAAAAGATGAATTGTTCAACTACTTTGGAAATATGTAAGCAGGATATGCATTAAACTTTGTGTATGATTTCTCATCATCTGACTCCAAAGAAGAGGTAAGAGCAGATAATTATTTTTGTGAGGGGAAGCTTTTTCAAATTACTTGTTAAGATTTGCAGTGAGTTCCATCCAGAGGGCCTGGATGGGCCTGAGAGATCGCCAGTGACACAGTAGGCCCCGGTTGGTGCACACACGATGGACAGATGGGACTAGCAGCCTGGAAAAGTCTGAAGCAGCAGTAATAATATGAGCCAACAGGTGGTTCACATCAGTACTCCTAGGCTACTCAGCCCGGGAAGAAAACAGGACTTGGCAATCAGCTGCAGGAAGAATCCAGGTGACTGGCCCTTCCCCCTACACCATGGGACCTGGTGACAGGGAGAATGCCAGCCACAGAGTAGAACCCTGACTAGGGCACACACCATGGACAGGTGAGACTAGTGAGATTGAAAAGACCAAAATACACACCAAGAGGTGGTAAGTTAGGTGAACCAGCATTGTGCTTAGGGACAAAAACACATGCTTAGGTGGGTGGGGTGGGCCTATTTTTTTCATTCTTTCTTTTTTTAACTGATTTTATTTCACCTTATCTTGACTTATTTTTGCTTTTAATTAATTTATTTTAATTTTTTGTTTTATTTATTTATTTTATTTATTTTATTTTTCCATTTTTCTTTTCTTTTTTCCCTTATTTCTTTCCTTTCTTTTTCTTCTTTCTTCTCCTTTCTTTCTTTTGTTTTCTATTTTTCTCTCTTTTCTAAATGGCTGGGGAGAACTCCAGCCACAGAAAATTAATCCCATTCCCCAAACCCAAAGACCAAGTTTAGATACTCCCTCAAATACCCCTTCATTCTTTCTTTTCTACCCCCTTCTCTAGTTTCCCAAACCTTGCATGTTCATCCTTTGTCCTCCAGCCTTGCTTCTACCTCCTTTCCAGTTATCTTTGTTTTATACACTATCCTCCCTAAATTTCCCCACCACAGGGTAAAACCACTCTACCAATGGGAAACACTTGGCATACAAACTCCTAATTTGTGATTGTTTTTGTTATATAACTGTAGACTTTGCTCCTATGGTCTAAAGTACAAAATAAACAGTTACCAAACTCCGTCAATTTCTAAGTTGTGCTTGATGCTATTGTTATTGCTAATTGTACTATTTTAGCTAGGATATCATATCTCTTATAATCTGTTGTTCTCTCTTCTGTAACAATACTTGGAAGCTCTGGGGTAATAACCTCACCACAGCCTAACACCAAAGGGCTGGAGACAGAGCCAAACAGATACCAACATCCCACTCTAAATTAATTGGGGAGGTAGGATCCTGGGACAGATACAAACTAAGAACCCCCTACACACAGAACACACCCCTGAAGAACAGACTTTTCCTAGAGAGGCCTTGATACTGGTGATGCAGCTACCTACTAAAAAACTCACAAGGATCATCACAGAAAACAAAATAAAAACATTTTTTTGAAATAGAAAATGATAAGACAAAAAAGCATAATGCAATGTCAGACCTCCGGCCCACCCAGAACAAGTACAGGAGACATTGACATAGAAGAAATTGGAAGACAGACACCTGAAATTTCTGAAAAGATAGCAAGCAAAGTAAAGAAACAAATCCATCAGGCTATAGAGGAAATCAGATCAGAAATAATCTTTCAGGTAAAAAAAAGAAGTGACAACCATAATGAAGGAATTGCTCAGCATAGATAGAGAAGATATAGATAAAAAATAGAGGAGCATAGAAAAATTATGGAAACCTTCAATGAACAATATAGGAAAGAAATTGAATGCATGGAACAGATTAAAAGAGATATCCAGGAAATGAAAAATTCCATTGAAAGCTGGGAAAACCACTTGGACAAAACTGAAGATAGACTCTCAGAACTTGAAGACAGGACTGTGGCTAGCGATCATGAAAGAAAAATCTCTTAAAAATAACAAGGAACCCAGAAATAACAATTCAATAGCTCCAGGAGTATGTAAAGAAAAACAATATAAGACTGATAGGTGTTAATGAAAAAGCAGGAGTCAACACAAGTGACATAAAAAGACTATTTTCTGCAGAACTAATAGCAGAAAATTTCCCAAGCATGGGAAAATAATCTGACATACAGATAAGTGAGGCATATAGAACTCGAAACAGCCATAACCAAAATAAATCTACACACATACATATAATAATCAAGATTTCAAAAATTCAGCATAGAAGCAATATTGAAAGCTGTTAGAGAAAAGAAACAGACCATCTATAAAGTAAAGCCCATTAGAAGCATGGCTGACTTCTCAACACAAACCCTCAAGTCAAGAAGAGCTTGAAGTAAAGTATTTCAAAATGTGAAAGAAAACAACTTCCAACCCAGATTGATGGAGCCTGAAAAACTATCTTTCAAAATTAATGGGAAAATAAGATGTTTCTATGACAAAGAACAACTGATGAAATTCATGACACCAAACCAACCCTACAAAGAGTACTGAAAGATATTCTCGATAGAGATAACAATGACCAGAATTCCAAGAACAATATTAGAAAGAAACCACCAATCAGGGCAAGCAATTAAACAGAGGGGAAAAGTAGGAAACCAACAACAGGAAAATAATGTGACAAAGATAAGCCAATACATATCAGTTATAGCATCAATGTAAATGGCCTCAATTCACCAATCAAAAGAAACAGATTGGCAGAATGGATCAAGAAAAAACATGCAACAATATGCTGTATACAAGAAACACATTTAACTCAAAAAGGAACTCTTAGACTGAAAGTAAAGTCAAAGGATGGAAAACAATACTCCATGCAACAGGAGCCTGGAAAAAAGCAGGGGTAGCTATTTCATTTGGAGACAGTGTCAACACAAAAAACAAAAATGATTAAAAGAGGCAAAGAAAGTCACTACATACTTGTTAGGGGGAAAATTCAAGAGGAAGAGATAACAATCATAAATACATATGCACCAAATATGGGAGCACCCAACTATATAAGACAAATATTAATAGACATGAAATATCAAATAAGCAATAACACAGTTGTAATGGGGGAACTTAATATCCCATTGTGCACAAAGAGATAGATCAATTAGACAAAAAATCAGCAAAGAAATAACAGAACTGAACCAAACATGTGAACAAATGGACTTAGTAGATATGTACAGAGTGTTCCACCCAACAACATCAGAATACACATTCTTCTCTGCTGCATCTGGGACATTCTCTACAATACACCATATACTAGCCCATAGAACATGCTTAAGTAAATGGAAAGGAATTGAAATTATCCTGTGCATAATATCTGACCATAATGCAATGAAACTGGAAATTAATGGCAAAAGAAACCACAAAAACTCCATAAACACACGGAAATTAAATAACACCCACCTGAACAACCAATGGGTCACAGACAAAATTGAAGAAGAAATTAAACAATCTCTACAATCAAACAAAAATGCAAATACAACATACTGGAACCTGTGGGAGGCAATGAAAACAGTCCTAAGAGGCAAATTTATAGCAGTGAATACTCATCAACAAAACAGAACAAGCACAAATAAACAACCTACTGCTGCACCTCAAGCTTCTAGAAAAAGAAGAGCAAGTCAAGCCCAAAGTCCATACAAGGGAGGAAATTACGAAGATCAGAGCAGAAAGTAATGCAATTGAGATTAAGAAAGCAATACAAAAAATTAATGAATTGAAGAGTTGGTTCTTTGAAAGAATAAACAAAATTGATAAACCCCCAGCCAACCTTATCAAAAAAAGGAAATAAAAAATTCAAATTCATGCAATGAGGAATGAAAAGGGTGAAATCACTACAGACCCTGTGGAAATTCAGAAGATCATCAATACCTACTTTGGAAATCTTTACTCACATAGGATGGAAAACACAGAAGAAATGGACAGATTCTCAGAAAGCTATAAATTACCAAAGCTGAATCAAGAAGATGTAAAAATTCTGAGTAACACTAAACACAAGAGACCTACAATAGCAAAGGCAATCCTGGGCAACAAAGGCAAGGCGGGAAGCATCAAAATCCCTGACTTGAAATTGTACTATATAGCTACTGTGATAAAGTCAGCATTGTACTGGCAAAATAAACAGACCTGAGGATCAGTGGAAAAGATGAGAAGATGCAGGCACAACTCCAAACACATTCAGCCACCTTATCTTTGACAAAGGGTCCAAACCTGTTCACTGAAAGAAAGATAGCCTCTTTAATAAATGGTGCTGGAAAAACTAGCTTTCCACATGCCGAAGACTAAAGCTAGACCCATGTCTATCACCATGCACTAAACTAAAGTCAATATGGTCAAAGATGTAAATACTAAAACAGAAGCACTAAATCTACTGGAAGAGAAAGTAGGTAGAAATCTTGAAGACATACAAGTACGTAGAGAGTTCATGAAGAAAAACACACAAACTACACGGGAAGTACTTCAAAGAATCAATTGGGATCTCATCTTATTAAAGTTTTTGCACCTCAAAAGAAATTACCAACAGAGTGAAAAGAAAACCCACAGAGTGGGAAAAAATTTTAGCCAACTGTCCCTCAGACAAAGGACTTCTATCTAGAACACATAAAGTGTTGAAAGAAATCAGACCCCCCAAATTCAAAGACCCAATCCAAAGTTGGGCTTTTGAGATAAATATGCACTTCTCAGATGAAGAAAAACAAATTGCAAATAAATATGTGAAAAAATGTTCAACATCATTGATCATTCGAGAAATGCAAGTGAAAACAACACTGAGGGCCGGTGATATAGCTCAGCTGCATAAGCACCTTCCTGGCAAGTGCAAGGTCCTGAGTTCAACTCCTGGTACCTTCATATTAAAAAAATCAAAAACAAAAACAAAAAAACCTGAGATTCCATCTCACTCAAGAGAGAATGGTTATCATCAAGAAATCAAGTAATAACAAATGCTACTGGGGCTGTGGGGAAAAAGGAATCCCTCTCCACTGTTGGTGGGAGTGTAGACTGGTACAACCACCATGGAAACTAGTGTGGAGATTCCTCAAAAAACTAGGATTAGAGGTCCCATTCAACTCAGCTATTCTCCTTCTGGGTATTTTCCCAAAAGAATTGAAAACATCGTACCACAGCAATATATGTGCACCCATGTCTATAGCAGCACAGTTTGTAATAGCTAAATCTTGGAAACAACCCAAATGCCCATCAACTGAGGAATGGATAAAAAAGATATGGTATTTTTATGCAATGGAGTACTACTCAGCTTTAAAGAAGGATAAACTTGAGGCTTTTATAGGTAAATGGATGCAACTTGAGACCATACTCATAAGAGAAATAAATCAGACTCACAAGTGTAAACATTGTATTATCTCCCTACTGTAAAAAAATGAATCCAAAATAAAACAAGATACAAAATGTACAATAGATATTGTGAAAGTGAAAGGGGAAGAAATTGCTCAAAAGGAAAAACAGCCGAGATGGGGGAAAGGAGAAAAGAAAGGAAAAGACTATGTATACCCTCTGTACATAAGATAATTATACTACTAATCTCTATTAGTTCATTGAAAAGAATGGTTTGTGCTTACATTGTTTGATCAGTTTTTCATGCCTATATCTTTTAATCTGAGCAACTACTTTGAAAATAACCATACACAGTATATTAACCTTGTCAATCTTCTATTATCTTGTTTTGAAATTCTGTATCATTGTTTTTATTATTTTTTCTTTAAAAAAAAATTGCAGTGAGAAGAATCACCTTTGACCCATCAACCAGAATTGAATAAAACCAAACAAATGAACACACAAATAAATGAATAAATTGGAAGGGAATACATAATCTCAAAGTCATAGAGCCAAGGAAAGTAATGACTTTCAGTTCTAGATATATTTTTCCACATACTGAAAGTTGAAAGAATCCTTCGGAGAGTACACGCCCATGGGAATAACATTAGTTTCCTGTACTATGCAACCAATTACCACAAATTCAACAGCTTAAAACAACCCCTATCTATGGCTTCCATATTTCCTTTAATTTAGCAATCCAGGCAAGTGCTTGAGGTCCTCTGCCAAACTCATACTGTTTTTGCCAGAATCCTGTACCTTTGACAGCAAGACTTAGGTTCCACCGTCTTACTGGTTGTCAGCAGGAGACCACTAGCGATTCCTAGAGGCATTTCATGAAAACTCCTCGAATAGAAGCTCTGACAGGCCCTCTTCCAACAGGCAGCATATTTCTTCAAGGCCAACAAGAGAATCATCAAGGTATTTCTAATCTCTTTGCAAGCAAGGCCTGGACCTATTTTTAAATGATTCACTGCGTTAGGCTGGGTCCTTTGAGCCTCATCTCACTTTTATTGACTCGTTATCAATTAATTAGTGTCTTTATACATGCAAGACATGTTAACTATAGGGTGCACATAAACTGCTCGTGGGAGGTGTAATCCATCAAAAACATGAGTTCCATGCATATTCAACAAGGAAAAAGTATGCAAAGTATAAACAGGGATGAGATGTTGAAAGTCTTTTTAGGATTTGCCAAACAAATAGTGTATCAATAGAGCTTTGCCAGATTGGGGTTTTTTTCAGATTTGTTGGTAAATACTGCTTAAGGATCCCTCTTGTTAGAACTGAATATTGACATTCAGACACCGAGAGTAGAAGTAGTTGCACTGTCGGCTTGACTTGGTGCTCTTTATGTATCTTCTTAAAATAGATACTTCTCTTACGGATTCTTAGCCTTTCTTTCCTTTTCTAGTTTATCAAATTAAGTTTGTAAATTATATCTAAGCACAGCATTGTATACCCTCCATATGATTTGATACTATATTTTCATTTAGTTGCCAAATATTTTCTAATTTCCACTGTGTGAATTCTTGTTGATCTATTTATGACTTGGAAGCATATCCCTTCATTTCTAAACACATAAAGATTTTTCAACCATTTGTCTTTTACTTTATCTTAACACTATAAAGGAATATGATTTGTATAATTTAAACTGGGAAATGTAGGAAAAACACTCCTCAGGTCCAACTGTGTAGTAAAATTTTTAAATGTTCTATTTGCATTTGAAAAGAATGTGCATTATGCTATTGTTGTAGTCTATGCCAATTAGATCAAATTTGTTAATTATATCATTGAACTCACCTCTATCCTTAATGATTTTTTTCTGATTATTGTATCAATAACTGGAAGATTTCTCATAATGTTTGGATATTTGTCTTTTTTCTGTTATTATCCTTTTTAGCTCTATCAATTTTTGCTTAAGCATTTTGAGGCTGTTATATAAATTTGAAATTCCTATGGGTTCTGGACTGATTAAAGTTTTCACTGTATATTAAAAAAATTCTGTTTATTAGTTTTTGTTTATTCATCTGTTGATTTTTGAAACAAGTAAGTATAAATGACTCATGTATATTTAATTGCATTACATGCCTTCTATTGTTTGTATTTGTTCTTTTTTTCTTCTTCTTTATCTTGTTTTGAATTAATTGTGTAGATAGTGATGATGATCATTTTTTGAAGAAAATGATTCAGTTCCCCACGTATATTAATGTGGTTATTACACATTTTTATTTTTTTAAAGATATTAGAGTGCATCTTGTTTCACCAAAAATATTTTTGCAGTTTATTTCTAAACATTTGGTGCATTCTAGAACTTTTAACTCCATTCTTTGTTTTGTTTTATATTTTAATTCCTTACATTTTGTGAATTTCATAAGACATACATATTGTCTTGTTTGTTTGTTTGCTTGTTTGTTTTTTGTACTAGAAATCGAACTTAGGACCTCGTGCTTGCCAGGCAGGAGCTGTGCTGTTGAGCTACATCCCGGCCCCTTTTTTTTTTGTACTGGGAATCAAACTCAGGACCTTGAGCTTGCCAGGCAGGTGCTTGTGCTGCTGAGCTGTATCACCAGCCTCTTATTGTCTTATATACCAAAATTTATATAATTGAAAATTTTAAAGTATATATCCTTTCTACTGCAATTTGTTCTTTTTATCTCTGACATTCTATTTGTGATCCTATTTATTCTACGTAAAGAACTTCATTAGGGTTTCCATTAGTGTGGGGGTACTGGTTTCTAATACTTTTTTTTTTTATTGTTCCGAATGTCTTTATTTCAAACTTATTCCTAAATTGTCTCTATAATGGGTATAGACTAGTAAATTGTTATTTCTTTTTTTAATACTTTTAAGATACTCCATTTTGTTCCAGTTTGTAGTAATTCTAACTTATTTCACCTCATGGTCTCTGTTTTTTAAGTACATATCATTTTCTCAGGATGTTTTTAATATGTTTCTGTTTGGATTTTAGCAGTTTATTTAGATGTGAAAGTGTAGTTTTCTTTTTATTTATGCCACTAAGGAGTCCTAGACTTTCTTGAATCTGATAGTTAATCTTACCTAGTTCCCAGCAATTATCACTTCGAATATTGCTATGTTCTACTGTCTTTCATGTTTAATGCTGGACATTTGTTACACACATATTGAACCTGTTGTATGTCCCTAATCTTATTTACATTCTTCTATACTTCCTTTCCTTTAAAATTTCCATGATTCCTTCTGCAAAGTTTTCCTATATTCGATTTTCTCTTTACCTGTGTTAAAGCTGCTTGAAAATTTATCCTATTTTAAGAGTTCCAAAATTAGCATATAAAAACAGAGAATTCTCACTTAAGCTTAAATTTCAGGTACTGTGTAATTTTTATATATGTCTCAAATATTACATGGAAGAATTTTTAGTACATGAATGCCCCAAATAATACATGGATCAATGTAACATAATGTTTGTTTTTTATCTGAAAGTCAAATTTACCTGAGCATTCCTAATTTTGTCTATTAGCACTACATTAAGCTAGTCTTACCATTTGATCATTTTACTTTTTCTTTTAATATTCAGTTCCATAATTTATACTTATTTCATTTTTATGATCTTGAGTTTCCCAGCCAAATCTTTCATTAAAAATTTATTACCTCAGTTATATTTTAGTTGTTTTATTGGGATTTCCTATGTGTCTATAGTTTGATCTTTTTTATTTTCATTGAAGTCAATTCCTCTTGAAAGCCTTGTTATTTTTTTTTCTTGCCACTTTAATATTTTATTATATTTTAAGTGAAAAAAATAATTTAGGATTCTGATTTTCATCATATATTGCCTTTATTAATAAAAAGTAAAATTTTGCTAAAACAAATTTGTTAAAATGTTTCTACAGCAATTAAAACTAAACCACTTAAGACCATACTCATCTCCAAAAAGTTAAAGTGTGAAAATATCCACAAATACTGTAAATCAATCATCTTGTTTATGAAATGAAGTAGAATAATTACCGATACTACTAAAGCTCTTTTTTGAACTTCCCTGTGATATATCCCTACTTTACACTCTACAGACACTTGTTTACCTCTGATTTTGCTAATTATGTTTCTTAATTTGTATGATCTTGTCTTTGCAATACTCTATAAATAAGTGATGCCACATGTTCCTCAGTGTATTTTTTTTTTCTCAACAGTAGAGGGAATTCATCCATATCAATGGTTATCACTGCAATTCTTATATCTGAAAGAGGACAGAGTTAAATGTAAAACAAGTGGCCAGTAGCAAGGTTTCAATAGGGCTGATTTTCATGTCCATAGATGAAGATCTTTGTAAACTTTGCATGAAGCATTCTCACTAGTTTCAGAGTCTTTGTAGGTCAGAGACCCATTCTCTGGTGTCATCTGGTCTTCTCATCCCAGCTTGCAGCTTGTTGCACCCCAGTGTGACGCCAGATGGTATGAGGCTGAGTTGGGTGGATATGACGTTCAGTCACCATTTGAATACAGTTGTAAGACACCAGTTATTGACCATTCAGCTTTCTGGTTTAAGATAATCAGAGTTCCTGGACCTGGACCACAAATACATGGGAGCCATTGCAGACAAATTGCTCATGGAACCTGTTATGGTTTGTGTCTAGTTCAACTTCAGTGTTTTCAAATGTTATTTTCCCCCCATTTTCATTTAACTCTTCTTTTATGATGTTGCCTTTTATGATTCTAACCACAAATGTAGGCAGCTTATCAGACTTTTTCTTAGGAATTGATGGACACCAATTTTGTCATTGCTTCCCCCCCCATGAAACCTCTGAAAGAACTCCTCAGCCTCTACCCTGCTAAGGTGACTTTTCCAGCATTGACAAATGCCAAGAGCGAAAGATCCCACAGATTCTGAGCTTACCTCAGTCTTCTCCTGGACCTTGCTCTCAAGAGTCACCATTGCCTTTACTTTCTTTAATATCTTTAAGTATTTCACTTCATATTTTTAATATACTATGAATTTAGATGTTTTTACTACATTAACCTAATCCAGATCTGACAAATATAGAACTATCCATAATTTTCTTCTTCATCTCTGAAAACTACATAATTTAATCACCCACCTAATAAATGATAGAGCTGATGTTAGAACTAAAGGCTGCCTAATTAGTTCCAAATCATGTGTTCTTTAAACATCAGGTTACCCTATGTCAGGAGTTAAGTGAAGGTTCTGATAAAATGTAAACAGGTATAAACAAGAGCTCTGGACCAAATTCTATTCCCATAGATTTCTTAAAACAACATGTTAAAAACAATTTGGCTACAAAGTGAGTGATACCCCTCAGGATGGCATGAGGAGAAAACCTATAGGTGATTATCCCTGCAGAAGCTACTGTTCCAAGGCTGCAGACACTCTATACATGATAAGGAATTAACTATTATTGATTGGAAAGGACTGCACAAAGACATCCTAAATTCAACTTGAACATCACCCTTCTGCTGAGCTTTGAAATAGGAAGAAGTTCAGGACAGAAGAAAAGAGACACCGGTAGAAAGCTAAGCAACATCATGATAAAATATTCACATTCAAATCTTTGTTATCTTCAAAAGGCTGGTCAGATGATACTCTAGATAGAAGACTCCAAAAACCCCACCAAAAAGCTTCTAAATTTAAAAACCAAATTTGGTAATGTAGCAGGAGACAAAACCAACACTCAAAAATCAATAGCATTCCTGTACATAAATAAAAAACTCACTGAGAGAGAAATGAGGGAAACAACACCTTTCACAATATTATTAAGAAAAATGAAATATGTAGGAGTTTAATGAAGGAAGTAAAAGACATTTACATTGAAAACTACAGTACTCTGAAAAAAGAGATTGAAGAGGATATCAGAAAATGAAAAGATATCCCTGCTCTTAGGCAGAACCAATATAATGAAAATGGCTATACTTTCAAATCTCTTATAGAGACTTAATGCAATCCTGATGAAAATAATTGTTTACCTCAGAGAACTAGAGAAAACATTCCTAAAATTTATATGGAACTGGAAGAAAACTAGAACAGAAAAAGCAATTCTGGACAACAAAGGCAAGGCAGGGAGAATCAAAATCCCTGACATATACTATAAAGCTACCATGATAAAAACAGATGGTACTGGCAAAAGAACAGACCTGAGGATCAATGGATCAGAAGAGAAGATGCAGAAACAACTCCAAGAACACTCAGCTACCTTATCTTTGACAATGGTCCAAACACCTACACTGGAATAAAGATAGCCTCTTTAATAAATGGTGGTGAGAAAACTGGCTTTGTAAATGCCGAAGATTAAACCCAGACACTCATCTTTCATCGTGCACTAAACTAAAATCAAAATGAATCAAAGATCTAAATATTAAAGTGAAACATTTAATTTGCTGGAGGATATAATATATAAAATTATTGAAGACATAGGTGTAGGCAAAGACTTTATGAACAAAACCCTGATCACACAGGGAATATTACAAAGAATCAACAACTGGGATCACATCATTTTAAAAAATTTTGCACAGCAGAAGAAACTGCCAACAGAGTGAAGAGACAACATACACAATGGGAAAAAATTTTTTTACCAACCATTCTTCAGACAAAGGACAAATATCTAGAATATATGAAGAACACCAAAAAATCAGACCCCAAATTTAAAGACCTAACTCAAAAATGGGCATCTGGAATGAATAGATACTTCTCAGATGAAGAAGTACAAACAGCAAATACATATATGAAAAAAATGTTCAATATCACTGCTCATTTGAGAAATACAAATTAAAACAACAATCAGATTCCATCTCACTTCTGAATGAATGCCTATCAATAAGAATTCAACCAATAATAAATATGGGCAAAGCTGTGGGGAAAAAGAAATGCTTCTCCACTGTAGATGAGTGTAAATTGGTACAACCAGTATGGAAATCAGTTTGGAGATTCCTCAAAAGACTAAGACTAGCGGTTCTGTTTGACCTAGCTATTCCCCTTATAGGTATCTTCCCAAAAGAGTTAAAAGCATCATACCACAGCGATATATGTGCACCCATATTTATAGCAGCAAAATTTACAGTAATGAAAACTTAGAAGCAGCCCATATGCCCATGGACAGATTAATGGATAAAGAGAATGTGGTTTTTATATACAATGGATAACTACACTACCAAAAAGAAGGATAAAGGAGACATTTTTAAGTAAATGGATGAACCCTGAGAACATAATTTTAAGTGAAGTTAATCAAACACACATGTTTAAATATTGCATTGCTTCTCTTGTGTGAGAAAGCCGAAGGCTAAAAAGGAGCAAAAAGGAGGACAAATTTGGGGAAGTAGGAAGAACTTTTTCAAATGGGAAGGGGAAAAAGAGGGAGGGAGGGGGAAGGGAAAGAAGGAAAGGGGGATAAAAAAGAAGGGTGGAAGGAAAACAAGAAAAACAAAGTAAATTGGGAAGGGAAGAAGTGTTGAAGAGGAATGGAAAAAAAAAGAATTAAGATATATTAGGTACAGGTACAAATTCCCTATGATGAATGTGATCATTATGTATGGCAAACATGTACCAATAAAAATTAATTAAAAAAGAAAAGTTGGTCAGTAAGTATGGCAAATAGCAAAAGATTAAGCAATATTGAACTAGCTAATACACTAAGGAAATCAAGTCAGCAGTCAACTAACAAAGTCTTCTATAATGCTAAAGGGATCCTAAACAAACGAAGGAATTAACATGTTCAAAAATTAGTTCCAGAGGTAATGTGTACCCCAATCATATATCATTGAATTAATGCATATTGAAATGTTTTTGAGACTCAAACAGGGAGTGATAAAGTGATAAAGAATTTTTGCCAAGAAGAAAAATATTACATTAAAGAACTGAAGTGTTATTCAATCTTCCAAAACTTTATTCCAAGCAACATAAGCTAAAAAAGGAAAAGCTTAATTTATTAACAAAGGAAGACCAGGTACTACCACTTAAGATATTATCAAATGCACACTGCTCTGAAAATAAGCCTCAGCCCCACATGTTTCTAACTGCCTGTTTTTAAAAATTACATACTAGAATATTTTAATTTTATGGTTAAATATAAACTGAATAGTTGTGAAACTGCACCACAACAAAATTCTTCTCTAAAGAATAGAATCTCTGTTCTTTTTGTGATCCAGAAAAATGAGAGAAAAAAAAAAAAAAACATCAAAAGAATTTGCAAAGTAAAACCATCAGTACAGCATTTTTCATACATTTATTGTGGTATTTACTTGGCATTTTAAATATTTTCTATTGGTGTGACATACTCATTTGGGACACATGGGTTATTTTACTATTTACACATAATGGAATAGTTAGGCAATTATATTTCACGCATAAGCATGTGAAAATTAATCTAGTCTTTTAAATAAGTGTACACTTTTCTATAAATTCTGCTTCTACTTTCTAATTTCCAGTCCTGTACTTTACGTAGACTTCAAATCCCTTTTCTCCATATTTTATAGACTTAAATAAATATAAATATTTCTCTATGTCTTCCAAAGTAGAGAACCTATTTTTCTTTTTTGTTATTCTTAGACAAAAGCGTATTGATTTATTTACAATCACTTTTTGTGTGTGTGTGGGTACCGGGGGTCAAACTCAGGACCTCGCACGCCAGCAGGCAACCATGCTGCTGAGCCATATCACCGGCCCTTTTTTCGTATGTGGGTACTGGGAGTTGAACTCAGGACCTTGCGCTTGCCAGACAGGCGTTTATGCCACTGAGCCATCACACCGGCCCTACAATTACTTTTTGAAATCAATGTTCTTGAAAATAATTTAATAATGAGCCACTTTCATTCTGTATTTACCTTAAATGACCTTATCAAATTTTGTTCCTTAGCCTGCAATATCTGCTTCATTAGGACTTGAATGATACCAAATTTAACATTTGTCAAAAAATGTTCTCCATGTTATTGCAATATTACTAATAAGGTTTAATTTTCTTTCATTCTTTTCACTAATGATTTGGCTGTAGAAGACCATCATTTGAAAACACATAGAAAAACAGAGATGCCACCTAAGTCAGTCTTTAAGCCATTAATACACAAACACAGCAGAATTTTTCAGATTAGCTGCTACATTTAAAAGATACTGAGACTTAGAGCTGGCAAGTTTTAATTGCCATAAAAACAGTGGAAACTGGGACTTAAGCTTTGTTCCAAATTTCAAAAGGTGGACCTGTTATTCTCCTTCTTAAGCTTGCTTTAAATCATCTCAAAAGTCAAATTCAAGTTCATTGCCATGGCATAAAGACCCACCACACATGGTTCCCGCCTACTGCATTTCCCATCGGTCTGTTTCAGCACTGGGGGACATGAAGAGTTCAGGAATTTCCTGTTTGTGGTTTCCTTCACAGCCAAATTCTCCACATCTCTACCCTTGTTCTCTTTCTTCTCTGCTTGAAGAATTCTTTTCTCTCTCATTCTGCAGGAACACTTGCTGATTCTTCCCTGCTGAAGTATGCATCCCTCTTGATATTCTCATGGTTTTAATAAATATTTCTGTCCTGGCAATGACTATAATGTCTCATTATAGTCATCTGTCCCTATGCCTTTCTTCCCATAAATTACAAGCATGCTGGGAAAAAGGACATTGTCAGGGACCACAAATTATAAAATGATTCTAGGGGACATCCAAGACCATCCTTGTCCTGCCCTTTGAGCCAGAATGGACTGCAGAAACTCCTTGCTCTTTTCTGGTCACAGCTGAAAGCCCTAGGGCTAGTGACTGCTTTGGCACTCACAGGGCATGATAGGACCTGCTGAGGACAATAAGGCACCTGGAGGAAACTACAGCTTCCTTGTTGCCCCTGTCTTATACTTGCAAGAATGATTTGTTCTTACTAGCCCATCTTAATCACCCTTACCGTTCCTGGAAACACTCACTGCCCTTCACCCATTGTCCTTGACACAGATGCAGTGAATAAATACCAAGTTTCTGGCTGCCTCCTGGCCTGTTGTTCCCCGCAAACAACAGGTCATCCAAGATCCCTGCTACACTGCTATTTCATCTCTTGCTCCTTCTTCTCCCTGTGTGCTGTAACACTTGGCAGGAGATTGGAACCCACTGCAGGGATCTCCAATAGGACATACTTTTATATTCCTTATATCCCCCTGAGAATAGTTTATAATTGGAAGGAGATTGCTTTCTAGTTTCATGTAGGCAAAACCCAAATATAAGAATGAGGAAAAACATATTATTTTAATTAGAAAACAAAGCAGTGAGTCATATTGATTTTGTTAAAAAAATATATATATATATATATTGAACTCTATATCTTGCATGGCAAGATAATATACTCTTCACTTGAAATATAAAACAGACAAAATGTTTGCTCTATTTCACATAGGAAAATATTAATAAATAAGCCTTAAAGGTAGGATGGGGCCAAGGTGGTAAAGAGCTAGAGGGATTAAACATTAAGGAAAGAAATGGAGAGTTATTTTATTGCTGCTTTGGAAAGGATGTGTCAAAGTGAAAGTGATATTTGAGCTAAGGTATTGAATGAAAGGGTATGCACTAGATTACAAGGAAGAAATATTTCAAGTATTAGAGCATGAGTTACTTGATGTGTTAAAAATGGAGGAAAAGAGAGAAATCTAAAACATATTTCAAAGAAGCAATTTTCTTGTGTCTAAAGTCAACTCTAAACATCCTCTCCTGGATATTAAATAGTAATCATTTCACTCCATTACTGGCAGTAAATGGAGAGGGATTGAGAGAATCTATGTGGAAGGATTTTAAATTCACTTTTGGACATAAATGGTGTCATGTTTTGTGTCCTACAGTCAATGTAAATTAAATATTTCTGAAAAGAAGACAACATAAGTAAAGCGTCCAAGTGGATATAAAGAAAGAAGGGTAGAGGGAAAGTGAAAGATGACTTTAGGGACACTTGTCTGTGAGAATTAAGACTTGAGGAGGAATTTTCAATTAAAAAAACAACAAAGAACAGACAGAGGAAAAGGAAAATAACAAATCTAGAATGTCATAGAGAACTAGCTGAACTGAGACAGCTAAGCTAGTCCTTTGTGCTGTGGGGAATGGTGAGTTACAAAATACACCAGTGTTCAAGACCATAAAATTAGGGTAAATCACTAGGTAATGAGAGGTTAAAAATTAGCTAAGCTTTCAAACACTATGTTTTCAGTGGAGATACCAAAAAGCCACAGCCAAGCAAAACAAGATCTAAATTTTACCAAAAAAATTTAATTAAGAAAAAGAAGAGAAAAACAAGATCATCAAAATAAAATCCACTGAGGCAAGGGAGAATTCAGCCCTGATCCAAATGTCAATTACGGGGCCGGTGAGATGGCTTAGCGGCATAAGCGCCTGCCTGGCAAGCGCGAGGGCCCGAGTTCGACTCCCGGAACCCACATACGAAAAAGGGGCCGGTGATATCGCTCAGCAGCACAGGCGCCTGCTGGTGCGCGAGGTCCTGAGGTCGACCCCCGGTACCCACAAAAAAAAAAAAAAAGTCAATTACGAACTTTCTCATACATAAAGGGCAAATTCCAGGTGTTAAGTGGAAAAACGGATGCGTAGAATAGTGTGAAAGTCACTGGTAGTTACCTTTATTAACATAGTAGAAAATAGACCCTGAGGCAGACACTTAAGGTGATAAACACAAGTAGCATAAAGAGGCATGATAAAGGACAGCACAGGCTCAATGAAAATGCCACCTCTACAAGTGATGACATCAAGGGATGAGGCCCCTGCCTGTCTTGTAGATACCATAGTAGCTGGGATTTCTGTTCCCTGTATGCTGACACCTTGTGCTCTAGCATAAGAATAGAGTCTCCTTCCTGTTCTGCAGTGCTCCTGTTTGATTCTTCTGTAGAAAGCACAAGAATTCATGAAGATAGGAACCCACGAATCCTGGTAACCCAGGGTTCTCCTGTCACTCTCTACCTTGTGGTGCTGTCTCCTTACTCTGACTCTGGGGTTGGTTATGTGACTTGCCTTGGCCAATGGGACAGTAATAAATTTGACTCATACAGAGGCTTGAACAAGCACTCGTCTGCCTCTGTCTTTATCTTTTTCTTCAGTCTAGCCTGCTCGAGGGTGACAGATGGGGAACAGAATCACAGAGCTCGGAAATTCCAGTTATCATCCGGTAAGTGAGAGAACCCAACCAAGATCAACATAGATACAGTTTCCATCTGTAGTTCAGCACAGGTGTTTAAGGTAATGTGAGACTCCGATGCCCAGCTCAGGCCAGCAGAACCGGCTAACTAACTTCTAGGTTCATGAAAAAATATGTTATTGCATGCTAGTGAGGTTTGTAGTTTTCTTTTCCTACACAGAATTATTATTTTTAATTAAGTTTATTGGTACTTTTTTATTTAAAGAGAAAAAAACAATACATTAAAAACAATGTATCGAGGGCCGGTGAGACGGCTCAGCAGCGTAAGCGCCTGCCTGGCAAGCATGAGGACCTGAGTTCGATTCCCGGTACCCACAAAAAATAAAATAAACTAAAAACAATGTATTGGTACATTTTAGATATCCATAATGATCATATTCATCATAGGGAATTTGAACTCGTATATGATACATTTTGACTCCTCTTTTTTCCATTCCCCCTCCTCCCCTCAACCCATATTCTCCTCCCTATTTACAAACCTTTGTTTGCATTTCACCCCCATTTTTTTCTTTTTCCTTACTTCCTTTATTTTTGTTTAAAAATCACTGTTATAAATATAATAGAAAAAAAGATACTTTCTGTAAAGGCATATGTTACTTGTTTAATTGTGTCTCCAAAATTATATGTTGAAGTTCTAATCCCAGTACCTGTGGATGTGACCTTATTTGGAAATAGGAACTTTGCAGATTTAATCAATTTAAAATGGGTTCCTTAAAAGGAGCTTTGATCCAATATAACCGGCACCCTGAGAGGAAATGAAGAAGTGATGTAAGAAAATGCCTTGTGAAGACTGAGGCAGAGATCGGAATGCTGTGTCTACAAATCAGGGGATACTAAGAATTTCCAGCTACCACCAGTGCTAACAAACAAATATCAAACAGCTTCTCCCTCAGCCTCCAGTAGGAACCAACATGACCAACTCCTAGATCTCAGACTTCCAGCCCCTGCAACTACAAAAGAATAAATTTCTGTTTCTTCAGTTCACCTACTGTGTGGGAATTTGTTATGGCAGTGATAACAAATTAAAACCATGTATGATAAAAAGTCAATAGTTTTAGAAAACCCAAGGCTTTTATAAGAAAAGGATGAAATAGAGACATAATACTTGCCTAAGGTCCAGGAATTTGTATACATCATTATAAAAAAAGAATATATTTGACATTAGCAGGAAGGACTTTACTTCCTATAACTGGGAATATAAATGCAACATATCTTGTATGAAAATTCAAAACATGCTCAGAATTGAGAATAGCCAGAAATTTCCATTCATACAACACTATTTTCACCTTATTTTTATCTCTATACTTCCATCTTTCTCATCTTGATTTATTCCATTTTATTTACATTTTTTCCATTTCTTCACAAGAATTCTTTCGCAAAATCTGAGCTAGATGCCACATTTAATTGCCATAACATCTTGTGTACTTGCTGCATTGAAAATTTCATTTGTCTATTTTCCCTAATTATGCTCTAAACTCTGTGAAGTTGAGACTATGTTTATTTACTTACAGCTTTTAGTACGATGCTTCATACTGGAGAAGTCCTCATTGAATGAATATATTATGTTGTATTTTATTATTTTATAATTAAATAACACCAGAGCTTTGCTTAGGAAACCTCTAGCCTTACACTTGTGTTGTTGTTTCCAAGTGGGTCAGCAATCTATTAGATTGGAAATATGACAGGCAGTAACCCTTGGATATTTCACTTAACTAGTAATCGTAACTTGTTTTTGGTTGAGCTTTGACAGTCTACTATTTGAATCTCCTACTGACAATCTTTCATAAACAACCGTCACTTGTGAATACAGCAGTCATTAAAAGAAATGTTTTCTAGCGAGGCATATCTAGTTTCAGTCTTTGACTTGGTGACTTACAAGCCATGTAAGCATAGCAAATTACTTAAGCAGTCTTACTGTCATTTTCATGTTAGAAATAATACTTAATTCATAGTTATCAAAGGTGAATAAGATATACAAAGCAATAAGAACAGTGTGTTACACTTAAGAAAAAAGATAACCTCTATTATTTTGATAATCACCAAAAGAGAATTCACCTTCATAGAAGCGCTCTCAGCACAACTGAACTTGAAAGAGGACATATTATGCTGAATGTAAAAGTAAAGGCTTAGAATAAAATTATGCATGAGTCTTGACACATTAACATGTAAAGGGTGCTATGAGAAAACACCACTGAATGACTTAAACAACAGAAATTTCTTTGTCACTGTTCTGGAAGCTAGACTTACAAGATTAAGGAGTTAGCAGGGTTGGTTTATGTTGGAGCCTCTCTCTGTGTCTTAGAGATGTCCATCTTCTTGTGTCTGCACACAGTCTTTCCTTAGTGTGTATGCGAGAATCTCTTACAAGGACACACTCAAATTGGATGAATCCTACCCATACTAGCTCATTTTACAACACCCCGTCTTGTCCATTTATGCTGCTATAACAGGATATCCAAATATGGGTAATTTGTAAGAAAAACTTATTTTTTAAATGTTCTGAAAGCTGGGAAGTCCAAGGTCAGGCAATGACAGCTTTGACATCTGGTGAGGCACTGTTCTTAATTGGCGGTGACTTGTTAATGTTTAATCCTCATGGGGCAGAAGGCAGGAGAGAGAGAGCAAGAGAAAGAAAGCAGTTTTCTTTTTTCTTTTTTTGGTACCAGTAATTGAACTCATGACTTCATGCTTGCCAGGCAGGCACTGTGCCGCTGAGCTATATCCCCGGCAGAAAGCAGCTTTCTGATCCCTCTTTCATAATGGAATTAATCTGTTCATGAAGTCATAGCCCCATGACCTTATCACTTTCCAAAAATCTGCACTTTGTAATACTGTCACAATTAGGATTAAGTTTCAACACATCAAGTTTGGATGGTATACAACTTTCAGAGCACAGCACATCCAAATTCCAGATTCCTATTGTCAGAACAAAGCAATGTTTATTAACATTCAATTTCACGTTTAGTTTATCATCCCAACCATTTGGTTTTAAATTTAAAAATAGAAGCTCTTAATCTGTCACCTATTTTAAAACCTGATGGGTAGCATGACTTTCATTTTTGAACAAGATTCAGCTCTAATATTCCACTTTACAATGACTTTTGACAAAAAGTTATGTAACTGTTGTTAGAATATTATCACTATATTTATGTGTCCCGATGGAAATGGAGCCTTTCTCTTTCCTTTCTATTTCCATCACATTTTATTTTTGTCCTTCAATACTGTGCGTGTCACAATATCTGAAACAGGCACTCAGGTCCCTAAGGGCCTACTGCTTGCTCAGTTCAATAGAATGTCTTTCTCTCACTCCCCTAAGACATTGCAAAGACTGTTTCTTTTTGGCAGTGAGAACTAGATGCACATATAGATTGTGAATGTTACTAACCCTGCTGCGTTTCAACATTTTAAAATCTAAGTAACCTAACCTACATTCTTAGTTGACCAAAACATATAACTGTCAATTGCTTTCTAAGTATTTTGAACTAAAGTGTATTTCTAGTAAAATTGAGACCTGGTGGTTAATCCCAAAAGGTTAGAAAGTATCATAATAAGGATTATTTCCCAACTTCTTGTGTCCTTATGGTCAAGTTGGCCAAACCTTGTCATGTAGATTCAATCCAATAAAATGACTTGAATGTTTACTGCCTCCTGACTCAAAGAATGTATCACAAGGGAAAATGACTCAAAAAAAATTTTATTGCATAAAAAATTAAATAAAACCACACGCCCAACATAGGATGGATCACTATTATCACCTTATATTACCATGACAATAGTTATCAGAAGCATGTAAATAATTGTTACCTAGGAAATCATCTTTTCTAGGTAAGAGTAAAACTTAGTATGTGGAAAAAATTTGATATACAGGATACAGCTTTTCCTGAAATAAATTTACTTCTTTGAATTTAATTTGCACATTTAATAGAAAAGTCTTGAAAAGTTGAAAAAGTAGACTGAAATTTTAGATATGTTGTGTGGTAATTGTTGTTTTCACACTATTTTATTTGATATTTACTGTTACCAGTGAAGAGGCATCACAGTAACTTTATGGGTAACTGTCACTCAGGGTACTCAGGAAATTTTCATCAAATCTAATATTTCTAATTTCTAGACAATTACATAAATATTGTAGAGAAAAGAATTTAGACATTTGGGGGAAATTAAACTTTTTTTTAATTCTGCCTTTCTCATGCAGAAATCAATTTTCTTTGAGTTAAAAATGTGCATATGAAAATGAAGCTATAAATAAATTAGATCATTTTTATCCTTTAATATTTTTATTATGATAAACCTTTCTAGCACAAAGCTTTCTAAACAAAAATGTCAAACTGCCTAAATGAATATACGTGGTTAAATTATATAAATATTTACAGTATGTGTATGCTTACAAAAAATTTCCTTTGAAACAAAACTTCAAGAAGCACTTCTGATAATCAACTATCTAGTTAGTTTTATCTAATTAGTTTTAAAAATTATTAATAACGATAGTCTATTTTTCTTACTACAAAAATAGTTTTTAAATAGATAAAAATGAAAAACCCAAAAATAAATATTGAAGAGGCCATAGGGAAAAAATGAATAAAGAAAAGGCAAATGGATGAATTTTCAAAAGCAAATAAAAATATACTCTATGAAATCTTATAATTAAAAAACACAAGTAAAAACATTAACAATTTTTATATTTTTGATGAAGTCAAATTGTTGAGTATGCAGGAAAAATATGAATTGCTTTAACTTCAAGTGTGAACTCAAGTACATAAAAAATTTAAAACACACATTCTTTTTATTCTGGGATCTCCACTGTTAAGAATTTATCTGTAAACAGGTACATAAAATGTTCACTAAAGGTTGCTTTTAATAGAAAATTATAGAATATTTTTATATATTTAAAAATAAGAAAATACAGAATAACCCTTGAATGCAGAAATTTAGGAAAAATCAGTTTTGACATAAATGATAAATGTTACTGCTTTTATTTTCCAAAACACACAATAAATGAATTTTTAAAAAAATGATATGATTTCTATAATCCCTTCACATTAAGTGAGAAAAATATCTCTTACAGAAGAAAAGAGGTTTTAACCTTAGAAAATATCCTTTTCTTTCTTTTTAGATATATAATAGAGCTTCTGTACAAGTGGGTCATGTTTTTGCATTACAAAAGATGAAAAAAAAAACATGAAAAATTCACAGCAGAATAAAATACACTTGCTTTGATCTTGCTACACTGAGAAAGGGTCAGAACGAACATAAGTTCCCATTCATCATATATTTACGATAATGGCATTAATCAAGATAACGCCATGTCTCCTGTCCTGAAAGTTACGGATCAGGAAACATACGGAAATAGTTTCAGAGCAGTACATATTTTCCTCAGATCTTCTGCATCCAAAATCAAAACACCCCCATGTCCAATACACCTCATATTTTTCCGGCCCAACATCTCCATTTGTGTTTCCCAGAACTGTAGTTAAAGTGAAATATTAGCTCATGTTGGATGATGTTTAAGAGCACCCCATGAAATATTCTGGCAGCAGCAGACCTTTTAAGACAGTGTGGGGAATCATATCATCTACCCTTGGGGAAAAAGTCAGCTCCAACCACTGCAGACGGCTTGTGATTCCATACCTTAAAAATGTTTTTACTTACCAACAGCATCCATCTGAGGTCCCTGCATAGCAGAGCGGGATTGGCATCCACTCTTCATGGGAATTATCAGATTGAATGAAATAAATAGTATTTAAAATAAAATGACAGGACAACCTCTACATCTACATGTTACTATACACAACTTATTATCAGCTCCACCACATTACAATATTCCTCGTGAATTAAAATATTACAGACTGAACAATTCCCCTAGTACAACCTCATCACTAGCTTCTCATTTGAGTAGTTTGTATATTATTTCTCACAGCATAGAGAAACAACAGCAGTTTATCTATTAGCTTTATACTTTCCCGACTATTTCATTTCTATATAAGCACATTCTCATGAACACCACCAATCTAGAAAGATCATCTCCAAAACTCAAATGTAGAGCTGTGTAGGCATGATCTCTCTTTCATCATCACAACTGATGAGTTGGTTAGACAAAGTTACTTGATTGGGCTGGTTGTTCAATAATCTGTGGTGAAATCAATTTTAACCAATTGAAAAGATCTTAATCTGAAAGTAGTTATTAGTATTAGAGTTTAAAGCTAAATTTTATGCTTTTGTTTCTGTATTAGTTAGGGTGTTAAAATATGTCTAAGAATCCTTAATATATATTCATCTTCACTGTCTCGACTATTTTTAATTTTTTTAGTATTAAACGACAATATAGTGTCACCTGTTTATATTACTATAGATGTATACAATGTTGAATGATTAAATCAATCTACGTAACATATTTACAACCACAAAAATTTATGATTGTTAATAGTTAGAACCATAGCTCAAATTTACTCTCTTAGCAATTATTGAAATGGAATATATATTGTTATTAACTATAGTCACTTGTACAGTAGATCCCCCAACTTAAGCTTTGCATTTATTGACTAATATCTCTTACTTCCACCCCATCTTCCACCCTCTAGTAACCATTATTTTGCTGATTGCTTCTATAACTATGATTGTTTTATATTCTACATATAAATGTGAACATGCCATGTTTGATTTTCTGTGCTTTGCTTAACTTACCATAATAACTTTCAGGTACATTGATATCATAAATGAAAGAATTTCCTTCTTTTTGAAAACTAAGTAATATTCCATTGTGTACACATATCACATTTTCTTCATCCATCCATCTGTTGATGGACATTTAGTTTGATTTTATACCTTGGCTACTTTGAATAACGATTCAATGAACATTGGAGTCTTGATATCTCTTTGACAAATTAATTTCACATTCTCGGGATGTATAATTAGAAATGGAATCGGCGTGATGGATCATATGATAATTCTATAATGGCTGTAGTCATTTACATTTCCACCAACAGTCTACAAAGGATCTAGTTTCTTTCTAAAATCGTATCAACATTTGTTACTTTATGATGACTTTTTGACAATAACCATTCTAGTAGATGTGAGGTGATCTCATTGTGGTTTCAATTTGCATTTCCCTGATGACTAAATGTAGAGAATTTTTTTATATACCCACTGGCCATTTGTATGTCTTCTTTTGAGAAATGTCTATGTGGGTTCTTTGTTCATTGTTAAATCAGGGTGTTTTTTTCTTGCAAAGCTATAGTAACCAAAACAGTATGACTTGTGCATAGCAACAAAGATGATTGCCACTGAAGAAAGGATCCAGAAACAAACTCACATATTTATGATTAATTGAGTTTCAACAAAAGTGCCAAACACACATAGGAGGAAAAGGACAGTTTTGAATAACGTTGAGAAACAAGATATATTCACATACAGAGGAACAAAACCAAACAAATGGGATCATGTGAAATTAAAAAGCTTCTGCAAAGCAAAGGAAACAACCAATAGAGTGAAGAGACAGTATACAGAATGGGAAAAAATTTGCCAGCTATTCTTCACACCAAGGACTAATATCTAAAATTTATAAAGAACTAAAAAAAATTGGATCACCCAAAATTAAAGACCCAATTTAAAAAAGAGGAAATGATATGAATAGTCATTTTTCAGAAGTACAAATGACTGATCAATGCATGAAAAAATGTTCAACATCTCTGGCCTTAGAAAAATGAAAAGCAAAACAATACTGATCTTACTCCATAAAGAATGACTGTCATCAAAAAACCAATTAGTAACAAGTGCTAGCAAGGCTGTGAGGGAAAAAGAACTGTTCTACATTGTTGGTGGGAATGTGATCTAGTGTACCCATTTGGAAACCCATATGGAGAGTCCTCAAAAAACTGAAAATAGAAATTCCACTCAATCCAGTTATTCCCCTTCTAACTATCATCTCAAAAATGTTAAAGACAGGATGTTACAGTGATACATGCGTTCTCATACTTATAGCAGCACAATCATAATGCTAAATCTTGGATGTGGCCTATATGTTTGTGAACAGATGAATGGATGAAGAAAATGTAGTATGTATATGCAAGAGAACTACTTTGCCCTAAAAATGGATATGCGTGAGTCATGTGTAGGAAAATAAATATACCTTGAGACCATAGTGTTAGCTGAAACAAATCAGACATACAAGCTTACATATCACACGACTTCTTTTATATGAGAAGACCAAAATATAAATAAAGACCAAAATAAAGTATAGACAATAGGAATTAGGGAGACAGATCTTTTGCAAAAGAGATGACCAAGAGATGAGGGGGATGAAAACAGGAATAAAGATGTGTTATGTACATGAAACAGCTCCACAAAAGGAATGTAACAGTTATGTAATGCAAACATGTACAGTACTAGTAAAAAAATAAAAATGGAACAAAAACCTGTACTCATATCTCACATCATTTATAAAGACCAATTCACAATAGATTAGAGATAATCATGGCGTCTGAAATTCTAAGACTTCTAAAAGAAAACACAGGGAAAATTTTCTCTAGATTCATATGGGCATTGATTTTTTAAAAAAATATTTGACCCCAAAGCATAAGCAATAAACTAAAAACAGACAAATAAGTTTGCAACAAGTTGAAATGCTTCCGTATGACAAAGGGTAAAATTAAGAGTGAAAAGACAACCTATATATGGGCAAATATACAGGAAATATATAAGAAATTCAAGGGATTTAGTAACAAGATAACAAACAGCCTAAATCAAATGATTGCTGGATATTTTCAGCAGTACAAGTATGTTTGAGTTTCCACTGGCCAAGAATGGACTTTCATGTTAACTGACTTGGGCTTATTCTTACTTCTACAACTATTCACCCACGCAAATTATGGACAGAATGGTTAGTCTCCTACAAGCCCTTATTATTGCACCATGGGAAAATCTACCTTTAATTATTCTCAAGAAGGGGAAAAATAATGAGTGACATGATAAGATAAGATCAAACAAAGGTAGAAGTGAAGCTAAGTTTAGGAATAATATGTGCCTTTCTCTGTTTTATCTCTTCATTTTGAATTCACTCCTTGTATATTCAGATAGTCTTCTCAAGACTGAAGAAATGTATCATAAATCACTACAGATACACAGTACAAAAGTTACAACCCAAAAGAGGGCTAAACCATTCCCTACCAACTCAAAAGAGAGGAATCCATCGGAGTGTCTCTAATCCAGCGGTAGAAAATGTCCATCTGTGTAAACTTTCCAAGGAGATGGGAGTGATTGGGACTCATAAATAGCCCCGCATAAGTCCTAAAACGACTCTGTGTCTAATGGGGCATCTTCTTCCTCCAGAATAAAGCCACAGAAAGAAGTGCTAGGTTAAGGAAATTTCAGGGTTTTCTTTCTTGTTTTGTTTTGTTTTGTTTTCTTCCTTGGATTTTTTTCACCTGAAAATTAGGTATAACAGTATTTGTTCTATAAAGTTTCTTAAATAGTGTAATATATGTAGTCATTAATGCAATCCTTTGCCAGTAAGGTGGAGTCAATAAACAGAGACAATCATGAGAAAATCATTTTCAGAAGACCAAGGCTTCGCTACATAAGATAGGGTGTAAATACAGGCAGCTCCTGACCTACAACAGTTCAACTTATGACTTTTAGCTTACAGTGCTGCAAGAACAAACATAAATTCTGTTTTTCACTCTCAGTACAGTATTTAGTAAATTACATAATGTATTCAACACTACACTATAAAACAGGCTTCATAATTATAAGTCACTATAACTATTCTGATCACATTTACAGTAGGCTAGGCTAAATTATGATATTCTATAAGTTGTTTTTAACATTTCCAACTTCTGATAATTTCAAATTGCCATGGGATACGACCCATTGTAAGAAGAGCATCTGCTCAAGTTATTGCCTAAAGATACATTATCTGAATTCCATCATAAAATACGCAAATTTCTCAGTCTTCACTATTTTGATTTGCTCAGAAACTTTTTTTATTCCATTCCTGAAATTTAATTTTCAATAATAATGGCATAATTGATTATGTTTCTGATGACATATTGGTTTTAATTTCAGTGGTTTATTTAACAAAATTTAAAATCTCTTAGGCATTGGGCAAATACTACATTTTTGAGAATGTAGTTAAAATATACAGAAGAGAAACTACATTTTAACATTAAGTATTAAATAAAAAGCTAATGCAATAGTATGTTTGATAAGAATAGAAAACTTCAATTGACAAATCATTTCAATAAGGTCAGAAATTAGTTGTTTGGTTATTAATAAGGAAAACTTTCCTTAAACACATGTAATATTTTGGCTACAACTAACCGTTTCTCACTATACACTAGGAAATCATTTTTAAAAATTATAAAAATAACACCTTCCTTAAGTGAGCATAACCTATATACATATTCTCATGTTTTTACTTCTCTGAAGTCCTATAGTTGGGGGTATTGGGTATTATTGTTTTTCCATTTTAATATTTAGCATCTGGGGCACAAAAAGATCCAGTAACTTGTCCACATCATATAAACTTGTTTACACTAGAGCTTGTGTTTGAACCCAGCTCTATCTGGCTCTAAAGTCTGTCCCACTAACTACTATAAAATACTGAGCAAGGACTTATAGATCAAAAGCCCTGGGGCTTGCACATCTGTGCCCTTCTGTAGCATCGTTCCTGTAACCCATTCTGACTACCTCTCAGTCCAAATCATTCTGGCTTCAGGGAAGGTAATTAAGAGTTATGGCTTCAAGGGACTTCCTGCTAGGTCACCAGCTGGATTTCCACGTGTTAACAAAGATAATGTGAAATGTAAATACACAATATAATTAGGCAAAAATGGGTGTTTAGGAGCAAAAGGGCCCATTTGCTATGAACATGCACAGTGACAAGCAATTAACCATGCAGGATGTCCTGACACTGTTATACCACACCATATCAGACACATGTCATTGCTTATAAAATTGTCACTTGTTACATTTTTTAAAGCTGTCATTGCTTTTTAAATCAAAGAAGAGTAGTATGGCTGTAATGTGCAGCACTTCAGGATGGCCCTTCTGCTTGTAAATTTCCTATGTATTCTATCTCTTATTTTCTTGCACTATTAGCTGGTCATTCTTTTCCTACTTTCCCAGCAAAGTGAGGTATGACCAACATGTTTTACGAAGCTCTCTGTGATATAACTGATATTGCATGAGATCCACATTTAGGAAGTGTTGGAAGGACTGGAAGATACCTTGAAGATTTTTCAGATCTTCTCATATATATTAAAATACAAATAGGCATCCACAAAAATATACAAAAACTTTGCCAGCTACTCTTCAGACAGAGGATTAATATATAGGTTATGTAAAGAACTCACAAAAATTAGACCCCCCAAAATAAGATACCCAATCAAAAATGAGCATTTGTAATGAATATATATTTTTCAAAAGAAGAAGTGCAAATGTCCAATAGATACATGAAAAAAACTGTCCAGCATTTTGGCTGACGCAATTCAAAAAAAACATTGAGATTTCATGTTATTCCAGGATGATTGGCTATCATCAAGAATTCAAGAAACAACAAAGACTGGCAAGGTTGTTGAGAGAAAGAAACACCACTATATTGTTGGTAGGAATATAAACTAGTAATTTTACTATGGAAGACAGTAGGGAGATTTCTTCAAAAAGAAAAAAAATAGAATTTCCATCTGACTTAGCTGTACCTCTTCTGTGTATCTTCTCCTAAAATTTAAAGACATTGTATTACAGTGGTGCATGCATGATGATAAGCAACACAACTCATGATAGTTAAATCTTGAAAGTGGCCTCTATGTTCATGAACAGATGAATTGATAAAGAAATAGTATTATACATACACAGTGGAGTACTACTCAGCCATAACAATAAAATTTGAGACATTTGTAGGAAAACAGATTCACTTTCATCCCATAATAAGTCAGATACATATGGTTAAATACTACAAAGATTATCTTACAGGAGAAACTTAATGTATAAGTGATTTAAAGAGCAAACTTAAAGACAGATGATGGGAAGTTGGTGGAGATCGGAAGGAGACCTCAGGATGTGGGGATGTGGGAGAGAGGGCAGGGAAAGGGAAGTAAAAAGGATCAAGATAGGATATGTATATGTAATAACTCCCCACAAGGAATGTATTTATTATGTATCACAAACATATACTAATTTAAAAAAACTTCAAAGCCATAAAAGATATACAATGTTTTCTAGATGCCTTTGATCCAGAAACACTGCTTCTTATGGCATCTTTCTAAACAAGTGGCTTTTCACACACAGTGAAACACTGGACAGCAGTGTTTTAGGGTTCTCTGTTTCTGCCTCTTCTTCTCTTCCAATTTTCTCACTCTGCCAACAGATTTAACTGTGTGTAATTAATCTGTCTCAATAATTATAAAGCTAACGTTGGTTACATCCCTGTGCGATGGATTCTGTACACGATTTTTTACTTGATTTAGTTCAAAGCAATCCTCTGAGGAGTTGTTATCAAGCCAGGGTTACAGGCAAGGAAATTGAAAATCGCAGCGGTTAGGCAAGGGGCCAAGGTCACCTGATTATTTAATGGGAGAACTCAGGTAGGCACCAGAGTTTATCCCATTGTAATGCCAGAGTTCAAATTCTTAGGCAAAGTTTGTGAAGAAATCCTTCACATTCTGAGAAGAGTTTTCTTTTGGATGCTGATACTGTGACACCAAGCATTTTTATCTTACTCTCTCCATCAATTATTCAGCAATAGAACGACTTATAGACATTCGTTACCACATTGCTAAAGTATGATACTACTGTAATAGAAATGAGTGAGCCCAGGCTCTAAAAATAGATGGCTAACAGTTACATTAAAGCATATTAATTGTAAGTATTAATATGGTGACGTGTGATCTTTCTGTACATGCACATTGACATGTACACTGATCAAATCTAAATCATTATCCATTCTATGTCTAACCCCTTCCCTGTCCCTAGCAAACATTACTCTACTTTCAAGTCAACTTTCTTTTAGCTTCCACATCTGAGAAGAGCACGGGGTTCTTGTCCTTTCCAGTCATCTAGACCATCAGTATTCCTAAAACTTTTAAATTATGTGGTATGATGGCCTCAATATAATGTCCTACAAAGTAAATATATACAGAGAGGTGGGAGAATTTTTCTATCTATGTGTGGAGGTAAAAATAGCAAAAAAAATGTATAAACAAAATAGCAAGGTAATTTTTTGATCTCACTAGGTTTAACCACTTTGGAAACAAATGAAGTTGTTGTTGTTTAATGCAAGTTTTCCATAAAGCTGATTCTAAAATTTCTAGTCATATATTTTCCATGTTGGTTTATGTAAGGTTTTTTTTTTTTTACAATAGTTTAATATCAAACATCAAGAAAGGCCTGAGGTATATCAGTTTACAGTATTTTTTTTTTTTATGGGAGGTAGAGAAACCTAAACACTTTCTTTGGTCTTACTGAACATCTATGTGGGAAAGAGGTATCTGAGTATAATTCAAAGAAATATTCAACAAAGGCGGTATATATCAGCCAAGGGATTTTTTTCAAGATAAAAAATTTTATTAAGTTTTAATATCTCTTCATTTTTCTAATAAACTTATGAGTAGACAGTGAGTTAATTGTATGAAAAAACATCACCATAAATAATTTTGAAAAACCTGTCCAAGGAAAGTTCTAAAATTAAGCACAAAACATTATTTTAGCCTTACTACTAATAAACTAAATATAAGCTTTATAAGGGCAGAAATTTTTCTTTTGTTTTTGTACGTTTCATTAACTGAAATCCTTCCATAAATGTTAGAAGAAATTGAGTATTCAAGATCGAAATAACAAACTTAGAGAAAAATATAAAAATTGTGGATGAATAATATTGGTTATGAAAACAGTTGTATAGAAATACGTACTTAGGAGTTCTGAGGACAGAGACGCTTGGCTCAGGGGTTCTCATAAAGCTGTTCCTTATTCTGAGGAGGTGAATCCAGAACCCATCACAGGCACTAAAATCTACACATGCTAAAGTCCTTCCACACAATAGTGTAGCATTTGTGTGTAACATACACACATCTTCCTGAATACTTCAAATCATCTCTAGATTACTTATAATAGCTAGGATATTGTAACAGTATGTAGTTGTTATACTGTGTTGCTTAGGGAATAATGACAAGAAAATTAGTCTGTACATGTTCAGCATGGACACTTTTTTTTCTTAAATAGTTCATCAGAGGTTGGTTGAAGATATAGATGCAGAACTCAAACATGGGAGGCAGAGCTCCACCTAGGGCCATCAGCAGACCTATAGGATTAGAAACTCTGAAGGTGGGGACAAGCAAGTTACTGTTAACAATGTAACAGGGAAAAGTGGTGCCCAACGCTGGACAACCATTGCCTACTCAGACCATAACCATCTATATCCTTGGGGCTTATGCTTTTGGCAGGAAGTACGGGAATCTGAATCAGCCTTAGAAAGTGTCAGATGTCATCAGCTAAAGCAAGGGTCTGTGGTTGTTATCAGACCTCACTCCACAATGAAATCAATCATGTTAATCAAAATTTGACCTGGAAACCTTATCAATTAATGATGCTGAACTTCTGATTTGGATACAGACCAAGTTTCTTAGTATTGATCAATCTACTGCTAAGCACTTGGTCTGTTTCTCTGGAGAAAGTTTTCCACAGAGATATTCAATGTGCAGTGTGGGCATGCACTCAGAACATTGAGTTAAGCAATCTTTTATTCCAGTTTACATTTGCTAAAATTGTTCACCACGTGCACTTTACTTTTTCATCTATTTACTCAGTTAAGTAATCAACAGGGAAAATTCTGGGTTCTACTGTGTGCTATGCGCAGTGTTAGATGACAGAGTTACAGTGTTAAGAAAAATAGATACATTCTCTGCTTCAGAGAGCTTATTATCTAATGGTGAAACCAATGTTAATCAAATAAAGACATGCAGTATCTAACTGCAGCTACAAATTACAGATGCTCCATGCCATGAGAACATCTGATAGTTTTATTTTCTTTTTAATTCTCAAGAAACACTTGCTTGAAAAGAGATTATTATTCTGAGATCTGAAGGATAATGTTATTGTAACCATTCCAGTATTCGTGTCCTCTTTTGCAGAGGTCTTGATGCATTTGAATTGAATACTCGCAACACTGTTTCTTGAACTTCTATCCAGAGTTCCAAATTATCTAGGGCAATCCTTTAAACTCATTCTTCTTACATATTCTTGATCTTTTAAAATGCCCAGGCTGGTGAGATGGCTCAGCGGTGTAAGCGCCTGCCTGTCAAACACAAGGGCCGGAGTTCGACTCCCGGAACCCACATACGGAAAAAGGGCTGGTGATATCGCTCAGCGGCATGGGCGCCTGCTGGCGCGCGAGGTCCTGAGGTTGACACCTGGTACCCACAAAAAAATCGATCAATCAATCAATAAAATTCATGTAATTACCTCTACTACCAAGTACAAAAATATTACTTTGTAATCATGCAATAACTTTCAGAAAACTTTGGTTGTTATTGTCATTTTTTCTTACTGGATGAAACATATGTATTTGAGAAGAAATACAGAGAATCTTCTCAACAACTCAATGGATTCGAGTCTATGGAGGATTAGACATTTTCCATGAAGTTAATTTCTCATAGCACTTTCTTCCAAAAGAGATATTTAATTTCAATTTTCTAACTTTTTCATATTACATTCAAATTAACTGCTCTCATTTACAAAGATGTTAGAAAATTAGATTTAGAATTTCATTCAACAAATATCGACATGATATCTGCTGTCAGTATTACTTATGTATTGGACATCATTAAAAATAGTGTAAGGAGGGCCGGTGAGACGGCTCAGCGGCGTAAGCGCCTGCCCGGCAAGCGCGAGGGCCCGAGTTCGACTCCCGGAACCCACATACGAAAAAGGGGCCGGTGATATCGCTCAGCGGCACGGGTGCCTGTTGGTGCGCGAGGTCCTGAGGTCTTCCCCCCGGTACCCACAAAAAAAAAAAAAAATAGTGTAAGGAATTCACAGGTGTTTTCAAGTGATCAGATAAATATTAGTACTTTTTCTTTGGAGTACAGGACAGTTATACAAACAAAAAGCATGCAAGGAAAAATGAACAAGTACAGCATAAATAGATATAAACTTTGAAACCTGATTTTATAGGCTATTAATTTCTAATATCTTAATATTTGTTTATATTTTAAATGCTTATATATTTACTATCTTAAAGGTACTCATAAACATGATGAACTCATTCCTATATAATTATTTCTGCTATTTTTGAATAAAACAACTAAAGTTCTGGTTAAGAGTGACTGAAGGGTCGAATTCATGGTTTGATCTGGTATCATTCTCTTGATTGATACTGATTTGCCATGCTGCTTCTTCTGATAGAAAAGAAACAGAAGGGCCGGTGAGATGGCTCAGCAGCATAAGCACCTGCCTGGCAAGCACGAGGGCCAGAGTTCGACTCCCGGAACCCACATATGAAGAAAAGGCCGGTGATATCGCTCAGTGGCATGGGTGCCTGCTGGTGCGCGAGGTTCTGAGGTCGACCCCCAGTACCCACAAAAAAAAAAAAAAGAAAAGAAAAGAAAGAGAAGATCTACCTTGTAAAGGTGAGAAAACTGGACAATGTGTTAAATATAACAGATGAATCCATGCAAGTTTGAACCTTCCTACCTTGTTGCATGGCCTTCATAGTCTAGATTTTTTTTTTTTTAAAGTTGGCCAGTTTCCCTATACTTGCTAGAAAAGCAAACAGTGTGCTTTATTATTTTGCATGAGAAGCAAAAGTTGACCATGTGTCGGGAGAAATTCTCACAGTGGTAATTATATTTTTATTTTTGTGCACCCATTAAGTTGCGGCCATGCCATGTCTCCAACAAGTTGATAGCTCCTCTACAGCTGAGAAAGTGACCCAGGCCTTCTATCTGTCCGTGTCTGATACACGTAAAAGTGCTGAGGGCACATTTCTGGGCAGCAAAGCATGTGTGTCAAGCCAGACTTATTGTCAGCAATCGAGGGTAAGGAACTCCTGTGCTCTGTTTGCCACAAGGACGTTCTCCTTGATGAAGAAAATATTTCCTTTTTCCTATGTCCTCTGCTTGCTATAAATGTCTGGGGAAAATGGCATCTGGAAAAGAGCTTGAATTGTTTCTCTGAGCTCCCTGGTTGGTATAGTCCTGCCGCCAGTGGGATCAACCATGCTAACTGCAGCCTTTCCAATACCTTGACTGTTCCCAGTCCTCCAAGGATCAATTAGCACTGTCCATGGCCTCAAACAGATTCACATAAAGAGACCTAGATCCTAAACTTTCCTGTTAACATTTGGTCTCCAGAACTACCTTTTACCTCCTTGATTCCTGAATGTACAAGGCAGACATAAAAGTATACTGAAACGGGTCAGTAACAAGTTGGACACATTTTAACAAGTTTTGTTAATTTAACATACACAAAGAAAATCACTTACATCTTAATTTACCATATTAACCTGCCTACTTAGCACCACTCAGAGCGAGCCAGAAAACGTCACGTGTTCAGAAGAAGCACTCTTGATGCTTTTTACAGTGACTAGATTCCAAGGGTAGCCACTACCCTCACTTTGTGTGTGTGTGTGTGTGTGTGTGTGTGTGTGCGTGTGCACCCTAGGGATTGATCTCATGGAGGATGGAATTGCATCCTCAGCTCTATTGATTGATAGGGTCCCACTAAATTGTCCAGGCATCAACCTCCCTAGTGGCTGGAATTACAGGTGTAGACCATGACACAAAACACTAACAGAATAGTAGTGTATATCATATTTTATATATTGTTTCCTTTGCTCAATATCGTATGTGTGAATTAGTGAATTTTCTTTTGTGCAGCAGTTAGCTTGTTCGCTTGCATTGTTAAATAGTGTGGTGGATTGACAACCGGTGGTCAACTTGTAACACCCAGCTGAACTGAATCAGCTTGGTGCTGGTGTGGAGGGCCCACCTGAGGACTGTTGCCAACAACATAAAAAGGAGAACTGGAGAGGAAGAGTTGGTGCTGTCGGTTCTCCTTGAGAAGCTTGTCGCGCTGGTTTTCCTGATAGGAACATGGCTGTTATCGTCGGAAGAGCTCGGGACCTCATTGTCGCTGAGGATGGCTGTGGTGCCTTTTAGGGGAGCTCTGGTCCTTACTCTGAGCGTCGCTTCCTGGCTCTGGGGCAGATCCCTCAGCTGCTGGCACAGATCCTTCATCCCGCTGGTGCAGACTTTCTAGTTTCTACCATTGACCTTTGGGCCTTCCCGGTGCAGATCCGTGAAATATACTTGCATGAGACATTGTTGTGGGCCCTTGGCCTTCAGCTGGACTCATGAGGGCGTGGCCATGGGCTCTAGGTCTTCGGCTGGACTCATGCAGGACACTGCTGTAGGGTCCAGGCCCTCAGCTGGATTCTTTGGGTCTTTAGTGTGTGGACAGATTTCCTGCACTTTTTGTATTTGACTCTTTGGGTGACCATTACAAAATAATCCTAAAAATTATGCGTCCTGTATTGCATTGTTTCCCTTGCAAACCCTGACTACAACAAACAGTAACTTATTGTAGGAGTACGTAAGAATGCATTCATTTAATTCACTGTTCATGGTCAGTCTGAGTGCCTTTCAGTTTAAGGTTATTGCAAATGATGCTATTACAAACCTTCTTATAAATAACTTAGCTGGTCATAAGAATATGGTTTTGTTGAGTATATAACTAGAGGTGGCATGGTAGAAAAACAAATGTGTGTTTCTTTAGCTTTAGTAGATTTTGCCAAGCCATTTTTCAGAATTATTTCACTGAATAACATGCCCTCCAATGGTGTATGAATATCCCAGTTGCCCACCTTTCCTGAGGGTTTGGCTTGGTTGATTCTTTCTTATTAAAGCTATTTTGTGGATTTTGTGTTAGTATTTTACTGCGGGTTTAAGTTTTTTGATAATAATATTCAATATTTTTCATGTGCCTGCTGGTATTTGTTTACTCCCTTTTGTTCAATGTCTTTAAGATCTTGTGTTTGCAGTGGTTGTATAGCTCAAAAGTAAAGTGTTTGCCAAACATACACAAATCCCTGGGTTCAATCACCAGCACCCCCAAAAGCATTTGATTTTTTTTTCCTTCAATTGGTTGTCTTTCTATTATTAATGGGTAGAAATTATTCATACAAAGTTATCTACATTTAGGTTAATAATAGACAATTTTCTACATCGTTGCCTGATTTTCATTACCCAAGTAGTATCCTTTGATAAAAAGGAGTTCATTTCCACATGGCCCATTTTTATCATTTATTTAATTATGGTCAGTGCTATGTAATATACTGTGTAAGAAATTCCTCCCTACCAAAGTAATGAAGATGTTCTCTTGTGTTTCCTTCTTGAAAACAAAGTGGCAATTGAGAGTTTTATTCTTTTAATATAACTTAGGGGTCAAGATTCATTTTTTACTGCTACGGACTTCTAATTTTCCAAGTGACACAGTTGTTTATTTAAAAACAAAACAAAACAAAATAAAATAAAATGCTATTCCCTATACCACTTCAGAATAGCTTTTGTTATAAATCAGGTAATTAGGTACATATGAATTTTTTCTTAACTCCATTTTCTTTGTTGATCTATATATCTGTACTTGTTCCAACAGCACAAGTTCTTAATTTCTGTAGCATTACAGTAAATCTTGATATCTGATATCATAAATCTTTCAACTTTGTTATTGTTTAAGATTATGTTGGTTATTTTGGAACTTTTCATTTTCATGTATATTTTAAGATGAGATTATCAACTTGTAATTTATAGACATGCACAAATATGCACATAGGCAAAACATTCAAAACCTGCTGAATTTTTTTTTTATTGTACTCAATCTACAGCTCAGTTGGTAGAGAACTGACATATATATATACAGTAATTAGTATTAAAGTTACATAATTACTACATACACTGTATATGTGCCTTCCAAACTTTGTATATGGTAAGGACTCCTTTTGGCTTCTTTAGTTTCTCTCAGTAGCATATAAGTTTTGTATGTGAAAGATTTGCACATTTTTAACAGATTCTCTTTTGTATATTACACTCTTATGCTGTTGTAAATAGTACTTTCTTTCTTTTTTTTTTTTTTTTTTGTGGGTACCGGAAGTCTAACTCAGGGCCTTGCGTGCCAGCAGGCGCCTGTGCCGCTGAGCGATATCACCGGCCCCTTTTTCGTATGTGGGTTCCGGGAGTCAAACTCAAGACCTCGCGCTTGCCAGGCAGGCGCTTATGCCGCTGAGCTATCTCACTGGCCCAATAGTACTTTCTTAAACATGATTTGTTAACTTTCCAGATATGTGGGATACAATTTTTTGGTGTGTGCTGCCATATCCAAAAAACATTAATATCTAATAAAATTTTAATATCTAATTTCTGTATTTTAAATATCTCTCATAAATAACCATGTAGTTTGTAACAATAGGTTTTATTTCTTTCTTTTAATTCCTTATGTCTTTGATAGAACATCCTGCCTCTTAAAAACTGTTATAGATCTTAAGACATCTTACTTCACCACCACAATTACTATTGCTGCTATTGTTATTGTGTATATTTATACATGCTTATACATTTCTACCTATCATGTCACTTCATCCCTTCATGTATTTCTATTTTGTTAAGTATCAGATCATTTTCTCTGCCTGAAAATTTTCCTTTTACCACTTACTTTAGTGTGAGCCTACTGATGAGAAATTTTCATTTTTCATATGCCTAAAAATTCATTTTCTTTCCATTTTAAAATTATTTTAATGCATTATCTTAAAAACTAATAAGAGTAATTCCAATGAATTCTTTCATAATGTCAATTCAACTTTACCAGCCTTTGCTTCTTTTTAGATCTTGCATGTAAACTGTTAGTGACTTGATGTAGTCAATGTTTTTTTTGCTATGACTGAATAATCATTTCTTTTTGACATTAGAAATAACCAGTGTTACTGTAATTCACTTAAGTATGATCATTTTCATTTTCATTCTTCTTGGACAGAATCGGAATTTGCAAGTTATGTAATTTTTAAATTAACATTTTCTTTAGTTTTGAGAATGTTTTCTCCATTTTGTTTCAAATACTATTTCTGTTCCATTTATTCTCTTCTACACTTCTGGGATTCTAAATACATTGCACTTATTCACCAACTATACATATCTTTTAGGTCATTCTGTATATATTTATCATCTTTTATTTCTCTCTAAACAGCTCATTTGCCAGTTACTATATTATCTTTGAAGATTGTAGTTGAATTCATCTACTGGGATTTGACTTTAATTACCATAGTTTGTAGGTGTAGACCTATCATTTGGCACTGTTTTACTGGTTCCAATTCTCTGGGGGAAAATTAGACATTGTGTCACACATTTTCCTCTATATATTGATTATAGTTATTTTAAAGACCTTGTCTGACTCCAATAACTGGGTCCACTGTTAATGTTTTTTCTCTTAATCCTAATTTTTGTGTGCCTAGTAATTTTTGATTACATGCCCGACATTACATGTGACAAACCGTTGATCTCAGAGTGTTGTTATCTTTTTCCACATAAAGTTTATCTTATTTCTTGTAGGTTAGTTGGAATACAAACAGATAACCACAATCGAGACAAGGACAGGGCCGGTGAGATGGCTCAGTGGTGTAAGTGCCTGCCTGGCAAGCACAAGGGCCTGAGTTCGACTCCCAGAACCCACATACGAAAAAAGGGCCGGTGATATCGCTCAGCGGCACGGGTGCCTGCGAGGTCTTGAGGTCGACCCCCGGTACCCACACACACACACAAAAAAAAGACAAGGACAGAGCTTATTTTAAGCTGTTTTGTGGATTCTGTAATACTAGATCTGCCTCTGGTCCTGCACTGTTCTTAAGTATAGCTATCCCAGGGACCAGCTAAAAGCCAGGGTTGTTAGTAGGCTGGGTCCTGAACTAGTTCTTACATTGCTCTACTAAACATGTCTCCTGATGAAGGACATTAAGGATTTATTACAAATATCTCAGGCTTATATAGGTAAATAATAGTAGCCATATAAACACTTTGAAATAAAGAGTTAAAGTTATTTCTATATTATACTAATAAGGTTATAATAGAAATGTTACTTATCTTCTGATGTATATTGACCAAAAGACACTTCAGTAATCCAGTGTTAACTTATAGGATTTACTTCTATAAATGCAAAATAATGAAAAATGACCTAAATTTCCTTTTTTGTTGCAAGACATGCACGTTAATAAATTTATGCTCTTTAATAAATTTTCTAATCACCTTATGGCAGTTACAAATATATTTAAAACATAGTAGAATGAATTCCATCTGAAATGAAATAACTTCATTTAGTAGTTGAAAGCATTCTTAGGGAGCTGCAGGGTCTTGGAAGGATTTGAGAAGGAGAGAGTCACACAATTATAATTTCAAATTCTGTTCTCCTATTTACAAGTTGTGTGAACTCTGTCAAGTCACTTAAGGAGTTTCCTGTTATAAAACGGGGTAAAAATGAATTCCTTGTGTATTTGTTCTATGATTTATTGAATAGCTAACATAAGAAGAGAGCTTACATTTAATCCTCATCACTATTATATAGGTGTTCGTTTTTAGTATTCCAATTCTTCAGGAAGAAATGAGACATGGGAATATTTAACTCAATGCCCGAAGTCCCATGGCTGCTAAGTAGTGGAGCTCAAATTTGAACTCAATAAATCTTGCTGTAGAGTTCATGCTTATATTGGCTCATGGAATGCATAGTACTTGCTCACTTATTGCAAGTATGCTAAAGAATGTAGATGAAGCCTTTGATGGCCATGTACCAGTTGGTTGTTGCCACAAGGGGACACTCCTACATTTATGAGAAGAGATGATCCTTTTAAGATACAGGCAGTGCTAGGCCAGTGAGATGGCTCAGTGGCATAAGCGCCTGCCTGGCAAGCGCAAGGTCCTGAGTTCGACTCCCGGTACCCACATATGAAAAAAGAGCTGGTGATATTGCTCAGCGGCACTGGCGCCTGCTGGCCCATGAGGTCCTGAGGTCGACCCCCGGTACCCACAAAAAAAAAAAAATATATACAGGCAATGAAGTCCGTGATCCTCCCTAAGCTTGTTCAACGCTGTACCAGTAAGAATAATCATTGTCTCTTCTTTCTATCTCTTATTCTATTGGCCATCATACCCTGCTATTCATTTCAGATAATTAAAGCTAGAAATAGAATTTCAATTTAGAAGATAAGACAAAAATCCCTATACTCTACTCAAAGTTTGCATCTTTCCCTCTCCTATATTTTTTCTTTAAATCTCTACTCTTTTATCCTACTGTACGTTATTGGAGAGCTCAAACAATTGCCACAAAGCATAGTCATGACTCAACATCCTATAAATGTGATATAATACTTGTCTAAGAAAAAAACTTTTATTGAGGTAATATATATAACACATAAATATATAATTTACATTAAATATATATATATATGAAAAATTACAGAAATCATGAGAGTGTGCAGCCTGATGATATTTCCTACCCTAAACACTCTTAGAATCAACACTCAGATCAAGAACGGGAAAATGACCAGCATCTGCATTCCAAGTCCCCATGCCCTGGCCCAGTTAGTTTCACCGAAACTAACTATGTGGAAGACTGCAGGATAGTTATGCCTATTTAAATTTTATGTAAATAGAATCATGTAGCATCTACCTTGTTAAGTGATTTCCTTTGGAGATTTTTCTGTGTCGTTGTATGTGGTTGCAGTTAACTCATTCTTATTGGAACATATACTGTGGATCTACCACAGTTAATATTTGTTATATATATACTGAAAGATTTGTAGGTTATTTCTAGTTCAAAGCTATGAAGAATAGTAATGTTATAAACATTCCCGTACATGTATGCCATAAATTTATATTCATATTTCTATTGCTTATATACCCAGGAATAAAATCACTGAGACATAGAAGGGTTTGCAATATTTTAATAGATTTTATTTTTCAGGAGAGTTTAAATTTACATAAAAACTGAGGAATTATTTAAGAAAGTTTCCATACATTCTCCACCCAGTTTTGCCTATCTTACATTGTGGTGCACTCACTGAAATTGGTTAAAAGATATTGATAGATTATTATTAGTTAAAGTCCATAATTTGTTTAGATTTCCTTGTTTTAACCTTTATTTTTCTGTTTCAGGATCTCCCTCAGAATAGCACATTACATTAACTTGTCATATCCACTTTTGCTGTTCTTGGCTGTGGCAGCTTCATAGATCTTTTATTATTTTTGATGACTGAGAGTTTTGAGGAGTACTAACAATGTCTTTTGTGGGATACCCATCACTGAACTTTCTCTCGCATTTTTCTAGAGAAGACCCAGTCACTGTATTGAATTACTGACATACTGTCAGTATTATATTACTGAAGATTTTGGATTTATTCCTGAATGAAATAGTGTTGTCAAGTTTCTCTGCAGTACGTTGACTCTTCTATTTCCCCTCATTTTCTGTATACTTTGAAAGGAAGCAACTATGCTCAAGCCACACCTATGGATTATAAAACTATGCCCACCCTCCTTGAGAGTATTTATAGAAAATATTTTAAATTGTTCCACATGGGCAATTAGTCTCTTCTCCCTGTACTAACTTATTCAATAATTGATTTAGAGCAGTATAGACTCAAACAGCTTCCATTATACTTTGTTTTATACAGTCATTTTGTTACATAGAAACTATTAGTTTAACACCCACCAGTTTGATGTCAGATTCCCAAGCAATACTGTGACATCTGGCCGAGAGAGTATTCCATGGGTTTCTTACAATTCTGCAAATATGTTGAGCAGTGACATTGAATTAGTCAACAGGAAGGATGAATGGAGGTAGGGAAACAGAGAGAGTATGAATTAAAAGAGTTGGTTTACATATTTATAGAGGCTAAGTTTCATGAAACACCACTGGCAGTCTGGAGACCCAGGGAAGTTAGTTGCTTGTCTCAGTGAAAGTGTAAAATCTAAGAACCAAGGAATTTAATGTTGTAATGCTCAGCCTGAAGCTGAAGACCCAAGGGCCTCAGGAGGTCTTGTAAAAATCCGGAGTCCCAAAGCTAGAGAAACTAGAGATCTGAAATCCAAGGTCAAGAGAAGTAATGTGTACCAGCTCCAGGAGAAAGAACAAATTCACCTTTTCTCTGCTTTTTTAAAAAATAGGGTTCACCAATCAATTCCATGGTAACTACTTGCAATTATGATGAATCGTTCCCTCTTATTCACCAATTCATGTGCCAATCTTCTCTAGAAACACCCCAGGGACACATCCTGAGTTCATGTTTTGCCAGCTATTTAGGTATTCCTTACTCTAGTCAATTTGACACCTAAAATTAACAATCATAGATAATAACTCCTTTTCTGCTTTGGATTACATTTCAAAGAATATTTGTATAGCAAACAGCCTTCGATGATAGATACAGCATATACCTCCAGAGCAAGGCAAAGTGGTGACCACCCTATACAGGAGAGTTGGACTTTCTAAGGTCAGGATTCCTCAGGTGTGAGAAACCTGTTGTGTATTAGCATCTCTCTGAGACTCTGAATTGGAACAAAGTTAATTTATGCCCATCTTGATTGTTTAGCTGTAAGAAAAATATTTTATCTATGTGTGTGTGTTTTACTGGGGTTTGAACACAGAGCTTTCACAAAGAGCTACACCCCACATCTTTCTCATTATTGTTTATTTAAATTTTGAGACACGGTTGCATTAAGTGGCTAAATTGCCCAGGCTGAGCTGAAATTGTGATCCTCTTGCCTCAGCCTCATGTAGTACTGGAATTACAGGCTTGCACTACCACATCCAGCTACTCCTTTGTCTGGAGTCCAATGACAGTGGCAAGTACTCAAGAACTTGTAGAAGTTGTTATTTTCTTAGCTTGCACACAAGGTTAAATTTCAGTCCTCTCACAGTTCTTCGAAACTCATGTAAAAGACCCAGTAAAATCAAAATAAGGGACTTGGAGTTTAGCTCAATGGTAAAGCACTTGTCTAGCATGTGCAGTACCCTGACTTCAATCCCTAGCCATGCAAAACAAATAAATAAAATAAATACTGACAAAGGAATATGTCCGCCACACTCTCACATATAGATTCAATGTACTCTCTGTTCTGCTACCAATCTCTACACTCTTAGGGCAGATGATAGCTGCTCTCAAAGTCCCCTGTAGAAGCTTCACCTTTGCCCTGGCTGATGTCTCTGTAGTGAGCTGGTGTCTGAGCTAATGGCCCCTGCTCTCATTGCTCGGGAAGCTTCCACTACTTGAGTGAGACCAGTTCTAGGCTGAAACACTGCACAGAAAATGTCTCCCTCTTCAACTGCACATTCTACACAACATGACACATGAGCTCAAACCCATTTTTTTAAAACTAGAATCTCAGGCCAGTGATATAGCTCAGCGACATAAGTGCCTGCCTGGCCAGCGTGAGGTCCTGAGTTCAACTCCTGGTACCCACATATAAAAAAAAAAAAAGAACTAGAATCTCATAAACCTTCCACACATTAGTGTTCCTGTTCTCTGAATCAAGTTTTCAAAAATATTTGGGAATAAACAGAGTAAAGCTAACATATAATGTTTGTAAATATCTCTTGCTTGGTCTAAAAATTCTTCTGGAAATAAAGCAAGAGTATGCCATTTGGTTTCTTCTAATGTAACTTTGTATATCATTTGGAGTTATTTCAGTCATAAATAACAAAACGCCTACAAAATTCACTTTTTTACATAAAGAACTAATTTATTTTTAACTTTTTCAGTTAGAAAGGAAAAAACAAGGTCAGTTAAGGCTTGACCCAGTAGCTGGACTATGTACCTTGACCAGCTGTTCTCAACAGTGGTCTCTGCCCAGCCTGCAAGGGCTCATGGTCACCTCAAGGCAGACCATATGTGGCTCCAAGGTGGCTACAAAGAGCTACTAGGGACAGATGTCTCTTCTTTTCTAAGAGATTATTTTTTAAATGAGATCCTGTCTCCTCCTACAACCACAAAACAAAAACTTTAGGCTTCGTTTAGTTCACAGAGTCCATCTTTAACCAATTACTTTGACAAGAATATCAATCTCTAAAGATTATTTTAGATCAGTCAGAGAAAGAGTGTAATTCATGTAAACCATTGACAGATTCATAATGGCACAAGGGGGCATGCATCTAATGAATACTGGAAGAAAGAGGATATTTATTACTGTGATAAAAATCACAGTGGGTAGGAAGTCAGGAAGCTCAATCTGCTACTAAGCAGATCTGGAACTACAGGTTCATCTTTCAAGCTCAGCTAAATGGCCACATGTATGAGATGGTAATGCAAATTCTTGAATCTATCCTTTACACACACATGCATGTGTGCACATGTGTATACACACATACACACACATCATTTTCCCACCAGGATTTGCAATGCTATTTTATGTATCAATGGTTTTGTGAAGGTAAAACTCTATTGGAAATAATGAAGAATATAGGCATTTATTGCCCATCTAGCATTAAAATATACTCTCCATTTGCCAGATCTACATTTAAATGAGGACAACTACTCGTAAATTATCTAGTAATCATCATCTACTTTCAAATATTAAAGCATCAAGAGCTTCCCCCTCCCCTTGTCCTTCTGAAATCTCCTGCAATTATCAAATATTTTCTGCTCAGGCAGTAAAATTTTTTTCTCTAATGCCAAGGAAACAATTATTTAGAGCTGCTAAAACACACAAAGACACAACATGCTTATGTATGAGATAGGCAAGGCAGTATTAATCAATCTTGTAATGCCAGGAACACCAGAGAAAATAAATACTAGGTGATTTTATTACTCTTTTCATCCAAGTATCAAATGCTCTTTAAACTTTCTTACTGAAAGCACTCTTTATCTTTCCCATTAGATAAGGTATTGGTGTTAGCCAAGAAAGTAATGGTTTTGTATATGTGGCCCAATAAATAGAGCTTAAAAGTTTATTATCAAGCACATTGCATACTGCAGTAAAAGTGATATATGCTCCTGAAGCCCATTCGGTGCACAGAAAAATGCTGAAGGGCCAAGATGGGTGTTTGTCAGCCCCCTGTTAAGGCAGCTCTTCTCAGACAGAAACATCAGCTTGCCAGAATACGTTCTTTTTTTTCTTTTGCTCTCAAATACAAAATCAGTTCCAATTGAAAAACCTTTAGAGAACATGCTATGTAAATAGAATGGATTTAGCATTTAGCAAATGACTCAAATCTGAGCTCTGTGTAGGAGTCTCGATCTGGAACCAAATACTGAACCCTGAAGAATAGTTTCATTAACTTCTTAAAAGTTCTTATCTTTCTTGTCCTACAGCACACTTTTCTTCAACATGAAGTTGCATTGCAGTGGCTGACAAGGACATCCACGCTTACAGGTGTACAGTGTTTGGCTTGCACGGTGTGTTTAAAAGAACTGAACGACGCGGCTCCGACCCTGTGAGCAGGCAGCTTCCTGTGCTTTCCAGTGTCTGCTGATGGGATGCTAAGGGTCAGCAGCGGTTTTGTCCCTGTGCTGGCACTATTTTTTTTTTTTTTTACATTTTTGTTTGTTTGTTTTTTATGAAAGAAATATTACTCTGAGCCCATTTTGCAGAATGGAAGGATGAGAAAAATAGAAAGGAAAGGCAATGTTTTCTTTGTGGAAATAAAGAATATTTCCACTCTGATGTGTAGCTTTTTAAAATGTGAATACCTTTCTAAAGAATAGCCCAAGAATAAAGGGCATAGATATTGCCACACATTTAAAGCTGGTTTAGCAAAGCTGGGCTGCTTTTCTTAGTTATATTAACTCTTTTGCCTGATAAGAAACCTGTTTAGCAATACCAGCCCTAGATAAAATGAAATTCAAGTGAAAATTGTCTTTCTGCTATACATGGCATATGATTTGTTTTGATTTTTTTCCCTCTAATACACACACTCAGTCCTTTACATGGTATTTCCACTCCCTCCATTCTCTGACATTGACATTCCCCTCATTTCTTTCTTTTTTTTTTTTTGTATGGATACCACGGGTCAAACTGAGGACCTCGCATGCCAGCAGGCGCCTGTGCCGCTGAGCAATATCACCAGCCCTTTTTTCGTATGTGGGTACGGGAAGTCGAACTCAGGACCTCGCGCTTGCCAGGCAGGTGCTTATGCCTCTGAGCTATCTCACCGGCACCCTCATTTCTAAGTAACATTCAATTTCTTCTTCTTTTTTTTTTTTTTTTGTGGGTACCGGGGGGTCAACCTCAGGACCTTGCGCGCCAACAGGCGCCTGTGCCGCTGAGCGATATCACCGGCCCCTTTTCCATATGTGGGATCCGGGAGTCGAACTCGGGCCCTCGCGCTTGCAAGGCAGGCGCTTATGCCACTGAGCCATCTCACCGGCCCTCAATTTCTTCTTTAAGACTCCATCATGACCATGGTTGATTGAAAAGTAATGATAAACATAATGATTTCATTCCTATTGGTGACATGTGTATTATTTAACTTCTTATACCATTAAAGTGATAAGCTGCAAAGAATAAGCTCCAGTTGTTTTGTACTTCTTACCTGTTTTGCTCATGCTTAATATTCCTTGATATATTTCCTGATTGATTCTTATCTAGAGATCAAAAACGGAAATATTGTCACGCCTCCAAAGCTGAGTTAGCAGTTTTAGAGCAGCATACATCCTCTCCTCCTTTTTCTTGTGCTTTTGAGAGTCTCCACCTTCCACAGGGTGAAATATCATCCAAAAACTGAAGCACCCCACCCCACACCCACACCCACATCTTGAATCACTTTCTTTAATCACCTGGACTAGAACAGTATGCATGGTAAGAATTTTCTTTTACAATAGACAATACAATGAGTAGTTGCACATGTGTAAACACATTAATCAACTAGAGAAAAGCAATCCTTAGGGATATAGGCCTTTCGGTGTGTTTTGAAAACATTCAGAAGGAAGATAATGCCAAAGGGATTTCACTAAAAAAACTTCATTTTATTTCTATGGCTCCTTGAGTAGCTAAGACTTAAATATTTGGCTTTAAGGGCTTTACTCCTTCCTCTGTGGCCTGTTACATTTAGTGTCTGTCTTTTTATAATATAACATCAAAAAGAAGTTGTCAGTTTCCTCTGTTAGTTAAGTGCATCAGGTAATTCTCATCTTTTGATAAATTTCTTTTCCAGGAAAAAGCTGCAAATCTCATAAGATGGAAATTTTTCCACAATTCATAGTTCCTGTTCATCTCTTTTATCTGGTGAACAATGTCATCTTTCTTATTTGGGTATTTTGGAATTTTCAATACCTGGTTCCATATACAAATTGCAGACAAGGGAGAAAGGAAGGAAAGGAAAGAAAGAAGGAAGGAAGGAAGGAAGGAAGGAAGGAAGGAAGGAAGGAAGGAAGGAAAGAAAGGTAGGAAGGAAGGAAGGAAGGAAAGAAAGAAAGAAAGAAAGAAGAAAGAAAGAAAGAAAGAAAGAGAGAGAGAGAGAAAGAAAGAAAGGAAAAGCATTGCAGTACCATTGAGGACCTCCCAAAAAGTTTGGAGCTTGGTTCCATGTGGTTTATTTTTATTCTTATTTTACTCAAGCTGGTTTGCCTATTCCACAAGCATATGCACCATATGCGAGAGAAGATTGTTAAAAGTTCTTTTAAACAGAAATCCCGAGAAGGAAGAAATGAAACTAAACAGAAAGAAAATGAAATTAGCAGTTCTTTGCAAAGTCATCATCAAATGGTACAATGAATAGGTTTAGCTTCTTCAAATTGGAAATTCAATAAATTACCCCCAATGTCACAAAGAAAAGTGAAGCAGGGAACAACACAAAGTGTCCCGAGGTCATTCAAGTAAGTAAGAACAAAACTGAACCACAGAGTATATACCGTTACTTCAAATCTGTGTGGTATGCTGCCCGATTTCCCTAGATACCTCTAAACATTACATAGGAAAGAAGAAACATAAAAGAAAACAAGGGCCAGTGGGATGGCTCAGCAGCATAAGAGCCTGCCTGGCAAGCGTGAGGTCCTGAGTTCAACTCCCGGTACCCACATAAAGGAAAAGAAGGGGCCGGTGATATGGCTCAGCAGCACAAGCATCTGCTGGCAAGCACGAGGTCCTGAGGTCAACTCCTGGTACCCACATAAAAAAAAAGAAAAGGAAAACAATACAAAAATCCAAGTGTAGTGGTTGACTTATTGTGTAAACTTGAGAAGTTTAGAAGCTTAAGTAAATCGGCTCAGCAATTCTACACCCTAGGGTGTAGAAGACACACCCTAGGGTGGCTCATCACCTGGATGCTATAAAAGGAAATAAGGAAGGACGGAGGGCTGCTGGTTCCAGTTCTTCAGAGGAGCTCTAGTCTTTGCCTTCAACGCAGACTCTTCGGCTCCCACCGTGGATCTTTCAGCCTTCCGGCATAGACTCTTCAGTATTCTGTCGCAGACCCATTGGCCTCCTGATACGGACTTGCATGGAGCACTGCACTGAACTCCAGACCTGAGACTGAATCCTTCAGTCTCCAGTATGCAGACGCCCTCTGCATGCTTCCTCATCCAACTCTGCATCTGACCATCATAAGCCAGTCTTGTAACTTCTTATACATTTGTATATCTTGCATTATATTCGTTTCTCTAGTAAAACCCTGACTGATACACCAAGTAAGGTATTTCTATGGTTTAAATGGTTTTGATCCCATCAAAATTCATGTTGAAATCTAATCTCAATGCAATATTACTGAGAAGTCAGACTTTTAAGTGATAATTGAGTTGTGAGAGCATTGCCTTCTGAAATAGTAGTAGGTGCCCTTGTAAAAGGGAGGAGGGAGGGAGGGAAGGAGAGAGAGAAAGAGAATTAGTTTGTCCCTTGCACCCTTTCCATCCTTTCCACCACGCCTTCCTCCTCTCCGGAGACGACAGCAAAAAGTGCCATCTTGGAAGCAGAGAGCAGCCCTCACCAGACAACTAAACTTGCTGGTATCTTGGTCTTGATCTCTCCAGCCGCCTGCACTTCGAGAAAATAAATGTTCTTTATAAATCACTCAGTCCCAGCAATTGTTATAGGAGAATTAACATAGTGTTAATATCATCCCTCTGGCCATAAAAATCTAAATCTCAAAATAATAAATCCGTGGGAGGTTAAAAATGTATTGAAGACACCTAACCTACTGAATATTGTCACTTAGCAACACATTATATAGCAGGGCATCCGTCATTTATCTCGTGATCATATGGCTGACAGGGAGTCTCAGTTTGTGGCCAAAACTCAACATCATAAGAAAGGGTCATACAGCATATTGCTAGGTAGGGAAGATGAAAATTCAAAACTTGAAGTACAATTTCTGCTGAGCATAGCACTTTTACACCATTGTAATGTCAAAAAAAATTATAAGTCAAGCCATTATACAAGAAGGACTATTTGTGTATCAATGGGACAGCACACACCAAGTGTGTCTCTAAAAGCCTGACTGGACATCACAGACATTAGGAATGCAAGCCAGAAAACAAGACCACTGGAGTTCAAAACTCATATTCATCATTGTACTAATCTATCCTATGTAATAGATTTCTACAAATTTAGCATTGGAAAACACCCTGCATTTACATCTCACAGCTCTGGGTTTCAGGGGTCCAGGTGTAAGATAACTGGTTCACCATGCTTGGTCTCCCAACTGTGCCATCAAGGATTTGCCTGGGCTATGGTGCCACCTGACATTCATAGCCTCTTCCCAGGCCATTTAGGTTGTTGACAGAGTCCAATTCTTTCCGGCCATTGAGTTCATGGTGGCTTGCTTCTTAAAGGTCAGCAATTTGCATGCTGGAGGGAGAGCCACGACCACTCTTTTAAAGGCTCTCACTTGATTAGACTATGCCTTCTCAAGATAACTTACTCAAAATTGACTTAATGAAACCCTTTACAATGGCCATACTCCACGAGCTAGAAGCAAGCCATTGGTAGCAGTTACACCCAAGTAGAGGGGTTTGTATGAATATCTATATGAAATTTAGCAGTGACGCTGCATTTTTAGAATGTGTTGTTTTCAATGGATATTACTGTGCAGAAGATAAATGAGCCATTGAAAATTGTAGTTGCCCTGAATTATTTTGAGAAAGGGAGGCTATGAATACTAAATTAATAGAATGCGTATGCACAAATGTGTTTCTGCATACCTATATGTATATGAGATATGAATATATGTATATATCCCTCACATACATGTGAGGTAGTAACCAAATCTTTCTTGTCAGGTGCTGCCTCAAGGTCAATTATGGCTAGAAGTGTGTACTGAATTAACATATTACATCCTGTTTAATTTCTAGTTGCAAAAATTCTTTTAAATTCATGACAAAATTTCATTTATAAGAATCTGTTAAATAGAAGTGTTTCCCAAACTGTGTTTTATAAAAATCTTAATAATAAATTCTCACTTTATTAGCTGTTTTAGGTAATGAAAGGACCATTCAATCAAGTAAATCTAGAATATTTTGGCATAAATAATACCTTAAATTTTCTTTATCTCTGACAGAATTTCTAAAGTGCTGTTGAACATGGAACCCCCTTTTACTAAGACTCTTATTTCTCAAAATACCCTTCAGATAACTCTGGGCTATGTGTTCACACCAAAAGGAAAATTCTCAAACACATGCCTTTTGTCACAAATTTCCCTTTTTACCTCCTACCATCTCTGCATCATGATTCATGTTGATTTTTGTGCTTGTGCTTTTACTGGTGACATTTGTGTACCAGATATAGTCTATAAAATTTTCAGTTCAGTTTCATAGTGCTAATAGAAGACAAAAATTTTCAAATTTAATTCTGTGGAGTCTAAGGAAGGCTAATCCACTTACCCATTTCCTATGTGCGTAGTGGCCAATTGGCGAACTCAAGTCTTCTCAATTCTGCAAAATTTTCCTCACATCCCTGAAGGCTTTTGAGACTGAAAGATAAGTTTTACTGTAGCCTAACACTGAGATGCAGCAACAGAGAATGTGCCTAATTAATTAAAGTATTATCCTTTGTTCAAAAAAAGGGCATAAAATTTTTTGAACTGTGGAATCAAAACTATTTGCCTTGGTAAGAAATTTCTGCATATTTAATTCCACTAATCATATGGTAATTTATTTCCAATGCATTTGCATATGAATGAGTTTTGGCTTGATTGCCCTTGTGATAAGGAGGAAAGAGTAGAAAATAAAAAACCTTAGTGCTATAAGTAAATAAGTCTACAGTTTTGAAAACTATTTTATATAGGAAACTAAACTATAATATTTTTCAATTTTTTATTTGAAGCTTCATGAGAAGAAATATGCATGCATATTTAAAATGGAATATATACTGTTCAGTATAGAGAAAAGAATAGTATCTCAGATATCTTCCTCAGAAAAAAACAAAAAACCTTGTTGCATGTTAATGGCTTTTTAAAAATTAATCACTAATTTTTTATTATATTATATTTGCTTTTACTGAAAATATCTTATTTTTGTTTGTTTGTTTTTTCATCTTTTGAGACAGGGTCTCACTATGCAGTTCAGGCTGGCCTTGAACTCACTGTGTAGCCCAAACTGGCCTCAAACTCACAACAATCCTCCTACTTCAGGGTCCCAAGTGCTGGGATTATAGGTGTGCACACCATGCCTGGCTTATGCTTTTGGCAACAGAAAGCATGTGGTTGTCAAAATATCTGAAAGTCCCTCCACATTGTAATACTCAGGTGCTCCAGGAACTCTGTAGAAAATGAAAACATATGGCTACAAAAAAAAAAAAAAAGGAATGAAAAAAGAGAAAGAAAGAAAGAAAGAAAGAAAGAAAAGAAAGAAAGAAAAAAGAAAGAAAGAAAGAAAGAAAGAAAGAAAAAAGAAAGAAAGAAAGAAAAAGAAAGAAAGAAAGAAAAGAGAAAAAGAAAGAAAGAAAGAAAAGAAAGAAAGAAAGAAAGAAAGAAAGAAAAAGAAAGAAAGAAAGAAAGAAAGAAAGAAAGAAAGAAAGAAAAAGAAAGAAAAAGAAAGAAAGAAAGAAAAGAAAAGAGAGAAACTGAAAAATAAAGGTAAGGGAAGTAATACTACTGTTAATAAAATTAGTTTGTATTATCTCCCACAATCCCAAAGACAGTTGCACACGGTTGCCCTTCAAAATTTTATTTCACTAATCAACAATTCATCTGTATATGTATTTTAACCTTTGTGCTTCATCTCCATTTCCCATTCTTTCCCCATAGGCATACTTGATGCTCATTTTCATCTAAAATAAATCAGGATGAAAATTGTAGATGGTGGAAGAGTTCACAATTACTTATGTCAGACCCTGGACAACCTGAGATCTGCTTTCATCCATTCCAAGGAAAGCTTACCATCTCCTTCAACATGCGATTACCTTGAAATTTACTGTTTTTATTTTATTCTTTTCACATATTTATTTGACTTATCTGGGTAATTCAATATGTAAGTGATTTTAATAAAAGAAAATATTTCAATAAATATCAATGGGTTACATGAGGATTAACCTTGGTCTTGCCCTCGAGATCAATGTTGTTGAATAGAAATTTTAACATCTGGTGTGCTGGCACATGACCGTAATCCCAGCACTCAGGTGGCTCAGGCAGGAGTATCGCTGAAAGTTCAAGGTCAGCCTCAGATACATAGCCAGTTCAAGGGTCAGCCTGAACTACAGAAAGAGACTCCATCTCAAAAAAGAAAAAAAAAAAAAAAAAATCTGTCAGAGTGTGAAACATTCTACACTTTCTGTACTGTCCAGTAATGTTGCCAGTTGCCCCAGGCGATTATGAGGCAAAAACATAGGAAAAAAAAAAAGTTACAACTAGAAAGGGCATGGAGGGCCGGTGAGATGGCTCAGTGGCATAAGCGCCTGCCTGCAAGCATGAGGGCCCGAGTTAGACTCCCGGAACCCACATACGAAAAAGGGGCCGGTGATATCGCTCAGCGGCACAGGCGCCTGCTGGCATGCGAGGTCCTGAGGTCGACCCCTGGTACCCACCAAAAAAAAAAAAAAAAAAAAAAAAAAGAAAAGAAAGGGCATGGAGCCACACTCCTGTAATCCTGACACACTAAAGTCTGGGGCAGAATGATCTCAAATTTGAGCTAAGTCTCTCAGTTCCCAGAACTGTGCTGCGACGTGACTCAGTGAGATCCTGTCTCAAAATTAAAAAACAAAAAAGGGCTGGTGATATAGCTTAATCCCTAATACCACACACACGCACACACACACACACAACAACAACAACAACAACAACTAGGGTGTCTGATAAATTGCATTTTACAATTCATTTACTTTTATTTACATCAAGTTTGGAGAGCCACCTGTGGCTACAGACTCCCATGTTGGAAAAGACAGAAACTCACTTTTAGTATGATTCCAATATTAATTCTATTATCATTTAAGATAAAGTTTGATTCTATGCCATAGTTAACTAAACCAGGCAGGAGTTTTTTTCAAAATAAGAATTTCAAAGAAAATCTGCCTGAAGAGGCAGGGAGATAGAGCATTTCAAGGATGTTAGAGACCCCCACTCTACCCAACACTTGGTTCTACTCTATGTGAGCCTTGCTCCCAATATTACAAGATGTAGTTCCTCGTTACACTGGAAATTAGGTGAGACAAGAAGAAGATAAAGTATGCTCAATCTTTTAAATTGGGTTTTCTGGCTCCCCACACCTGGACCCAACACATTTGTGCTCATATCATATAGTCTATAACTAGTCTCAAGGTTCTACTTGATTGCAAAGGAGAATTAAGAATAAATTTTTTGTTCCGTGCAATCATTTATTTAGGAAAACAAACCAGGGATTCTATTGGTGTGGAAGAAGGGGGAAATGGAAATTAAAATGACTAGCAGTATTTTCTGCATCACCAAATAAAAAGCAATATAAACTTTTTTCTTTTTTTTTTTATGAGTACCGGGAGTCGAACTCCGGACCTCGTGCTTGCCAGGCAGGCACTTATGCTGCTGAGCCATCTCACCGGCCCAAACTTTTTTATTATATATTTTTATTAGCACATGTTTGCAGTATATAGTGATCACATTCACTGTGGGGAGTTGCAACATGTACATAACACGTCTTAATTTTTTTTTTACTTCCCCCCTCTACCTTCCTGCCTCAATCTCTAGATCCCTTTTCCATTTACAAAAGGTCTATTTACCTAGTTTCTATTATCCATTCTTTATTTTGTTCTTTAAATTATTTGTACTTAAATATCACATGGAAGAGCAAACATACGATATTTAAGCTTATGTGTCTGATTTATTTCACTTAACAGAGCAAGGTAGAAGATATAGAGTGGGAAAGCTGGAAGCTGAAAGAAGAAGTAAAAAACTCTAAAGTGTGAACTTGTATCAATCAGTGAAGTTCACAAAGATGAATTTGGAAGCAACTAGATGTAATTGCTAGCATTTCAGAACGCTGTATATGCTTCTATTGATATTTAAACATTTCCTAAAGATTTCAGTTTCCTCCAAGATCCTGGGCTATTTTTCTACACACAAAAATTCTTTGTGCACATACAAAAATCATACAAAAATATGAATAGTTTTCTCCATCCTGATTTCCCCCAAATCAGCTTTAGTGCCTTATTAGTCACTTTCCTCCTCACTGACACACAATTCCTGACATCCTCAACAAAAAAGAGGAGAAATTTATTTTGACCCACAGTTTTAGAAGTTTCAGGCCATGATCCATAGTCTCCAAGCAGAAAAATCATGGTGGAAGGGCGTGGGCAGAGGAAATCTGCTTATCTTGTGAGGTAGCGGAGCACGGGAGCCCAGCACAGCAAAACTGCTCTCCATAGCGGCGAGGAAGCAGAGAAGGGAGGGGTCAGGAGAAGCATGGTTCTGGGTCAAGCCCCTGGCACCATCTCTTCTGACAATCACACATTCAGCTATGGCACCCCCATAATCCGATCACAGTCCTAAAATCCAGCCTCTGAGCTCATGAGGTTACGAGGGGATATTGCAGTTTCAGACCACAGCAGCGCCTAAAAGACAACTTCTCTTTTTTTAAATAAATCAGAAAGTAGCTGACTAAGCAAGTGTTATGTATACTTTTTTTTCTTTTAAATGTGTCATTTACAATGGGATTTTCTGACTGCTCTGAGAATCTTCTAAGTCCACCCTACTTCAAATGTGATCCTCTGGCTAGAGCTGTCCTCTGAAATGTGACAAGACAGGCACAGAAATTTGAGTGAGCACACAGAAACCTCACTTCAGCTTGACATAAAAATATATGTGTGTTGAAACTAATAATAAAAGTTGGGGTTTATGTTTCATATGTCTTTTAGTTGCTCTAGTAACTTACATGGTATATTACAAATGTAAGGCCATTGATATAGAGAAAATTTAAAAAGAAAAAATATCTAGTTATTCAGCTCATACAATTTGAGAAGCATAGATCTAAGTCCTGCTTCCCACTTTTCATTTTTGTTATGACGGTTTTGTGGCACACACCTTTAATCGCAGCACTCGGGAGGATGAAGAAAGAGGCTTAATGGTTCAAGGCCAGGCTGTGCCATATAGTAAGTTCAGGGCCAGCCTGGACTACATAACAAGACCGTATATCAAGAAAAGATTGCTGTGGAATAGACTTTTCCAATAAAGCTTGAATTGTGACAATAATCACAATCAGAAGCCAGTTACTGTTGTTCTATTAATGTTGAAAAAGTGGAACAAAGAAGAGTAAACCCATAATCCCAGCTACCTAGGAGGCTGATGAAAAAAGAGCACAAGTTTGAGCTCAGCCTGAGCAATGTATGCCTTCCTAAGACCCTACATAAAAAATAAAAACGGCAGGGATGTAACTCAGTGTGAAGGTCCTGAGTTCAATCCCCATTATAAAAAAATAATAAGAAACAAAACAAACTCTGCAAATAGTCAAATATTCCAAGACAAGTACTTCTGATTTCCATGCTAGACACTCTACCCTTGTCCTGTGTCTCTGTTCCTAAGGAACATGCTAACCAGCGGGCCAAAATTGTTTAACCTGGGATTTAATCTGAAAATGACAAGAGGGATGGGAAAACCCAGATTAGCTGGGATGTGACTATGGCACAGTTTTTGTGTAGTATTTTTACACATTAATATAGCAGAATGGAAAGCAAGATCTCAGAGCTATTTCCCAGGTGAAGGAAGGCGCTCTACCACTGCATGCCTCAGGTTCATGGCCACTTCAGAGCCTGCTTGGCACCCTCTGTTGACTCCTCCCACCTCCAATTAAACACACAGAGATCCCAGAGACCCAGAATTCCCACAGAGGGCTTCTGCATAGGCCATATTTCTCATTATCACTCACAGATTAGACGTCTCTCACTGAAACCTTGAAGTCAAAGGGAACAGAAGACAGCAAGCCGTGAAACATCTCTAAAGGCAGGAAAGCAAAAACACACTTCCACTGAAATGTCTCAATCAATGTGCAAGAGTAGTTTATGTTTCACAATCTTCAGAATATTCTTCTCTTCTGTCCTCTTCTTCAGATGAAATTCACACAGATGAAATATAGCAAAAGTAAATTTTTAAATGCAGCTTTCTACCTCTTCCATCTGTGGTTACAGAAAAAAAGAAAAACCAACAACATTAACTGCTCAGTCTCATCACCAAGTCACTCCAGAAATTTGCTACCATGTGCGTGTCCAGCCTCTCTCTTTCCATCTCTCGGGTTCTATCGTACCCGGGTTACTAAATATGATGCAAGCTTGTCTTGTATGCTTTGCTTCTGCCTACATTTCCTTGCCTTGGTTGAGTTCCATAGGGACAAAGGCTGAGTCTTCATCCTTGTGTTCTCCAAATATTGAATAGAAAGAGGCTCGTGGCAGGAACTCAATCAATATTTTCATCTGAAAATTTTTCTCATTCTCTGTTATTATTTGAGAGGTTAGATAATTGATCCTGGGATATACACTGTTCACATAGCTTCTTCCAACACTTCTTTTCCTCCCCAATTATTAAAATAAGTAATGTTGCACACTCACACACACAAATGCCCACTTGTTGAATGTCACAAAGAAAATGAAATTAAAATAGCGCCATTAAAATAGCATTCTCTGTTGGTACCAATTTTTTTGTTGTTGGTACCAGAGAGTAATAATTTCATAATGTAGGCATAATTTTCTAAGGAAAGACTGCTGCTAGCAAAAAGGTAATGTTAATAAATTATTAATATTACAAACATGATGGATAGACACACACTTTTATTTACTTAGTTTATTGCTAGGGGGAAAGTTTCAAGGGGTAAAATGTATCTCAGAGCATCCTTGGGGCTGTAAGTTGTTTACTGCATCAATAGTTAAGTCCTTCCCTTTCTGGTATATTCGCTTCTATATCTATATTTTTGTCCATTAGTCAAGTAGCTTTAGGCTCATCCATTTCCCAAAAAGCAATTAAATCAGACAAATAAAACTTATCTCCCCTGTGGTTTATTCCATTGAAAGATTAGTAAAGGAACAAAATGTGCTGTTACTTTTAGCTCACATATTCCACCTTAAATAGAGAAACACATTTACTAAATCTCACTATTCTTCCGGATAAGTCATTTTCACTAGTTTAAAAAAAAATATTGTGTCCTACGCACTTTCTTCTCACTGAGACACAATACTCAATACCTGCAAGAGGAAGAGAGATTTATTTTGGCTCTGAGTTACAATCCATGGTTGGCTGGTTCCAAGTCAGAAAGAGCATGGTAGAAGGGCCTGGCTGAAGAAAACTGCTCACATCACGGCGAACAGAAAGGAGAGGGAGAAGGGAAGACTCCAGGAGAGAGATACAATAGACCCCTGACTTATGAACTCAATTCGTTCCTAAGGGGTGGATGTGACTCAAGTTGTCATTTGAAGGTTCAGGCTCCCCTACACAGCCGTCAAAGTCTCTCTCCTGTATTCAGGCAGATCTCAGTGTCCTTAGAGAGACATCAACCCAGGATTTCTCAATTAACCCCATACAGGAAAGGATGTTGTCATGTTCCTTCCAGAACTCTTTAATGGATAAATTTGTATTTGAGACCACCTGGAAGCACAAGTACCCAGCATTTGGGTCATAACTCAAGCCTCTGGTCATAAATAGAAACTAAAATTCCAGTCATAACCCAAGTTGTTCATATGTCAGGCCAGCTATAACTTGAGGGTCCACTGTGAACCCTCCCAGGCTATGCCTCCAGTGACCTGCCTCTCTCTACCTGGCTCCACCTCCAAACATCAGTCAGCTGTAGCACCCATAACCCTATCACCTTCCAAAAGCTGCACCTCTGGACACCATGACAATTTGTTTCATGGTATATTCAGAGTTAAAACATGCTATTAGAATAGTAACCATTAGTTTACCTTGGAATTTTTTCTAATCAATATTTTGAAGAGGACTGAATGTGAGGAAAGAACTTAACAGTTTGCCCTCCCCAAAAAGAAAACAAATCTGACAGTCCAGTTTTTGACCCCGTCCTTAGAGTATAATATGCAATAAAATGTTTAATCCAAGTGTTCAAAACAACCCAATTATTTGATAACAAGTTGAAATACTAATTGCTACATATAATTTTAATGAATTCATGTTAGTTGCATCATTTCAATGGTTTTGTTTCTAGATTTTTGCATGCCTGGGAAAAAGGGGTAACATTTTGTTTTTGGTCAAGGAGTAGGGCTAGCGAACATGGTGGTTGCCTTAATCACCTGGTAACCTTGAAAGCCAGTGCTCAGAAAAGCCATGTTCACTGAGCCCCTAATACATATTAAGAAACTACCAAATATCTCATACTGAAAAAAGAAATATGTTAATCTAGTTATCTAAGGTATTCTTATTTACTCCCAAATCGACAACACTCACCCTTAAGGTGGCACCATTGACACAAGTGGGAAGAGTTACTGGATCCATTATAGTAGAGAGAGTACAAAGGTATTGCTATTTTTGTAATGAATTAAGAATAATGTGGGGCAAAAATATGGCCAGTAGTTGCACTCTCCTTAATTACAATGCTTTTTTCAACTGCACACAAATTGGGACCCCCTTTATTCATTTCTCTTTCCATCTTCAGAGAACATGGGGAAATTCACAGTATATCCTACAGAAAGTTGTGAGGATTGTGTGAAATACATGGAAAATATTTAGAACAGTACATAAATTAATCCCTCACATTTTTTTTTGGAATTATAGGAATTTAAAGTACTCACTGCTCTTTTGACTATTAGGTGAATGTAGCTGCTCTTAGCCTTCAATTCTAGCTGCACAAATTTTATCATGCATCTGATTATGAGAAACTATTATTTTCAAAAAGTGCTCCTTGAAGGAGTTATAGTCCATCCTTCTCTTAGGCTCACTCTTTTTAATCTGTGCCATTTGGAGCAGTGTAAGTCAGTGATGACTACTTCATCTCCCCAGTAGAACACACCAGACAAATAACTCTCTCTTTTGTTTTTAGCTTATGTAACAGACCTTTGGTGTGATTCTGATAGAACAATGTGTTACCAAAAGAGAACGTTTACAAACAAGTATTGAATTTATTGTGCTGTACTCTTACATCTTTCTTGAGATATCCACTGTACACTTTCTGGTTTTCATAAAAACATGTGTAGGAATTTTTGCCTTAGCATCATGTCACTGTTTTGTGGTGAAGGATATTATCATAAAAATCCTATTAACCTCTGTGTTATATTAATCTGAGGTGTTGTTTAGTAGAATTCACTCAATGTGTCAGGTGCTGTGATGAAAGCTTTATTATCTTAGTTCTAGCTGTCCTCACTATACCTCCTGAAGAAGAGAGTAAAAACATCTTTCTCCTTTTATATGTAAGGGAACTGAGGTTTAAAGCTATAGCGTATCTTGTCCAAGGTCTCATAATCAATAAGTGAAGAAGTAAGTGCACAATTTCAGCCAGGTGTTCTGAGTTCTGTACTGTCCCTGCAAAATTCATGTCTACACAGAATCTCAGAATATGACATAATTTCAAGATTGAGTCTGCAGGTAGTTAAGATGAAGTGACACTTAGTAGATATTTCTCTTAGTGCAATTGTAGATGTCTTTATAAGAAGAAAAATAAGAAATATAGGGACACAAAGAGAGGGAAGACAGCCAAGTGAAAACAGAGACAGAAATTGGAGCAATGCAGCTGCAAATCCAGGAATTCCAAGGATTGCCAGCGACATTAACAAGCTAGGAAGAAAAGGGGGAAATTTTCTTCTTGGACCTACATAAAAGACATAGCCCTGCTGACACTTAGGTTTTAGACTTCTGTCCTCTGGAATTTTGATAAAATTATTTCCTATTACTGCAAGTCAACCAACACATAGTAATTTGACAATTGCCCTAATGAATCTAACCTATGTGTGTACACAAATACAAAAAAAGTATTTTCTATGATATAAAATGCTCTGTACAAATTTAATTGATAGTAATTTAGGCATGTGACATGTTCTATTAAATAGGCTTTGCTGATTTGGAGACAGCAATCATTCTACTAAGCTCAGAATCTAATAATAGTTACACTTATTTATTAAATAAATAGATATTGAGCCTTTCCTATAAAATATATTCCAAATACTAAAGGTATAAAAAGAACTAAGATATGATAACTCCCAACTCAGACATCAATATAATGGAGTAGAAGGGAGGAGATCCTGAATATTGCAGTGTATGGAGAAATGCAATCTATTTAGCATTACAAAAACCCATTTAGTATTCTCCAATAGATACCCTAACACCAAAATATTTATTGTGACACAGAAAAAGCAGACATATCTTACTGAAACTCTATGGATTGATGAAATCCTCCTACTAAACACCACAATGCATCAAATGCTTTTCCATTTCCTAAATTCCTTGCACATTCTTCCAAAAGCATTAGTTTTCTCTTTTGTTTTATCAGCTTGACTGATGCAATTTTAGCTTTCCCTTGAATGAAATGGAGTCCTATTTTTGTCCACTGTTCTTCCTAGAGTAAACAAAATGGGAATAAACCCTACAGTATTTAGTGCCCACATTTTTAAGGAATTCATTAAAGATGTACAGTAGAGGATAGACAGTTACTGTTAACAAAAAAAAATGTATAGGCATAAAAACCACAAATAAAAGATTATTAACCTGGAGAAATTATTGCTCAATCCTTCTTCCAGATGGTTTTGTCAGTTACATGTGCTGACACTAACAGTTTCGTGGGAGGCTGCTACAGGCTGCATTGCGCTCATTCAATGTTTCCCTGCTCGTGTCTCACACAAAGAGAAAAATGATCAGTAATATCAGTAAATTCTACTAAAATCTATTTAAAATATGGCACTGACTCTTCTCTTTTTTCATTTATTTTTGTGGGCTTTGTGGTATCTTATGTTCTTTATGAATATATAAGGTGGTAGTGTAAAAATTATCATTGTGACATTTGCTTTATTATTAGGTATAATGCAAAGATAAGATAAATTTCCCTCCTATTCAGAGATGTGGGTTTGCTAGAGGAAGAATTCCAATGTGGCAAAAAGCACAGAAAAGAATATACGAGGTTGATTTTGTCATCTGCAAAGAATATCTTTGCAATTGCTGGAAATTACATATTTTATAATTAAGCCTTAAAAGTTACATGAGTATGTGTGCTATGACACATATGTATACAAATGTATATGTGCACACCTTTGGCGGAAATAAAGAAAGATGTAATACATTAATTCTTAATATTAATATATCAATATTAATGAAAAAAAGAATGGGAATTTAATATTTTGGTTCATTTGTTGAGTTTATCAAATAGAAATCAGACCTTACAGAATACAGTTGTATTAAGGTTTTACACTACTACACTCAGAGTTTAAGCTGACAGTGATGATTTTAATATCACCTTCATCCTTGCCACATCACAAAACAGAATCTCCTGCAAGAATCTAACTCTTGCATATGTCTCCAAATGATGTTCTCTAAAGATTTCCCAAGATTTGGCTCCCAAATGCCATCAGCAAAGATTGTGATGATTCGTTTATGAAAAAAAAAATGCTAGGAATTGTGAAAAAATAACAAATGAAGTAAATAAAAAAACCATCACACTGTTCATCTTGTTTGTAGTTGCTGTACTTCTCACAGCGCACATGAATCACTGATCACGAACCACACGTGGAAGAATGGAACAGTTTACAGACACAGGACAAGACTTTGCCATAGCATCTGGACAGCAAGTATCTCGATGGGGAATGGAAAGAGCATTTCACTAGGGGTCCAGCAACCTGGGTTTGCCACAAAAGTGCACCGTCCTGTGTATAATACTTTGTGGTTCACTGTCTAAATTTTCTCCCCAAAATAGAATTGGAGAAACTGATCTTCAACATCTTTCTAAGTCTAATATGCTATGGTAATGAGAAGCCAAGAAAGCTGTTTATGTCTTCACCCCAGTCCTCTGCCTGCTTTTCCAGTTCCTCTTAGGGGCTAATGAGCAACTTGCAGGACAAAGCTGCAATCTCATGATCCCTGCCCCGGGGCTGCAACTGCTTAGAGTAGCAGCTGGATGAGTAAATCTAGACATTAAATCAAAGTTGAAATGTTTACACAGAAAAAATACAGGTCACTTTATATGCCAGTTTGACTTAAACCCACAATATATGGTAATTGAAGCTTTTTAAAAGAAAAATATACTTTGCACATGGTTCTATGAAAGAAGTCTATGTTGAGTCAAATAAACATCAGCACTGTTCCAACTAAGCACTTTGGCCATCTTATCTTTGCATGGTTTTGTCAGATATTCTCCACGTACCATGGGAAAGGGAACAGAAATAGAGTTGGAATCCTGGCAGAGCAATTTACTGTCTGCAACCTTGAGGAAGTTACTTGTTCTCTCATAACATCACCTATAAATCAGGAATCACAGCGCACACCTTGTGGCAAGAGAGTACTCAGAAATAGAGATGGCTCCAAAATAACACACCTTTAATAAATAATAGCTGTTATTGTTGCTCAAAGTTTCTAATGTAAGTAGAAAGACATTGTATGTAGACCATTTATTCAATCATGGCTCATGCTATCATTTTATTCTTTGAAACAACAAAAGATAGTATACAAAAGTACTATTCATATAAGGTTATTCTTTTCAGCATCACTTAATGATCATCTGCTAGATAAGAAATTACTTTTGTGTCTCTTACTTCAGAATATTGATCCATAAAAACCACCTAGTAATTTCCTCTAAGCTTCCTCATTATGTGTTGTTTCCAGTACTAGATTTCATTTGCTGTGCAAGTGTTGAGATAATTTAAATTTGATAAAAATGAAAAAAAAAAAAAATCATTCAGTCTGACAATAATGGAAATCATGTTGGCAAATTAATTGAAAAAAGTAAATATAATTATTTAGCCAAATCTCCATACCATTGTAACTATCCAATGCTATGAAAACAGAGTGAAAATACAAATATTATTTGGTAAATAATATTCAGCATATCAATAGATTTGAGTTATTATGAATGCTTCCTTGCTATTGACTTTGGTAGAGTATAGAATGGGGAATAACCTTAAGTGTCAGGAAGAGAAAAAGAGAAAGATGTCTAATATTGTGTAAAATTTTACAACTGTGAATTGAACAGTAATCATTAAATTTGATGTTTATGAATATTAGATAAACTCAGAGGGAAGTTACTGAAGGAACAATGTGCCTTTGTGCAGACCATCCTGTGGAATGGACAATTCATTGAGTTAAAATCTTCTGGAGAAAAATCATTAAGTTGTCATTTCTACTTATGCTTTTCAGGTATGGACATACCATCTGCAGTAGTTAATTAAAAATAGTTTATAAAATTACTTTTGTGGGGGCCGGTGAGATGGCTCAACGGCTTAAGCGCCTGCCCGGCAAGCGCGAGGGCCTGAGTTCGACTCCCGGAACCCACATATGAAAAAGGGGCCGGTGATATCGCTCAGTGGCACGGGCGCCTGCTGGTGCACGAGGTCCTGAGGTCGACCCCCGGTACCCACAAAAAAATAAAAATTACTTTTGCTACTACCATTAATACATGGCAGAAATTAATTTTTGCCTCAATGATCAGACAACCAATCAATCAAAAGGCAAATGAGTAGAAAAATAATTGTAAAAGTTACATAATCATATTTACTTAAGAAGAATTTCAAGGTAATCCTCTTAGGAGCTTCAGAACAGAAGGCAGAATGAGAGAAGTACTTAGCATGTGTTGTCTTTGCAGCCATTTCCAGGATTCTGAGAGATTCCCTATATCTTCAGTAAGTCTCTCTCAGCCTAAACTAAAACTTAATTTTATTTTTCTAGCAAGCAGAAAAGTTCTCAATCATTGGAAGTGTCCATGTTTTGGACAGCCTCTAGTCTAGGCTGCTGAATCCAATACTGAAAAAAATAAAATAAAATAAAATAACCGGCCCGTTCTTTCCATGAGAGAACTCAAAAAGGAAGAAATGCAAAAACACATACACCAATGTTCTAAGACTTGAAAACAAGTAAATTTCATAACATTTGACAAGGGTCAAAAAACCACTGCTCCTTGGCCTCCCAAACATTTCATTAAAATGAGGGAGTGCTTTAACAATTACATATAGGAAGAATAGAGTCTCAGAATAAAATGTAGCCCGTAAAACTCAGTAAATTGAACTTCATGTATAAGTCACTAAATTTAGCTAGTTGTGGATCAATGGCACTTGATCATGGACCTCCCGTCAACTTCAGTTTTGTATTGGAGAATTAAAGCCCCACAGCTAATCATTTATACCAACATTGTGGATCCTCTCTTGTGAAAGATGAAATACAATATCCCCGCCAAGCCAAATGTACTTTCAGAAAATTTAGTTTTGTTTTTCTGTGTGGTGAACTAACTGGTAGAGTTTACCTCTAGGTAAAGAGCTGTTTCAATCTGAACAATTCATATGTTCGGCAACCCAACAATTTGCTGAATGCCTTAATGGCCCTCTAAGTTTGTCTCCCTCCCTTTCTTATCCCATGCTGCCAGGTACATAGTCCTGTAGATTTTCTCTTTTGCAGTAGAGCTTTTTTGAATCATATCCTTTAATGTTGCTTTGTGGTTAGAGAAGGTATTCTGTAAAGATTCTTCTTGAGGTATTTGTTGAGGTTCCTTTTGTTAAATTCATGATTATTTTTATGTTAACAATTTTTGAATGCTTAATAAGGTGTTGGTTCCATAACCACTCCTGAAGAGAGACAGAGAGAGAGGAAGAGAGACAGAGAGAAAGAAAGAGAGAGAGAGAGAGGGAGGGAGGGAGAATATTGTATATAAATAGTATAACAAAATTCTAGCTCCTTCTCTGACTGAGACCCTCACCGGAGGAGTTCACTTCCGTACTCCATCCAAACTGAGTTTAGTTTGGTGATGTGATTTGCTTTAGTAAAAGTGCTTAGAGTATGTATGCCAAGTCATAGGTAACGAACTAAGAAAAGATGTAGTAATATTATCCAAAATCTCCTTCTGTGTTAATTGCATTTTAAAAGTGATTTTGAGACATGATGACTGTAAGTAAAGAATACATATGAAATAATGGAATTTTAGAGACTCTAGAAGACAGAGGAGGTATTTATTTTGTGCATAGTGCCTTTCAATATCAGATCTCAAATTATATTAAATATGTAACCAATTAGTTTATCTTTTGGTATCTTCTTGATAATGAAATCTGGAGACATATGTAAAATGGGACAGCTTTGAAAGGAGAAACTTACCTACTATATTAAAAAACAAAATTTAATTCTGTGAAGTACATGTTGAAAAGGTAGGCATTAGCACAGGGTTTGTTGCCTTTTACATGTCTATTTTTGTTTTCTGTATATTTCACTGTATATTTGCTTTTTGTATATTTCACTGTGGCATTATAAGCTATAAATTATATTTCACCGTGGCATTATAACAGTCTTGGAATAAAAGCCAATGCTAAATGCTATCAATTATTCTTCCTAGAAGAAATTTTTTCTCTAGATCCAAGTCTTAGGAATTAATGTAAGTTGTCCTTCATTGAAACTAGATATACGATTGGTTTAAGTGTTTAACTGGGGTTTCTATTTGGGGGTCTTGAAATGTCCTACTTTGTGACTTATAACTATAAATTTTAGAGATGATAAGATACTCTACATGAATGAAAAATTATTAAAACTTCATTTAAGTACCACAATTTTCACCTAATAACCTTTTGAATGGGATTTATTTTAGTTTCAAATTATGTAAATATCTTATATTTATTTATAATGAAAAAAGACTGAGAAGCACTCATTCATGTAATTATATTTGAGCACTGGAAATACAAATATTAAATTACTAGGGCCCAAAATGTGAATGCAAACTTAACTCTGTGCTATATAAATAGTGTATTAGATTCAGGCGTATGGTAGCAGGCAATGATTGTGAATATTTAAAACAACAGTTAACTGCTTTCCTGTAGAAAATCTAGTTTGTCTTACTTGTTTGTAAGTTAATAGCTTCTGTTTCAATACTCTATTGCAAAAATATATTAAAATTTCATAATTCCTATTTCTAGGTTAATATTTCTTGTTCAGAGATATGAAGATTATTTTTATGAGCTTCCTTATTATGACAGTAATGACACTGGACACAAGGTAGGACATGATAGATATTCCTAGGGTAAGCTACATTACTGGCCCAATCATAGGTTCTATTCTTTTATTACACACACGCACACACACACACACATACACAGACACACACACACACACACACACACAGAGTGGAAGATCTCCATGATTTTTGCCCAGTATTATTATGGAGAGAAAACTCTCTGGTCACTACAACTTCTGATATCTTTAGCTTCTATAGCACACAGAAAGTTTACATTACCCTGTCTTTCTTTCAGTTACATATTGTCAAAATGATAAAGTTCTTTTCAAAGGAAGGTGGACCCCAGCCAATGTCATAATCAAAAAACTATACTTTTAAAAAGCAAACATTTTAAACTTATGGTATACATAGATACTAAGAAATGTTAATGTGTCAAATAGTTGAGCTTCGCATTTTGACAAATCTTGGCAAATTTTTGGAAGCAATTTTTAGATATTAAAATTGTTGCCATCAGACAACATTAATATTACCTTAGGTACAGAACCATATTTCTCCAAATAATAGGAACAACAGAAACCAAATTTGAGAACTTGTTGGCCTGGCCATAAAAATCCCCAAGTACTATCATACATGCACTATCACTTAGATTGAAACTCTGTGTTAACATTGAAATCAACTATTATATAAAACTAATAAAAATACACAAAAATAAGAATTTTTTTGTTAAAAATAATGCAATCTCAAGTAGAACAAATCTTAAATCACAGTGGATGAGAATCTCTCCCAATCGTGTATGCACGCCCATGCCCATGGTGGCCTTCACAAAAGTAGAAGGACCAGGGATATAGCTCAGCAGTGCAGTGCTTACCTAGAATGTGTGAGGCCCTGAGTTTGATTCCTGGTACCAAAAAAATAAACAAGAAAAAAAAAAAAAAAAAACCAAAGAAAAAAGAATAAGAAAAAAATTTGGAACGTCCCATCTGTAATTTGAGTGATGTAACATAAATTCTCACAAGGACTTAATGTTCCCATTATCTTTGCATTTAATCTTTCTGATACATATGTAGGGATGGCTAATTGTGGCTTTCCTTTGCAATTCCCTGATGGCTAATGATATTGGACACTTTTCAAGTGCTTATTTGCCATATGTATACTCTCTTCAGGAAAATGTTTGCTATTGTTTAATTTTGAGACTCCCCTATATATTCTAAACACGAGAATTTTGTTTATTTTTGCAAAAGTTTTCTCCAGTCTATAGGTTTTCTCTCAACTCTAATCAGGCCTTTATAAAGTATGTAGTTTCAATTTTAATGACTGTCATGTCAAATTCAAGAACACATCACCTAACTTTTGGTTTCAAAGATTTTCTCAAATTTTTTCTAAATTTTATTATTAAATTTTTTTAGCCATGTTAAGTTTTGTATAAATCCTGAGAATTAGGTCAAGCCTCATTTTTTAATTTATAGATTTCCTGTTACTCCCACACCATTTGTTGCTAAAGCTATCCTTTCAACATTGAAATTTTTTCCACCTTTGACAAAAGCCAGTTGAACATTCTTTTTTTTTTTTTTCTTGTCTGTACCAGGAGTCAAACTCAGGACCTCACACTTGCCAGGCAGGTGCTTATGCTGCTGAGCTATCTCACCAGCCTGAACACTCTTATATGAGACTATTTCTGAGCTATTTTCTGTCATTTACCTATGTGACTATTCCTCCAACAATATCACCTGCTTTTAAAAGCGTAGTAAGCCTGAATAAAAGGTAGTGAATCCATGAACTATACTTTTTCCTTTGTCAAGATTGGTTTTTCTCTTTTAAAGCCTTTCCATATGTAATTTAGAATCAGCTTGTCCATGTCTAAAACTTCTTGTGGGAATTTTTATTGGAATTGTATTAAACTTACAGATAAAAAAAAAGAAATAATTGGTATTTATATTATGTTGATACTTCTAATTCATAAGCACAGTATATTTTTATTTTATTTTTAAGGTATTTAAGTTCTTCTAACAATAGTTTTGTAATTTTCATATACACAGATTTTATGTATGTTTTATCATGTGTATACAGTACTTAAGTATTTTATTTTCTCATGTATTGCATTTTAAATTTTGGTTCTCTTATTTTCACTGTCAGTGTACATAAATGATTTTTGCATATGGATAATATATTCTACAAATTGCTAAACACACTTGTTATTTTGTGAGGTAAATTTGTAGATTTCTTAGTAATTTGTAGACAATCACTTTATTTGTAAGTAGTTGAATTTCTTCTTTTCTTTCAATTCACTATTTCTTTTTCTTGCCTTATCAAGATGGTTAGAAATGCTAGCACTGTGAAGAATAAGAGGGATGAGAATAGACATCCTTGATTTATGACTTGTTTTAGAATGAAGCATCTGAATTTTCACTCTTATAGTAGCTGTAAATTTTTTGTACATGGTCTTTATCAGATTGAGATAATACTCTTCCATTCATAACATGTTGAGTGTTTTTATTATGTGTGGATGTGAGAAACTGTTATAAATTTTCTCCTTTAGCTTGTTGATATGTATGGCTACATTGATTAGGGATATCAAACCAGTCTTGAATGACTGAAATAAACTGACTATAGTGTTTTGTATATGGTTAGATTTTGTTTGCTAATTTTAATAGGATTTTTATATCTAAATTAGTGGGAGATATCAATCTGTGGTTTTTATTTTTTGTACTTGTCTGTATTTTGTACTAGGTAATTTTGGCCTCATAAAATGAATTGACAATTATTCATTATTCTGATATTTTCTGAAAAAAATTTGTAAATTTTCTTTGGTAATTCTGTAAATGTTTGATAGAATTCACCCATGAAAATATCTCAGCCTCCAGATTAATTTGAGTAGCTTTTACCATTTCTAGTTTTGCAATGATACTAGGACTATTCAAATTATCTAATGCATCTTGATTGAATTTTGATACCTTATGGGCTTCAATTAATTTGTCTTCAATAAGTAATACAACTTATTACTTCTAAGTTGTCTAATTTATCAGTTGAAAGTTATTTGTAATACTTCTTTTTTAGTTTTTTAATGGCTATGGATCTGCAGTTTTTTCCCCTTATTCATTGCTAATATTAACAGTTTGTGTCTTCTTTCTGTTTCATTTTTTTCAGCTTGCTAGAAGTTTGTCAATCTTATTGATGTTTTCAAAGAACAACTGCTTTGTTTCATTCATTTTTTCATATTTTAATTTGTTCTTTCCTTCTATTAACTTTCTTGTTTTATTCTTTCTGTTTTGTTGCATTCTTCTTTTATTAAGTTCTAATATTGGAATATAGATTATTGAACTGAGAAGTCTATTTATTTCTCATGTTCTATTATGAATTTTATAATATGTCTTTGGCAATTCCCCCATCAAGACTTAGAATCTGGTTTTTCCCTGTGTGAGTCTCGATCAATTATGTGACTCTTTAGTTCAATCCAAAGCAAGAGGATGCTCAGTGACTTTTAGACTAAAGTTTATAAGACTGTGGGCTCTGTTTTTGTCCGAAAGGATGCTAACAGCCATGCAAAAAAGCACGAGGTAGACCATTGAATAAGGAGAGACCATATGCACAGAGAGGCCACAATGATGAAAGATGGACTGTTCCAACTGATGACCAAAGACAAGCCAGAAACTATGACCAGATCATTTGTTCATTTCTGAACAGAATTCACACTGTGAAAGCTAATGGCCAGTGTGAAAGTGTAGGTCGTGGGGCCATTGGAAAGTAATTAAGTCACTGGTATGCAGCCTTCATGAATGGGATGTAAGAGGTCCTATAGAATTCCTTCCTCTTCTGACATATAAAGCAAAAAGACAGCCATCTATGTACCAAGAACCAGACCCTTATCAAATATTAAATCCACCACCATTTTAATCTTGGAATTTCCAGGCTCCAGAATGGCGAGAAGTGCATTTCTATTTTTAACAAGATTTCCTGTTCATAGTATTTTGTTGTACCAACCTAAATGGGAAATACACATTTCTAGATCCTCTAGCTTCCACTAAACTACCCAAATCAGTTCCATGTAGAGGAGAGGTATTAGCATCTAAGATATGTGGGAATGATGGGATTTTTTTTCAAAATATTACATGACCATAGCATTGTTATTTGTTAAGACACTGAGATTTATGGTTTGTTGTTTATTATTACTTTAATTCATAGAAAAATTACCCAAGAAATCTACATTAAAGTTTTAATATATTCAGACAGCTATTTAGTAAAAATATTGATACTCATATATTTTATGAATTTTATTTATTTTATTTCCAGTACTGGGTATTGAATCCAAGGACTTCACACTGATCTACATCCCCAGTGTGCCTCCTGCCTTTTAATTATTTGGAGACAGGATCTCACTGAGTTGCTAAGTTGCCCGGGGTGGACTGGAACTTGCCGTCCTCCTACTGCAGCCTCTTAGAGTGCTAGAATTTTTGGTGTGTACTACCTAATCTAGCTTTGTCCTTTAGTTCTAATTTCCATTATTTCTAAAGCATGAACCCCATGCTAGGCAGTGACAAAATCAATAACCTGAAACTCTCACAAGAAAAACCTTTACAAGTGTAAACACAAGACAAATCGCCATATGCACAATGCTTCAAAGCCCCCCACCCTAAAGCATATCTTTAAACTTTCTAGTTAGAAGGGTACAGGGCGATCGCAGTCTCGCACTGCCACTAATTACGCTGTCAAGCTTCTCTCCTTTAGGGAAGCTGTGAAGGTCCGCATATTCAGATTGCAATGGACGAACCTCGCCCATGTGAGATCCTGGTACCTCCCTTGGCAGGTAAGTTTGATTTTATGAAGTTTAGGTGTTTTAGTTATAGTGCTGACAGGAACTATACCTACCATAAACCTCAAATTACAAATTAAACATAAATGGAAAAAAAATGTTATTGTCCAAATCTTTAATTTCCATATAGTTATGAGTGCTTTGCTTATTTCTGAAATTGATTTTCGAATGCTCAAATTAGAATTATGCTTTGGAAAGTGACATTATTACTACTTAAGGATAGAATGAAGGATTCTCAAAATAAAATGGAAAACTGAAAAACAAACCTGGGAATGTTTACTAAGCAGGTTTTTTTTAATAAGCATTGTTTGAGAAGGAGAGAAAATGGAGAACTGGAATTCCGGTATTATAGGTGCTATAGGTGAAATTACATAGCTACTGTTTACTACTAGCTGAAGTACTATTAGTAATTTATACTAACTATTGGGAGGAGAAAATAAACAAAGAATTAATACCGCAAAATAATTGACATTACTTTGGTTCTAGTCCAAGGTCTGCCATTGCTTCCTTTTATTCAAGTCTCTTAACCACATTGACCTCAGCTTTCTAATTAGATTGCCTTTATTTTCTGTTTCTATATAATTCTTTCCTAACTCCACAAAGGTGCTGTATTCTTAAAGAATATCTACTGAATTTAAATTTACCTGCTCAAAATTAAAGAATTATTTTGAAAATACCAATTTCTTTGGAATCCTAGCTCTTCATATTCAATGCAATTCTTACCAGTAAGGGAAACATTTTCAAGTTGTCCAAATGTATATTTCAACTTCAATAAATATTAAAGTTCATTTAATTTATGGCATGAAGCCATCAATATTTTCTAATTCTTTGTGTATCATTTGAGCTTCAGATTCGTTCACCCTTATAACTTGATAAAATGGATATAGATCACCTCACCTAAGAAAATGGAGACCCATCTGTTATATTTTAAATGCATCTGCTCATCTGCTAAATTCATTTGTCAAATTCATTTAAGTTTTGGGGAGATTTCCTCTAAGTATATAAAATAATATGTGAGAAAAAGAACTAAGTGTCCTATTTTACTAGATATGGGAGTAGGGGAGGTGGAGGAAATTTACTCAAAGCCAATTATTTTTCCAAATGTTTTAAAATGTTTTAAAAGTATCATAACTTAATTGCATAAAGTGTCTTTAATATGGTTTGAAAACTTTCCTCACATAAGTAAAAGAGTAGAAAACACTTTAGATATATGGACTTTTTAACTTTTCATTGTAAATCTATTTTTAACTTTCAAGGAAAATGAAAATATTTATATGGGAGGAGAAATCATTAAAAGAAATGGGCTTCATCAGTCTTCTGTAGTCTGCATTTTCATGGGAGGAAACTTATGGAACAATATACATTTGTGGTGAATTCCACCTTTCCCATTTTAACACTGAGTCTGGGACAGGATGAGGATTCTTGGAAGGTCCCCAAATTCTCATAAAAGATCAAGAAGATGAATCCAAAAGATACCTGAGGTAGTGAAATTGATTAGTCATTTAGATTATCACTTTTCCTTTAAACAAATGACCTCCCTTTCGATTGACATAGGTATCATCCAGGGCAAATTTTTTCAATGTTATTATCCAACTTTTTCATTATGAAATTTAATCTGGGCCAAATCAACCCCATCACACTGTACATGCTCCCTGTATTTTTTACAACATATTTGACTGTTTCTACCATGTATTAATACTGTAAACCACTCTGTTCAAATATCTGAACTTCACTGTGCTCACCTGTGCATTTGGAGAATATTTCCTACTACAATGGACTGCTATGAAGATGTATTTTTAAAGAAAGAGTAAGAAGCTGTAAATTAATGATTTGTCACTGACAAATGTAAAGAATTTGCTCCAACTCACATACTTCGTATATCTACTGTCATTCCAAAACTTACTATACTGTTTATAATATTCAAAAGGTTTTCAAATATTCTATTCTATTTGGATTATCCTTAACTTTTTCCATGTGTTTTGCCTACATAATGTTTATTTCCAAAGAACATGCTTACCTGTCACCTGTATTTGAGAATCTTCTAAGATGAGTCTTTCTCTAGCCACACTTGAACAGGCCCTCTGGCTTTTCTTTATTTATCACATCATGGTATATAGCTATCCCTTTCCCTACTCATGGCATATGAAATTTTAAATTGCAGAGAAACGTTATAATTCAACTTTGTAGCCTCAAAATCTAACACCTACAAGGTATTGAAAAATTATTTTTTGAAAGAATGAAATGTTGACTAATTAAGCCATTTTGTTCTAAATGTTTCCGGAACGTAGAATAACCTTCCCACACTTTAAGATGTGACCTGATCTGCTTTTTTTTTACATCAAAAAATCTGTGATTTTTCAAAAAGGAAGTGAAAACTCTTCTTTTGTGTACTTAAGATTCTCTTTACAAGTTTTGTTGTCATTGATGTATTTACCACCTCCCTTGTTCCTCTTGTTCATGCCTTTTTACATTTTATAGACCTAAAACTGGAGTTCCAAATTCAAGTGCCAAATGGGCCAGATGAGCATAAAAACAAAATAGAACGAGGTGGTGTTAGGATAGTTGATATCTGTATAACTTTGCATTCTGGACCCTGGAATAACTAGAGAATATTTTCATCTCATTTAAAAATAAAGTGAAGCACAGAGAAAGTATTTTGCTGAAGTGGAAGATGCAGGATTTAAACGTAGGCAGGCTTCTTCCAAATCCACACTCTGTCACTGCATTGAGTAAGGCTGTGAGGTAGGACAGCAGGGCAGGGACTATGGGCTGCTGGAGAATAAGCACAGTAATCAACCTCTTGAACTCACTGCTTATCACAGTAGTTTTATTAATGATCAAGCAAAGTCTATACTGTTTGAGTTGCTCTCCAAGTGGCTTCTCAACTTATCCCAATTTGACCAGTAGCACACAGAAAATAACATCTCCTTAGGAAGAAAATACTCTATACTAACTCAATCTCAAAGGGTAATTGGGTAAACACCGGCACCTTGCCCAGCCATTTATAAATGCTACCATATGTTGTATAAAACACTTATTGTGAGTTCAAAATTCATTCACTCCCATGAGTGAAATTGCTCTGCTGTTTCTTCTGTATTTTTGAACAGTTTCTGATCTGGAGAAAAGATTAAAGAGATTTTGAATGAACAAATAAATGAATGAATAGTTAAAAAAGAAACTCTTGAGTGTGAAGTGTTGCTGGTAACGCTGTCTCCACTAAAACCCTCACTGGCTAGCAGAATCAAATAAGCTCTAAGAATATCACACACTCTGGATTTGGAGGACAATAATTTACCAAAAAAAGCTGTCATTCCATCATTAAAACTACTTAGCATGGATTTTGCAATCTGGTGAAAAGGAAATCAAACGGTGATGCTTGCTCACTTGGCCAGTATTCCAAGGTCTTTTCTGAACTGACAGATGTCACACCCAGCCAATGAATTATGATAATTAATTCAGTGCCTCAAGGAAAAATTATCCCATACTTTCTGCATTCCAACACACTTTATTCTTGTTTATTCACAGTGTACTAAAGGAATGTTGGATGGGCAATTAATATTATTTTACTTATTTAGCAAAGATGATATTAGAAAGTTATAAGTAGAACCCAAAAAGGCTTTATTTTCTTTGAAGTCTTATTGGTAATGGGTTGAGGATAAATAATACTTTCCTGAACTCACAGTGAAATGTTTTATGTGAAGCAAAGATGAAAACTGCATAAGTTCCTATTATAAATATTAAGTTTTCAAAAATAGTTAACCTACACAAAAGACCATTTCAATATTTATAGTAAAACAGTAGGATAAATATAAACATGTTAAAAATTATTTTAGATAATATTTGGTCACAAGCATAAAGTATGTCAATTATTATTCAACCAATTCTTAGAAAAATGAATTATCCAAAATTATAACTATATATTTATTGTATCAAAATCCACGTTAGCATTTTTGATTCTTGTTGAAGTCAAAATAATGGACTTATTATTCATTCCAGTTTCTATAAAACATTTCTTTTGTACTTGATTTGAAATTCCTATTTTTTTCAAACATTTTGAGAACCACTAAAATCCCCAACTAATTATCCTGAGAAATAGCATTCCTCAATAAATATGACAACACACACACACACATGCACACATGCTCTTCAAATACTATTGATAAAACATAGTCAACATTTAAAAAAAAATTATTTTTTTAGAACAGTTGCAGGTTCTCAGCAAGTAAACATCTTTTTTAATATCACATATGAGCTTTCAAGAACACAAAATCCTTAGACTGACAAATATGAAGACAAAAATATATATTAAAGCAAGGGCTGAAGTTATAGTTTTCTGAAGGCATTTGTCTACTTTGGTAAATGGGAATTAGGATTTAAGATCTATACAGAGGACAAATAAAGACCTTGGATCTAAACAAATTATATAGCCGGATCTAGTGACACCCTATTCTTTCACCAAAAATACATACAAACCCAGGGACCATGAACTACTGTACCATCATTGAATGAGTAGAATAAAAAGTATTTTTATATGCAAAATTAGCCACTAGCAAAGGCCAGTATTTTTCTCTCACCTTGTGATCTAGCTAAGAAGAAAATTAAAACCTGCCTAGATGTCATGACTTGTATCTAGATGTTCACCAAAATCACCCCCCACTCATGTAATCATAGGTGGGGCTTTTTGGAGGTGGCTGGATCTAGGGTGTGTGATGCTGCAATTAAGGATGTGATGCTAGGATTTGCTGTGTGATGCTGACATTAAGTGTGTGATGCTGGAATTAAGGGTGTTCTACCCTGGGTGTGGGTGGCACTAATCAATAGGCTTACAGCCTGGATATAATATAAAGGGACAGAAAGAAGCTGTTGCTGCTTTGCTATTTTGCTGCTTTGCCCCCTTCTGCCCTCCATGAACAGTTTTTCCTCTGTGATGCCCCTCTGCTATGCCACCCTGCCTTGGAACCAGATGATTATGGGCTGAAACCTCTACAAACAGTGAACTACAATAAACCTTTCCTCTTTTAACTTTGCATGTTGGGTATTTTGTCTCAGCAACTAGAAAAGTAACTAAGACACTGATTCAAAGTCTTAAGATGACAAGCAAATGGGTAGGTACCAGAGAGACAGAAAAACAAATTCTCCTTAGTGGAATAAATCTGAATCTATGTCCCTCAAGTTTTCCATATTATGCCTCACCAAACAAAAATTCACGCTGTAAAAGTACAAAGCAGATAGGGAAATAGTTTTGCTGAATTGAGATTATGTAGCTGAAGAAAAATAAAATAACCTGCAAGACCAAACTGGGCAAATTAAATGTATTATGTTTCAGATATGGTCAGAGAGATGAAAAATATAAAACACAGATATGAAAAATTATAATGTAATTCATCAGAGCTCCATGTTTAAAGAATAGAAAGACTGTAAAAGTGCAAAATTTGAACAGATAATAGATGTTAATTGTTCAGGTTTGACAAATACCATGAATCCTTAGATTCAGGAAGCGCAATAAATCCCAAGCAATATAAATAAAAGTAGTGTATATATTTTTAAGTAATGATGAAAATGAATGAGAGTTGAGGGGATTATAAAATGTGCACATATGCAGAAAAAGAGAGAGAATAGAGAAAAGGACAGAAGGAGAGAGTAAAAAAAGTACTAAGTAGTAGAGGAGAGGACTGCAAATCAGTATATAGTTGCATAACTATTTCTCCACACATTTACCTTTGTGATTTTATAATGTTAGATATATGTGAGCCCTTCCTCTTTGTGAAACGTACTCTTCTTTTCTTTTTGAGCTCCTTGAATTATTTCTTAGGCTTTGTTCTCTTTGAAAAATATGGACTATGCACAACTCTTTGGTAAACAAGATTTTTCTCATTCTGAAGTAAAGAGAAAGAAAAAAACCAAAAACTAGCCAGCAACACAGCATTATCTAATTTTTACTCCATTCTATTTTAGCCTCCTCAACCCCACCAGCCATTGGCTTTGTCCTTCAACCTGTTTTAAAATTATTATTATTATTTGACAGTTGAAAGGAAATAAAACCCCTTTTGTGACAGGCCTAGAAACTTAAGTACATTTGGACATTCTGAATTACCTAATACGCTGCCTTACATCCTACACCTGAACTCCTGGCTTTTTATCTCTCCATTTGCTAAGTGGCACAATGCCTATCAAACACTCTGAACTTGCCCTGGAAGTTCCAAAGTGACCCCTGGGGAGGTAGACGAGGATGCCTCCAGGGCACAGATCAACATTTAAGTTGTTGTAAGGAGATGCACAACAAAGAATCCATCCATCCATCTCTAAAAATGTTATGTCTCTCTACTGTGTTTCCTATGGTGATGTCTTGTTGCTATTAAATAGCTGCACTGCCCGGGACAGCAGGACAGGTTTTCTTACCCTTGACAGCTGCCTAGAAAAACAGCAGGCAACCTAAAACTTCAACTGCAGTGCGCTGCTGTCTCCTCAGGTCCTGGCAGAGTTCTCAAATTTGAATCTGATCAGCACTTAAACTGAAACCTTCCCAGCTGAATGCTCCAAGCTTCTTCAAGCCAGGGCCGTTTTTGCGCAGTTTCAAATGATGGCAAAGCTATATTCATTGAGACCTGGGTGATAATATTAAGGCTATTTAAAATAGTCCAAACTCATGTATTTCTTCCTTGTGTGTCTATGTGCCTGGCACTGGGCTAAGCCCTCCAAGGCATGCAAAGGGAAACTGGAGAGCTATCATGGCCAAAAGCAGCTTAGAGTCCAGTGTCCCAGCTTTACACACCCACAATCTCCTTCCCTCTGGGGCAGAGTCAGCTTGAAGTCTTTCTTACCCCCACTCCCACTCTTGCCAATGGCCTTTGACCTTTTCTTCACCTCTATCCACTGTCTACTTTTTTTTTTTTTTTTTTGTGAGTACCGGGCGTCGACCTCAGGACCTCACGCGCCAGGAGGCGCCCGTGCCGCTGAGCGATATCACCGGCCCTTTTTTCATATGTGAGTTCCAGGAGTTGAACTCGGGCCCTCGCACTTGCCAGGCAGGCGCTTACGCCGCTGAGCCATCTCACCGACCCAACTTTTTGATGTTCATATTTTTTGCAAAAGGAATTACAATGAATGTCTCCATAGCTACACCATTTGTTTACCTTTTAAACTGCAAAACTAACTTTTGCCTTTGTCACTCAGTGAAACTGCTTTGCCTGTGAGAGCTGTTATTTTTTTCCAGTCAAAAGCGTCATTTGCCCCTTGTTGTTGATTGTGTATTTTAACCCTAAAACTTCTGTTCCTATGACTCTTAAAGGAACTCTTTGGTTTCACAAGATAGATTTGTGTAATACAAATGCCAAAAACAGTGAAGTCAGGGTTTCCAAGCTCCTACAGTTTATTCCTGGTGCAAACAATAACAATTTGCATGACTGAACTTCCCTGCACTGAAATTTTCCCTTAGTACATAACTTTTATGGTACCTGCCCACATTTGTAGAGTCACTATGAATACACTGAGAATGCATTTTAAATGTTTAATTGCATAGAAATCTTACATATTGTTCATAATTTCACATGCTTTTTTTTTAATTGAGCATCTACTCCTTCCCTCTTGTTTGACTAATTTGTTGATTGCCAATTCCCAAGCATCTTGAAAATGGAGAATGTCATCCTTCAGGACAAGTATGTATTCAGAAACAAAGAAACTGAGTTTTAATCAAGCACTACTTTTTAAAAAATATATTTATTCTAACATTTATTGTGAAGTAAATTAAGATTACCAAGAAGTTGCAAAAATAATACAAAGAGATCCTGTGTACCCTTTATCTAGTTTTTCCACAAAGCACCTTACAAAGCTACAGTGCAATATTCAAACCCAAGGAACCAACATTGCCACAGTTCTCTTAATATGATTACACCCTAATTAGGATTTGACCAGTTTTTCCATGCACTCTGAGCAGTACTGTTTACTAGTTTTGTTCTGTTTTTTTGTTTGTTTGTTTGTTTGTTTTAATTGATGAAGCATTCCTCTGTGTGAATCTAATGCTGCAAAACAGAAGTCTTCTATTAGTGCCTACATCACAGAGTGTGTCTGAAGATTACTGGTGGTCCCGTGCATAAACCACATGTGTCTAACCTACCCATGGTAACAGTGTGCAGCGCAGTCTAATCTCTAAGAGGGATCCGCGGTTGTGAAGCGAACAGGGGCTGGAGCCAGAGGGCCTGGACTTCCATCCCTGCCTTCTACTGCCTAGAGACTAACCTCTTAGATCTTCAATTTCTTCATCAAAGAAATGAGTATTATTACAATACTTGCTGATTATACTTTTGAGACAGTTAAGATAATATTTACAATTATTTAGAATGCTGTCTGACATCTAGTAAGCACTGAGGTGTTAGCTCTTATTATCTTTATACAGCGTAGCACTTAATAGGAGAATTATAAATGTCAATTTGTATTTGTATTTTATTATCTTTCTTGCCTTCTAAATATTGGTTTATTGGGTTCTGCCCTCAACTGTCTTCCTTACTGAACACAGAGAGTTTCTATAAATCCTCACTTGCTTTCAGGATCTCTGTGTTTTCTCCCTCTTTTACTTCCAGTTTCCAGCTGGTAACTGCAAACTGACATCTCTTAATGAAACCAATTTTCTTGTTTTCCCCTGAGAAGTTGTGGCCTTGGAAAGGGTTCGTTCTGAGCTAACACACAAGCAGAAAGGGGTAGCCTCCCTGCAGGCAGACGGCACTGAGCCCTTCCTTCCAAACTCCCCACCTTGGTTGTCTTCTCTTTCCACCCACCACCACAGTGAGGGAGAAGTCACCAGAGTCGGACCAAAGAAAAGGTAAAGGGAGGTGATCGGATCAGACGGAGTGTAGGCAGGATGTGAACACAGAAACTTCTCGTCAACAGGACATGAGAATACAGTGTTTGTTGTATGGGTATTGATAATGTTGCATCAAAAAGTTCTTCAGTCTTGAAGAAAGTGTTTTCATTTCTGAGGACTTTTATGACAACCACACACTAAGTGGTTTAAACAACAAACATTTGTTGTTGTGCAGTTCCTGGGGCTACAAGGTTGAGATCAGGATGTGGGCAGGACTAGTTTCTTCTGAGCGCTGTGAAGAACCCTCTGCCCCATGGTTCTTCCTTGGCAAATTGTTGGCATTTTGGGCTTATAAAAACATTGTCCCAAATTCTGCTTATATCTTCCCTTGTTTTTTTTCCTTATTGTACTTTTCTGCCTCTGTTTTTCCCCTTTTAAAAAAGACACAGTTAGGCAGTAGCTTATCTCCAAATTAATGGGAGAGGGATCAAAACTTCAACATAGGAATCAGGAAAAAGGGCAAAATTCAAACCATAATTGAATAAGCCACTGGGTAGAAATAAGTGTTTCTTTTACTTCTCCTCTGTTTGAGAAAGTGGAGCACATCATTTATCATTACCCCTTTAGATACAAATGTCATTATCTAGAGATTATGTGAGTAAATATTTCTTGCCTTAAGTATTAGAATTTCTTCCTAAGAGGTGCACTAGCTCTGGTTGATGTTTAAACAATGAACAATTTTGTTTAAGACTAGAAAAACATGGAATTTTAATTGATGAAGTATAGAGTAGATTAACTGAAAGAGAGATGGAGAAGGAGAGTTGAGGATATGAGTGAGAATTCAGATATTTTGTCCAGAGAATGGGGCCCTTGTCAAACTGTAACCTTGGATGTGCCAAGGCAGGGAACAAGAAAAACTAATCACCTCAGGCAAGTACTAAGGAGGACTCCCCAGGAAAGGCTGGATATTAATATGGGTGCGATCACCCTCCTGGCTTTCCTGGTGTCCTTACATATATTTTAAAAATTATATATATATAAAATATATTATATTATATATTTTGGCCCTACTCTTGATACTCTTCTGAATTTCCCCATGGGAATCCTGTTATAAAGGGGCCCCAGGTCCCTCGAGGAGCAGATGGATGATCTGCTAAGAGGTTTTCTGGGATATCCAAAGAAATGAAGATATCATGTGATATCAGCCTTAGATGGTCTGCCAGTGGCAAAGGCTATAGATTTTATTAGAATCAATGTAAGGTACACAGGAGTAGGGTTGAACATTGAAGAGAGAGATTTAAGGGATGTACATGGTGATGTTAGTCAGCTCAGGCTGCTATCACAGAGGACCATAGCCTGGATGTCTCACATAACAGAAATTTATTTTCTCACAGTTCTAGACATTAGAAGTCCAACATCAGGATCCCAGCATGGTAGAGCTCTGGTGAGGGCCCTCTTTGTGGTTTATATATGACTGCCTTTTCACAGTGTTCTCATTTGATGGAAAGAGACAGACAAAAAGACAAAGAGACAGAGAGAACTGGAGATCATCTTGTTCTGATAACACCATGGTCATGTTAGATTAATGCCTAATCATATGTATTCATTTAACCTTCATTACTTTCTAATGATCTTGTCTCTAGTTAGGGCCACTTTGGAAATAAGACTCCAACATACACATTTTGAAGAGATACAATTCAATCAATAGTAAACATCAAGAATTTTTATGTTCAAGAAAAATTATATCCTCATTGTTAAGTCGTGGGTTTTATAAGCTTACCCCAGCAAGCTTCTGTAAAAAACTTATGTTATCATAGATGCAATCAAATAAGAGTATATCTGACCACCACTAAAAGAGATCACTGAAAAAGCATAGTGGGGAAGAGAAACCTGGACTGTCAGCTTGTGTTTTGTGATCTCATGCACAATGCTTAATTAATCTCTAAGAACTTCAGACATTCACCTGAAAAGAAAGACTTATGGTAGAGCTATATGATCCCACATAGCTTCATTATTTTTATCTCTTATGCCTCAAATTTATGATAATACCTCATACAGTAGTAATTGACATGTAATCTTGTGTTAATACATTTTTCAACACACTTGTCTTATTTTCATTTCCCCTAAGTAATACGTACTGCAGTAGTAATTTGAGATCAAGGATTCAGCTGAAGAATTATGGTTGCCATAATAAACATCTTTTTTTTCAAATAAAGAAACCAGCTACTGTATAAACAAACAACTTTATGTACTTACAGTGACACGGGGAAACACTACACCGACAATTTTAAAGTGGTTTGTCATTATGGAAAGGCATGTATAATATCTATTACTTATGAACCCGAAAGGAAAGTTTTAGTGTGAGATATCAGAAAGATACAAGACTTGTTCTGTTTGATTTCTTAAGACCACAGCCCGGTGAAAGCCAGCAAGAATCCGAGGAAAGAATGTGTATGCAAGTCATAAGACGTTCTGTGGTTTAATTACATAACTGATAATGGTGATTTTCAGTTTCTCAATCTTGCATAACCAATGGCAGTGGTTGTTCTGATTCTCAAAGGGAAAGTAGGACAACCAATAAAATATAATTTATTATTTAGGTTACCCACTAACAGGCAAGAAACTTGGAGTGTTTATCCTCTTGTCTTTCCTAAATTAAGGAAAGCTACTGTGGTATTAGTGCCTGGCACTTCTAGCTGTCCTTTGCCTTGGTCTTGCAGGCTGGAAAAGCCAGAAGACAATCCCAGGCTAAGAGACACAGGAATCCATAGACATGTTTAGGATTCTTTCTACTTTATGCCCAAGTTAGACTGAAGGGACACGAGAGCTGAAAGGACAGTACAGCATTTTCTGCAGCATTTCAAGATAATTTTAAAAGAATTAAAATAATTAAGTTTATATGTAATTATAGACTCAAATTTACATTACCTATTAGATTGCATAGTTCGTTAAAATCAAAGGTACTTATTCAAGGTAAGTAAGAAATTGCTGCAAAGTAATCACAGAAAAATAATCACAGTAATCAGGAATGTCGATGTTATTTATTTATTTATTTATTTTGTGGGTACCGGGGGTCGACCTCAGGACCTCGCGCACCAGCAGGCGCCCGTGCCACTGAGCGATATCACTGGCCCTTTTATCGTATGTGGGTTCTGGGAGTTGAACTCGGGCCCTCGTGCTTGCCAGGCAGGCACTTACGCTGCTGAGCTGTCTCACCGGCCTTGTCAATGTTATTTAAACTTAGGTCTTTGTCACTTTTAAACAGGTTGCTGTATACACAACATAACAGAAAAATCCTTTAACAATATTCCTCAAGATATAATGGCATCTAATACTTTCCTAATGACACCCTTTATGAGAAGCTTTCTGAAGCTTTAAGTATGACAAAATACAGTTCCAGGCTGTCTTCTAATGCTCAGTAAAATAGAGAGAATGTAAGTTGGACAGATCCTAAACACTAGTTTTCCTTGCTTGTCAAATAGATGTCTTGAGGTTAATTCAAGTTAAAAACACTTCTACTTACCATTCCAAATGTGAATGAATTTTATTCTGCTACATTTAAAAGGAGTCTAGAGAAAGTATGTTTTAAAATCAGAAGGGGAAATAATGAGGTAAATACCTAACAAAATATGAAAAATAAGGAGCAAAAACCTTACTAATCAGTTTCAAATCTTGAAATAGAACACCAAATTCTAAAATGCAATGCAGCACTGAAAAGCATTAACAGATAAAAAAACATAGAAATATATTGATTATAATTATTGGTATTGTCAATTGGTTATAGTTTTGTCTGGATTAAATACACTGAAATTTCAGGTAGTCACTCTGGGAAATAATGTCAGTAAAATAACAAAATAAAAAATCCTGAGTAATCACACTCTACAGACGTCTTTACAGATCTGCTTTGTAAATATTTTCCAGGTTGCTCTGGGCAGAAGTAATATATAATTTGGAAATCAGATTCAGATTATGCTCAAGGGGAAAAAATACCGACTCAAGACAAGTCTTGATAATCAGGACACAAAGAAAACATTCCAGACAATTAACACCTATTACAATAATGAGTATTTTAATGAAAAGATGTGGGAAAGAAGCAAATACATTTTGTGAAAGTCTTATAAATAAAACAAATCTATAAAAATGAAAAAGTAGGCCAACTTTCTGTCAATGCAAAGACTAAAAGAAAAGATCATAACAAAAAATGGGAATCCAAAGAAAATATTAACAGGCAAATCTGAAATATTGTGAACTTACATGATTCTAAAGATTTGTGTAGAGCTTGTATATCATCACAGTTCCCTTAACTGAGAGAACATTTGATTGCAGAACTTTCATTAATATGAAAAACTTCATGACAGAATTACAACATGAAATGGAAAAGTCAACCAGAGATAGAGGTATCAAGAGAAAATAAAAGATATACCTCAAATATTTTCTTCTCCATAGAGGAGTTGAGTAGAAATTTCAAAAAAAATAATAACAGTAAAAAAATAAAAGTATTTTCTATACCAATCTTTAGATACCTTAAAAAGGAGTATATTTTTCAGGATCACAAAAGGAACATTAATGACAAATAGAAAAAAAAAGATTAGATGAGAAGCCTAAATTGTATGTAATTAACCATATTCTCCATTACATTATTTATTTGATTATTTTCCACTACTAAAAAACACACTAAAACCATTACATAAATGTTTTTCTTAGTTCTGTATAGGGTATAGTAACGTTTATCAGCTCATAAACCCAATTTTGACCTTTCAAGATTTTAGTTTTTAAGTACTTACTCATTTAAGTCTTGAAATAATTTTTATCATTTAAAAGTATAGTTTTAGAATTTTTCAACTATATATTCTAGCATGGAAGGGGAAATATAATTACCCCCATACTCTGATTCAACAGACATCATTCTTTTTCCAGTAGTGTTTTATATAACTCAGTGTTCAGTGTTCCAAACCATCTGTTTGTGTTGTTAGATATTTTATGAAAACAGAAAATCACATTGTAAAGGTCAATATTATGGTTAACTTGACTGGGCCACAGGATGCTCAGGAACCTGGTTAAACATTTCCTGTGGTGTGACTGTTAGGATGTTTCTGGAAGAGACGAACATTTGAAGGCACAGAGTCAAGTACATTGTTCACCAGTCTCCAATGTGAGTGTTTATCATCCTGTTGGTGGTCTGCGTGGAACAAAAGTTGAAGGAAGGTTAATACTTTAATCACTTTCCCTGTCTCTGGAACAAAATACCTGACACCTGCAACTTAAAGAAGGAGAGGTTTATTTTGGATCCCATTTTAGAGCTTTCAGTTCTTGCACAGTGCCTGGGTTGCAGACAGAAGAGGCACAGTGGAAGGGTTCTGGTGCAGGAAATCTGCTCACATCATGGCAGCCAGGCAACAGAGAGCAAAGAAGGAACCAGGGAGGGAAATACCCGCTTCCAGATCAGAACTCACCTCTTCTAACCAGGCATCACATTTAGCTGTAGTGCCCCCCCCATAATTCAATCACTTCTACAAAGCCCCATCTATGAGTTCATGTGGAAGAGGGTATCTATATATAAATGCTAACAGTTGAATTATCTCTCTACCTGGCCACTTGAGCAGGAACAAAAATGTTCTTCTGCCTTGGTGCTCTTAGCTCTCAGGCCTTTAAACCGGGACTGTAATTCACATCACTGGGGTCTTCTGGCTCTCAAGCCCTGAAAAGACACCAAAAGGTATCACATGTCTCCAGCTTGCAGATGGCACATGGTAGGAATTCTTGTCTTCCGCAATCACATGAGCCATTACCTCATACTAAGGTATATATATATATATAAAACTCATTTATATATGTACATTTATGTTATGCATTTATATAATCATATAAATACGTAATCATATATAATTGGTTTCTCTTGAGTACCATGACTAATGCACACATGAATTAGATGTTTAGTTTAATGAATTATTAAAAAGCAGACACCTTCCTAATCATCACTCATATCAGGATATACAAACTAGAAGCCATATCTGCTTCTCTTATCTCCTCCCAAAAGGAAATCCCTCCCACCTCAGAGAAGCCATTTTCCTGACATTAATAATAATCACTGTCTTGCTTCTCTTTACAATTTTGGCACTAAGTATTGATCTTCATGTTTTAGTTTTGCCTACTTTTTAAATATGGCCTCTAAATCTTGCTTAAAATATATATTATCTTTATCCTTTACAATTTATTCATCGGAAAAAAAACCACTCGGCTGCTAGTCTTGTATTGTTTCCTGCGATTTGGGATTTTCTCATGTAGTATAGTAAAAGGTAATACAGCAGAAACCACGGAAAAGGCCTAGAAATGATAATCAAAGCAGTAACAATAAACAACTCAAATTGTAATACTGGCAAATCCTTGTGAACTGAAACAACCCTGAGTTTCATAGGAAAATGAGTATCTTTTGGTCTGAGTCAAGAAATGCCCAAGATGATCTTGAATCAACTTCCACTACACAATTGTAAACAAAACATTGTCTTTCAAATACTCTTGTCAAAGCAATTAAACCTCAATGTGATTAAGCTTTTAGATTAAGCAATCAATTGACATCAAATACTTAGGACAGAGGAATATTCTTAATGCAAAAGGCCTCCTCTTTTTTAAGAATCATTTTCTTTGAATTCTTGCTTTATTTTAATTTCTTTAACAAGCACTAGCAATTACTTTTAGAGACGTTTTCAACAAACGTAACGCTTTGTTTTCATAATGCATGCATACAACTACACAAAATGGAATAATCTAAGAGTCACAATCCATTCTTGAGGTGTGCTTGTTATGTGTTCATGACCTGCCTTGCCTAACAGCCTTTCAAAGTGCTGGATTGAAATGTTTTTATTAGTACATGTTTGCAGTACCTAATGATTAACATTCATTCTGGAAAGTTGGTACATGCATGTAATAAATCTTAAATTCTTTTTTATCCCCTCTCTCTTTCCTCCCCTCCACACTCCGTCTCCTGGCCCCCTTCCCTTTTACAATTTGTGCCATGGCTCAATTATAAATAGTACAGGACTCCTGTAATCAGACTTTATTTGTCAAGATTATGAGTGGTAAGTCAACAAATGTAATTGATCTGATTTAATATCTGCTACAGTGTTGAGGAAAAGAACCATGGTATCCTGTGTGAGGGTCTTGTCCTCCAGCCTACAGACATCTGAAGGAATTCATTACTCAGATCATTGTTAATTAATCTCATGGATATTAAAAATGAAAAAATTTCTTCAAATAGTCCACATGTGAAGATTCATCTATAATGAATCAAATATTTCAGTTAGCCAGGTCTTCCCCAAGTACTTCATTGTTGCCTCCTTTCTCCATGCATACTCAGAAATCGTAAATAACAGAATGGAAATAATAAAAGGCGGCCACTGAGTCTTCATTCTTGTCTCTTCCTATTCTCTGTTTATAAAAGTGATGGGTATACAATTGGATTCTGAACAAAGTCAATGGATGCATAAAATTCTATCCACAGAAATGGAACGTGTGTCATGCACCATTAATAATGAGTTATTTTTGCAAATATCAAAGGCAAATTTACTTTACTTAATGGAATAACCATGATCCTAAAAGTCTGCATGTACAAAAATATTTTATTTTAACATGAAGTAGGTAAACAACTATGTAAAAATATATTAAGATCGACACCTCTACTATAAAAATATAATAAGTAAATGGTTAATAGATTCAAAAACTTAAATATTAATTGGTTTAAATTGAAATAGAGGAGACCTTTAGGCAGATTTAAAAAGAGGGAAGACAAGGACAAGAGGAACATTTGTTAGTGATGTCCAAGGGCAAAATATTTTTTCTAGCAAGAAAACATAAATCTAACAGAGGCTAGTACACATGCTCACATACATACACCCCGCCATATCACACGTAACAAAACCCAAACATCTCACATAATATTCAAATATCTAGGTTTTAAGAATGGAAATCAGAGAAGCACTAGGTACATGAGAAAAGTTTGAGGATATGCTATTCAGGATCTTTTCCTACTTTGAATTTGTTCTGTCTTCGTGTGCCTATTTTAATAAACCAGAGACAATCTGATTGAGAGTTGACCAACCACTTGATTTGGCCTTAGTCAGTGCGATAATTCTGCAATCTGCTTTGGGTATAGGAGAGGAGTCACATAATGCACTGGGTTTCATCTACTCAATCCAAGAGGATACACATAATACATTATATCAATACACTCTAGATTCATTTTAAAGATGGGGATAGTTTCCAGAAAAATAATGTCATAATTTATTCAAACATGTTCTGAAAGTTTTTACATTAGTAAGACTTATAATGTATCCATCTTTATTTTGTCTCTATACAGTAGTCTCATATTACTTTAGTAATACAATTAAGATACCAGTGATCAATCACACCACAGTGAATTTTTCACTTATAAATTTTCTTCATGATGAACTCCAGTGAGTAGGAGTAGAGGTGACCTTTTTCTTTGTATGTTTCATATCTCAGTAAAAATATGTTTAATGGGTGACAGTGATATTTAATAAAATTGGAAACTGCATTCACTTGTGACATCGTAGATAGTGTGTACCCCTTTCCACGTGCTCTTTAACAATTTAATGGACTCCCATCTAGGATTTGTGCTGGGGTTAACAACTGTTCCAACCAAAGGGATATGAAAGAAATGATCCTTTGTGATTTCTTCCAGTGTCAAGTTATTGACAAGACAGAACTTCAAGGTTCTCTTTCCCTCTTGTGACACATTCCTTAGACACCAGCCAAAGTTTTGTGAGGAATACCAGGTCATGTAATCAGGATATAACTGCATAATCCAGCAAACAGCTACAATCTCAGCTGACAGCCAAACACGAGTAAAAGGACCATTACATGAGTCTAGCGATAAGCTCTGCCTCCTCCAGCTAGATCCCCAGACACTGGGAAGCATGAAAACCATCCCTACACTGTTCTGTCGGAATTTCTCACCCAAAAAATCCTGGGATATAATAAAGGATGATTGTTGTTTTAAGCCACCAATGTTAAGATACTTTATTAAACAGTAATAAATTCATCTATGCTTGAAAAATGATATCTATGTCAATATTAGGTGACTCTGTGTATCACCACAACTTAGCATACTGCCTTGTAGAAAAAGTTCTAAAAGTGTACGAAGTTAGGGAAAATACTTTAATAATTGAACAACAGAATGATATGAAACCATTAAAGATCAAGGAACTTTCTTGGATATGAGGCAATATATCTAGTTATTATGTAGCTGTTTGTCATGTTTTTGTTGTTGGTTATCATAACTGCCTTTCTTATATGCACTATTTATTTTCTATACACTGGTAACATAGAAATGAAGTTCTAATTCATTTTATATTACAACACTCAAATTGCTGAACACTGTTATTCACTTCCCATATTCTAGCAAACATTTCTAATTTTTTCAATTTTCTTTACATGAAATAGTCTTTGTCTTACATCTTTTCTGATCATTTCTTTCCAGATAATATTGCTGATGATTTTAAAATGTATGAAGTTTGGATATAATATACTGGATATTTACAGAATGAGCTGTCCAACAAAGAGCATATTGTGATTTTATAAGTTACTGGATAAGTTATAAGTTACAGCCATTTTATAAGTTATTGGATATTAATTCAGTCTGGAATTATGTCAACTTTTGGTACCCAGGATGCAAAAGCTCAAGCTTATCATCCCTTGCCTTATTTAAAATATATCAGTCTATTGTTCACATAGAGAGCTATCCTCAAACATCTATGCAAGGGTTTATAAATTTTCTTTTTATTACATTTGATTCTGATTCACAGCCTGCAATAAATTTTTATAAATGTATATGTATGTATGTGTAGACTATGTTAAATATGTGTTGGAATATAATTGTTGTATATTTATTATTGAGTATATTACATAATGCACTCACCACCCATCTCAAGGATTGTGGCATCAACATAATTTTATGAAGCTTCATCAAAGTCAAATGCAAAAAGTGTAAGTTGGACTGGGACTGGGACTGGTTTGATGAAAGAGACTAGTGACATAATAAACATTTTTTTTTTTTTTTGTGGGTACCGGGGGGTCGACCTCAGGACCTTGCGTGCCAACAGGCACCCGTGCCGCTGAGCAATATCACCGGCCCCTTTTTCATATGTGGGATCCGGGAGTCGAACTCGGGCCCTCGCGCTTGCAAGGCAGGCGCTTACGCCGCTGAGCCATCTCACCGGCCCCATAATAAACATTTTTTAAAAATCAAAAAAAAAATTTTTAACTTTGCATTGATACTGACTACTTAATAATTTGAATGTCTATTCAAACTGTCACAGAGAACTCACTACCCTCACCTATTCACGAGATTGCATAAAAATACTAAATGATTTTATTTTAAATGTATCACTGGTGATCATAGGATTCCCAGCTCTATTGGTGCAACAAACTTTAAGAAAAAAAAGTCTAATCTGAGTTATTTTTTTATTCCTTGTAAATATAGACTGGTTTCTAGAGTACATAGCCTTTACTAAAGAGCTAGAAAAATACTCTGATAGTCTTCAAGCAATCAATGCCAGAGTTCCTGGTATACATTTTAACATTTAACTACATGTGGATATATGTACACATGTGAACACACATATAGATATTTTGCAGATATCATTTTGTACATATATACAGTAATGTATATGCAATATCTCCCCACAGAATGGATTGTTATTTAGATTCACTCAGTGATTTGAATTCATTCAGCGCATTTACATGCCTTTTAGTAATTTCTTCACACAGTTTGCTTTAATATATTCTGATAGTTATTTTAGCATAATAGTATGCACTCCAAATACACTCAGAGTGCATGAAGTCATTACATTAATGAATTTAAATTTTCTTTGAAGAATCCCTCAAAAAAGATTATGACATTTGTTGTTAAATTGATGAGAAAAATCTGAAGTATTAATTGAAACTTCAGTGCTACCATTTGAGACATCTCTATCCTTTATTCACATTTTAAAAGGATTTTCTCTATTTTTATAATCTCTTATAGCTACAGATATTAGGAAATGAAGATAACTTTTGTACAAGAAAACATTATTAAATCTTTTTGAACAAGGTTCTATTTGACTACTAAGTTCAATTTCATTTAAAATCTCTAAATAAAATATTTAAATGGAATTAAATAGAAGCCACTCAACAGATCAAAATGAATTACTGATATAATTAAGCTTTAATTTTGCTAATTTACCTACATTTGCCATAAACATATGCAATAGTTTTGTTTTATTTCTTGTACTACACGTTAACATAGGAGGGTAGTTCTTCATTCATTATAACAGGTTTTACGTCACCCTCCGGGAAAAGTATCCATTAATTGCCTCCGTTTCTCTTAATCCTGGAAGCCCAGTGCCAAGGAGGGATTTCAGTTTTTGAGTACTATCAAACATGTCTTTAAAAATATATGATATGAGATATATAGATAGAAAGATAGATAGATGATAGACAGATAAATCAGTTTGGGGAAGTATTTTTGAAATCTGTAAAAAATGTATAGGTATGAGAGGAAAAGTTCAGAATGAGTCACTTAGCCATGACCAAAACAGAAGCTTTAGTGAGATATCTTTTAAAGAGTTTTCCCAGAAATACCACCTACAGCAGCTTGTTGTATAACTGACCAGCTGAGCGTGGTGACATGTGCTTGTAATCCCAGCACTAGGGAGGCTGAGGCAGGAGGACTGCTGTGAGTATGAGGCCAGCCTGGGCTACAAAGTGAATTCATAGCCAGCCTGAACCGAATAGTGAAACCCTGCCTCAAAAAAAAAAAAAAAAAAAAAAAAAAAAAGATATAAACTGACTACATTTATCTACAAGAGATACACAAGAAAGCAGCATTTTAGTTAGGCTCATTGGAACTTCCAACAATGTAAAAGTCTATTCTTAAAGATAAAGTGAGGCCTGGATATAGAATGACTAACTGGTTCTATATAGAATAAATTATTTATAACCTAAAAAATTTTAATTAAATATATAAAAATAGAGTATTATATTGTTCTTGCCTAGTATGTATATAAGTTAAACAATTCCATTTAGAATTTTAAAAAAAAGGTTTAGAGACTTAAAAATTCTTGCCTGATTTATTATTCTTCAAATTCTCAAAAGTTTCCAGAACTATACTTTGCATATTTTTAATGTCTTCCATAGTTTCAGAAATGTGGCATAAATTAATATTCTCTAGTGAAATGTAAAAAAAGAAATTTACGCAAAATAAAGTAATCAGAATTCAGAAATAAAATATTTACTCTTTTTTATGGTATTAAATTTGTGCTTGAGTGAAAAATACTTTCCTTGAAGGCAGCAGAGACAACTGACGAAAAGCACCTTTGCACTGGTAGAATACTACGTCCTAAGAGCTTTGGGGAATGTCAGTTTCATAAAAGCCTCTAGAAAGCTTCCGCCTCTTCCTCACCACAGGAACGAAACCTGGCCATCTCATCTTTAGAACGATATTTCCTTTGTAGAATGAAGGAGCATGGGGAATGGCTCCGTTTGGCTGGGCATAGCCCTTTCCTGTGGTGATCATGATTGCCAGGGAGGTCATTCTTGTTGCTTAGTGTATCAGGCTCTTCTGCTACTGTACACAGAGAAGCAGAGGGAGACTGGTCATCACTGGGAGAAAGTACAGGATGTAAACAGATGAAGAGAGAGATGAAGTCTGCTTCTGACCCACTTTATCCCTTGTCCTAAGAATATGTAAAACAAACCTATACTTGTTAGTATTTCCCCCCTTTTAACATAAGCTACCTTGAGTATGTTTGTTACTAGCAACTAAAGGCCTTTGCTTGTGTGAAATTTTAAATACTAGTCTAATGTTCTAGTCTAGTGTGACTGATATAATTTAAATGTTATGAAATCTCAGCAGTCATTTTCTTTTTTTTTTTTTTATGTGGGTACCGGGAGTCGACCTCAGGACCTCTCGCTTGCCAGGCAGGCACTTATGCCACTGAGCCATCTCACCGGCCCCTCAGCAGTCATTTTCATATGAATATTTATTTTATTCAGATATAATGTATTTCTGTCTTTTACAAGGATCCTGTATATATTCATTTAATGACACACACTGCTCAATAAATTTATAGTTATTAGAAAAAACACTGCTATAGTATAAAAGATAGTGTTACAGAAAGAGAACAATATTCATTCTTTATTAAAGTATAAAATTTAATAATAATGATGTAAATAATTTATTTGGTCCATATATGTCTAATTTTAGGTTAAATTACATCAAAACAAAATGATATGTATATTCTTCCTTAATGAATTTTACATAAATTTTCCATAATTTAGTAAAGGTAACAATGACACAGCCACTTTTTACAAAATTATTTATAAAATCCATTCACTAAGGACATCTAGTAATCTACCACATGCAGAGCATTAAATGTATTCTACTACTTCAAGGATGACTTTTTAAAAAGTTATTTTCCTATTCTTCAATAAAGATAGAATTTGAATTTAGAATTAGAAGATCTGGCTGTAACCCTATTCTTCATTATCTATTTCCCTGGGCAAATAACTTTAAAATGCTAACTTGTTTTATCAAAACAAATACCAGCTATTGACACCTTATATGGTTGATGCAAAAATCATATGAGATAATATAAAACATGGGAGGTCATTTGGAGAAAAGAGAAATACTTTGATTGATTGGGTACATGTTATGGTGTCAGGCCCTGCATTTTAAAAATTTACATACATGTAATCTTAGCTTCATAATAATCCTTTTTTGAAAACAAGAAAAAGATAAATCTAATTAAGTTGGATTCCTGTTGCCTTAGATGTTTTCTTAATTTTTTCTTCTGAAGAAACTTGGAATTAATCTCTCTCCAATAGGAATGTTATAAATGTTGACTATCCACTCTCGGGGGAAAAGTATGATATCATAATGAACTATAATTGTAAGTAATCCCTTTGAATATTCTTAGAAAACTGCCTGTAATTACATGAAAGATCATAAGGCATCTTGGGGTCTTTTAGCAGCTGTTTCCTGTCATCATGTGAGTCCTTGAAATTAGAAAATTTTAGATTCAAATGGATTTGATCAGAGAAGGGTACAGTGAAACAAATGGAGACTTTGATAGACTCCTTCAGTGGCCACATGATGAATTTCGTTCTTGCTATAAAATCTCACCCAGTTAGATGCCAGACAAGCAGTGACAGGTGGACTCAGCATACCATGCCACAGCCTGATGACATATTTGAAAAGCATATGGTCTTCCCAAAGTTGAGTTTAGCATAAATATCAATTGAGAAAAAGTGTTTTTTCAAATGTAATGAAAAATTCTTAAGCAAATTATATTTCCAACTTTGCAGAATGAGGCAGGACAGTATCAGGCAGGTTAGATTAATTAATCAATAATCTAAATTCAGGGGCCAGTGAGATAGCTCAGCGACATAAGCGCCTGCCTGGCATGCGCAAGGTCCTGAGTTCGACTCCCAGAACCCACATACGAAAAAAGGGCCGGTGATATCGCTCAGCGGCATGGGTGCCTGCTGGTGCGCGAGGTCTTGAAGTCGACCCCCAGTACCCACAAAAGAAAAAAAAAATTTAAATTCATCCAGGTTTAAAAACAACACGAAAGCAGCTCAGCAAGACTATATATAACAAAGTATTTGCAAACACATGTAACTTCAACAACTTCTGATTGCCATATGCCTTCAACCTGTCTCATGTCAACTTAACACACCAGTCTGAGTGACTGAAGTTACTAAAATGAACTTCTACATCGAGTCTGGTTCCATCCCCTGAATGACCCCAGGCCAAACTTTCAATAGTAGTGCTTGGATGAGATTCTAATTGAGAAAATGCTTAATACCACAGGTCCTTTGCTACTATGTACATTAAAAGTTATGTGTGGGCATTGTAAAGAATTAAAGAGACTCAAGTTCAGTTTTTTTTTTTTTTTTTTTGTGGGTACCGGGGTGTCGACCTCAGGACCTCGCGCTTGCCAGGCAGGCGCTTAAGCCGCTGAGCCATCTCACCGGCCCTCGAGTTCAGTTTTTGAAGTTGGACTTTAATATGTGATTCTATTTTGTAGCTTTATTTTTAATTTAATTTGGTGATTTTTAAGTAACCCACATACGAAAAAATGGGCCGGTGATATCGCTCACCGGCACGGGCACCTGCTGGCGTGCAAGGTCCTGAGGTCGACCCCCGGTACCCACAAAAAAAAAAAAAAAAAAGAATAGCTACCCTGGTTTTTTCTGGGTTCCAGTTGCAAGGAATATTGTTTTCCATCTTTAGACTTTCAGTGTATGAATTTCTTTTTGGCTTAAATGTGTTTCTTCTAGGCAGCATATTGTTGTATCTCACTTCTAGGTCCATTCTGCCAGTCCATTTCTTTTCATTGGTGAATTGAGACCATTTACATTGATGGTTATTCCTGATATGTATTGGCTTATCCTTCTCATATTAATTTCCTGTTGTTGATATCCTGTCTTTTCCCTCTATTTAATTGCTTGCCCTACCTGTTTGCTTTGTTTTTTTGGAGTTCTTGGAATCGTAGTCCTCCTTTTCTCTTTCGAAAATAGCCTTCAGAGCATTTTGGAGAGCTGGTGTGGAGGTCATGAATTTCTTCAGTCATTCTTTGTTGTGGAAGTATCTTATTTCTTCATTGATTTTGAAAAATAGCTTTGCACTGTACATCAATCTGGGTTGGAGGTTGTTTTCTTTTAGGGCTTGAAATGCTTCACTCCAAGCTCTCTTTGTCTTGAGGGTTTGTGTTGAAAAGTCTGCTGTGATTCTAATGGGTTTTCGTTTATAGGTGATTTGTTTCTTTTCTCTAACTGCTTTTAGTATTCTGTTCTTGTGCTGAATTTTTGGAATCTTGATTACTCTATGCCTTCATGTACATTTATTTTGGCCATGGCTATTTGGAGTTCTATATGACTCACTTATTTGCATGTTAAATTCTTTATCCACGTTTGGGAAGTTTTCTGCCATTACTTCTGTGAAGAGTTTTTTTATGGCCTTTGTGCTATCTCTGGCTTTCTCTTTGACTCATCAGTCTTGTGTTGTTCTTCTTTGCTTTATCTTGCAGCTGTTGGATTGAATTTTCATGGTCCTTTGCTATTTTTAAGATGTCTTCTTTTTGTGGTTGCTAACCACAATCCTGTCTTCTAAATCTGATAGTCTATCTTCACCTTCATTCAATCTGCTGCATATACTTTCAATGGAATTTTTGATCTCTGGGATATCTGTTTGGATCTGTTTTATGGCTTCTATTTCTTTGCTATGTTGGGCATTTATGGCTTCCATTGTTTTCCTAAGATCCTCTATATATTTTTTTAATCTGTGTCTACTCTGGATTCAGTGGGCATATCTATCCTTTTGATTGCCTTTTTTTTTTTAATCAGAGAGATATTTTTCTATAGACACTTCCATTTAGTTTCTCATTTCTGCTGCTATCATTTCAGAGGGTTCCAGTGTGTGGCTTCTGATTTCTTCTGTCTCACTGTGCTCTGGACTTGTCCTGGGTAGCCTGGAGAAGGTCTGGGGTTGCATTTTGCTTCTGTGTCTTGTCATTTTCTATTCTTTATTTTTTATTTTGTTTAATTTTCTGTGTTGTTGCTTGTAGATTTCTTATGGTAGATAGCTTTCTCACTAATATTAAGGCTTCCCTAGGAAATGACTATTCTTCAGAGATGTCTTCTAGGTGTAGACAATTCTTGATCTCTGTGTCTTTCCCAAAAACCTGCCTTCCCAATTTACAAAGGATGATAAGTTGCTATCTATTTGGCTCAGTACCCCATTCTTTGGTACTCTATGATGGTGATGGTTATTACCCCAGACAATCACAGTGTTGTCATACAAGGGAGAAAACCTGATTACAAATTGTATGACATATTGGCTAAAGTAGTACAATTAGCAATAACAATAGCATAAAGCACAGCCTAGCAACTGACAAACTGTGGAATTGTGGTAATTATTAATTTCGTACCTTAAAGTATAGGTGCAAGCTCTACAGTTGTATAACAAAATCCAACATATACCAGGAACTTGTGTGCAATGAGTTTTCCCCTGGTAGATTAATTTTATCCTGTTTGGGGAGTATTGAAGAAGGTTAGGGGACCAAACAGAGAGATGAATGAAGAGAAATATAGTAGAAGCAAGTCCAAAAGGCAAAGGATGATCACCTAAGTTTTGGGAAACTGGAGCAGAGTGCAGGAGAAAAAGAATGAACGAGAAAGCAAAAGAATATTGAAGTGAACCAGAAAGAGACTGTGTTCACTCACATGAAAATATAAAATCAAAAGAGATAGTTGAGGAAGAGAGAGAAGATGAATAGAACAAAATAAAAATCAAGGTAAGAAACTTAAATAGTAAAAAAAAATCAAAAACAAAACCAAATGAAAACAAGACAAAAAGAAACAAGCAAACAAAAGAATATCCCAACTAGACTGAAAAAGGAGAACCACTCAAACAAACAAAGAAAAAGAAAAACAGTAAAATTCCTCTGGTGTTCACAGTTCTGTGGTAGTGTCCAAGGTCCCAGAAACGTGCTGTGTAACCCCACCAATTTTGTAGTAGGGTTTGTGCTGGGTGTGGGGCTGATCTTGTTCTCTGGATGTGGGGGCTGTGCCTGGCCTTCAGCTGACATGATTTTGGATGTCCATTTCTCCGTACTGTGTCTGTCTCTATGGCGCTCTCCCCATTGCTGTGGTGCCCTTGGGTAGGGAGAGCCTGGGGCTGCTCCCAGACCCCTGTACAGTCGGCTCCTTCCGGACCTTGCACAGCTTCCTGTTTCATGCCACTGGCTTCTTTTACCTGCTGGTCCTAAGGCAGGGGGAGCGCCCTTGAACCACTTCAGGCCAAGGCTGCAAACTGCTTTTCTGCTTGCACTGCTGGGCTCAGGCAGCCACCAGAGAGGAGAGTGGGTGGTACCAGCTCCCACTTCTCAGCAGAATTCTGCTTAGTCAGCTTCTGGTAGTCCACTGTGACTGGATGGCTCCTCCCTCCTTCCACTCCAGGACCTTGGCTGTGAAGTGACGCAGGGTTGTTCTGCTGCTGGGGTTTGCCCTGAATGCTTTGATTTTAAATGGTGGCCCTGCCAGCCCAGTTCTGTTCCGTGTGTCTGTGTATCAAAACACAGCACCGGTTCACTTCGCTCACCAAATGCTGGTCCTGCACAGCCTCTCTGCAAATAGTGTCCCACCACTGCTCCGCTGGAGCATGCTGGGCCTGCTCCACCAGGGTGCTCTGGGGCTCAAAGTAGTATCTTTTAAACACATTATACCAACTCCTTTTAAAATATTTAGTAGGCACATCTGACTTTCGGCTAACACATTTCACAGCACAGACTGAAATCCTTGCATTCCTGCCCTGACTTCCACCTGTATATCACCAATTATAACACATAAAAGATTCTTTTCCAATGATTGAAGTCATAAATCTCTTCTCATCAGTTGTTTTCCATTGGTAGAAAACTTCTATGGCTGCAAGAATTAAATGCATTTTCATTTTGGGGATACCCACAAGACCCTACAACACAAAACAGCTTCTAAAGTTATGCTGTCTTTTGTGAAGCAGCCTTCCATTCTATTCAGGATGAAATACAAAGTGGTTAGCATTCGAGTGGATGAGGTTGTGGGGATCTGCTGGGTTGATGGAAGCTTACAAACTCAGAAGATAAGTCGTGGATTTTTCTCACTGCGTTGCTCATTTCTTCACAGAACAGTGATTCAATCCATCATTGTACTTACAGGAACACCTAGGCTTATGTTGCATACCTCTAAGTATAACCTATATCAATGGCTTTTTGTTTCTGTTCACATGACCAATCTCTAGTTCCTGGGAATGCTGTTAAACAAAATATTTCAAAAGCGTTTAACATAACCAGAACTACAGGCTCCAAAGACGATTCAGAAGGAAGGAACTGGAATTAACGAATGTCAATATTTCTCCTCATGCCCTGACCTGCACATATGAGGTCCCAAAGTATTTGAGGACCGACTATGTTAAAATGAACTGTGTCTGTCAGTTTCAGACCCACATGAGTTCTTGTTCTGGTGTGTGAATGTGGGTAAGTCATATAAATTTATCTGTTCCTTCTGGGGCACAGTGGGAATATTGCCAAATTCACAAGGTTTCTGGAGGATTTAGTAAATTTGTATTCACAAAACTTCCTCTAAAACAGAAATTACATAGAGTTTCCTGTGTGTATTTCTGCTATTACTCCTCTCTCTCCTACCTCCTGTGGACAGGCTGTTTTGTTGTTGTTCAAAAAATGTTCATTGATCATTTATCACATGACATGTGCTGTGCCTCTTACTGGGAAATCATGGTTAGAAACAGATTTAGTCTCTTCCTTTATGGAGTCTGCATACAAGTTTATCTCTAAGACTGCAGGCTCTACATTCTCTACCAAAAACAGCACATTATAAGGGCTTGCAGGATCACTGCAAAACACATTCTGAAATGAATACTAATTAATGAACAGAAAAAATGTAGAAGTCCCCTGCCCTGTGCTGTCTCCATCCCCTCCAGCACATCTTCCTCCTACTATTGGAGCAGAGGAGAGGCATCAAGGTCTCCATTGTTTGAAGTGGTTGCTTCAAGTGGTGACATCAGCGTTGGTGCAGTGATTTCCACTGAAGTGCATCCAAGGTGAAGTCAGGCACTCCCTTTATGGATGATGCAAAAGTTGACCAAGGAAAGGTCATGACCTTTTGCTTATCTCAGGATTTAAGTAGTAACACCCATGTTTGCTGTGAGCATCACTACTGGACAATGACAGCAGGAAGAACCTATTCTCAGGTGGATTTCGTTAGCTCTTTAGGAGCTCGGTGGACAAGTGGTCACCTGATTCCAACATCAGGAGACAAGATGATTGGAATGAAAGGAAATATTTAAGAAAAGTAATGGGAAAACACTCGGGGAGTGGTACAAGCCTTGATGTTCCCAATGAAAAATAGAAATTTAGTGACATGAGATGATTTTCAAGATGGTATTCTTTACAGATATACAGCCAGGCCACAGCCTTATGTTAAACATAAATATGTTTTTTGCATATAGGGGATCTGAATAAGATTTAATGTGCAAAAACAAATACTGCATACCTATAGTTTTACAAACCCTGAAACATGCAAGCCCAGATGATGACTAAGTCACAGTTACCATACTAGTCTAAAAGGCTACATTTTAATGAGCAGAAGCAGAAGAACATTTTGACCAATCTTCTTTTGAATATGTAATTATTCTTAACTAACAGTTAATGAGAGGAAATCATAAGCTCCTCATTAATCTAATTTAAATCATTGTGTGAACTGCTTCAAATGAATAAAAATACCCACCAGCACACTGTGGAGAGCGGCTAGTTCTGTAAAGATAGGTATTCATTAAGCAAACACTAAGCTCTCAGTGCTGGAGTGCCTCCAGGGTGAGGTGTGACTTGCCCCTTAAGTCAAACTTAATTATTTAATGGGGCAATTAAAATAGTGTATGTTTTAGATTATGATTTATGAGGTATGAAGTTACATTACTGTACAGCTATGTATCTAGCAAAGCTCCTTTGTGTCCATAATGGGTAATTAAATTTTCTTATAATTTCTCAGGCCAAAGCTAAAGATGAAAACTTAATTTGCTTTCTGAAAACAGAAGTCATTTCTTTTGAATATTGTTTAATGTTCATCTGTTTAGTCTGTCTTTTTTGTTTTCATGAAGAAATATCTCCTGTTTTTTAAAAAGTCTTAATTAAGCTATGGGAAATAAATTAGCTACATCTTTCTGAAACAACAAATTGAAAGATAAATTTACTTCAAAGTTGAACTAAACAACAAACACTGACAATGTTCAAACATTCCCATATAAAGATATTCTCTGGTAAAACACATGATAAAATATTGATTGAATTTTCATTGTAAATATTGAAACTCATTTTTCACATAAAGGGAAAATAAGAAAATATTATCTTAGACACAACAGGCAGAAGAGAAAACTGACACCTTTCTGCACTATTTACTCATTTCCTACTACCACTAGCTTTTGAAATCTAAGCTATGATTCCTCAGTTAAATGGAGATTTCATCTGTGGATCAGGAACATAGCTAAAGCCTTTTACTATGTGTACCTGATATAGTTCACTTTACCAGTTTGAGGAATAGCTAAACATTACTTATTCAGATAATTAAATTAATAAGACTTTGATCTTCACTTTTGTGCAATTCTTTCTTTTCCACCAAGGACACTTTTAAAGGGTACAAAATACAAATACGGATTTCATGTGTTCTGGTCCTTTGGCTAGTCTAAATTAATTTTTACAAGATTATGAAATGGGTCATATTACACCACTTTATAAATGGTAAAATTGAAGCCTCAAGAAGTCAAGGAAACTTCCCAAGAGGCATGTTGGAGTACAGGCTCAGCCACTGGGCTTTACAGGACCCAGACGCTGGAGAAATTCTCTAGGTTGGGGGAGATGACATTGGCAAAGCTGCATTGTGCTGTAAGATCTTTTGCTGGAATAGATACACACTGCAAGATCCTGCTAAGTTCATGCAAGAGAACCGGCAAGGATAGCATTTCTTGTTATTGTTTCTTCTCTGCTCTCTACTGACAAAACTTAGCATTGTACCACTCGGCAAAGGAAATATATATAAGTGACCAATCCCATTTTGAAAGAACAGGTAAAGACATATAACACATTTGCATACATTGATAACTAGCCCAGTAGTCAGTCATGTTTTCTTGTACATCTATGCCTGAGCCACAGGCATAAGTCCTTGGAATTTGGAGTATCGTGGACTATACTGGTGTACAGATATTAGAGAAATAGAGAAATTCTTTTTTATCTCTATGGTGGTAAAAGTAGAGTAGATATGAAGCTAGGACTATGGAAAGACATCTTACTTGCCATAGGGAAAGAGTCTGCCTATAATAATAAGAGTACAAACACAAACAAATTCTGTAAAAAAGACCCACAGGCAATGTCCTAATGATAAAATAAGAGTCCCTGGATGCAGTCTTCCCTATAGCCAAGTCCCCCCTCTGCCAATTCCTACACAGTCTTATTTTTCTACTATTTGAGTCAAATTTCTGATATGTTAGCCAAAAGTAGTCTATCACAGACAATTGTTTTTCTCCAGTGAGGCCTAGTTTTCCTGGTCTGCTCTCCAGCGTGCTAGTTGAATAGTAGAATCTGATGTCAAATGAATGAGATTTATATCTACTACCTCCATTTATTAGTGGTTTTCCTAAGTGAGCTTCAATTTCTTCTTCTCTAAAATGGATTAAGCTCTTTCATGAAATTGAGAAAAACAATAGATGTTCATATAATGTCGCTTGATCATTTTGTTTCAATTTCTGCAGTATAGCATTGGAAAAAGTCAGCTTCCACAGTAATGGTTTTAATCCACACTTTTCCAACTTTCGAGGATCAAACAATACAGATGTAAGGGATTCACATGGAATAAAGATGCTTCTGCTCTCACAAGACTCTTTCTCCATGTAGTTCCTTTAGTCTTTCCAGACCAGATTTTCACTGTGTTGAGAGCTCTGGAAATAAATACATCTGCTGCTGCACGTCTGGGAAAGTTGGAGCCCCTTTCCCCACTAGATTTTCTGATGTTTCACAATAATCCTTAGAGCTATACAAGGTCAGGAATTAGAAGTCACGATAGTGGCACAAACACAAGGCTTATATTTGTGTACACCCTTTATTCTAAAGAGTTTATTGACTCTCCGAAGGTCAAACAATCCTGGAGAAGCCTTTTGACCTTTTGCCCCGTTCCTGTCCACAGCAGACTGCATGGTTTCCTCTCCTGATGCAGCCAATGTTTTCTTTGTCTCCCTACAGCCCAGCTTCTGCCATTGCATCCTTTAATGTCATTACCACATGGCTTTAAAAAAAGAAGCCCAACTTTTTTCTTGCACAGACCCAGAAATCTCTTATAATTTAGGCCAACTCATTCTGTTTTTTCTAATTCCCTTCAGTGAAGTTGCACATTGGGAAAGTTTAAAATCCAAACCAGCCATTCGTTAAAGTACAAAATCCCATTGCCTTTTCTATAATCAGCCAATCTAATTATAAACCCTGTAAAGTTGGTTTTTTCCAAATCATAAGAAAATCTCTCAAGGAAGGGTTTGATATTTAAGGGTTTGGGATGGCTTCCTTTTACAATTTCCTCAATGTGTTTAAGATTGAAATGTTTTGACAACTCTCTGATAGTGTTTGTGTTTGCAGCTTTGTAGTAGCACCAACAATTCTCTGGCTTTAAAGATAAGCGAAAGTACTTACTGGATTCTTGAGTAGTGATGAAGAAAAGAAAAACAGTACTCAAGCAATTCCCATGATTTTTTTTTCCATTTTGTTACTAAGAATATCTCACGTGGTCCACAGGAACAACACGAGATAGAGCAGGTACAGAGTTAGATGGTTGTTATAGTATAAAAAATGAAAATTAGTTGAAGTAAATAGGAAAATAACTTTTAGATAATTAAGACACATAAAAAACAATATTCAGTCTTCAACTGAGGTATGTAATGCCAGAAATGGTGATCTTACGGTTGATCATACGTTTTTTCTAAATTTCATTCTGTAATACTGAGTTTATAATGAAGTAAGATAAACATGGTCTTTCTCTTTGTTTTTTTGAAGCCTATTCTCATGATTTTTTTTAGCATAAAAAGTTTTCTCACTGGCCACGTCGGCGCACGCCTGTAATCCCAGCACTCAGGAGCCGAGGTAGGAAGGCCATGGGTTGGAGGCCAGCCTGGGCTACATAGTGAGTTCAAGGCCAGCCTGGGCTACATAGTGAGTTCAAGGCCAGCCTGGGCTACATAGTGAGTTCAAGGCCAGCCTGGGCTACATAGTGAGACCCTGTATCAAAAACAAACAAAGGCAAAATACAAACTAAAACTGTTTTTCTCATTTATTATTTTGCAAGTAAGGGCTTTATTCATTGCACATGATGCCACTAAGAATCTTATAAAGAATTCGGCAGGGTTGAATTTTCTGTTGCCCTTAGGTTCTTATAACTGGTGCTTTTGGAGTTCTATATGGAGGCTAAACTGCACTTAGCACAGTACACATTTTTTTTTTTGTGACATAGTAATCAGGCAACATAGTAATCCATCCATGTTTCCTAGATATTATCCTAATGCAAAGGCAGCAAAAGCCATTTTTTTTGAGTTGCCAATGAATACTGAACTTGATAAAATCAATACTTTTCAAAAAGCCAAATAGTAAATTTAATATTCTAGAAATGATAACAAATTCTGTTCAGATTACTGATATAAAACTATCATTCAATTAAATACTAGTTTGTATGTACTGTTAAAGAAAAATTTTGAAGATAATAACAAAAACCTTTATTCAAGGAGAGCCACTACATTGAGATTTTGTTGTAGGACAATGAGACTGGACTCAACTTCAAGAGAACAAGGAAAAATGGGAATGTATAACTAAGGTGTAAGGTGGAGAGTTGACGGATAGAAGCTTACTAAGGAAATTCTTGCTAAACCAGCCTACCAGGACTTTTACTGAAGGTAGGCCAGGATGATACAAAAGATGCCCATATCCAGAAGAAACACGGGGGATTTCCACTAAACCAACTCCACCATTGGAGGCAATTCATACAAATATTCTTTCACTGATCTTCTCTTTCTTTGTTTTCCTTCTTTTCTTGTTCTATATGTAGAACAACATGACAGGTAGTATGGAGTATGTAAAAATCATTCAAACACACACCCAGTTCTCAATACCTTTAGAGACTATCAAGGACAATAAAAGCATGTACTTCACTATAATAAAAGGCATTAATTTGTAAAAGCTATATACAAAATAACACTCAGTTAACTCTCTGGAAGGCAATCACGAGACTCTAATTGGAAGAGGAAATTTGGACGCGATGACCAGATTCACTCATGTGCGTATGTGAAGGGGAGGCGTTCCAGGCAGAAGCAATCACATCCTTTAATCAGGCAGGAAAGCCATTGTAATATGCTCTTGGGAGGGGTTAGATCATCTAATGGCTCAAAAATTCTAAAAGAGCAGGCTCTGCTTATCGGCGCATCTTTGGTACCAAGCCATGTGGGATGTTATCAATCTTTTTTTAATGAAAGAAGGTAGGGTAAATGAGTAACAAAATAGGAAAAATAGAGTGGGCCAGGTTGTAAAAAGCTCTGAAGGCTTACATAGAGAGTATATAGACAGGAGGGGAGTCCCTAAGACATTTACTAGCAGGGGAAAATCACAGTAAACATCGGAAGCAGGAAAAATTCATGTGCAAACAGTGCGTAAGATGCGAGCACGTGGAGACAGGAGAGAGGAAAACACCAAGGTAAAATTATTATGTCACAGAGGAGAATGTTACTTTAAAGGCTCTGGGAGACTGCGATAATTAATGGACTGATGTAAATTTATAAAAGTTATTAGAAAAGGGTCCGAATACACATTGTCTTCTTTGTAAGTAAAGTCCAGCTTATCAGAACTTAAAAGTAGGGCCAGTGAGATAGCTGAGCGGCATAAGTGCCTGCCTGGCCAGCGCAAGGTCCTGAGTTCGACCCCCGGTGCCCACAAAAAACAAAACAAAACTGAAAAGTAGATGCGGGGCGAGTTTAAAAGACATTTACTGTGCGCTTACTATGTGCTTTGCACAGTGCATCGGTTGCACTCACTCGGCTCACCTTCGCAGTGGTTCTGTGCCTGAGAGAGCATTGGGCTCTTTACTTGGCAGAGAGGGATCTTCACTTTCTGAAAGCTGCCCCAAATCACACTCTGAGGAACTGGCATAAGCCTGTGAGCAGGAACTCATACCGTGGGTCATGTTCTGTAACAGCATGTACTCGCTCTACCTCCTTACCATCCACCTCCTGAACGTGGCTTGATTTCTAGAAGCCCCCTGAGTTTTTGTTTCTCTATCAGAAATTAAGAGAATTAAATTAAATCACCTTCTGCCTTCTAGTTAGCTCAAATTTCCTATCATCAGTAACTGATTCTAAAGTTTTTATTGTAAATATCTAAGGTAATCAATTTGTAAGGAAAAAAAAGAGTTAATTAGGCTTGCAGCTTTGGAGGTTCCAGCCCGTGACTGGCCCTGGGACATGGGAGAACATCACGGTGGAAACACGCAGCACAGCAAAGCTTCCAACCTCCTCATGAACAAAAGGCAGAGTAAGGAATAATAGATCAATTTAAACTTGCAAACAAACAATGTCATTTGAGGTGCACTCCCAGTGACTTAAAGCTCTCTCCCTAGACCTGACCCCTAAAATATTCTACAAACTGAAAACAGTGTCTTCCAGGGGACTCACCCTGTAACATAGGGGCCCTTGGGGAGTATTCATGATCCTAACTATCTCAGAGGTTTAGGGGATGCATTGCGACTGCACAAAAAGTAACTTCACTGTGACTCTAATACAATTCCAATTTGTACAGTGTGAGCAAACTCATTAATCATCCTAATACTCCCTGAGTTGTCTACTTTATCTTATTTCTGGATTTGAATAGAGAAAAGTTAAAAAAGCAACAAACAAATGTTAGGGAAAAGGAAGGGAAGAAAAGAAAAAAAAAGAGAAAAGAAAAACAGAGATAAGGAGAAGAAAAGGAGAGCAGTGCCATAGATAAATCTAGCATCAGAATAATCTCAAAATCTTTGGACTATTTCTGCTCCACCAGTGGTGAAAAGCCACAAAGGCCAGGTAAAAATTAAATCTGCCACATAGTATAATATCGTTAGCTCACAGCTCCATGCTAAATTATTATCCCACAACAATTTCTACAACCATATTATTATTATCCTACTATCAGTTTTGTTTCTACTAGTATCTCTTTTGTTTTTGGAAATCTGTCCAGATAAAATTTTCCACTTCATTTTTCTCCTCTTACTCTGTCTCGATGTCTGCTATTTCTCTTTTTCCTTAAATGTAATACACGTTCTCTATAACCATGTAGATTGAATGAATGCATTACTAAAAGAGTGTAACTGATTTAAATCTGGTTTGCCTCATTTTAGGATTTTTTATATTTTTAGAATAAGCCTTTCTTGACCATGAACCCTGCTAGGATCAAATCAAGATTCCTGCTTTGGCATGAAGAGACTATTTCTAAAATGTGAAAGTAGAATTTAATATCCCTTCAAGGCTTCCTTTTATTTCCTGATGTCTTCTCACCATAATATCAAAGGGTAAGGTTTTTTTTTAAAGTAAATTAAAATATCGCAAATAGCTTCCATCTTTTTGGAAAGAAAGGACTGGTGGGCATGTCTGAGATCACCTACTAGGACTGAGTATTAACCTCCCAGTTTCTGACATCATCAGTGGACACTTCCTCTTTCCCTGGAAATTGTTTGTCTCAGTCTAACAGAACTTTTCCCTGAGGCCAGACTGCTTGCATTGATTGAGATCTCCTTGCGGGATGCAAATGCCCAAACCCTTGCCTCAATCCCATGCAACTTTGAAAGATCACCTCACACCTTCATCTGTCCAGGGCCGTTCTCCTCTTTTCCTTTCGCAGGTGTGGTTCCTCAGAAGCACTGTCAATAAATCTGCACACATGTTTTCGGCTTGATACCTGTTTTCTGGACAATCTGTCCAAACTTTGAACCATCTCTAAAGTTTCTGGTTTGCCTCTGGATCACAGGGCAAAAACCACGGGGATCAAATGCCACAGGGAAAAAGCAGTGGTCGGATTGAAAAGCGCCAGTAGGCTTTGAAAAAAAAAAAATAATAACTTCATAGGTTACATGATTTTAGGATAAGGTGCTTGCTTATTCCAAATGAGATCTTGAAACATGTCAGATCATCTGACACAAGTTTGCAATGCAAGCAATTTTAATGCTTACGCATCATGAATGCAATATTCCATAAAGCCAGTATTGAATATCTTGGCTTTATGAGTTGAGTTTATTTATTAGTGAGGAAAGGGGGAGCAAACCCTCCTAGTGTGGCCTGATTCATCTTGTTTGCTGAATTCAGATAACATAGCCTCAACTTACACTCAAAGATACCTTGAACTTTGGGGAATTTCATCATGAGGTTTTAATTAATTTTGCAAAGCTTTTCCCCCCTTTGGAGTACAAAAAGTAAATTCACCTACTGCAGAGAAGTTTGAAGCTATTTGATCACTGTGAATAATTTTTAAAGGGGACTTCCAAGTGTTAATCTTAGTATATTCTTCTGTAAATAAAACACATGGAAATTTGATCCTTTTGTCTTTGTTGGAATCACAGACACCGAACATTGTAAAAGTAAAAGACACTTAAATTCTATAACAAAGGTGAAGAACCTATGCTTATGAACTTTACCCTCTGCCACATACTCATCCTTCTTTTGAGACCAGTTTTACAATTTCTAAACGGCCTTGATGCCCAATTAAAAGAAGACTTTCCATTATTAACCATGTGAAAGAAACCTCATGTTAGGAAAGAAAAACTTCAGAATCTACTAAGAAGAGTAATCAATTAAAAAACTAAATTTTGAATTTCACAAAGATACATATGGGGTTTGTAAAAATAAAATGTATATACATTGATGATATGAAAAAACAAATATATTTTGACATTCTTCAAATGATGGCTGACTTAAGATTCACCTTACCTGCTCCTTTCGAGCTCTCAGGCAAGAAGAAAATGTATTCACACAAAAATGTGTTCACAACTGGTGTTGCACCACAATCATCTAAACATCCAGATATTTATCTCAGTATGTGCACACACATGAAAGGAGCAAAGAATTTTTAAAATGCATAGATAGCAAGCAGATAAGATTATGGGGAATCATGTGTCTAATATGGTCCTTGTCTCTTACTTCATTTTGTAATTTTAAAATGTATGATAAATTAACCTCAAATTTTTTCCCCTACAAAGCAACCCTGACATTCCTGCCCTTCCCTTTTTCCTCATCTTAGACTAATTATTTTAAGATCTGGCCTTTACTAAAGAAAACAAGCAAATGTGGGTGAGGCCTTGTGGAAAGAGATTTTATATAAAACAGACGTCCTATTTTAAGAAAAATAATCTCAGCATCCTGGGAGCTGCCCTGAAGAAGTACTAGTCTTTAAACAATGAAACAAGGGAGGTCATAAAGAGAAGAAAGCAGGGAAAACAGAGAAAAGCCAACACCATTTGCCAAACTCGTGAGCCTGAGCAGGCCCTCAGCAGTGACTTAACAAAGAAAAAGCCCATCCTGCATATGTAGGGTGGCCTCATTACCCAGGGCCCGCTGGAAAGAAGGCTTCTGACTCCTCTTATCAATCCTGGAGTGCTTTGCTCTCTCCACATAGAGATTACAGCTGATAAGTTATGACAAGCACCCAGTAAAAACCCAGTCAGCCAGGAAGGGCATCACCTCTTTTGGCGTGTGCATTCACATTACTTTGGCACTTATTATTATCATTTAAATATAGCCTCACCTTAGAAGGAAAAAAAACCTATTCTTCTATTTGTTGCCGACTTAAGCCTGACAAGGTAATTGAAATAACTTAGTAAGTCTTCTAAATGAGAGGCTCTAGATATTAGAAATTCCAGTGTTGCAGAACAGAAATGTCATGTGCCTCCCTTGTTGACATAACCTCATTAAACTATGCACACACACACACACACACACACACACAGAAAGAAGAGCACAAAGAAGACTGCAAACCTCAGATCAGAAAGAAAGGAGCCAGTTAATGTCCATATTGCTAAATATCTAGAAGAGAGCCATGACACCATAACCCTTACCAAAAGTACTCTGGCAAACAAAACAAAAGAGGAAAGGGGAAAAAAGTACTGGTTAAAAATAAAACCTATTAAAATTGACTTCAAGCTAAAGTACTAACTTCTGAGAAATTTCCTTTATCCATTAAAAAGAGTAATAATGTCCTCCTTCTTTTATTCCGGCAGTAGGGACTAGAGACATGTAAATATTACAGCAGCCATGTATTGGCCTTTAGTCAAGGAGATCTGCCAAGTCTGGTATGAAATATCCATGGCAGGTTGGGAGCCCTGTAAGCCTAGGTTCTCACCAGCCAGGGACAGTACTCCAGGCCGACTTTTTAGACTGAACTAGGACAAGTATGGATGCTCCTATCTTGTAGAAAAATTATCTGAGCCAATTGAACAACTGCTTCCTTTATCTTGCTGGTGGAACCTGGGGCCATGTTTAATATCCTTAAACTGCTCATCCATTGTTAGAATGACATTTCTTTATCTCTTCAAAGTAAAGCCTTTTTAGAGTGTTCAGTGGTTTCCCAATCACAGAGAAACAGCTCTTCGAATGTGGCTTTTCCTCTTTTTTTTAAAGTATCCCATGATTGGGCTTTCTTGTCCTCTTATCCTTATTCAAAGGTCTAATTAGAGATGAAACAAATATCAAAAGAGTTAGTTACAAATATACATTGAGTGCCTACTGTACCTAAAGTACTGTGTATAGCATAGTGAAAATTCTATGTTGGTCAAAATTATAAGGAAAAAAAAAGGTTGTTAAGGAATATCTTTTGATTTTAAGACAATGCCCATGGCTTTTGATTTTAAGATAGTTTGCTCTGTATTTCCCTAAAAATGTAAAAGCCCTGTTATGGAAGATTTGTGTTCTCTATAAAGATATGGTGAAGCCCCAACTCTCAGCCCTATTTGCAAACAGGGTCATTGTAGAGGTAATTTGTAAAATGAGGTCATACTGGAGTAGAAATACTTTTAATCCAACAAGATTATTTAAAAGACACAGAGGGGCCGGTGATATGACTCAGTGGCATAAGCGCCTGCCTGGCAAGTGCGAGGTCCTGAGTTCAACTCCTGGTACCCACATAAAGGAGAAAAATGGCTGGTGATATCGCTCAGTAGCACAAGCACCTGCTGGCAAGCGTGAGGTCCTGAGTTCGACTCCCAGTGCCCACATTAAGAAAAAAAAAAGACACAGAGACATGTAAGAGGGGAGAATGTCATGTGGTTTTCAGACATAGTGTGAACTCGTTAACACCTTCATTTCAGACAGTTAGTCACTACAGCTTTCTGTAGTTTTAAGTCACTCATTTTGAGGTACTTTGTTATGGTAACCACACACACACACACACACACACACACAGAATGAAGTAGAGCACAGGGCTCAAACTCCATTCTTCATGTCTATCAGTCACTCCCTTGATAGGACAGCTAGCTTCATCACTGTAAATACCAGTTTCAGTGACTCCTAAGGATATATCCCAGGAAAGAACTCCTCTGAAATCCTACTGCCTACTGTCATTTCCAGTTGCATGTGCAGTAAATTACTCAAACATTAGAGGACCATAATTCCTCTCTTCATCATATTTCCCTGCCCTGGTTTTTCAGCAGTCCTAATCAAGTTGTCTGAACTATAAACAAATACTATTGGCTCTACCATCAAAATAGCTCCAGCTTCCATCCGTTTCTCACCCCTTCACTGCTTGCACCTGGGTCCAAGTTTCCACTACCTGCTGTATGGAACACACAACAGCATCATAAATGGTGCACATTTCTGTTCTACCCATCAGTCTTAAGGCAGATTCTCGTCACAATATCCAGATTGGCCACCTATGACTGATAGACAATTTAGTCTACTCTCTTTACTAAAAAGCAATGAAGTCATGTCATTTGTCATCTGAAAATCCTCCATAGACTTACCATTCCTCTTAGAGTAGATGTAGATACCTTTCAGAGCCCTTAGAGCATTTTTACCTATGCCCCACTTCTTCTCATCTATCAGAACTAATTTCCTACTATTTCCCCTGTTGCTTGCATTATTTCGTTCACACTGAACATTTTGGCAAACACAGTATGCACACAGTCTTTTTTCTGGCTTTTCTGTTCATGTGGAACCCACATTTTCCTCATCTTTGTATAGTCCTTGATCAATAGTTTCTTTTACCATAAATCTTGCCCTTTAGCTGGTCATTCCAGCTAAATGAAAAGTAGCAGATGCTTTTGTGTCCACAATAATTTCCCTCTGACTGCAGTAATTTTTTTCTTCAGGTCTCTAAGCCTTTTGCTTTCTACATTCACTTATTTATTACAGTTTATTACCTATACTTTCCACTAGAACATAATCTACAGAAGGGTAGGGACTTGACCTATTTTATTATGTGCTGGATCATGGGAGGCCAGAACAGTACCAAGTACACTTGTGCTGCTCAATAAATGAACATAAACTCTTATCACATTCCACGAGCTCACTTAGTGACAGTCCCTTGCCATAACACATAATTTGATTTTTAAATAAAATTCATACCTTACATTCACATATATAAATTAATTCTCCCCTCTACTCCACAAAAAATAAATTAATTACCTTGAACAAATAAATCTATAAAAATAAATCAAATTGGTTTTTTGAGATGAGACCTCAATGCTAGTTCAATGCTACAATTGCGTACTTCCAGTCTCTATCTCTTGTGAAGTTTTCCACTCACATACAAATGTTGGAAATCTCACAAATAGTCAAAGCCACTGAAGTATGCTACATCCTTATAAAATATTCACATTTGTTCCCTCTCTACTGCATATGTCCTTACAATAGCTTTTTTGTATTTCCTATTTAATTGACGATAGGCTCACATACAAGACTGGCTTAGGGCGATGTAATGGGAATGGAAGTAACTCTTCTTACATTCAAGCCCATGTTTAAGGGTTATGCTATGCATTCACCATCTCTCATTTTTCTTCTACCACAGGAATGTCAACATGCAAAATAAATCTTACCTCTTTCTCCCAAAATGCCAGCATGAAAAAGATGTGGAATAAAGCCAAAGTTGGCCCTTGAGCAAAAGGAAATGTGAATAAGAAATAAACCATTTTAGTTGTCAGAAAAAGTTAACTAATAGACTACATGAAACTACTATTAAGTCCATTTTTTAGGACTTCCTATATACCACATGTTTGACAAATATTATTTTTTTTTAACTTTTTACAACTTTATGAAGTAGAGCTGATAAATTACATTTCTCAGGGATTTTAACAAGAGAATCATGTTGTCTAAAGCTACACAGCTTGAAAATGACAAGGCTAAAATTCAAACCAAAAGTTATCTCATTCTTAAATACAAATATGTATTTAGTGTTCTCCATTAACATTAAATGTTGATTAAATATAATAAGTATTCTAATGACACAGCCAGTATTGATACGGCAACTGATCAAAACAGATAATGACTAAAGCCCATATATTAACATACAGCATCTTTGCTGTCCCCTGCCCAATATTCCAAAGAAATATACAATCGTGGCAAGAGGATTTTCGGCTAATCACATATGTCCAAGCAACGACTCTCAGTATGGGTGGCCATAAACTTTGGTTGTTTTACAATATGTTAAAACATTGCCAGCTAACATTTTAAAACTTTTTCTTTCCCTTTTAGTCAAACCAATTCCAAATGTTTAAAATGTTAAATTGTGGGAAGAATTAAGAGGAACCAGAAATAAAGATTTTTTTCTTTTATGAAATATAAACATTTTGGAGGGAAAGCAAGATTCTTATCTCCTCATTTTACTGGGGAAGAGAGGCAGGCAAACCATTGTCCATGCCAGACATCTTGATTTAGAAACCAGTTTAGATATTGGATAGATATAACTATAAAACAGGCCAAAGTTTTAATGGAAAATAGCCCGAGTCTACATTAATTATAAACTTTTTTTGTTGTAGTAGTAGGATTTCAATTCTCTTGATTTTGTTATTGGCTACAATTTTTATACTGCCATGTATCTATGCCCTTTGCCATGTAACCATGTAGCACCCTTTTACTGGGTGTATGGTTCAATTTCTTACCTGTTCATTTGCCTATGGGACCTGTTTGGGACAATAAATTTAGGAAGTAGCTCTGTGCTAGCTCACAACCTAAGATTCAGAGACCCTTCTCCTCTTCTACTTTCTCTCTTCCATGGGAAGAAAGTCCCCGGACTCGCCTGCTCTTCACAGAGGGAAGCTGAGAAGCATCAGGAAACACTGGCCACCCTCAGTCAAGCCCAGGCCAAATTATCTCACCCTTGGCTAAACTGTATACTCCCAACATAAAGAAATATGGGTCATTATTTTCTCCTGAGACACTGTAGGGTTTTTTTTTTTTTATGCAACATTAAATAATGAATGCACTAATTCACTAATTCAAAGTAGCTTCAGAAAAGAAGTTTTTTGGAGGAATAGCTAAGTAGCTCACCGAGTTAGAAGAAGAATGAGAGAAGCAGGCCTAGGAAAGTATTAAGATGACAACCTGAATTGGAGCAAGAAACTTAACACATTTTCTCATAGAAATATGGCATTAATATGTCTCAGTTCCCCCACCGCTGTCACCATTCACAGCTTCCCAGAAGGGTTTAGAGGAGTGACATCAGTGAGGTGGCCCAATATGAGCTTTCAGACACCACCCCTTGCAGACACACTGACTCAGCAACAAGCCACACATGAGATACCTTCTCTAGAACTCCAGAATCACAGAAAGAGCTTAGAACACAGAGATAAAGCACAGAAATTTAAATATATATATATATGCATTACTAGCATAAGAAAGACAGTTCCATTTTACCTAAGTCACTCCTCCCTCAAACCTACACAGCACAAGGTCAAGAAAAATTCCCTCTCCTGAGAGCTCTCCCATGAGGAAAAGAGAACGAAGTGAGTAAATTCACAGTGGTGGCATATTCTAGGATCACCAGCTAGATGCTGGCACAATGCCATCCTGCATGGACTGTGGTTTTGAGGCTGTACCTTCGGTCCCCAAGGACCCTGACTTTAGGTCAGTCTTTGTGCACCCAGGTTAGGGCATCATCTGTACATCTCCATTCAGTTCTTTCCTAGCAGACCACAGTTGCAAGCCAGCCCCCATGTACCCAAGAACCACCTGGGGATCTTAGCAGCAGGCCTCTCCATAAGTGCTGCCATCAGTCTCCTTAGAATCTCTGGATAGTCTGAGATTTAAAGATCCTTCCCGGCCAGGAAGTCTTTGAGGAGAGGGAAAGGTGACCCTTTCTCCAAATGTGCAGAAACCAACACAAGGCTGCAATGATCACAGTACTATACCATAAAGAAATGGAAATCTAGGAACTTCCTGGAAAAGTTTTCAAAATAATTGACTTAAAGAAACTTAATGAACTTAAAAAGAGCCCTGATAGAGAAGTAAATGAAAACAAGAAAATAATTTGTTGACAAATTTAGAAGTTTGACAAAAAGATGGAAACCATAAAAAAGAAACAAAAGTGCTGGAACTGAAGAGCATAAGGATCAAAATAAAAATTCACATATGAACTAATTCCATGTGAAAAAGTTTGTGCAGAATATTATAACCCACAGTAAATCTAGACCAGTGTTGTTAGAATTGCTATCATACATAAAAGCAGATAGCATTTTCTATGTGATTGGTATAATCCATGCACCATTCTAAGTATTTTAACAAAATTATCTCAATCGGTCCTTAGAGTACTCTTAAAAGGAAATAGTTATCATTTTGTCCATCTTGCAGACAAAAAAAAAATTAGACCTAGAGAGTTCAGTTTGCTCATAGCTTAATAGCTGATAAAAAGTCAAATCAAATGCACATTTTTGAAGGAGAAAGCAAATTATATTTATTTTAAATATATATATAAAATCATATAAATGAGGACAACAAACACCAAAATAAATCTATTAGTAAAGTAGAAATGAAACAGCACTTTCTTTGCCCTTTTATGAACAAAGTTGACCCATTAGGGAGTACCTGGGGTTCACACTTCCCTACTGAGAGTCAAACGGTTAAAAGGTTACAGGAAATTACATTCTACCATATAAACTTGAGAAGAAATTAGCATTTCAAAGTTTATGTGTGTCTGAGAAGGAAATTACTAGAACAGATCTACACCATGCTGCACAAGCTGCTGATTGACACTGAATGAAATAAACAAGTTGGGTGATTGATCCTAGGAGGCTTCTCTCATACAACTACCCCATCCCCTTCATTCTTCTTCTACAGTTCGGTCGCTTCTCTCTTTCAGCTTTCAATCCAAGCTTCCCCCAATGTGTGAAGCCTTTAACTCCTATTATGTGAATTCTCTATAGATCATTTGTTCTACAATCAATTCCATACATTTTTTATATCTTTGGTGTATTATCACTAATATTTGTACAACTCTCTTTACAAAGTACTTACCCATGCATTTCCTCATTTAAATTTTCAGGACATTCTAGCAAAATATGTATGGAAAAGTGATACTTTTGCTTTATAGGTGAGAAAATATGACATAAAATTTTTTATGATGTGACAGCAATATGCTTCTTCAACCTCTGACACACCAAGTGTGTCAGTACGAGTCAAGGGCAACTCATCCATGACAGATCTTTGCCTCTGGTCTTGCTGTTTCTAAAATATTTCTCCTAATCAGGATCTTTCTTGCATTAAAACTCAAAAGTTTATTTAAAAGTATGCTTTTGCGTGTGTGATTATCTAAATGTTTTCGGTATGTGACAATTAACTCCAGGGAATATACTTTATTTCCCCTTTTACAATTCTACTAAAATTTCAATATCAGGGATGTTATTCAGTAAACAGCATCCATGCTATAGGTAAGAAGCTGCAAAGATACCTTAGTCATTAAATTGAGTTAGAATATTGCACATCAACTACTGCAAAACAAAGCTCTCATTTGAATGCTTCTATTCTCGTTATCTGCTAACCAAAAAAACTGTTTAAGTACTTTATGGTTTCACCTCAAGCAGACACTTTATCTGATTGATGAGCAGAATATCAAGCTGTCATTTGGTCTATACAGAAAAGTGGAAAATTACGTCGTTCACTCTGTGCCCTAAGGTCCTTGAACTCCAAAAACAATTTCTCAGAATGTGATTCACATCTGAGGGGGCCAAGGCAGTGTAAACCTATGCATATCTGTATACGCAGCTCACACTCAGGTTCAATGTTCATGCATAAAGTTTTCATCACTTTAACTCTTTTTCTTTGATGGGATGCTCAGATTTCTCGTTCGCCATCTTCCCTCTTCTTTGGAGTGTTGCTTCCTCTCACTAGGGCTGCCATGTGGCAGACTGAGATTGTGCAGGACCAATAACCCCAAAGCACCTCCCGCTGTGCTTGTCACCTCTTTCTCTTTAAGAAAACATTGAGATTTTTGCATAATTACGGTAGATCTAGATCTGTACTGTAGAAGAGGCCGATTGATGCCTAACCAAATGGCTAACATGAGGCCATTTAAATAAATATTTAGGTTATTTTTATCCTAATATGACTAAACTTAAGAATATAAAATGCAGGGGGCCGGTGATATGGCTCAGCTGCTTAAGCGCCTGCCCGGCAAGCTCGAGGGCCCGAGTTCGACTCCCGGAACCCACATACGAAAAAGGGGCCGGTGATATCGCTCAGCGGCACGGGCGCCTGCTGGCGCGTGAGGTCCTGAGGTCGACCCCCTGGTACCCACAAAAAAAAAAGAAAAGAATAGAAAATGCAGCAAGTATGATAAGAAAGCTCCTGCTAACACCAATCTACTGCTGTGAATAGCAGCTGACGCCTTAATTCCATACATCCCAGGATAAAGTGAACTAGATAAGGGACCCGATTCTCTTCACTTTCTCTGAAAGAGCACAAATGACAAGTTTTTTGGAGCGCAAGGAGACAAGAAGAAATAAGAATGTTCCTGGAGATGCCTGTCCTGGGTCTCAGCAACCTAACAAGAGTGAATTAGTTCAAATATTTACGCCTGAGAGTCAGCAGCCTTTACTGCCTCTGAAACTTTGTAGACATCAAGTTTAGATTTTGACCAAAACAAGGTAAACCTAGCTTTTTAAAAATTCATGTGTGATTGTTAGCTTACTCCAAATATGTACTAATTAAAGCAAAAATTTTAAAACAGCTGGCAAATAAAACTGGTAAAATATTTAAAAAATAATTGTTGTTAGCTATAGATAGACACATTTATTGTGATAATACAATCTATACTGATTTGTTGTCAAGGTTTAAAAATATTGATATTTTATTCAAAGTTAAGGTATCTCTGGTGAATTATTCACCCTTACAATGTGGGAAATTTGGGTATATTATGATGTAGTAAAACAAAGAAAGGGTTTAGACCAGTTTCTGTAGCATTATCTTTATATGTGCATTTATAATCACATCTATATTTAGATTGCACCTACCTTGAAACGGTCAGGTAATTATTACGCAGGCGGTAATAGAGTACTTTATAAATGCAATAACGAAGTGCGGCAGGTATAACCTGCACAGGTTGACGCATTTTCCGAGAAGCTTCAGTATTTATTTCAACGAACCTCAAAATTGACATTTACAAACTACATATTGCTTGTATTTCTTGGTACTACTTTACTTTTTATCTGTTTCAATTTTCTAGGCTTGAGAATTTGACTTTGATAATACGCTTATATGTTCTATGCCCATTTCTTGATACTTACTTCAAGGCATTTGTCTATATAACTGAAAAATTACATTTACCTTTCTCTATGATCAGATTTTCTGGGAGAATTTAGTTTTCATTTACTTTCTTTTCTTTGTGAACATGAAGCTTTTGTCAGCTCTCAATGATTTTTTTCAATGAAATTTATGGCTTGATTAAAATGAGCTCACCCAGTGGGTGCTATACAAGTAGCTTCCTGTGAATTCTCATGGACAATTATTTTCAATGTACCAGTAGATCATAAATCTCAAAGGCCATAAAAGTGTTTCTTCTTAAGATATGCTACATTCTGTAAATTCCAAGGTAGCTAGTCTCCATGTAAATTTCTGAAAGTTCAATTTATCTCCCATCATTTTCATCTTAAATTATTTCTTTGTGTCTGAAAATAATGCTTGATAGAGAGTGATGAATCTGGAAATTTTTAATTTTTCCCTGAAATAGAAAAATTGTTGAAAGTGAGCTATATCCAAGCTTTGGTCTTTAAATATAGTTAGGCTCCCAACCCCAATACCCAACTGCCCACATTTACAGGACTTCAGTTAAAATGAAGGATGGAAAGATTCACAGAGTAAAGGAATTAAGAAAACAGAAAATTGGGGGTGGAGGGTGCAAAAGCAAAAATATTTTATCTTTCTCCAAATTGCGTGAATAAACAATTGCAGATTCACTTTTTTTTAAATGACATGACTTTTAGCTTTAAATTTTCTTATATAAGAATACATCTTAAATCAATGTGTATTTTCAGTGTAGCCATTTCATTTTATCCCTTGGACAGCCTTATTGAAAGAAAGGCATCTAAGAGAGAATGCCTTAATATAGAGGAAACTATGTATTCAAATTCTGCCTTTTTGTTAAACCTGTTATAGGTAGAATAGGGACACATGTCTTATGTGTCCAGAAAGCCAAAGTCAGTGCTGATATCAGTACATGACATGAAACTGACAGGAAGGAAACAACGAACTAAATAAATGTGATACACGGGGAGGAGGAAGAATCTCCAGTTTGACCAATATTAAAAGAAGGAGGACTCTGCTAAGGAGTAGGAGAGACTAGATATAAAATATTTTACCCTTGACAGTTTGTGTTCCCTTGACCTAACGATATAATTGACAGGGATGTTTCCCATTGTCACTTCCAGTCAGTACTGGTTTTGTTACATGGGAACTGAAATCAGATCATCAAATAACAAACAGATGTTGACCAGGTATCGAAGGGATAGCTCCAAACGGTCCTTCAACAAGGAACCAAAGGCCTCTCCAGTGTCTGTTTTTTAAGAGTGATGCACTTACCTCAAAATTTCTAGTGCCTGAAAAAGTTTAAACTAGGAATAAGAAACAAAACTTTTTTTTTTTTTTGGTGGGTACCGGGGGTCAACCTCAGGACCTCACGCGCCAGCAGGCGCCCGTGCCACTGAGCGATATCACCGGCCCTTTTTTCGTGTGTGGGTTCCGGGAGTCGAACTCGGGCCCTCGTGCTTGCCAGGCAAGCACTTACGCCGCTGAGACATCTCACCAGCCCAAGAAACAAATCTTGATGAGTAATTAAACAATGCAACAGAACCTAAGAGTCCACTGAAATATGTAGACAAGACAATATATCAAAGATTGTTTATAAAGTTATTAAGTGTTTTAAAAATGTATTTCACTGTATGATAAACCCCTAAAAGGCATTTTGAGATGAAAATTTTAATCTCAGTGTAGGTTTCAGGCATGAAATAACCCAGAAGTAGCAATTATTTCTCTATCCTTATTTACTTTATTTCCACTTAACTAGTTATATTATGGCAATTAATTTCCAGTTTTCCAATGAGAATTGTTTAAGGATTTGCCTTTTTAATCATCATTTACATAGATAACTCTGTAGTAGTTAGTACGAAATGTGCTCTTAAAACTTAGCAACAGTGGAGTACATTTATGATCATTTTTAATAAGCCACATTAAAAATAATTTTCTTCTAAATAAAGGGCATAGAAGATGATATGAGGGGTAATAGGCTCACCATTAAAAACAAGAAAGTAACACAGCAGAAGATTGCAGTATATATTTGCTCATGATTTTGTTGGTGTGCTTGTTGGTTTTTCTTTCTCTTTTACTAATACATGGGGAGTGTTTTTCTGGTGGCAGGCAGTGTAAACCCAAGCATTCTGGGTGTGATTATTTGAACCACTTTACCAACCTTCTTGATGTTTGACTGTTGAGTAGAAGAAACACTTTCTAGTTCTTTCTAGAGTTCAGATAGATGACTCACAAAAGTAACATATAAACTAGAAGAAGAAAGAAAGAGAACAAGCAGGAAGACAAGCAAAGCTCTCATAGTTGGCCTTATGGAGGTGTTTTGTTTTGTTTAACTGCCAGCTGAGAATCAATCTGGAATCCCACTGGCTAAACCATTAAGTGCTAGAGGCGAGGCTGCTCTGTTCACTGTGTACACAAATAGTTTACTTCCTGGCTAACAACACTCCTTACAGAAGAAGCGAGGTATTTATAATTTTTAAATTATAGGCCAATTGGAAAGGCGTATATTCTCATATTCATGTACACCACCCTAAATATGATTATAAATTGCCAGTGTGTATATTCTATACAATGACAGTATCAGAACAACATAAAAGATAAAAAATACAAAGCTTTGCCATTCTGAGGTGTATACACATCTGCTGTCTTAGTTAACGTTCTAGAATGTTATTGTGAGTTAAACATATGGTAACTCCTAAATTTGAAATAAATGAGTGAGTGAAAGGGAAATGGAGGACCAATTTCTCAATTCTAGCAGATGCTGTTAAAAGCACAGGGAGCCCTCCCCCAAAACAACTTTGAATTAAACAATAAAGTCGTGTTTTAAAAATCTAAGAAAGGAAGTCCCTGACTTTCAAGTTTATCATGGGATCAGTAGCAGCTGGGAATATGAGTTATACTGGTTACTCTTGAATTTCGATTATCCAACTCTTGGACGTATACCACTAGGATGGAATGGTATTTATGTGACTTAAAGAATCCTTATTCCTCCCATGCTCTCTAAAACAACAATACTGGTACTAATGCCTGCTTTGAACAACCACTATTCCAACCTTAGGATATGCACTGAGCAATTGAAATTAGCACTCCTTCTGTAAAACTCATATTTAAATCGGAGCAGATTGAACATAAGCAAAATAATTTCTCTGTAGCATATTAAGTAGAAATGTGTTCAGGAAAAAAACAAAACAAGACAAGAGATTTCAGAAAAGACGTCTGGACTAGATAAACCATTACAGTATTTTCAACTTTGAAGGTGGTTAAGATGAGCAAGATGGTTTGGGAGATATGGAACGTGGATAAATAAGAGGCCCAGCAAATGAACTCTAGGGTTTTAAAAATGTCAGATGTAAGAAAGATGCGGAGGATGTATCAAAAGATCAAAAAATGTATGAATGATGGTTAAGTGTATGTGTCAATTTGGCTGGGCTAAGGCATGTACATGGCTGATAAAACCATTTCTTTATGTATCTGTGAAGTGTCCTTGGAAGAGAGTAGAATCTAAATCAGTAGTATGAGTACAGCTTACCCTCACCAATGTAGTGGACCAAATCTCACCTGCTAAGTGTCCAAATAAAACAAAAAAGGAGAGGAAGGGCTAATTGTTCTCTCTATTTGAGCAGTGACATCCATCCTTTGCCTTCAGATATCAGAACCTGTGGTTCTCAAGGATTTGGCCTTGCACTCAGAACTGGGCTTACACCATAACTCATCCTGGTTGCTCAAGCTTTGTAACTTGGGCTACATTACTGTACTGCTTTCCCAGTACTCCAGCTTACAGATGACCAATCATAAAAATCGGTGATTGATTGCAGCAACTATAATAGCACAAGCTAATTCACATAATTAATACATTGGTTCTGTTTGTTATACAGTCTTGACTAACAAGGCAGGATAGGATGGGAAGAGGAAAGTGTAGTGTCCTGGAAATCAAAGGAAATAAGTATTTAAAGGAGTTGGTGGTAATCAACTGTGATAGAAATCATGGAAAAGTTAAATACAGTGAGAACCAAGGTCAAAAACGAATATACTTTAATCATTTTGCATGCTATTTGGATCACTCCATGACTCGGAAGGAATGATAAAAAAATAAGGGGCCGGTGAGATGGCTCAGCAGTGTATGCGCCTGCCTGGCAAGTGCGAGGGCCCGAGTTCGACTTCCAGATCCCACATACGAAAAAAGGGCCGGTGATATCGCTCAGAGGCACGGGCGCCTGCTGGCGCGCGAGGTCCTGAGGTCGACCCCTGGTACCCACACACACAATATATATATATATAAATAAAATGTAAAACCATAATAATTCTGCTCAACTTTTTAGATGATTGCAAATTCTTGTGGTAAATTGTCTTACAGCTCTGTAACCCAATCTATTAGGGTTTTCCAGATAGAATTAGTAGGAAATCTATCTATATCTATGTATCTATACCTATCTATCTATCTATCTATCATCTATCTATCTATCTATCTATCTATCTATCTATCTATCTATCAATCATCTATCTATCATCTATCTATCTATACCTATCTATTGCTATCTACCTATCTATATCTATCATCTATCTATCATCCATGAATGAAAGGGGATTTGTTATGAGAATTATCTCATGTGGTTATGGAGCCTGAGAAGCCCGGCACAAGGCCATCTGCAAACTGAAGACCCTCATATGCTGGTGTTATAGCTCAGTGCAAGTCCCAAATCTCAGAACCTAGGAAGTCAATGGTGTAAGTCTCTGTCTGAAGCAGAAGGCCCGAGAACAGGACTGTGGATTCACTAGTGTAAGCCTTGGAGTCCCAGGGCCAGGGAGCTGAGGATCTTAGTGTCCAAGCTGGAAAAGAAGAGCTTCCCAGCTCTAGGAGAAAGAACAAATTCTTTCCTCTGTTGTCTCTGTTCTACCCAAGCCCCCTGTCAGTTGGTAGTCGTCCACCCACAAGAGCCAGTTTTCCCCACTCAGAACACAGACTCACATACCAATCTGCTCTAGAAACATTCCCATTAACACACCCTGAATTAATGTTTTATTGGTTCTCTAGGTATTCAAACTCTGGTCCAGTCAAGTTGACACCTAAAAATAACCTTACAACATGAGGGCTGATTCTTGCTATTTCCTGACTCTGTCCCTGTGCAGATAATATGGCTATTGATAACTGGGTTAGATAACACTCGTTCTTAGGACACTCATCCTTATTTATCCAAAACTTGCCATAGTATTGTGAATAAAGTATTCTGTGGTTAGTATTTTTTTTTCCAAAGGAAAGCAGAAGTAAGAGATAGGAGAGCAGGAGGAGGAGAAAGATGAGGAGGAAGAGGAGAAAGGCAGAGGTGAGAGATAGAAAAGGAGGAGGATGAGAATGAGGAGAAGGGAATGGGGAGAGGAAGTGGAAGGGGAAGAAGGAAAAAAAGAGGAGGAGCAGAGGAGAAGGAATAAAGAGAAGGAGGAGGAAGAAGAAAAAAGAGGGAAAGAAGAAAAACAGAATGATAAAGAGGAAAGGAGAGAGATAAGAAGCAAAATCAGTTTGTTCACTTAAATTGTCCTTGAAACAATTTATGCAGCAGTTAGACATTTTTCACCTTTCGAATTCTTCAGGCAAACAGAAAATGACAGTGAGAACAACACACGTACTGAAAAGCTCTCCTCATTCCCAGCACACAATCATTTGTTATCTACTTTGTAATAGTTCTCTAACAAAGAAGGGTCACCCTCTGGGGTACTTTCCAAACCCCTCCAGCACTGTTTATTCTCAAACAAGTAAGTTTACTTGGCAAAAATTCTCTATTCTTTAAACATTTTTTTATTGTTTTCATTATCAAAATAAAATTCCAGGTCTTTTCCTGAAAGGAATTATGAAGGTGATGTTCTCAATGAAGTTATGTAAGGATAAGAAAAGGTATTAACGATGCTGAAAAAGAAATAGGAACAAAATTCTTCGGTATGCATGTCAAATAAACTCTCTGAAAAGATTTAATAAGCAATTTCTCTCTTCTCTGTATGCCATCTCCCCAGTATGAGTCTCAATATGTTCCTGCTAAAATTCTGAAGGAAAACTTTCTCCATAAATTTCAATAAATCACTTTTCACTTTTGAAGACATTTATGTGCTTAATAAATTACATAAGTGAATGTAATAAAAGTATTTAATAAATTAAATAAGTAAAGATGAAATACTGTGTACAAGATTTGAGATTATTGAAATTTTACAAGATCTGGAAATATATTCTTCAATACACAAGATAATAGCATTTGTGAAACTTCTATCTCAAATGAGTTTATGAGCAGGTTCCTGGGTTACAGGCATAATGTGTACAGAAATGAGAATAAAACACAAATAAGAATAACAATTGTTTTATAGCTTCTCAATGCCCAGTCAGAAAGTATCTATATTTAGCCTTTTCCCATTCAAAGAAAATAGTCCAAACCTTTTAGTCCAGGATACTAAGGATATAAATATAAAATATACTGTATAAATTCACTATCATCATCATCATAAACTTTCATCATAAATATCATCACCATGACTGATAGTATTTATTTACTATTTACTTTGTGTTAGGTATTATGTGCATGTATTAGGCATTCTCATCTTCCCAACATCTCCCACTTTATCAATGAGAAAGCAGAGGCCTGGAGTGTTGAAGTGACCCGAACAAGTTCCCATCTGCTGCAAGAGCAGACTTGAAATTCCAATCCAGACAGGGTGCTACAGAGCCAGAGTTCACTTTTTCATAAAGTGATACTGCTTTCCAAGAAAATATTTTAAATTTTGAAGTCAGAGACAACTTGTTTGAAATTCTGGCTTTATTGCTTTCTTTTATAGTTTTAGAAAAAAGTAAGCTCTAGTCCTATTTTTTGTCTGTAAAATGGGGACAAAATTATTTTTCTCTTAAGTTACTTTGATGAATAAATGAAAAATTGGTTTGCAATAGACATTTCATAATGTCTGTCACACAGGTATTGAAAAACAGTAACTGTTGTTACTATTGTTGATAATGCATTTCTTCTGATTTTCAAAGAAAACTTTCAATATCCCTTCTTCTTTTAAAAAATATGAATCTGTTCTCTAATAATTTCAGGGATGAATTTGAAGCCATCAGATTGAATTAGGCTAAATTCCCATATCTCTTAGTAATCCATTTTCATCTGTGTATTCAAAAACTGTCATGAACTTATTTATTTCCTGAAGCCCTTCCTTTAACACTAAATTGACTACTTCTAACTACTTAAATTTAAACTGCCTGACATATTGATTTATAATTGCTCCTGTAAAATTTCTTTGTAAAAATTTTTCAATGAATAACTGTTAACAAATCTCCCTTAGAAAAATCACATCTGGATTCTCTTAAATTGGTAAAGAAGGAAGACTCCTGTAAGGGAGAGGGCTTTTAGTGTATTACATATGCACAACACTGGGGTAGAAATTCTAGAGGAAAGAGCCAGGACAATAATATAGTCTATTCTCAAAAGGGTTTACAATTTATAATGAGGAAATAAAATAAATAGAACTAGTATTATATTGAAAGGCAGATGTCATGGGAGATCCAAAGCAGGAAAACCTTTTTTTCATCATGAAAACAACCACTATGTAGCAAAATGTGTCTGGATTTTAAATCCCTGTGGAATTGGGGTCAAACTCTGACATAAGTATTATTCATGACACGAAATTGGGGAATTTCATACCCTCGCTGAACCTATAAATTTGTATCTGAAAGAGAAAAAGTGTGAAACTTCTGGATAATTGACATGTTGATAAAATAACATCAGATGAGAAAATAGATTAGAAAATGCCTTACCCCATTACCTGGCATTCTAAGCTGTGCTTAAAGAATTCTCAGTCTTTCCTTTCTCTATGTATTAAATGAACATCAACAACAACAAAACCACAAGTTGACCCAATAAATACTTGCAAAAGATCGGTTTAGTAAGGAGTCATTTCTCAGGACTTTCTGAAGCCTCTTCTAGACTTAACAGCAATGCACAAGTTATCTTTACCTAAACTATAATTGCTGTCTAACCCATAGTGTTTCTGAAGCTTATTAAAAAGGAGCAAATATATGAAAATGCAAAATCCTGAATTATTTTCTTGTCTGTAAATTCCCTCTTGAAAGCACTTTGTACTATGTCCCTCAAAGCATTTTAAATTAATATTAATCTATAAATTACGCATAGAATTTAATTCCAAAATAATGCCTGTTCTAAATAACTGAAATATTTCCCTCTATCTAAGCGGAGAATGAAGTAAATGGCGATGATGGCACAAGCAATGTCCACCAAGTACCTTCACCTCTCACTTTCTCCTCAGGAATCTCTGTTCCCACTTTGTAAAAGCAGATCTCTAAAAATAGTCCTGATGGTGGTTCTTGGTATGGAAAATGTATGTTTTATCAAGCGCATCTAAAGGTTGAAAAAAAAGTGTCTTTATAAATCTTGTTCAAGTGTATGGACGTAAAACAAACAATTGAGGTAGAAGTTTGTATTTCCTAGGCAGTGCAATTCCTAGGGAAAGATTGTAGCACTAAGGAGAAGACATTTTACTACATCTGTTGTATAAGTTGAGTGTGTCCCCCAAAGTTTGTGTGTTGTAAACCTAATTCCTGAATGAGGCAGAATAGGGAGGAGAAACCTCAGGCCAGCTGCTTGGGTTACAGGAGTAGAGCCTGCATGAATGGATGATTGCCTCTCTCACTGGAATGGGTTAGCTGTTGCAAGAGTTTAGTCCCCCTTTCTCTTTCACAATGGTCAGCTTTCCCTTCTACTTCCTACAGGAGTTGAAGAGGCCAAAAACCTTCACTAGAAGCCAAACAGATACCACAGCCAGGCTCTTGGACTTCTCAGCCTCCAAAAATAAGAACAAAAATGAATCTCTTTTCATTGTAAATTACTTAGTCTCAGGTATTTTGTTATGGCAACAGAACACAGACTAAGATAATCCAGTTGGATATTTCTAAGGATAATTCCTAGTCTAGCCCTTGCTGCTTAATCAGAAAGCCATGCCAATACTTGTACCATATGACAATACATATGAGAAAAATCTAGAGTCACAAGAGGATACAAATCATGTTTCTACTTTTCCTTCCTCTATCAGGAACCTTACAGGGAATTTCTTTTCACTGTACAAAATAAATAAATAAATAAATAAAATAAAAATTATTTAACTCAACATTGAATTACACAGAGTTTTGTGTTTCTGAACTCTTTCTCAAGACAATTCCATATTTGATGGAAAAGCCTGAGAAAACTATTTGTTTCTTTGTTTTCTTTTGGTCCCAGTGTGGAATGTTAAGACCATACTGCTATTTCAACAATAAAAGTGTGCTTCATTTAATGACCAGTTAAGGTAGCCATCTTGTTCAGATTCCTATTCTAATTATCTATTTATTTTGAGTCTTCTAAACTAAATGAGCCCTTATGACAAACCTGAAATCGTTTTTGCAGTGGCAAGATAAAATTAAGTTAAACTACATAAAAGAAGGAGACTATAGAAGATTATTAGGAGGTCAGAGCTGGAAAAATGTTAGAAGTCATCTAATATAATCTTCAACTTGATTTACAGATCCTTTCAAAAAACTCAAGTTCGTGGAGGGTAAAGGTCCCTGTCATGTACTTTATTTTGTCTGCTCTCACAGAGCATGAAGTTCACAGACCTACACACAATGGATTCTCAATAAATATTTCTGACAATTGTTGAAATGTATAATACATAACCTTGTTGGATCCAACCTTCAGTGCCAACTGGAGAATATAAATTATTTCCCATGCTGAGTGTCCTCCTTCATAAGCTCTGAATAAAGCACATTGATGCTGAAACCAGAAATGGAAATGCTTCCTCAGAATTTACTGGATCATGGAGAGTGTATGTCAAGAACAGTAATGTTACTTTAATGCAGTAGTCTGGGTGTTAATATGATATATTTCTGCTACTAAATTTTTAGTTGTTTTAGGAGAAAAGGTTTTAGCACTGGATAGAAGACATTTTACTGCATCTGGCTGGGCATTTCAAGAGATATTCCCCAGAAATTCCTGCAATCCACCCATGAAAGCATAGAGGAAAATGTTTTTTCTAACCCCTCATTAAATAAGACATTTCATGTAAGGCTAAACTTGCCTGTTTCTGGATTACCTTTTGAACAAAAAAATGTATAGGAGAATGGAGAAGAAAATGACAGCAGTGGAGTGGGTTTAAAAAGATAAAATGAGGGCTGGTGAGATGGCTCAGCAGCGTAAGCGCCTGCCTTGCAAGCGCGAGGGCCCGAGTTCGACTCCCGGATCCCACATACGAAAAAGGGGCCGGTGATATCGCTCAGCGGTTCGGGTGCCTGTTGGCGCACGAGGTCCTGAGGTCGACCCCCCGGTACCCACAAAAAAAAAAAAAAAGATAAAATGAAAACCAGAGACTAGATTCTGGAGGAATATCTTTCATTATTAAATATTTTCTAGTCCATGTATAATAATTGCTGCCTAAAATGTCACAAGCCATGACAAAAATGAAAATTTACACAAGCCCAAGCCATAGATTTCACATCCTAATTTCCATATGTAGTAAACTGAGGCATACACATATTAAAGAGATTATGCATAGGCAGTGACAACACAAGTTACCTCTTTAATCCCATGTACAAAACCAGAGCACACTGAATACAAAAAATCTCATCAGAGCAATATCTGCATGTCTAAAGTGCTTAGTACAAAGTCAACACTGAATAGTTTTTATCTGAATTAGTCCACTATTAATTTTATTCATCACCATCAAGTTATTTTGCATCTATTGGTTCTTTATTCCAATGAAAATAGTAAAATTCTATATTAGAACCTCATTCTGATGTTTTCAAGATCAGATGAAGGGCTCTGTAATAGCTTTAGATGTATGAATAATTTGCAGCACTTTGCTACTGAAAAGCATCATAGAATAGTGGTTTATTCCACATGTCCAGAATTAGACAGACATTTGTTATCTGAGTGAAATTGGAAGAGTTTAATTTTTCTGAGCTCCAGTTTCCTCACCTGGAAAGTACAGAAGCAATGCTGAAGCAGATGTTTGTTATGTGGGCTAAAACATGAAGCAGATAAAGATTTTAAGCATATTATTCAGTCAACTTCTGAGTATAACAAATATTAATTAGTTGCATTACTATTACTAAAGCTTAACTGTGATATCTTTTTTTTTTTTTTTTTTTTTTGTGGGTACCAGGGGGACGACCTCAGGACCTCGCGCGCCAACAGGCACCCATGCCACTGAGCGATATCACCGGCCCCTTTTTCGTATGTGGGTTCCGGGAGTCGAACTCGGGCCCTTGCGCTTGCAAGGCAGGCGCTTACGCCGCTGAGCCATCTCACCGGCCCTAACTGTGATATCTTTTTGAACTACAAACTCTAAATATAGATGTTTATGATGGTTTTTATAGTTGCAAAGGCATTTTGAAGCAAATTAACCTTGATCTAGATGTGAGACTTAAAAAGATTAACGAACTGAATATATTGTTCAGTGGTAGAAAATGTGCTTAATAGTCTTAGAACTATGGTTTCAGTCTCCAGCACACACACACACACACAAATAATAATAATAATATTGAGAACAACAACAACGACGACGATGACAACTACAACAGCAACAGCAATTTGTGGTTGGTTGCAGTCATTTCTCAATCTCAAAACGGTAGGTTTGTGTTACAAGATGGGCATTTTCCAGTGATTACTGTGGTGTAAGGTTAGATATTCAGAGGAGTTTATCCACCTGAGGTACAATTCCAGATCTGCCACATCCACCTTCTTTTATGATATCATTTTCCTCATTTGTAAGAGGAGTATATGTAATGTTTAGTCTATAAACCACTTAGTTTTGAAGAGTGAAGCAAAGCATCCACATAAAGTCACTGAAAATATAAAACATCCTACACATGTAAATTTGTATATTAATCAAAATAAACTTCTAATATCCAGAACTTTAATTTATCATATGTAAACATTTCTTTTTATGCAAATCAGATGACTCACAGTCCTGCTTCCATTGCCCTTATTTTAATTCCCTTAATCAACATACATTTTATTGATCGATTAGTGCATGAAGTGAAAGATCGTACTTGCAATTCTTATGTGCAATGAAGAATTTAAGGGGCCGGGGATGTAGCTCAGTGGCACAACGCCTGCCTGGCAAGCGCAAGGTCCTGAGTTTAATTCCTAGTACCAAAAAAAAAAAAAAAAAAAAAGGAAGAATTTAAGGCAAATAAAGTGGTTGTAAAAAGAACAATTTTATACACTATATAATCACAAAATGAATGAAATGGACTATGTATAGATGTAGCAAGATCGGCAGCCCGTATTATAGAGCATGTTCCATTTTAAATAGGTACATATCTACCTAAGACTCTCTAGAGAATATAGGCCAAATGTCAAGAGTGATTACTTTTAGTGTTGGGATTATGGAGAATTTTACTACACACACACAAAAAAGTAGCCAGATTTCTTTTTTATAATTAGTCTATATTATCAGCAGGAAAATTATGTTAAATACAAGCTTCATAAATGGCTTTGTTAGCTTCAAATCCTGTCTTTCAAAGGTGAGTCCACTATATAAAAAGCTAGGAGCATGGCCTGTCTCTTTTAGGCAAAGTGAGGAGTGAGCTGTCGATCTCTAGTCTAGCTCTGAACTGTATCATTTTGGAGATAATTTGAGATCAAAGTTCTCCGGGACACTGTTGCCACCATCAATTGGTGTGACTCCTAGATACCAGGAGAGATTCCTTGCATATTAGACTTTCAGAGAAAAGAAAACTCTGAATATCTTTCTTTAATCCGTATTGCTCTCCTTTGCCTATTAAAATACACATAAAATAATGTCAGATTATATTCAGAGTTTAGGTGAATGAGAGTAAGATCTTTCATTTTATAGCTCCCAGGAATTAAAACAAATGCTTTCAGTGTTCTGACATCTAATTTCATAAAAATTCCATAAAAAGTGAGTCTTTTTGTTACGTTGAAGGAAAAGTATTTTTTAAATGAAGTTTTAAAACCTGAAGACAGGCCTGGTGAGATGGCTCAGCAGCATAAGTGCCTGCCTGGCAAGTGCGAGGACCCGAGTTTGACTCCCACTCCCGGAACCCACATACGAAAAAAGAGCCGGTGATATCGCTCAGTGGCACGGGTGCCTGCTGTCGCACAAGGTCCTGAGGTTGATCCCCAGTACCCACAAAAAAAATTAAAATAAATAAATAAATAAAACCTGAAGACAAATCAAACCTTTAATTTTAAGGTATCAACGATGCTCAGTAAGCCATACCATCACCACTCTATATGCTGCTGAAAATGTCTTGGGCCCACTTATGTTGTTATAAGGGCTAAGGGTGTCACTGGCATATAAGGAAGATCAAGGCTACTGCAAATAGCAGCAAACAATCCAATGCGATGAATATTTTTCCTTCAAAATTCCAACGGCACCCTTCTAATCATTGTTTAAAAAATAACTTCACTTTATTGTTATGTTCTACACATTTTCCCAAATATTATGTCACTGGGTCACTTTATGAGATTTGCAGGAGTTTGCTCTACGTGGAGCTGAAATTATCTCAGCATATTCTTCCTGATACAGATTTGGCTTCTGATATTACACTACTGGAAGAAGAAGGGTGGAAGGAAAGGAGGGAGAAAGGGAAGAAAGGAAAGAAGAAAGAAGGAAGGAAGGAAGATAAGAAGGAAGGACCGAGGAGTAATAATGACTGTCCTTGTCTATCCTCCTTAAATTGTTTTAGTGACATCCTTTTCTGATGAAAATGTTATTGGCCTGGAAATAACTGCTTCATCTCCAATTTCAGTATTATCTAGGTAAATGGCTTAATGTTCTAGGAATCCCTAAAATGAGAAATAAGGTGGAGACCTGACCAAAAATATCTAAATTTCTTTCTGAAATGAATATTTACTTTCACTTATATTCATCTCAAGAAAAGCTATATTTCTGAGCTGTCCATTACCTTGCCTTTCCCCCTCCTGTTTTTAAATGTTTTTCACTTAAACATAAGCAGCTAAAACCTGTGCAATAAACACTGAGAGGAAAATTGTTTGGACCGTATGAATTTAACCCACACCTTGATTTCGATATCTTCCTTTTCCTGCAACTTCGTATGAAGTGCATGAAAATCTCATTCACAGCATTACCACACTGCCTTGAAAAAAACAGTCATGTAATGAACATTTTCCTGATTGAAATGTATTCAGACTCAAAGATTCTAAAAAGAGGGCCAGTGAGATAGCTCAGTGGCATAAGTGCCTGCCTGGCCAGCACGAGGTCCTGAGTTCAACTCCCGGTACCCACATACGAAAAAAGGGCCGGTGATATCGCTCAGTGGCACGGGCACCTGCTGGCACGCGAGGTCCTGAGTGGGTCCCGGTACTCACAAAAAAAAAAAAAAATAGATTCCAGAAAGAAGGCATAACTAGAAAAATTACAAAACATGTTTTACACTGACTATTAATGTTGAATATTTGCCATTACAGGGTAAGTCAGTAGCTATATTTTTATAGGTAGATTGGGTAAGTTATTTTAAAAATTAAAATAATAATTATTTGTTCTAAATCAAATTTACTGTCAAATATTCATTTAAGTTGTACAGATGCCTCGGATATATAGATTCATCTTTCTGCTGTCTCCTTGCTAAAATGATATGCTAAGAAATGCATAATTTGTTGTTGGCTTTATTGCCAATCCAATCATAAATCTCTCTTCATCTCACCCTACTGGTCTCACCTTGCTTCAACCTGCTGAGTATTTCATGCAATCTGTTTTATTTATCTTGTACAATTGGCAAATGAGATTGCTAATTAGTTTATGCATTAATTACTTTTCCATCTGCATTCCCTTTTAGAGAAGCAGGTACAGCACTGGCAGCTAATTAAGACTAAGGATGGCCCATTACCTCGCTCCTACTTGGTTATCTTTCTAATCCACATGTTCTTTGTTGCCAGATAAGTGTGGGAGAGTCACACCTTCAGACTGGTTTTATTAAACCTTGGTCAAATAACCCTTCTCTTTGATTCTGTCCTAGTGTATGTGAAGAGGCGATTGTTATTTAGAGAGAGATACAAATCTTGAGAGGTATGAATATGAATATAAATATCATGAAATAAAGCTATAGAATATATAACAAACAATATATGTAATGAACAATAAAATTGCATTATTTGTAATATGTTCACATTGATACTAAATTAATGCATAGTTTTGGAATTTTGAAAACAATTAATGGAATGACTACCTATATCTCTAGTTTTCATGATCTAAAACCAAGGTGTTGGGCTGGTGAGATAGCTAGTGGCATAAGCACCTGCCCAGCAAGTGCGAGGTCCTGAGTTTGACTCCCGGAACCCACATAAAGGAAAAAAAGGGCCGGTGATATTGCTCAGTGGCACAAGCACTTGCAGGCAAGCGCGAGGTCCTGAGGTCAACTCCCAGTACCCGCATAAAATAAATAAATAAATAAATAAATAAATAAAACCAAGATGTTCTGCTTTCTCAAAAGGGACACTCAATGTGTGCATGAAATGTGTGTGTGTGTGTGTGTGTGTGTGTGTGTAAAAGCAGAGCAAACTGTTTGAAGTAAATTGGTTTTTAGAAATTCATAAATGTTCCCTCTTAAAAAGCAAAACTAGTAACACATATTCATTGCAAACATTGTAATAAGAACATCGCAAACTGTCAGCTGGGCCAGGATTGGGGGAAAAATAAAGGGGGGCTAGAGACAGAGAAAGAGAGACAGAGACAGAGTCAGAGAGAGAAAGAGAGACAGAGAGAGAGATTTATATATTGTCAATAAAAGCTCTCCTCACTCCTCTTTTGCTCACATATGTCAGTGATAGCTGCTTAAATATGACATATACCTTCTGGAAATTTCCTGACTTCCTTAATGCGGTGACAGATAAGCAGGTAGATCCACAGATACAGATAGGTAGATGCATAGGCCAATGTTTAAGCTTCCGTGGGCTTTCAGAACCGCATTGGCCAGAAACCACAGGAATTAAGCTGCCCTCTGACAAGTTCGCATATCTTAATCAGAGACTCGGAGGGCAGGGTCTCCAGAGGGTCCATGCAGGCCACCTGACAGGATGGAGGGCAGCCTTAGTGATCAGCACCCTTAGTAAGGGCTCCTGCTGAAGGGTCAGGAGAAGGATGCAAAGGAAGCAGGCAGCAGCTCTAGACTGGTCGCTGTCTCTGGGGTGAGGTCTGAAGTGACATTAATGAAGTCTGGGAGCTGCCAAGAGGTGAGACCAGTCAGCCATGGGGTTGCCCTTGTGCAGGTGGCTTAAGACAGGTCTGGGGGCACCACTGGAAAGAAGGAGCAGACCCTCAGGGAGGGGTGGTTGTGGAATTGCCCACTGAATGCCAAAGCTGTGTGGCCTTGGGAGAAATATTTCCTGACATCTTGGCAGTCAGTTCTATCTGCATCCGTCACATCTGCTTTTCCCCCCAGCATGATGTTGCAGAAGGACTGTTTATTTCTATTCCATCTGTACTCGGTGTGTGTGTGTGTGTGTGTGTGTGTTTATGCCATCCAAGCAAATTTTCATCACTCTTAACTTTCAGTTTTTTGCTCTGGAAATATACAGATATAGATGTAGATACATAGATAATAGATATATATATATAGGTAGGTAGATGTGTACTGTGCTTGTGTAAATTATACTATGTATAGCATTAATTTACAAAATAGGAAATTAGTTAATATACATATTTTGTGATTTACATTTTTATATTTAGCATTCTTAAATCACTTTTTATGTCAGCATTGTGGTTATTTGTAATGGCTGTATAGTATTTAAAAATAATTTAACCAGTTTTGCACATTATATTTTTCCATTGGCTATTTTAAATTATTCTCATACATATATTTATACATACGACACCCACACATATCATTCAACACTCCAGCAAGCATCATTTTATGTTTATTATATAATTGTTTTATTATTTTATCAATCGTTTCCCTTCTGTATTTCACTGACTAAAACTGAATTTCAAAGAAATGATTGGATACTCTCATTTTTATTTGAGCAGTAAAGAAATATAAATGTTCAAGTTAGAGAACCTCAGGTCAAATACGGAAATTCTGCTTAAGTGTTTTTTCTTTCCCTGGCTACTATCCAGAGGGAAGTTCTTTGTTCACAACCAATGCTAAGATCCACATATTCAAGCTTTGATCTTGTGCTGACTCATGCTACAAATTTAGTCCCTACATTGCAATGTGGCCTTGGTACAGACTGACTTTATGTGACAGGAAATCATAGTATAAAATAAGAACAGAAATGTGAATTGCTTTGGTAATGAAATATTTCAAGAATTTTCAATGTATATTTTATTTAGTGTATAATTCTTATGGAGTGTCACCAAATAAAGTTAGTAGATGCTGTGAAGATCTCAAGCCAAGTATGTGTCATATAAATTTTTGTTTAAAAATCCTTCTACAAAACTCTTGGTCATGATTTTCTTTGAGTCATCTTGACTTTGGATTATTTCTTCCTCCTTCCATTTGTTGATTTATAACAAAGCATCTAAAACACTCTGGTGATAAATAATAGGTGCCCTCCAAACACATTTTGATTAAACAAAATCTTCCTCTTTCTGGAGTCAAAAATTCTTCCCTCATTAACCTTATGATTGAAAAAAAATTATAGTCAGGTACTTTCCATTACATTATTCAAATCCCCACCTATTATTCAAATCTTATTTAAAATACATTCCAGCATATAACTTTTATTTTGTATTTGCCTTAAAAATACTTTCATTTAATTGATGATTGGAGATTTTAAAAATCTGATCTACATATATGGAGCAAATTATAAAAATGTTGCAAATAAAATTTATCCCTGTTCATTGTTTTAGAATTTAATATGTCTGTCATATGAATCTGTGGATATGTAAGATTTCCTTCAAAACTTTCTGTTCTTTGATTTTTTTACATTGATCTGCTGTTCCTTTTAAGTTCTAGATACTAGATAACCCACCTAGAGGTTAGTTAGATATCAATTAAATTTAACAAATCTGTTGACCCTTAACTATATTGATAAGGTGGAGGGATATCACAGAGGAATATATTTAGTCTTGAATGTTATATATTCTTTATGAAAGCTATTAAACTAAGAATAATTCAAGGTAAATATTAAAACCCAGGCATATATTGAAGTGATGCATGTATGAAGTTATTACAGTTGAAAAAAACCAGGAAAGGCTTTGAGCTGACAGAACAAATGAGGGGCCCATGGTCTTCTTGAGATATTCCTTGAGTGTAAACAAAATGTACAAGGCATCCATATGTGAAAAAAGTGGAAAATACGTTGGGGTACATTGACCGAAGTCAAGGAATTCACACAGGACTTTAATAAAAAAGGAATATCACTGCAAAAGACTCTTTAGCTTTGTGACATTAAAAAAAAACTTTTTAACATTTTTAATATCAATGTTTTAGTGTGAAAACGGAGATTTACAACACATATGTGGATATGGAGCTGCTAGTGGGAGTATAAATTAGCATAACCACTTTAGAAAACCATTTGGTAGGGGAAGAAAAGGAATATATGCATACCTCTTGAGCCAGGAATTCTCCTTCTAGGTATATGCTCAAAACTAATACTTCTATAAATACAAAGAGTATTTCTGATATACAGGAATATTTGTAGCAGTAGTATTAGTTAATAGCAAAACACTGGAAACAATGCGGAACAGCCAACCCACTTCTGGTAGATTCATATGATAGAATACTACGCAATGAGAATGGATTAAGTATATATAAACCACAGCACTTCAAATTATGCACCAATCTCAAGACATTAAAAGAAGCCAGGTGCAACTGTTTATACTATGTGAATCCTTTTATGCAAAATTCCAAAGTTGATAAAAATACACTGTCAGGAGTCTGCAATGACGATTGAGGTTTGCCTGAGGAGTCTGAATTCTGGATACTTCTGCCCGGGCTTGGGCAGTGTTCAGAGATTCCAATACTGTTCTGCTACTTGCTCTGAGTGCCAGTCACAAGTCTGTGCTCACTTTGCAAAAAATTATTAAAGTACTCTTATGATCTTGCATACTTCAGTTTGCATACTACTCTTCAATAAAATTTGCATTATAGAATTTTTTCTATGTAACTCTTCTGGTAATTTGTGACAAATATATTCATTCCCATTATTATTTTCTGTCTTTCCTAATAGGATGTGTAGGAGAACAAGATTAATTAACAGAAAACAGATTGGCAGATCAGTATGCTTGGATATTTATCCCAAAGGGAAAGAAAAAGAATGATATTTCTACCAAAACCTGTGTGAAATGTGTACAACAGCTTTACTAGTACTTTTGTAATAGGCCAAAACTAGAAACCACGAAAATAAACCAGATATTTCTCAGAGAATGAAGATTTAAACAATTGGAAAAACTGGGTAAAGGATACTTGGAATCTTTTTGTGTAATCTCTTATAATGGAATGTGGATTGACAATGTTTTCAAGATACAAACTTAAAGTTTTGGATAGCAAGAAGGTGATCCAGAACTTGTTAATGTGCTAATCTTGTGAGATAAATAAATAAATAAGTTTGAGTGGGTGTGATCCCTCATTTAATCAAAATCTACAAAAAGATGTGACCAACGTAAGCTTTATCATAAATGCGACCAGTATTCAAATACTGTATGGGGATTAATATTTTTGAAGTTATATTCCTGTGCTATTAACGAACCTAAAGGACATGTGTTTGTGTGTGAGTATAGGGTGGGGAGCTGAAATAACACTGGAAAATCGTTGAGGACTGGCAGTCCTATCCCAAGGTTTGAATGCATGGTCCCGGTAGCATAAATATATTCAGGTACATGGCCACCATATTCGTTGAGTTTAAAAAATGCTTTACATTTCAAATGATAAAAAAATACTCATGGAGCATCTGAAAAATCAGAAACATAAGAGCAAGCATATTTAAAATTTCATAATAAAAACATATTTTTGTACATTCATAGTCTTTTGTAATCATAGGGGAATATATTTGTGTATTTTATCATGAACATTTTCCTCAAAATGAAATTGACTTTTAAAAGTTATTTGAGATACTTATATAATAAATAGTTTTATATAAATACCCTATTAACCTATATTTTTGGAATTAAGGATTAACCAATTCTATGTTTCTGGAATTAAGGGTACTAATTTGTTTTCAAAAATAATGTTCCTGATTATTTAAGTGTAAATTGTGCGTAATGACTTTTTCCCCAGGTAGAGCATGGAAAACAGGGTAAATGTATAAAAGTAGTGAAACCCGACAAGCACTACCCCAGGAAGGAGGTAAGGCTGGCAACAACAGCAGTAAGGCTTGTTGGTAGTATGTGCCCTTGTATGATGGTGCCCCACTTCGGTGGTCTTCTTCACAAAACCAATAAACCCTGTATAATCCTTACAAAAACCTCGCACGAAACCCAGGCGAAGTTTATTCTACAAAATACTTCACTAGTACTTCTTAAAACTGTCAGGGTCATGCAGAAAAGCCAGGAAGTCTGAAAGCTATCAGAGCTCAGGAGAGACTCAAGAGATGAGAAAACTAAATGTAGCATAGTATTCTGGATGTGATCCTGGAATAGAACAAGGATCATAGGTAAAACTCAGGCAATCTGAATAAGGTATGGACTTTACCTAATAATTATGTTCCCATATTGGCTCATTTATTGTGACAAATGTACAGTATTAATGTAAAACATTAAAAATAGGGGACTTAATAATGGACTATATGGGAACTCTCTGTACTTTCTTAAAACCTGTTCTTTAAGTGTAAATAAAATTTATTTAAAATATAACGTGAAGACTTTTTAAAATAAATGCTTCCAGATTTTTTATTTCCTTAATAAAAGCACTAGAAAGAATATACTTGCTTCTTGAACTTTAAAATTTTTGCATCGCTTTGGTGCATAATAAATTATTTATCAAAAGTTTGTGCTTTCTAGACTTATGTTTCAACACAAATTGCATGGATCCCTTTATTATCACTCCTACCATGCATACTTGCTTTGGAAATAACAACAAAAATTACTCTGATCTATTTCTTTGATAAAAGAAATGGTGTCTCAGAGTGGCAAGGCACGGGAGAGGAAGGGGGTGAAAAAATAATTAAGATGCATCATACACGCATACTAATTCCTCATGAGGAATGTGATCATTATGTACTGCAAACATGTGCTAATAAAAAAATAAGAACTGGAAAAAGATAAATCTGTTCTTTTCAGTCAAAGTAACACTTTATGGAAATATTTCTTAGACATTTATGTTTTATAATCTGCAAACTATGTTTCTACTTCTCAAGTTTTTATTTTTTAATCACTAAAAATATCAAGACTACTAACTTGGCAATTTACTTGTTTCAAAATACTTCTTACTTAATTTCTAATTGCATTTATGGAACTTTTTGAATTACCATAGTCTAAAATTTGTATATATGATAATTTATAGTTTTCTTTTGTGACTTCTGATTATACAGCTATACTTCATTATTAAATCAGATATCTTTTCTCTTACTCTGTTCTAATTATTTTGATTTTGATTAGTATAATTTCCATGTAACTTGTTTGCACTTGCATATGATTTGTAGAACTTTTCATTAAAGGAGTTAGTGACATTGAGAGTTTTATTTTTAAGTAATGTTTTGTTTTCCTACTGAATTCACCTCCTGATTTATTACACATCAACTTCATGTTTTTGTGTACTTAGTGAATATTTCATTGGGTAAATCTGTGGATTTTTGTTCCAATACTGCAATCCCACAATTTTTATACTTTCATTGTAAATGTATATAACAGATGATAAATTGTGTAGGTGAGTACACATTAGCTGTTGTACTTAAAAATATTTCTTTACAATTCTTGATACTTATTTTTCTGAATGAGTCATAAATTCAAATTTCCAAGTTCAAAAAATCACGCTATGATTTTTACTAGATTTGCATAAAATCTAAAAAGGGAAGAAGTGGTTTATCATATTCAATTTTCCCATCTGTGGACTTGATATGTCTCTCCATTTTTAGGTCTTCTTTTGCATCTCTCAGCAAAAATATTCAGATTAGCTCAGTTCAAAAAAGTTCTTGTTAAGATTTCTTCCAAGCATTTTTGTTGCTGCTCCTGTTCTGAATGACGGTTTCACTTACCTATTATTGCTGATCTAAGACCCCTATTAAGTTTTGTACTTTTATTATTTAGTAGATAAAACTGAATTTATATTTCAGTTCCAATAGTTTGAAGCTCTTGAGTTTTCCAGGAAGAAATTCTTGTCATATATAAGCAATGATAATTTTGTGTTTTCCTTGTTATTAATTCAAAACATTATTTCAGTTTCCTGGGTTGTCATATTGCCAGACATGCCAAAATATAATAGCATCCTTTGTCTAATTTTAATAGAATTACTGCTATATATTTAATATTACAAATGATCCTGTATATTGATTTTAGTAATTGTATTGAAATGTGTTATGTATTTTTTTCCACTGTGGAAAGATGGTAAAAATGGGATACTAATATTAAATTGGGAAAAGCATGCCCTAAAACTGGATCTTAATCTAGTACTGTCAAAGGGCTTATCATTCTTCTGTCACATTTAGCTGCCTCAAAGCCTTTTGACTCTTTCTGTGCTTTGGCCTTCCTGGATTAGTTCCTGCACTTCCTCTGAGGCTAAATCGTGCATGACCTGCTATAGAAAACCTTGATAGATAGACCGTTTCCCTCACCCACTCCAAGACTACAGCGCTTCCCATGTGGCCTGCCGGACCTTATAAACTGGACTAACCCTTCGACACACAACTCTCATATTATTCATTTGTTCCTAACCTAGAGCCTCTACCAGGAATGGCACTTCATATTATTCAACTACATATTCCTGGGACAACCACAGTGCTGAAAATAATGTTTTTAAATTGTTCCTAAAACAAAATATGATCTCGATATTGATATCCTAGAATTATAAAGATGAATTATAGATTTTGTGTTCCGATTGCCATGTGTCTCCACGTAATTTTAGTAACTATAACTTCTCCCTCTGTAGATAGTTTGTGTCCCAAGTTATTATATTTATAAAAGAAGTTTCCACTAGTTTAACATGATGTACTAAGTGTGTTGGAAATAGAATTGAGTTCTAATTAAAAAAAAAAAACTATAAAGCAGACCGTATGATTTTGATTTGATAGACATGGAACCTGGCTCAGAAGTTGTTGGTGAGTGTCTTGGTTGCTTTTCTCATTGCTGAGACAAAATACCTGACACCCAAAGTTAAAGGAGGAAAGATTTATTTGATTCACAGTTTTTAGAGATTTCAGTTCATAGTTGGCTGGCTCCAAGGCAGGGTGGTCTGGCAGAGGGGCATCACAGGGGAGAAATAGTTCATGGGAGGCAGAAGGCAGACAGCAGTAGGCAGCAAGCAGCAAGCAACAGTAGTGACCCTTTTCTGTCTGTTATATCCGGCCTACCACTGTTAGGGCAAGTAGCACACATACCCAAGGTGGGGCACACTTAATTCTATATAGAACTATACCAAACCAATCAGTGGACTAATTTACTAAGCACACACTCTTGATCCAACATCACACACTTAATCCCAGCACCACACACTCTAGATTCAGACACTTCTGAAAAGTCCCACCTTATGACCACATGAGGTTTTGAAGGGATATCTAGACACAAGCCATAACAGTGAATTAGAGAATTTGAAGTTGAACCCAGGACTTTTGTGAATTCAAAGCTGAGGCCTGTAACTGTCCGGTTGTGTATTCTTCCACCGCAGTAAAGAAAAACATTTTACTTCCAAGCAAATGTCTCAGGTTGACTATATAATCTAGGCCAAAGGTGACAGCCCCAGACTGAAGTCTAGAGAAAAACTCTTGTGTTCTTGTAAAACGAAAGTGTGAAAGTCATTGTCAAATGATATTCATGGTAAAGATACACTTTGGGATTGTATAGAGATTACATTTACTGGACTCCCAGAAAAAAAGGCATAGTAAGTTCCATTTTGAGATGGATAACACTGATTTTCATTTATGAGGCTAATTTACCAATTTTAATTTTTTCTTTTTTCAATATAAAAAAGTATGTGATTATCAAAATATACTTAATTGTGTTGCCTTACTAAAACCTTAGTTAGAACTTATTAGATCTTTTAAAATCACTCTTTCCACTGTGAGAGATCACAGAATTGCTCAAGTACCATTCAGAACTGACACAGGCAACTAGAGTCTGGGACCTCTCATAAATGCAAAAGAAACTTATCCCCTCCCCTAACACACAACAAATCTGTTTTGTAACACAATTGCCAGTAGGAATGACATTTTCTTATTTCAACTGATCTTCATATATTGATATTCCCAATTTTGTCTCATTTTCTTCTGTATCCTAACTCATTTTAGAACAAGATGGATTTTCTGCCAACTGGTTGATTAATTTAAAAATCCTGCAATACTGCTGTTTGTCAAATTTGCTTCATGTTTCCATTTCTAATTTGCTATTGAATATTTTCCCATTGACTCCTTCTAATACTTCCTAGGTTCTCACGATTTTGTTCAAATTTTATCTTTGTGTGATATTTTATCCTACCTACTCTGTATAAAAGATGAGCATAATACTGCTCTCGTAGCCATTTCAGATCATTTTCTCTCTAGTGTGCAACGTTCTTCTACTTTACATGTGCTAATTTTCTTATGCTTTACCACTGTCTTCTCACTGTATGTAACTCCTTAGTTATACATCTTGACCTGGCAGAGAATCCTCACAGGTACAAGAAAGATTTGTCATGCTGAATCAGATTCATGTTCAATCCCAGCCAGATTTGTCTCTTTTAGTGAAATAACTGATATTGTATTATGGGAAAACCAGGCACAGACAAGAGAAGATACATTTTAATATGCACAAGGCTGGCATACATAGAAGAAGCTCATTCCATAATTCTGGAGAGTTGGTCCATATGTAAATTATGGGGAGGTAATTTTCATTTGATAATACAGAAATGCAATATAGACTAGAAGTAATGGAACATACTGCCTCTGAAAACACAATTTGTTGTCACTAAACTTTTCAGTCCACTTGGAAAAACTACTTTTCGGAAATCTTTGAGTGAGTTCAGAGTATGAGTTAGTCTCAGCAGCTCTTGCTTCTGCGTGTCTGTGCTTCTCTCATTTTCTCTCACTGCCGTTCAGCTGTCTCCTTGTGATTGCTACAAGCCCAAGCATAGCAGTTCAGTAGAGAATGTTTCTTTCTGTCCACGTCCATGTTTCTTTGCAAGTAAAGCCCTCAGGGCCTGCATGGTTCTTGAGCTCACCTCTTCAATTGCTTGTTGTTGTTTGGCGGATGGGCTGGTGTAGGATTGGCTGATACCACTTCATGCCTGTGGCTGAGGAAGAAGGGCTGAGACAATGACTGAGAGACGCCTAGCAGTATGTGTCATGGAAAGAGGATGCCAGGCAGATGAAAACCACATAAACTAACACAAAACAACCAGAGTGGTATCGATTTTACACAGATCTGGAAACTAGCATTAAAAAGAATTTCTCCTAAAGAATTCACGTGCACTCAATTGGACATTTAGTGCAGCCCTGTTAACTCAGAAGCACCATTAACGTTTGATTGCACATGACTTCACTTTTATGATGCACCCTGCAGAATGGACACCGTCGTGTATCAGATGCCAGCCACTGCCTGAAACATTTAATAATATTTGTCCAAAACAGTTTTGTCTGGGAACAATTCCCATCTTTATTTTATTTAAATTCCTTTTAAAGCTGCTTCCAAGTTTTCACCTCTTTCTGTGTCATATACATGCTAGATGTGGACATGCAATGCCAATCCTCTCTCTAAATCTGGGAGTTTCAGCTTTGTTCATACGCAGGAAGCCCAAGTAGAGGGAAAACATGCAAGATATCTGATTATTTTCATTTTCTCCACCAGAAAACAGTGCTTTGCTTTCATATTAACAGATGATTAATCAAGATATAACACTATTTGTGAGAGTTTAGACCTTTGGCTGACATTTAGTAGATTGAGAATTGGAAATTACTTAATACAACAAAGCTTGACTTGGATGTTTCAGGGTCTCTGGTAAGCGGCCAGGTTGAGAGAGGAATGAAGTAGTTGAGATAGCCAGAAAGAAAACTGTGTATTCATAATAATAGTTTTTAACTAGTTTCTTAACAGGCTTCTCAAGGGGACTTTTTTGAAGGAAGTTTCAATTAGCTCTCGGTAAAAAGTGCCAAAGTTTGTATTTAAGAAATACAAGAGAGCTCCCAAATGTGTGAATAATTTCAAAGGTATCAAGGAAACATTAGCCATATGGAATGGGGGTGGATTACTTTATTTTTATGGTTGATAATGGTGTCAGCAAAATGCAGGGAGGTTGTGAATATAAAAAGTCAGTTACACAAGAATTATGATTTGTTTTGGATCCAATTCTTAATATAACAAATTGTGAATCCATTAAAATATTACCGTTTATACTTGGCAATAGATAAATACATAAAACATGTTGCATTCTTCTTGCTATTCACTAATAATTTTATATTACTGGGTTTGTTGGAAGTGGGGCCTAGGTGAGGAGGATGGACTGAGTATGATATGCTGTGTACAGATAAACATTATTTATTTGTTTGTTTATTAGCTTTAATAAAGTTCCAACAACTAATATTTTATCACTTAAAAAAGGCATATATTCTACAGTAATACTTGTGATTTTGGTGGGAAAAAAGCTTTTTTATTATTATTTTATGAGGTAAATGATAATCATCTATGTCTCTCTGTAAGCGATATTTTGGTACAACAGTACACGTTAAAGTAGTAAACTCAATATCTTTTGGCACTATAAGATTCCCACAGGAGCTTCAGTGTTATTTTATTTTATTTTACTTTATTTTATATTATTTTATTTTATTTTATTTTATAGCATTGACCCTCTAAAGAAGAGAGTCACACACGAAATCCTGTAAATAGTTTGTCCCTTGGTATTTTGCTCTGATCTGGCGAGTTACCCACGGCCTCGCCCTTCTATTTCAGGGCAACTTGGAAGTCTTTGGAGAGGTGGCTTTTGTATGGATCATGACATAATCTGATCAAAGCTGCCAAATAGTTTCAGTGATGCTTGGATTTTATTCTACTGGAATGCATGTGAATAAAACTTGATTCACAGCCTCCAAAATGTGGAGTGCTCCAGAGAACAGTCTGGCCTCTGACTTCTAGCTGAAATTAATTTAGGCAAACAGATGATGGATAGCCCATGGTGTAACACTTGTTATTGAACAATGATGGTGAGATATTCCATATGTTCCATGATCTTGTCTGGGGTTTTTTGCTTGTTTCTTTACATGTGTTAAAGTTTTGAACCCCTCTAATGTCAAATCAGGAGTTATAAAGTAGCCCTTTGATTGGAAATTCCTGAAAAACTGAAATGATCTCTATTTCAGATTAATAAATAAAGTACTACCAGTATCCTGGAAAACTGTTCTAGTCAGGGTTCTTCACTATAGAAGAAACATTGAGATATGTATGCATTTTTACAAATAAAGAGAGATTTATTTAAGAAAGTGACTTATGGGATTATGAAGGTGGACAAGTCCTAAAATCTTCAGGGTAAATTGCTGTGATCGAGACCTAGACAAGCTGACAATATATTCTAGAATATACATTCTATATTCTAGATTAACAGGCTTCAGATCAAAGAAGAATTGTTTCAGTTGAAGTTCCAAGATGGGAAAGAGCCAGTGTTTCAGATAAAAGAATTAGCAGGAGGAATTCTCTGCTACTCCGAGGAAGAGCAGCTGTTCTGCTCTATTCAGGCCTTAAATTGATTGGATGAAACCCACTCGCATTAGGATCAGCAATCTACTTTACTTAGAATACAGACTTAAATGTTAACTTCATCCAGAACACTCTCACAGAAACACCTGGAATTATGTTTGATCAAATATATGGGTTCTCCACATTCCAGTTAGGTTGACACATAAAATTAACCATTACACTTCCTTGTCTTCCAGTATGGACACAAACACACACACATTTTATAGTATTTACTCTTTCTGTGTTATCTTTCTATGAAGGTTATCTATATGCCTGCATTGAGTTTTAGTCTGTTTATTCCTAGTAGTGTATACTGTTGCATTTTTTGAAAATATAACAAAATATCTGTATCCCACTTTGCTATTAATAAGCATTGGAGAAGTTTACAATTTGTGCTGTGATAGATTTCCTTTGTTAATATCTGTATAGATTTCATATGGGCATGTGCTTGGGAGTGGCACTGCTGGGTTGTGAGATACGAATCTGATCATCATTAGAATAGCTTCCATAAATATAGAAGCTATTTGGGCCAGGCATACGTCCATAGTGGATGATGTGAGTGGGTGTCTAAGATTTTATTGCCCAATCCTTTTATAAAGAAAACATATTCATGTGCATAATCATCCCAAAGATTACAAGAAAAATGATCTCCTTTGTAAACTGTCCATTTTTTTAATCATAAAGCCCTGAAATTCCAAAATGGACTAATGCACTTACTTGGCAATTATTATACACTGATTTCATGTGCTTATGGAGAAATATTTCTGAATTTAGGCCCTTTGCTCTTCTTGACTACTATGGTTTGGATGGGGCTTGTCCTCCAATGGTTCATTGCCTCATGCTTGTTTGACAGGACAAGAGGGGGTGGGAGTCTAAAACGGGGCACTTGGTGGAAGTCTTGAGGTCCATTCTCACCTGGCTTCAGCAGGGATTGTTGGACTGCAATCTTGCTGTGGAGTTCTATGTTGCAATGTGATCTCTTGCTCACACACATGCTCTAGTTATAATATTATCCATCATTAGACTCACCAGAGCCCAAACCAATGGGGACCCCTAATCTTGGATTTTCAGATTCTAAAACTTTGAGTTAAATAAACCTCTTCTCTTTGTAAAGTCACTAGCTTCAAGTATTTTGTTATAGCAATAAAAATGAACTAATACATTAGCTAATTTAATTCAGTTGTTTTTTCCAACTGCTGTGAGAATTCCAAATTTATGTATGTACTATTTTTTTAAACTTATGAAATATGCACAAAATAAAAGTAAAAATTCTTCTCTGAATTTTCTAAATTACACATATAATCTGCCATCTTTTAATGCTTAAATGCCCAAGTAATGTTTTGCCCCAAATTTACTTCTAGTTTCCTAGCAGAAATTGTCATGGTTTGATTGCTACCTCAAAGTTTTCCTTTCCTAATCTCATTCCTGGGGACCACTTTAACTTCCAGAACTAGACCACGCTAGTTCCCATTCTGGGCCTTAAACACAAAAATTATCTTTGCCCCTTCCTGTAAGGGTGTATTTTGAACCTCATTGTAAAATACAGAAAATAATCAGAGATGATGAGCTACTGGCTGTTATCACACTGGACGGTCCTGGTCGAAACTGCATCTGTCTTTCCTTGCTGGATTTTTTACTCCACTCCACAAGCTTCCTTTCTAAAGGAAGGTTTCCCTTGCCTCCTACATTTGGAGAAGAGGTATTCCCTTTGTATTCTAAGCTATGCCTATGAACTTATCACATTCATTTGCTTATTTATGGTGCTGCCATCATTAGAATTTAAGCTATTTGCTGGTAAGATGTGATATCCTCAGTGTAGATTTAAAACTGTTCCAAGAAAGTCATTCAATATTTTCCCTCATAGTTTTATTTTCTATGTGTTATTCCTGAATATTATATCAATTGTGCATATGTTTATTAATTGTCCCACCCTACTAGGTTATACAGGCTCTGTGATGACCAGAGGTTTACTGGCTTGCATACCACTGTGTGTTTTCCCAGCATTCATGAGTGAGCTGAACACATAGAAGAATCACACTGAATATTTTAAATAAATAAACAATGAATAGTAATAGATTGGATGAAAGATGCACTATGAAAATTTCACATTTGTACTCCTTACTAGGGCACTGCACTTCTCCTTATGCAAGTGCAGATAAATCATTTGCTTATGGGATTTGGCCAGTTGTTTACTTTTTCTAAGGGAAAATAGGCAGTAGGTTTTGAACTTCAAAGACCATACTGAATGTTTATTTTTGTGAGTCTGAGATATGAGAATTTTGTTTGACATTAAAATATTAATTATTAAATTAAGTCTATTTAAATGATACTCACTGAGAATTTGTATTAGGCTACTTAGGCAGCCATGATATAATACCACTTAAACAAGAGAAATTTATTTTCTCATGAGTCTGGATGCTAGAATCCTGGCATAAGGTTCAGCAATACTGGTTTTTGGTAAGTGCTCTCATCCTTGCTTACAGATGGCTATTTCTTACATTCTCCTCTTATGGTCTTCCTTGGTGATTACCCAGGGAAAGAAAGTAAAAGATGTGTTTTATAAGAGCATTTCTCTTACTAAATGATAGCCCTGCTTTTATAACCTCATTTAACTTCACCTACCTCTTTTTATGCCATACCTTCAAATATAGTCATATTGGGCATTACAGATTATAGGCTGAGAGAATCTTCTCCCTGCTGAGGTTCAATTTCAATCTCAAAAATGAAACTGATAGCAACTGATGAAGAAAGATGAAACATATTACTTTTTCCATGCACAAGGGCATCACAGGAAAGTAAGTTAACCAAAGAGATTTAGAAGAATATCTAATCAGCTTCGGAGAGAAGAGGAAGGTAGTGACTATATGTAAATTTTTACCAAAAGAGTAAATACTTCTTAGGGAGATAAATAAGCTTGAAGGACAGACAATGATGTGGGTCAAAGTTCATCTGTTCCTTAAGTGCTGGGTTTGACTCTCGGTTTCTTTTTCTGTGAAATCAGTTTAATCTTCCTTCATTGATAAAATACCAGGAGATAGAAGACAGTTATGTTTTTTTGGTACACCAGGTCTTCAGGTGGATAAAGGAACTTCAGAGAAAAGCCTTTTCCAGGATCTGTTAATTTCTATATACTTTACCTTAAAGTAATCACTATATAAGGGTGCCATATTTTAGGGTGACATCCCAGACTCATTTTGGATTTAACGTAAGAGTTTGAGTAGGTCATACTTCACTCCATGGTAGAAGGAAAATGACTGAAATCTTTCAGACATTCCAATTTTGATGAAATCTTTCTTCCTTAAGATAAGTTCAGGGCCGGTGAGATGGCTCAGCGGCATAAGCGCCTGCCTGGCAAGCGCGAAGGCCCGAGTTTGACTCCTGGATCCCACATACGAAAAAGGGGCCGGTGATATCTCTCAGCGGCACGGGTGCCTGCTGGTGCGCGAGGTCCTGAGGTCGACCACCCGGTACCCACAAAAAAAAAAAAAAAGATAAGTTCATGCATTTCATATGAAGATCTTCTCTGAGGGACCTTTGTAGGATAGTTTGATGCCGCAGCAACTCTTTCAGTATCAAACTATTTCAAGGCCTACTGCAAGTCTACTTAGTGCTCCAAGTTACTCCATCACGTGGGAGGCAGAATTTGTTGTCTTCATGGAAAGACAGATTTAATGGGCCCTAGAGAATTAGTCATTCCCAACATCCCATGGGGAAAGTGATGAAACAGACATTTCTTGATGGTAAGAAATAACTGATATCCCTGAATTTGATTAGTAAGGCTATGAAAGCTTGATAAACAATAATAAAGGAAAGAGTATAGCACTATTAGTTTAGGGAGAATGCTGAAATCATTATTTCCTTTAAAACATTATGCAACCAATAACATTTTCTTTAGAAAGTAAAGGGTTGTTACAAGAAACAAAGACTAACACCCACTTCCAACACTATAATAATGCCCTGTTATAATCCTCTGTATTTTTTGACAAAGTTATTTATTCCTGTTTCACTTTCCAGTCAATAAACCAAGGCCAAAATCATTCCAGATCACTTTTTCCCTGAGGAAATGAGAACAATAAAATAAGATAAAAGTAATTCATCAAATCTACATTGAGCTGTCAGATTACTTTCTTACCAGTTTTTAGAAGAATTTTAATAAAGATTATTTTAAATGAGTTATCTTGTTATATAAGGTGTTTAATTTATCAGTTCTATTTTTCAGTTGGACTAATATTGTTCCCTTCCAGATTTTGAATATAAGCACACATTGAAGATATCATCCAGATAACTGTAATAAAGAAAATATTGCAGTAAAATGAGTCACATGAATTTTTTAGTTTCCCAGTGCATATAAAAGTTATGTTTATACTATACTGGAGACTATTAGTGTACAATAATGTTATGTCAATAAAAGCAATGTGCAGACCTTAGTTTAAAAATACTTTGTTGTTAAAAAAATGCTAGTGATCATCTGAACCCCCCATGAATTGCAATACTTTGATGGTGATGGAAGGGTCTTGCTTCAGTGTTGATAGCTGCTGACTGACCTAGGTCATGGTTGCTGCAGGTGGAGGTGGCCATGAAAATTGTTTTAAAATAAGAATGCTTGCTTTGGCAACACATGTACTAAAATTAAAACAAGAAAACAATGAAATTTGCTGTATTGTTTGAATCTTCCTTTCACGAAAACTCCTCTATAGCACCCAATGCTGTGTAACAACATTTCGCCCAAACTACAAATTTTGTTTGAAGATTAGCCATCCCTCTCAGAACTTCCACTGGTTTATCAACTAAGTTTATATAAAATTCCAAATTTTTTTTTGTCATTTCAACAATGCCCATGGCGTCTTCACCAAGGCACATGCCATGTCAAGAAATAATTTCTTTGCTTATTTATGAGAATTAGCTCCTTAACAGTTCACATTTTTCTATGTAAGGGCAACAATTCAGTCATATCTTCACTCTACTTCTAAATCTAGTTCTTACTTTTTTTTACCATGACTGAAGTTACTTCCCCCAAGTTTGGAACGCCTCGTAGTTACCTATGAGAGTTAGATCCAAATTCTTCCAAACCCTTGTTAATATTGGTATTTTGACCTCCTGGTATAAATCACAAATTTTCTTAGTGGCTTCCATACACAAAGGTAACAAACACATCCATGGCCATCTTCCTCCTGCAAATACAAATGCAGTCATCTTCCCCCAAATCGCAAAACAAATTAAGTTTGTACACGGAGGTACCACTGTATATTTAATATAGTTTTTAAGGCCCATTGGCCTTTTAGAGGGGTAAATGAGCATTGGCTTCAACTTGTAGTCACCAGCTGCATTAGGCCCTGAGAGTGAGCCTGTCCATTGAAACTTTGAAGCCAGCCTTTGACTTCTCTCTAGCTATGGAATAAATCTTAGATGGAAAATGCTACAGTTTGTATATAAAATATTCCTCAAAGTTTCAAGTGCAAAAGATTTGATTCCTTGTCTGTGCTGGCCCGTGGCAGTATTGGGAGCTGGTGGAGGTTTTAGAAGGTGGGGCCTAGGGGAAGGATTTGGGGAGGATTTATGTCACTTTCTTGAAAAGGCTTGTGGGCCAGTCTCTTTCTCTCTCTCTTTCTTCCCACTCTCTATTTCCCCACAATCCAAATATGTGCTTTTTTCACCTTGTATGTCTTCCGTACCATAATATCATCATATGTTGTACACCACAGACTCAAAACGAGATGGACTGAATAACTCTGAGCCAAAATAAACATTTTTTCTTTTTATAGCTTTACTTATCACAGATATTTGTTACAGTACTGCAAAATGAGTAACAGAAAATTGGTACTGAGAAGTGGGGATGTAGTATCACTGTACTGATGCACTGTGGTGAAGTCTTTGGAAGAGGTCGATGGGAGGAATTTGGAAAACAATTGGAGAAGAAGGCTAGAAAAATCTGAGAATGTTGTAAGCTGAGTTTAATGTGTAATTCTGGTGATAGCTCAGAAGCCGGGTTTTCCAAAGCAGGGTCTTTTGAGAAGAAAACCCCTGGGCACCCTGTTTGCCAGGACTGTCCAGGGAACTCTTGACAACAAGACACATGGGGGCCATGGTGGTGGTTCAAGTTCCCAGGTACAGTTGCTGCTGGTGACAAAATTGGGCGTCTTTCGTGTGATGCTTTTTTTTTTTTTTCTCAGATAGGCAGATGCAAGAATTATAAAGTACTGGAGCACTCGACAAGATTTCAGGCATTGTGTACAGGCTCAGAGTCCCTGAAAACAGGGTGATGTGGTAAGTAAAGCCGAAGCTGCCATGGAGATGCCTGGAGGGAAGTGATACCAACACCATGCAACACTTGTCCGAAGAAGCTGCTGACAGCATACAAAACCTGCCTGATTGGCCAGGTGGGCTGTAGTCGACAAAGCTGTAGGACTGAGGCTTCCTATACCGTTGGAGAACATATCCCATCCGAGGATTCCCTGGATGTCACACATGGAATCTTAGCATTTAATGTTTGTTCTTCTGAGTATCCATCTTTCTTTTCTATTGTCCCATTTCTTTCTTTTGGAATGGGAATCTTTACCACATGATATTGTATCTTGGAAATATGTAACTTGTTCTTTGGACTCATATAGATGCAAAGCTGAGTTTGCCCTGAGTCTCAGAGGAGACTTTAGACTTTGACTTTGTGGACGACGCAGGAACAGTTAAGACTCTCTAGATAGACTGAGTCCATTTTACAGTGTGAGATTGGCATGTGCCTGTGGGGGCCGGAGGCAGAACGCTATAGCCTATATCTGGAATGTCCTCCAGTGGCCCAAATACTACAAGTTTGACTGCAGCCCACAGAGTTTCTGGAAGCTGGTGGAGACTTTTGAAGGTGGGGCCTACTGGGAAGTTTTAAATCATTGGGAGCACGTCTTCAAAGGGAATTTGGGGACCCTGGTGTCTCTCTCTCTTTCATTTCCTGGCTGCTATGAGGTGAACAAGTTTCCTCTGCTGGGGGCTCCCAACACGATATACTGTATCAACACAAGACAAAAGCAGTGGGACAACTCTATCATGGACCGAAGCTGCCAAAGCAGTGAAAATAAACATTTCTACTTTATGAGATGATTTGTCTCAAGTATTTTGTACAGTAGTGGAAAGCTAACTGACACAGTGCACGTTTCCACTGTAAGACAGTTTCATCTACCTTTAAAACTTGTTCTCTAGAGTTGACACCTTCATTATCTTACTTGCATCTTCTGGATAACTTTCTGTAGCTCGCACAGCAGCATTTGCTGCTTTACCGTGCACCTCTGGGTAACTGAAATGACTTATTTCTTTAAACTTTTGAACCAAGGTCTGCTGGCTTGGCACTTCCTCACTTTCTCAGTCTCCATTGAATTGAAAGAAGTGCCTAGATTAGGGTTTGGCTTAAGGGAATATCGCGGGTGGTTCAATCTTCTATCCAAGCCTCTAAGACTTACTCATCATCAATAGTAAGGTTGCTTTAAAATTCTTATAAATTGTATGCTCAGTGGAGTATTCTTTCCATTTTCTTCTATAATTTTTCTTTTGTATTCACAATTTGAATGCAAGAGGCTTAACTTACAGCTTCTCTCTACTTTGGATATGAGATCCTAGCTAAACTTAATCATTTCTAGCTTTTGATATAAAAGACAAGATATGTGGCTCTTTCACTAAACATTTAGAGGGTTCTTAACTGACCATCTTTCATTATTGTGTTTCAGGTAATAGAGAGTCCTGAGGAAAAGGTGAGAGAGGGGGGAGTGGCTGGTTGGTGGGACAGTCAGAACACACACATATGTTGATTACTTTCACTTTCTTTCATGAGCATGGTTTGTGGCACCCAAAACAATTATAATAATAACATAATAAGGAAAATTTTCAAATATTTGGAGAATTACAAAAATGAGACATAGGGATATGAAATGAGTACACGCTGTGGGAAAAATTTTATCAATAGATTTACTAAAGGAAGGCTGCAGCAAACTTTGCATTTGTAAAAACACAACACCTATGTACTAAAGCATAATAAATCAAAGTACAATAAAATATTAATTCACATGAAATCTGAATATTTAGTCTTCTGTGCATATTTGGAATTTTATATATTTATGATTCATTTAACTGTTTAACATTTACTGAGCACCTGCTTGATTTTCAATGTTCGTATCTCATCCCTAGTCATGTCAACTGGTAGCAAAAATGTATTAATTCATTTATAGTTATAACAGATTAAAATTACAGAGAAGCCTGCACCCATGAGGTAATATTTGAGCTTAGGTCTTAAAAATATGATATTTTTTGCATTTTAAATGTTTGGAAAGATAATTCAGGTTGATGGCATGAAGACACGATTTCTTGAAAGAGAACAGCTTATGTGGGGAACCAAAAGTGATTGATATGGCTAAAAATGGAGTCTGAATGAGTGGGTAGTGGCAGAGGAGATTTGTAGAAGACCAGAATATGCTACAGGAGACAAAATATACCACCGAAACTATGCCCATTTGCTGTAAGGATTATTTTGAGCACATTATTTTAAGAAATTGCAGATGCCAGAGAAGTTCTGAAAATAGAGAAGTTACTCTTTTGTAAAGAAATTTACATCTGTAAAGGAAATCTACATTTTAAAGGATCTCTTTCTCTCTGTTCCAGGAAGGAAGGATAAGATCAGCAGAGTCCAATGGAAAAGGCAGGGAATAAAATCTGCATAACCAAAACTTTCTCCTGTTTGCTATGACTTTCCTAGTCATACCACAATTGCTGTTTTCCTCAGCACCCTTCTTTCTTTGTTTCAACATACAAAGGTATTTAAGTTTCAATTCGAGCTGCCTCTATTTTTCCAGGAATCTCCCAAATATGTATGAGGTATGCATGTTTTTAAACTTCTGTTTTTTCTCTTGTTAGTTTACCTTTGGCTACAGAGATCAATCCCACCCAAGAACTATGAAGAATAGGGATGAAATAATATTTTTCCTTTTCTACATTTCCAATAGTACTCATAGTCATGTTACCACAAGGGGTCCAAGGAAATCCTCCAAAGAGGAGACATGCATCTCAACTCCCTCCCTCCACCCTCAATGGAGGAAGCTTGTGAGAGGAAACCATTTCAAGACGTGTCAGTAGGAGGCATAGGGAAATTTATAGAGGAGAATTAGAAGATAAAGAATAGAGAAAGGACTCAATGTTGAGCAGCTGGGCAGGGAGACACTCTGAAGATATTCAGACTGGTCCACAAAACAGAATGAAGTCAGCCTTTATGGATTTGTTGAGGTGGGCCAGGGTCTGGTCTATCATTACCTCAGTTCTGGTTTCAGGGCTTGAGGGGGAATTCAGTACTCATGAGATATGGTTCTTCCTTGGAGGGAGGGGGATAGTCTCAGTTCCTGACCTAGGGTGATTGCTGCTACAAGGGGGGGTGTTCTCATCCTGGGGTGGTCCACAAAGCTCTCCTGTTTCTGTAATCCAAGGTGACTGTAAATTTAGGACAATAGCTAGCTACTTCTAGGCAGCACTCTAAGAGGTCTGGTACTAGATGTTGTAACAGCTAGCAATTGCTTGTAAGTAAATATTAGTTTAGTTACTCTTGGTGTCCTCAATCTTGAAGAGGGAAAAGACAGGCTAGGTAAATTTAGAGCTAATGAACTTTGTAATACAGACATTCTTTATGTGATTAACATGGCTATGTACGGAGCTGAGCAAGCCCAAGGTATAAAGATAATAAAGACGACAAAAATAAATAAATAAAGGTAGTGATGTCAAGCTTCATCCTGCTTTAAGTTGCCCATTGGGTATCTTCAGGTCCAGATTCTAGGTCCCCATTTCAAATGCCTCCTTGTCTTAATTGATCCTTCAGTCTTGAAAGAATTAGAATATTTGCCCCTCTGGCTTTGTAAATGTTCTGAGTGGCCCTAAATTAGTACATGAAAAGGGGACAAGCTGAGTCTTGAGTTTCTGGACTGTCTGGTCATATGCCTAGGGAGTAAGAAACTGGAGAATAAATATGCATAACCTCTGGTAGTGTTAGTAACATTTTAGAATTATAGTTTATTTTTCTCCTCTACGTGTATGTTTATGTCCTCTATCTTACCTGACTTAGGCTGTGAGTGCCTTAAATGCCACCCTAATGATTTTAAAGTTTTAAACAAGAAATAAAACTGATGATTTTTTTCTAGTAGAAATAATCAACTGTGCTTCATACAATTCTTAGAGTCAAAAATACAACTCTGTGGCTGGGGATGTGGCTCAGTGGTAGAGCTCTTGCCTTGCATGCACAAAGCCCTGGGTTCGATCTCAGCACCACAAATAAATAAATAAATAAATAAATAAATAAATAAAAATTTTGTTTACTAACGGAGACAGGCTTGCAGGAAAGGGAAATAAACCAGAGGAAAAAGTCAGGAGGTGAGAATACGTGTTCAAATGAGAGATAATAAAGGTTAGAGATTCTAGATGTAAAAGATATAAAGGACAGATCTGCCAGAAGAACTGGTACAGTCAAAGTTAGCTAAGAACTCTGAAATATAAGCAAACAGTTGGATTTTGTAAAAAATACATATTCCCATCTGTACATCCCAGGACTGCTCAGGACTTACAGGTAACATACAGTGAGGCTGCTGGAGAGGGAGTTTTCCCCAACCACCAAATACCTGAGGTGAGCAGTCCTCATTTGTCTCATCATTAATATCATATTCTCTCAGAGGTACTGTTTAAACCTAGGTTCCTCAACCCAAGAATTTCTGGTTGGTTAAGTCCGGGATGGAGGCCTGATAATTTGTCATTTTAACAGATACACAAGTGATGCTAATGCTATTCATCTGGGGCTACATTTAGAGAAACCATAAGTTAAGAAAAGAAGAAAAGGGCCGGTGAGATGGCTCAGCGGCGTAAGTGCCTGCCTGGCAAGTGCAAGGTCCTGAGTTCGACTCCCGGAACCCACATACGAAAAAGAGGCCGGTGATATCACTCAGCAGCACAGGCACCTGCTGGCACACGAGGTCCTGAGGTCGACCCTCGGTACCCACAAAAAAAAAAAAAATGGAAAAGAAGAAAAAATCCAATAGTACCTCAATGAACATGTAGAAATATGCTAGTACAAAGAAGGAAGTAATGAAATAGCATTAATATTTAAAACATAGGACTTATTAAGAGAATAATATAGCTATGAATGAATCATATGTGACAATCTAAATCAATATTGTATTCATTACCTAATAAAGAAAATAATAGCTCCTAAATATCATCATTGTGAAATATTTGTTATCTAAAAAAAATAATAAATTTAACTCGTAGCTCTTACAGATCCGAGATGATGACTACTAACACTTTGGGATATAACTTTCTAGTCTTTTGTTATATTCATATATATATGTACATATAAGCAGAACCAGATTTTTATTTTCCTAGCATGTAAATAAATACAGCTCATTTGGAACTAACAAAAATATTTTAATGTTGATGCAGGCTATGTATGTGGATAGGTAGTTTCTTTTGGCAGGGAAGGGAGAAAAAGAGAAATATCTAACGTCATAATCACTAGCTTATCAGGAAATAGAAAAGTCATTTTGATTGATCAACTATTCCCCCAAAGGGATGACTATGTAGCTGTGCACATTATCTACCACTTCAGGGACACAGAAAATCTAAGCCAACAAGGAACTGCCTCTTTGAGTTTAATTGACCTGCCATCTAAGCAGCACCATGAAATCACAAGGGAAGGTCACCAGCAATACAATCACAACTAAATGTTTTCTTACATTACATAAGCATTAGGAGACTATATCAACGTCTGGAGGAAGGGTTGAAGCCACGGGATATAGGAAATCGAGCTCCCCGGAGGAAAGGAGATAGAGGCGAAGGGGTTATGGGGAGAGAGAGAGAGAGGGAGGGAGGGACAGAGAGACACAGAGACAGAGACAGAGAGACAGAGAGAGAATAAGGAAAAAAATCCTAGGGGAGATTTAAGGTTCTTGTGGCACTTTGAATTACGTTAACTTAACTTTCACAGGATTGAATTTAGCTGCCAAAAAGTGAATCTACTATTTCTCTTTTTTTTTTTCAAAATAGCATTAAATTTATTTCAACAGGCTGTCTCAGCTACTCAGCTTTGTTATGAGCTGATGAAAATCCATCATCAGTCAATGACAGACACTGCCTTTCCCTCACTCCAATTTAAGCCTGAGTACAAGCAGCTGCAGTATTCCTGTCAAAAGTCAGGCACATCAGTGGCAAGTCCTTCTCTAAGATTAAAAGTTGGCTTCTGTCTCCACATCCTGGAATCACCCACAGGAAACCTGCTCTCTTACCACCTTTCTGAGTGAAATGCCGTTTATTCTATCTGAGAAGGGCAGTGATGTCCCTGAAGCCAGACACATTGGAGCTCTGATCTCATCTGTTGCCACAGGGTAATCAGGACTAGAGTTCCTCCGAATTTGACCTTAAGGCCATAGGGAAGTGTTCTTATTGCCTATGAATCATTCCCTGAACTGTGCCTTTGCTTATATGCAATGAGAACTTCATCAGGGACTTTTCCCAAAATGTCACTTTCTTCCACCCACCACTGTCACCCTATGGCCTCAGAGTAGTCTGCTGTACAAAATCTATGGCAGAAGTGTTTGAGTCACCTGTCTTAGAACTCTGGGATGAGTTAAGCCAATGATTGAGCCCCAGCCTCTGCCCACTATATCTGAGTCTCTAAGATAAGGCCAGCATATCCAGAATTTGGAAAGATAGTTCAGATAATTCTGCTACCGTTGATTCTAACTACTGCTGACAAATGGTGAAGAACATGAACATCCAATCCAGGCGATTGTACAACTTTGCTTATTATATAAATATGAAAAAAATTAGTCTCTCAGAAGCTCCACTTTCTCATCTATCAATCCAGAGTAATAACATCTGAATTCTGACTAAAGTTGTTGAGATTCAACCATATGTCAACCACTCTAGCACACTGCAAGACAGTGAAGAGTTAGTTATCATTTATTGTGATAATAATTTTATTGATGTACAAGTATACATGGTGGCTGGATGAAAAAGTAATGGGTTTGAGGTAAACGTGAATTAAAATTAAGCCTTTGACATTTGTGGTTTCAAACAGGCCAGGACATGTTATTTTAAAAAATGTGTTCATTGCATGCTTCACGTGACAGGCACTGTCCAAAGTTCTTACTAGATAATGAATAAATTGCTTACTCTTCTAGTGTTCCCTATTTAATGAAGAAAGCAATAACAAAGTACAAACACATTAGAATAATTTTCAATATTGATAATTCATTGGAGAATGTAAAGCAGATATTTAAACAGAAGAGATCAGAGCTAGGTGAGTGATAACTGGATAAATTATCTCAGAGTAGTCTCCAAGGATTTATCATGTGAACAAACGCTGAACCAAGAAGGAAGCAGCCATACAGATGAAAATCTTATAATCAACATGATTGATGACTGGTGATGTTAACCTTGACCTCTTGGTTAAGGTGAGCTTGCTAGGTTTTCATGTTTAAAATGTTTACTTTCACCCTATCCATTCTCTATTTTGCAGAAGTCTGTGACTTGGTTCAGCTCACTTTCTTCTGGATATGTTATGCTAGAAAAATCCTCATTCCAACTGTAAACAGGCAAGAGAAGTTCAACAAGAAAAGGGTTGGGTAGAAACTTATAGGACAAAATTCTCATCCAGAAATACTCTTTGGATGATCTTAAATTTAAGTACGATCTTGACAATGCTATCATAATTAAACCCAGATAAGGCATTTCCTAGTCTTGCTGAGGCTTGCTAAGGTGGAAGTCCTTGTCACTCTTAAGAGTCCCTTATTTCTTCCCATCAATCCAAATGCAAGGCTCTATTCTTCCTGCTCAGCACGTACCTAGGGCATAGTAGGATGGGACACAGACCATTTGCCACTGGTGCAACACTACCAGATATCACCTGTGTGCGTAGCAGATACCAGGTCAGTCAAGAAAGAACTGAGTAGAGTTGACAGAAAACAAAGTCCAACTATGAATGTGATTCTTTCTTAGACCCAACCCAGTCAGACAGTTCTGAATCATTTTGAAAACTCTTTCAATTTTTTCTCAACTATTGAATTAGGTTGTAAAAGTACTATATCCAGCCAGTGGCTCTGAGACTAAAATGCCATGGAAACTTCCAGAGGACTTGTTAAAAGCAGCTTGCTGGGTCATAATCCAGAGCTTCTGATTCAGCAGTTCTGAGGTAGATAGAATCCAACAAATTGTATTTCTGGCAAATTACTAGGTGATGATGATGTCACTGGTACAAAGACTATGCTTTGGTAGCAAGCGACCTAGACAAATATTTAGTTCTAAATCATTTGATTAGGGGTCGGTGAGATGGCTCAGCGGCATAAGCACCTGCCTGGCAAGTGCGAGGTCCTGAGTTCAACTCCTGGAACCCACATACGAAAAAAGGGCCAGTGATATCGCTCAGCGGCATGGGCGCCTGCTGGTGGGCGAGGTCCTGGGGTCGACCCCTGGTACCCACACACACACACATATAAAATAAATAAATCATTTGATTAAAAAGCTGGTTTTATTCTTTTTATGAATTTAAATTACCATAAGTTATATAGGATAAAAGATAAAATGTGATTGAAAAGTACAGTGAATATTTAACATTTTTTAAAAGGTTATTACGGTAAAAACACACTGCCATTAATCCCACTCAAGACATTCCCTCACACTGCTTACACACTCATCCCATCTTTCTCGCCATTTTTTGAAGCAGTTCTGAAAGTCTGCTTCCACGAGTGCATTTCCTTGAGTGTTACTGTTGACTCAATGCCCTGATCCATTCGAACCATTCACCCTTTACGGTCGTTTTGACTTGGAGTAAGAGCCAGAATAAGATGGATGAGGACCCACGGCCGTGCTTTTACGAGTCTGCCTTTCCATCGCACGGCACTAAGCAGCAGCATTCACCGTACTTTTTATCTCATCTCCTAACGACATTCATGAAAAAGAACATCCAGAACTGCTTCAGAAAGTGACAAAACTGATGGGATAAGTTGTTTAAGTAGTGTTAATGGCAATATGTCTTTTACTGTAATTTTTAAAAGTTCAAACACCTCATACATGTGATTGGAAGATGTGGGGAGAAGGAGTGGTAAAAACCCAATAATAGCTCAGCCTTGATGCAAAACTACTTTAAGGGAACTTTAGCATCTTAATTCACTGTGGGATTAGCCAAGTCCTAGATTACAACTGCTTTGATTTTCCACTTCTTTCTAGACTCAGTCATGCTTCCCCCAAAGGAATTACCCTTGAGAATACGTCCCAATAAACTGCCTGCCTGAAAACATCCCCCTCAGACTCCAAACTGGGCAATAAAACCTGAACAAAACACTTGAATTTGCTGCAATAGTGTTTTCATGTGTGTTCTTTGATTTGTTTTTAGGGTTGCACAAATAGATGCTGAATTCTTGCAAACTTGAAAGGCAGCAATTGTTTTTAGTCAACTACTACAGAAACTCATGTTCACAGATAATCCCAGTTTGAGTCAAAACAGACTAACTCACAATTCTAGATAGCAGTATTAGTTTAACTTGTATTACATCTCCTGACAAAACAAAATAACTTCAGTATATTACTCTGAACTACTCCTTTCTACTGCTCACTTTACACTTTATAAAGATTTGCCCAGTTTAATAGCGCTTCTTTTTTCTTTTTTTAAGTTTATGGAAAACTTTTAAATAATTATATTAGGCAAATAGACCAACTTTTCAGTATAAAAATTTCTTTACTATAATAATCTCTATGGAGTACAAATGCCCCTCTCTAGTGAATACGCTTAACTGTCCATTTAGTTAGAGGATTTAGTGTGAGTTTTTAAATTGTTTTCATATTTATTCATATGTATAACTAGCTTTTCAAAGATATTTTGGTCTATTAAAATTCTGTTTTATATTCTAGCCAATGTGAACTGTGTTCAATCACAAACCTCCCTGGAGAAAAAGCTCACCTATGTTTTTCTTTCTTCTTTTTGCTTTTTTTTTTTTTTTTCCTGGAAGCAAGTGTCACATCTGTCACTACTTGGCCCAGGAGACTGTGCTAATTAACTTATGAATTATGTCCATGTGGCATTGTCTCTCTCCTGTGAGGCATTCCTATTTGTTTGTTATGCTACTTGGGAATAGGGTTAAAAAGGGCCACCGATTTTGCATAAACAAAGCATAATTGTTTGGACACTGGGAAGGTTGTATTTCTTTGTATTCCCTATTGTGTCTTCCCGTGACCAAGAGTCCATGCATACTCGTTGAATGATTTGAATAGTCAAGGGAAGTATTTTTGTATACATCATATAGGGTAGTTTAGGGAGCAAAAATGGTCAGCTGAAAGATCACAGGAAACATGTATATCACTGATGGTTGTTTGCACAATAGAAATTTGATTATGCAGTTTTTCCCATCTGCCACCAAAATCTGATCACTCTTTTGTTTATCCTTCAAAACATTGGTATGAGCTGGGTAATAGTGATCAAACTGAGGCAAGTACAAGGGATGAGTGTGTGATTTTGAGAATAATTTCTGCATTTCCTTTCCAAAGGAACAGATTTGAAGCACTGAAATTAATTTAGTAAGGCATTGGCCAAAAGACAGGAGTCTATGAGAAAAAAATAATTAGATGATATCATTGTCTTTCACGATCTCTTTTGACCAATGTCAATTTATATATTTCAACCAACTATTTACACTTGCCTCCTGCATATCACGTACTAGCAATCCATAACATTACTGTAGAGATGGCCAACTGACTCTTCAAGGTGGACTTCTGGGAAAAAAGTAGATAACCCTTCTATCAGTTCCAATAACTGTGATGAATTTGAACTGCTTTTCCCAAATTGTTTTCAATGGCACAGTTGCTTAGAAAGAGGACCATGAAATTGTAAGGAAAGGCATATATTAACTATTTCCCCAAATGGCTTTTTATTATAATTTTCATCAGTTGCTAAAAATTGATATCCTGTCATAGAAGATACACACTAGAAAAATAAGCATAAGTACTACAATTAGAGTTTTAGTATTCAAAAAAAAAAAAAAAAGTATGTCATACTGGTCTTGATGTACTATTTGTACTAACTGATTTGCAGAAATAATCAGCCAAAATGAGAAATCCAAAGAGCCTGCCTAACTCCATTTAGACATAATTATAATTTACTTGAGAATTAACTCTTTTCATCCCCTAATATTTTTCAGTGCTTTGAATGCATATTTTAGGAAAGAATACTATATATGGATAGAAATATTCATCAAACCTAAACTTGAACCAGTCATGTTTGACAAGATTGTTATCAACTGAAGTTGTCTATCAAATATAACCTCAAATCTAGAGTTAACAAGTTACAGAAACCATCAATTCCACCCATTTAAAAGCTTTGTTTATGATGTGCCACATTAAAAACCACATCACTGGGCCAGTGAGATAGCTCAGCGGCATAAGCACCTGCCTGGCAAGCGCAAGGTCCTGAGTTCAACTCCCAGTACCCACATATTAAAAAACAAAACAAAACAAAACAAAAACACATCAGTGAGGACACGGCGGTTGAGTGGGTAAGGCGATGAACTGCTAAAAACCACATTAAAAGAAAGGTAATGTAGTAGATTTGATCTCAGCTGGGCCTGCAACCTGTTATATAAGCAAAGATGCATCCTCCAATCCTCTACTTAATTTTAAAATTGGTTATAACAACACTTACTTGAATTTTATTTACTTATTTTGAGAAATTAATGTCATAAAACTTTTGAAATAATGGGGCAAAATGTATGAAATCATACTAAGACAGGTCTCTGTTAATCCACCAATTAGTCATCAAAGTAGAGAATTTTATCATCCACAAAATATGTATTTTGTAAAGTTTTACTTTTTACCTGCACAATATTTATCTGGAGTCATATTGCACTGTCTTAGAGATTTGCCCTTCTTAATAGTAAGCAACTCCTATGATCTTGATGAGCCAGTGATAAATAAGGCAGTAGGATTTCCTCTTCAATGATAACGGATAATTTGAACTTGACCTTATTGCACAAACTCATAAACCTTACTGCTCTAAATATGTTTAATGTCTTGATGACTTTGAAAATATAATCAAATCTACTTACCCCCACCAAATAAGATTATCAATTTATTATTATCCTAAGGATCACGTTTGCAGTGAAAGTAATTGTCTATGGTATTTACCTACATACTTCATTTTGCAACTTCCTGTGAGACTATATGAATTTCAAAATGCAAAATTTTATTTGAAAAGCAAAAATTCAAGGACCTAAAAGAGACTACAATCTTAAAGGGAAGATCAATATAAAGTAGTGAAAAGGGCTCTGGATTCTTTTCATGTGAGACAGAAATAAATGCCTATCTTTTTTAAGACAGTGCTCCAGGTTACTGTTCTAGGGCCCAATGCAGTACCTTACTGATATTAGTATTTTCCCTATATGCAAATAAAATGTCACAGCTGAAACTGGGTGGGGTAGAAAACATAAAGGTCTAACCATTAAGATAGGGACAGGCTAAGGGCTGAACTAGCATGGCTATCAACATCCAACCCAGCATCCATGTGTCTGATCAGTTTCAAGTGACAGGGTAATCTAGGCAGGTAATAAATATGTAGAAAATAGCCTGGCAATAGAAAATGTGACTATATATAAAAGGCAGGTTGTAAAAAAAAAATGGGAATGAGCTTGGGTGTGATGGATTAAAGAGGATCACGAATTTCTCACCCACAAATTCATGAAATGTAATAGAGTGATGGTTGTCTTAAGCCATTAAATTTGGGGTATTGTTATGCAGTATCAGAAAACTGCAATGTAGGGAAAGTGAACTGGCAAGAGCTAAGCATGAAGACAGAATGTTGGCTGTCACAGAAGAGAGTAGAGAACTAGTCAAAATGACTGGGTAGTAAAATTCTGTTTGGTCAACTGAATGAAAGGGGTGTGATTTAATTATGATCAGTTAATTTTCTCTTTTCAGTTAATTACCTGAAGGGAATTAGACCTGATCAAGTGAAGCTCATACGAAATAAGTGGGGAAGAGAGATACAAGGCCCCAAGACAAGAATCCAGGGTCAGAGAACGGGACAATGAAAGACTTAGAGATGCAGAAAAGTAAATTCTAAAAGGATTTGGTGAAGAAATGAGAAAGACCTTTGACTGTCAATGAAAGCCATTAATAGGGTCAGCTACCAGGATCCAGAAGAGACTGAAGCAGGGACAGAGACAACTGTTTAAGAGTAGGAGCAAGAATGTATTAGCAAATTAAGTATTAAGGTAAAATTTATATTGGTAAGATTTAGATTAACCAAGGCATTAGTGACAATGACTTTTAATTTCACTTACATAAGTCTTGGACAATAAAGGACTTTGTAAGGCTTTAGTGTTAGACCTTTTTACTTAATAAATCTAAACCTCAGTTTCTTCATCTGCAAAACATCGCCTAGCACTGTCTTCAAAAAAATAATGAATTCACAATCAAAGCTCTAGGCCAGTAGCTAGTACACACAATAAACATTTGCGTCTGCTTAAAAATAATGGCATTTAAACAATCACGTAAAGAGTGGCCCCGAGGACCACTGAAAGTGACCAGTGAAGCCACTGAGTCCACCCCCACCTGTGTCCTCCACTCACTGCCCAAAATCTCCACTGCTTGCTCCTAAAGGTATTGTTCAGACCCCTGAGAAGCTCAGGGATATTGGTGAATAGGAGCACAGGGACATCGGTGACTAGGAACAATTGCAGTGTCAGGATCAGGAACTCTGTGACACTAGGCAGAGAGAGCAGTTCTGCCATGGCAGATGTGACAGGAGTTTTTTGGTTCAAATATTTGGCATCTATTCCTGAGATTTATTCTATGGAAAAAGTGGTGCCTTTAGCAGCAGTGACGGTAGACTCGGTGGAACCTGCAAATATTTGGAAGACTGTGCACCAAAGTAAGGACTCCAGAGGATTTTTCATGCCAGCCTTGGAAGGAATAATTGAATATTAGTTGTTAGTAAAGCAGATAGACTGAGACCGCTGAGGACTTCCCAGGAATATGAAGTGATTTTCATCTGGGCAGAGATGATCCATGATGGTCTGTTAAATGACAGCTGCTTTTCTAAACAGAAATATTATTGCAGTGATACAGGAATATTTTACACAACTTTAAGTAGAACTCCAGCAGGAACCTACAGGGAAGCCCCTAGGCCCTGACCTTCGGCACACCTGTTTTCCTCCTCTTCTCTGCCCTGGTGAAGTCTGATTTTCACTCTCACAGCTCCTGGATATTTATATTCTTTGTTGAAGGGACTGGCTGCCTCTAAGCCTCAAACCGAGTTTCCTGAAATATAGGATAAGAGGGGTCATACACATACGTATGAATGGATTCAATTCTGTGTCTCAGAGAGAAAGAACTCTGTACTTACATTAGTGTCTATAATATCACATATGAGCTTCTCTTTTGTACCTTTTAAGGGTTTATGTCATTTTGTGGGTATGAAGACTCGCGATAACACTTAAATCCGCATGAAAGTTAACCTCAAGGTGTACTACGAGGTGTGATCAAAACTTACAGTGACTATTTAAATAAAAGGTTAAAATATTAGAGTAAAAGACACATTGCTATTAATCCCCCTCAAAATACTCCTGTTTTTGTGTCTGTCTCGATACCCTGAATCAATGCAAAACATTTACAGCAATTTCTGGCAAATTAAAAGTGTACAGTGTGTCCTCACCCACCTTATTCACTGGCACTCTGCAACATCTGGCTTTTTACCAAAGTCAAGAGTCATGAATTATAAACATTTTGAGTTGATTTGGGACAAGCCACAACTGCACATGTAAAGACATTCACAAAGGAGGATTTCCAGCAAGTGGCTAAAACAGTGGGATAAGCGTGTTTGAATTGTTTTTAATTTAAACTTTCATGATTTTTTTAGCATACCTCATACGTTTGGATGGCTTTCCACAGATACACAAAAGGTCCAAACCGTCCTACCAAATTACTTACAACGAAGGAGCCTCCCGTCAAACTCTTTAGTCTTTTTCCTTTCTACCACCAGAACTGATTTCTATGATGCAGTTCACTTTTCTTCATATTCTTTAAGAGAAGGATTAAATTAAAAACCATGAAACGGGGCCGGTGAGACGGCTCAGCGGCTTAAGCGCCTGCCTTGCAAGCGCGAAGGCCCGAGTTCGACTCCCGGAACCCACATACGAAAAAGGGGCCGGTGATATCGCTCAGTGGCACGGGCGCCTGCTGGCGCGCGAGGTCCTGAGGTCGTCCCCCCGGTACCCACAAAAAAAAAAAAAAAAAAAAAAAAAAAAAAAAAAACCATGAAATGCCACTTCTTTCATTTCAACTTCACATATCTTTCTTGTAATCTATAGGTAGGAATGGGCCATTTTTCATTTTATTTTCTTTATTGGAAGGCTCATCTTTAATTTAAAGCCTTTTCGATCTAAATACAAATGAATAATATTAACCCATTTGTAAGAAAGTCCCCCCACAAAAAGCTCCACTTATATTACTTCTGGGTTCTTCCTGCGGTTTTTCTATGAAAGAGAATCCCAGGGTCATCCACCTCACCCTGATGTGGTTCTGGGAATCCACACACAGCTATTACCTTTGGAACCCAAATTTTCCGAGTGAATCAGCTTTGGTCTCTTATTGGAATTGGACCACTGAAAATGTCATTTTGGACTTTTGTGTGCTTCCATGTGTACAGTTACTAAAATGCATTGCTTTTCTTTGTTCTTCCAGTTGAGTTAGAAATTATCCAAGCACAAATTGGGCAAAAATTATACAAGATATTAGATGTGTACTGTAATTATTTGAGACTGGGGTGTTTCTGTAACTAAACATATTTCCAGCCATGATGCATATACTCAATAGAGAGGTTATTCTTTTTTATTCACGTGGTGACTTTTAGTGTATTAATTCAGCAACTTGAGAATTTCAGCAGCTGTGAGAAGTTGGGGAATCCTACACAGAGGAGAGAGTGTGAATGAAGCACCAAGTCGTGGTGTACTTAGCCATGAGCGTCCACCTTCCTCTCTACTTGATAACGCTTGAGTCCTTTTGTTTACCTTTTCTGAATTTTAGACTCTTCAGTTGATTCATGTCTAAGGGACAGGAAGGCTGAAATTTGAAACCCACCAAGTTCACTGTCTTTTTCTGTTCTTTAAGCAGGAAGTGAAGCTGGAAACTTCAGTCACACCATGTTTCAATTATTTTTATTTTAGACTACATGGGCAGAGTCTGCGCACCATTGCTTGACAGGATGTCGCTGTGTCTTCTTGGTGGGGTTCCTCTGCTCTTCAAAGAAAGAGAATTGGATTCTTTTGACTTAAAAAAAAAATGTCAGCCACACACATGCAGGCAACACCTCACAAGGATACGTGTCTGGGTGGGAACTTCTGAATGAAACATGATGTCCAGTTATTTTTGTTGTTGTTGAAGAGCAAAATATATTCTTTTTTGGGAAAGGAGCTCATCCTTTAAATATTATGAAGATCCATTAGTCCCTTTTCCAAAACTCATGAGGTCAGAGTATTTGACATTATGAATTTCTCAGATTGCATATACTGTACACTATATAATATCCCAAAGGGATCTTGGCACATCCGGGGTAGTGGACACTAATAATTCTGCAGCAAACTCTGTGACTATTCATATTAAGAAGGATGGATGGAGATTAAAAACACTCTCACATCAAATCCATTTGTTCCTACAAAATTAGTTCAGGCTAAGTCAGATTTTGCCGCATGTAGGCCATGAAAACTTACTGCGTTCAAAAATTTTGGGGTTCTAGAATTGCAAGCAAGGGAAGGCGAACCTGAATTCCTAGGTTTCAGGCATGTTGAAGATATTCTCAAAATACTTGTGGAAATAATGACTGGTTGAATGTATAAGTGAATGAATAGATGTTTGCCATAGGGTAGAAAATAAAGACAATAAAATGTTTTATAATTTAATAGGATAGCAACACGTATAAATACACTTTAAAGGGGCAAATAGTCCCAAATTCATTACCCTAGCCTAGTACTGCATATGACACTTGGAACCAAGAAACTTACCTTAACTTTCATATTAGATCTTATATATCTTGAACTAGCTCCCATCTTACATGACTTCTTAAATATTGTTTTCTCAAAGTTTTGTGTAAACATTAAAAACATCACATTTGCACCAGAGAAAACACATGATGTGTAGAATAGGTGGTTACGAGTACAGACTGTTCTTCTGTAGAAGAAAATGCTACTGATTTTGAAGAAAATTTTCCAGTGTTTAGTTTTAAGAAATACATTTTTGTTTATAAAGTTTGAAAGTTTGTAGCACTCTTTGCAGTTCTTTCAGTTGGAGAACATTCAGCCCAATTACAGGATTGTTATGCTTTAGAAATGTATTTTATTATATTTTTGATATTATTCAGCAAAAGAATACAAATAAAACACAAAAGCATCCTGGAACAATTTATATCTTTACCTTGAAGAAATCTTTCATGCTATGAAATTGCCTTTCGTCTGACCACCTGCAAAGGGCAAATCTCTCTCCCTGCTTGTCCACTAGCTGGGTTTTTTCTAGGGCTGCCCCATCTCCAGCCTTTGCCCAGTACTACTTTGGGTTGTACCTCTGTACCAACACATTTATCCAAAGATTTCCCTCCCTTTCTCAAAGGAATCCAAGTTCAGATTAAAAATTATATAATCACTTTAATTAATATTTAAAAAATATTTTTGGTGCACAAACATGTTTTTCCAATAAATTCATGCCTATTCTCAACTGAACTGTTTTGTCATGTGCTGGATATTATTACTTTATGTGATTATATCAAACTCCATTTTTTAGATAATAATTAGTCCTCTATGGCATGGGTTAGAGTGTAATTTTAATCTATCTGTAAATTTCTTCTCCCCCCTAGGAAAAAGAGCTCTGTCTTGACTTACAAGATCTTTTAAAATGTTTTTAGCTTTTACCGAAATTCTGCAGTGAAGCATTATTTTTCCCATTAAAAATAAAGTCATTGGAACTTCTATAAGTGTGTATGTGTGTATATCGAATATGACGGAAGAATTGAACACTCCCAAAATGTTTGCATTGCAAGGCCACATGAAAAGGCACCTTCTTTGCTACCAGCCAGCATGTTTGAGTACCCCCACAGTCTGCCAAAACTAACAGAGGTGTGAAAGCCAAGTTGCCCACACCGCATCTACTTATTAAGGAGGAGGTGGAGAGAAAGAAATGTTGAACAGATGTTGAGTGGCATAGTTATTCTGATGCTGATATAACAGGAAAAAAATGTATGTATATATTTTTCAACCAGAAAGGAAGCAAGGTTTAGCTGAACAGACTGATGCTTCCAATTTTATCTAGAGGCTTTCCAGTTATGTTTACTGGTGTGATAAAAATGAATACCACATTTGATGGTGCTTGAGAGGTCAGTAGCACAGGTATTTCTTTTTCAAAAGAAAAAATGTTTTGGCTGCATGATGCTACTACATGGTTTCACTCACTTCATCCATATTTCATTGTTAAAACTGGAAAATGAATCCATTGCATAAAATTCTTGGCTCCCAGAAACATATCTATTTACTACTAAACAGATTAATCCCTTTACCTGGATTAAGAGACAGATAGATTTACTCTATGGAATTCACCATTCAACCACCAGAATGAGGCTTTGCTGAAAGGAAGGGAGTTTCCTTGACATTGGTTCTACATGGAAGTGGTCCAGACCTCAACACTCCGTCCTTGAATCTAATAGGATTTGCAGACAAGTGCTGGCTATGCGAACATCCTGTTTGCTTTAGTGGTACAAGAGCAACACTATCCCAATCCTTCATAGACCCTAAAACATTTCCAAGAATACCAGAGCCACCATTGCGCCCAAATAAATGATCACGGAAAGCACTCCCTCAGAAAGGAGCGTGCACTGTCCTTGTTTTAAAATAAGTTGAGGGCCGGTGAGATGGCTCAGCAGCATAAGTGCCTGCCTGGCAAGCGCAATATCCTGAGTTCGACTCCCAGAACCCACATAAAGGAAAAAATGGGTCAGTGATATCGCTCAGCAGCACAAGCGCTTACTGGCAAGTGCAAGGTCCTGAGGTCGACTCCCGGTACCCACATTAAAAATAATAAAATAAGTTGAAAATAAGGTCCCAACTTTCCTGGCCTTGCGAGGAACCCATTCCTTTAGACCTGGATGATATGATAGACCGACAATATGTTGAACATGCTTTACTAATTCATAATCAGGGTGGACTGTTTGTTCAATGCGAGTTCACAATTAGAATAAAAAAAAAATGAAGGTCTAGGAAAAAATTCCCAAATGTGTGTTGATCTCAGGCTGAGAGCTTTCAGTCCAAATATAACATTTTAAAAGGAAATATCAACTTGTTAAATCAAAAAAGGAATGAGATTTCTTTTATTCCAAGTGTATCTCCTGAATATTCTTTAGTTTTCTTACTTAAAAAATATAATTGTGGCCTACATTTGAGCCATATTTGAGCCATATCATTCCATCCAAATACATTATTTTTTAAAGGATAAGATGGGTAACAGAGTAGTTACTTACATACTAGTTTGGAACCAGAAAACTTGGTCCCCATTCTGCTAAGGCCCAGATGGGGCTTTCTCTCCTCTTCACCCTGGGAGAGGGGGACCCCAAGTACCAATGTCATGAATGTAGCAGTAATCAGAGCGCTGGGAGAAGAAAATAACATTCACAGCTGGAGAAAATGCAAAGGTAGCTCCTGGCTGTAAATACAAGAGAGGGAACTTAGAATAGGATGATTTTCTCCTCAGATACAGCAGGGAAATTATCTGAAGGGAAGTCAAAAGCATGCAAATGTGATTGGGTGCTGAATGCAAAGTACTTTCAAAGAGTCTGAACAAAGCTGGGAGGCCAGGTCTTAATAAACTCTTGATAGATTCTGAGGGCTGACAGGAAAGGAAAGGTGTTCTTGCTGCTCAGGCATTTAGCGGGGCTGGTGAGGATCAGAGAAGTTGCACAAGCACAACAGAGTTTGTCATTTTATGTTCACTTTCTCAATTCTTCTGAAGAAACTAAAAACACCTCCACGGGAAGGCACTTTTATCTTTCCTCTTTTTGTGTAGGGTCCATCCCTTTTTAGTACTGATAATCTTCTTCACTAGAACTTACCATATTGCTGCCTTTCTAGTCAGATTCTCTAGTGAGTGTGCGTAAGTGCTTTCACATTGTGGGGCAGTGTTTTGGAATCACATAAGCATTGATCTAGAAGGTAGCATAGAGACTGTTAGCCTAGTAATTCTCAGTGAGGGGTGATTTCGCAACACCTCCTGCCACCCCAATTTGGAAAGTCTGTGGGTACTGCAGGGTGTCAGAACTGATGGGGCTGATATCACCTAGCAGGGGAGTGCAGAGATGCTGCAAACATCCTGCAATGCACGGGACAAACCCTCACAACAAAGAATTACCTCCCCTCTGATTGTCAGGAGGGCCTATGTTGAGAAATCCTTCCGAATGATTTGATTTTATAAACGAGTGTATGGGGGCTCACTGAGGTTAAATCAGGGTAATGGTGAGCCCAACCCTGAACACCTGGCCCCTGACTTCCTTTCTAGTATTCTTTTATATAGAACTTGTAGTTACTAGATTTTTTGTTAATTATTAAGACTGGTTCAGATTTTCTATTTACAATTCTCAATTATTTTCAAAAGAAATGAATTAGATCCTGTTCTAAGCATCTCTGAAAAAATGGTTTGTTTGCCTTTTTTTAAAATAAAGAAAGAATACTAAAGTGATTGAGTTATACACTGCATGCTGCTTGGTCTCCCACCAACATTAAATGAATACAAAAGGAATTGTGCGTACTTGTCAGACCTGGGGCAAATAAGTTATACACAAAATCCAGAGGGAACTTTTCTCCAACTTAACAAAAGTGAATTGAGAAAAATAAAATCTCGCTATCTCAAAATGATAGATGTATGGAATGTTGACCCACAGACAATTCTCTAGGTTTTTCCTAACAAAATTCTCATAAGGCATCGTATCACTCCCTTCTTATCTCTTCTTTTTTGGCTCTCTGTGCAGGGAAGATAAATATACAACCAGTTCCCATCATCAAAACTTGCATAACCACTCTTCTTTGACCTCCGTGTAGCCCCCAAAGTGCATGAGTCATGAGTTTTTCAAAGAAAACTGCCTCGCAACTAAATTATACTATTAGAAGTTTGAGGAGATTTTAGCCCCATATCTAAATTTCCTGGTTTGGGTGACCTTGTACTTTCTATTGCATTAAAATCACACACATCTAAAAGCATCCCCTCTTGCTGGGAGAGGAATAACATGGATGCAACACATTTGAACACATTCATCTATTTCCTGACCTTCTTGATCCAGTGCTCTTGCTGGTACCAACTTCTTAAATTAAAGAGTGGGAAGAATATTTTTTATTTCCTTAGGGTAGCTCCTGAATATGCTCTAGACTTCTTATTTGACAGAATAAAAGTGGCCTACATTTTAGCTTATTTCAGCTTTTATACAAACATATTGATCACTCACTTAAGATGTATGTCCCTAATAACTACTGACTAATCTCTTTCCAATAACCTACCTCTCCTAATTATAAGTTTTGTGCAGATTTTTTAGACAGCAGAATTTATATGGTTTCCAAATTTTCTACATATTTTTCTTTCTGAAAAATTGTATAATTTAATTAACCTGCTTCTGCCCCAGTATATAATGAAGTGAAGATGTTTCCTATTAACCATAATGTCAGGATATATACAGGAAGTGCTGTTTTGTATTTCATCCAAATAACTGAGGCCTGACAAGCCTGGAGAAGAGAAATATATTATAATAATTGTCAATTCATACTCCAAATATAGGTTTAAAACATATTTCCATGTTGATGTGTTTCCTCCAAAGAAAGATTAAATGTTTTCTCTTAACTAGATGTCATTATATTTTTAATAGTAAATTAACAAATTCATCCAAAAATTACAATTCAAATAACCATTTATTGTTAGAATTAGTGACAAACCATAACCAAAATATAGATGCATTTTTATGAACTGCGTTGAAGGTAATTTTGATTCTGAACTGTATGAATTCTATATCATATACATATATGATTTATATATTATATATCGCTTTATTTATTGTAAGTTGTTAATATCTGTTTGATTACCTATCTCAGCTCCAGCTAATTAATCCCGAAGAATCTTACTTCCTTGAAATGTTTGAAAGGAACCACCATTCCCACCAATGTGTCTAAGGTCTTTAACTTCTATAACTATTTTTCTAGCCTCCTTGCACCTTATTAACCTGGTGGACTATTCTAACTTCAGTGTCTAACGCACAGTATTATTCACAGTATTAGTATTGTTCGCTAAATGAATGAATTTCATTTGTTCCATTTGATGTTGGGACCTTAGAGAATAATCCTGATATTTGTAAATGCACAGAATAGTGTCCAACAAATAATTGGAGCTCATTAAATAGTTCCTGAACTGAATTACCCAAATAAATACATAAATAGATGTGATTCTTCTAAGGCTCTGGATTCCCGAATAAGACATTGCTTATTTATAAAGCCAAAGGCATTAAACAGTTATAGATATAGTATCATCTTTCTTGGCTTCAAAATATTACATGCTATCTGAACTCATCATCACCTTTGGAATATCATCCCTGGCCCCTCCCTAGCCCCACCCCATCATTCATCATATCATATGTGTAATGGGATCATTAAGTGCACTGAATCCAGAGTTAGGCGAACTTAGCTGATATGCTAAATCTGCTCCTTAAGTGACAATTTCATCTGATAAAATGCATAATTCCCCTTCTGGATAAGTTTGTCCAGTGGTGATGCATATGCTTAGTACATCCATCTGCTAAATAAATGTTAAGGAAGTTAATATATCTAAAGCACAGAATAATACATGACACACAATACATTCTATATGAATTCACCATAAATTCTCGAAATATTCTCAACAATTTGCCCACAGATGTATAAACGAATAATTATCAGGCAGTTCCCACAATTACATTGTAAACTCTATGGGTATTATTTAAGGCCTCTTCCTCCCTTTTTATTCCCTCAGCACCTTGTTCTGTGTCAAAAATATTGCCTTATTAATTTAACACAACAAGTATTCATTGATCTCCTATATGCCAGTTACTTTTATAGGTACTGAGGATACAAAGAAATTGGCACAGAAAAAAATGTTTCCTTGTGAAGTCCACAATAAATGCAGTGGATATAAAGTAAATAGACCAAAATAACTAGTTGCCACAAGCTTAAAAGAAAACTGCTCTTTTACTCTGTTTGGATGACTGTTCCATGATACCGTAGATTGGGTAACTTAACCAGCAAAATTTATTTCTCCCATTTCTGAAGCCTTGGAAGCCCAATATCAGAATATGATCATGGTTGAGTTCGGGTGAGGACCAGTTCCTGGTTGGCAAATGGCTGTCTTCCTGCCTTACATTAAAGTGCAGAGGGCCCAGAGAGGAAGCAATTGCTGTATGTCTCTTAACTGAGCTAATTCCATCTGTGATGGCTCCCCCCTCAGATCCTAATTGCTTCCCCAAAGACCCACCTCCCAAAGCCATAACATTAGGGATTAGACATCAGCAAACGAATTTGAGGGCACAGCATTCCATCTCTATAGGAAGTATAAAATGGAAATGAACACAAAAAGAAACATGGTACCACTGGAGTGATGGTGTGTTTGTAGTGATACCAGTGGGATGGTGGATGTGAGGGTGGAGAGTAGGGAAGTGAAAGAGGACAAGGACTGTCAGACACAACTTTACAAAGGAGGTCACAGGTGCCTGAAATCATGTAGAATTAGCAGAAGGAGAAGAGGGGTTTTAGATTGTTTTTGGAGATGAGAGCTTTGGAGTTGAAGTCCTTCTCCAGAAGGAATTAGCGTATGTGACACTCCAGATTTCAGAAACAGCGTGACCCATGTCAAAAACCAATTTTTTATCTTTAAGCTAACAATGAAAATAATAACGAGGTACTATAATTTCATAATAATTTGCTAGGAGTTAATGTCATTAAGTGTATGTTTTTCCTTTTGATTTTCAAAATATCGGAATATAGCATATATTTATTCATTCAATCACTTACAATTTTCTTATTTAGTACAATCGACATCTGAGTCTATCCTTTCAACATATTCACAGTTGAAAATCGCTTTGGACGTTGCCAGTTATATATATCTTAATGATCACACATTGCTTTTCACAACTCTTCTTTGATCATAATATCTTTAACACTTTTAAGATTGAATGCATAATTTTAAGGCTTATAGAAAAATATTCTCGCTTTTTCTCTTCCCTATTTGTTAGAAAATGTACTTACATTTACTTTAGTTCAGTTATTTAACTGCAGAAATTAAATGGTTTCTCTTGAAATTCAGGTAGAAGTTTTAGACAAATTTCTATTGGAAGCCTGAGTGATAAACTATCACAGCATATGAACTGATCATATGCATCTTTCCAAGCTGTGAAAATTCTGATTTATTTGAGAAAGTACTTCATTGTATACCATGGCTTGGTATGTGATAAGACATTCCTCTACTTATAAATATTGTTTTGTTACAATGCTATTTAATCTTTCTGAAGGGTTTTATTTGACAATAAGAGATTCACTTTAAGATTCAACTGGGTGCAGTTAAATAGGAATCAAAATTTGATAGGGAGTGGGAAACCATACTGTAAGTTAAACAGGAAAAGCTGAATATAGTTATTAGCTATAGTAGTGGTTTAATTTTAAATTATAGGAAAAAAAGAAAACCCTAAAGAATACTGAAGGGCTAAGGAAGAGTACACAGGTGAGAAACAACAAGGAAAGCAGCACTGGGGGTTGGGAGTGTCCTCAACATTGTGATACAAATCTTGTAGAAGGTGTGGTTGTAGTTTATAGAATGGCAAAGAGGTTCCCCAGGCAGAACCGGTCTGAACACTAGGACAGTGCAGATTCATAGATTCAGGCACTCAGAGCACCAAGATGTGAACACAGAGCATTCGGAAGTCTGTTTACCAGCAGGGTGTTGCAAGCCTGGTGTGTGCGCTGCCTGCTTTGATGGAACTGCAGAGAAGGCTCAGCAGGCTGGAGTATGGGCTGCAAACTGGTTGAAGGACAGCATGCTTCAGAAAAGAGCATCTTTTATTTGATGTAAGAAATGAAGATACAACTCTAAGAAGTTATATGTAATATGAAAGTGATCAATATTCATCTCTTCTACCATGTTCATTTTCCTTGATGAACATACACTAAAGCACATTTACACTTATGGGGACTGCAATAAGCTTGCTGGCATAAAGAAGAGAGGAGATGGTGAGCCATAGGAAGAACAGCAGGGCAATGTGGTGACACTGAGAGTGCCCCACACTGACTGAGAGGGCACATTTACACACATCTTTTGTCTAGGCACTATTACCCAGAGTGAGTGTAATTTTTAGTCACTATTACCCAAAGGGATTGTATAATTATTGTTCAAAACCACAGTGCTTTGGCACAAGTACAGCCCTATTATTTGTCATATAATTAGCAAGATCTGGAATACGGTTCTCTTCAAAAGCCAAGGAAATGTAAACCTGAGAAAGGAGTCTCAACAAGTAACACCTCGTACATGAGAGGTGGGCACATATTGCATATTGTTATCATCATCAGTCGTCTATATTTCAAGTCACTTATAGTTATGATCTGCATTTCTGGTATCAAAGTATTCAGGGATTTATTGTTTAGTAAAATAATACCTTTGTTGTGTAATTGTGACATTGGTGTGGGCACACCCAGACATAAATTTCTTCGATAACAAAGTGCTGAAGTTCTTTTTCAGGAAAAGTCCCCAGGATCTACTTAAGGCTAGTTTAAAACCAGCTTCTCAAGGGTAGACATGAACAGAGGCCACATCATCCAGCCAATGATCTTTTGAAATTATAAGTTTAAAATCCTCCTCACTGAAGATGATAACTCCCCCAAATAAGCATGTGCCTTGTGAAGAGGCTTGATGACCTGTACACTTGCACAAAAGAACCCTAAAACTTTCCCTTCTCCCCATGGAATCAACAAGCAGCTGCTCCCTCTCCCTTTCCGTGAATTATCCGATTCTAACCGAACAAAGCGACAGAACTGACCCTACACCTCCTTGCCTCCTTGACCACTGACTACATAATGAAGCTGCTTTTCTTTTGTTTGTTTTTATGGCAAACCTGTGCCAATATGTTGAACTCTATGCATGCTGGACAGCGAGCCCTTGTCAGTATCAATCCTAACAAGCCCTTAATACACTGAATGCTACTGTCATTAACATTCCTCCTACGTCCTTTACTTTTCTTCTTCCATTTTAGCATTTCTTTCCATTGGCTATTTGAGACAGGTTCTCATTTTGTAGTTCAGGCTGGCCTTGAACTCCCTAGGTAGCCCAGTCCAGGTTGGCCTTGAACTCATGGTGATCCTCCTGCCTCAGCCCCCCACAGTGCTGGGATTACAGGCGTGTGGAACCATGCCTGGCCTTATTTTTCCATTTTTAAGGTGATTTCTCTAACTTTTTTCATCATAAGTAAAACCCTGAATGAATATATTAAATGTATTTAAATATATAAATATTTAGACTTATGACTGTATTTCAGGAACATAACAATAATAATATCTGGTAAATAGATAATGCAAGTAATAAGCATATTTCTAAACACTTTACATACTATTTTCATTACCCTTCACAACAACCCCATTCCAGCAGGTATCATTATCTGTTTTAAAACATAACGACACTGACGCATACAGATGTTAAGTAATTCACTCAAGCAGCATCTATGTTGATTCAGGTAGGATTTGAGTTTGAATAACTTTGAATAGAAAATTATTGCCCTTAATTACAGAATTTGGCCTCTTCAAGAGCCTCATAAATAAAACAGTAGTGACATTATTACAAAGTCTAGTCATAAATTTCTGTGTTTAGATATTCTACAGCAAAGATTCTGCTTATTGAGTAGTTGGCGTTTCCTAAAACATATGTCTATAATTATAATTTGAGATAGCACTTATCTAGAAGTTTAAATAAAACCAAACCTCAGGTCATAATTTATTTGTTTGTACATATTAATCTTTCTTTTCCTTCTCTAATTTATGATAGGGTTTAGACTTAAAACATCAGGTATGCCTTCGCCTGGTTATTTAATGTTTGATTTTATTTTTTTAAAGGCAGGCACTTGATAGAATTTGAAAATAGATTTCTTCATTAAACTGCAAGATTAAAGCATGAACTGGGATTGTTCAATTATTTCTTTAAAAGGATAAGAGTTAATACATAACCTCTAGTTATGTAATTGTACGGTAAAATGATGGGCATGTTTTTATACCAGTATTGGTAAAAGAAAAATTAAAAATAAAAATTAACCAATTTAATTCATATAGGCACAAAAACAATTTGAAGATTAGAAATATTAAATAAAAATCAATGGAATCTTTCAGGCAGTAAATATTCTTTGCCAGGTTAGGCTTGGAGCTGGGGCCAGAGCATGGAAATGTGGGGTGGTGTGGAGCTCCTCAGAGGATATATAAATTTTATTCAATAATTTGTAACTTTGTCAATGCCAATCGAATGGCATTTTGTCACTGGCAACAATTTATTCTGAGTAAATAAAATGAAATACATCACTTGTTACATCAACAATTCGTAGAGGAGACTTTGCTACTAGAGTTAAATGGAATACTTTACCTATTATATGAAACAATGTCTTTAATGGCTTCCCATTGCTTCCTTTTGAATAATCACTAAGCCACCGTGTCCTAAAAATATATATAGGACATAGAGTGGACAGATATTACCGAATAGCTCACCATTTCCCTTTATAAATGAATAACTGTAGGCTTTTATTGGTTTAGTTTTCATCTGTTTGAGAACACTTCTCCCTTCTTTTTGGTTGGTTTGTTTGTTTTAAAGACCAGCACCACAGGGAAAGTAGCCCTGCACAGCTTTTCTGAAAAGTCTTTTGTGTGTGTTCATCTCGGCTGAAGAATTAATCCCAGACCTGCCCGTTTATATGACAATGTTGATATCTGATTCTGTCACTCAAAAGAAAATAGGAAACTTTCTCTTGACATCAATAATTCTAGTTTTCCTGGCTTGGGTAAGATACAGACCTTATTCTGAATTCTATTCTTTCCTTGGAAGAATGGTTACCTTTGATGATTTAAAATTCATATATTATTAACAGGTCTTTGATTATTTATTTGAAAATGTTTCTAAAGCCACGTGGAATTAAATCAAAAGCTTCTGAGTCTGGTCTTCTAATTAATCTTTCAAATTTCAAACTATTTTGCCTGTTATTCCTATTTTGTTTCTATTTCTATTTCATTTCTTGTTCCTCCCGTCTCCTAATCATCTTCATCTGTGCTATTTTAAGTCCTTTTTTTGAAAGAAATGTACTTTTAACATTATAGCATCATGAGTATTGTTGAAGAGAATAAAACTTTCAAATAAACAACTATTTTGTAGATTGCAATAATTTTGATTAAATACTTCATTGGTCACTTTTAAAACTACAAAATTAGGTTCAAAAACTGCCTGATGTCATTGTCACAACTGCATAGCGACAACTTATGTACCTGAGAAATATCTTACACTACATATGTCTAAAGAAATTGCTAGGAGAAACAAGGCTGCATTTGAATTGTGAACACCTAGATTTCCTTCTTGGTTCTTCATAAAACTCATCCCTTTTCTCTCACCTACTCCTAGACCTCAGAAAGTTTTGCGAGAAGTAATGTAGCAGGACTTTTTAAGGTATGAAATGTTACATAAAAAAAAAAAAAGTTTTAAAAACATCCAGAGTGCAAATTCATGGATATATTTAACCTATAAGAAGGTTGATGGAAGATTCATTAATTAACTTTTAGTATCATATTCCTTTACCCTTTGCAGAATTTTACTAATTTATTATAATTATCAGCTTTCTTTTCAGACTGTGATTTCCTTCCATTCAGATAGCAAGTCCTTTTTAGTAATAGGTAAGTCATCGATAGCTGTAGGATGATTGAAAAACTTTATTTGTTTAAGCAGGCCTTGTCTATATTTCCCTCAAATTCCCTTTATGTTCTTCAAGAAAGTGCCTGAAATTTAAGAGTATCTTATTAATGTTATCCAGCTTCATTAATGTCGTATATTGCTTTCATTAGAAAAATGAATGTGAGGACTTAATTTGGGGTAGCGCAGATTGAAATAATGATTTAGCATTTGGTGCATGGTAGGATGGTTAAGAGAAAAACTTCAGCTAAATTAACCTTAACAGAGTTTATTTATTTGACAAAAGAACAATTCATTGACCAGGCAGCGCTCAATCAGGAGAGGCTCGGAGAACGCATCTTCGCAGCCCAAGTGGCTGTTTTAGGCTGAACACAGGATAATAAAGAAATTACTTGATTAGTTGCACCTACGCTTTTGCCGTATTTGGATGTGACGTAATGAAAAGTCCCGAGCTGGATTTAGTTGGCAATTTCTGATGAGTTAAGCTTGAATTTTGTTCTACTGCTTACATTGAGCTTTTGTCTGCTTACCTAGAAACCCAAGATGCTGGAGCCATCTCAGCCTTCATGGCCTCTCAATTAAAGTTTTCAACAATACACACTTGATGTTTGTTAAATGAACTTAATGATTGCTAATAGATCTGTGTGCTTGGAAAAAGCCGTTGACGGTTGCTCTTCACACTTCTTACTCCAGCCTCTCTGCACACTTATTCAGCTTGTGGAGCTGAAGGGGGTTTTCCTAGTAAGTCTTAAAGACTTATTTCTGTAAATGAAGCAGGGAGAAGCTCCCTCGAGGAAGCACAATTCTGGTTTAGTATTAGCACTCCTTCTTCTCTAGGAGCTCAGTTTTTCTCATGTATTCTAGTCTTTTATTTCATCACGTTTGGCAAGCTCACCTGGCCTGGACATCCTGGTGCTCTGATATTCAGGGTTCTTGCCTGTGCTCCTGAACCCTGAGCAAGTGGCATAGACCGCTGTCAGAGCTCTGCCTACCACCTGACCAGCTGTTGTTTGTCTCCAGATTTAACCACCCTCAAAAAACTGGCCATCCAGAAATGCATGATTCTGAACTGACAATACTAAAGTTGCACCACTCTGATGGGGCTCTGCTTTTGCCTGCCAGTTCTTTCTTCCAAAGTCTCTTAGACATGTGGTGAGGTCTGTTTTTCTCTCCTGGCTTCAGTGGGAGCTTGAGTATGTGTGGAGCTCATGAGGAAATTGCACTGAAATTTGCCTCATATCATACCTAATGCAAGCACCTTCACATAGCCACGCGGATGGCTCACAGGTTAACGAATGAGGCTAATAAGGAAGGTTAAGGCGCAGAGATTCTTTAGCCTGGAAATCCAACATCTGAGGGACAATTTAATAATGGTCCCCAGTTATGCTGAAGGTTCTATTAGCATCTTGGTGCTGTAAATTGCAAGCAGCTGTTTTTAACCCCTACTGAAGACAGAAATCATTACTATGAGCATCAGTTAAGCAGAGGAGATCAGGGTTAGGCATAGAGGAGAATTTCCTGATGGGATTTTCTCATAGAAGTCTCAGTGCAAACAGAAGATATGGAACAAAACTAATTCAATATCATATTGCAATGGCAAGCAGAAACGACACCCAGGATTTGGAGGCAGATTTATTTACATTGATGGGCATTGATCGGGATCATTCCCAAAATATCAGGCCCTCATCTCTGGCCGTCTAGGGCTTATATGAGCAAGCAGGAAGTACAGAGACAGAATGGCTTGTCAATTGGGGATTGGTTCTTACAATACGCATCATAGTGACCAGCTATGCATCACAGTGACCAGCCGTTTCTAGGAGACTAAAGGGACCAGAACTGGAACAGGAAATATTACTTGGGCAACTAAGAAACTGAAGTATCTTGGTTGTGGGGGGGGACATTTTCTGTTACAATATCTTAGCTTTCCTTTGGGAGAACTAGAATATTAAGCTCTGAATGACTCAGATTTTCAATAGGCTCTTAGAAATCATGTTCAAGGTCGACTGCTTTCCAGGTAATAAGAATAAAGACTGAAGAGGACATGGACATTCTGAACTTTCACCACCGACTCCTTCAATTTCTTCATCACTGTGGCATGTATCTCTCATTGTAGTATTTTACTTTTCTGCTTTTAGTCCCTATTTTGTGCTAAGGATATAAAACCTGGATATGGCAAGTATCTGTTCTTGCCAATGGTTAAAGTGTTTCTTATTATATTGTTGTGTATGGTATCACAGAGTAATAATTTTAAATGAAATAATTGTGGTACTTTTATCTTTTACTCACTCACTTCAAAAGTAATCTCCAGGGCTGGAGATATAGCTCAGTGGCACAGAACCTGCCTGGCAAGCACAAGGTCCTGAGTTTGAGTCCCAGAACCAAAAAAGAAAGTAATCTCCAAAGTATGTGGTGCCTGGCATTCACTATAAGTTCTAATTTAAAAATTGGAGGGCTGGTGAGATAGCTCAGCGGCATAAGCGCCTGCCCGGCAAGTGAGAGGTCCTGAGGTCGACTCCCGGTACCCACCAAAAAAAAAATTGTATTAATTTCTGTTATCATTCTTTAATTAAATTACCATAAATGAAATATTTATTATCATTAATTTTACTCTATACAAATTAACAAGGATTTATTAGAAGCTTAGCGGTATCAGAGAAAAAACCTATCTTCAATTTATCTTAGGTTCTTTGAACTGAGCCTTATAAAATAAAGTGACAAAAGACAAATTAACAAAAAAAAGTACAAAAGTTTGTTTAATTTATTGTTCCACAAGGCTTAGAAACTTTCAAAAGACCCTGACAATGCATCCACCTAAGCCTAAGTACTGTCATACTAAGTTTGATGAAGAGTAGAGTTATGGATACCGCCATGGGACCAAGATTTGGGGCCACTGGGCAGAGAACTGGGGGAGCTCAGCAGGGTGTGTTAGTGCGGATTCCTTGGCACGCCTCTGCCTTCTGAGATAAGCGTGTGCCTTGCCTCTGGGTATAGGGAAAGCACCTTTCAACAGAGGGTCTTATGACCTGCTTCATGGGAGGAGAGGAAAGTTAGAAAGTCCTGTCGGTTTTCCCCAAATTCCCCAGCTCAGCATTATTCACTCTACCACAGCACCCTATGCTGGGGTAGCGTGTTCTCAGATCTTCAGCTGTTCATTTAGTAAATATGCAGTCTCTAAAGAAGAACTTTCTATGAGCCTCGTTTTTCTGCTCTCATTTCAGGGATTTCCTTAGTGTGAATTCAGAAAAGCTGCTTTTTGTGAGTTCATGGTGATCTAATACCTAGCACTTATATCATCTCAGAATTAGGCTGCATATATGACCATTTTCTTCTTCAAAATTACCCATAAAGATCGCACAGAGCCAATGTTCAAAAATCGGGAAAACTTACTTCCTAAATAACCTAAAAGAACATCAACTATGAGGCAGATTGTGCTGTTAGGCTAAAGCTCTTCCTGGCACTCTTAGGACAGGTAATAGGCGCTCTCACTGAGCAAGTGAGAGTGGTGAATAGCTCATTACCATATAAAGAGGCTTTTCTTCTGGTGCCTACCCCCTCAGAAGTCTTGCTTTGTCTTTTACGAAATTCTGATTAAAGGTATAACCGGAACTTTCTCCGTTTTGATTTTTCCAGTTCTAACTTATACATATTTATGGATGAAACACTCATGCTATGGTGTGGATGTGTCCCCCCACATTCATATGTTGACACTTAATTGCCAATATGGAGATATTAAAAGGGCGAGCCCTTAGAAGGAGATTGAAGCATGAGGATGGAGCCCACATGAACAGAATATGTGACTTTATAAAAGAGGTTTAAGGGAGTGCCCTAGTTATGGGGTTTTTAAATTTATTTTTTATTTTTTCCTTCTGTGATCTTTGCATAGTGTTTATCTCATCTGGAGGATATATCTTGAAAGCAGAGATTGATCCCTCATCAGATACTGAACATAAGAGTGGCCAGTTCCTGGGCCTTTGTCCGAAAGCTGAATACCCAGAGGCAAAGATAAGAAAACCAAAGATGCCTGAGCCTGCCCTGGAAAATTCCACAATCCCAAACCAGGACTCATGCACCACACCTCCATGACCTACAGTAACCTCTCTTCACCGGAACTCACTGAAGATTTATGCATATGAACCGCATCTCATACATCCAATTACGACAGACTGAGTTATGGAAAAGGACATACGCAGCAGACACAGCTGATCTCATTCAGCACGCTGTCAATCACTTTGCCAATCAGGTTCTGAAGGACCAGTGGGAGATGCCCTAGATCCAATGCAGCATTTTAGAATTCCTAAAACCAGTGCCCTCAGTTCTCCTGCCATTTTCCCTTTTGCCAGCATGATCTTGTTCATTCTGAGCATAATGTTGCTGAATTAAATTTTGCTGACTGTTTCCTTACCATGGTGTGCCGCACCCGACTCTTTGTTGCACACAAGAACCTAGGAACCCATCCGGGACCCCATCACCTGCGGGAAGAACAGCATGGTGATCTTGTACTTCCCAGCCTCTAGAACCATGAAAATAAATTTCCATTGCTCATATATTACTCAGTCTCAGGTATTTTTATGGCAACATAGATAGACTAAGACAAAAGGGTGTCTTTGTTCAAACAATCCACAACTGGGTGGAAAGGGGATTATCTGGTATCATGCATTCTTCTTGCATGTGCCAGACTGGATTACAAGTATGACTCGTTGGGGTTTAGGATGGACCTTTTCTGCTTGCACACCTGAAAATACTCTCTCCTCAGAGTGAATTCTTCTGGGTCTGTTTTCCTTTGTTCTTTTGCTTCCTTGTCTGTAAAATGCCTCTTCTGAGTCTTAACCTCAGCCATTCACTTTTAAAGGCCCAACCCAAGACTATAGAACGGTTCCAACTATTTAGAATTTTTAGTCTTAAGGAAATATCTAACATATTTCAAAAACCATTGAGCTGAATTGTCTTCAAGATCTTTCTCAGCTCTGATAATCTCTTAAAACAAACCAACAGCTGCAGCTGTGGTCCTCAATATTTGGCAGGTCCTAACGCTTAACTAGATTTTTAAGTGATGCTGGTGCAGAGTTTAAGAAACTGAGACTCAAGAAGTGATAACGATCAGGAGTCCTCTTTAAAACAACCGCAATTTTATACAAACTAACTTGAAAATTTTACTGCAGTGTTTAAGGATGCAATACCATTATCTGTCAGAAATTACTGCTCTTCTCCTTCAGTCGGGTATGCAAAAATTTCCATCCGCTTCCACTCACATCCGTAAAACCTCATCTACATCCTGACCTCCTCTCTGGGGTGCTGAGGAGCTAAGTGCTTCTCTGAATCTGTTTGGCTTAAGCACACACCACCTCTCCCAAACAGCATGTCCCGCTACCCATATAGGTCAGCTGTTCCTCCAGGACTATGACATACAAAAATGAACAAATATTCCATGCAAAATGTTTCTTTAAAGTCACTCCAACAATAAAAATATTTTTTTTTCTGGAAATTTCCTCCCTAGCAAAATTATATTTAAAAAATACAGCAACTATTGCATATCTGTGTTGTATGAGGTCTTGACCCTTAAAAAGTTTCAAAACTTTTGTGATGCAATGAGCAAACAAGGAAGATAAATGTCACTTTTATCCCCTGAAAAGTAATAATCATTGAATATAATAACAGAAGACCCGACGTCAGAGATAATGTAGGTTATTTTATAAGTCTATCAAACAAAAATGAATAAGTGAATGAATGAATGACATAACTGAAAAGTCAGTGATATAGATGGTACTCTAAAATTTTAGTTAGGGCCGGTGAGATGGCTCAGCGGCGTAAGCGCCTATCTGGCAAGCGCGAGGGCCCAAGTTCGACTCCCAGAACCCATATACGAAAAAAGGGCCGGTGATATCGCTCAGCGGCACGGAAGCCTGCTGGCACGTGAAGTCCTGAGGTCAACCCCTGGTACCCACAAAAAAATAAATAAATAAAAAAATAAAATTTTAGTTAAACAAAATATTTTGTGCTGATGTGATTCCAGAAACCTTTGAAGAAAAGGTAAAAATTAAATGGAGAAAATACAAAATATTCAGAGGAGGCTGATTAAAATATTATATAAGGGGCTGGTGAGAGAGCTCAGCAGCATAAGCGCCTGCCCGGCAAGCGCGAGGTCCTGAGTTCGACTCCCAGAACCCACACAAAGGGAAGAAAAGGTCTGGTGATATTACTCAGCAGCACAAGCATTTGCTGGCAAGCGCGAGGTCCTGAGGTTGACTCCCGGGACCCACATTTAAAAAAAAAAAAAAATTATGTAAGTATTTGAACTAACGGTAACACTAGTTAACCTTTGGCTATTTTCTTATAGTGTGTATTTATATAGTTAATGGAAGATAACCACTTAACATTTCAATATAGAAGGTTTGAACAGAGTCACAAAACTGCAAAGAGAGGCTGTTTTTTTTTTTTTTTTTTTTTTTTGTTCCAACCTGCAACATTTTTTTTCCCCCTTAACTCTGTTTTAGGGCCAACACAGTCTGGCAGGGTAAACATTTAAAAAACATCATTTGTCAAAGTTCACAGCAAAGCCCTTCCTCCATAAGGCAATTGAAGAAGACAACAAGACAGTAATATGTCTATTGTTTCACCGAAAGCCATATTACACTTGCAGAGAAAGTCACTTCAAATCACTTAATGACCTTTGGCAAAACAACATCTTGAGTCATTTTCACTTAAGTGTGTACCTCCGAACACAAGAACACATTTGATAATGTTAGAAAGGCCAGTTTTTACCTGCGGAAACACCCACAGCACACATAAATACAACAAACAAAAATAAATGAAAAACAAAAAAGCAAAAACTACAATTCTCAAACAGCTGTTGCTACGTTCCAGCTAATGGGGCTTAATTTGAGAAAAAGCAGCAAATATACTTTAAACTCTGCATGTTTGTGTGGAGGGCAGATAAAAAGTGTCAGGGCTCATGAAAACACCATTATACCTTCCTCCATCTGTTTACTGTAAAGAACTATTTTTCTTCCCACCTTGCTCACACAAAAATTATAAAGTCTCTGGAAAAGCAGAAACTCAACTCCCAGTCCTAGTAGCCTGCCTCACTGGCCAGCACTGAGGAGCTTTGATGATTTACTACATATCCCACATTTTCATCACATCAAACATCACTTACAGCAGTGATGTGATTACCTAATTTTAAGTCATTAGACACAAAAGTGCTTATCATGAGATAATTACATCCCGGGGATATAAAGAAAAGAACAGAGACCAGTTTGAAACAGGAGTCTTTCCCACTACGAGGGCTCCTTCATTATGGAAATCATACCCAAGCAGGCAGGTGGAAGAGGTGGGAACTGTGTTTTTCCACTGAGAAAGTTTGGGCTGGGGATCCGACTGGGAAATCCCTTGACACGAGATTGTTTTCAATCATGAAGGCCCTGCTAATCGGTGCCAGGGCGGCCACCGGGCAGGTGTCCATGGCTCTGCGAATGCAGAGCGCTGGGAGTGCGCTCCAGAGATGTGAACGGCCAACCACACGCAAAGCCAAATACATTTGCTACCATTCTTGTGGACGTCTTATTGAAGATAAAATTAAACACACGCAGATATGGCATAACAAACTTAGCAATCAAAGATTTAAGTTGGTTCCGATATAGCTCATATCACTTGATGGTGAACAATAGAAAATTTTGCCTAAATGTTCACCTCAGTAACACCCTATACACGTATAAAAATACATACTATACTTGTACTGCTACGTGTGTGCATTCGTGCTTTACACACGCATATCCCTATACAGTCACATCTAAGCATAGAGATACAGTGGCCCAACATCTAGCAATTACCCAAACCTTGAAATTTTTCACCCATTACTGAAGGATAAATTTAGCAAATTTTCCCACGCTGGGCTCAAACAGGCAATACTCCTGCCTCTGCCTCCTTTGTTGCTAAAACCTTTTTAACTTTGTTATTTGCTCCATAAGTGTTTGAAAGCACAGACACAAAAATACTTTCTCACATGTATACACAGATGAGACTCTGCTCAAAGGAGCCGTGGTATCCTACTTTCTTATATTATTGATCTTTTAAAAATGTAATACGTTTGCAAATATAATGGATACATTTGTCCTGGGGAATTTAGATATCACATCTTATTCATTTTTACTTCTTCCCTTTCCCTGACTCATGTCTCTCCCCCACCCCCAGGCCCCTTTTCACTTCCATGAAGTCTACCTTCCTGTTTCCTGGCATCTTTTATTTTGATATTTAATTTATTTATATTTTGATTTCTCATATTAGACAAACCATGTGATATTTAACTTCTCTATTTTCCTTAACATTATTGTCTCAAGGTACATCATTTTTTTTTTCACAGATGACTCAAATTTATCCTTCCTTATGACTGAATAGTACTTGATTATGTATGTATACCACATTTTTTTATTAATTTGTTGATGGGCATATAGCCCATTTCCAAGATTAGTTATTGTGAGCTGTGCTGCTATAAACACGACCATGCATGTATCACTGTAATATGATATGTTTAACTCTTTTGGGAAGACACCCAGAAGACGTATTGTTGGGTAAAATGGAATTTTTTAGTTTCTTGAGGAATAAGCATACTGATTTCCATAAAGGCTCTATTAGTTTACATTATCACCACAGTGTAGAAGAGTTTCTTTTTCTCTACAACTTCACCAACATTTGTTGTTTTTCAAGTTCTTGATGATAGCCATTCTTTCTGCAATAACATGGAATCTCATTGTTGTTTGATTTACATTTCTCTAATTGTCAAGGATGCTGTGTATGTTTTCACTGGCCATGTGTACTTCTTCTTTTGAGAAGTGTCTATTTGTTCACTACATATCTTTTGGGCTTTTTTATGGGGGGGTAATTTTTGTGAGTTCTTTATATATCCTATGTATTCATGCTGTTTGAGGAGTAGTAGGCAAAGAGTTTTTCCCATTCTGTAGGTTGTCTCTTCATTCTGTTGGTTATTTCTTTTGTTGGGCAAAAACTTTTTTACTTGATATAATCCCATTTGTTGATTCTTGTGTTATTTATTCTAAAATTGAGGTTTGTTCAGAAAGTGTTTATATATACCTATGTCTTCAAAAATGTTACCTATTTTATCTTCCAGAAGAGTCAATGATACTGCTTTAATATCTAGTCTCTGATCTATATTAATTTTATTTTAGTACAGGAAGAAAGAGGTGAGTCTAGATTTAGTCTTCTGCATGTAATTACTAGTGTTCCTCGCACCATTTGTAAAAGAAGTTATCATTTCTCTGGGGTAGGTTTTTGGTCACTTTATCTAAGATCTGATGGCTAGAAGGGCTTGGGATTGATTCTACATCCTCAGTCCTATTCCACTGATCCACATATCTGTTTTAATGCTGGTACCATGCTGTTTTTATCACTGGATCTTTGTAATATAGTTTGTGATCAGCTACTGTGATGCCTCCTGTTCCCTCTTTCTGCTCGGAATTGCTTTGGCCAGCCTAGATCTCTTCTTATTTTATATAAATTTTAGGATTATTTTTAGTTCTCTGAGGAATGCTGTTGGTATTTTGAGAGGACTTGCATTAAATCTGTATATCATTTTTGGTAATGTGGTCCATTTTGACAATGTTGTTTCAGATTATGCAGGAACAGGGAATGTCTTTCCAGTTTTTATCATCCTCTTCAATCTCCTTTTTCAAAGTACTATTGCCTCCACTTACAGGTCTTTCACTTTCTTGGTTAGGTTAATACCTAGATATGTCATTTTTTTTTTTTTTTTGAAGCTACCATGAATAGGATTGTATTCCTGATACCTTTCCTGGAAGATTCATTGTTAGTGTACAAAAACACCATTGATTTTTGTGTATTGAGTTTGTATCCTGCTACTTTGCTGAATTTGTCTATTAGTCCTAAGAGTCTTCTGTTGGAGTTTTTGGGACTTTCGTGTAAAGGATCACATTGTCTGAGAGTAAGGATATGTGACTTCTCTCTTTCCTATACATACCCGTTTTACTTCTCCCTCTTGTCTGATTGCCATGACTAATGTTTTGAGCACTGTATTGAACAGGAGTGTAGTGTAGACACCTTCGTGTTTTTCCTGATTTTAGAGGAAATGCTTTTGGCTTTTTTTTTTTTTTTTTCATTTAGTATGACGTTAGTGACAAGGTCCTTCTTTACTTTTTAAAGTGGGTCTTCTGTCAGTTGTGATTTCATCAACACAAAAATACACATAGGGAGAGCCATAGCAAATGCAAGATAGTGTGTCAAAAGAGATGACAAAATACAATAACCTAAGTCCATATTAAGTATACATTTGGTAAAGGGTCACATTTTCAGTGATTATGAAAAAGAGAACAATGCTGTGCAGAACCTAGACAGGTAGATAGAAAAGGTTTTTGCCTCAGAAGAGGTAATGAAAAATGGAAACTTGTATCATAGTTGGTTTGTTGTTCTAATCACTGAAGATTACCCGAATGTTTATACTTTGGATTTGAGAATGCATGATAGATTTTATAAATATTTATTCTACATTCTAATATCATACATATCATACATGATTGAAAACATACATTTTAGGAATGGGATATAACTCAGTGGCACAAGCGCCTTCCTGGCAAGTGCAAAGACCTGAGTTCGATTCCTGGTACCAAAACAACAACAACAACAAAAACATACATCTTAAAGATCTATTCTGATGGCATAAAACTAGCTTTGACTAGAAAGCCGGCAGATCAAAGTTTTAGACCAATCTCTGTCTTACCAGCTTTGTGTCAGACAAATATTTATGTAATTTAGCTTTCCTATCTGTAAAATAAATCATCTAAATCTTTCCTTTTTCCTGTCCACATACTCCTCACCTAACTACAATTCTTCATCACAAATACGTACACACAAACACACACATCCACAAATTGCAACTCTTCTTTTTCAAAATCATTTGGAAAGCTATCTAATTTTTAACTATGTAATAGTCTCTAAAATGCTCATACTTTTCAACTTTTGTTAGAAGACAGTTGCTTAGTACAAAGCCAATAGGGTTCATTATCTTGTGTTACTCTCTGTGTTTCCCAAGTGCCTATCCAATGTCATACGAGGATGTTTTCACAGATGACAGACTGGGACTGCCTCAGTGGTATGGTTCATTCCCTCAAGGTCTTGCAGCTATGCTAAGAAAATTAATGCAGACACCATCCCAGAAAATACGTAACTGAATGTTGCATTGTTCAATTCTCAAAGCACTCATAACAGAGCTTTTCAAAAGCGACTTGAGGAGATGTCTGATTTGGACACAGAGGGCAGGCTGTCCAAAAAAGAAGTGAGTCCCAAAGTTTGAACACGAGCACAGAGCAAGGCCAGGGTCCCATCAAGAAAATGCTCAGCAGCGGAGCCCAGGCACAGCAGGCTGGGAGACTCTGCCCGGGAAAGTACAACTCCCTACTCTTGGATCGTTCTGCTCTTAAATCTTGTTTAGAACAAAATCTAGAAATACTTGGCTTTAAACTCTGCTTTTTCATTGCAGGTGAAACATGTATGGACACTATTTTAAAACAGAGCTAAAACAGAAGAAGTACTCTATATGAGTGAGGTCCTTGGGAAATGAGGACTTTTATAGTGCTGGTGAAAATCTAGTGGAAACTCTTATTTCTGGAAATCATGCTTCAAAATATATTAAGATTTTTAAAAGTGTTCCTATCTTTAACTCAGTTAATTCTATGTTTGGAGTTTCTTTCTAGAGAGAAAAATAATCTCAAATTACATATAAAATTTGTAAGTACAAAGATGCTAATGGCAATTCTTATAATAAATGAAAATAATGATAATTTCTGGTGTTTGACAATGTGTATCTATTATACAATATATAACATGGCTACATATTTAATCTTAGGTGTAGTCATCAGAATCTTTTATAAGTAGTATGGTATATTTTTGTATCAATAAAATATATTAATTTTTATCTAGATATTTGATACACACACCAGAAAAGTACTGGAATCATTAAAATTTGAAATGTTAAGAGCTCTTAATCTTAAAAAGTGAGATGAAAAGTGTTTTATTCTTCTATTGTATTTGCATATGTGTATCATTAGTCCATAAATCCATACTGTCTGTGCACTCAAATTTTTCTAAAAGAACATTATTGTACTCTGGATTATCTTCGTATCATATAAATCTTTGCCTTTTAAAAGTGAAACAACAGGGCCGGTGAGATAGCTCAGCGGCATAAGCGCCTGCCTGGCAAGCACGAGGTCCTGAGTTCGACTCCTGGTACCCACATAAAGAAAAAAAATGGCCAGTGATATCGCTCGGCAGCACAAGCACCTGCTGGCAAATGTGAGGTTCTGAGGTCAACTCCCGGTGCCCACATTAAAAAAAAAGGGAAACACCAGGGGCTGATGGTATAGCTCAGCGGCAAGTGCTTGCCTGGCAAGCACAAGGTCCTGAATTCTTTTCTCGGTTCCCAAAACAAACAACAAAACAAAGTGAAACATCAATCATGATGGTATTATAACTAATTTATAACACGAGAATAAAATTATACTTTAATTTTTGGGAAATGATCATATAAACTAGCATATGAAATTCCCTTTGCCTTACTGACATTATTTCTCAATCCTAGAGAGTTTTAAGTGGTGTCCGTTTCTGGACTGCATGTTTCATCATCTTCCATAGACGTGTTCACTCTCTGGTCAGTTCTTCTCTCTCCAGCACTAACCCTTGTTCCTCAGCCCATCCTCAGTGGTGTAGGCATCTTTGGGTTCTGCTTTGATCCCTAGTACTTGTTGCTTCCCAGTTTATCCTTTGAACATCTATACATTTATGATGTTCTACATTTTCTGTTCAACCAGAACAGTGAGATATTTCCACATGTGGATCCCACAGCGACTAAAATTCTACTATGGACTCTGAATTAATCAGCATATCCCAGAAACTTTATCCTCTTCCTTGAATCTATTTCTTGGCTACAGCCTCATAATTCAAAAGCTGAAGCCATCGCAGATTTCTCACTCAGCCTCAACACTGCCTACTTCTAATCAATCACCAGTCCCACTGATTTTACCTCTTAAATATTTCTAGAATTACCTTGTATGATGGCACATGCTTGGCGTCCCAGCACTCTGGGAGGCTGAGGCAGGAAGATGGCAAATTCAAGCCTGGGAAGCATAGCAATTCAGCAAAAACTTGTCTCAAAATCAAAAAAAAAAAAAAAAAAAGGAAGGGTGAGGTAGGGATGTAGCTCAGGGAGAAAGCTCTGGGTTCAACCTCCAGAACAGAAAAAAAATATTATTCTGGAATGAATCACCTCATCTCTCGTCTTAAAAATAAGTGTCCTCCCATCCAAGTACTAACCAGGCCCGACCCTGCTTAGCTTCCGAGATCGGACGAGATCGGGCGCGTTCAGGGTGGAAATAAGTGTCCTGGGCCGGTGAGATGGCTCAGCGGCTTAAGCGCCTGCCCGGCAAGCGCGAGGGCCCGAGTTCGACTCCCGGAACCCACATACGAAAAAGGGGCCGGTGATATCGCTCAGCGGCACGGGCGCCTGCTGGCGCACGAGGTCCTGAGGTCGACCCCCCGGTACCCACACAAAAAAAAAAAAAAAAAAAAAAAATAAGTGTCCTGAATGAGCTCATGTCACAACTTCCCTCGACACAGCAAGAGCCTTCTATCTGGTTTTCATGTTTCTCATCTTATTCCTTCTCCAGTTCTTGCTACAAAGATTGGCTGGAAGATCACGACTTAGCCAGGAAGCTGAATAATTCACTTCTCTGCTTTAAATTCTTCGACGGCCTCCCATGGTTTGTGAGGTAAATTCTACACCCCTGATGTTGTTTCCAGGATCTCCTCTCTCTGGCGTTGTTTGTGAGAATGTCCTCTCAAGCTCAGGCATGGAAATGCATATATTTCTATTCATCCATGCACCCCTCTCCATTATCGGGCTATCTTGTCTTGGTGTGCTTATTTTTGTTCCCATCTACACGGTCCTTTGGCAGCTGATTTCTACTTTCCTGTTGTGACTTACCTTTAAGACTTTACCTTCTTGCAGAAGTGTTACTGATTCATCAGACAACCAGCCGTGAGCTGGCGCCGGCTCTTATGAGCTCATATGAAGCCACTATTCACCTTTTAGGAATTTCATGAGCGAGTCATTAAACTCAGCCATTAATAAAATAAATTAATATAAATTTATAACTAAGTACATTATATTAAAAACCAAAGTAAAATATAGTTAAACCCATCACTTCCTAATTATTTCTTGCAGTGCGTTATTTCTCTTCTTGAGGCTGTTTAAAGCTGTTAGACTTTCACGACAGAGGTAGGCTGTAAGCATGGGAACATCTCCTGAACTTCATGCTCAGCAGCATCACATCGGTACTGTGAAACTGGCCATGAGGGAGTAGAAGCACTAAAATTTGTCAACACTGCAAATCAAAGTTCGATTGTCTATGCCTGAGAAAAGGATGGACAAAACTAAAATACTGCAGATTGAGCTTAAAAAGTACATCATGTCTAAAACCATTTCATTGTGAATAGCGCAACAAATCATATTACTTCAGAATTTTAAAGCACTACCTTGTGAATTCAGCAGAAAAGTTACTCATGCCATTAACCAACGATGGAAGCATCAACATTTATCTTCATTCTTTTGTCATGTTAATAAAAATATTAGCTGTATTTGTGTCAGAACTGTTCTCACTGATCAATTTTATAGAATTTATAATTTGAGATATTACATATTTTATCATATTTTAAAATTGAATGCTACCTATCTTTCATTTCAGACACCATTATAATAAACTTAGAAAAAGTATACACGTATATTTTTTTTCAGTCAGCTGTTAAACATTTACCAAGACGTTATTGTCCAGCATTCTCCTTTCTCTGGGAAATGACAAACACCAGTGAGATTTTCTCTCTTCCTTTCTTTTCCAAATCTTTTTGATTGTCCTTGTTCCCATGTTCTGCGATCTCTGGTGTCTGCCTCCCCCGCTGACAGTGAAACCCTTGTTGTTAGGGGATGCCTTCCTCAGCTTTGTTTCCAGTGTCCAATACGTGTCTGGCACATACTAGGTATTTGGCAATATTTATTGAATGAATACATGAATCATGTAAAATTATTCAAATGTGAAAGTTAAGAGGAATATGACTAAACTATAATTAATGTTTATTTCTATTTTGAGAGGTGTCTGGCTACTTGTTTTAATATACATTTTATAATTTTTAAGATGAATGAGCATACTTATATCAAAGTTATTACTATTTCACAGTTTAAGTCAAAGCAGGAAAGCCATGTTGAAAATCTATAGCTCATTTTCTCCTTTCAAGTCTTACTACAGTCCTGCTGCCCAAAGCCATTACTCTCAACCCCTGCTGCTCTTTCATCTGGCATTTATTTCTGTAGTTCTTGAAAGTAGGCCTTCACTTCTACCCTGACACTATTTCTTGATTCATCCTTCTCTATTATTTAAACATATACATATTTTTAAAATGCCACCCAAACATCACCATTGTGGACTGAAGCAATAGAAATAGCTGTAATGTTACAACTATGTAAATATTGCTCATTGCTGAGCCAAATAATACTCTGACTTTATTTCATTTCCTCAAAAATTTCTGTTTTCTTTGGCTCTGCTATTTGTTTTATGCTATTCATCTTGTACCAGGAGTCAATCTGAAGGACAAAAATCCACATACCAAGAAAGATAAATAAAACCATATAATGGATGGTGATGTTTTTTGATCAGCCTATCACTGTAGTTCTTTTGTATGAAGAATGATTCGTTTTACACTTAAGCCACTGTAATCTTGGTTTTATGCTATATGAAATTGAACTTGATTCTAAACTTTAATTTGTTCTCTTCCCTTTTCCTCCTCCTCCCCTCCCCCAGCCCTTGCCCTCTTCTTTCTGCTCCTCCGCCTCCGCCTCCTCCCCCTCCTCCTCCTTGTCCCCCCTATCCCCAAGCACGCCAGCTTCTGAGGTCAAGGAAACCTATGTGTAAATTACCACATTACTATAATTTCTTGAGAAACTACTTATTTTTCAAAGCATATACCTCTCATCAATCAAATTTGGATGCAGTTAACTACCTCGAAGTCAAATGCATTGAAATAGCTTAGCATAGGGTCTTAAACACAATAAATACAACCTTACTAAGTGGGAAGGTAGAAATTCTGGGAGTGGAAGGTGAGTTGAAATAGCAACAGTCACAGTAGTAAAGGTCACAGTGTTAACAGTAACGACACTAGGATTGGCTTCTCTCTCTCATAGACTAACACAGCAGCATACCACATGGTTCAATGACCCCCGACCCCCTTGCCTTGTCATAACTGTAATAAATATTTGCCAAATATTCAATTTTACTTCATTGAATTCTCTCTGATCTTTGACTTTTTCTTCTTCCTTTTAAATTTTGGAATTCTCTAACACCATCCCACATGTCCATCCTGATTATCTTTTACTAAATTGTTTTCCTTCACTTCTTGGGTTCTAAAGATATATTTTATCCCTCTAAATTATCTCCAAACACTGTATTCTTATGTACAAAGTATGTTGGGGGCAAAAGTTGGAGATTTCTCAGCTTGAAAATGATCATGCATGTCAGAAATACAGTGAAGAAAGTTGATATTTTTTACTATTTGACATTAAGGTTTATTTTCAGAAAGCCACCTTGTGACTGTAAGTAATGAGCTCAAATGGTTTTAGGCAACCTGATTATCATTTATTAGAGTAACTGCATGAGGGTTGGCAAAGGAGAATGAAACAAATGTTCAAAAATTTAAAAGGAGATAGCTTTCTTTATATTAATATAATAACGGATGAAATCATTTGGGGTAAGTAAAGAACTGGGTTACTGTGTTTATCATGGGTTATTTAATTTCTGTTCTACCTTAAATTCAAATATAATACACAAGACAAACAGTGAATTGGTTTTGTGTTATTACTGTTTAAAAGTTTTATCTTAAGGTCTGTAAAGAATAGCTATTCCATTCCCAATGCCAATTTTATAGATGGGTTCATTTATACTTTATATTTAATTACATGTTGCAGCTCCAGTGTTTAGCATTCCTGTCTTATAAGCCAAACCCAATTTTAACCAATTACAAAGGATATAGTGAGTCGAAACCAAAAATAAGAGAATTCATCTGCCTTTCCCCATAAGGGGAATTATCTGAGGTTGATAAAGTGGAATTTGGGGCGAAAGTAGATATAAGGGGACCAAGAGGTAAGATCTTAGTATTTATGAAGCACCATTCTTTGAACTAGCTGATTTGTAAATGATATCTTCCATAACTCCTCCTTCCAAAAGAAGATGTGTAAATATTGTTCCCAGTTTATAGGTAAAAAAATTGAATCCTAGAATGATTAAATAGTTCTAAATCACCAAATATATGATAGTTTTAATTTGAATCCAAATTGTTCAGAAATTATTCATACATACTTCTAAAACTCTTCATAAGCAAGTGAAATATTATTCAGATGAAATATTGCCACATAGTCACCTCGACATTTATAAGAAAGGACAGAAGTGCTGAAATAAAAAGAAAAATAATCATTAAGAAACCATCCAGTAGTTAGAAATAAAGATTGACATGGAGAATAAGATAATTTCTTTCTTTCCAAAGAAAACAAATAGGAATTTCAAAGAGTACAGGAAAATCACTTGATTAATGAATAATTTAAGCTTTTTCTAACTCCCATTCTAATCTGTGTCCATAAGGTTTAGCTGTCCCACAAAGAGCATCGGCATAATTACACATTATATTGACATCATCACTGTTATTCAACAAAAGGCAGAACAATCAGAAACAAACCGACTCTTACTTCACCGGAAGAAAACTAAAATATTTAAGATGTATTTGAATGTAATTCAATTTGGACATATTTCAAGGTTTGCCTTTATCTTAATTCCTAATATTGGCTGTTTGACTTTTCTACACTTTAGAAAAAAAATCCAAAGCAGTGCCAATTTTTTTTACATTTTTTTTATGGCAAAACTTAGACAAAAACCCATGTTGCGTATATAAAAAGCAACTGAACAGCTACATTGATTCTACTCAGAGTTCGCAAATTTTATGAGGTAACAGAAAGGATGGGAAAAGTGGGGGATTTGAGGTAAAGATTATATATTTTAATTTTGGGAATATCGATTGAAAACAAACCGCAGTCCCATTTTCTCCAGCTCAACTAAAATGGTTTCCCACAAAGATTCTGGAACCGTATTAACATCTTCTCTCTTATGTAAATTAGAAGGCAATGAACGCAAAAAACTATTAGTCTTCACTTATGTTCTATAATTGAATCGATGCAATTGATCTCAAAGTTCGGAGGCATTCCACGTTTCAGTAAAGCTTATAGAAGCTTTTAAGATGCTCTTTTAGTGTCATAAACAACCCCATCAATTTGATAAGAATTCCCAGAAGAAATGGAAAGACAGAATTTACTGAACTAAGAATTCAGCATAACCTGAAATCTTGCTTTTTCTTAGCCTTCTTCCCGACCTTTTGAAGAAAGAAGTAATTTATGTAAAACAGAATATAATGAGATTTGCATGTTCAAATTACACGAAATCTCTATTCTTCCATAAAGGCACACACAGTAACAATCACATCCATGCTAGAGCATATTCAATATCATCCATAAAACAAGTTGAATTTTCATTTGAGTCTGAGGAGAAATATTATGGAATCATGTTCAGTGAGACTCAGTAACTCTTTCTGAATAATAGCTCTTTCTGCTCCCCCACTGGGACTTGTGGGAGCCCTGCAATTACCTCACAGTGGTAAGGGCCATGTGGTCACATGCTATAAAGTCATCACTTTCCAAGGTCATCAGATATATGGAGCAAAGGCCAAGAAGCCTCCTTACTGAAGTCTTTAACCAGAAAGTCAACAGAGGTCTACCATCAATTTAGTTAAAAGAAAAAGAATGACTCGGTGCCCCATTTCAGAGCAAAGGCTTCCTGTGAAGTAAGCTTCACTTTAATTAACAAAAAGAGACTGCCTAATTTGATTCATAGTTTTCCTTTTTTAATAAATGCAATTGATTTTTCCTATATAGGTATTACTTCTCTGGTTTAAATAATTATCAAGGGGCCAGTGAGATGGCTCAGCAGTGTACGCACCTGCCTGGCAAGCGCGAGGGCCCGAGTTCGACTCCCAGAAACCACATACAAAAAAAGGGCCGGTGATATCGCTCAGCGGCACGGGCACCTGCTGGCACGCGAGGTCCTGAGGTCGACCCCCGGTACCAAAAAAAAAAAAAAAAAAAAAAAATAATAATAAATAAATAATTATCAAGAAATAACAACTCACAGTTGTAACCACTTCCATCATCTTTGACTTATTTTTCTAGCTCATCTCCTTCTCCCTTCTTAACTCCTGTGACTCTGCACTGGGATTTGTTTCCCAAACAAAACTAACATGTGCAGATTTTTTTGAATGATGAAACATATATGCTGTTCTGCCTTGAGCTTTAAGACACCATCTCATGGGGCCGGTGAGATGGCTCAGCGGCTTAAGCACCTGCCCGGCAAGCGCGAGGGCCTGAGTTCGACTCCCGGACCCCAAATACGAAAAAGGGGCCCGGTGATATCGCTCAGCGGCACGGGCGCCTGCTGGCGCGCGAGGTCCTGAGGTCGACCCCCCAGTACCCACAAAAAAAAAAAAAGACACCATCTCATTAGGAATAATCTGTCAAGAGAAGCAAAGTACATCCAAAAGGGAACCCCATTGTCTCTGTGTTGTGTTACAATATTTTTACCAGTGGGTGACATTCCCTAGACAGCACCTCCTGCTTGGCTTTGGGTGCTGGCCAGAAATGAAAGGAAAAAGCAATATGCAGTTTAAATCCAAGAGGCACAGCAGTGCATGGCTGTAACATACTCCAGGAACTGAAAGGTCGGGAGGATGGCGGCCACGTGGGAGTTCAGTGTGCAGAATGCCCCAGTCATTGTCGGGAATTTATGGAGAGGCAGACAGTGAAATGCTTACCGTTTTTTGCCAGGTACTTACTTTAGATCTAATTTCTTATTTTTCTTTCCCCATATTTTAGGGAGATGGACCTTTAGAAATCTGAGGGCCCCCTTGTAGCCTGTGGCTTGAAGTACAGACTTTAATTAGCACAAAATGAAAATAAATATAAAATATTTATTCGGAAATTTCACTTTGAGTAAAAACAGTTTGAGAAAGAAAAATAAATACATATACTATATATGTACCTAGTTATATCATGTATGTATATGTATATCATATATGAATGTGAATATGTATATATGAAATTACATATGTATACATATATAATTTCTGTTGATGGGCTAGCATGGGATATTCTGTTATAGAAATTTTGTAACTTTTCTAATCCTCCATTCCACTGTTTTTTCTTATTAATGATGTCGACTATATAGAAGCTAAAACTCGTAAATTTATGGTTATTTGTGAGATAATCGGAGGTCAAATTCCATTAGTTTAACTCCCTGTTCCTTTTACTCCTCAACAGCCACAAAGCTGGGCCACAAAGCAGCTCACCCTCCCTCTGTCTGCAGTGCTGAGGAGAAAGGTTCAGGCAAAGTTCTCTCAAAGGCAATGTTTTGTACTCTTGGCACTTCAGAGAATGACACCTTAATTGCTTTCCTAAGCAGGTTATGTGGGAATGATATAAAGGAAAAAAACAGTTTCTATGGAGTGTGAGTGATTTAAGTGATTCAACTCAATTCAAGTGATTCAAAAGAGTTTCAGAGCAGAAAAGTGAAATTATGTAAACTAAAGAAATCAGAAACAGGATGGTAACAACTTAGAAATTAGATGCCATTACTTGAAGATCTAAAGGCTTTGGGTTTAAGAATTAAATTGTGAGTGTATCAATGTCATGCTTCCCTAAAAGACTATGAGGTATGTGTTCTTATGCTATTTTTGTCAGGCTTTGACTTCAAAACAAAAGGCGAATGTTCCAAGAAGAGATAACTACAAGGACTATTTGTCCTAGGAACAAATTCCACATTACAACAAACTATATGATAGTGCATACCAGGTACAGATAACACAGTTTTACAATTCTAAGAAAGAAATTTTAGTTTCAGTTAGAACATTGGGCTGAATTGTTTTGACTTTCTTTAGTTGTATTTTATCCTCTTTGGGGCTGAGCTAAGGACATAGAAAGTGATCCAATAATGCTCAAATGAAAAGTGTATTTTACATTGATTCAGAAACATCTCAGGTTAGATCAAGCCCCTTTGAATACATTACAATTTTATGCAATAAGAGACTTTAAATCACTACCTATGGGAACTGAGTAGGTAATATTCCTAATGGAGAATATCATTACCTTCCAAGCTTGTGTGGGTTACATCCCCAGAGTTATTCCTTCCTCTTTCAATGAATAAAAAAGAACTTGAGCAAAAATTGCAATGTGCTTTTGTAATGGCCAACCTCTTAAGGATGTGCCTTGCAGTTGTCTATTATTTTATCACCCTCAGATACAGCTAGTGTGGATGATGAGGTTGAGTACCTGCCGTACTCCAACACTTTAAATTCTATTGCATAGTGATAGTTTCAACTTAGTAAAATAATTGGTTTTACATTTTTACATGAGGAAGTTAATTTCAGAGCAGTTAGTCAATAACCCCAGGTCACACAACTGGCAGATGTAGAACTAAGATTTGAATCTATGTCTATCTGACACAAAAGCTTACATTCTTTGCATTGTAGGCACTTTGCTTGGCAGAAAATATGTATGCTTAAATTTCCCTCCTTAATATATTGATTTTCATGCAATTGTATTCATCACTTAAATTATTTCCCTCCTGAGAGATTTTTTTTTCTGAATTGAACTAAATTAAGCTGAATAGAACTCAGTGTCAAATAAATCTGAGCTGGTTTGGGGATTGAATGAAAGAAAAAGTCTTGCCAATTGGAACAGCCCACGCTAAACCTTCTGGGCAGTAAGTTTACAGCACAGATTGAATCTCCAAAGATTCAAAATTCTTTGTATTTGACAAGCTGCAATGTCCTGAACAGAAGTAGAAAGGCATGTAAAAGAATTCTGCAGCCATCAAAACGCTCACAAATAAGCAATGTTGGGTAGTTTTTGTACATTTTACATGTGCTCTATAAAGACTTTTAAATTTGATGTCATCCGTTCAATAGGTTTATATATTGGTTCCCAACCATTTATTTCTCACTGGAAATTTTCTTGACTTTATTCATACTCTCCTTAAAAAAATCATTGCATCTACAGAATAATAAACAAATCAAGAATTAGAAAAAGAACTTTAGTTCATAAAGGAATAGGACATAAATGAGGCACTTGTAGGGTGCATTGTGTGTGTGTGTGTGTGTGTGTACATGCACGCATGTATGTATTTATACACAAGACATTTGGTAAACCCCCAAACCTAGAACATCTTTTTGTTTAGCATTTAAATTTGGATGGTAGCTTGATTTCAGCTACTTTCCTTAAAAGTATTTAACAAACTAGGCTTTGTGTCCTATGACAACAGGTTTTCTCAAGAGACTTCTGGTACTTTCTGATTCTGGCTGGACTGGAAATACCACAAAAACAACTTTCCTTATGGTATTTTGGCACTTTGACCATCAGGACCAGATGGTACACAGAAGTGCAGAGGAAGCATTGGATATGAATAGTGATACATTTTTAAAAATCATTCAGTCTTCTCTAACTTTATTGCATTTCAGATTAAGGTTCATGCCAATTTACACTCTGATCTGAACACATTCTGATCTGAACACATTTATGCATTTTCAATGGAGGAAAACTGGATGGCAGGGTATTGGTTGGTGAGGATTTAGAACATCGTGTCCCATGAGACTTAATTGCTAGCAATATTTTTTTATGTCAGAGAAGCAGAGCTCTAAAATCGGTTCTTCAGAAGAAAGTGTAGAAAAAGTTACTGATGAAGTACTAAATTGGGCAGTCATATTTGATGTAAAGGAAGAGTCAACCTCTACACCATCAAGTACAGCAACAGTGGTGTGACTATGAGCAAGCATTTAATTCAATCACAGATGTACCTCGAAAATGTTCTTACATGTGGTGTAATATGCTGAGATATCAAGAAAGATATCTTAGATTCACGTTATTTTAGATGTCACGTTATATTTTAATGGAGGTTGAAATGCTGTATTGGATGTTGCTGTTCATTTTCCTTTTTGTTTTTATTCGTTTGTGCATATTCCTTCTCATTTTGTATCACAAAAGGGAATCTCCAGTGGTATAAAAAATTCACCAGTGACTTATTCTTATCAAACAATTTATAAAAATTTATCAATTGAGAATATCTAAATTTAAACTCATGATGTTGGCACCTCTGATGGAAATGCTGAAAAGAAACTAAGTAACTAATAGTTAAAACAATGTTCAAGATGTAATCAAACCAAACTAAAATAAAATAGAGCAATTAGAGTAGATATTCTAAACTACTATTTCCTAAAATTTATTCCTTGCAACTTGGAATGACTAGCAGACTTGCTGGAAATAATAAAATCAGTTAGGTTTCTATTGATTTATTTTCACAGACAAAGTGTATATTGAGAATCTCCAAGAGAATGACAAGCTAGGTAGTCTTTCCAAATATTATTTGCCCATGAACCCTACTTTCCAGAAAGCACTTTGCAAGAAATAATCACATGCAGTGAAGCAATAGGGTAACCAGCTTTTAAGGATTAATGGTCACTCTTCTGTTTGTACACAGCTATTTATAAGGTATCTACATTTGTAAACTCCTACTATAAATCAAACATTAAAAAATTCTTGATTTACGAGATTGGTATAAAAAAATCACAATTTAGGATTAAATGTGAGAGATATAATTATCTCATATTCTCTGCCAGAAGTCTGAGAAGACTAGCATGACATCAGCAATTCCCTCATTGTACTTATCAACAAGAAAAGTCAATAAGATAACACCAAATGCCAAGGTTGTATTATTTTAGCTCACATGGTCTTCAATAATTATCCTTAATATTTGACACTGGACATTCCCACTGTTTCAGTTACTTAACGTAACTTCCTAAGACATGAAAATATGTATTCCTGACTTTTTTCTTTAACTTTCTGGCATGATGAAGAAAATAATAGCAATATTAAGTAAAATCTTGTAATAGAGAGTGGCTAGGTTGCCTTGTCATAATCTTTGTTATGATGAAAGGAAAGTTTTATATACAAAGATTATCAAAAGTGAATAGATACCTAAAGGGAAAAATTCCACACTGAAATTTTCCTTTTACCTTTGCATCATAACATATTGACAAAGTATGTATTCCTGATGGTGCAAAGTACGTATTCCTGATGGTGCAAAATACATCAGGAGGATGTGTATGATTACCTTAAAAACTGAAAGTCTTTATCTCATATAAGAATATAGTTTTCTGGAAATATGTTTAGTTGCTTCATACTACCTTTAATAAAATTACTTGAATACTTTTAAATACAAAGATTAAAAAATGGAGAGCTTTTTGTTGCAACAATGTTAAGAACAACAATTTTGTTTTAAGCAATTGATTTTTTATTGGCAACTTTCTGAAAGGCTATAAATAGTGAAAAACTCAACAGGACTTCGTATACTTCTGTTCAACAGAGAAAATTTCATTATAGGAGGTCATATATTTGATGACCTTAAGAACAACCTCAAAACCTTCAACCCATGTATGTCCAAATGAACATGATTAGATAGTACAAAACTTTGGAGTATCGTTCTTTTTAGAATGGAAGATATGATACATCTGATTAAATGTTTGAAATGTCTCAAACAAAGTTCTCAACCTTTGAGGTACTGTCATTTAGGGAGGGGACTCAGTGTTTAATAACATCCCTGGCCTCTACCTACTGAATGCCAACTCCTCCCCCAAACAGTTGTAGCAATAAATATGCCTCCAGACATTGTAAGTGTCATCTGGAGAGAAAAATTACCCCGGCTTGGGAACCACTGGTCTAATGCGTTTTCTTCCCTGAACATGAATTTATGGAGAATTTATTTATGGAGCTCTGGAAACAATTCCTGTGTGCTTCCTGATCACTTGGAATTTACAGAAAGGGCGAGACCTGGACCACTTACTAAAGATACTGACTTCAGTGCACACCGAACTTCACTTTTGGGCCTCGGTTAAAATTTGATTAGTTCTGATTTATAAGTTTACAGATATGTAATAAATTTTCATATCAATACTTCTGAGCATTGAAAAGGTCCCTCAGGAAATAGAAAATTATTTCATTTCTGAAAAACCACGTCTCTCTAATGGGCAACCTTGGTGCACTGTCGGTTTTTGGACTAATTTATGGTCTTTCAAAATGTATTATTTGTGCATATTTTAAAGTTATAAATAGATTAAAGTCAATATTCTGTAGTCAACTTTTATCGCATGCAGGTCAAAGCCATGCTTTTCATGAGACTTTTAAGATCTCCAGTGTTAAGACCTTGCTAACCTCTAGCTTCATCTCTTTTAACGCCTTGTCTTACAAATCACACTCTAAAAACGCAGGGTTGCAGTTTACATCACGCCCTCCTCTCCTCACACCTTGGTGCCTTTGTCCCTGTCAACCAACCTCTTTAGAATAAAATCTATATTCTCTTTCCATTTCCTAGCTAAATGCTGATAAAATTTCTAATGAAACAAAATTAGGGTTTTTTTTTTTTTTCCACAAACTTGATTAGATACATGGTCTCACACATATGTGTCTTCTGAACAGGGCACTAAGTAGCTCTTGATCAAATATACATATATATTATGCGATGTAACAAGTGAGTAGCATGAGCACAAGTAGTAGAAAGTTAGTGTGAATTGGAAAAATATCGGCTCAATTAAATAAGATTCACATAAAATGCTTTCTATCAAATTTTTGGGAGGATTTTTTTTGACAACTTCCAACATGAGATTGTATAGGTCAATATTTAGAACATTATTTGAGTTTTCAGGAACGTGCAGGAATATTGAATATTGTTTAAAAAACAACAATCAAAGGAACAAACATACTAAACCACTGGCATCTGACATTGCCAAACTTGCTACAAGATATTTAGAACTGGTAGATGCCATATAATTTCTAATTTTTCTGCGTTTACCTAACCTAAATCTGGAATTTAATGGTTAAATACACATATATAACAGCTGTGGTCTTTAAAACCATTTGCTGCTTTTATTTTCTTTGTCTAATTCATGTATTTAGATGTTGTGTAAACAAGATGATTACCCTAGAGCAGTTGGGTGACCAACCCACTGAGGGTTGTTTTTGCAACAGGGCTGGTGGTGGAGGGGCTTTAAGACTGCTTCTAAGCGGTGAACAGGGCTATGTGACTACTTTTCCATCTGTTCTTTTGTGATTTACACAGATTCCATGCAGATAAAGAGGAGCTGCTACATCTGACAGAACTCCCCAAGCTGCACTATAAACAGCAGGGAAGGCCACCTGCTACTCTCCAAATTATGTTACATCAAAGCAGCCTGGATCGCGCACCCTGATTGGCTGACAGCAGGTCTCCAATGGCAAATACCTGCTGGATCCTCCAAGAAGGAATTAGCAGATCCCAAACCAGGGAAGAATCACTTGAAATTTGGGGTGAAGGGCAAAAACATAATCTACCATTTCATCATTTATATTCCATTTTGTTGATTTATGTTTCTTTTTTTTTCAACCTTTTTGGTAATTTACTTTGTCTTATTTTTAGAAGCCACATCCACTCTGCTTTTACATCTAGGTAGGGTATCCTGGAGTGCCAAAGGATATTGCCGAATGGTGATACGGAAAACAAGGATGAAAACAGTTTTAAAACAATACTGCTATTGCTGGAGCAGAACGTTTCTCATTTCTTTTTCTGCTCTCTTTTCCCCCTGAGGATACAGCCAAGGAAATTTTGTTTTGTTTTGCTTTCACTTTGTTTTTCCATTCTCTTATTTTATTTAGGAACAATGCTTCTGTTTACGAAGAACTATAACAAAAAAACTTGGACACTGAAGTTCTTTGTGACTTCTGGATCTGGTAGCCCTTCAGGAAGGGTGCCCAACTCCCCAGCTCCCAGCAGCTGCTGTCTGCACACTTTCACCAGCCACGGCCCCATCTGCCGGGTGGACGGCTGGTCACCAGCTATAGAAGTAGCTGAAGAGTATCTTCCTCTCTACAACTCTGAGTTATTTCATATTCCGCCTTGACAAAGTGATCACTTAGAGCAACAACTACAGAGATTTAGCATGACTTGTTTACTGTTCCAGTGCAAAATGAATCTGGAATAATTTTAAGACACACAAGCTATGTTAATGACTCATGTCTTCCCAATTACAAGTGTGCAAAACCCCTTTAAGACTCAAATGGCATATGCCAAATATAATTCAATATTTATAATCCTCTTGACTGTGGTTGATCTGTGTGCAAAGTTGATAAACAAATTTCTTGCCAATGTAATTTAAATAGCAGATTCGCTTTCCAATTGTAGGTTAGGTTCTCTGTGTGGTAAAGAGCGTAAGGCCTCTGTATGCTAAATGACTTAACACCCAGCTTGCCGAAAATAGTAAATATTTATTGAATAACTAAACTAGTGGATAAGGGAACAAATCTAAATCGTAAACCTTCGTAAGGATGTGCTTTCATATCATAATATATCACCTCTAACATTCTATTTAAATCCAAACGTTTGTACCTGTCTGTCTCCTGAGGTTTGGAGTCCTAACAGAGACACGTGAACCTGCAGATGTTTCTGCCAAGTTCAAATCATCCAGGCCCCTAGAAGGAAATACAGCTTTGTCTGTGTCACAAGCTTTCTTCTGAAATCCCGAGCTGCCTCAGAACTGGCAGTGCCTGCCCGGGGCTGTGTATCAGCCTGAATACAGTTTGACAGAACTGCAGAGGGCGCTGTGGAGGCAAGCGTGTGTTGCAGGTTTCCTGGCAGCAGGATGTGGGAGAGACTCGCATAGCACTTGCCCGGCAGCCCAGCATACATGGGATCCTTGCAGGGGTGTGTTCGTGTATAGCAGGGAAATCACATCTTTCTTCTTTTAATGGAAAGGAAGAGGCAGCAACAGAAACAAGACACTGAAACCCAATTATGGCAATTAAGAAAACTTCATTTTAAAAGAACAATTAAACACACTAAAGGGACAGCTCGTTATTGGATTTGGAAGTGGACTGTCTGCTTGGCAGCCCCTGGAATGGTTGTGAAGTCTCCTGAGATACATATAGCTAGTAAATGAAACAGGGAAGGCCAGGAGGGCTCTACAGTTCTACGAAGAAATCTTCACTTTGCAGTTTTTACAGCTTGTGCAGGAAAGGCACGTTCCTGGAAAGCGTTCCACCCACAGTCAGTGCCAAAAAGGAGAAGGAAAAGAGATGGGCTGGGAAAAGAATACGGGGATCAGACACACATTAGAGACTTGGGGTTGGGGTGAGGGCGTCAATGTACTAGTTCTTGCCCTGTGGTTAAAGACAAAGTCATAAAATGATTTCCAAGTGTCAAAATTTCTTCAATACATTTCATTGTTTTTTGATCCAATTTGACCATTCCAAGAAATCAAAAAAATCAATTGACACTTGGCGAAATGTTTTTTATTTTTTAAATTAAGGATGTGTCCCAGCCTGGCAATAGATAGATCCTCTCCCTCTCACAGAAATCAGATATTTGAATTTTTAACCCCACACTAAGCTGTGGACTTAAGGTCATGTGTCTTTCCAGCAAGAATGTGTGCCGTTCCTTGGACTAATCTTGGCCTTGGCAGCAGTCCCTCGCACCCCACAGAGAAGTTCTGGTGTTTGAAATGTCTGTTTACATGGTGGCCTCCTGCACCTGGGACAGCACAAGGGGAGCTCACAAAGGCACAATGAGCTAGGGACACACAGGAACTGAACCCTGCCGAAGCAATCATCCTTAGTCGCAGTGGTGCTTATCAGCAAACACTTTAAAGAAGACTGTCACCTGAAAGTGCCCTCTGTCCTCTTTGAAAACGGAAACGCTGTCACAACCTATTAGTCACAGAAACATTCCCTAGGGATTAGTGTGTTTAATACATCAACTGGTAATTAATAGAAAAAAATAGAAATACTCTTTGATTCTCCCATATTACTTGCCGAAAATTTATCCTGCTGACATGCCTATAAGATGTTCCCAAAAATATATGTCACGGATGTTTATTGTAGCATTGTCTATCATCGAAAAAGTCTGAAAAGCAAATATGACCAACAGAAAGCTAGTTAATTACATCATAGCATATCCCTGAAATATTATGAAACCATTAAAATAGTAAGGTAGGAATTCTGCAACTGCTGACAAAAAGATGCTCTCAAAGATTATCAGCTTTAAAAATATGCAGAATAATGTATAAGGATACACACACACACACACACACACACACACACACATTTTCTGGTAGAATGAAACACAGCTAACTCTTTTGGCCTCCGCATAAAATATGGGATGGGAGGGAGAATTTGCAGTTCAGACTCTTTTGTAGCAGAAACTGAGCAGTACGACTGCTTTTGTAGGACAGCACCATGGGACTGTTGGAAGATCTTGGCCTTGAATTCCACTTTCTCCAGTGTGTGATTCTTGGTAACTTATACTGCGGTTCTGTTTCCTCACTGTTATATGCATATGATAAAAAAGAAACCTATTTTCCCTGAACCCTGAAAATAGGTTAAACTGCTACTTATTGAAATTGCATCATCTCACAGTATTTTACTCTCACCTATTTTTTTTTTTTTTTTTTACAGAAGAGCTATACAGGCTTTTAAAAAGTTTCTAAATTTTACCCTCCTCATTTCTGAAACCAGGAGTTTAAGAGTCTGTTTCAGCACGTTGTTGAGAGGATTATCTTCAGTAATGTGTATAGAGGATTCCAAGTTTTTGGCACAAAACAATTTGCTAAATAAATATTAATAGTTATTATTATTGTCAAGGATAGGGGGTCTACTACAATGCACCTGACCTTAGGCAAGCCATACATCTGTAGAAGCTATTACAAAAGGCATATTTCAGTTAATCATAGTCAATAGTTCTAGGGTTTCTTAAAATACAGAGTTCCTTTCTTCTGCTTTAGCCTACTCACCTGCTAAGGTATACATGTTGAATTCATTCTTTTCTTTGAACCCGTGCAGCATCCTTCTGTGTTTACTTTATTTTTTCTCTATTTTTATCTCACCCCACAAAGAAAATGTATATAATTTTCACACTCATTTGCACATGGAAACTAACCATACTTCCATTGTATTACATTGCTTTGGATTGAGTTTCATCAAAAGCAGAAGTGAAGGCATGGGGTAGGCAGGGGGAGAACAGATATGCAGATTGGTGATTGATTTGGCCATTACTGAGTATGACTTATTTCCCTACCACATGAAGATGTCCACTGAGAAGCTGCAATAACTGCATCTTAATTGCATCCATCCAGGAAAAATAGGGTAAGAATTTGGGGTTTGCACATCTCACTAATCAAAGGTTCTTCACAAAACTACATCACGTCATTCCCATGCCCTTTTGGATTTCACAGGCAGCCCACAGAGTGGAGCACTGCTGAGTCCACGTCTCAGCATCAAGGAAAAGCTCAGGGTGGGGGAGGCGAGGAGTGTCTTGTGTAGACTTGAAGCAAGGTGCCACCAGGCTGCTGTACCTGTGTGGGGGAAAAATCTATACAAATTCCATTCTAGTCACACATGCCTTTCATAATATGATCTCCCTATAATAAAACATGGCCTCCATTTTTGTGAAAACGAGGTATCTGTGTGTCTTCTCCAAGAGGTGACCTACAAACTTAACCTATCACTGAGTCAGCTCTCTTTTGGTGCATATTTTCTGGACTCTTCTGGTATTTGCTCCTGGCCCTTCGGGGAAGAGTGCGAGGAATAGCCACTACGTGTATTTTCAGAGCCCTCACTCAAAATGACTCAGTCTGTGCTTCGCTCTACGGTCTCTGGATAGATGAAGAGACTTAGATATATAAACTATATGAAAGATGACAGATTTTTACCGTAACAGCTGATACGGGACTTTTACATGTCAACTCTTTCTTTCATTATACCAGAAAAATAGCATTGTAGTAGACTGCCCATCCTTCTTGCACTAGGAAGACCATGACCTATTAAATATCACTACAGTTTCCTGAGGGTCACAGCATCCTTCTCCCATAGAGCCCTGCTGTCTATCACAGTTATCATATCTGTCTTCCTCCTGTTTGTTATGTTGCCACTTGGCCCCTACCATTCAGGAATCACATTATACCCACTGATAATTGCAAGTCTAATTCTATGGCTGTGTCTTTACTTATTTCAGCCTACAGAGGAAAGCCACTGCTGAGCTTTTCAAAAATGTATCCCACAATACATTTCTTGCTGCCTTGAAGAAAGAAGATCTTCTAGAATGTTCTGTGGTGTGGTTGGTTGGAAAATTCATATCATAGGTAGCTCACACATTTTGACATTGCTACCTTCCTCAGCCTCTGATTCCTTTCTCAATTCTGTATCAAGAAAGTTCTGATCTCTCCACCTCATTTAGGTAGGGTGGGCATCATCAAGTCCAAACTTTTAATAGTTGCTCCAACAAACTGTTAGATGATTTTGTCATGATATTGAATCTGTAGCTATGGATGAGTTTCTCCATGATCACACAGTCCACTTTATCTAGATTTATTTTCCATCCATGTTAGACTAGTTCTCTCGAACTAGTTCAGCTTGAAACCTGATCTGGTATTGCCTGGCACATGTTAGATGTGACTTACAATTTTTTCCAAGTGTAAGCAATTTCACTTAAGACCAAAAGTGTAACTCTCTGCCTGTGCAAAAATGACACCCAACTCTATCTATGAGACCGGTGTCAAAGAGACAAGGCGAGGGCAGAACCTAAGGTAGACAAACTCAATTCTGCAAGTCACCGCTACCAAAGAAATCTTAAAACAAAAGTAGGCACTCTCCCCTGGTAAGGGAAAGAGTTGATCACGCAAACCTAGAAGATCTGAGGAAATCCAGGTTTCTAGAGTCCGCATTTCAACCAATGATACTTCCATCCCCAGTTTCAGAGACCCATCCTTTACATATGATTGCTGAATTATCAAGGAGGTTTCCAGAGTGTATCTGTCTCTTTATTAATTCTGCTATATCTATAATTGGATCCTGGTCTTTGATTTCAGCATAAGATGCCCAGCATTTGCAGCAAATAACAATGTTCATCAAGATGATATGCAAAAATAGTGTTTTTTCAAAGTGTAGTATGATTTGACAACTGATTACTCTGAGCCTATTGTTTTTGCTAAGACTTTTGTACAGTTAATAGAGATCAGCTCACTCCACAGTTCTTATAATTACTATTGTTCCCTTCTATTTCAAGGACTGCTACTTCCGTACATCTCAATACTTCATCTTCTACCTTCAGCGTTTAGATAACTGTAGATGAATACCTGGATAATTTTGATGCTATTGCATGCTGGAGATTAGAGAAACCCTAGTTAGTCAGCAGTACAATCATTATTGCCATTAATCATCCAGTCCAAAATATGATGCTGAAGATTTCTTTTCCAGTATGATGACTTCCATAGCCTGTGTTCATCAAAAGAGAAACCTGAGGCAAATACGTTCTGTCATTCCATTCTTGATGAAAATGCATAGTAACAACTATCTCAGTCTATTCAGGATTATATAATTTAAAAAAAATCATACGCTTGTTATGACACAAACAACAAAGTTTTTTCTTCAGTTTTTTTTTTTTTAATGTGAGTACCGGGTGTCTACCTCAGGACCTCGCCCTTGCCAGCAAGCGCTTGTGCCTCTGAGCAATATCACCAGCCCTTTTCTTCCTTTATGTGGGTACCAGGAGTCAAACTCAGGTCCTCGTGCTTGACAGGCAGGCGCTTATGCCGCTGAGCTATCTCAACGGCCCTTCCTCACAGTTTTGATGCTGGGCCGTCCACTACCATAAGCGAGCAGGTTCAGTGTCTCAGGAGGACCACTTCCTGCTTCACAGATGACCATCTTGTCATTGTGTCCTCACATTAAAAGGCAAAAGGGTGAGTCTTCCTAGACACTATCACAGTAATAAGGGCTGCATCCTCATGTTTTAATTATCCCCAGAAGCTCCCACCTCTTAAATATCGTCATGTTGGAGATTAGGATTTCAACATAAGAATTGGGGAGAGTGTGTCAGCCTTCCCGTTGTTGGACACAATACACAACACCTACAACTTAAAAGAGGAATGGTTTGATTTGGCTCATGTATTAAGAGGATTCAGTCTGTGGTCAGCTGGCTTCAAGGCAGAAACATCATGGTGAAAGGGCATAGTGGAATAAACCTGCTCATTTCATGGTGGCTGGCAAGCCGAACAATGCCAGAGAGGAAGGAGCCAGACTAGATACAGTATCCAAAGAGAAACCTGAATAACACCCTCAGACACACCCAGAAATATGCTCCATCAATCCCATTGGCAGCTCCCAATCAAAAGTTCACACAATCAAGCTTAAAAATGGGAGAGGGGGAATATGAACATTCAGTCCACTAATGTAGGAAAGAGAGGAAAGCCAATTTCAGGTGGATTTCCTCTAAATGCAAGTAATTGCTCAATTCTCTGAGACCATCTTCTGAGAAGCTACACAAATTGCATGTCAGGACAGTCAGCTGCAGGAAGGAAAAGAGGAAGAATTTATTCATCAGCTTTCAAATTCGGTTGATGAAATTCACTCCATAGTACTATAAACCTCACTACATACACACAAACACACACACACACACTCTCTCTCTCTCTCTTGCTAGTGGCACATGTATGGACTTTAAACAGGATTCTAGGGCCGGGGATACAACTCAAGAGGCACAGTGCCTGCCTGGCAAGCACAAGGTCCTGAGTTCGATTTCTGGTTCCAAAAATAAATAAATAAACTGGATTCCATGATGGCTCATACTTCATTGCCCTCACATGTAAGGTCATAGTCTTTTCCATTATGCCAGGAATTGCAGAGTTTTCTAGTGCTAAATGCTGAAAATTTCTGGCAAACCAGGATAAGTTGGTCACCTTATCAAGGGGACACCCATATGAGTTCTGAGTATTGGCTAAACTGAGAAACTATTAGGTCATAGTTTCATGAAGTTACTTAGCAATCACATAGATCTGGCCATCTCACTAGCAGCTAAAGCAAAAACTACAAAAACTGAGGTGATACTATATGGCATTTTAATTTTTCCCAGAAAATTGATTTAGCCATTGAATAATATACTCTTATTTTTAATACATCTGTCATCTTTCATTAAAATCATGTTTTATTCCTTTTAGGGAGGTCAGATACTTAATCCATTTCTTTAAGCCTTTTTCAATTGACATGGACTTTTTTGTTTATTTGCCTAATTTATGGTAGATTAAATTAAGACAAATATTTAAAGCTTATTTTCCATGGCATTGGAGGATAATATTATAGTCTGTTGTGTCATTCTGATTGAACACTATAAATGGCTTTTTTTTTTTTTTAAAACTGAAACCAAAAAAATTTTAAAAGGAAAAAAAAAAAATCTTGGCAAATGTAATCAGCAAAAACCTGAGAAGGCTGTGCCAATACAGCACTGCATAACACAGAGAGGGCTGCACCGATTCCTTCCTAACAGGACTGTGGCTTGGATTTGCTATGTTTTATGTGCTTGTAAATGAAATCGTTTGAAGGTCTCGGGGCACAGATCATGTATGTTAGCAACTTTTGACACAACCTTTGCTCTTTCCTGGAAATACCTTACAAATGAGCTAGAATTTCATGACTGAGTTCTGTCTTCCTAGGGCAGGAAGTAAATCTACCTGGTATTTGTGGGCCTGAGGAGTTTTTGGGAAACTGGAACCAAAGCTACTTTCCCTTGGATCATCAGATGAGAACACCACTAATCTTAATTAGCATTATGGATTTTTTTCATTTCTTTTTTTTCCTGTTTGCATATTTTATTTGTTTAAGAAACTGGGCAGAATTGGGGCTAGGTGTGTAATTAAGGAAAATGCAGTGTAGTCAGAATATGCTATTGTTTTAGCTGTCTACGTCCCAAATATTGCACATACATTTCACAAAATCACAATCAGTTTATGTATGTTTTCAAAATAGTTATAGGAAATTCACCACAACAGCAAATATTTCTTCAAGGCAAGAAGCAGTCCAGTTTATACAAGAGTGTACGATTAAGTACATGTTATATGCTGAATTATCTCCCACAGAAAAGTACATTAAAGTTCTCACCCCTGGTACCTATGAATGTAACATTCTTTGAAATAATGTAAGATAAGGTCAGAGTAGGTTAAAGTGGGGCCTAATCAAATGACGGGTGCTCTTATAAACAGACTATGTGGTGACAGAGAGACATGGAGACATGGAGGACACCGTGGGGCAGCAGAGGAGAAGACTGGATGCTTCAGGCCAAGGGGAACCAAGGATAACCACCACCATCAGAAGCTGGGAGAGAACCGTGGGACAGATTCCCCAGAGAGACCTAGCAGGAATCAAACTTGCCGATTCTCTAATTTTGAACCTCTAGTCCCCAGATTTCTAAGAGAATAAATTTCTGTCATTTTAAGCTCATGTTTGCTACGTTGTGTTATAGCAGACCTATGAAATTAAATCTAAGACCTAGAGCTATGGATGTTACAAAAATCCCTGCTGTTGAACAGCAGAGGGACTGCGAGGGAGCCCTCTCACCTTAGAGAGCTCCACCAGGCTCACCTAGATAAGGACCAAAGTGTTGCAGTGGGTAATTGACATCTCTTCCAATTCGTTTCCTTTGTATCTGTAATTTCAACACAAAGAAAATAATATCTGTGTGCCACTTGTCATCTTTACTGGAAAAACTGAAATATTAGAACAGTCATAGGCATGGCTATAAGGTGATTCTGAAACTTAGCTGCTAGTATATAAATCCCACCTGGGTGGTCAATTTGATGATCTTACTCATTGCTTTCTTCATATCTGCAAACTTTCTTTATTTTCGAGTGCATGAATACAGCAATGAATGACTAAATCTGTTTCAAAAGTCTTCTTTTGTGATTATTGACTCAGTGACTCTTTCCCCAATCTGTCGCAGTGGTTGATAAAGTTCTTAGACATCAGGTTGAAGAGAAGTTTTATTAAACATAAAGATCAAGAGTAATTCCTAGAACTTTATCCCCCTACATCAAATAATCCTGCCTTAATAATAACATTTTCACAAAGTTTTTTTTTTCTTTATTTTTATTTTTATTTTTTCATTTTTTTATTTTAAAGAGAAAACAATTTCAAAACAAGATAATAGGAGGGTAACAATCAGATGTTAATTCTTAGGGAAAGAATTTCCTTTCACATGTGCTCAGGGATCATTTCTATAGTATGTTACAAAGTTTTTGAAATAAACATATATTTAATTTATTCTGAATTAGGAGGCTAAGTGCTCAAGAAGCATTTCCTTTAAGCATTGATAATGAAGGAACAAGATTAGTTTGAAAAAATTCCCCCTTTCTTGTCCAAAATCCGTTAATTTCTAAGCACACAACCGCAGTTCTATAATCTTTCATTTGATGCTTTAAATATGCCTAAGCAAAGTACATGGAAGATCACCGTGAGTGTAAGCACAGATTAGGATGGAAATTGTGTGTCGTTGTTCCTAAAGAAAAACTCACCAAGCAAGTCTTGCTTGTCTGTTGGCCAGCAAGGCCAGAAGAAGAACCCATGAGCCAATGTATTCTTTTGTATATGGAAACAGACAGGAAGCACCAGCAGTTGGTACTAATTGTTAAGTCATTTCCATTGTCACACACCTGAAGAAGACATAGACTGTAGGCTATTTCTAAGTCTTTTAGCGGGTTTGAGTATCAAATTCCAGCATAAAGCCCTTATTCCAAAACTTGAACTGGAGTCTAACACAGTTTCTACAAAAAGAACATTCTTCCTATGTTTTCATTGTGTTAGTAGAAATGATTCTCTCACCAAAGCACATGCTTTGGAGCCCCAAGCTACGGCCTCACATCATAAGTAGATACTTCATGTATTATTTCCCCGCTGGAAGCATATTCCAGATATAGTAGGGTTTTCCTGGTCATCTCTGCCTGTTTTCCACACCATTTTCTTCCCCATGAGTAATAACACTATCATGAGTTTGGAATATTTTTCTCAATGATGACTAACAATCTGTTGTAAAGTTTTAGGGCAAAAATGCTGATTTGCTGCCTTGATTTCCCAAGTCTAACATTATGACAAAGTCACTTCTGCCCTTGAGCCTTCAGAGAATCAAGTGAACTCTGTCCTGAAGAGGTACACCTGCTGGGCTAAAATATCCCACAATCGTGAATGATCTCACTGCTCTGAGGTATGAAGCTGTTATAGTAGGACTCCTACTAACAACAAAATCTGGTCCGATATTTCACTCCAAAGGTCACGCTTGTGACGCTTTATCCCTCACTCAATATCTAGAGGGAAACATTACTACCAGCAACCTGTGAAAAGATCGTGATGCCAGACTTCAATCTCCATTCCAACTGCCCGTCAGAGATTTTGTTTTATAAAATGGTACCAGATGAATCTGAAGAAAAACCTATAGCATATCCCCAAAAAATGCAGTTTTACAGACTTGCCTTGCCAAGAAATCCATAATGTGCCTTTCTAAGTTAACCTTTATATTTGAGTATTTCTACTTCTTAAAAATCACCACCAATCTACTAATAAAGTGCTGTGACTCCCCTCAGAAAACCAGAGACGGGCAGAAACAAGATGGTGGAAGGCGGAAGGGACAAAGGATTTCCTTGGCTTTATTCCTGCTTTGATCATTGTGAGTTACTTTCAAAATGGTGTTTTTATTTTTAAAAATGCCTTATGTAAGGGAAAAAGTCGAAGGAGCAGAGTACATGGCATGCATTGGAGGTGCCCGCTGAAGTTTTATAAAGTTCAAAGTGTTCCTATGTATGAGAGGGATTAGGATGGAGCCCACAAATCCTTTATTTAAGTGAATGTATATTTACATACATTTTTAAATCATCAAAATCACCCTGAGACTCAGTTTAATACTCCCACTGTACAGATGAAGAAAGTGAGGATGAGAGAAACAATTCACTATGACAATGATCAGAGAAAGAACCATGATTTAAATGGATAGTAGTTTGAGTTCACTTTATCTGACTTTTCTCTACATCTTCAAAGAAAATTAAGTGGGTTATTCTGTCCATTATCAGAAAAAGGACTGCCCAACTGAGAATCAATTAGTACCTATGTTTCTCCTTCATTATAATTACTGTTCCAATAAGATAGAAAATAAGATTCCTATATGGTGCTTTTGATGAGTAGCTGTCTTTAGTTTATAGCTAATAACACAAAAATCAGCATTCCCTTCTTAGTATTAAGTAATGTTTATATTAAGTTCTTTATACAAAGTAGAAATCTGTACTTTCAAGATCATTCTCTAAGATGAAAAATATTATCTAATGATATATAGATCTGTTTTGTAATCTGATTGAAAGCAGGAACATTTGAGGGATTTTTATAAAATACAAATAAATAATTATTGTGATCCTACTATGTGAGTAGAACTATTTCATGTTCTGGGGCTACAAAAATGAACAAAATGAATTCCTTGACCTTAGGGAGATTATCCTAATGAAAGAAAGAAAACAAAAAAGAAATATAAAATGGTTTCAGGTAGTGATAACTAGTATAAAACAAATAAATCAGGACAAAAAGATAAAGAATGGGGAAGGATACTTCTTTAGAGTTGATACAAAAAAGCATTTGGAATGACATTTGAACAGAGTTGTAGGAAATGGAGGAGCAAAGAATGTAGGAAGAACACCCAGGAAGACAAGAGTCACACAATGAACCAGGCTGGGCATGGGTGAGGCTGAGCAAGGTGGCCCTTGTTACTGGAAACATCAGTAGGAAATGAGATTACAAAAATGAGCAAATTGGGCTGGTGAGATAGCTCAGTGGCATAAGCGCCTCCCTGGCAAGAGCAAAGTCCTGAGTTCGACTCCTGGAACCCACATAAAAAAAGAAAATGAGCAAATCATCTGGAGTTTTCTGTGCTGTACTGTGGACGGGGAGAGGCAAACCAGTGAAGAGTTTGGGCAATCCAAGAACGGAAAAATGACAGATTCTATGAGAGTAGTAGCAGTGGAGATGTTGAGAACTGGTCGTGTTTAGGAATGTTGGGAAGAGGGAGGTAACATTTTAGATGATGCATTAGATGGGAGGTTTGGGGCAAAGAAAGGAAGTAGCTCCAGTCATTAAAACAAATACCTGGGTGGATGCTTATGATATTAACCTTGATGATCACAAAGAGTAGAAGGCTTTTGAGGATGTTTCTGGTGGTAGGACTTTGAGAAGGAGCAAAAGTTCTTGATAAGGCAGCATTCCTTATTAGAGTTGCAAATACAGCATTCAAATGGAGGAGTGGGAGTTCAGTTGTGAGCACAGCCATCCTCGGATGTGTTCTAAGAATCTGAATTTTTGCAAAGCTCCCGTGGCATAAAAATTACGACTGCAGCAAAATTCTAAGTGTGGTAACACCCACTATGCAGTTTTAAAAGATTCTTTTTACTTCCCTTATAAATTTCCCTGAAAGAAATCCTTTTTTCTTATCAATTTGCTTTTGGGTAATGTACATTTTTTTAAAACCTTAATTCCAAGGTTTGAATAAATTTCACTGAACACTAGCTTGCTTTTCCATTGACTTTTATGTATTTATATACTGGATTTGGCAGCACCCATGACTAGGTTAGACTGCTTGAGATCAGAGTGCTTCAGTTTATTTATGCAATACCACTTTTCTGTCACTATTAACAGAATAAATCCAAGACCAATTTGTTAAGTATGTGGGTGGGTGTTTCTGAAGCACAGAGTGCTCCTTCTAAAAGAAAGAATTTAAAAAGCATGTGCTACCGCTTTTACAAAATCTTTTGAAATAATTTTTCACGGAGACAGAAAAATTTGAAAACCATGGATAGGGCCTTATAAATTGTTTTCTGACCTCATTTGGCTGATAAATATTTCATCTGGCCTGAGAAATCTGCTTTGGTTCTGCCTATATTTGCCTATGTCACTCAACCTTCTTATGTTGCCATAAACCACATGCAAATCTGTGATTGTAGTTATGTACCAACTAATTTTCAAGGGAAATTGGAAATAAATGCAGTCCCAATATGGAATATATAGTTTTTCATGAAATCTACTGAATTAAATGCATGATTATGTGAAATTTACTGAATTATTTTGCACCTTGGGGTTTTGTCTCTATTATTTGTATCTGGTCAATTCATTTTTTCTTTTCTTTCCATTGCTTCAGCTTTTCTGCTTCATTTATCTTAAAGCCCTTGTGATATTTATTTATTTATTTGTGTATTTTTAATTTTTATCATAGTTTTTTCTCCATATATATCTATTGTACCTAGATTTTAAAATACTAGTCCAAGCTGATAGTCAAAATTGTTTACTCAGCAGAGTGTGGTGGTGCACGAATATCCCAGCACTGCCTGTAATCCCAGCACTTAGGAGGCTGAGGCAGGAGGATTGCCATGAGTTCAAGGCCAGCCTGAACTACATAGTGAGACCCCGTCTAAAAAAAAAAAGTTTACTCAGCAAGAAGTATCTATGCAAATAATTATCTACACTGAGCTCTATTAAAAGAAGAGAAAGTGAGATTTTATTCATTCTAACATTAGATAAAATATAGATAATGGATTTGAACCTATGATATCCCATTGGGAACAGCAGGGAGATGAGAGGTAATGGGGTAAGCAGAGTTAAGAACTTAATATCCTCAATATTCTCTCTTTATCTGTGAGACATCTCCTCCTTCTTGTCACCAATCCACCACAACCCAGCCCTAAGAATGAAGGACACCCTAGCTCTGATCTATGTCTACTAGCGACTGCCATGCCACAGTGATGTTATCGGAGGAAAAATCAGCACACAATCTTAACTTAAGGAGCAAGTCATGGTTTCACCACAACAAGAAGACTTCAACCTTCAGGTTATTTATTCAACTGTACAACTGAGAGTCTTGGATTCATAACAGAAGCAAAGTCCTTTAAAATATCACCAACATAGAATTCCTTATCATAGTAATGTTTTAAGCATAAGAAAAAAAACAATAATATTTCAGGTAAAAATTTGGGGACAAATTGGGGACTATGGACAGAAAGGAAAATAAGTAGACTATTGAAGCCTTTTAAAAATAAAGGTGGTAGAACTCTAAAAAGAGCAAAATTTTGACAATTCAGTAATAAGAAGGCATTAGCAGACACTGAAGATCAAAGCATCTTCTTATTAAAGTAAGGCAGATTTCTATTTACTTAGTTTATAGGTTTTTATCCAACAACTAGCTTATCAGTTTTGATTTCCCCTTTTTCATAATGATACCTACACTGAAAGCAGTGAGATATTTATGTATTCTGTTTCTTCTTATTTTAAAATACGTTTTAGTAAAGTTTAAATGAAATACAGAGGATAGTGGAGTGTCCTTTACAAATTTTTTTTTTTTTTGCCCAAAAGTCCCACTGAAAAGATTCATAAAAAGAAATGTGAGTTGAGGACCCTAAAAGACTTTAAATTTTGTGACTTTTTTCTTAAATTGAATTTATTTGAATTCTGTGAAAGGAAGAATTTCCTCATTTGAATATATAGGGAACAATCTATACTTGTTATCCTCCTGCTCGTGTTACAGTTTGGACTTGTAAATCTCTTTGTACCTGTCTTACCAAGGAACTGCACTCAGGAAACCCAATTGCACAACTTATCTCGATCTCATCGATTGGACAATGCTTTTCCCCATGTGTCAGAAGATGAGTCGCAATAAAATGGAAATAGAGAAAATGCTCCTCTGAACTTTCTCCATGATGTAAAGCAAACCTACTTCCATGTTCTCTTTTTAGAACAGTCTTTGGTCAGATTTCTTAAGAGTGCATTCTAATGTACACTTTGAACTGCAAATGTGTACTCGAGGGTGAGGACTGACCCTAAAATTGCTTCTTCCTCAATGCCTCACCATATGTAGCTGTAGTGTTCACTGTTCTAAGCACCAGGGTCAGAAGTGAAGTGAGTTAGAGTGAAGTAAACTGGAAGCTCATAACAGCATCTGTTCGTTGGCACCCTGAAGCCAATGGAAATAATTGGACAAGTCAGTTTCCTCCTTTATCAACAGGAGATATGATGTATATGCTCTTTTTCTCACATGGAAGAGTGAGGATAAAATGTTAAATATTTCATTCTTGCCATTCTTTAGCAAACACTTCCTTTGGTTTGCTAAATTCACTGCACTGTGCTAAGTTCAAAGAACACCAGCAAGATGGCAAATAGACGTGATCCCTCTGAGTTTACAAATTATTAGCAATAAAACAAGGAACACACATGAACAACGATAAACCAGTGCGAAGTGTGAGAACTCTTCTGTGGCAGGAACTGAGGATGTAATATAATAAAGTTTATTGAATATTCCATAGAAGAGGCCATGCCTGCTTGGCAGCTCTGGGACGTGCATGAAGTAGTCATTTGAATTGGGTTTGACCATAAATACTACTATGTTTTGCAGAAATAGAGAAGGAACACACAACAGGAAAAAATTCAGAAGTTGGAAAATACAAAAAATATAGCAATGTAGGAGCAACAAACAATATAGCAATATTTCTCAAACCTTGCATATATAGAAGGAACTAATCAAAGTACTGTGCATATTAACTATTTGATTATCATAATGACACTATAAGTAGGAGTCATTTATTCCTGTTTTAGAGATTAAGAATATGTTGCACAAAGAATTGTAGTTGCTTGTCCAGGTCCCTCTGCTAGTATGTTCCAAAAATGATGGTTTACATTTAAATAATATGACGCCAAGAGCCACACTCTTACCAATATTTCTGGAGAGTCATTTCAGACTCACACATGGTAATAATTTTAAAAATGTGTGAAGATGAGTGAGGCGACTATGTCTAAAACAGAAAAATAAAGAAGACAGAGGTTCTCAATATCAAGGCTAGTAATTTGGCATTTAAAAAATAGACAATAATTAAGTTATTTAAATCTTTGATAAGAATAATTATAACTCTTGGCTATGCTTAGTATCCTTTGGGTTGCAGGTTACAGAAAGTACTTTAGGTGCATTGGAAAAAATGAACACTTGTAAAACTAAGCCTGAGAAAGGACAGGAACTAGACGTGTTTGGTTATCTTCACTAACGGACCTTAGTGGCACGTAATTTTATCCAGAAGACAGTCATTAACAGTTTCATCCACCAGTATTTCACATTTGTGATGCATTTGCCCAATTTTAAGTATCTGGTAGAGGTTGCATGTTGGCTCTAGTTTGGGTCACAGTCCACAATTGGGACACAAACTATTTCTGGCTGGCTGTCAGAGACACTACAGTAGCAACACATCATTAGATCAGGGCCTGTTATCAAAGCAGAGAACATGAAGAAAAGCTGGGAAGATATATCAACTCAATACTCGTTCAGTATCTCTATGTAAGAGATATCTCCTCAGTTCTAAACTTGCATTTTCCATTGCTCTCTGGGCATTTATGTCTCCATCTCGTATTTGTATTTTAGGTTCACAATAGTTTAGTTTCCTCTTCAAAACTCTTTCTTCCACAACATAATTATTTCTGCTAATACATCTACTAAGCTTCCAGTAATTCACATCCCTCAAATCTGTCACGTTGCCATCTCTTTCTTTTTTTTTTTTTCTTGGACTTAATATTTCTTTGAGGACAGCTCTAAGAAATGTTTTTAGTGAAAACAACTAGTATTTACATAGTGCCTCTTAAATTTGCTGTTAACTACTACTAATTCAACTATTTAAGATCATGAGTTCTTTTACACTAGGGGCACAAAATGGATTTATATGCATGACTTCTTGTATTCTCTTTGTCCTTAAATTAAGTGTGTTAACTTTGTGACAGCTCACCGTTGTTGTTTAATTTTCTATGTACATACATTTTGTGTGTGCTTACTCTATCTTCCAAAATATTCTGTTCCCGTATTAATTAGCTTAAGATATATTTTGCTCCAGAAACAAATAGCTCCCAAACCTTAATGAGTTAAAAGAACTGTGCATATTAGTCAGCTTCCTGTTACTGGGACACGATACCCAAAACTGATCCCTTAAAGGAAGAGAGTTTAATATAGTTAATGGTTTGTTTGTTTGTGTGTTTGTATGTGTGCTTGTTTGTTTTGAGACAGGGTCATGCTATGTAGTCCAGGATGCCCTCAAACTCATGGTGATCCTCCTACCTCAGTCTCCCAAGCGCTGGGATTACAGGCATGCACCACCATGCCTGGTTTAGTTCATGGTTTTAGGAGATTCCATGCATGATCAACAGTCTCCAAAGCAGGAACATCATGGCGGAAGGTTATGGCAGAGCAAAGCTCCTTAGGTCATGGTGCCTGGGAAGCAGAGCAGGGGAACAATATCAGAGAGGAAAGAGGCCAGACACCAGATACAGCACCCAAGGTCATGCCCCCCATGACCTACCCAGAAACACCCTGAAGTGTGCTCTAGCCATTCTGAGGATGGTTCCCAATCCAATCAAATTGATATAATCATAGCTTAACTGTCACAAGAACAGAAGTGAATTTTCAACTCAGATCTTTCTAATCATGTGTTTTTGCTCAATATTCCGTTTATTCCCAGAACAAGCTAATGGAGCTACTCGGATCTAGAACACAGAATTCTCTTGGCAGAAGGAACAGAGACACAGTGAGACAACCTCATGGCTCTGAAAGCTTTCTCTTGGAAATGGAGCACCATTATTCACCAAATCCAATCATTGGACACAATCTGACATAAGTAGGGTAGGAAGAATAATTATTCACCATGCTGTAGCCCAGCAGGAAGAGTGAACATATTTACTGTAATGCTATCCATTACACCTTTGTATTTCCATCATCAAAATGCTAAGCCAGAAAGACTGATGTCACCCAGACACATTGCCTGATTCTCCCAGACAAAAGCATTTTGAGAACACAGAACATTTAACCAGGCTTGTATTCTAACTTCATTGTTCTCTAATTTTCTCATTCGACCTCTTCAAAATATTGCATCTCGATTGCAACTTCTGCTACGATCTGGTAGCTGTGGCATGGAATGGATAGTGCAATGTCTTGAAAGTAGATGTTCATAAATATTTGTTGAATATAGTTGATTTTTATCTTGCGAGGAAAAAAGAGAACATTGAATATTTTCACATGAAGAATATGAAAAAAATATATTTCAAACTGATTAATGTAACTGGACCACGGCTTCTTTAAGCATACTGATTTATTTTTGCGCCCAAATATTTTCCCACAATACGTAGGTCACACAGGGCTAATTATCTTCCTTGCCTTGGTACTCGACATATTAGAAAACCTAAAATTGCTCAAATCCACGTTTTCCAAATGGTCTCTTTTTCACCCACATTGTTTCAGCACAGCAAAAGTAAAATTTACATGACAATGACAAGTCTTTTGGTAGTGCAGTACAAATCTAACTATGCATTACACCCAAATCTATTGAGCACTGGGCTGTTCATCACTTTTACTGTATATCTAAAATCAAATGTGAGGGCCAGTGAGATGGCTCAGCAACATAAGCGCTTGCCTGGCAAGCGTGAGGTCCTGAGTTCGACTCCTGGAACCCACATACAAAAAGGGCCAGTGATATCACTCAGCGGCATGGGCGCCTACTGGCACATGAGGTCCTGAGGTCGACCACCGGGACCCACAAAAAATAAATAAATAAAAAAAGTAAAATGAAATCAAATGTGAAACTAGAAAAACATGAATTCTTTGAAATCATTCAATAAACAACTGAGAGATTGTATAAATTATTTAACAATGACAAATGTGTTCATAAAATAATTATTTAGTAATAAATAACTGTAAATTGTGAATAAGCTATTGAAACAAATATTAGACCTAACTAAGCCTTCAATACATAAGGTTCAAAAAATTATTCTATCAAAGAAAAATCTGGAAATTCTCTAGATGCAGTTATTTCTTATTTGACAAAGTATTAAAGGAAATAGTAATTCTTTATAACAACAATACACACATAAACATATCCACATATATGGGAGTTATGATGTATTTCTTGAAAGTATTTATTTTATGGAAGAAAAACAAAATAAGATAGGACAGCCTCGCCGTGTTTTTATGGGATCTTTTTTAACTAACTGACCCTGAGCAGTGTATATTGTAGTTTCCGTTTCCCCGTCAATGTCTGTACCTTAGTAAAAGTTAATCATGTGTTCATTTTACGTCACCATCCACAGCTCCAGCAGCAGCCACATGAATGAGCAAAACCAGTAAAACCAAGCACTGCAGAGATCATTGTGTCTGAATGGAACAATCACGTGAAGCAGATGAATTTTAGGTTTTCAATCAGAAAAAGAACAATTGTCAGGAAAACTGCCAAACCCCAAACTCATAAACACTGAGTCAAAACAATAATACAAATAATGCCTCACTGTATTCATAAAAAAGAAAAACTGTATGTAGGAAAATCCCTGCTTGAAATCTTTGTGATTATCCAGGGGATTGCTTTCTGATTTAACAGTCTGCCTTAAGTCAAATGTTTGGTCAGGGATAGTAAGGCTAGATATAAATGCTAGCCCTGTTATTTAGTCAACTGTTTCTTCTTTGAATAATTTGAACTGCAAAAACCGTAAATAAATTACTGGGGAAAAATTTCTGTTTTACCGTATGCAACTGGTAATTCATAAAAGCCAAAATAATATTACTTTTATTATTGAACAACATAATTTCAGAATATGGTGTACATATACAAGCAACTGCCAAGACATTTGATAAAATCACACCCAGTGTGTTTTCTAGATAAATTCAATTGATGTCTTAATATTTTCAACTGCTGAAATGTTTGAAAATATATCTATGATCTGAGTCATTTAGAACAAACCCTAACATATAACAATAACAGTGGTTAAAATTTATTGAGCACTTACTATAAACCAAGCACACCTCCATGTTTTTTATGTTTTATTTTCTGAAAACCTCATAAAATTCTCTGTAAGCAAGAATTAAGTAGATGGAAAAATTAAGGCGCAAATTGATTGAAACATGGATTAGTTAGCCAGGATTTGAATCCAGGCAGGCTGACAGCAAGGGCTACATTTTTAACCACAGAATGACATTTATGTGCTTTGTATATCTATAGTGCATAAATAATTGAGACTATATAAAATATTCATATCGCAGTTAGGAGGTACGTATCATTCTATATCATTATAATCTTACAGGATTGCCATCTAATAAGGCAACATGTACCAGGAAAACATACATAAGCAAAATGTTGTGGATATCAATGATCTTGATACATATTCTAAGTATCCAGGTTATGTTTATAGAACACTTACTCTGTGCCAGCTCTTAAGCATCATACCAGTTTCCTATTGAATGTGCTGTAACAAATTACCACAAAATTAAAGTCTTAAAATACTATGTATTTATTTTCTTACCAGTTGTAAAGGTCAGAAGCCTAGTCAAGGTATAAACAAGGCTACCTTTCTCTGGAGGCTTCCAGTAGAAACCTATCTTTCTAGCCTTTTCCAGTGTTGGAAACTGCCTGTATTCCTGGGCTTGTGGCCCCTTCCTCCAACTTCACTTCATTCTGTGGGTCCATTGTCTCACACCCTTTTTCTCTTCTTGATCTCATTACTTCCCTTTTCTAAGGACCCTTGTTATCACACTGAACCCACCTGCTTAAATTAGGCTAGTGATTTCATTAGCCTAACTTAATGGCATGAAGAAAAGTCTCTTTCATCTGCCAGGTGATACATTCATACATTCTGGGGATTAAAATGTAGAGATTTGGGATGGAGTATTATGGTGTCCACGAAACAGGTGCTCCAAAGGCTAAAAGTTCAGATATTTCCCTTGAGATATCAGAGGAGCTATTAAAGGATATAGCACATAGGAGAGACAATTTGATTTACAAATGCATACTTCAGCAGCCAAAAAGAAGAAAACTTTTGGGGTAATTCTTTTGAAAATATCAAAGGCTTGAAGTAATGTGGTAGAAGTAAGGCTAGAGACAAGCTGCAGTAATCTGAAGAATGTTTAGAAAGTAGGATCAAGTGAAATACAGGGAAATTTTCCACAAATAATGTTTTCCTTTTGTATCTGCTCTTCCACATTAACTGCTGTTGTATAAAAGGGTTTTAAGCTTTAAATAAAATATATGTTCATCATATTTTTAACTTTTAATAGTGTAGAAGACACCTTGTGGTATATCTAAGAGGAGAATCCCAGTAACATCCATTTCCTATAGCATTGCTTTAATCCCCCCATCCTGAATTGAAATGGAAGTTAACAATTCCTACTTACTTATAGACACTTTCCAATATAATTCATCAGAATCATATGGTAATATGATATCAAAAATCTAAATAGAGGGCAAGAATTAGTTTCCAGATCATTTTATCTAAAACAATACAGTTGATTTACGGTTGATGATTCATTCAGACAGGTATGAATTAACTTCATTTAGTATTATAACACCTGCTTGATTCAGGTTTCTCCAACTGGAACTATTAATATCAATTATCAACGTTCATTCCTATTTAGTAAAATTGTCTTTTTATATCTCTTGGTGGTATTTTTAAGTCAGTACATAGCAGGTGCATTGTAATATACTCATATATTGCCTCATTCGATAGACACTATTCAAAAATATGCCATTCATAGAAATTTATTCCAAAGAGTTGATTCCAAAGTTTTTGGCAATGAATGGAAATTTTGAATTAGAAGAGAACCTCTGAGAGTTTGTCAGATGGCTGGTGGCTAGAATTAGTTTTAAGCATTTTGGATCACATCTCATTCCGAGTAAATGTAAACCAAACACTTTTAGCCTTTAATCTTATTTGTGTTATTTATTTTGGGGAAGAAAATGTAATCTAGGTGCATATGTGTACCCATGTGATTCATTTACAGTTAATATCTTTCAAAGGTTATTTTAGAAGGAGAGGACTGATATTAAAAATAACAGCTAAGCTCAGATAAGTATGAAAACCTTCACAAGAGGATGGCAGAAGGGAGGAAAAGAGTGCTTCCAAAATCCTGTTGCCATATTTTGCAAGCTTAGATGCAGAAAAGGATTACAGCAGGGAAGGCTCAGCCTCAACATTCCAAAAGCTTTAGAAATGTTAAAATCTTTATTTTGGGGTAGCGGTAAATGCAGGCAAGAAATACACCAGCTGCTGATAAGAGAGTGCTATTTTATTGCAACGCTGCTTTGGCAATACACTTGTCTTCCTGGTTTCCTGCAGCCTGCAACTCTGGGGCCACATAGCATCACCCAGAGTTCCAACCTTGAAGCCCAGCACTGCTGGCCGGCAAAGAAGCCAGTGATTTCTCTCTGTTTGCAGAAGATGTTTCTCTCTGATGAAACGAGAGGTTGAGGGACTTACAATGCTCTAGTTTCTGTCATTTCATTTCCAACACGGAATAAAACAGACAAACGCACACCCTTGGAATGTTGCACACATTCTCAACCCTGACACTGAAATTCTTGCAGGTGTTTATAAAAGCTTGCTGAATGGCTTTCTGCGTTTTCAGGTGAGTGATCATTTCTATGTGGGCCTCCATATTCAGCAGCCACAAAAGAATGCTGAAATTCTTTAATTTTAAGATGCTCAAATATTGGATTACTTTTCTATGCTTTGAATTTTTATCTAGAAAGATCACCTACTTGGCTCCAGAGTACAAAAGGGCTTTGAATATAAAATACCCATTTAGAGATATCAATTTTTATTGATGTCTAATGCTCTTCTAATGCCCAGCGTAGAATCTAGAGAATACTTGTCATACTAGGGGTGAGCCATCTTCATAATGACACTGACACAGCTTATTTCCAAGGTGGCCTTTGTGAGGCGCGTAGAGTATGGGTGCTTTTAAAAATGCATTGGATTCTTTTCTTTTCATTTTTCCTTTCCTTTCTTTTCATTTCCCTTTTTTTCACTCTCTCTTTCCTTCCCTCTCCTCTCCTTCCCTCCTTTTCTTCTTTCCATTCTCTTTCTTCCTTCTTTCCCCCTCTCTCTCTTTCTCCCCCTCCCACTCCCCGTACTTCTCTCCCTCACCCCCTCTTTTTCTCTTTTAGGAAAGCTGGTGAAATATTTAAGGCATCTCTTCTCCCAAGTGAAATAATAAGAAATAGAGACGAGCTATATTTTTATTACTGTTCAAAATTTAAAACATGGTTCTTTATCAGTTTAGACACCATTATTTAAAAATACAGTGTGGAAAACTAGAAAGAGGATGAAAAACTTAGTGAGAGATGCAGCCTGCGCTGGTGCAGGGGATTCTAGATTATCTGACCACCAGCCTCACCACACTGGAAACTAAAGCCACTTCGCTGACAGTTTTTCAGATTCTCTTGAATAAACCTGAGATTAGAACACTTGCTTATAAAATAAGGACATGAAAAATAACTTCTGTCAAGAGCATTTGACTCCTGAAATTGTATTTTACTTTAAAAATTATTATGCATAATTTAAAGAACGTACAATAACTTTCATCCTGGTGCCCTCAAGAATTTCACTTGGTAAACACACAAACACACACGCACAGCACAATCATTAATAATGAAATATTAATGGACTTGGATCAAATACTTCAAAGTGTACCCTTTGTAAAATCAGTTGTAAATCTTGTTGATTAATGGCACATGTGTGTTTATAAAAATAAGCTCACTGAAACATGTTTTAGAGGTGAAGGTTTATATTGTTTCCAAAGATACAAAGACTAAAATGTGATGGAGATGCATAATTTATCCTGCAATGAGATTTTGTTTTTAATTGGTGAATTACCTTATTATTCTGGTCACATGAGAGCATTTCAAAGTCTATCATTTTTTAATTGCTCTAATTAAAAACAAGAACTCTTGTTCTTCTGTGGAGCGATCACTAGGTAAACCGTGGTACAATGATCCAAAGGAATAATACTCAGCAATAATAAGGAATAAGTATTAGGTCTGTGTAACAACATGGATCAATTTCAATGAGCCTTGGAGGCTCAAACCCTAGCTGTCAACTCCTTCAGGGCAGGGCCTGTGCATAGTGTGTCTGGAAAGTTGGGTTTCCTCTCCAGAGGAGTGGGAAGCCAAATAACAGAGCCACGTAAAAGTAGTCTCAAGCCTTAAGGTTTTGGATTTGCTGAGAAACTGCCATCTTTCCTTCTTTTCTATTTCTCACCTTTGAAAAGGAATGTCTATCTTTTGATGGTAGAATCGTTGTATTTTGGAAATACGAAACATTTTTTTTTATTTCATAGGCTCACCAAAGCTGAGAGTAAATCTGCCTCAAAATAAATCCTATCCTTAGCTTCATAACATTTTACTTTAGGTGATATTTAGATTGAACCTTAGACTTCTGAATTGATACTGGAACAAGTTAAGACTTTTAGGGATACTGGGATGGAATGAATTAATTTTGCATGTGAAAATACGAATTTGATTCGGGACACGGGTAGAGTAAAATGAAATGAATGCTACCCCCCGAAATTCTTTCATAAGTTGAAATCTTAACTCCCAAGGTGATAGTTTTAGAAATTGGGAAATTAGGGAGGTGATTAGTGTGTGAGCATGTGGCCTTCATGAATGGAATTAGAGAACCCAGAGAGACCTCTCTTTCTCTTTCTACAGGATGAGGTTACAGTGAGAAGATGCCCTCTGGAAAGAAGCAGGCTGCTATAATCTGCATCCGACCTGTTCCCCAAAGGCCCATATGCACAGCCTTGTTCCCTACTTGTCACTAATGAGACCTGGTCAAATCTTTAAGAGGCATGGCTTAGTAGGAGGTCTGCAGGTCATTGGGAATGTGCCCTTGAAGGGGATCAGGGGACTTTAAACCCTCTTCTTATTCTTTTCCACTTCTGGCCATGAAGTGAGAAGTTTTGCTCTACCACACATTTCTACCATGAAGAGCTGTCGTCCAACAGGCCCAAAGCAACAGGGCAAATTAAGTATGGACTGGAGCCCAGGGGACTCAAAACTAAAATAACCCTTTCCAACTTATCAGTTGATGATCTTAGGTATTTTTCAACAGTAAGGAAATCTGACTAACAGACAAGCTATCATCAGACATCAAATTTGCTGTCACCTTGATCTCGGCTTTTCCAGGCTTCGGAATGAGAATAAATAAAAGTAAATTTAATAGGCTAAAGAGCAGATCACAAATACAACACTCGTGTGTGGCACAGAGACAGTGCTGGAGGTGGACCGAGTGCAGCCTCCTCTCCATCCTCGCTCTGTCTCCTTCGTCTGAATCGAAGTGCCCACGCCTTCCTTCATTGTGTCTTCTTGCTTCTTACGCCACAGTAAAACTATTCTCAGCCATCTTTGCTTTCCACATATTTGGTGAACACTCACCCATCAGTTAAAAGGAGAAAATAATTGAGGCATTTAAACTCAGGTAAGTTTACTAATTTAAAATTCAATATACACCATAAAATTAAGTAGTTAGTATCAAACATTTACAGACAAACACTTGAAAATTAATAAAACTTAAATCTTTAAAATCTCTTGTGTTCAATGCTCCTGTTCCACTTGGGAGATTCTTGTTGTCCCTTCTTCCATGGGATCTTTCAGGCTTGGTGAAAACCTTCTACTGGCAACTTCTTGTCTTTAAAGTGATACCCACACTCTAATATGTCTGTGTATCCTTCATGAGCCAGACCTTAGTATCGCAGGGCTCATTTTGTTTTATTTTCTCCTATCTTTGAACTTGTTATTTTATTAATACACAATTAGTTATGCTCTTTTGAAGAAACAGTGAATCTATGTGTATCTATATGCAAACTATTGTTTCTGTGTAGAGTGTCCTTTTTTCATTAAAAATAATGGTTTCAATACTTAGCTCTTAGGTCATGAATCACCCTTTGCAGAAGCCACCATTAGAGGCCCCATTCCCTCCTACTATTTCTGTTCTTTGTGCCGCTCATCTCCAAAGTGAAGAAGAGCGTCTCACTAGGGATGCACAAGATCATCAATTCGAGTATGAAAAAATAGAACTCTGTTGATTGTTATCTCATCATTTTAGTTTTACTATATATCAATGTACAAGGAAACATTAATATACAAAATACTAAAATATCAGATAACTGTGAGTAGCATACTTATACTTTAAGGCATTATTTGGCTTTTAGAAACTAAAGTTTAATACTAATGTATTTAGAACTTAAAATTACTTTAAAAAAAATAACCAATATAGTATTACAGGATACCACACATTCAGACCTGGGGATTTTAAAACTTTTAACATCCTTCAAATTCTTTCTTATTCTCAAGTATATTTGTAGAGAAGTGCATGATTTGAATTTTATCCTTAAAGATTCTTAAGGGTCATGAAAATTTGTCAGAAGTAGGCACATAACATTTAGAAAAATAATGTATTGCTTTTATTCTTCTTAATTCTTCAGAGAATACACTTTAGTACAGTGCGATTTAAAACTCGGGTAGTAAGGGCTTGTGATGTAGCTCAGCGGCATAAATGCCTGCTTGGCAAGCATGAGGTCCTGAGTTCAACTCTCCGTACCCACATATAAAAAAAAAAATTAGGGTAGTAAGTATTTCTCAACAATGATATTATTTTCACCTTTCTTTGGCTTTAGATTAAAATGTCCATATTCCTTTCATTTCACAGTATTTAAGAAATCCTCTATCAAGTGAAGAGTACCATCAACAAGTTAAGAATCCAACACTGAGTGCACGTTACGTTCTTTGAAGAATTTTTGCTTATGATGCTTTCACAAAAATAGTCATGTGGATCAGTGGAACAAAATAAAAAAACAGAAAGAGACTCAGCCACAGACAGTTCTTTGATCTTTGAAAGAGGGCCCAAAAACATCTACTGGAGGGAAGATAGTCTCTAATATATGGTGCTGGGAAAATTGGACATCCATATCAGAAGACTGAGTCTAGACCCGTGTATCTCACCATGTACTACACTTAAGTCAAAATGCATCAAAGATCTTAATGCTGAAACAGAAATACTTAATCTGGGCCGGTGAGATGGCTCAGCGGTGTAAGCGCCTGCCTTGCAAGCGCGAGGGCCCTAGTTCGACTCCCGGAACCCACATACGAAAAAGGGGCCGGTGATATCGCTCAGAGGCACGGGTGCCTGTTGGCTCACGAGGTCCTGAGGTCGACCCCCCGGTACCCACAAAAAAAAAAAAAAAACTTAATCTGCTGAAAGATAACATAACTCTTGAAGACTTGTGAATCCAAGGACTTTCTGAACAGAACTCCAATAACACAAGAAATAGTATCCAGAATCAACAAATGGTATCATATCAAATTAAAAAGCTTCTGCATAACAAGGGAAACAATCAACAGAGTGAAAAGACAACCTACAGAATGGGAAAATAATTTTGCCAGTTATTCCTTGGATGGAGGACGAAAGCATAAAGAACTCAAAAAAATTAGACTATCCCAAACACATGACACAATCAAAAATGACAACTGAAATATATTCATTTCAGAAAAGAAGAAGTACAAATGGCCAATAAATACATGAAAAAAAGCTCACCATTAGTGGCCATTAGAGAAATGCAAATTAAAAATACACTGAGACCAACTTACCCCAGAAAGAATGGCTAGCATCAGAAAACCTAATAATAACAAATGTTGGTAAGGATGTGGGGAAAAAAGAATTCTACAATGTTGGAGGGAATGTAAACTAGTACAACTACTATGGAAGGCAGTGTGGAGATTCCTCAACAAACTAAAGCTAGAAATTTCACTTGACCCAGCTAGCCCTTTTTTAAGTATCTTCCCAAAAAAGTTGAAATTAACGTATTACAGGAATGCATGCATACTCCTGTATATAGCAGTGAAATTTATAACAGTTACATCTTGGAAGCATATATGGCCATCAAAAGATGAACAGTTACAAAATATATGGCATTTACCTACAATAGAGTACTATTTCTGCAATAAAGGAAAAAAATGAGGATTTTGTAGGTAAAAGGATGCAACTTGAGAATACAATGTTAAGTGAATTATAGTGAGACACACAAGTTTAAATATTGCATGGTTTCCCTTATATAAGGAAAAAAATATATGTGTATATATGGAGCAAAATAGAAGATAGATAAATAGAAAGTAGGGAGAAGTTCAAATAATCCCACAAATTACCTACTCTACTAAATACAAATATTTTAATATATATGCTAGTTCATTTTGTTTATACTATAGTTTCACTTCATTGGAAAGACAGCTTTGTGCTATATCTGTTTGTTTCTTCTTTGTAAGAGAGAATCTTTGAAGATAAAGATAAAGTGTATTCATTATTGTTATTCTCTTATTATGGATAAAATTTTGTTTTTGTCATAAAATAAAAAAATAATTTGTGAATAGAAATAAAGAGCACATACTCTTTCGAAAAATATATATATTCTTCCAGTGCTGCAAAAATAACAATTTGGTAATATTAGCAGTATTGATTTGACTTAGATGCAATGCCAGTATTCCTCAGTCTATTCTTTTCTTGTTCACCTGCTGTAATCTGATAAAGTGAATTTTTAAATTCTTCCTACCTTCTATTGGCAGATTGACATCGCTTTTTCCAAGCTCAGGTAGTGAGAACAATCTTTTCTTTTTCTCTACTTGAAAACGATAGGTGGCTCATTAAGAATCTTCTTTTTGTATAATCTCTTACAAAGGAAGACTGTATGATTCAAAGGTCAAATCTCTGATTCAAATATTGGTTTCACCCTCTCTTTATTCCAGCATTCCCCCCAAAATTATAAAACAAATTTATGCAACATTCTTGAATAAGATATGTTTCCCAGGTGAATGACAGAATATAATCAAACACAGAAACACTATTTTAAAAAATTACAATGTAGTTTAGATAGTTTTCTTTCAGAGTATTGATCAGATCCCTGAGAATACTCAGCATGTTATCATATTGAATTTCATATAATACTGGGGCTTATGAGAAAAAGAATGTTAGATATGGAGATCTTGGAAATTATGTGAAAAGAATCAGTTATTGAAGTTCCATTAGAACTCTAGGTTAGTCAGATTTAGCAGGAAAAAAAAAAAAACAACCGAATACTCCCTATTAAATTTATTTGTGTGTGTGTGTTTGTGTGTGTGTTTTTTATTTTGTTTGTTACTGGAAATCAAGTTGTGTGTAGGGCTTTATTTTTTTTTTGGCAGTTTTCGTACAGCATACTCATCTGGTGCCGGGACCCCACAGCCTGACTCCCTGAGAGGGAGGGCAAAGGACTTCCACACCCATGGAAGCACAGGTGTTATGTAAAAATCATTAAAAAACAGAACGGAACACACATTTAAATAGGTATAAAAGACAATTCTTTAAAAAAAAAAAAACCCACCTCCACTTTTTTTCTCAGAAAAAAATCAAAAAACAAAAAATAGAAAACTAAATCCTTAAAAAAAAAAGAAAGAAAGAAAAAACATATCCTTAACCTCTGCCATCTGGGACACCCTCCCTCCCCTTTCCACCCCTATGAAAAATTTTAAAACTACAGTTAACACATGACGTTAACTGCTGAAACCATTTAACTTTAAACACGGGGTGAGGGCAGAAAGGACTTGGGGTTCACCTACAAGAACAAAGGGGGAGGGGGTCACAGGTGGGGCCAGGTAAGACTGACAAGTAAAAAAACAAATACTTTTTTTTATACAAGTATGTCCCAAGCGATATTTGGGACATACTTATATCTAAACATATTATTCACTATTTATCATAAACTCAAATGTAATTGAGAATCCTGTTATTTTTTTTTCTGATGTAACACAGGGTTACAAAATGCCATGTAATAGGCCCCTCTGGTGAGATTTTTCTACCATTCCTACAAAATAATTCTGAATGTAACTTCCATTTCTATTATTTCTCTGACTAGCCAGCAGCTCAGGGTAACATTTTATATTCAGGGTCTTCGCCGCAATTACCTCTCTCTGTACAGCTACTTGAAACTTAGAAAGCCAAATTTTGGGACCATTTCAAGCAAAGAGTCTGAAAAATTACACATACATTTTGAACAGTATTATTACCCCTGCCTATTTCCATTGCCCTCTCCTCATTCCATATCTTCTCATTTCTTCACTTACTTTTATTCAGTTACTAGGAATGGATGATACGAAGAAATAAATGAAATCAATATTTAGTTATATATAGATACAGACTTTATTAGTATATGTTTCCTTAACGTTTTCATAGCTTTGGCTTTCCACTTGTATTTTGTTAGCCCAAGTTAAAGCATTTTATCTTATACTTTTCAAATCTTTTGAAAAAGAGGCTGTTAAGTGTAATATATTAATCTAACTTGTTGAACGTGGACACAATACTCAACATTGAGAGAAAAGGAAAGTTGGATATATCTGAAAGATTCGAAGTAAGGAGTGTGAATACAGCTTAAAATCATGTGTCTTCCAACTGCCAGGGTGAAATTCTTACTTTAATTTCATCTCAACTGCTTCTATCTGGTTTCTCTAGCCTTCTAAGCTTAAGCAAAGACATTTTGCATGCCATTACACTAATGGTAATTCCTCCATTTATTCATTTAGCATTCCTAAAACAAATATTTAAGCTTCTTTATAGGCAGGGAAATGTGTTGAAGCATAAAGCTAAAATTATAAGGCAAAGATGAAGATCTCGTAAAGCTTATATTTGAAATAGGAAAAACATTACAATACACAATTTTAAAACTAGCATTTTCTGTTCTTGCTCCCTGGAGAGCTCAGCTTTCAAATAATTTAATATCTTTTTATCTTTACCTACATGTTTCTAAATAATATACTCACACTACTCTCTTAGTTTTACATATTTGGTGCCTTATCCATTGACTTGCAAGTAGTTTAGATAAGGAATTAGTTTTCTTACAGTCAAGATCCCAATCCTAACCATATATTTCCAACAAGATTATGTTGTAATGTTTGGTTACAGTAGCACATACTATTTGCAATATCGTGGTTATATAAGTACTTTATTGCTGACTCAACATATTATGATCATACATTTTTATTTGTTGATCATTCTAAGAAATAATATAAAGTATGGTCAAGATTTGAAAATTAATGAAAACTTCAACTTGCCCTCAGTTTAATGAACCTGCAAATCATCAGGGCAAAGGATACATTCAAGTATAATACAAAAATAAATTCACAGTGATTCCCTTGTCCTTATGGTAGAATGGTACCCAAGGTTAAGCAGTCCCTGCCTGTCTACTGGGAGAAACTTCATGTCAGAGGAGTGAGGCCATGACTGACTAAATTTCTGCCTAATGTTCTTAAACATCTGGGAGTTAACAGTTATTTTCTTTTGTGAGTTTGGTTTCTCACGTACCCATTTTTATTTTCATGTGTTCCACTAATTTCAGTACTTAAGTCTGTTCCAAACATCAATTATTTCAGGTACTCTATCAGCTACATTTCTTTTCTTCACAGCCTCTGTTCTGGCTCATCTACTCCAAGTTATCCTGGAGCTCTGTTGGCTGAGGCATTGCTTATTTCCAGTACTTGATTTATTGCTCTCTCAAATATTTCTCTTTTGTGGGACCTGTATCCCTCATTTCACTGGAACACTTACTCTTAATAGTTGTCACCAGGTGGCCAGGGATATAGCTCAGTGGCATGGCATCTGCCTGGCAAGTGCGAAGTCCTGAGGTTGATTCCTGGTACCCCCCCACCAAAAAAAAAAAAAAGAAAAATTGAATCCTGAAATCATTTAAAAGAAAATAGTTGTCAACAGAAGATGCACTGAAAGTTAAATACTTTTACCTTTTCCATGTCTGAATATGCCAGGAGTTTAATTGGTTATATTTGTTTAGTCATTTTATTAGATCAGGGATTCTAGTTTAAAGTCGCTTACCTTCAGACTTTTAAAGGCTGTAACCACTGTTCTCTTGATCTCAGAGTTGCTGCTGTCTGTCTGAAATTGTCAGCATTCTGATTAAACTTTAAAACATTAGACATACAAATTTTGTAATTATTCACTTGAAAAAGACATTTGAAATCACAAGAGTATTAAGTGATTAAAGTGTAACTTTGAGAACTACTATCAGGATTCTTAAAAATATGATCAGGGGTATCTGATGAAGGAAGAAGAAAAAAAGAATGACATCAGAAGAACCCAGTGATTGGGTGTCGAAAAGATAAAATAACATTTTAGAAAGAAAAGTATGGGGGCCAGTGAGATGGCTCAGCGGTGTAAGCACCTGCCTGGCAAGCGCAAGGGCCCGAGTTTGACTCCTGGAACCCACGTACAAAAAAAGGGCTGGTGATATAGCTCAGCGGCCCAGGCGCCTGCTGGCGCGTGAGGTCCTGAGATCGACCCCGGTACCCACAAAAAAAAAAAGAAAGAAAATTATGGTCAATCATATTATTAACGGCCATTTAAGTATTTTGTCAACAAGACATTAATAATATCTTTGATAATAATTATGATGATGCTGGGAACTGAGGATTGATGTAAATAACCTGAAATATATTTGGACCAGTTCTAAAAAGAACTGGATTCTAGACGATAAATTCCTGGCTGCCCTTAGGCAAATCATAAATTTCTGCTGCTTATCGATAACCTGGGAAGACAGGACTCCGTAACTTGAAATGTCTGTTTGACTTTGAATGCTGTATGGCGTGCACTTTCTACACGTTGACACACATTCACATGCAGGATCACATTTGAGCCTTATGACAACCTGTGAAAAGGCATGGTAGGAATTTTCTTCCTTCCTTACATTCTCTGCCTTTCTTTTTCAAATCATTTTGTTGATGACCAGATAGAAAGAGTGGACTAGATTTATTGTTTGAAGCAAAGCCAGATTTAGAACGCTAAGATCTCATCCAGGTTGGTCGTAGTCCACGGGATGTATCTAATAAACAGCAACTCAGTGTTCCCACTGAAGTCTAAATCAGGAGTCATTTATTTCTCACAGTATTTTCATAGTCTCTCAGGACCAGGAATAGCTTCTTAATGGATCATAAACTCTGTGAAATTTTAAGCTGCATCTTCTCATTATAGAGTCATAGGATGGGTATGATTCAGTGCTTAACTGAAAGGCAGCGTCTGCGGTATTAGGGATAGAACCCAGAGGATTTTACCAATGAGCTACCTCCCCAGCCCTTTTTGGTTATTTTTATTGTGAGACAGGGTCTTACTAAGTTGCTCAGGATGGCCTGTAACTTACAATGCTCCTGCTCCAGCCTCCTGAGCACCTGGGACTGGAGGCATGAGCCACCATTCCAGGTAGCTGCTTAGTTCCCAATTGTTGTTCTTTTTTCATTATGGATTATTCAATTGGCCTTATTATCCATTTAGTTTGCTGTGATTTAGGTTATAACTAAATGATGCACAATGATACATGATACTTGTATAAAAATATTTTATTATAATTTTCTAGTAACTAAATGTTAAAATGTATATACATTGTAGTTCAAATTTGAACCACATGTAGGGTTATTACAAAAGCAGATTACATACAAAGCATGTTGCCACATGTATTTTAATAATATCTTTGTAGATGAGAGAGTGATCAACCATTTTCATCACTTAGCTACATTCCACCATACTCTACCTTGAATGTTTTATAAATGAAACAGAACACAAAACAAACTGTTATGTTCTTTATGGTCCAGAGAACTTCTAGGATTCCCAGTTGGCCTTAGCATTTGCCAAGCAGTGTAGATATGTGTTAAGAAATATGTCATATGAAACAGAGTTACTACAGTACTTTAGATGGAGGAATATCTTTTCTTTTAAAAAGCACAGATTAAACTAGGTGTACTAAAACACTACAAACCTAAAAATGACTATTGGGTTTTTAGAAATCCAACTCATTTAAATATTCTATTTGTTTAGGGCTTTGCAGTTTAACGTAAACTTATAAAATAAGCACAAGAAAGTAGCAGAGTGGAGCAGATTCACTGGTCTGGGTAGCCCTCTTGGTTATTAAAGTCCTATGTTCATTACATGGAAATGTAATGCTCATATTTATAAGCAAACTATCTCTGCCTTTGTCTCAATAGTCAAATCTCCTCTCTGTCCCAAAGCAAGTAAGTCCATTGGATTACAGGTTTCACTAACCAATTTTAATGTACTGGCTTTTTGGAAAATGGCAAAAATTGAGCCGATCAACTAGGGCAGTAGTCAGAATTATGGGAAGATACATTTAAAAACTAATAGATTTTCTTTCTAACCCAAAAAATGATATAGATATGCCATTGTCCTGTACCCAGATACTTTTTACTATAAAATCTTATTCTCATCACCCCACTCTTTCTAAATTGAAAAAGAACAAAAGCATAGTGACTATGTAGTTTAATATAATCTTACTTCTTAGGCTGACATAGTTATATTGCAAGAGTTTATGAAAGACTGAGAGGCTTTTCAATTTTTGTAACAAGACATTGGGGTTACTCTATTCCAGGAACAAGACTGTACACTGGATATCTCTTTCATTTTTAGTGGGTCCATCAAGTCTAAGAGATGGAGGAGACACACTGTCCTGAAACGGTATATATATTAAAGAGTGTTCACTGATCATTGCATTGACATCGATTAAGAGATCTGATAGAACCTCAGCTTAAAGATAGCTTCCAGGCCGGTGAGATGGCTCAGCGGCATAAGCATCTGCCTGGCAAGTGCAAGGTCCTGAGTTTGACTCCCAGAACCCACATACATAAAAAAGGCCAGTGATATTGCTCAGTGGCACGGGCGCCTGCTGGGGCACAAGGTCCTGAGGTCGACCCCCGGTACCCACAAAAAAAATATAAAAATAAATAAAAATAAATAAAGATAGCTTCCAAATTTTAAATACATTATCTTGAATACTGGGAAATGAAGACTTTAATCATCTTCTCAGAGGTTAATGACTATAAAATATTTCCATATCTGTTACCGGGTCCACCTGAAACAAAGATATATTCATATTTATTCTGTATTTATGATTTATTTTATTTTATTTACTTAGCTTTGACACTAGGGAATCACATTTGTGCTCTCTCATGGACAAAGCACAAGTTCTACCACTGAGATACATGCCTGGCCCCTGAGAATTTTTAGTTGGTTTTTTTGTTTTGTTTTGTTTTGTTTTTATAATTTACCAAGATCTTTGGAGCTCAGGAATCATGTTATCTCTCATTTGTGTAGTTTGGCTCAGAAATAGGTGATGAAGACATTTATTTACAAGGTCTTTCATTTTCGAAGATACACAGTTACACATAGTGAAAGAGGTCACTGTAGAAACAGTTTGTCACAGCATAAACTATGGTGTTATTCCTCACAATTATTTTCCAGAAACCATTTAGAAGTATTCTCCATCTTTATAATATTAGTATAATTTAATTAGGTATTTGTGATAGCATATTTGAATTATTATTAATGTTACATTGCACAAAAGTTTCAACTGAAGATACTAAAAAGTATCATTCATATGATTTTTACTGGCTAAACATCACTAACACCTTGCTTTTTGTGAGTTTCACAATATATAAAGCATTTTTATGTGAGCTTGAAATCACATCAAATCAAGTTGATGTTGACATATCTCAGGCATTTACTGGAAAAGGAGTGCTTTTTAACAGAAAGGTTGAATAGAAGATGTGAAGCCGAATTCAAAAACCAGAAAAAAAAGCATGAGATATTCTAAAACAAACAGAGTCAACTAAAAGTGAAGCTACAGACAAGCAACAAGGATCACGTCTACGTGGCAAACAGACTCTAAGGCATGATCTGAAATCAAACTAAAAATGATCAGAGGCGAGCCTGGTTCTTCTGCTCATTATCCACGCAAACTTGGAGACTTTTAACTGTGGGCATTTTAGTTTCCTCATCTTCAAAATGTCAGAGGAAAAAGCGATAAAAGGAAGGGGAGGGGACATAAAAAGAATTATGATGTTTATGTACATGTGCCACAATGAATGTAATCATTACGTACTGCAAACATGTCCTAATAAAAATAAAACTTAAAAATGTCAGTGACAACAGTTATGTTCATCTCAAATAATTGCTGTCGGTATCCTGGGGGAAAACATATTTAAAAAAAATATTCACACCACTAATATCAAAGTTTCTGTCTTGGAAAGACCTATGTTTAGAGAAACTCTTAGCGGTCTACTTTCATGGTAGCTGACGAGTCCCTAGGGAATGACCTGGAATCAGATGACCAAACAAGAAAGAATTTGGTGGCTTTGAAAATGACTTTAACAGGCATTAAGGATGAAGAGCAGAGATAAAAAAGTACAGAGGTTAGGAAAGCAAAAGAGGCTGATCTTGCCGAAAAAGGCAGTCCCTGAGATATTCCTAATGGTAATAAGAATAAAGGATTGGTCAAAAATGTATAAAATATTGTGTTTTAAACTGTCTGTAGCTTAGCATTTGAAAATCCTTACGCTATCTCGATCTTGCAAGCCTGATGATGCAACATGTTGGTCTGTGGAAGTGTTCTATTTGGGATATAAAGGAATGAGAAATTTTTGCTGTTTGTTCGCTTTGTTGCTGTTTTTGCTGGAGATCAAACTTAAAACCTTGCACATGCTAGACAAGCATTCTGTAACTGAGCTACGTTGCCAGCCTTAGAAAGACTTTAAATATAGGCTAAATGTGAAAAACTTGGAATAATCTATTAGGAAATTAATTTCTTAGGTAGGCATGATTCAAAGGAAAAAAACTCTCTAACAATGTCCAGTTATAATCGTGAACACTGTTTCTCCTAAAAGAAATGGGACAAAGTGTAAGATAATTTTTAACAGACTCTCAGTATCAGAATGATCACATCTAGTATTTCAGTTAAATTATATGAAGGATAAAAAGGGATTTTTAACCACCTTTTGCACATGTAATAAATCATAATAACCACAGAAATGATAATTTTATTAAGAAATTATTTCTATATACCCAAAACAATCTTATTTTGCAGAATATTGAGTTTATAACAATTCTGAGAAGTCACTTCCCCAAAACTAACATCAATATTCACAAACCTTTCTTATATGGCTAGTATTACAGACGTCTTATAAAACAAAATGATTCTGTAAGACCACAGATCTTGAGTAGCAGGACTGAATTAGAATTGAGGTTGTGTGATTCTTGATTCTCCTTGGACATTTGCTATGTCTTTATAACTGTAATAGAATGAGTAGGAAATCATGTCCACTCCTGAAAATTAAAAACTAACGACAGTATAGATACTTATCTACTTAAGTGATATAGAAGCAAGTACAGTATAACAGTATGGCTTGTTTGTGCCTATATAAAAACAGAAAATAGAGCAAACATTTAACATTCAAAGAGTAGTTTTCATAGTAGTAGTTAAACGTAGGTTACTCAAATTGAGGAGCTAATTATGTGTAGCCATGATGGAGATTAACAGTGAGGCCCATATTTGTGATAGGTTCTAAGAGAATATGCTTATATGATCCCAAATTTTAGGAAAAGGAGGATTTCCTTTAGTTTTTGTTGGACATTTCTCTTTAAAAAGCATTAAATTTCCTCAAATTAATTAAGTTTGCTCACCAGAGTAATAGAATCTCAGAATTTTCAAGGGCCATTCTGTCATAAAAACATACCTTTATTTTATGAATGCAATGCCAAAGAGAATGTTGGATATTTTTTCAGTTACTCACTTTTGGAGAAAAAGAAATATCAAAGGATGGAAATTTTATTTTCAAGGAAATCAACTTTAAAAGCATTATGTTATTTGAGGACAAATGAAAAAATATCATAGAGAGTAGCATAAAATACTACTGAAGTGGCTCTTATTTACTTTTACCATATAAAGTTGCCTTTTCATTTTAGCCATAGTATTATTTGTCTATGCTAATTTTTTTTGTTCATAGAATTCATGGATTTGACCTTCCTCCCAACTGTGAGCCGGGGCATAGCCATTAACCTCATTGTCTCAGCCTCTTCAGCTTAAAAATGGAATGATATTCTCATGTTATTTTGCATTAAAGGGATTTTAGAAGTTAACATATGTTAAAAAGTGTATAGCAGCATGAAAATGAGAAGTAATGATCATGTTTATAACAATGCATGCAATAATATTATTAATGTCATATGCATGTAGCACTTGCAAGCACTAGTCCAGATGTGCCAATGAAGATAGCATGATTCTTTTACCTAGCAAGGATTAGCAAAGCAGAAGGCAAAGTCTTTCACAGATCCGATGCCTAAAGAGTTTACATGGTGTCAACAAGCAATCTTTGTCATTTTTATTTTCCACTAGAAAGGATGAAAATCTTGGGTTTAGCTTGTTCAAGTTTCTGTTGGTTGACTTAACAAAGAAACCTGCATTTTGAAACTCAAAACACTCAAATACAAGCAATATCACACTCTTCCCCAAAGATTCAGAATCACTTATTCATGGTTAAAAATAGTTTTTTTTTAATTGATGTAAGTGAGTAAATTGAAGAAGGATGCATTATTTTGACAAAGGATAGATCAGATGCTTAATTTTGATACTTGGTGCAATAAACCACATTCATATTATAATTATTGTTTCCACTTTCTCTGTTAAGAGCTAGATTGTAGTGCATTTAAAGGAGGCTGATGTAGACTAATTTCCCTACAGGGGTTTGTGGCTTTGGATAAATTCCCAGTGGGACACACTTTAGCTGATTACACTTATTTCTCTTGCATTTAAAGGAAACTTGGAATCTTTCACTTCCTGTTTCTTATTACTGCAATACTCTGAACAGCAATAACACATCTACTTAGAGATGGCTGCTTTCAATGCATGAGGATTAATACAGATAATGATAGGCATTCTGAGACTTCTTAGCATAAGACATAATTGAGGTTGGTTTTAAATGAAAATCATGAAAAATGTTTTAGCACATTGCATGATTTCTTAGAATAGAGAAGAGAGCTACTTTGTAAGTTCCAAAGCATAAAGAAAAGGAAAAAAGAAAATACGCTTTAAAGATATTATCCTAAAATAATTATAATTGTAAAAATTGTAAAAGGTCAAGCTCTCAGAACCTATTCTATATAAAAATGAGAGAAGATAGTTTCTTGTTAGGTTAGAGTTTACAGGCTGGTGGATAAAACAAAAATGTACATTTTGAGATTTTCTAAATTGTGAATTTTCTTTCAAAACGAGCATTGTTGATAAAATTTAAAATTTTATAGCTAATTTATACTTATTAATATTGGACTCGTGTAATAAAATGCTGCCTTGATGACTAACAAAGTTCATGTGCTGTTTTCATCCATGTGGCTCAATCTTTCAAAATCTGCATATTAGCGCAATGCTCAGCTAATCTTGGCACTGTGAGTATGATGGTGAGCCAGGTAGCATAGATTCAACTCTCAGGACCATTGAGTCTAAGAGAGGGTCAGGTGTTAGTTGTATGTATTTATTAGATCAAATTTATTTAATAATCACAAATATGATTAAATTAAAAGGATAAAAATGTACAGGTATCTTAGCTTTTATGACACTTGGTCCATACTTCAAAATTTTCTATTTCTGCTTCTTATGCCTATAATGGGATTTTTCAGATCTTATTCTTCCACAGAGAATAAGGTTAGGGTTAGCATAAGAGTTAGGGTTAGGATTAAAGTTCCTGGCTCTGTTATAGGTGAAGACGAAAGTAGGTAATAGTGTCATGCAGATTTTGGTATGCAATGAGAATAAAAACATAAACCTAGTCATAATTATTTTTTAATACCACTTAGTGGTTTTCTATTTTCAATATCACATGCAAAATGCTCATTTTTGGTTCTAAAATGCCTCAGGATGCAGGTCTAGCTTCTTTTTCCAGATTCAGTTTTCAACATTACTCACATTTTGTGTTTCCATTTCCTTTTTTTTTTGGTACATTAGTGTGTTTTGGTCTTTCACTGCTTAGTAATTTTGGACATGACTTTTCCCAGTCGAATTGCTCCATTCCTCCACCTATCTGTCCTTTCTTAAACTTACATTGGCATCTCTTTTTTCCTGATCTTCTCTTTCTTCCCTCCTTCAAATCACAACCATGATGTCAAGATTTTTGTAATACTTTTTTCACTTATCTCCCACTGCTTATGTCTGCTTAGATAGTTCTCCTGTGTGTTTCCTTGAAATATTACTGAGTGCTCATCTATATGTACTTTGGAGTCTTTTATCTTATCCTCCACTGCTCCAACTACTAGATTGAATATAATATAAGAACATCTACCTCATCTTATTAAGAAATTGATCTCCAAATTTGATTGCATGATTAGCATATAATGGCACTCAATAATTACCTGTAGAATTGGAAACACAAGACTATCTAGGATGACATAAGCTTACTTATCATTACATTGCTCATCGCTGAGCACTGAATGGGTATTCAATTATGATACATAAGTTGATGAAGAGTAAGTTCTTTATGAATATTCTGTTAATAATTTATACAAACTGTTTTGACTTCCATTTTGTGCTGATCAGGGGCTTTGGGAGCATTCCTTCCATGTTTCTTCATTCCTGGCTCTGTTTTAGGTGAAGATGAAAGGTTCTATAGAAAGGAAAGAATTTTGGTATGAAGCTACTAATGCCATTTATTCAATGAGGGTTTTTTAGAATATTAGCTCTTGTGATCTTCAGTAAAACCTTCAGATTTAGAAAATTCATTTTACAGATGAAGAATTTAAGGTCCAGCTAGATTAAATAACACAGCTGTGATTTTCATCCATGTACTTTGACCAGAAGTACAGAGCTTCTTTCTATTGCATCAAAATGTTAGTTTATTGTTAACCAAATTAAGTACATTTTCCTGCAATGTGGGATTTTTGAGACTATGATGACACTTAGTAATGCCATGATATCACAGGTACTGGGCATAAATTTATCCTATTCTTGCATAAAAAGAACACAAGGTTTAGAGGTGTAAGAATTCTGCACCAGTTTTATTTGCCTATGTCATGCTAACTTTCATAAATTTTTTTCCATAGTTTCTTCAACTTTAGGATCTAGATGTTTATATTTTATACAGTATATCTCACAGGTTTCCTTGCGAGTCAGAATTGATGGTTTTGTGGGTGTGGGGATGTATTTATTTGGTTTGGTTTTGCTTTAGTTTGGTTTTATTTCTAAGCATGCCAAAACACTTTAGGTAGCATAATAAATTCCAGAGGCAGGATAAGACAGAATCGATGTGGTCCTGCCAGCCAGCTCCTGTATGCACGACACAAGTCTCAGGGGGCATCAGGCCAGAGACCCTCTGACTGATATATACACATGTATCAGCACTAACCAAAAATATATGTCCTCCTAGTTGTGAGTGAATGACAGCATATTGGTAACCAAGAAAGAACATGTGCTCTTTTTAAAAATTTTTTAAATTTTCATTTTGAAATAAAGTAGATTTATAGAAAGTTGGAAAAAGTGCATGTAGAGGTCCTATATGCACTTCTTCTAGTCTCCTCAATGACCTCCATAACTATAGTTGCTATGGTTTGGATGTAGCGTGTCATCCAAGGCCTCATGTGTTGGAACCTTGGTCATAGTGTGGGAATAGTAAGCGGTAGAGATATTTTAAGAGGTGAGCCTCATGGGGAGATTCTCAGGTCATTGAGGAACCTACTATTGAAAGAGATTAAGGAAGTTTTACAAAAGCCACTTGTGAAAACAATGGTCCAAACCCTTAAATTTTTCTCAGCCTTCTTGTTTTGAGATATCTATTCCTCTCATTTGCCCTGCCACTTTCCTGGTAATGATAGACGCCATTAGGTATTCACCAAAGGTCAAACCAGTAGGGCCACCCAATCTTGTATTTTCAGTCTCCAAAACTATTAGCTTGCCTCAGGGATTTTGTGTTAGCAACAGAAAGCTTACCAATACGATAATGCCATATAAAAACCAGGAGATTGACTTTCGTATAGTCCAATATTTATTCTGATTTCAAAAGTTATTTATGTTTTCATTTTTGTTTGTATCTGTTTTAGTTATTTTTTTCTCATTGCTGAGACAAAATATCCAACATCTAGAGTTAGAAAAGGAGAGGCCAGGGATATAGTTCAGCAATACGGCTCCTGCCTGGCAAGTGCAAGGTCCTGAGTACGATTCCAGATACAAAAAAAAAAAAAAAAAAAAGGGCATTAAGTGTTACAGGAGGAAAGGTTTATTGTAGCTCATAGTTTATAGAGGTTTCAGTCCATAGTTGGCTTTCTCCAAGGCAAGGCAGCACATGGGAGAGGGGCATCACAGAGGAGAAACAGTTTATGGTAGGCAGAAGGCAATAAAGCAATGAAGTAGAAAGCTGCAAGTGACAGCAGCCCTCTTTCTGTCCCTTATATTCTATCCAGGCTACACACACTTAGAATGGGTAGCATTCACAACCAAAGTTGCCCTTCTCTTTATCCACACCCAGAACCATGCCAAACCAATCAGTGAACTAATTTAGTAATCACACAACCTTAATCCCAGCATCATACATCCCAGCATTTAACCCTCTAGATCCAGCCACCTCTGAAAAGTCCCACCTATGATTGCATGAGGTTTTGGGGAGACATCTAGACCCAAGTCATAACAGTGTCTTTATTCAATTTTATCACATGCACAACTTTGTGAAGACACTGCACAATCAAGAAACTAACTATTCCTCCACCATGGGACCCCTTGTGCTGCCCACAATAGTCACATCCACTCCTCCCACACCATCCCTAACATGTGCCAACTACTAATCGTTCTCCACTTCTGTAAATGGAGGAGAATGCAGGAGAGGCAGCTCATTGAGGAAACAGGAAGAGGAAGAAGGCTACCTTTTAAATGTAAATTCCTTTTACTAAAGTCAGTGTTCAATATGAAATGCCATCTCCCTTCACGATGATCTTTTTTTTATTTAAAGGATGAAGTTCAGGAAAGCTTTTTGAGTAAGATTGGCTTGCTCTTTTCAGAATGGGTATGCTTCAGAGGAACTCATTACCCTTTCATGACACATATACAAAAGGCAGTGCTCCACCGTCCTGGAAACTGAATGTACTGTGTGAGAAGCTTGATCTCTATGCCTGTCCTCAAGATTGTCCAGGAATATAATTGCTACCTCTTTACCTATACATCTATTTCTGTCTGTGCATATCAGTTCACGAAGTCATGCATGTGGCCATGTCTCACTTGATTGTGCTTTATAGATACTGCATTTTTTCCAAAAGGAAGTTTCGTGGCAACCCTGCATGGAAGAAGTCATCACATTTATTTTTCCAACAACTCACACTCCCTTCATGTCATCACACATTGTCGCAATTCTCAAAATATTACTGAGTGTTTCATTGTTATTATATATTTGTTATGGTGATATTGGATTGGTGAACTTTGATCTTACTATGGTAACTATTTTGGGGCTACCATAAATTGTACCTGCATAAGAAGGGAAATTTAATCGATAAATAATCATATATGTTCTCACCACTCTACCACCAATTGTTTCCCCCATTTGTCTCCTCCTTCTCAGTCTTCCCTATCCACTGCAACACAACAATATTGAGATTAGGCCAAATAATCACCCTCCAGTAGCCTTTGGATGTTCTCATTAGGGGAAGAATGCACATCTTTAATATTAAATCAAAAGGTGGAAATTATTAAGATTAGTGAAGAAGGTGTGCTGAAAGCTGAGATAGCTAAAAGCTAGGCCTCTTGAAACAGTTAACCAATCCATGAATGCAATAGAAAAGTTCTTGAAAAAACATTGCAAGTGCTACTGCAGTGGACAAATGAGTGATAAGAAAGCAAAACAGCTTTTTTTGCTGATATGAAGAAAGTTTATGGTCTAAATAAAGATCAAATCATCCACCATATTCCCTTAAGCCAAAGTCTAATCCAGAGCAAGGTCCCAACTCTGTTTAACTGTAAGAAAGTAGAGAAAAGTGAGGAAACTTCAGGAGAAGTCTGAAGCTAGCTGAGGTTGGTTGTTGAGGTTTGAGGAAAAAGCCTTCTCTGTAAGATGAAAGTGCAAGGTGAAGTAGCAGGTGCTGACCTAGAAGCTTCATTAAGACAAGCGGAACTTGCTATGACCACTGATTAAGGTGCTGACAGTAAACAACAGACTCTCATGTAGAGACAGAATTCTATTAGAAGATTATGCCACTCCAGAATTTGTAGCTCAGGGAGAGAATCAATGTTTGGATTCAAAGCTTCAAAGGACAGAGTAACTCTCTTGGTAAGGACTGATGCAGCTGGTTTCTGCAAATTGATGCCAATGCTCACTTACCATTGTAAAAATCTGAAAGCCCTTAAAAATTATACTAAATATATTCTTCTGTGCTCTACAAATGGAACAGCAAAACTTAGATGATAACACATCTGTTTAAAATGTGGCATAGAGGCCCACTGTTTCTGCGTGTTCAGGGAGCTCCAGGCATGCTTGGATAATAAAAACCCCTTGCCCTTTGCATGAGAGAAAGCTTCTTGGAGTCTTCCTTCACGCAGCGGGCATCCCGACCCTAACATTTTGGAGGCCCCAGCGAGATCGGGGATTGCCCCCTGTATCGGAAGAACTCAACAGCTGCCTCTCGGGATTGAGTTTTTCTAAATTGTCCAGGCCAGGAACTTGCCATCCTTCTTGCTGGGCCTCCCGAGTGCTGAGATTTCAGGTGTGCACTACAATACCTGGCCATAACTTCCATCTTCTGTCAAAAGTTTCAAAGTTGAGGAGGAGGAAAAAGATGGCGGATGAGTAAGAAGCAGGCAGCGAAACTCTCTCTAAAAGTTACCGTTGGAACACGGGAATATAGTGACCGGGAAAGCGCAGGAGGGGGGGGGGAGATGCCTCCCCGGAACCCAGAAAAGTTCTGAAGAGCAATCTGGGACCCCCGGCACCAGTGAAGGGTGATTTCCAGCAAAGAAGAAGGAGCAGACCGCGTGCGCGCACCTTCTACCATTCCAGGAATCGCAGCGCGACAGAAGCTCAATTCTACGGACACACGGTGACAGCTGGCGCCCAGGGAGCCCCCACGGAGGATCCTGAGACAGCGGCGAGGCGGGGGAGTGGCGGAGAACTGCGCTGGCCGGCGGTGAGTGGGTGTCTCTCAGCCACAGCTGCCCCGCGCCAGAGAGTGACCGGCCGGGCGCCATTGTGGGGGGTGTGGCGAAACTCAGAGCGGCGCGAAAGAAAAACAGCGCTGCACACTCGTGCTCTGGACAGGGCAGCGCGGGGCCTCTCAGGCCCACGAAAGTGTGCTGAGGTCAGCAGGCGAACGAGACTGGTCTCTCAGCCACACCTGTCCCGCACCAGAGAGCGCCTGGCCCGGCGCCATTGTGGGGGGCGTGGCGAAAATCAGAGCGGGGGGGAAACCAGTGCAGGGAACCTGTGCTCCGGACAGCGCGCTGCGCCTCTCAGGCCCAGGGATAGTGAAAGGGCACTGAGAGTGGCAGGCGAGCTAGACTGGTCTCTGCCTGAAAGTACGGGCCTCTGCTCACCGCCCGCCAGAGGGCCGCTCCTGGCTTACTGGGACCGACCTGCATGGAACAGGAGTCTGTCACCACATGGTGCCTGCCTACAGCAGAGTCAACACCTGGAACTGATTCTTTTTATTTTTTTCTTATTTTTATTTTTATTTTTTTCTCACTCATTTGTTTTTTGTTCTGGTGAAGGGTTTTTTTTTTTTTTTTGGTGGGGTTTTATTTTTGTTTTGTCTGTTTTATTGTTTTTATCTTCGTTTTTATTTCTGTATGTGTATTTGCTCTTTCCTTCATTATTCTCTCTGGTTTTTTATATGAGTGTAAACAGCGCCTCTAACTTCTTTGTGATTGTGGTTGTGATCTGTTCTTCCTTTTATCCCTTCCTTCTCTTTTTACCACCAGTCCTCTGCACCAGGGTCCCAATTTTAGTGGGATCCCTCTTGGTCCTCTAACCTTACATCTAATTCCTTCCTATTCTCCCAACACTCTATTTCCTCCTTAACTCATTTTAAATTTAAACTCCTCAGGGAAAAATTGACATACATAGGACTTGTATGCTGCATATAATTTTTCTGGTGTGTTTTAGATTTTGTTATATAACCGCAACTCTAAACAGCTAAAAGTGGTAAATAACTGGTTAGCTCAGTCTGTCATTTTCTAGGCTGTGTTTGATGCTTTAGTTAACATTATAGCCAAATGTGAAATAATTGTTCTAAACATCTTTCCTTCCTGATATTTCGTGATTGAGATTGACTAAGGGACACAGAAAATACAGTGGCACAGTACCAAAGAATCAAGGACTGGGCCAAACAGGTAGCAACTTCGCATACCCAACGAATTGAAGAGGTAGGATCTGGCAGAAAGCTCAAAACCCAAAAGCAAGCTCCACTTGGAAGATACTGCAGAGAAGTAGTCATCTTCTAAAGATCTTAAACACTAGCAATAAAGTAACCTACCATAGGTAATTTGCAAACATCACCCCAGGAATTAAAGAAAGAAAAAATGAGACGACACTTAAACAAGATGCAACCCCACACATCCAATTCACCAAAGGCAAACCTAGGGGGCAACGAGGTGGGACAATCCGAAAGCCACCCACCTGGCCTATCTGAAGTGGTAACAACAAAGCAACTGAATGAGGCTCTGGAAAAAATTAAAACAGAAATAATCTCACAGATAACTGCAGAGATAATGTCTACAATGAAGACCATGCTTAAGGACACTATAGCTGATACAGACAAAAAAATAGATGAGCTTAAGAAAACTATAGAAACCATGAATGCTCAGCATAGGAAAGAAATGGAATCCATAAGGCAGATTCAAGCAGATATCCAAGAGAACAAAAATTCCATTGAAAGTATTTGTAGCAGATTAAGCCAATGTGAGGACAGGATCTCAGATATAGAAGACAGGCTTGCAATTAGTGATCATGAAAAGGAAGAATTCTTAAAAACAGCAAGGGACCATGAAAAATCAATTCAGCAGCTGCTAGATGACGCAAAGATAAACAACTTAAGAATAATTGGAATAAATGAAAAAGCAGGAGATAGCATCAATGACATTAAAACCTTGTTCAAAGACATAATCAGGGAGAACTTTCCTGGAAGAGAAAAGGAATTTGATGCCCCTATAAGTGAAGCTTTTAGAACACCAACTAGACATGATTAAAAAAAAAACTTCAGCCAGACATATTATAGTCAAGATCCCAGAAATTCAACAGAAGGGCAGAATCTTAAAAGCTGTTAGGGAGAAGAGACAAATCACCTATAAAGGAAAACCCATCAGAATCACAGCTGACTTTTCAGCACAAACCCTCAATTCAAGAAGAGCTTGGAATGATGTATTTCAAGCTCTAAAGGAAAATAATTTTCAACCCAGATTGATGTACCCTGCAAAACTATCTTTCAAAATTGATGGAGAAATAAAATACTTTCATGACGAAGAACATCTGAGAAAATTTATGACCACCAAACCAGCACTCCAAAATGTTCTGAAGAATATTCTAGAAAGAGATAGGAACCCCAACAGAAGGAATCCACCAGGCAGGGCAAATAATTAAATAGCCGGAAAGCGGAAAAACAAAGAGTGGGAACCAACAACAGGAAAATATCATGACAAGTCAATACATATCAGTTTTAACCATCAATGTTAACGGTCTCAATTCACCAATCAAAAGGCACAGACTGGCGAAATGGATCAAGAAGCAAGATCCAACAATATGCTGTATACAAGAAACACATTTAATTCAGAAAGAAATTCATAGACTGAAAGTCAAAGGATGGAAAACAATACTCCATGCCACAGGAACCCAGAAAAAAGCAGGGGTAGCTATTCTTTTTGCAGACAAAGTGAACTTCAAGCCAAGAAGGATTCAGAGAGATAAAGACAGTCATTACATCCTTGTAAAGGGAACAATCCAAGAGGAAGAGATAACGATCATAAATATATATGTGTCAAATACCAATGCACCCAGCTATATAAAACAAGTACTAAAGGACATGAAAAATCAAATAAGCACTAATACAATTATATTGGGAGATCTCAATACTCCACTGTCACAAAAAGACAGATCAACTGGACAGAAAATCAATAATGAAATAGTAGAACTGAACCAAACTTTTGAACAAATGGACTTAGTAGATGTCTACAGAGTGTTCCATCCCACAACATCAGAATACACATTCTTCTCAGCTGCACATGGGACATTCTCCAAAATAGACCACATACTAGCTCATAAAACCTGCTTAAGTAAATGCAAAGGAATTGAAATTATCCCATGCATATTATCAGACCATAGTGCAATGAAATTGGAAATCAATGGCAAAAGATCTCACAAAAACTCCCTAAACACATGGAAATTAAACAGCACCCTCCTGAACAACCAATGGGTCACAGATAAAATTAAAGAAGAAATTAGACACTTTCTACAACTGAATGATAATGACAGTACAACATACTGGAACTTATGGGATACAATGAAAGCAGTCCTAAGAGGGAAATTTATAGCATTAAATGCTTATATCAGGAAAATAGAGCAAGTGCAAATAAACAACTTAAGGGTGAACCTCGAGCTTCTAGAAAAAGAAGAGCAGGTTAAGCCAGAAGCCCGTACAAGGGAGGAAATTATAAAGATCAGAGCAGAAATTAACGTATTGGAGAATAAAAAAACAATACAAAGAATCAATGAAGCAAAAAGTTGGTTCTTTGAAAGAATAAATAAGATTGACAAACCCTTATCCAACCTTATTAAAAAAAGAAAAGAAAAGACTCAAATCCATGCAATTGAAAATGAAAAGGGTGATATCACGACGGACCCTGCAGAAATCCAGAAGATCATCTATACCTATTTTGAAAATTTATATTCTAATAAGATGGAAAATGCAGAAGAAATGGGCAGATTCCTAGATTCGTATGAATTACCAAAGCTGAATCAAGAAGATTTAAAAATCCTAAATAAACCAATATCAACCAATGAAATTGAAGATGTAATTAAAAACCTCCCAACAAAGAAAGGTCCACGCCCTGATGGATTCACTGCCGAATTCTACAAGAAATTTAGAGAAGACCTAACGCCCCTACTTCTCAAACTTTTCAATGAAATTGAAAGGGAAGCAATACTCCCAAATTCATTCCTGGAAGCAAGCATTACCCTGATACCAAAACCAGAGAAGGACCCAACTAAGAAAGAGAACTACAGGCCAATCTCCCTAATGAACATAGATGCAAAAATCCTTAATAAGATACTGGCAAACAGAATCCAACAAATCATCAAGAAGATTATACACCATGACCAAGTTGGATTCATCCCTGGGATGCAGGGATGGTTCAACATACGTAAATCAATAAATGTAATACAGCATATTAACAGAACCAAAGACAAAAATCACATGATCATCTCAATAGATGCAGAAAAAGCTTTTGACAAAGTCCAGCACCTTTTCATGATAAAAACCCTACAGAAAATTGGAATAGAGGGTCTTTATCCCAATCTGGTAAAAGCTATCTATGACAAACCAACAGCCAATATTATACTAAATGGCCAAAAACTGAAAGCCTTCCCTCTAAAATCAGGAACAAGACAAGGATGTCCACTGTCCCCACTCTTATTCAACATAGTTCTGGAAACTTTAGCCAGAGCAATTAGACAAGAGAAAGAAATAAAAGGAATAATGATTGGAAAGGAAGAAGTTAAATTATCATTATTTGCAGATGACATGATACTCTACACAGAAGACCCCAAAAACTCCACTAAAAAACTGCTAGATTTAATAAGCAAATTCAGTAGTGTAGCTTTATACAAAGTCAATACTCAAAAGTCAATAGCCTTCCTGTACACAAATAACAAATTTACTGAAAGAGAAATTAGGGAAACAATACCTTTCACAATAACATCCAAAAAAATGAAATACCTAGGAATCAACCTCACAAAGGATGTAAAAGACCTCTATACTGAAAACTACAGTACTCTGAAAAAGGAGATTGAAGAGGATATCAGAAAATGGAAAGATATCCCTTGCTCCTGGATAGGAAGAACCAATATAGTGAAAATGGCCATACTTCCAAAATTGTTATACAGATTTAATGCAATTCCAATCAAAATTCCAACAGCATATCTCACAGAATTAGAGAAAACAATCCTAAAATTCATTTGGAATCAGAAGAGACCTAGAATAGCAAAGGCAATTCTGGGCAACAAACGCAAGGCAGGGGGCATCACAATCCCTGACTTGAAATTATACTATAAAGCTACTGTGATAAAAACAGTGTGGTACTGGCAAAAAAACAGACCTGAAGATCAATGGAACAGATTAGAAGATGCTGAAACAACCCCAGACATACTAAGCCACCTTATCTTTGACAAAGGTGCCAAACACATTCAGTGGAAGAAAGATAGCCTCTTTAATAAATGGTGCTGGAAAAACTGGCTCTACACATGCCGAAGATTAAAACTAGACCCATATCTTTCACCATGCACTAAACTAAATTCAAAATGGATCAGAGATCTAAATATTAAAACAGAAACATTAAATCTGCTGGAAGGTAGGATAGGTAAAACCCTTGGAGACATTGGTGTAGGCAAAGACTTTATGAATAAAAACTCAACCGCATGGAAACTATCCCAAAGAATCAATAACTGGGATCTCATCTTATTAAAAAGCTTTTGCACAGCAAGAGAAACCACCAACAGAGTGAAGAGACAACCCACAATGTGGGAAAAAATGTTTGCCAGCTGTTCCTCAGACAAAGGATTACTATCGAGAACATATAAAGAACTCAAAAAAATCAGACCTCCCAAATTTAAAGACCCACTCCAAAAATGGGCATCTGAGATGAATACACATTTCTCAGATGAAGAAATACTAATGGCAAATAAATATACAAAAAAATGTGCAACATCACTAGTCATTCGAGAGATGCAAATTAAAACAACACTGAGATTCCATCTCACCCCAGAAAGAATGGCTACTATAAAGAAATCAACTAATAACAAATGCTGGAGGGGCTGTGGGGAAAAAGGAACCCTTCTACACTGTTGCTGGGAGTGTCGACTGGTACAGCCACTGTGGAAGTCAGTGTGGAGATTCCTCAAAAAACTAGGGTTGGAGGTCCCATTTGACCCAGCTATTCCCCTTCTGGGCATCTTCCCAGAAGAATTAAAAACATCGTACCACAGGGATATATGTGCACCCATGTTTATAGCAGCACAATTTGTAATAGCCAGATCTTGGAAACAACCCAAATGCCCATCAACTGAGGAATGGATAAGAAAGATGTGGTATTTTTATACAATGGAGTACTATTCAGCCATAAAGAAGGATAAACTGGAGACTTTTATAGGTAAATGGATGCAACTCGAGAAAATACTCATAAGTGAAATAAACCAGAAGTACATGTGTAAGCATCGTATTGTCTCTCTAGTATGAGAAACTGAAAGAGTAAATAAGATCCAAAATGTACAATAGACATATTGAATCAAAAAGAAACTGGTCAAAAGGAAAGAGAGACTGGAATAGGGAAAAGAAAGAAGGGAAAGGGAAAAAATTGTATATATATATAAGATGGTTAAGATAGATACACTACCAATTTTACTTAGTTCATTGAAGAGTAAGGTTTGTGCCAATAATGTTTGGACAATTGAATGCTAATGTCTGGTATCCTGAATAACTAACTTAAAGATAGTAATACGTAATGTATTAACCATTGTTACCCTCCTATTATGTTGTTTTGAAAATTTGTTCTTCTTTTGATTTGTTTTGTTTTTTCTTCTCTTTAAAATAAAAAAAAAATAAAAATAAAAAATAAAAAATAAAATGTGGCGTAGAGCATATTTTAAGCACTTGAGAACTACCGGTCAGAAAAAAAATTCTTCCAAAATATTACTATTCATTGACTATGTACTGGGTCACCCAACAGCACTGGTGGAGACATGCAATGAGATTAATGCTGTTCTCATGAATGCTAACACAACATTCACTCTGTAGCCCCTGGATGAAGGAGTAATTCTGATTCTCAAATCTTACTTCAGCAAATGCAATTTTAAGGTAATATCTGTCATAGATAATGATCCCCATAATGGGTTAAGCAAAGTAAATTGAATGGCTTCTTCAAGAGATTCACCTAAATGCCATTCATTCTAAATGCCATTAAGAACATTTGTGATTCATGGCAGAGGTCCAAATATCAACATTAAGTGGAGCTTGAAATAAGTTGATCCTTACCCACATGGACAGTTTTAATGTGTTCAAGACTCCAGTGAAAGAAGTAATAGTAAGCCGGGCATGGCGGCACATGCCTGTAATCCCAGCACTCAGGAGGCTGAGGTACGAGGATTGCTGTGGTTTCAAGGCCAGCCTGGGCTACATAGTGAGTTCAAGGCCAGTCTGGACTACACAATGAGACCCTGTCTCAAAAAAACAAAATAATTTATAGGAAGAAGTAATAGTAGATGTAGTGGAAATGGTGAGAGAATTAGAATCAGAAGTGAAACCTGAAGACGTTACTGAATTGCTGAAATCTTGTGATGAATTTTAATTATGAGGAAATGCTCCAACAGATGAGCAAAGAAAGTGGTTTCTTAGGAGGATGCAGTCTACTCTTGACAAAAGTATTGCAAATATTGTCAGAACCACAATAAAGGATTTAGGATATCACAGAAGCTTAGCTGATGGAGCAGCTGCAGGGTTTGACAGGACTAATTCCAATTTTGAAAGAAGTTTTACTGAGGTATCTGAGAGCATCATATACTGCAGAGAAATCTTTCATGAAAGGAAGCATCAGTCAGTGTGGAAATGTCACTGTTGTCTTATTTTAAGAAATTTCCACAGCCAACCTAAGCTTCAGCAACTGCTTCCCTGCATAGCCATCAGTATCGAGGGAGGACACGCCACTAGAGAAACTATTACATCTTACTGAAAGTTCAGAAGATCAATATCACAGTTTAACAATAAAGTAGTATCACTTAAAGCTTGTGCACTGATTTTCTTACATAAGGTTATTGCACACTTGATAGACTACAGAATAGTATAAACATGACTTTCATAGGCACTGAGAAATTAAAAATTCATCTTTCTCACTTCATCGTGACATTCACTTCATTGCATTGGTCTAGATATAAATTGCCACGGTGTGTCTGAGGTATGCTATACCTACACAGAGAGAATCGTATACTATAAATGCAAAACATGTATTTATAAAATACACACAATTTTTCACTAAATGTGTGTATGTGTGTGTCTGCAGTTTGGCACAGTAAAACAATCATAGCTTTGGAGTTCAGGGGCTCTAGAAGTGAATACCTGTTCTATCCCTTGCAAAGAATAAAAGAACCTGAAAATTTAATTAATTTCTTTGGCCCTACCCTCCTTACCTTTAAAGTGATAATATCAGTGTCTGCCTTGCCATTTTATGTGGATGAACTGAGATGGTGCACGTAAATTGCCAGCCTGCTTAGGATCCCAGTACAGAGTAGCCATTATCATTGTGCTGTGGGAGACATGGTTATCTTATTTGATTTCAAATAGGTCTTTACTGAAGCACAGAGATGAAATGATATGCACCAAAAATTTAATATATTTTATGGGATTTTAGTTTATATGAGGAATACAAAGATACACAAAATAATGAATTTACCATACTGGGGCTCAAAGGCAAGGCAAGCTGGAATACTGACTGAAGAACATGCACAAAATCAAAAGGGGAAACTGAGGGTGTGGTGGGGACTGAGGGTACAGTGGGGGGTAAGAGGAGAAGGATAAGTACAGGGGGCGAGATTTGAGCTGAACCTCTTTTACTCAGAGGTAACATTTAACTAAACATATTTATCAAGTAAAGAAACTCTAAACATGCAAAGCCATGCAAATCCCTCATGCATTTGTAGCAAAGCAGAAATCTGTTCTCTTGCTCACTAGGATCCTTTACTCTTGGTTCTGATACACAATGCAATGCATTTATTTATCTAGTTTCCTAGTATATGGAGGATTGAAAGTAGAGTTTTCATGAAGCATACTTTTTATTGCCAGTTGCCAATGTTTGGAGGGCAGAGCAAAATGATAGTTAGTGGTTTGATAGAGATGGGAAAGAGAACCCATTAAAATCAACCATTAGAATTCCACATGAAATAAACTGGGGTCTGTAAGAGTATTTACACTTAACATATACCTTTCCTCTTCATGCACCAGTGTATTACAAACATAATAACTGCTTCTGGAAATGGTGGGTTGAGTCATCAAAAACAAGTTAAATTATGTTTACTACCTCTTTTGACAAAATTGCACTGTAAAATGCATTGTTGAATGATACCACTAAAATAATTAATGTTTCTTAGAAGGCAGTGCAGAATAGTTGCATAATTGTGTGTTGCTTGGCCTATCTTAGCCAAATTTCCTTATTTATCACATCCACATGATAATATGTACCTATCAAACTGATGGTAGGTTCTAAGTAAGATAATAATTATAAACATGCCTGGCACATTAAATTGTAATCAGTTAATTTCTGCTTTTAACTGGTTAATTTCTACTTTAACATGGTTTGTCTTAGTTATTTTGAAAATTACCTTCTCATGAATTTACCATGGTGAAAGTTAAATTAGCAGTTACATCTTCTGTTTTCAGAGGCCAGATAGTGAAGTGCAAAGAGATTAACAGATGTTTTAAACAGAAACTGTAGGTTGTTACCCTGTCATGGGGGTTCTTTGAAAATTCACAATTCCCTTAAAAGTTGAAGAGCAGTCATATAGAGAAAGGCACTATTTATTTTTCATGAAAACAAGGTGTGTTATCACACAGCCGAGGGAGCTCTGTTTCTCCAGTTATGGGTACATCAAGCCTGAGAAGAGAGAGACCTAGCCCACAAAATAAAGAAGTAAGCCATGTACACGTGGTTACACCTTATTGTCTCATTTTATATGATACACTTTGGGAACAAACATTTTTTTTTAAAAGAATAGGTTTACTAATTTGTAATGGTGCATGATTTTCTGAGGAAGCATATATTTTATTTTAGATTGGAAGATCTCTAACATGAATAAAACTTGGTTCACAGATATTACTTACTCTTTCCCTGAAAGCAATCTTTTCTTTTCTTGAAGATGAAAAATCATTTCCACTTTCATTATGTCCTTTCAATTCCTCTCCAAGGCAGTGTTGCTAAAGCACACTGGGTAAAATAAAGATTTTACCCATTGCCCTATCAGAATTACGCTTCTGCAGTATCTTTCATACCAGAGCAATACAGAATACTTGACTGAACTTATCAATGCCTTGTTTTCCTCCTTCTGTTTGGGTGAAGAGGAGGGAAGGGAGGTTGTTACTGGTAGTGGAAGACAGTTCACGCTGCACACCTTGTTGCAAGCATTCAGTCTTCATGGTGAGACAATCAACAGGTCTGGTTGCTGACGCTGTGTGAGCTCCAGGCTCTCAGGCTGAGCAGAAGGCTGAGTCAGAGATCTTCAGCAGCCCATTTCTTTCATATGCAACGCATGCACTAGCAATTCTACACACACACACACACACACACACACAATTCGTAGTCTTCTTCAGCATCACATACACTTTTGATATACTCCTTTCACTCATTCCTACTCTTCAATCCCTGTTTCTCATTAATTTGTCACGATTCAACTGACTAATCAATATTGCTTCCAATTCAAGGAAGATAAAACAATAAAGTGAGGATTATAAAAATGTATCACAAAAGAGTACATCAGGATAACTAAATATGCTCAAGCCAGGCCTTATAGAGAAGACCTGTGTTGGTTAGCAACAAAGAGAACAGACAAGGCCCCCCTAAAAAAAAAAAAATTCTACACTTGATAGCATACTAGGAATTGAAAGCTGCTATGGCAAAATCTTTAGAAGTTAAGAACAAACATAGATCTAAGATACAAATTATTTGTTCAGAGATAATAAGTGACAATGATGTGCTAAAGTAGGAATAAAATAAATTATGAATAAGACAAGATCAGAGCTGAGATCCTTTGTGCTAAGTGTGACAGGTTTCAGGATAGGCTATCCCAGAGTATATGAGAAACTGCAGAAGCAGACAAGTCAGCTTTTCATTACTGTAACAAAATAATTGATGCAATAAACATTTAAACTGAAAAGGTTGGTTTTGGCTCAAGTTTTAGAAGTTCCAGTGCATGCCTAATTGGTCCTATGTTTAACTGGTCCTACAGTGAGTCAAGTCATCATGGTGGGGCGTGCGTGGAGGAGCAAAACTATATTCATCATGGCTGGGACATGAAAGAGGAGAGAGAGAGAGACTGCGAGACTATCTCTGGAGGACATCAGTATGTAAAACAGTCCCTCTTACCTTTCCCCTGCCTTCTGCTCTGAAGCAGGGTATAAGATCCCCATGCGAGAGGTGCTATATCTGGAGAAAAGAAACATCTTTATGTCTAAAGACTAAAGGACATAGAGAAGATTCTGAATAAACAGAACTCCTTACATTCCCTCCAGTGTGTTATTAGATCAGACCTCTTTTGTCCAATTATATTTCCTTCTGCCTGTGCACTCTTCATTGTACCGAAGCATAAAAAGAAGCGGGGTTCTTAATCTGTTTCGGTGTTCATTCTGAAGCCTCAATATCGTGTAAAACACACATGAAGTAAATGTTTAAATCTTTCTCTTGCTTATCTGTCTTTGGTTACAGGAGATTTAGACATGAAACTAGTGGTGGAAGATGACACTTTTTTCCTCCCCTACAGATGCTACTTGTATAGAGTTTTATGAGTACATCAGGATAGAAGATCCTTAGAGTCCCTGGCTTCCTTATAGACAAAATACATGAACACAAAACACACGTGAAGAACATATGGTTAAACATTAACAAATAATATATGGTTCCCTCACTTATAGTATTCATACAGAACTTTGAATATTTTTCTATCAGAATAGTTATTTCAATATCTATTTTAAAATATTTTTGGATTCTTTCTTCTATCCCTCTCTAATGTCTCTCTCTCTCTCTCTTTTTTTTTAATGTGGGTACCTGGAGTCGAACTCAGGACCTCGTACTTGCCAGGCAGGCGCTTACACTGCTGAGCCATCTCACCAGCCCCTCTCTCTCTCTCTTTCTTGCTCTGTCTTTGCCTCTCTCTCTCTTCTTCTCTCCAGTGCTGGGGATTGAAGTCAAGTTCTTACACTGCCAGATAAGTTCTCTATCCTATAAAACCGGGCTATACCCCAAATGGACTTTTTTTTTCTCATTCAGGTGGTACTCCAATCAAAATGTGAACTCCAGAGGAAAAAATCTTAACACCCCATTTGTAATATCCAGTTGAGTACACAGCAGGTTGCTGAACAGGCTTTTAGTATAGCAAGTTTATCATCTGGAAAAGATTTACAAACCTTAAGCCAATAATAAAGCTAAGTGACCTGAGTAGTGTAAAACCGAGTCAGAGAAATGAAATCACAAAGGGGTGAAGGGATATAAATGCACCATTTTGTAAACTGGTTGAATTCACTTAACAAATATATGTCATACAGCAAATATCATTTTCATATAGATGAGATGGAATTCCTTGTGTTGTTATGTCAGTAGCTAACATATTTTTCTCTTATACTATGAATTCCTGACAGCAGGGATCCAAATTAACCCAACAATCTTGGGCATCATTTTTTCATTTTTAATAATTAATGTATACTAATTATATAAGTGAATGAATTTCGCTGTGGCAATTCCATACTTGCATATATCATCTTTTGATCATACCCACCCAATCCACTACCCTCTCTTATTCTTATCTTTTCTCCTACGGGCAACACTCATATGAATATCATGCCTTCTCTCCGACATTACTATTTTTAGGATGCTGATCTGTGACACAGAAAAATGTAAAAAACTAAATACATAAGCAAGCAGCAACCTTAACATAATTTTCAGCGAATCTTTACGAACATATTGAAAGAACTGACTATGAAGGAACTTAAAAATATTTACCCTTAAGATATTTGAACGTTCAATAGAATACATATTTAAAACAATTAAATTAAGCAACAGTTGAGTGTGGAATGAGGTTGGGACTGAGTTTACTATTTCTTGATTTTGAAAACAACTTGGGAGAAGGGCCAGCACACCCGGGTTTGAATGCAGAATGTGCCAAATCTAGACTTTTCTTAGTTTGTGCACCCTTCTCTATAACCAGCTGATTCTTATGTTTCATTCAGATGAAATCTTCTCAGGAGCTGTGCTTCTTTCCTGTCTATTTACTGGCTGACACTGGATTTTTGTGCTGTGTAGAAGGGCAGGGACTCACGCTTGCCTCTCCCTTACCTCTCAGTGCTCCCAAATAGGCCATTTCCATTGCTCTACTGAAAAGTGCTTTTACCAAGGTCGACAACTGTTTACATTTTGACATATACCTGTTACATTCACAGCAGAAAATGATGATCGCAAACAAAATTAAGGCCAAAACTTTGAATATCCAATGATGTACCCAAAAAGTTGCTGAGAAAGGAGTCTCCTACTTCCTTCTAGATGCTATAATTTTAGAGGCAGCAAGTGGAAGCACTGGTAATTCCATATTTGGGATGAAATGCTCAAGAAAGATCGACCTCTACCTTCTAAAGACAAAAACACAGCCTGAGAATCAAGTTGGAAGAATATGAAACATTTTTTCCACACTAAACATTTAAAATACCTATTAGTCAAAACCATAAAAAATAAAAACATAGGCAAGAAATACATTAGGTATATATTTTTAAAGTAGAAAGCAGAGTGTTAATATTTACATAAAGAAGTCTTAAGGAAGATTTTAAAAGACAAAAAAATTCTCAATACAAGGATGTGTAAACCATATAAATGAACTGTTAATAAACAAAAGCAAAACTGATCTTTGTTCAGCCTCACTATTTAAAAACACAAGGTAAACAAAAGTAGGATGTCAAGGTTTGCTTATTACATTGGCAGAGATTTTAAATTCTTTAAAACTTCATGTAAAAAAAAAGTGTGTAATGAAGTCTTTCACTGCAAGAGGGAATGGAAAGCAATGGAAACATCATAATTGGACATTTGAAATATATACTAAAAGTGCTAAAATTATCCATTTCCTTTAATATCAAAATTTCTTTTCTGGGAATTTATCCTAAGTAAATTAATTATAAATGTACACAAATAGAGAAGTGGAAGGATGTTTGCAATAGGACAACTTTCCACATCTGTTGGCCACCCAGGCCGCTGCGCTTGCTGACAGGATGTGCACCGCTAATTTAAGGCAGATCCTGACTTTGGAAAGGTAGGTCCTTCAGTCACTGGCACTGCACCTTCCCCAGCAGATGACCCCAGCTTGCCTGCTTCCTGCTGCCCGCAGACACCAGAACTGCCACGTACACTCTACTTGAACTATTCTCCAGAACAGGAGGAAAAGAAATGCCTCATTCCACCATATGGCTGTTGGGTTTCCTTCTCATTCAGGTCACAGCTAAACTCTGTGTGACTAACCAATGTTTCTAGAGACTACTGAGATGAAACTCTTTCTCACAGTGCCTGCCAAAAGTCCAAGTCTATCTCATCATCTGTACTCACCTGGCTTTTAACCCCACAATGCACTGAACACCCTCCATCCTGATGTACACCTTCTACCTCCTTTCCTTGCAAATCACTCATTGGGATTTCAGAAAACTTACCACATAATCAAAAAGCTCCTCTGTATCTGCAACCTCCATACTTCAACTAAAACTGACTCTCTGAATCTGCAATGATTGTCATGGATTTTATCCAAGAGAAGTCAGCCTGTCTCCCAAATCTAATCTACTCTGGATTCAGAGGTGTTATGTGGGCTATTGTCTTTCTGGTCCAGTTCCTTGTCCTTATTCATGATAGAAAAAGTCTGTCTTTTATGATTTATGTTCTATATAACCTCCAACATGGTTCTTATCTTTGGGTTCATTCATTCTCCTTTGTGTTTTCTGGCTTCCTATCTTGTCTACCTCAAGTCTGTCTATAATGGCAACATAAGCAACATAACAAATCCCTAGGTTCTCAGATACTCACTTTCCCCTCCCATGACCTCCTCCTCCAAGGTTGTCCACTGGAACACACCATGATTTGAAATGACTCCAACTCCACACTCCCAACATTCCTGCTAGTCCTCCATTTCTGTTGAGCATGCTTTTAGAACCCTCATTTGCTGACTGCTCCAAATTTCCCATCCACTGGTCATTGCTTCCCATACCCAAGTTCATCCTGATCCTTCCCACCAATTACTTCCATCTTGTGACCTCTTGGATCTTTCATTATTTGTGTCTGGGAAAATTCCCATCCTGGATTATTAAGCTTTTCCTTCTTCAGGAAAATCCTAGACTTTGGAATAGATGCAGAGAAAATCTTGTAAACTGACATTTGCTGCATCTATAAAATCAAGATCTCAAATCCAAACAGGCCCCCAAACTGTGTAGCAATTCCACTAGGTTTTCCAACTCTTTCTTCTCTTCACAACGATGCTGTCAAACTTTTTTTGCAGTTCTTTACACAATTTAACTCATCTATCCTCCAACTGTAAGTAGATGATCTTGAAATTTTACAAAATATATGGACTTTAGCAAATATATAGAGAGAGCAATAGGCAGCTATTTTGATTTCTATAATAAAGTACCCAAAGCTGCCTACATCTGCCCTCATTCTACTTTCATCCACTCTTCAGTAGAGATTCCCCTCCTCTTCACCAAGGCCAATCCCTCTCGTGTGTACTCTGCCACGTCCACCCCAGCTCTCAGGAAGCTCCCCAAACTAGTGATTATCACTGTAGTAATGTCACACTTCTCCCGCATGCTGAATAACTTCTCATCAGCATTGAGACGTGCAAATTCCTCCCCTCTTTAGTCAATGAAAAACCTTGCCCTGTTCCCTTATCCTTTCACTTTCTCTTCCTCTACAACACCACCTTTCTCTCCTTCACAATTCAGCTAAGTCAATGTTGTGCCTTAAACACTGAGCTCTGGAATGAACGGGTTTTATTTTGATTGCTCCTTTTGCACAATGGGTGACAGTGAATCTGTTACATCTTTGAGCCCCACTTTTCTCACCTGTAAAGGAAACAGAAGCAGTTCTTGGCTCACAGGGATATTGGAGGAGTCAGATGAGACAAAGCACATGAAACACCAAGTACACTGTCTGAGATCTGGCAAGTGTGCAATATTATTTACAACTGTTAGTTTAGTCAAACTTCTGGAAATAGCTGGGTGCACTTGATGTCCCCATGATCTCATGTCTGTTTTACACCTCAGTGTACTGTAGTACGTATTCTACTCCAACATTCCACTGAATCTCTTCTTCAGATTTCCAGTGACCACCAATTCCCTCAATGCAGAGAGCGTTTTCACTTCTCATCTAATTTGATCTCTCAGCAGTTTTGGAAAAAATTCTCTTTGTTTTCTAAAATAAAAAATGCTCAGGCTGGCCTTGAACTCAGTATGTAGCCCAAGCTGGCTTTGAACTCTCAATGATCCTACTGCCTCAGCCTCTTGAGTGCTGGAATTACAAGTGTGCACCACACTCTCTGGCTTTTATTCTAATGTTTGCTTGACTCATTACCTGTGAGAGCTAACTGTGTTCTTCAATACTCTCAACAGATATGGATATGTTATTTAAAATACGATTTTCGGGGCCGGTGAGATGGCTCAGCAGCGTAAGCGCCTGCCTTGCAAGCACGAGGGCCTGAGTTCGACTCCCGGATCCCACATACAAAAAAGGGGCCAGTGATATCGCTCAGCGGCACGGGTGCCTGTTGGCGCATGAGGTCCTGAGGTCGACACCCCGGTACCCACAAAAAAAAATAAATAAAATAAAATAAAATACAATTTTCATCTCACTTCCCTACTAAGAACTTTTGACTGTATAAAATAATTGTTTTGATAGGTTTAAAAATCATAGGATATTGTATTTTTCTTTTCAGATACAAAATAAAGCCTCTAGGGTTTGGGGATGTGGCTCAGTGGCGGATTTCTTGCCTATCATGCACAAGGCCCTGGGTTTGATTCCCAGCACTAAAAATAAAGTATACACAAAATAAAACCCCTACTTTTTTTCTTGAATAATAATTATTCAAGTGATATTAAATTATTTATAAAATTTAAACCATACAAATAGATTAAATGTAAAAACTGAAAAAATCTTCCACCATCTTCCCTTAAGTTTACTCTTCAACATAATTTTAACCACTAATAGTTTTCTTTCTTGTGAATTTCTACATTTAAGACAATCATAGAATTCTTTGAAGGAAAAATGTCACAACTAGAGGTAGCCAACTGATAAACCTTTCAGATTCTGAAGCTTTAAGCTAAAAGCCAGACACCCAGATAAACAGCATCTGCCCTTTCAGGGCACTCAGACCATGGGAACATTTGGGAGTCAAATGGAACCTAACCTATTTCTGATGTGAAGTGTTACCTTATAAACCATGGCAAAAGGTAGTGACACAAACAGTACCCATTTATTTGCTCACAATGGTGTGTGCTGACATTGCAGGCTTTGCTCAGTTGGCAGAACTGCTGATCTAGCTGGGGTCCCTCTTGTGACCGCGTCAAGAGTCTTACTTAGCATAAGATGGTCTGAGATCGCCTTGCTCACATGTCTGGAGCTGAAGCTGGCCAGAGTGGAGCCCCTTACTTTGAAAGGTCTCCCGCTTCAAGAAGACTCTCTTTGATTTTATGTGATGGGACTGGGGCACCAAGAGAGTGAAAGCAGAAGTTCCACGGTTTTACAAGGCTGAAGCTCAGAAGTAGTATCATATCTGTGGGATTCTGTTTATCAAAACAAGTCATAAAGCCAGACCAGACTCCAGGGGATAAAAGGTCTGTTTCTGGATGGAAGAGGTCACAACATAAATTGGAAAGGAACCCAAGACGAAGGAAGGAAGGAAGGAAGAAGTGCTGTGATCATCATTGCAAAGAAGCTATGCCAGTACCTCTGTTGGAGTAGTATTTTTTAAAGCATAAAACAAAATGCATAGAATTAAAAAGAAAGCAATTATGAAAGTATACAAGTGCACTGTTTTAACCATTAAGAAAATCCCTAGAAGTGAGTATAATCACTACCATAATTTCAAATTAGTAATGAGCACTATGGTTTTTTGTGCAACACAACACATTTAACGTGGTATTTGCCTTATAATTTTTGCTGGTGACAAATTCACACATAGTGCTAACACTACTGCAAAATCTCTCCTGTAGTCATAATTGCAGATAATGTAAATTTTCATTCAGAGGTTAGAAAAACATGAAGATACGGGTTTTCTTCCTCTCAGTCCTGATGGTGTCTAAGACCCAATGAAGGAGTAGCTTTAGCTACTACTTGTGCTCAAATGTGTGCCATGCTCTGTTTACTTGCCCTAGTAAATATTATCTGAGTATACCTCACTCGTCCAGGTGCAAGACGGATACTCAACTCTTTCATACCTATAACCAACAAATATTATTCGTTGGGCTTAACATATAGGGGAAGTGATCCGTGAATGAAACAAAGCCCTGGTTCTTGTGGTACATATCTTCCAGCAAGTGTTATCTTGCAGTAAGTGAATGAATTGCTCCTGCTGTTATAGCTAATATCTGAGAAATGCTTACAGCAGAGATTTTTTTAATACTGTAAACAGTTGCCTTTTACGTTACCTAGCACAAAGCCTCAGCCTCATACTTGCCAGGTACTGGATATTTCGTGCATGAATGAAGAGCTGCTCTTTATTGCATAGCAGTAATATTATTATAATTTCATAAAGTATTATTATGGCTCTTTTTCCTTTTCTATATAAAATAATTCAAATTATTTGTCTATGTGATGATTTGATCAGCTATAAAGATAAACAAGGTAAAGTATATTAAGTGGTTAAAGTTCATCCAGGCAGAGATGCTTTCTGAATATCCTGTGATTAAACATAATGTGAGCATACCCTTTAATGATGTTTATTTACATGTGAGGATATATCCAGAGATTATTTAAATGGGTGATGTGAGCACAATACTACTCATGAAGCCAATTTTTAAATGACCACTGAATGTAAGACTGCACCTGTTAAAATAGTAATTTTCTGTAAGGCAGTTTCTGTGTTTACCATAAAATAGAAGTAGCTTGATCTCTGAAAGAAGATGAAATTGGATTTTCATCCAAAGAGACAATAAATAGTAGCATGCTCATTCTCAGCAGGTCCCTCCTGTCGACCCCATTCCTATACACAGTTTCTGGAGTAATAATAGGAAGGCTTTTCATTTTTAATCTTGCTTTTTCTCATGAGAGAGCAAAGCACATTTTCTTGTGTACTGTCTCACCCACAGTTCTCTACTGTACTTAAAAAGCCTGACAACTTTGCAAGATAAGTGGATAGAACATGTATGAGATTAAAGTAATCAGCCTCAGTTAACTCTCAATTACAGAGTCAATCGCATCATTTAATTCAGGCTTGATGGCCCTCTCTATTGACTTGTTCCTTTTAGTTCAGTCTATTTGCTGTCTTCCGAATTTATCATCTTTTCTATCCCATTTAGATTCTTAGTAACACAATACACTGAATTTTGTTACTATTTCCCTATCATCTACAGCTTCAAAATTTCTCAATTTTGTTTCAACCCTGCATCTTTTGTCCTTCTTACTATATCCTGACTGGCAAAATTATACATGTGAATATAGAAAAAATATACATATAAAAACAATCTAGAGCATGACTTCTATACATGTATGAGTTCTGGCTTTTCCTAAAGTTTCAGTGTCTCTTGGAAACTGTTCTTTCCCAACTCCCCAGCACATAATCTGCACTTTGTTCATGCCCATCAAACCTCCTCTGCCACACTGTCCTGGGTGATTCTCAGCATTTAAACACATTTTCTAAGTCACAGAGAAAATGAGACTTACTAATCAAGAATTCTCTTTAGATCCCTCTCGTGGGCCTCTTAAAAACTTCACATTTACTCCCAAAAATGCCATATCTCAGGGTGAAGATGATGTTGTTCCCCTGTAAGGCCAATCCCTTCACTGCTGATCTAGATTTACATCTTCTTCAGACTTTCTGGGGATTTTCTCCACTGGCGATTCCCTCTTTTCTGTATCTTCAATGTTTCTCTCTCTACAGGAAATTTTCCCTTGGCTGTGAATCAAATATGCTGCTTTTTTTCCCACAAAGAAAAGCAAAAACAGAGCAAAAGGCAATAAGATCAAAGTAAACTAGAGAATACATAAAATCTTTGCTTGCCTCACCCTTCAGCAGTCTGAGTTAAACTTGCTCCTGTCCCATTGCCCCTCTTTTCCACTCGAACTACTCTCACTAATGTAACCAGCTCGGTCTTAATTCTCAACAAGTGTTCATTGTTTTCAGCCTTCATCTTCCTTATCCCTGGCATGGAATGCTACTAAGGACCCTCGTTCATCCCAGTGTTCTCCCCTACCTTGTTTTCGGACATGCTTTTTTCAGTCGCTGATTTGCACCTACTTCTCTGGCCTTTCCTCTTCACTGAACCCTTCTTTCTGTATTGATTTATTGAATGTTGTTTTGCCTGATTTTCTCTGTTGTGTATCTTCCCTTGAGTTTATGTCCCATATGAACTCATGGCTTCATTTCCTGACCGATGGTGAGAAGTGTCAATATGGTTTCTGTACTCACTTCTCTCTCTTGAGTTTCTCAAGCTTCCCTGCAGTTCGTATCACAGAAACTTCGGTATCTACCTGTCTAGGTGGAATGCGTTCTCTCTCCCTGACTCCAGTACATATGCCATGCTCTCAAATTGTTTCTTTTCTTCCACAGCCTCAGAATATCTGAGCATCTCTTTTGATTTTTCTTCCTCTGTTTCAACTGCCAACCAAGTTCCTTCATCTTCTTTTCTAGAACCCATCTCATCTTCTTACTCAGTCTTGGTATTGGCTTAGTTCAAGCACTATTATCTCTTGCTTGGGTTATGTAGATATTGAGTCCCCCTTGGGGATGGTGTAATTTCTGATCTTGTTATTGCTGTTTTCTCATATATTACCCCATACTGCAGTTCTGTTAAAATGTTTGAATTTTACATTCTCATATGCTTTTCCTTATCCACATGGCTCTATCTGCCTGGAATCACCTTATACTTACTAGTTGGTCTTCTAAGAATTACTCATTTTTCTTTCTAGGCTCATTTAAAACATTACCTACTGAGCTGGTTTTGTAGTTCAGTGGCAGAGTACTTGTCTAGCATGTGTGATGCCCTTGACTGGACCTCGGAGCTACAGAAGGAAATAAAGAATGAACAAAAGAAAGAAAGAAAGAAAAAAAGAAAGAATAAAAGAAAGAAAGGAAGGAAAGAAACAAAGAAAACAGATGAAAGAAATGAAAATGAAAGAAAGAAAAAGGCACCTCCTTACTGAAGCTCTCATTTGAGGAAATTATACTGTAAAAAATCACTTTTATACATAACTATTTTGGACCTCTGATTTCACGTATATCACCTTCACAGATGTCTGAGGAAAGGAGAGAAACTGTCTTATTAGTCTTCTTCACAATGTCTAACACAATGCCTGAACCATATTAAACACTCGCTTTATCTCGAATGAAGAAAGGAAAACAAGAGGAGAAAGATTTGCAAGAAATACCATGCAAAATGCAAAGCTCTTTTACATTCCAAAAAAGAAGCACACACATACAAAAAAATAAAAACAAGTAAAGAGAAGGTGAGATTTTATAGCAGATTTTCTTTTTCAGCATTTTTATTAGTACATGTTTGCAGTAACTAACGATTAATTGCATTCATGGGGGAAAAGTAGTACATGTATATAACATATTACAATTCTTTTTATCCTTTTCCCTTCTCTCTTGCCCCCTCTCTCCATTTCTTGGTCCCCTTCCCTTAGATTTGCTACAGAACATGTCTTTATATGTTAACAGGGTGTCAAATCTTTATATTTAAACTTAATGGGTGCCAACCAACTATTTAGGATAAGGTGGTTTAAAAGGTTGAATAAGCCTGGTGTGCTGACACATGCCTGTAATTCCAGCACTCAGGAGGCTGAGGCAGAAGAATAACTGCAATTTCGAGGCCAGCACGGACTCTATAATGAGTTCAAGGCCAGCCTGAACTACAAAGCAAGACCCTGTCTCAAAAAAAAAGTTGAATAATTTTCAACTTATTTCCTATGATATCAGACACTAATAAAGTCACTTCCCTTTTTTTTCCCATTCACCTAACTTCCCTTTAACCCCTCTTCCCCTCCTTATTTACAAAAGCTTTGTTTACATTTTTTTCCTCCTTTTCTCATCATATTTTTTTCTTTTCCCTTCCTTCCTTTCCCACTCCCCCCTCCCTAGTTCCCCTTCCCATTGAACATTTTCTTTCTATTTCACAATATCTGTTACACATTTTGGCCCTTATATATACTTTCGGTTTCTCACACCAGAGAAACAATGTGGTATTTACACATATGTGTCTGATTTATTTCACTTAGAATGACATCAAGGTGCATCTATCTAGAAATGTCTCAAGCTTGTCCTTTATGGCAGAGTAATATTCCATTGTATAAAAAAGAAACACATCTTTTTTATCCATTCCTCAGTTGATGGGCATTTGGGCTATTTCCAAGATTTAGCTATTACAAACTGTGCCACTATAAACATGGGTGTGCATGTATCATTGTGGTATGATGCTTTTAATTCTGTCAGGAAAATAGCAAAAAGAGGAATAGCTCAGTCAAGTGGAAACTCTAGGCCTAGTTTTTGAGGAATCTCCACAATGATTTCCTCAGTGGTTGCACCAGTCTACACTCCCACCAACAGTGGAGAAGGGTTCTTTTCCCCCATAGCCTCGACATCATTTGTTATTGGTTAATTTCTTGATAATAGCCATTCTTCCTGGGGCAAGATGGAATTTCAGTGTTGTTTTAATTTGCATTTCTCAAATAACGAATGATGTTGAACATTTTTCATATATTTATTTGCTGTTTCTACTTCTTCATCTGAGAAGTGGCTATTTACTTCAAATGCCTACTTTTGGATTGGGTCTTTAAATTTGGGGGGGGATCTGATTTTTTTGAGTTCTTTGTACCTTCTCGATATTAGTCCTTTGTCTGAGGATCAACTGGCAAAAATTTTTTCCCACACTGTGGTTGTCTCTTCACTCTGTTGGTTTCTCTTTTGCTGTGCAACAGCTTTTTAAGAAGATGAGATCCCAGATGTTGGCTGTTGGTAATAGTTCCTGTGCATTTGGAGTTTTGTTCATAAAGTTTCTGCCTGTACCAATGGCTTCAAGAGTTCTACCTAGTTTATCTTACGGCATATTTAGTGTTTCTGTTTTAATACTTAGATCTTTGATCCATTTTGATTTTAGTTTAGTGCATGGTGAAAGATATTGGTCTAGTTTTAATTTTTAGCATGTGGAAAGTCAGTTTTTCCAGCACCATTTATTAAAGAGGCTATCGTTCTTCCAGTGAATGTGTTTGGAACTTTTGTCAAAGATAAGGTGGCTTAGTATGTCTGGAGTTGTTTCTGCATCTTCTAATCTGTTCCATTGATCCTCAGGTCTGATTTTCCTGCCAGTACCATGCTGTTTTTATCACAGTAGCATTGTAGTATTATTTAAAGTCAGGGATTGTGATGGCCTCTGCCTTGCTTTTGTTGCCCACAATTGCCTTTGCTATTCTACATCTCTTCTGGTTCCAAATGAATTTTAGAATTGTTTGCTCTAATTCTGTGAGATATGCTGCTGGAATTTTAATTTTATTGCATTAAATCTGAATAGCAATTTTGGAAGTATGGCCATTTTCACTATATTGGTTCTTCCTGCCCAAGAACAAGGGATATCTTTCCATTTTATGATATCCTCTTTGATCTCTTTTTTCAAAGTACTGTAGTTTTCAATATAGAGGTCTTTTACTTCCTTCATTAGACTGATACCTAAATATTTCATTTTTTTCATTGTTATTGTGAAAGGTGTTGTTTCCCTAATTTCTCTTTCAGTAAGTTTGTTCTTCATGTACAGGAATGCTATTGATTTTTGAGTGTTGACTTTGTATCCAGCCATGCTACTGAATTTCATTATTAAAACTAGAAGTTCTTTGGTGGAGTTTTTGGGTCTCCTATGCAGAATATCATGCCTCCACAAATAATGATAATTTAGTTTCTTCCTTTCCTATCCTTATTCCTTTTATTTCTTTCTCTCATCTAATTGCCCTGACTAATGTTTCCAGAATGATATTGAATAAGAGTGGTGACAGTGGGCATTCTTGCCTTGTTCCTGATTTTAGAGTGAAAGCTTTCAGTTTTCGTCCATTTAATATGATGTTGGTTGTTGGTTTGTCATAGACAGACTTTATCAGATTGAAATAAAGACTATCTATTCCGATTTTCTGTAGGGTTTTTATAATGAATGGGTGCTGGACTTCATCAAAAGCTTTATCTGCATCTATTGAGATGATCATGTAGTTTTTGTCCTTGGCTCTGTAAATATGGTGTATTATATTTATTGATTTGCATATGTTGAACCATCCCTGCATTCCTGAAATGACTCCTACTTGGTCATGGTGTATAATCTTCTTGATGATTTGCTTCATTCTGTTTACCAGTATCTTACTGAGAATTTTTGCAGCTATGTTCATTAGGCAGATTGACCTATAGTTTTCTTTCTTCATTGGGTCTTTCTCCAGTTTTTATACCAGGGTAATGTTTGCTTCCAGGGATGAACTTGACAGTATTGCTTCCCTTTCAATTCATTAAAGAGTTTGAAAAGTAGCAGTATTATGTCTTCTGTAAATTTCATGTAGAACTCAGCAGTGAATCTGTCAGGGCCTGAGCTTTTCTTTGTTGGTAAAGTTTTAATTACATCTTCAATTACATTGACTGATATTAGTTTATTTAGAATTTTTATATCTTCTTCATTCAGCTTTGGTAATTCATATGTATCTAGGAATCTGTACATTTCTTCTGCATTTTCCATTTTATTACAATATAAATTCTTGAAGTAGGTATAGATGATCTTCTGGGTTTCTGCAGGATACATTGTGATTTTACCCTTTTCACTCCTTATTGCATGGACCTGAGTCTTTTCTTTCCTTATTTGATAAGGTTGGCTAAGTGTTTGTTGATTTTATTTAATCTTTCAAAGAACCAACTCTTTGATTCATTGATTCTTTGTATTGTTTTCTTAATCTCAGTTGTATTAATTTCTGTTCCGATTTTAATAACTTCCTCCCTTGTACGAGCTTTGGGCTTGGCTTCTTCTTCTTTTTCTAGAAGCTTGAGTTTCAACATTAAGTTGTTTATTTGAGCTTGCTTTGTTTTCCTGATATGGGCATTCACTGATATAAATTTCCCTCATAGGACTGCTTTCATTGTGTTCCATAAGTTCTGGTGTGTTCTATCGGCATTATTATTTAATTGTAGAAACTGTCTAATATCTTCTCTAATTTCATTTGTGACCCATTGGTTGTTCAAGGAGGTGTTATTTAATTTCCATTTATTTATGAACAAATGCCATTGATTTCCAATTTCATTGCACTATGGTCTGATAATATGCATGGGATAATTTCAATTTGTTTACATTTACTTAAGTATGTTCTATGAGCTAGTATGTGGTCTATTTTGGATAGCTGAGAAGAATGTGTATTCTGATGTTATGGAGTGGAAAACTCTGTAGACATCTACTAAGCCCATTTGTTCAAAAGTTTGGTTCAGTTCTAATATTTCATTGTTGATTTTTTGCCTAGTTGATCTGTCTATTTGTGACAGTGGTGTATTGAGGTCCCCTATTACAATTGTACTAATGCTTATTTGATTTTTCATGTCCATTAATTTCTGTTTTATAGTTGGGTGCACTGGTATTTGCTACTTATGTATTTATGATTATTATCCTTTCCTTTAGGATTGTTCCCTTTACAAGGATGTAGTGACCTTCTTTGTCCCTTCTAATCAATGCTGGCTTGAAATCCACTTTGTCTGCAAATATAATAGCTATCCCTGCTTTTTCTGGGTTCCTGTCAACGGGAGTATTGTTTTCCATCCCTTGATTTTCAGTTTATGATTTTTTTTTGAACTAAATGTGTTTCTTGTATGCAGCATATTGTTGAATCATGCTTCTTGATCCATTCTGCTAGTCTGTTTCTTTTGATTAGTGAATTGAAACCATTAATCTTGATGGTTATAACTGATATGTATTATCTTTGTCATGTTATTTTCCTGTTGTTGCCTCCTTTTTTCCCCCTTTGTTTAATTGTTTGCTTTGCCTGGTGTATTCATTCTGTTGGGGTTCATGGAGTTATAATCCTTGTTATCTCTTTCTAGAATGTCCTTCAGAACATGTTGGAGTGCTGGATTGGAGGTCATGAATTTCAAGTGTTCTTTGTGATGGAAGTATCTTATTTCTCCATCAATTTTGAAAGATAGTTTCGTGGGGTACATCATTTGGGGTTGGCGGTTGTTTTCTTTTAGGGCTTGAGATACTTCATTCTAAGCCCTCCTTGACTTGAGGGTTTGTGTTGAGAAGTCTGCAGTGATTCTGAGGCACTTTCCTTTATAGGTGATTTGTTTCTTTTCTCTAACAGCTTTTAGTATTCTGTTCTTGTGTTGAATTTCTGGAATCTTGGTATTATATGCCTTGGGGTACATTTTTTTTATCATGGCTAATTGGAGTTCTACGTACCTCACTTACCTGTACATCAAATTCTTTTTCCCCTCCAGGAAAGTTTTCTGCCATGACGTCTGTGAACAGGTTTTTTATGTCATTTGCACTATCTCCTGCTTTTCCATTGACTCCAATCAATCTTATGTTATTCTTCTTTGCATTATCTAGCAGCTTCTGGATTGATTTCTCATGGTCTCTTACTATTTTTAAGAAATCTTTCTTTTCATAATAGCTAACTGTAATCATGTCTTCTGTATCTGAGATTCTATTCTTACATTAGCTCATTCTGCTGTGGATACTTACAATGGAATTTTTAATCTCCTGGATATGTGTTTGAATCCGTTTCATGGATTCCATTTCTTTCCTATGTTGGGTATTGATGGTTTCCATCATTTTCCTAAGTTCCTCTTTTTTTTTTTAATCTGTATGTGCTCTAGAGTCATTAAGTATGTTTTTCATTACAGTCACCATATCTGTAGTTTGAGAAATTAATTCTTATTTGATTTTTTCTAGAGCCTTGTTTATTTGCTTTGTTGTTACTCCAAAGAGTCCAGGTGGGTGGCTTTTGGATTGTTCCACTTCATTGTCCCTTGGGTTTGCCTTTGGTGAGCTGGATGTCTAGGGTTGCATCTTGTTTAAGTGTCTTCTCACTTTGTATTCTTTTAAAGTTTAATTCCTGGGTTGATGCTTATAAATTGCCTATGGTGAGTAGCTTTATTGCTAGTGTTTAAAACCCTTAGGAGATGACTACTTCTCAGAGATGTCTTCCAGGTGTAGCTGACATTTGTGTTTTGAGTCTGTTGCAAGATCCTACCTCTTCAATTTATTGTTGCCTACTTGGCCCAGCCCCTGGTTCTTTTGCACTGGCCTATAGCATTTTTTATTAGCCTTAAGCAATCTCAGTCTTGGTATACCAGGAAGAACAACTCATTAGAACAATTATGTCACTTTGGCTAAAGTGCTACAGTCAGCAATAACAATAGCATCAAACAGCCTAGAAAAATGACAAACTGAGATAACTATTAATTTACTGCCTTTAACAGTATGAACTACATTTGTGGCTATATAACAAAATCTAAAATGAACTAGAAAAATGTATGCAGTAAAGAAGCTCTCAATATGCCAATTTTATCCTTAGGGAAGAAAATTTAAAAGGGATAGGGAGAAAAATAGAAGAAAAGGAATCGATTAGAAGCAAGGACGGAGGACAAATGAGCACCACACAAACTTTGAGAAACTGGTTCAGAAGATTGGAGGGAAAGAGAGAAGGAAGAAAAAAAAAAGAACAGAACAGAACAACAAAAACTAGAAACCATGTTCACACTCATATAAAAACAAGAAAAAACAATGAAGTGAAAACAAAAAAAAACAAAAAAACAAGAGAGAAAGAAAGTAAAGAAAAAAAAATTTCACCTTAAGGTGTGTATCTGCTGCCACGGGTAGGCAATGTCAGTAGAAAGAGTCCAGATTCATGTCAATCAATCCTAGCAGACAGCAGCAGCTCCTCCGTGGAGTGGTGTATAATGCCAGTGAGCCTGCACCCCTATTTCCACTGAAGTTCAGGCTGGCCTCTGGCTATGAGGCTAGAACCAGACTTTCCCAGCCTGCAGCAGTCCCTGCACCCCCTGTGGTCTTGAACTAGGCTGGGAGCCACTAGGTGGAGCCAGCAGCCACTACGAGTCCCAAGCTCAGTTGGCCTTTCTCCAACATGGCTCCCAGCCAATCACTGTGGGAAGTCACAACAGAAACAACTCATCACCAGCCACTGCAGTCTGCTGCAGTCCCCTACTCCATTCCACTGGTGCATTTCTCTGTGGAGGCCTCTGGGGTCACCAGCAGTCACCAGGCATCTGCAGATTCAATCAGCCCCTCTCTTGCAGTGAGTCCGGGCTCAGAGAGAAAGCTCCTCCTACCTCCACCTTCTTCTTCATTGAAGTTTCTCTCTTCACTCTCCCTGTGGGCTTCAGTTCTTGCTTCGGATCCTACCTGGATCTTGGGGACCCAATACCCTCCTTCTTTTCTTCCTCACAATGCTATATTCCAGTGCCTGGACACCAAATCTTGGAGAGGCTCTTTCTCTGTTGCTCACCTTTCCACCGTCTTTCTGGAAGTCCCAAAGTCACAGCATTTGTGACAAGATTTTAGTTTCTATTAAATTAGGCATTGAAAATTAGTGTTCCATTTCAAAGATGAATAAAGTGCAGAATAAAGCAATTAACAAGTACAGTTAGGTTAATGAGAAATTTTGAGCTCAGCTGTAACACTGTCTCTTTACTTGCCTTTCAAGAAAAGCTTTTCAGGGCCAGTGAGAAAGATCAGCGGCATAATCACCTGCCTGGCAAGCACGATGTCTTGAGTTCGACTCCTGGTACCCACATAAAGGAAGAAAAGGGCCAGTGATATCACTCAGTGGTACAAGCACCTGCTGGCAAGCGCAAGGGCCTAAGGTCAACTCATGGTACTCGCATTAAAAAAAAAAAAAAAAAAAAAAAAAAGGATTTCATTATGCAAGTAAGGGTAGTATCCCTCTTAGAATTACCTGTCATTGGGGCCTACGAGATGGCTCAGTGGCATAAGTGCCTGCCTAGCAAGCGCAAGGTCCTGAGTTCGACTCCCGGTACCCACATACGGAAAAAGGGCCAGTGATATTGCTTAGCGGCATGGGCGCCTGCTAGCAAGTGAGGTCCTGAGGTCGACCCCCGGTACCCACAAAAAAAAAAAAGAATTACCTGTCATTTAGTCAAATTTACAAATATATATAATCCATTGACAAACTTGAGTACATTATTAGTAGTAGCCATTTATAGTTATCATATATCCCTCATTAATTGAAATGCATCTGTGTATCTAGTCAGTAAAGTTGGAAACCATTCCACTAGAATATTGATTGGCTCACCTAATATTGTTGCTTTACTAGCAACCCTCAAAAACATAAATAATCAAAAGCTTCTATGTGATTACATGTTCAGTTACATTTACATTCTTGTTATTAATAAATATATATTTCTCAAAAGTATATTTCTCAAAAATAATATTCTTAAGGTGATGTAGTATCTTGAATTGAATTCTGGCACAACAAGAAAGAGGTATTAGTGGAATTACTTTGGGAATCTGAATGAACCCTGTAGGTTAGATACAAATATTACAGCAATGTTAGCTTCTTAGTTCTGAGAAATGTATCATGATTATATAAGATGTTAATGTTAGGGGAAGCATGATGAGATGTAGGTAAAGATTCCATAATATCTCAGCAACTCGTCTAAAAATCAAAACTTGTTTTAAAATAAACAGCTTGTGAAATATGACACTCCAGTCTTATAGAGATGGTGTTACAAAATTATCATTACAATAAAAAACAAGTCAATAAGCTTTCATACTCATTTCATATTTACTGTCTGAAAATATCATCAGTTAAAACAGTGACTAGGAGGATTCCAGAACAGAATCACATCCTTTAATAAGTAAAGGTGAGTTTATAGTTGTTCCGGTGTCACTACCTGGTCATGGCAGGGAGTGGAATGAAGTGCCAGGGGAGAAAATTGATTTTTCACTCCTTCTGCTAGATAATAATGCTGAGCATCTATCTTTTAAGATCAAGGCCAAGAACTAAGACACAGCCTGGAGGGCAAAAGAAAAACTCAAAATCGATATTATGCATTACATCCTAGCCACATATGATTCGTGCTGAAGTTAAAGCTGTAGATATAGAATGAAGCTAGTAATATCAACTTAGAATTTTTTCTCAAGATTAGAGTTTGTAATCATCTCCCATGGGCTGAGTACATTTCTCCCTTCCTGGGAGAGATCTGGTACTGCTACATTAAAAATGTGTGTGTGCATGTGTGTTTGTGTGTATTTCAGAAGAAATTAAGCCAGAAATCAAGGTAGACCGTAGGAGATATGAAAAATGATTTCGTTTCATTGCTATATGCATCTAACTGATAGAGCAAATGTAGTGATGATAACAATCTGAATGACAGATATTCATCAATATGTACTTGTGCATTTGCTTAGTGAGCATACATTAAACACTAACTGTGTACTTAGAGAAAGATATTAAAAGGAACGATATCCTATTACAGGGTATAAAAATATACAGAAATGTATACAGAAATAATGATTTATTTTTTCTTTTCTTTATATAATGCATAATTCTCATTAATGTTAGTAGCATTTAACAGTAAATAGAGAATGAAATTATACATTATTTCCATTTGTGCCCTATCCTTCACAGAATATGCCTTTTAAAGGCAGTTACATTATTCGCAGCCTTAATGCAGGCAGCGTGGCATTGGAAATACGAGCAATGCTTGTGTCAGTCTTGTATCCTAGAACCATATATTAAATAACCAGTAAGTGGACTTACAGTTCAAACTAAGGCAGTATGAGGCTGGAGACCACACAGGTAATCACCGCTGTGAACAATGGTGCTTCTCAGTTCAATAATTTAATTAGATGCAGAATTTCTTTGCCTCTAAAAAAAAACAAACTTGTTCTCACTACCCAGTTTTTCCCCCTACAAAATATATTTTTACATTGTGTTTGTCCTAGTTCTTAATAAAGAAGTTTATACTTTTATAGCACTCCAAAAAATATTAAAGGCATAAAAGGAAAAGGCATAGAAGCAAATGGGAAGAAGAAACTTCAGAGCTAGATGTTGCTAAAAGGCACAAAAAGAAAAAGTATACAGATAACATGTGCCAGTCTCCATCAGTGTAGAGACCTGAAAATACCATGTCAGTATTGTAAATGTCATATCTGAAGAGGGGGCAGGAAAAACCAGCCTTAGGGCCATGTAGAACAATAGGTATCTGGTGAGGTCAGTTGCACAAAATGTGCAAGTGAAGACAAGTGAAAGCCCTACTGCAAAGAGGGGGCGGCAGAGCAGTTGTACCCACTCACTAATGCAGAGATTGGCCCTAGTGTACACATAGTGATGTTCCAGGAAGCAAATATAAGCTCCGTGTTCTGGGGCTGGGTGTGAGTACCTCCTCCTGGAAGTACTGTACAGTTATGCCTTGACATCTGAGAGGGTTTGGTTTCAGGCTGCTCTATAGATATCAACATGTACAGATGTTCAAGTCCATTTTATAAAATGTTGTAGTATTTTCATATAACCTATGTATACCGTCTTCTACACTTTAAATCATCTCTAGGTTACTTGTAATAGTAATACATTGGTATTATACTATGTTAGAGAATAATGTCAAGGGGGGAAAGTCTGTACATGATCAACATAAAAGTATTTTTTTTCTCCAAATATTTTTGATCGACTATTGATCCAGCCAGCTGATGCCAAATCTGTGGACTCGGAGGACCGACTGTATTTGCAAAATTAGGGTCATGATACTTGACTGCATGCCTCGACGACAGTATGGTGAGTCCCACTTTACACTGCCCTAGGCCACAAGCAGGGACCCAAGCTGTCTCCGGGGAGGAAGAGATTTTAATCAGAAATTAATAAAAGACATTTCAGAAGAAATACAATTTGCTGATTTGGATCTGGAATGTCCCCCGGAAGCTTATGTGTTGAAAGCTTTTTCCTCAGCGTGGCATTACTGGTAGACTGTGAAACTTTTAAGAGACGGGACCTAAAAGTTTCACAGTCTACCAGCAACGGGACCTGGGGCCGGTGAGATGGCTCAGCGGTTTAAGCGCCTGCCTTGCAAGCGCGAGGGCCCGAGTTCAACTCCCGGAACCCACATACAAAAAAGGGGCCGGTGATATCGCTCAGCGGCACGGGCGCCTGCTGGCGCGCGAGGTCCTGAGGTCGACCCCCCGGTACCCACAAAAAAAAAAAAAAGAGACGGGACCTAGTGGGAAATCTCCCCATCACTGAGTGTGTGTCTTTGAAGGCGACTGGGATCCCAGTTCTCTCCTCTTAGTCCCTCTGTTCATTCTGCCCATACGGTGACCAAGTTGGCTGAGAAATGCTGCCTATCTTACCACAGGTCCAGAAGCAACAGGGCCAAAACAGCATGTATCAAAATTGCCAAACTTGTGAGCCAAAATAAACTTTGGCTCTTTATAAATTGACTCTCTCAGTTATTTGTTACAGTAATGGAAAACTATCAGAGCAATGAAAGGGAAAAGAATGCTTTCCGGAGAGGCCATTCCAGCAGGGTTTGCAGCTGTGAGCATCACTTCCATAGCTCACCATTGTGGTCCAACTGATATTTCACATCACAGAGGCCAGGACAGTAACAGCTGCCTTCCCACTTTCCTGCCCAGGCTTGTGTAATAAAGGTGCTCATTATTAAACAAATATAAAATATAATTATTACACCATCCAGAATCATTGAGAAGTGATTATACAAATTTGAAAGATTTCTCACTTTAAAACTCTCCTTTTGTTCCACAGAGTAAGTGTGCTCAACTGGAACTACAAACTGCTACTATACCACACTCACACCTCCCTTACATATGGAGGAGCTGGTTGTGATATTCAGAGGTAGAGCCTTTAGGAGGTTACTTGGTCATCAGGGTGGAACTAATAAGATGAGCTAAGTGACATTATAAAAAGAGACAGGAGAGAATTTGCTTCCTCTCTGTGCTTTCTGCCAGGAGAGGATACAAAGAAAAGAGAACGTTTTACAAACCAGGAAACTGCTGGTCAGCAGATATGAGATCTGTGAGCATACTGACCTTGGATTTCCATCTCCAGAACACTGAGAAATAGATGTTTACTTTATTAGCCATCCAGTCTATGGCATTCTGTTATAGCAGCCTAAAGTGATGAAGGTAGCTGGCAACCTGAACTGTCCTTGTCCACCTCTCCAGGTTACCATGCCTACCAAGGCAAAGGCTATTAATTCCAAGCATTCCTAAAGACAATAAGGGAAAACAGGTCCCTTCTCCTTTAAAATATGGGTTCTTCCTCAAAAATGTTTTTAGTTTTATTACTTGCCTTGTGACATTTTCCATGAAAGTACCAAAAATAAAAAATAAAAAAATAAAAAATGCTGAAGAGAGGGAAAATGTAGTTCCAGTACGACATAACCCCTCTCTGTCTCAAGGCTTTTATTCATAGCAGCAGTTGGTTGAAATCCCCCAAGTTGCTTCTCTTTCCGTGAAACTGGTTGTGAGAAGAACTTCAGGGAGATGCTCCCAGGCACCTCAGAGCTGGCTGAGAGATCTGCACAAACAACTCCCGTTGGTGTCAAAGCCCCCATCTGGGTACCCAGTGTGGATACATCCTCTGCCTATCCGCCCAGGCCGGATATGAATGTGTGGAATTTGGAACACACATGTCAGCTTTTCCTATCTGAGGGGAAGGACAGCCTGTGGGATGTGATGATGATGGTGTGTGTGTGTGTGTGTGTGTGTGTGTGTGTGTGTTCAGGCAAGATGAAAGAACAAAATCCTAGTCAATTATATCCAAATGATTTTGCACTTCTATTATATTAACTAGATGTGGGTACCTGCCATTTGTTAATAGCGTGGTTTGTTATTATTGCTATAATTTCAACTAGCTGTCATCTAGAGGACATACCGCATTGAATTCCATTTCTTTTGGAATCCTACCCCATGATTATGGATGGACAATGGTCTTCAAAATCATGCAGATAAGGGCTCAGGTACTGAGCCTTCCCTGTTGTCAACCAAATCACAAGGCTTCGTGAATACCTACTATGTGTCAGGTATTGGAAAGACACAGCTGTTCAAGTCTGGCTCTCAGGTACTGACTCTGTAATGGGAGAAACAGAACACCTGGGTAAAGGTGCACCTGAGGGGTGAGGTGGTGTCCAGAGCTCTGGAGGAAAGAGAGCTAGGGCGAGCAGGGAAGGTTTTGAGATGGCACTCGAACAGATACCTGATGAATACAAAGGGGCCACACAGAACTATGAGGGAGACAGAGCCGACGGTAAGTGCAGGTGCCAGGAAGGGAGGTACCAGTGAGGAAGAGGTGAAGAGGCTGATGGGGATGAGCAGAGGGAGCAAAGAGTCCGTAGGAAATTAGGCCATCTTGATAAATCACCTTTCAGTTTTAATTTTCAAGTAAATATAGGAATAATAACAATACATAATTGGTGGTGGAGCTACAGCAAAAACTTCTGAAAGGTTTCTTTCATGCTCGATTCTACATAGGGGAGCCAGCTGGCGTCCACTCATACCCCTCTTCTGTGCACCGGGGACCTGATCATGCACTGCACTTGCCAAACTCCCCACCTCCCCGTCCCCGAGTGGGCCCCATTAGAGTCCCAGAAGACAGGGGTGGGCTATTTCCTCCACTTCCTTCCTACTCTGGTGCTGCATTTCTGGTGGTAGCTGCACTTGCCCTAGAATACAGCCTCTCCCGGCAATTCCTTCTTCCATGGGTCCAGCTCTCCTGGACTCTTTCCATATTCTCGCTTCCCTTTGTCAGTCTGTTTTATGGAGAGTAACTGCTTCCCACTGTTGTTGCCTACTTCAGGGTAGCACCATGCCTCACGTGTTTGTTGTTTTTGTTTCTCAGGCCCTAACCATTCCCTTTATAGTAGTGCCATTACAGCTTCTTCATTTGGGAGATTTGACAAAAAATAGAACCATCCTACACATTACGTCAAATGCTTATCATTTTGTTTTTGCAGTGAGAACACTTGAAATCTACACTTTACTGATTTTTAAGTATGCAATACATGTTATTAACTGTCGCCGTGTTCTGCAGCAGATATGTATGACTGCATCTAGAGCCAGCCCATGCATTCCAGATAACTTCCTCCTTTCAAAATCCTTAACTTCATACAGTTTGCCATCCAAGGGCAGGTTCACAGGTTGCAGAGATTAGCATATAAACCTGTATTTTGAGGGGTTCACCATTCAACCCACCGTACATTCACCTTGTTCTACTTTTAGCTGGCTTAATAGTCTACAACCCTGATGTCATTTTCTAGTCTGTGCCATTGCGCCTCTCCTTACATTTTAAACCTTTTACCCCATCGAGCTCTAGGTATTAGAATGCCTCTGTCCACATTTTTTTCTTCCAAATCTGAGCAGTCATTTAGTATAACCCAAGTAAAATTTCTCTTTTTTTAAATTTTCAAATATTTATTTATTTACTTATTATGGTACAGTACTGAAGATTCAAATCAGGGCCTTTTACTGAACTATACCTTCAATCTGTTTTTTTTTTTTAAGACAAGATCTCACTCATCAGTGAACTGCCTGGGTTGGACTTAAACTTGGAATCCTCCTACTTCAGTCTTTTAGAGTGCTGGGATTAATTTTTCTATTTCTTGATCCCAAATAGCTTTTCTTAACAATACAAAAGGTATTCAAGGCATTTCTAGAATTTTCTGGTAAAAAAAAAAAAGAGCCTACAGTGTAATTATACTACTGTATCACCTGAAGAGTTAAAAGCATGGGGGACCAAGGGCTCTACAACATTCCTTTATGTTAATACCACTGAACATTAAAACATCACTGTATACTACAGATCTTTGTCATAAGCCTTATTCACGTGAAGTTCTGAAGATTCATCAGACCCAAATTTTATGCTGAATTTTTACACATTTCATCGTAATAAAGTAAGAGGACTTCCTAAATGTGTGTACTTCTATTCTGAAGTACCTACCTAATGGTCCTCATTAACTTTAAATCATTTGATTAGAGATTTGGGTACTACAGTATTGAGAAGAGACTGATCTTTTTTTTTTTTTTTTTTTTTTTTTTTTTTTTGCATTCCTTCTTCCCCATCCAAGGTCAAGGACACAGTTCAACTAAGAACCTTTGTAAAGTTCCACTTCCAGTTCCAGTAAATGAAGGAAAGTGTTGTCTATCTTTCTCTCAAATAGAAAGCTTTTATTCCACATTGACCTCTGTCTCGATGCTGTATGTCACACTGACAAATGATGTTTCCTTGATCAAAATGCTTTCATAAAAGTTCAAAATATTAAATTGTACTCATTGATTTTTTTTTTTAAAAAAGTACCTACCATCTTCAGACCAGCATTTGTAAATTACTTTAGCTTTTCTTCAACTATTCAGAGGAGACCAAGATTGTTTCCTCTCATTTGGCTTCATTTCAACCCCACGTTGTGCACAGCAGGGGTAAAGAGGCACCATAAAAAATGAAGAGAAAATAAACCAGATGATCAATCAGATGACTGAGGTGGTGGTATTTTTTTTCCTTTAACCTAGAAATCCAGGTGCTAATTATTGTGCCAACCTGCCTACAGGTGGCACAAAGATAAACTGTGATCAAAGCCTAGTAGTCTGACTTCTAATAAATAAAAGTTATTTGTTCACAAGTCTCTTCACAATTTCAGTCTTAGCTCTACAATGAACGTTTTTCATTGTTTCTAGTGCAACACTGTCTTTTATAATTTCTGTGGTATATGTCCTCAGCTCTCTCCATTTAGTTTTGTCTGTTCGTCTGTTCCTAGGACCACTGTTAGAAGAACTGTTACTTCTCCAGAACCCAGAAAATTGTTCCCTGTTCAAGTTTTTAATATAACATCTCTGTGAATGCTAAAGATTTCATCAAACTGCTGGTAGCCTTTTGGGCTTAAGACCCTGTCATGGTAATTTCTCTGTAGAAATCAGGTTTTGAACTAAGAAATTCTGAGAGCTAATCTTGATTTGATTTTTGCTGCAGAAGTTGCAGCCCTAGGGAGGTAATTTCATTCCTACATTTAAAACTGCAATTATTGTATCTGCCTCCTGCCTTCAGGACATAAAATTACTAGATAAATCCACTCAGTTACGGACCTACTCACACCTAGGGAAATGTAGAAATCGGTAACATTTATTTTAAATTGCTGTCTTCCTTGGCCAACCAGGACTGGCAGGTTTTCTCCTTGGATTGCCAGAGGAGATTCAGGCAGGCTCAGCTAAACCCCACATGGGCTTCAAACTCTCCAAGGGCCCTGCGTCCACCTAGGAAATGAAGGAGGAAGGGATACGTGCACTCAGGAGCAAACTAGTCCAGAAAAGCGAACAGGAAATTCTAAGAGCTCGATCTTAACTTTCCAGCGATACTGTGCTCATTCAAGATCACTGTTCACTGACTGACACAATATTTCTTCACTCAGGGCAGATATTTGCAGTCTTGAGTTGGTAGACAATATAAGGGTGAGTTTGGGGCTTACTTCAAATATAAGTAACTTTTGCGTCCTATTTCAAATGTCCTAAATTTTCGTTGGCCAATTGTTGACTTTCTGTAGGCAATATTTCTTCTCAGAAATGGATTCCTATTGCCCATCACCTCTCCAGTGCCAAGAAAAGTGTCTTAAACATAGTAAATCTTCAAAAAAAACATTCATTCATACATCATATATTTACTGAACATCTACTATGCAAAAAATATTTTACTAATTCCTGGACTATAATAGTAAAGCTAGCAAGGAAAAAAACAAAAAACAAAAAAACAAAAAAACAGAATCATTGCCCTTGTGGGGCTTATATTTTAGTTAGCAAGTGTATAAGGATATATACTAAAGTCTACTTCTGTTTATGGAGCTATTCTGCTTGACATGGAGATTTCCAACTTTTCCTGCGCACAATTAGGCAAGTTACTTCGCCATTCTGCATCATATTGCTTCATATAGAAAATAGGAATAGTAATAATTCTCACCTCATTGGCTTTGGCAAGGATTACTAATATATGATAAACACATATAACTCACATTAAATAATGATAATTAGAACATAAACTGGCACATAGTGAGTGCTCATATTATGTATTACAACTGTTCATTTCATGTTAAAGTCTTACATCTGGTATCCTCATGTTAGGGATAAGGTCTCTATCTGCCCTCCCAGCAGTGTGTACATAGTGTGTCAGATGACATAAACTTTGTCTGGAAACCAATACAGAAAAAAACCAAATCTGCAGCAGATCTATAATGCCCCTGCTCTCATAAAGTATAGGTTTTAATAGAGAAAGACAGATAAGACACAAGTAGATAGACGTAAAGTGATAGCTCTATGAAAAAAAAAAATTAGGCTTAAGTGACAGATAAAAATCTTACTTCAGAGGGAATGATCAGGAAGACTTCTCCAGGAGAATGGTGTTTAAGCAGAGGCCCGAAGCAAATGAAGGAGGAAGGCAAATGTTCATAGCAGACTAGCCCAGAAAAGCCAACAGTAAATTCTAAGACTCCACTGTACAAGGAACAAGAGCAAAAAGTCCATTTTTCCAAAGAGAACAGGATGTATTTAAGGAAATTGTAGTGTGAAACTAATTCCTAAAAAGCATTTGGAGGCTAGGATTAGCTTATGCATCAGCAGTGACTATACAATAAATGCACTTTAATTATTACTAGAGTGTAATTTTCCAAAAAGTAAAATTCTTACTCCCAAGCAAGTGTAAAATGAGTCTTTGTCTGAGATTTTATTTTATTCTTTAATTAATGAGAAAATCAGTGAGATACTAAGATCAGTTTAAAGAACATTCGTAGATCCAGATATTTATAGTCAATTTAATTAGGGAGAATAGGATAAGATTGCTAGAGTAGATACAAAATTGGTTATTGTTCTATAGACAGTAAACATTTACTTAGGGATAAAATTTTTCTACCAGACAAAAATTACTTGCATCTCTGCCAGACAAAAAATCTGTTAACATATAAGTTCAATACATTGAGAATTTTAGTTAATGGTAAACAGGGCTTTGGATGGGTCCCTTCTGTATCACGTTGAAATGATATGTATCTTACAGTTTACCTTATTTCAAAGTTTTGAGTATTTTTTCTTAACATAATTTAACTTTTAGAAAAATGGTTTTGAAGGAATAATGACATATATGCATGCCTGCTTAGTATGTGCTAGTGTCTGCCATCTACAAAGATCCAGGAAATCGAACTTCCATATTCATGAAACTTAGACAAATAAAGTTCTTTATTCCCCAATATATCTTTTGTTCCAATAATCTCTTTTGTTTTGCTTAAGCAAACTTGAGTTGGAATCTTTCTTTTGCTATAAGCCCAGTCCTTGCTATTAACAAATCAGAGCTCGGGGGAACAGCTACTTAACGTCATCGTGTTCCATAATTTGACCCAGTTCTTATTAAAAACAACTCACTCCTTATTCCAAAGACATTACTCTGACCAGTAATTTTTAATGCATAAGGCTAATTAATTCTATACAGACCTGTTCATTCCTTAGAGACCCAGATTCTTTGTAGAGAATGTGCGTTGGAATTCTGCTCTTCTAATGAGGAATTTTCAAGGTCCCAGTTCTTCCCAACTGGGCAAAGGAGGTATAGAGAAGGTAAGTGAGCTGAATATTTGTATATGTCTTCATCTTTTAAATGGGAGAACATTTCCCTTCCCAGCTGGTAACATCCACATTTCTGCTGTCTCCTGGACTTGGATGCAAACATGAGGAATGAAAAGAATTTCCCAGCTTTTTCTTGTCAGGGTCCAAAGGGGTCACAAGTTTTCGGTGTCTTTTATCATGTCACTGAGAACACTTCCTTTCTCCCTGTCTTCTTTTGGTTCATCAGACGCCTGCCTCATAGCTCACTGCCTAGATATCAAAGAGATGAGGATGATAAGGAAACAATTACCCTCTCATGACAAGGCGGTGGGTGGAAAGTTTTGCATTATTAAAAATGAGAGTAAGCATTAACAATTACTGAATATGAATTGAAATGCATGTTTATTAGTCTTTATCCCACACAAAGACCTATAAGCTTCTGCAAAATACCCAAATGGAGGATAATAACTAGCTTCAGCAGCACTATAAATTCCATCACCAGAGTAACTCTAACTCTTCTCTTTATGCACAGCTATTGTGAGGAACCAAGGGCCAGATTTGTGCCCTGCAGCAAAATAGCTGTTCCTGAGGCAACACTATAAGTTAGGCCTATTCCTTTGACCAGGCTGCTCTGTGAAGTCATTTGCAATCCATTTTCCTTTAATTGGAAACAAATTAGTACTGTCTAGAGGGAACAATGTGAACATTGAACCAATCTTTTGGTGGAGCACACCACAAACAGTACAAGCAATTTTTTTTAACATTTCCCTTTTAGCTACAACTTTCGAGCCTCCTATTATTTTATGTGGCCTCTAGGGTTCCACTATAAGCAAGCTATTAATGCTAATGTGAAAATCTTGCAATGTTTGGAATAAATTAAGCACATGCTCTACTCTAATTATTTTGCAGGTATTACCGCTTTGCTGGCTAGGTTGTGAGCAGGAAGCCAACTGGAAACTTTTTTAATCATCTGGTAGACATTAAGCTGAATGGATCCCTTTCTATGTCCATTGCTTAAAGTCTGTTTAGTAAACAGACTGCACACAGCTAACCGCTCTAACTTCTCTTTGAAATGAGTACATAAATAAAAGGCCACCACCACTGTGCATATTTCCATTTATGAAGCTTCTAACCACAGGGGTGCACCATCATTAAATGTGTGGGCTGCAGAAGCCACTGTGTGAAGGATAAATGTCAATTAGTGCCCATGGGACAGAGGATGAGTCAGCTACCTACTGTCTTTGGGAACTCGATGATGACTTTATAGCTTCTCTAATTCAAAGGTTATTTTCAAAAGGAAGTTGGGGTTAGGTAAGAGATCAAAGCTTTCATTTCCTTAAAGCTGAGTTCCTCAAGAGATTACCCCTGAGACCCCTTGCATCAGAATTACCAAAAGTCCTTGTTAGACATTCAGATCCCTAAACTTAACCCTACTCCTTATCTTCTGAATCATAATTACTGGATACGGACCCCAGACTACGAATTCATAAGTCTCTCCGGGTTGTTCCGATTCTTTGGGGTGATCAGAATGTGATACACTCTCTTCATTGCTAAGCTTTAAGAATCACTGGGAGGTATCTTTTTCTCACCTCTTCTCCCTAGGCATCCTCCCCTGGTCTTATTTCATTGCCCAGATTTGCCCCTGGAACCAGGAGGTAGAAACCGTATGGTCACATCTAAGGAACACATGTAAGAATAACCTTTATAGAAATGACAGCTAAGCCAGTTATACATGTTAAACTAGAATTATCAAGCCACATTGTTGAATCATTTTGAAAGAACTAAAAAAATAATCTCACCTATTGGAGAGCAGTTGTAGTGTCCTATCCAGTTGTCTGAATGGATTAACAACTTTTGGGAGTAATAATACCTGATTCTCATAAATATCACCTCTTGCTTTAGCAGAATACATCAGAATTCTGAAAATCAGCTTATAGCTTGTTGAGCTTCTGTCTTAGACCTTGGAAACTGAATACTTTGACCAAGGCACAAGAGCTCTGTGACCTTCAGGAAGTGTGCTATACACTATTGGTTTCCATCTCTAGTAGCTATAAATCAGAAACTACTTGTAAATTTAAGATTTGAAATTTCTAACAAGCTCAATTCCTTTTTATTTTAACCCCAATTTAAATTTTTTTACAGACATAGTATTTGCTCAGTAAAACATTTTTACTTTATGTATTAAATTTCCCAAAAGGCTTGTGTTTTGAGAGATGTCATTTAATCAATGACAACAGCTTTTATTTTATTTTTTTATTTACTTATTTTTTTGTGGGTACTGGGGGTCGAACTTAGGCCCTCACGTGCCAGCAGGCACCCATGCCGCTGAGCTATATCACCGGCCCTTTTTTTGTATGAGGGTACTGGAAGTTGAACTCAGGACCTCGCGCTTGCCAGGCAGGTACTTATACCACTGAGCTATCTCACCGGCCCCCAACAGCTTTTATTTTAAAATCAGACCATTTGAAACAAATGCAATGTATAGTTCAACTATAGTAAATGGAATCATTCCTTAATTTTCACCTAGGATATATTTCTTAATCATTACAAATAATTTGTACAATCATTGCATTTATTACCTAAGCAAATCATTTCATAAGAAGCTTTTGTGACTTTAAATGATATTTTTGTAGTTTTCTGACATATTTTCAAATACATAATTGCTTATACTTGAAGATTAGTTCAAATTCAGATTTTAACTTCTTACAAAATTAATGCAATACTATAAACTTACAGATATGTGTAAAACATAAAAAATACACAAGTTATGATAACAAAAAAATGACCTACCTATATCAATTCATGTAAATTCCAGTAAGGCAAAGAACAACAGGCAGAACTAGTTTCTTCTGGATAGTAGGGCAAGAATGTTTGGTTAATGTGTTTCTTTAACAACTTTTGCAGAATAGTTACTAAAAGAAAACCCTTTCTAAGGAATGAGAATGCTTTCATTCCTGCTTTCTTCAAACATAAAGTAGACTCTTGTTGGGAAACTTAACTTTGAAACTTCCTTAGAGATATATTGAAAGACTCTAATCCTTGCTTATATGCTTCACACAAACCATGACAATGGTTTCTAAATAAACAGCATCAGTTGTGGCAGAGATTGTAAAGATGGATTCTCAATTCTCTTATCCCAACCTAAACCTAATCCCTGAATAAGTGAGTGTTATGTGGATAAAGGAGAGAGGCTTGACTCATACCTTTGTGCTATTGCCATTGTTGAGCTCACCAAGAGAATATAGTCAAAATTTAATGTTATCTTCTTAAAAACATAAAAATAAGAGATTTGGATGGTGAGATTTTTGTGTACATTTGTGAAAATAAGGTCTTCCTAAGAAGTGTTTCCTGAGGATCACTTTTTGGCAGGAATTCCCATTGAAAGAATACATACTGTTTTGGAAAAATAGACCCTTGTCTCTTTGTCATTAACAAGTTTTGAAAAAATGATGTAAAAGAAGGACCACATATGAATTGAGATTATAGAATTATTATTATTGTAGAAATTGAATTGGTTTCACCACACAGAACAATTAAGATAAAGAAATTATCTACTGAATTCCTACGACCCTACTTGGTATTACAATTGTAAGAATGGGCAGAACTTTCTTTTTCATACACAGTTTTCCAATGATGCATTATTCTCATTTCAGAAAGGGAAGGGGCACAGAATTATCAGGAAATGATGCACCTAAACTATTGCTCTAAAATGTATTTGTGTTCTTCCTGTGTCATGATCTCTCTTTACTTGGGGAAGCTCAGGGGTCCCAGTTTCTTGACCTCCGCCTGGCCAGCCTCCGGGAAGTGAGCTGACTTTCCTAACGTCGAGTGCCAGGTTTTCAAACACTGCCTGTTTTCTTTCCCATAAGTCCAATAAGTGCTGTCTTGTTGAGTCATATGCCCTCTCTCACAAAAGAGCCTCCGTGTCCATGAAGGGTGATACATTCTAAATTTTCCAGTGAAGCCAGGTCTAGTTCACAGACAGTGACTGTTAGACCCCAGCTTTTGTACCACACACACCTCACACACAAGTGTTTTTCCTTCCTGACCCTTGCAGCCTTGACTCTCAGTTTATTGTTGCTGTCAAAAGGAGATAAGCATATGTTTGTCAAGATTACTTCCTGAAAATGATCCCATTTTGAACTCATTAAATAAATTGTGACTTTGAAAATACATAAGACAAAGATTATTTTTGTTTCTCCCTTCCTCCAGAAAGTGGTTTGCATTAGTAAAGTTAATAGAACTGCTTTGTTCAAGGTTGCCTGTGATTTTCCTTTTTTTATCTTATATGATTTATATGATAAAGCCACTTCTGTATTATTACACTTCTTCATGGTGCCCAGACTTCTCATTATCATTAAATCACAGTACAATCTCCTAACAAGTCTGAAATTTAATTAGAAATACGACTACTTCGTTATGAGCTCTGAGGTCCAGCTCTTTCACATCTGATAGTATCTGCTCTTAGACATTAATCCATTTCAATTATTTTCCAAATATTTCAGTTATTGGCACATCATTCTGTCTCTCAAAAACAACAAAGAAATTCTTAAAAATCTACCATGTGCCCAGAAATCTGCTAGCAGATGAGAAAGGAAAGGAAGATAAAAGATTTATAAATTGACCTTGAGCATATTAAAATTAAATAGATAAATCTATTGAAACATTTAAGGGATATGTTATAAGGCTTTCCCTCTAAATATAATGGAATTTTTGAGATTTTATAGATTTACTTTGGCTGGGATAGTAAAAGAAGAATTCACAAAGGCTGTGGGATTAAGTTGAATTATGTGATATAAAGATTTGAATGCTTGGAACCATAGAGGAGAGAAAAACGATATGAGCCAAAGTCTAAATAAATGAATCCTAGGTTGCATACAACATCACCATCCTATATTGGAGGCTACATGCCTGCAAAAGAAGGTTACGTGGGAAACACAAAAAACCAGGTGGAGAAGGCATGATCGGCCTACTTTATGGTGCCTTTAAAAGCCATACAAAGTGACTCAGATCATGCTTCTCTCACAGTAGATTCTGGCAGGAAGCAGATGCTAATATAGAAAAGTACAAGAAATTTATTGAGGGCAATGGTTCTGAAAGATAAAGAGGAAGAGGGAGAAGAAGCAAGGACAAAACCTTTCAAACACTGTGGATCTGACATCTGTGAACAAAGAGGAAGGAAGGAGGAGTGGTTGGGAGAAGTCCCTGACTGCAGCACACATCTGGAAGTCCCAGACATCCCCCTGGGAGCTCTGACACTAAGGTCCCTGTGGAGGGACCCCTTACAAACATCCAGAAGAGCAGTGCCACTGTGCGCTGTCACAGCCCTGGAGCTGCCTGGGAAGGGCATGGACACAGCTTGGTGCTGGGTAAATCCGGAGACACCTGTAGCTACAGGCTGTCTGCAGCCAGCACTTCCCACAGCAAATTTATGACGTCCAGCTGCCTGGTGCACTGCACGACTGTCGCTGCCCTTAACAGACTTTAGGAGCAAGGCTAATCTCCATTGGGTGGTGTTAAAGGATCTCCGCATGCTATCTCCAGCTTACTCTCCCAAACTCCAGGCACACTAATCTTTCCCTAAAATGCTCCTTATTCCCACAGTTCTGGACAGGCTCCTTGTCCATAACGACCAGAGGCCAACAGAAAAATTCTGGTGAGAACTTAGCTGCTCCAGAATACAAACATGGTAATACTGGTTTGGCATTAACGAGTATTTCATGAAACATTTGTGTTCCATGAAATTTTTTTCACCTATACCAAGTATTAAGTTTAGTATCTCTGAGCCTATCATTATATCTGAAAACACTTTTTAGGTTAGACTGTCTCATTCTTTAAAGTTTCTCAGGAAATCAGCAACAATTAATGAGAAGTCAAAATCAAAGTTAAGCAGCTACTCTTAAGTAACTAATTCCAAAGTCAAAATCTTACAGCAAAAATGCATGATTAATGTGGGAAAGTGGTGCATTTTAACACATTTTATAAAATGAGTGGTGGGACTTCCAAAGTGCCTACAGATTAGAAGATCTTAAAATGACCCTAGATCTGCACCAATGCTTCTGAGACAGGTAGGAGGTGGCAGGTCACGGTTTCCAGGCATTTTACTTCACTTTAATAGAAGAGCTGCTTTTTATTCATTTTATATCGTAAGATGGGAGATAAATATTTATGTAAAATACACCAGACATTTCTTAGTGAGTAGGGGGAGACATCAATAAAGTGTAAAAAAAAACTGGTTCTAAGAATAAAAGAAAAAGATACTGTATTTAGTCACTTATGAGAATGATGTGGGCTACAAATAAACTCTACAACGGGTAGTATATAAGATAGTGATAGGTACAGCTGAGAAAAATAAAGCTAGGGATGTAGGAAAATGGATACACCTGGCAAATATAATCTTAAGTGAAAAAAATCAGACACACAAGCCTAAACACCGTATGGTAGCTCTCATTTGAGTAAGGTGAAGAACAAATAAAGAGCAAAACAAAGGCGTGATAGAAGAAATAGGGAAATAGATCTTTTGTAAATGTGAAGGAGTCCAGCAGACCTAGGGTGAGGGGAGGGTGGGAGGGGAAATAAAAAGATTTAAGATGTATCAGGTACTTGTGCCAAGTACCCAGAATGAGTGTAAACATTAAATGTCATAAATGTACTAAAAATAATAACAATAATGAAAAGGGGGACAGGGGATCTAGAAACAGGAGGAAGGGAGGTAGGAAGGGAAAGAGAATAAAAAAGAATCAAGATACATTGTGTACATTATTCTTTCCTTAAGAAGACTGTAAATTTCATGTACTCAAATACTACGAAAAAAATAGAGCTAGGGAGAGAGGGAATGAGGCCATGGAATTCTAAACAAAGAGATCAGAGATAGACTCACTGAATGAGTCGGAGGACTGAGAAAGGAAATGTCCGGGAGAGCGTTGGATCTGCTACACAGATTCCTTACAAAACCAAGTAGAAAGCGAGATGCTTGTGAGATAGTTGCATATATACTTGCTCGGGGTTTGGGGAAAGGTGTATGCTGAAGGCAGTACTTCAGAATCCTATGTATGGTAGCCAAAGCCATTCACCCGGTAAATATATATCCAGTGCCAATTACATGCTGGGCAACTTCTTCTGGCATTCAGGATGTACTGCAGTAAATGAAACTTAAAAAATCCCCTTCTACATGAACAGTTTTCCTTCATAATGTGACTGACTTCCCAACAGAAGAAGAAATTCTCCAGCAAACAGAATTTGGACTTGAACTACATCAACTTTGCCATTAGTCTCCAGCCCACTGACTTACCCTGGAGATTATTGGGACTTCCAGGCTCCATAACCATGGAGGTCAACTCCTAAAACAGCCTTTTGTCTCTCTGCCTGGTTCTCTCCCTCTGGCTTTTCTATCTCTCTTTCTTTCTCTCTGTCTCTCTCTCTCTCCTTCTCTCTCTCTCTCCTCCCTCCCTTTCATTTTATGTAAAATAATATGTAATATATTTCATATAAAATATCATAGATTATATATAATATAGATATTTTATGTGACATATGTTATACAGAGAGAGAAAGAAGCTATATATCCAATTTGTTCTGATTCTCTGGAGAACCCTAATACAGATAGTGATAAGGAAGAAAAATTAAAACTGGGAGTAGGCACCTTGTCACATGTGCCACACACGTGTATTTGTTGCGGGCAGAGAGAGACATTGTAACAGGACATTTTTAAAGACTTGAAGGGAATCTTCTCAGTTTTGGAATTGCCATCAGATGATGTAGAGCGAGGTTGAGCCCAAAGCTCTGTAAAGGACAATATAACAAATATTTTTGGCTTTATCTTTCATAAGCTCCCTATCACAATTGTTCAACTTTGTGATTATAACACAAAAATAGCCATAGACAATAAAAATGAGTGTGTCTGTGTTCCGATAAATCTTTATTTACGACAGTAGGCAATAGCCAGGATTCACCCTGTGCATACAGGTTCTATACCTTTATCTGAAATGCTTGGGGCCAAAAGCATTTTGGGTTTTTTTCAGGTTTCAGAATATTTGCATATATATGGAGATATTTGGGGGATTGAACTAAAGTTTAAATTCACTTACATTTCTTGTACATCTTATACATATAGCCTGATCATAATTTTATGCAGTATTTTCACTGTACACCAAGTGTGACTACCACTTGTCACACGAGGTGAAGTGTGGAAATTTTACTTGTGGCATTGTGTCACGTGGTGACTCAGTTTCCCAATTCCCATTCCCACCTTCTTCACTTTCTTCCTGCTGTGCTCCCTGGGTTCCTGCCCACTCCCATCAGCACTGTGCCTCGAACTTCCCATCTTCTTTTTTTTGGTTTTTTTATTTGCTGTTTTGTTTTCTGAGACAGGGTCTCCCTGTGCAGCCCAGTTTAGCCTCAAACTCCTGGTGGTCCTCCTCAAGAGCTTTCCATCTCAGTTTCTGCTGCCGTGGGACCCAAACTCACACAGGGCGTGCCACGGACCGTGTGGGTTTATGTCTATTATCTGCACTCCTTTCATTGTCCTGTGGGTCTCTGCTTGGATAAGAAGCTATACGAGCGCTCTCGTTACGAGTGATCTTCACCAGGGCAGTTTGATGGCATAGCAGGGGCACCAGTGTGGTTGGAGCCTTGAGAGGATTTGAGAGAGTAGAACCAGAGAACAGAAACTGTGTATGAACATAAATCATTCTTTAAAGGTGTTTTTCTCTATATCAAACAGAATAAATAGGAAGGAACGGTGGAATCAAAGAAGGTATTGTTAGCTGGATCTGTAATCCCAGCTGTAATCCCATGCCTAAAATAAGGAGGCTGAGGTGGGAGGATCAAAAGTTCAGGGCAGCCTAGACAATTTAGTGAGAACCTGTCTCTAAATGAAAAAATAAAGTTTCTGGGGAGGTAGCTCAGCGGTAGAGAGCCCCTGGGTTCATGCAATAGCCAGTACCTAGTACCACTAAGGAAAAAAAGAAAAGAAGGTATTGTTTGTTTGGGAGGACATATGCAGGGCACATATTTTTTACTAATCAATGGAAACTTTCCAGTAAAAAGGGGGAAAATAAGAGCTGCAGGAGAGAGAGCAGATATTACCTGTAGTAACTTCCTTGAGTAGGTGGGAATGGATAGGATATAATTCATGAGTGGATGAGTTGGCCCAAAATAGGTCCAGGGCCAATTCTCCATTGTAATGGGATGGAGAGCAGGTTTTTGGTGCTGTGAGGGGGAGGTTGGTAGATGTATCTGTGGGAACATTGCTTACAACTCTTTCCTTAGTGAAATAGGAAGAAAGCTACTCATCACAGTATTCTAGTACAGTGCCTGATCCTTGGCCCTTGGCCTGACAGCAAGACCTCAAAAAAGTTCTTATCACTATTCCTAAAGGGATTTTGTAGCTTTTCAGTTTTTAAAAAAAAAAAATTTTAACAGAAAATTAAATTTATTAAAAAAATAAATTGAAACAAATGGGTTTGGCATTTCACTGGTTTTCCAGTTCATTTGGCTGGTCATTTTGGTTTTCTGAATTTCCTCCAGTAACCTCACGCTTAAGTGTTTAAGAATCAGTCATTTTTTCCTCCTTTTACTAGGTTGGGAGGGTCTTTTCAGGTTCCTGATATCCCAAACAAAGAATGAGGAGGACACGAAAGAATAGCAGCAGGACCAAACATTTATTTGAAAGGAAAAAACAAGATACGCTCCACAGAGTGAGTGTAGAGCAGTGAGAAGAGCGCACAGCGCTGAGGGATTTGGTTTGACCATTTTAATTTAAGGCATAGGGTTTGGGGTGGGATTGAGGTTTTGGTCTGATGTATGATTCCTGCCAGTGATCAGCTTGACTCAGCCAACTCTGTACAGCAGTAAAGTTTTTGACCTTTGATAGCCCTTGGAGGGACTGGCATGGTGTCCAAAGACCACGGGGTGGCGGTGTCAAATCTGCATAGTCAGTGACATGGTGATTAGGGTTGGGTTCAGTCAAGGATTGTAAAACACCACTGGGCACATGCCCAGGGACTTATTGTGTATAAGCTAAGTTACCTGGTTGTCTTTGTATTTAGACCTGGACATCCTGATCTTGGGCTAATATTTAAGGTGGATCTAGTCCCAGAAAGCAAGCTGCAAGGTGGGCCCTTCCTTTTATTCCACAGTTGTTTTCTTGGTTACCTGATGTCTCAGACCTAATCCAAAGAGCAGGCTTCAAGATAGGCCAACCCTCCCTTCTTTCTCCAGCCTTTTTCTTAGCTCCCTTTGACCTTACTCCTGCTTGAGATTAACTGGTCTTGCTATCTCAGCTTCAGTATTTACATGCCAAAAAAGAAGCCATCCATTCTCATGGATTTTTAATGTGATAATTTATGAAATTAAATTATCACTGTCATTCCCAAGCCTGTAACATTTCCTCTACAAGTTATTGGCTCTTACTGCTTTGGTGATCAACTAAAAGTCCCATGCATTTTTACCATTAAGTTTTACAGAATTCCCCCATTGAAAGTAAATAACATATTAAAGTCTCAGAATGTTCATAGTGTATCTCACCGTCATTTCCCTAAATAGCTGCTTTTCCTGACAGGTAGGCAGAATAATGCCAACTCCCAGACCTCACATATCTACATCCTGATGCCCAGAATAGATGGCTATGTTGTAGTACATGGAAAAAGGGGAACTGTGGCACTACATGGAATTAAAGTTACCAGTAAACTGATTTTAAAATAAGAGATTATCTCAGATTTTCTGGGTGGGTCAATGTAAACAAACACATCCATAAAAGCGGAAGAATGAGGCAGAAAATGAGAAACAGAGATAGCAGAGAAGGCCAAGGTCATATGTTGCTCGTTTGAAAGTGGAGGCAGAAGGCCATGAGCCAAGGAGAGCAGGCAGTCACTTAGAGCTTGAGAACTTCCAGACATTTGATTTCTGGCCCAGTTAGATAATGTGAGACTTCTGAACTTTCAGAGTGTAAGAGCAATCTGTGTTGTTTTAACCCACAAACTGATAGCTATGTTTTATAGCTGAAATAGGAAATGAGTACACTGACTTTTCTACTGCTGCTCAGGACATCTCTAGAATGTAAGGAGCAGAAGATTAATGAAGAGAGAGCCTTTTCTTCTCTTTTTCTTTCTTGTCATAGCTATTAAGATTACTGGGTAGAGCACTGCATTAACTACCAATGAAAATTCCGAGCTGTCTTGGCTGACATTTACAATCTTCACAATCCTTGCCCAAACCTACTGTTTTTCCTTGTTCATCAGCTTTCTCATTGCTGGGGCAACATACCTGGTACCAACAACCTAAAGGAACAGAGGATCAGTTGTGGCTTATGGCTCCAAGGCAGGAATTGTGGCAGAAGAACATGACGGAGTAAAGCCACTCATTCTGTGGCAGCCGGGAAGCAGACCACATGGAAAGACCCAGAAAGGAAGAGGCCAGGAAGCAGATATAGTCCCTAAGGTCGTACCTCCATGAGCTATCTAGACATACCCAGAAGTATGCTTTACTAATCTCTTGGGTATCTCTCAAGCCAATCAAGTTGACAATCAAGATTAATGATCACACTCTTCCATCCAAAATCTCATCTCTCTTTAAATTTCTGTCATTTTTTGCTCTTCTCCATTCTCATCCTCACACCTAAAGTAGGTGTAACCCTTTTCATACCATAGCGTATTATGAAAACATCACTCAAAAAGTAAGGGTGCAAGGAATGACTGCCAAAATTGCTTGAAAATATATCTAGCATTATGTTTCCAAATCTACTAGAGGTTGCAAGCTTCAAGAGTTTCAAGTATATTTTAACAGCTATCATAATGATTATCCATGTGCTTTTCTAGCATTTATTTGAGCTAGAAATCTTATAAGGTGATTTTCAGCATCATCTGTTTTATAAATAGTGAGATTTAGGCTTTATTTAATATCCTTGTTCAAAGTTTTAAATATTACATCTTATAATAAACTCGCAAGGAAAGACTTTTAGTAAAAGGAAGAAGTATAGTGATAATTTTTAAAAATAAAAGATAGGATTCAAATCTTGAACTGGTAGGGAGTTACTGATGTCAGTAAGCATGGCTGGAAAATGAAATAAATAATTGAAGTATGAAAAAATACTGGGATTGATTTCCATAAATGCCCATTTGTCATGATATCAACTAAAATGACTTTCTTTCTCTCCCTGTTAGCAAAACCTATACTTCCCAGGATGGTTAATAGAAATTCAATTACCATGATTGAGTCTGATTTGTAGATATTTCCTTTTGCGGCTACTAATAAACTCTGAAGTTCGTTTGTGTACTTCCATATATTTAGCTGAAAAGTGTGAGATGATGTAGAATTTCCTGGATTTGGACATCTGAGAGGGGCATAATTTAGAGCAAATCTAATCATAGGATGGCTGGGCTTACTGTGCTGAGAACTGAGATTGTGCTGCTAATGGCAGATGCCCTGCTGTGTATTCATCACACCCCTTTGCCTTCAGCACTGGCCCACCTATCTTGTTATACTACTGGGAGGAGACAATGGTTATCCATCATTACTTAATTAGTTGATAATTAGGGAAGCCACAGGACAAACACATTGCTTCATTCTGGGAGCAGACAACAGAGTCTTCAGATAAGATGGCATTCAAGGTTTAGCTGCTTTCCTTCTTGCTCATCGGAATGTGTCTTCTTACACCACACCCCCTTCATTTTATCCGCATTTATCTTGATGCAATCAATATCCCAGCAGTACTAATAACTAAGTAAGCACCAGGACTCAACTTTTCCTTAGCCAAACTATGCCCTAATAAAGTTAGCCCAATTTGTTCTTCAAGCCATCATTATAACTACTCTTATCATCGTCTTTATCATCATTAGAATTTACAGAGTGCTTACTACACGCCAAGAATTGTGCCTAACATCAGCTGAAATCTGAATGACTTATTATGACACAAAGTAGATATGAAACTGTAAAAAGACCTGTCTGGCAGCAAAAGGGAAAGTGGTAGATTCACGGAAATGCTGAGGTTCACATCCTGATGTTACCTTTTACCAGCTGTTTAAGTTGGAATATTTCTTAACTTCTCAATGACTCAATTTCCTTACCTACACGAGGCAATAAATTATAGAGCCAACCTCATAGGTGTATTGTATGTATAAAAGAAGAATTAAATGAATAAAGCAGAGTGCTTAACAAATATCAAAAGCTCAATAGATACTGGTAATTTTCTTACTGATAAGGCATAGACAAAATTTATTTCATTTTTGTGGCATTGAAACCTAACAGATTTCTGACGACCCAAGAGATACTCCGTGTTTTCGATGGAAGGAAAGAGTGACTTGCAAATAGTCATTACTCATCGATTGATTAGTATGATAGGCTGAGTACTGGCCCATAAAGGACATCCATATTCTGATCCTTGAACCCTGTGAATATTACCTTATGTGGCAAAAATAACTTTGCATGTGTGGTTGGGTAAAGAATCTTGTGATGAGATTTATTTTCAGTTAACAGGGGAACCCAATGTAGTCCCAAGGTTACTCACAAAAAGGAGTCAGAGAACATGTGATAGTAGAAGTTGTATGATGGGCTTTGAAGATGGAAGAGGAACTTGCAACTGGCAGTATAGACAAATGTGACAGTTTGGGTCTCACATGTACCCCAAGGGTCTATATACTAAAAGCTTTGTTGCCACCCTGCAGTGCTACCAGGAGGTTGTGGAACCTTTGGGAGGTACACAGCCACAGTGACAGAATACTGAATAACACAGCAATCGCTCAAAGCTGGAAAAGAAAAGAAAATTGATCCTCCTTTATCTCCAAGAAAGAATGAAGTCTTGCCACCACCTTGATGGAATTTCTGACCTCCAGAAGAGTAAGATAATTAATCGATGTTGTTTTAAGCCCTGAAGTTTATGGTAATTTGTTACAGCAGCAATAGGAAATGAATATGATTAGATTCTAAGAATCACGTATAGATAATTGAAGTTCAGAATCATTTGTCTCCAGCTCTCTCTGGTAATTATTAGTCTTCCCATGCATCTGCGGCCCAGCCCACCCAAATGAAAGCTACTTCTGAAAGTCTTCTGATTTAATCACTATTTTGGACCTGGAAAATAATATGTGCTGTTGCATTTTGTCTTTTAGATAGGTATTTATATTCACATGGACTTACTTTTTTGACAATTTATGATGATATTGAATTTGAGTTTTTAGAATCCGTAAAGGGAGGGTTCACTGTGAGAACAAAGGTGCTTGGAGAAGGGTAGGTGTTGATGGTCAGGCATCTCCTCAGAGGCTGCATTGACAGGCAAAGCCTCAGGGAAGATTTGCTGTGAATGACAAGAATGATTTTAAGAGAAATCTTCATTCAGCTCGTAACAGGGTCTGTTTATGAGCAAGCTATAATTTGCAGGTATTTGATAGCTGGTCTCCATCCTTCCACCAAGGCTGTCTGAAAACTGGCATGTTACCTGGTTGGCACAGTGTTTAGCTGAATTCAAAGCATTATCCCAAAAGCATTTCTCAAAAATTTCTCACTGTAGAGATAAATATTTTCTCTAGGTGTGCCTTTAAAATGAATTGGTAAAGAGCACTAAGTGATTTGTTCAGCAAAGAATCCCCCGACACACACACACACACACACACACACACAAACACACCTATTTTTGACCCTGAACATGTACCATTACTGGTGGAAATGGACCATAGGACCAAGGACAATACAATGAAAATCATTTCTGTACCCTATAAGCTCAACTGCTCACAGTCATTTTTCTACCAACTTAGGAACAGCAGTCAAAAGTTCAAATTCTCCCAGACTTTTTCTACCATTGCAGTCTGATTTCCCAAACCCTTTCTTGCTCAACAATGATTAGAGAAACAACTACCTGACATCGTTATATTGGTCATGTAAGTTGTGTAGGATCTATTTCAAATCCAAGTTTTGCTTCAAGTAGCAAACTGAGAGTCCCCCAAAACAGTGTGATATAAATATCATCGTATTTTGAGACAAGGGACTATCGGTTAAAAAGGTTAAGTCACTTGTTCAAAGATTTAGGGCTTCTGGGTGTGAATTTATGACTCGGACTCTAAATGATTTGATCCCTGAATCTGAAAATGCAGCCCGTAGACCAATGTGTGTGATTCTCTTCTCTGAGGACCGCTGCGGGAGGGAACAGGACTCAGATGACTATGCAAGGGCAGGGGAAGATGTGTGTTGAGGAGACCCCACGGAGTCCTCAGGAAAGCTGGCATAGCATCTGTCTTTATATCCTAGTTACTATTTAGACATTAAAAAAAAATTTTATAAAAAATTAAGTGGCATGAAATTCAGCTTTTTATTTTTAACACCATAAAGACTTAAAAATTAAACTACATGGTCAGCAGTGGAAAAGTACTAAGTCATTTGTAGGAGTTGGGACCCACTTGCTTACAGCTACATAGAGTTAAGCACACATAGCGGAGCTCTTGAGAGGAGACCTATTGTCTTAGTCTGTTCTGTGCTGTTATAGCAAAATGCATGAGACTGATGACTCCATAAGAAAATAAAGATTTCTTCTGACCCAGGACTTCAAGGTTAGAAAGTCCAGGTTTGGATGGTCACATAGAGCCTCATGCTGCATCCTAACATGCAGATGACATCGCACAGTGGGAGCAAGTGCATGAGCAGGGAGAGGCAGGTAGAGAAGTCAAACAATTGAGAGGAGCTTGCTTTCAAAGAACCCAGTCTTTCAATAGCTAATTTCTGCCCTGGAAGATGTAACCTACTCCCACGAGATAAGCATGAATCCCTCCTGAAGGTGATATCCCCTGATTTAATGGCTTCCCTCTAGGCCCCACTTCAAAGAGTTTTTCCCCTTCTCAATACCATTCATTGCATTGTGACCAAAGTTCCAGCACATGAACTTCTGGGAGACAAACTACATCCAACCATAGCGTCTATCAACCAGGTGCAGACTAGGGTTGTACTGCAAAATGGTTTATAACAAAACTAAAATGATTTAAGATCCCAGAAATAAGGCTAAATCCAGTGCTGTCTCTAGAGAACAGTAGACGTGGCCGATAGTAGATAAAATCACACGTTTCAGACTCTGATCTGGAATTGAATGTCAGCTGTGTGACTCAGTAGCTCTGTGATACAAAGCAACTTACCGGAGGCGCCTGTATCTCTATTCCCTCTTCTGCAAGGTGTGATCAAGGCACCACCGGGTAGGAAAAATGGACTTAAGTCTCGTTAGCACAAGAACTATGGGAACAGGATGTAGCATTTCCATCAGTGAGCAGTTGCGTATGGAGCTGTGGAAGGGGCTCTGGCCAAGCTCTGGCCCCCAGAGCTAGTTCTTTCCTCCTTGCTGTCCTGTCTTGATTTCACTGTGGTGCTGAGCAAGGCCTGGGGAAGCTCCCATTCCCACTTCCTTTACTCTTCTTTCACAAAAGCCTGAAGACCTTAGAGACTGTCAATGTTATACATTTTTGAAATTCTAGATTCATTTTAAAACAACCCAAAATCAGGAGAAATCACGTAAATGTGCAAACCTCCAGTCTGTCTGTCTACAGAGTAATGACGGGAGCAGATCGATACTGCCTTAATTGGGTTGTTGAATTCCCTGGGCTCCAAGAACACAGTTGACAAATAGAAAACTGAAAACATTACATCTGGTCCTTTCTCTCTAATATCTCACCTTACTTCTTTGAAAAGATTACATCTAATTTTAAGACATAAATAACTTGGAGAGGAACTGAAATGCATTTTACATTACAGTAGAGAAAAAGTAATGAATTTAGCATGGTCCTCATCCGCCTAAGGCTCACTGTGTGCATTATGCTAAACTCATAAAGTATCATTTTATGGTATAACTTGAACTTCATCTCCCAGAATCTGAGTGAGGGGTATCAGTACTTATGAGGAACACAATTCAATGTGTAGGTGAAGACATAAAATATCAATGATGTTTGGTTTAGAAATGTATGTTTTGGACCGGTGAGATGGCTCAGCGGCGTAAGCGCCTGCCTGGCAAGCGGGAGGGCCCGAGTTCAACTCCCGGAACCCACATACGAAAAAAGGGCCGGTGATATCGCTCAGCGACACGGGCGCCTGCTGGCGCGTGAGGTCCTGAGGTCGACCCCCCCGGTACCCACAAAAAAAAAAAGAGAAATGTATGTTTAAAACATAGAAGTTTTAGCATTTCAGCAATTACTTCTAGTGAAATTATCATGAACCATAACTTGTTATTGATTCCTTACTTATAGTTCCAGAGAAAGATGTGTTCTTCTTTCTGATATAGAAGCCTGAGATCTCATAAGACAAGAATTTATAATATCCAATGGAATGAACTGCATCAATTAACTATATTTTTTCCCTTTATACACTCAGGCACATTATGCCAATTTATTTAAATTTTTTTCCTGTTTTATTATCTGTTCATTGTTAGCACATGCCATTTCTGGGAGTTCAAGAGAAAAATAAAAATGTAATTAGGTAGACTTAAGGAATAGTCAATCACGCAAGTAGCAATCATCTTAGTGTATTAATACATTTCTTTATATGACCACTAAATTCAACTTAAATAGCTTTCAGAAGAAACCTCATGTGATATTGGAAACAGTTTTATTTTGTTCAAAATTTGTATTTCAATACCTCTACCATAATATTATTTCATTCTCTCTTTTCATATAAATAATACATTAGGTAGAGACTACCATTTAAATATAGTAGTGAATTATAAGATATATTAGGGTACAAATGCTACGATAGCTCAGGTTAAACCATTTTTGACCAGTTAAATAAGTTGCTACCTAGATATAAATTTAAAATGCATGAGGCTACTGTAATTCTGCACTGTTGGATATACTACTAAATGACTAAACGCTTAGCAATAAATCAATTCAGTATATATTTATTGACTACTTACTCTGTGCCAGGCACAGGGTATGCACTGGCAAATCAGCAGATACTGAAAATCAAGAAGGAAACAGATATCTGTCTGGTGCAATGTGAAAATTAGCAAAAGATAATATATTTAATATTGAATATTCTTGGTGCCCATTAATGTTTTAAGTATTACAGAAATATGTAATAAGACAACAACACTTTTACCATTTTCTAATCTAGCTGGTTAAACAAAGCATATGCTTAAAAAGATAAACCAACAGAGCAAAACAGTATATGCAAGAGGGATGGACACTAGTAAAATATGAAAAAAGTTGTAGTCAAGTAAAGAAAAAGGAATAAAAATTTGGCCCAGTACAGAAATAACAAAATTCAGAATTTTTAAAAGCCACATACTTAATATCTTACTTAAATATTTGGAGGAATATAATTTTAAAAAGTTATGTCATTGACAAATGGTGGGAAAATTCTTTTTCTCATTAAATCGGTTTTTTTTTTCCAAGCAAATTTTCAGAGTGATTTGAAAGCTCCCTCAACAAAGTTATCAAAGCAGATGAATTACGTTTCCTTGATGTTTGCTATTAACAGATTGTCCAGAGATAGGATTACAGTCTCCTTTTTTTTTTCCCAGACATGAAAAACATTCTTTCAAGCTGGATTAAAAATCCAGATAAAGTAATAATACTAATAGTATTTTCTGCATCACATTAGCCTCAGTGCTATTCTGTTGGCCATCTAGCCTGAATGACAGCAACCCCAGATGAAATACACTTAAAACGAACAACATGTGTGCAGTGTTTACCAAATGCAAAGTGCACCAGAAGCACGGGAGTTTATTGCTATGACTTTAATAGAGAATTCTTTACATAATGTTACATGAAGTAGCAGGGCTAGAATATACGGTAATTGGAAGAAGGACACATGGAAAAATAAACTCTCCTGATGTTAAGTATTAGATTCCACAGTGGTCTCAGGGCATGTCTGATGATCTTAATTCATTTAGCGTGCTGGAGCAATCCTTCTCTTAAGCTCATATCTTCTCAGTGTATGTAAGTCTGCCCTACTGGCTCACATTAAAAAGGAGCCTTGTAAAACGTTTCTTACAAAAATAAATAACTCGAGTATCCAGATATGTAAGAGCTTAATTCTCAAGATCTGGCATGTTTAAGATTCACATTCTTTGGGCTCTCAGTCTGAAGCAGAGAAGAAAACATTCTTTTGTGGTTGAAGTTTAAGAATATATAACCGATAAATAGTACTTAAGGCTTCCCTTGGTGTGCTGAACATGTTGCTCAGAATCACTGGAAGGCTGCAAAATCACTGGAAGTATCAGCAGCTCAAATTAAATATAATTGCCAGATACTTTAAATGGCTTATATATGAGGTTCACTGTTGCAGCGATATGTTTTTTGTTGCTTTCTCTGATTCCAATTTCAGAGTGTTTTAATCAGCAAAAGCATAGGAACACACACCAAAAAAGTCCCCTGTGAAGTAGGCTGGAGTTAGCAGTAGGATTTCAAGATTGGTTCACTACAAATTTTAATTTTTCTTGGTCGATAAAGCAAATGCTGCTAGTAAACTACTCTAGACTATAGTCTGAATTTTTAAAATTTCAGATTCCTTTCTCAGGGCTTAATCTTTTGTTTCAATGTTTATGGTTTAGAGACCCAGTCTTTTCCTCTGTGGATAAATAAACTACTTGGGAAGTTTCTATTAGGGTGGCAGGCATGACAGCAGATAAAAATGAGATGCATTTGTTTGATATTTATACTTCATTCTGGCCCTGGGCAAAAACAAGAAGCAAACACAATCTCCGGTCCATCCATCACTCAATTTCCTCTTCCTACTGAGTTCCCCAAACACTCCTTCTCACTGTGTCCTCCCTCTTCCCTTGTTCCTAAACCTGTGGTCAGTTAATGCAGGGCTTAGGCAAGTCCTTCAAGGGACGCTTTGAATGTGGGGATTTACTATAAGTTCTTGGCTCCTGTAATTATGCCTTGTAGACTTTATTCAAATTGTAAAAGGAACCACATTAATGTAATGCATTATAATCCACTTAGAGAGCAGTTTATTCTATCTGGATAAACTGCATGTCAGATTGCATTTCTGGGTTAGAAATAAAAAAGTGTGAGTGATAAACTCACAGAAGTGTTAACTCACAGAACATGAGGCACTTGTCAATATTATCATACAAAAAGAGTCCACTCTGTTTTGAAAACCATAACTTTTAAATGCCAGTGACTTGATCACAATGTGGATTCAGTCTGCCAGTGCATCTTCAGTATAAAAGTGGTCAGCCTGATATGTTTGTAGAGGTCACACAGTGTGTTTTTATATCTGTCATACATATGGAGAGCATGTTCTCAGGTTTACACGTGCCCTTTAACTCCCAGTACAGGAAATCTGTTGCTAGGATAGACTTGTAAAATGTTTATGACATTTAAGTCATGCACACAACTTCTTATTCAGGAAGACTGAGCTATAAAATTTGCATATGGTGTCCAGCATTTGAGCCCAGAGTCCCGTATTTAGCCTTCTAAATTTTTGGTATACCAATGTTTCATCCCCTAGACATTTGATTTCCAATTTTTCTTTCCCTTTCCTTTCTTTCTTGCTTTCTTTGTTTTTCTTGTTTTTTACCAAATACTACATTGTTTTGGCCACAATGGCCCTCTGTTAGTGTCCAGAGAAATTATAAACTATATCAGCATCCCATCTTGTCCAAGACCATCTTGTCATTAAAATGTATAGAGGACTTTTCACTCTGTAATTTACAAGTCTTATTGCTTAGAATTGCAAATTTAGCTTCCAGAAGAAATTATATGAAAATATCGAGTGAAGATAACCATACTTGGTGCAATGGACCACACTTATACTTTATGGAGAGCCAATTTAAATGCTTGGTACCAGTGTTCACTAATCACATTTCTTCTTGTTTTTAACCAACTACTGTTTAATATATCATCAACACAGTCAAACATGTAACTAAAAATATATTTCTCTAAAAGGTGTTTTAAAAATGCTTTTAGATTTTCATAAGCATATGAATTTTCATTTAACAAGGTAGTGGAAACATGAAAAGCAGGCTGTGGTTTTATAAGATCTAATTGTGTCCCCAAAAAGTCCATGTATTCAAAGCATGGTCTCCAAGATGGCACTGATGGAGGTGCTGAAACTTTAAGAGATGGGGTCCAGTGGGGGGTCCCTTAGGTCATCGGGGCATGAAGTAGTTCTTTTGTGTCCCCCTGTGTTCTCACAGGAGGGTTATTATAAAAGGAGCTTGGCCTCTGTTGTCCTCTCTGCTCCTGTTCCAGTTACAGTGACTTGCTTGCTTCTCCATGGGTTTCAGCCATTCCTGTATATGCCATGAGGCAACACAGCCAAAGGGGCAGTGCTTGCTACACAGCCTGCTCTATATCACTTGGACTTTGGGCCTCCAAGACTATTAGCTAAAAACACTTCTTTTTCTGCATAAGTAGCCTGGGTCAGGTATTTTGTTATAGTGATAGCAAACTAACTAATATAACCATCCTCAGAAAAAGGAAACCCAGGAAGTAATATCAAAACATCATTCAGAATCATAAAAGATGATAATGAAAAAAAGTAATAGCGATGATTACAGGAGTAGTTTCCCTCTGCTGAATTTTCTAAGATAATTCCCTCAAATTGTCCTCTTTCAGTGGTGGTCATGACTATGATTGGGAAAAACAATCAGAGGAATCAGAGTGAATGGGAAGAAGGAGGAATCAAACTGGAGCCTCAGAGAGGGGTCCAGTGCTCCTTGTGTACTTGTTTGGCCACCACGATTGTACTCGTCTCCCTCCATGTCCTCTGGGATGTCCGGGCCCATATTTCCTGGTGATGAGATTGGACTGTTCTCAGATCTTTAGTTTTAAAAAATAGAACATGTTTTATTTTAAATCTCACTGAGAATAAGGTTGTGGAATTTTAACTTTTGGACTCCTTTTGATTATATGCAAATGCTAATTCAAAGCAAACAGATTGTCTACTGGCAAGCAGAACAATGGTACAGACTAGAAAGACAAAGAAATAAAAATGAAACTGGCCTACATAAGAGGGCTCATGTTACCTTCTTACTTTCTCATCACTGAGACACAATACCTGACACCCACAAATTAAAGGAGGAGAGGTTTATTTTGGCTCACATTTTGTAAAGGGTTCGGTCTATAGTGGGCTGGCTCCAAGGGAGGGTGGCATGGCAGAGAGAGGGGCACGGCAGAGGAGAAATAGCTGATGGCATGGCAGGCAGGCAGCAGAGAGAGGTCAAGGAAAAAGGAAGGGGGATACACCTTTTGAGGCCTCAGCCCCAGTGACCCACCTCCTACAACTTGGCTTTACCTCCCAAATCACACTGAGATATAAACTCATCAGTGGACTAGGACTAATCCACTGGTGAGTTTCACATCCCTATAATCCAATCACCTCCCCAAAGCCCCATCCACGTATAAGTAGATGAGCCTTTACAGGGACATCTAGATATAAACCTTAACATGGTCTGTCCTCAAAGATCGCACTATCCAATAAACATATACCTGTTCAAATATGCCGCACAACCATATAGGAGAAATCATAAGGAAGTGCACCATTAATTTCCTAAGCAGAAGAAATAATTTAGTGAATTGAGAAGCCGATCCCTAAGACTTAAAGCTGATGATATTCTTAAAGGAGGATCAAAGCAGAATTTAAATTCTTCCGATAAGTACAGAGGTAGGAATAGCTCTGGCTCCAGAGACAGTCTGCCAGGACCCAAACTTATATGACCTTTCTGGGCCTCGGTTGTTTCTTATGCATTTGGGAGACTATAATAGTGGCTGCCTACTTCCTATTATCTAACTTTAATTTTGCTCTTTATTTTTACTCTGGCTTTGTCGTGTATGTGTGAAACATCATATTTAAGCTTGTGTGGGAAGGAAAGGATAAGGGATGAACAAAAGGAATAGGAATGTGTTATGTACATGTACCAACTCCATACAAAGAACGTAAATGTTATGTGCTGTCAACATGTACCAAAAAAATAAAAAATAAAAAAATAAAAGGAAGGGGATCAAGGAATGGGTAGAGAGGGGAGGGAAGGTAAAAAGGATGAAAAAGTTAATTAAGATGTGTTATTTGCATATACCAACTTCCCATAAGTAATGTAAACATTATGTCTTACACTAGTGTACTAATAAACTAAAAAAATACAAAAGTGGCTACCTCACAGGATTCAAGGACTTAGTAGATACATAAAAATTTCAGTAGTGCTTGATACTTAATAAATAATGAAAGATGGTGGCCATTATTTTATTTTGGCAATTTGGGTTTTAGGAAAATATATGAGCAAAAGTTTTTGTAGGTATTGTGATACAAACAAAGTTCAAGATGTTTTGGAAACCAACAATGTCTTCCTGGGCCGGTGAGATGGCTCAGCAGGATAAGCGCCTGCCTGGCAAGCGTGAGGGCCCGAATTCGACTCCCGGAACGCACATACGAAAAAAGGGCCAGTGATATTGCTCAGTGGCATGGGCGCCTGCTGGCACGCGAGGTCCTGAGGTCGACCCCCGGTACCCACCAAAAAAAAAAAAAAAAAAGAATGTCTTCTCTAGGCTCAAGATACTGGTAAGAAGGGGGTCAGAAAAGTCAGATATACTTGGAAGAACTTGTCAAACTCTTCACATCTCTCTTCTCTTGCCTACACCCAACACATATCTACTTAAAAACAGTCACTTTGTTGTTATTGATGGGAGTGTTAATGTATTCTTCATACACATTGAGGAAGACTAAAGAGTTGAGAAAAATTCACATGTTCAGAAAATTCTTAGTAAACACGGAGAGTGGTCCTGGCATTGTGTGTTATCATTTACATAAGGAAAAATTACATTTCTTACTGTCATAGGAAGACACAAGTTTTATTTGAGAGACACAATTATCAAATCAGTGAAAGAGTATGTTTCAATTTTGCAATTCATTCCAAACCAGTACAGCTATGGCATTTAGCAAACACCCAGAAAAAAGTGTTAGCCCCTCCCTGGACTCATCTACACCTTTGTTTGAATTCCGAGCACTCCTGGAGGTAAAGCAGAACAGACCTCCCTAAATTCACTAAAGTCGTTGACAGTTATGAAGGTCTTGAACTATAGGCATCTACCTGGGTATTAGGAGTCCTATTTGCATCCAGACTTCTAAATTTCCGTTAGTGCAACAGAGAGGGTATTTGGAGAGATGTAAAATTGGTTTACTCTGCTTTTCACATTGATCTTCACAAAAATAAAGGGCAAGAGACATACTCTCAGATCCACCAGAGGCCCTGTCCATGTTTGTGCCGGGATCTGTACATCAGGAAAGAATGGAACCTGGGGTGACAGCTGCCTGTATGTCCGTATTGTGAGATGGCTTATTCCCAGTAGGCGCCTCCTTCAGTTACTAAGATTTGCTCTAATTTAGAGACTGGTCTGCTCAAAATTAATCTGCATATATATTTTTCTGGGATATGAGTTTCAGAATGTCTTTAATTCGTGGCATTTCAGTTTTGACACCATGGACATTTCGCCCCAGAGTTTTTGTCATGCAAGCTGTTCTGTGCATCGTAGGATGTTCGGCAACATCCTTGGCCTCTACTCATCATCGGAGCATCAGCTCTGGAACTTACTTGTGTAAGTTGATGCACACTAAACATGTACTGTATATCTGGCTGACCTAGTGAAAGTTATTAAGCCCATACCAGCTGCTTCAGGAGGGTATTCATGAGAGAAGCTGACAAAGAGAACAAGCACCCTTAAGGATGTACATCGTATGTGTTCAAGATGGCAACAAGAATGATGTGTGTCTAGCGTCAGTTTAGAATTGAAAGCAGAATAATTGGATTCATTAGGGAAAGAATGGGAGTGGCCTTGTATGCATATTTTTCCCTAATAATGGAACCCAGACTCTTCGCATACTTATGGAACTGCATCTTAAGTTTGGGTTCAACACACTAGATGGCTGATTCAGCAGACAAAGAGGGCTAGGTCGACCATCTCCGCTCCCATGAGCCCTGACTTTGACTTCTACCTAACACTTCGCTTAAAGCTGCCTGCTTTGTACAACTCCCTTTACTTAATGGTCCATGGGGCAATGAGCATTTGCCAGCAGGCTGTGAAAATATGAGCTGTGTCAACCACATTTCCTTTGCACAGAACATAAATTAGAAGAACAATCTGAATTTGACAACTGGAAACTGACAATGTGAAGCACAGAAATAGTTGAGTCAATTTAATGGCAAAGTTCCAAAGTGAAAAGTCTATACAGTTTGATTGAATATAGACTCTAGGCTTCTGAAGCCAAATTTTCCAGCCTCCCATAACTTACATCTGTTTGTGGACTTATAATGATTTCTGTTGCTTGTGCTTCCTTGACTATGTCTCTGTTCTTTGTAGAAAAATGCATCTATTTTAAAAGCTAGAGTTTTATTAACTTCATGGAAAATCTACCTAAGCTCACAAGCATGTTTTTTAATAATTCCGCTGATGTCAGCATGAGTGTGAAAGTGTCCATCCCTGTTATACTGTCTTCGTCACTTTAAAACTGTCAGTGTTGACGCTAAAAAGACAAGCATGGCATATATTTCTCGAAGTCGCTGATTTAGTGGTGTATGTTTAGCATTCACTTTTGTATATGTTGCCTTAGAAGTTGAGTTTGAAATAAACACTAAATCATGTGAGTACACTGCAATAAAACGATATTACCAAGAATTGGCTCTGCTTTCACCTGAAACAGTCTTCCACCACGACTTAGCAAATGAAATTAGTCATGGCAATGTGAGGTAGAAACTGCCTTTTTTTTTTTTTTTTTTTTTGTGGGTACCGGGGGGTCGACCTCAGGACCTCGCGTGCCAACAGGCACCCGTGCCGCTGAGCGATATCACCGGCCCCTTTTTCATATGTGGGTTCCGGGAGTCGAACTCGGGTCCTCGCGCTTGCAAGGCAGGCGCTTACGCCGCTGAGCCATCTCAACGGCCCGAAACTGCATTTTATATGATTGCCAATACCTAAAGCTGGTGGCTAATGGTGTATTCATGGTCACCTTGTTTGTTGTGCCAAATACATCACTGATTTTCCATTCTGGCTTCCCTGAACTGTTCCATCAGCTGCGATTTAAAAATATCCTTATACATGAGTGTGTGAGTGGTGCTGTATTCCTGGGGTGGGGGCTCCGTTTAGCAGTGTCCTCTCAGGCCTGGAAAAGGCTGGGTTTAAGGAGGGTATTGCACATCCCAAGTGGGTTCAGTTTCCTCTTCTAAAGGAAAACATGCTGCTACCACAGATAGATTTATTAGAATTGCTATGCAGCATCCAGAGGTGACTCACCAGCTGGAACAATACAGATAGTCTTGAAAAATAAATGTGAGCATATTATTACTAGTATGTCATATTGAAAAACAACCAAAAATACTACGATGGGAAAAATCATAAAACTTTGCATGCCAAAAAATAAATAAGATAAAATATACACAGAAGAGCCCAAATGTGTTAATCATCCTAATAAATACAGTATATCAATTTTATAATAATAATTTTAAAATATTAATAAATAAGACAAATAGGCATAGTTATGTGACTCAGGAATGGTGTGTGTAGTTTGTGTTCCATGCACTTTTGTTTTTGTTTTGTTTTGTTTTGTATTTTGGTACCGGGAATCGAACTCACGACCTTGTGCTTCATAGGCAGGCTGTGCCATTGAGCTACACCCCCAGCCCCTCCTGCACTTTGAAATAGACCCAGTCAGTGCCTTTTGTAAAGAGAAATGTACAAGTTGCTGCACTCATTAAAAATCGTTAGAAGAAAAGTGAGAGAATGTTTTTCTATAATTGTCCCAAAATGGGTTTGTCCATCTAAGATGACAATAAATGTTACTAAAAGAGAGGCCTTATACAGTAGCAATGTCACATACTGCCTCGTTTTTGTCATGACAGAGCTGAATACTGCTTCGATCGGTGAGAAGATGAGTACAGATGAAAGGAATTGCACTTACCGTGTCTACGTTCTTTTTCAGTATTTCCTTGTAGATTGTCATCTGAGAGAAGAAACATCTTTAGAGACGAAACTTATGGTATGGATTAGAGGTGTCTAGAGTGGGTTTTACGTATCACAGGGAACATGCTATCCAATCAGAAAGGTTGTGGGGCCAATTATTAGGATATCGCTATATAATAATACTCCATTTCTGTTAAAAGATTTTTAATTTTTATCTTTATATATTGTGCAGTGGCTGCCTTGGTCTGTGGTTTCATTTTCTGTTGTTTCACTCAGCCATGCTCCAAAAATATTAAATCGAAAGTTTCAAAAGCAATTTATACATGTTAAATTGTGTGTCATTCCGAGCAGGAAGATGAAATCTCATATTGTCTGCTCTGCCCACCTGGGGTGTGGCTCACGGCTTTGTCTCTGTGTCCACTCACGGCTTTGTCCCTGTGTCCATGCTGGGTACTCTAGCGACGTGTCAGTCAATCACGGCCTCTGGGTTATCAGACAGGCTGCACGATGCCCTAGTGTTTTGTTAAAGTGGTCTTTAATTTACTCAGTAGTGGCCCTAAAGTACAAAAGTAATGATTCCTAGGAGCCACCAAGGCTTAGCACATGGAAGAGGGATTAACTCTGGTACTATGTGGCAATGCCACAGGACGTGTAGGAAAGCCAGAGTATATATATACCTTTTGTTACTCTCTACAGTTTCCGGCAGCTACAGGCCATCTTGGAACATATGCCCTGCAGATAAGGAGGGACCACTCTAATACATTTTATTGTGTATACACACGCACACAATACATATTCATACAAACTATATATACATATATATATATATATATATAGTGTATATCCTTTATGTAAATATACATACATGTATATTTGTGAGAGTTTTCCTGAAGATGACAGTGATCAAAAATATTTGAACCCGTGAGATAATTTCCTTTTGTTCTTGACACTCAGTGTTATTTATTTCCATATGACTGCCTAGCCATTTCATCTTGGAAAATTTTGACAACATTTCAGGATTAGGCCTTTAAAGATTGAGATGTTTTATTTTTGACTATTCCAATGTGTGAACTATTCCTTTCCTCAACCTTCAGCCTATTGAAATCCTGGAAGGTTTTTTGTTTTTGCTTTTTGTTGTTGTTGTTGTTATTCCTACCTATAGCTTCAAAGAACATGGAACTTTTCATTTGGATAGTGTCATACCATTCTCCAATCGAGATTCCTCCTTGCTCCTTAGCATTTTGTTGTAGACAACAAAACAGTTCTATATTTTTGTTAATATTCATGTGGTACAAAATATACATGTATTTATTTCCTTCTGTATTTAATATAGTTTTACAGAAAAGCTGTCATCTCTTTTTGACAAATCTTTACCAAGTTCCATCCTTTATCTTCAGGGAGAGAATACTCCAGGGCTCTGTACAATATCCACTTTTAAGAACCCTGTTGAGGGAGTCCTCATGGACAGCTGTGTACACACTCAGGCTAACCATTCACATATGGAAACTCATTTCTTGTGTTATAGGAGGAACTCTCTCTCATTTAGTATTATACCTTCATTTTAGAAGTGCAGTAAGTTTTCTTTGAGAATGATTTGCCCCTCATGACTAGCTCCTCAAAACTATTTGTAGTGCTTAATTGTTTTTCTTACTACACCAGAAATACTGAGGTGGTCCAGTTAGGTTTCTTTAGAATCACAAGGTGTGCCATATATAAATGATGCACCTTTATTGGTTTTCATAGGAGGACATGCGGAAATCTGTGTGTCTGCCTTTTGTCCCACCAGCTCATCCCATTGGATAGTAGAATCAGAGGGATAGTTCTCCTCAGCGTATGTATGACCAAAGAAAGCATGTAACACAATATAATAGGCCCCAACAATGCTTTTAGGTCAAACAGAGTCACGTACACTACCATCTTTCATTATTTACTATGAAAATTTATTTCCATAGGAGCATAATGACTTGGGTATAGAAAGCACCACATAATTTCTCTACAGCACTGTTACAGGCTGAATGTCCCCCAATATACATATGATGCACTCTAGTACCTCAGAATATGGATGTATCTAGAACAGGGTCTTTGAAGAGGTAATTAAAGTTAAATGAGGACATTAGAATGAGATGCAATGCAGTATTATTTGTGTCTTTATGACCCAGAGGCAGACATGCACAGAGGAAAGACCGTTGGAAGATGGAGTGGAAGGCAGCCACCTACCAACCAAGAAAAGGTGATGCCAAATGGCTAATGCTTTGAATTCAGGTTTCCAGAAATAAAAAAATAAACAAATTTGACTGTTTGTACTATCTATGGTAATTTGTCCTGGCAACCCTAGCTGACTAATTTATTTTTTCAACAGTTTGAACTAGCCATTTTTGATACTATAAATTGTTTTATTGCAAAAAGTAGTAGGAAAGTTTGCTATATGCCTTTTCCCAGAAATAACAACTTTTAACATTTTAATGAATTTTCTTCTAGTCATTTAATATTGCACTGTAGCATTTTTAGTCATTATTAAATACTCGTAGTAAGAAGCATTATTAAGGCTGTAAAGAATCTTTCCATAAATGTATTTAAATAGAATCCTAGTATTAGACATTGGGACTAAAATTCCTTTTTATTATACCCTTGGCATAGTGTTAGTCATAACAAAACTTTCATATAAATTCTTACCAAAGTTTGGTTTGCATTACATATTTAGAAGTAAATGTTTAATGGAACAAAGATTATAAGTTAAAGTTATATAAATTACCAGTCTTACTATGTTATCTTCCAAAAAGGCTTGTATCATTTCTGCTTACAAAGGCAGTTTAAGCTAATATTTGCCACAAATATAGAAAAATTAAAAGTAAATTTTCTTAAAATGCATTTACTTATGAATGAATATCAGTATTTTATTTTATTCAGCATAAGATTAAACAACTTTGTTTTTGTTTTTGTTTTTTTGTTACTTAAATGTTTTCCTCCTTGGATAATCCTGTTCTGTTTATAGTCAATGTTCTAAGTATATTTCTAACATTTTTCCAAATACATAATGCTATAAAGTAGAAATTAATCTAGTTTTATTTTCTTTCCACTATTATTTGCTTTTTCTTATCATATTGTAGTGGCTAGAACATTCAAACAATATTGAGAAAAATTGGTAATACTAGCTATCCTTGCTGCATACATTATTATTTGTTAATATCTTCACAATAGTCTTATAAATTTCTATGGATAAATCATCTGTGAACCTCAAAATAAATTTATTTCCTGATTGACCTTTATTTTTTCTTTTATTTTTGAGATAATTTTAGATTCAAATGCAGTCATAAAAATAATACAAGGCAGTATCACATACCATTTCACAAAATTCTCCAGTAGAAGCATCTTGCATGACTACAGTAGGATATCAAAACAAAGAAATTGAAAGTGATATGATCCACCAACTTTTTATTACTATTTTTTAGAAAAAGAAATGATATAGAATTCATTGCAATAGAAACTAGCAGATTGTATTGCAAATAACAAAGATAAATCTTGTTCATGAAACTTAATTCAGTTATATGTGAATGCTGTCACTGTGATTATTAAATTACTGTGATACATTTTTCCATGAATTATGATGCTATTTATTGGTCTAATAGAAAGATTTTGTATCAGATTTAGGAAACAGAGAAATGAGGGCTGTATTGAAATTTTGCTTTGCAGAATTATAAACGTGTAGTTTTTTCAATATGTTTAAGTGATTACATATGTTAAATAATTCAGTTTTTAAAACAACTCTTGTGAACAAGCCATCAATAATTAAATAAATGTCACCCACATGCAGGTCTTTATAGTGTGTTACGGGAATCTGATCTACTCAACATTTTTATCATTGAATTTAGTGAAGAGTTAGAAGGAATGATACCATTTTTTATCAAAACCACAAAAACAAAATGCCAAATTAATGGCTATGATTCATTAGAAAAAATGTAACAGTAAAAAAAAAAAAAAGGACAAAAAACCTGAAGTGTTCAATTTAGTTTGGAAATTAACTGAATAATATATGGTTATGGAAATAATGGTACTAAAACCAGCTCACCATCTTTGAAAGACTGAGGGTGTGGAGACTCATGTCTGTTATTTAACTGACAGCTTCAAATGCATTTACTCTGGGAAGAAACATTGTAGTAAAAAATGTGTTGAAGGTTTATATTTCAAATAATCCAAGTCCATGCTATAGGAAGCTTATTTGTTTTGCCAAAAGAAAGGAGTTAAATAGTCAGTATGATTCTATATTTAAATACTGGATCTGTGAATATGGACAAATTCCAAAAAGTAAACTTAGTGACAAAGGAGGAAACTCCTAGGAAGATGGATGACAGAGTCTTTTGCTTGCAGGCAAGAGGAACAGACTCTGGTTGACTAAAGTAAACAAGATGGATTAGAAAGGTATCAGGAGCCAGAGAAAGTGAACTGAAGGCTGCAACTTTAACTTAGCAGGACTCTGGGTTGATGGAAAGCTGGGATCTGTGCAGAAGCTGCAGGAACTCTCTGATTAGCCCCTCAGCACTAAAGTGACTTGAAAAACCCCTAATTGTCTGTCTTACTGTTTCATCCTTGTTTCACACTTCATGTGATTTAACGTCCTGAGACAGAGTCCAGTGGACTTCGCATGTGCCTGTCCCTTGAGCAGAGAAAGGAAGCACCTGGTGAGAAACCTTGGTGCAGCCACGGAAGTCGGAGTGGAGAGTGGAGAGTGGAGAGCGGAGAGTGGAGAGCTCTCTGACTTACTGTCATTCTAAGCCCGTTGACAACAGCAGGAGAGAAACATGATTCTCTATTCAGAAAGGGTAATGGACATCAGGAATTCACAAAAACAATGTCCGCGTCAGAAAAAAGAAACTTCCAACCCCAAAGTAGAAAGATTTGCCGAAACTGTCTTCAAATCAGTCTTTCAGTTTTCTGTCAGAGACACTTACTGCGATTGAACACAAAGTGTATCCCAGCAATCTGCTGGGATCAGATTGATCCGGTTTATGTTACGGTTTCTCGGGGTGAATATTTCACTTAATGATTAAATGACCTCTGGGATCATTTCCAAATCAAGCTTTCATGATTAATGGAGAACAGCAATTAAGCATCTAATTTGCATAATAGCTTTACCATTTTGCCTTGGTAACATATTGGAAAATAATTTGTCCTTTGAGGCTGAGAACATGTACTCACAACCGTACTTCATGAGGAACCCAAAGATGCTGCGTGAAAGAAAAAGTAAAGAATTAGAATAATTCCTTTGGTAGCTACTTAAAGCATTTCTAGACCTATGATTTTAAACACTGGCTAGACAAACACATTGGTTTTTCCAACCTAATAACAAAAGAAAATATTAATTTATAAAAATTGGCTTAGAATATTTAAAATTTGTCAGCATATCTAAGGGAGAGGTGTACAGCCTTAAGTAAATTACTTGAAATATCCATAGCATCTTTCTGTTTCCTAAATTGGGAAAAGTCAGGATATCTCAGAGTATGGGTTTTGCGAAAATGTTTACCTCTGTTCAGGTAATTCCTGCTCCATCTGAATGCCACACTTAAGGAAAAAAAGACCTTTTCATTACTTCTTACAATCTAGATATTTGTGGATTTTTAAATTATTTATTACATAAATAAAGGAGAAAGTGGGCTTCTTGAGTCGATTATACTATGTATTAATTTTCTGTGACTATCATTTGGTTAAAAAATTATAATAGCAGAGATGTAGCTCAAGCAAATATAAGTGTATTTTCAGTTCAGCTATGAAGTCTAAAACATAGCTCATCATTTGTTTCTGATTTATTTTAGCATAGCTATTTTTTTAATTTAAGTCAATAATCCACTTTGGGTAATGCATCATGAACACTTTGTAATCAATTCTAAAACAGCAGCCCCAGGACACCCGTAACGGATATTCTTCAGTACTACAGATGGCAGAACAGCCTGTGAAAACACGTCTGGTGGGCACTCCGTGAAAGCCATTTCTGTCGCAATGAATCCAACATGACATGCTGGACAACTATAGCATGGAGGGCTTCTGCAAAAATTTCTCACATTTATGTATCCTTTTGATGCTTTTGTAGACTGATGATTTTGTAGACTGAGTTGACAATGCAGATTTTTCTAGCTCAAGGAAAATGGTAAAGGATAATCTGCATTTATAGTGAAATTTGACTATCGTAGAAAGGGCCCAAATGAGCAGTAATTTGCTTAACAGAGCCTAGCAAATTCAGAGAAAGATGCTTTTCCAAAAAAGTTAGTTCCAAATATGTAAAGATATCCTGTTCCAGTTAATTCCTGTACCTATAACTCTCCTGAAACTATTTGATAAATGATGCAAGTGGGATCAATTAAATCAATATATTCAGGAAGCATGGCAGTAATACACCTTGTTTTAAAATCTAGATATTTCTCTTTAATGGATATTAATTAAAGTTTTGTTAACTCTTGTGAACTCAAAACAAAATCATCACCACAAGAAAAGTTACTATAGGTGACACTGAAATATTTACATTAATCAATACTCAAGAACTATAGTCTTTGCTTTGGATATGATGGATCAATTTTACCACATATGATGAAAGAGGCTGTGGTTTATTGGTGTAACTATCCAAGCTATAGTTGAGGTCCACCCTGGATTCGCAATGGAGGAGCTCTATTGGAGCACTGTCATGTTTTTGAGACTTAGTAGAAAAAAAAAAATATGAGAATAAGCAAAATGCCTTATCTCTGAATCTAGAGATTCAAGCACAGTGCTTGGCACAAAACCCTTGCTCATAACTATGATGGATCCTAGAAACGAAATTACTTTCAGTTAAAGACATGCATTTCAACTGTAAGTTACATCCTCCTGAAAGAACCAATTCAGAGTAGCAGAGAAAACTTGAAGGCATTTCCTTGTGGCTGTTATGTGCTTATAAATGGAAAATAGTTTAAAAATAGGGAATACAGCCAGACTTAAAAGTGTTTCTGATTCTGCCCAAATAAACATACAGTAAGACCACACATGCTTTTTTTCCTTACTGTAGGACTTGGATTTTGTGTCTAAACTCAACGTTTAATCAGGCACAATAAAATTTCATTAAGTCCATAAATGTTTATCCTAAAATAATAATTAGAGAGACTTATCTTTTAATGAATTTGAAACCCCAATAAAAATATTAGCTCAGATAAACCTGTTTAACCTGCAGTATTTTTAACTCCCCTGGTTTGAATTAACATTTTTTCTTAAATGGATCAGATACTTCACATCCTATGTCATAGAAGCCGATATTATCATTATGGTAGCTCATATTAAAATATAATGCTATCATGATAATGCCTGTCTTCTATACTGGCATACAGGCCCCTGAAATAAATAAGTACACTGATACATTTCTTTCCTTCACCGTGGAATTTCATACTGCCCCAGACCACAGGCACATAATTTTTGAGGCAAAATATTATCCTTATATTTAATTTGATTGTTTTATAAAATGAGTGTTCTTCCTGAGTTAAAACCCAGAAATTCATTGAGATTTCTCTGATTTCTAGACCACCTGTCACACGATGCTTTGAGGTGCCACTGTATTTGCTTACTTTTTCTACCCTGTGACCAATCCAGGAAAAGTAACCAATCTCTACATAATAATTTTTCAGCAGTAAAGCAATTATTGTACTTTCAGGAGAAGCTTAAATACAGAGAGAAAAATACAACATTTTCTTAATGAAAGAAAAGAAAATATTTTAATGTTGAATTATTTTAGCCTGACTTGGAGAAAGTAAAGGGCATATGGATGCTCCTGATTAGCTGAATATAAGATAGAAGTGGTTTTCTATCTGAACATTCAAATCTCCTGGGGAGATTTTAAAGAGCAAAGGTGCTTGGGATCCTCTCCACATTTAAGGAGAAAAATCCCTGAAGTGTTGGTTCTAAAACTTCAAATTATTTAAACTCCATCAGCAGTTACCAGTGAGTAGCCAGAGTGAAAAGATCAGCACATTTTTAACATTAAGATACCGATCTGAGCATGAAATACGATGATGCCGGCTACCAGAAACTTCATTCTTATTTCAACAGAATTCAAGTTCCAAAACAACATTTAATAGGAAGTTAACAATTATCTCCTCAGGATAAATGTCCAAAAGGAAAATTAATTGCTTCAAGAGGATTCCAACTTTTATCTGCCTTCAAATTTTAAAAGGGATTAGTCTTGTTAAGTAATAGCTCCAGGGAGTCAGCATGCGCCAATGTGTGAAACATAAAGAAGAAAGACTACTTCTGCTTCAATCACTGGGAGGAAGACCAGTCTAAGAGATCCCAGTTAGAACGGGCCGTGTGAGGAAACACCATTCGCCATCACCACAGTGGGTCAGGTGTTTTCCCTTGTGATGTGGTGAAGAAGTCTCAAGCTCAGAATGCTGATATATTTTTGGATCTTTGAGGACCTTCGGAAGACTTAGATTTCCATAGTGACCGATTTCAGAGTACTCATTTTCTCCTTAACATCCATTGTCCTAAAATCCCAAGATGCTATGCTTTTGGAGAGGTTGTTCAGAGGCTGAACATTCCAAAGAATTGTTGGGGAACTGACCTTAAATGATGGAATCCTTGAAGCCTTGAATATTTCTTGCTTTCCTTTTGGTAAAGGCAGAGTCATCTGGACAGAGCCAGCACAGGGTGAGGTGGAAAGACTAGTGACATGCTGGCCTCAGGGCAAAATTTAAGGGATGCCCAGAACTCAGCAATCAACAAATATTCAATATAATACTTTAAAAATCTTATGTAATACAAAAATACATAACAGAAAGTGTCAAATTTTACATAAAAACGGGATTATACTACCAACCTTTTCCTTTCACCTCTGATGACCATGTGGCTCAGTGAACAAATTACTGATGCTCATCTTAATTATGGACGTTTTGTCTCCCCCTAAAATATTGCAACCACCAACTACTTCATTTGTCACTTACTAGTGCTAGATCCAGGCGAAGAAGAGGGAAGCAGAGAGGAAAGCAGTGGACCTCTGGGTGGACACACATATATTTAAGCAAGCATTCCAGAAATGTTTAAGTAATACACTCAAGAAGTTAGTATCCATTTCTTCATGATTGCAGCCATTTTTTTTCCCTCTGTGATGCACTAAGACTGTATAAAATATGACTTTTAAAAATTGAATATTTACTAAAAGACTCCATTATGGTCATTTGCTTGGCAGTAAATTATTACCTGTGCATCCCTGGACAGAAGGAAGTAAACAACTGCAGAGCAATGTAGTAGGCCACTGCATTCTGGCAATATACTTTAAAGAGTCAAACAGCTATAGGGTGAGTGGCATCCCTTGTATCTAATCTTTATGTGAACTCTCTTGCATAGTGAATAGATTTTAAAGTTTTGCCATTGACTATTCACAGTTCAATTTCATGAGGGAAAACAAAAGTTTCAGTAACAGATGCAATTGCTCTTGCATAGTGATGATGGTAGAAAATAAACCATCCATACACGTTGTATTTTGTCAATGAAACATGCTTATAATACTTCCTTTCCATTTGAAAAAGAAGGTCTGAAGGCTTATACCTAACATAAAGATTAGGAGTATAGCTTAGCAGATAGGATTTTGTAAGAACCAGAATTTCAAAACACTCTGGCCCAAAATGGCATTTTTAACCCAATTACTATGAGATTAAGGTACACCGCAAGCAGACTTTCAAAAGAATAGCAATTGGTGCTTGATTTCTTTTCAGCACTATTTCATTTATTCCTTTTTATCAGCACTCACACTGTTTCCTCTCTTCTCACATTTGGAGGAGAATCCCTGCACACAGTCTTCAGCTCTTCCTTTATCTGTCTTTAAAAGCCTCCATTGCTATTTTAAAAATTATTAAATGCACACTTTTATAAAAAAAAAAGTCTCCATCTTCCTCCTGGCAGAGGCAGACCTATATCCAGGAGAAACTGCAAGGTATCATTGCACTCTAATCCATGTGACGTATCCTTTTCTAGGTTTCCAGATTAGGTTGACATTAAGGAAAGAGAAATCTACTCCTCCATTTAGCGAAAATGTATTGAGTGTCGTGTGCAAACCAGGAACTATGTAGCACTGAAGGTGCAGGTGTGAATGAAACAGATTTCTCTCTGCATGATCGGTGAGCCTCTCAGATTCACTTCAAGGATGGCAGGGTCATGAGCTTGCACTTCTATCACAGGAGAGGAGATGGAATCCTCGTATGTTTCCCTTACCCCTGTCCTTACAGAACATGGATAGGTGCCAAAGTGACTCCAACCAGGAAACACATGCATTTTCGATATTTTAGTGAAATAAAGAATACCACTCATTGATTTTTGAGTGAACTGTGGTTGCATTAACATGAGATAAAAACAAAAACGATGAAAACCTTCTTTGCTTTTCAGCCTCAACATTGAAACTAATTAGCCGTGGTGTCATTGAGTGAATTGTTCACTTCCGTGTTCCACATTTATTTCACTTGTTAAACAGGTGAGATGGAGAAGAATGGACTAAATTATCTCCATCATTTTCCAGGTCTACAATATTAAATTTTATAATTGTACAGTGATTTCAAATGTTGACAAGGAAAAGCATTGAAGATGTCTTGGGAATTATTCATTAGTGTTTGGTTTTGCAATAAAGGCTCAAATGTTTGCAGGATGCAAGATCATTTCAGAAGACTCTAACTTCTCCCATCAGTAACATATTTTTTTGTTTTGACCATGCTGGAGACAGCAGCTGAATCTCTTACTACCTCAGATTATTTTTATGTTGATATACATTTTATTGGACCTTATGTTTGTTTTTGTTGGAGAGAGAAAATATTGGTAATCCAATTTAATTTTGGCTTGCATTTGAATATGTCTACAATTAGCTAGATAAAAATTCGAGAAATAAGTTTACTTTATTTAAAAAACTTATTTTTTGATCTTTTGGGGGGCCACTTTTTACTTGACTGCCAGGAGAATTAGCCAAGCTTTGCTTTGATGATCAGTCGTCACTTTCTGAAAGAACAGCCCTCTGAACTCCGAGAGAACCTTTTTTAAAAAAAAAAAAATAATAATTACACTTCAGAACCTTTCCCCAGTAAATCAGTAGATCATCAAAATCCCTTTTGTTTTAAATAGGCTTCTTTTTGTAGGTTGTGGGGCTTGTGTACTTTCCCAAACCATCCAACAGCAATCTTACCTGAACGTGGATTCTGCTACCAGGATCCAGTCACTCCATTTCTGCTCCATCACAGCTGCTGTCCTTAATCACACCTGTGCCTTCATCATCACTGTCAAGATTAAAGGGGGAAAAAGTAGCTATTTTCAAATGAGTGCTCCATTCCATCTCCTGCTTCTCACCACCCCTCTGCTACACCACAGATCAAGCACAAGGGCCTTTTACCTGAATGGCTGAAGTCCCCACCTGGGCTTCTGCTGTCCTTGTTTTCATTGAATCTGTTTACAGTACAGAAGAAGCAAGATCCCAGCAAGTCATTACTGTAACCCCAAAGCCATGCCTAACCTGTGTTCATTCCCCTATGTCTCAACTTCTAACTCTAAACCCACACCCTTGTTCTCCCCCTTTATTTATTCTGCACTAATCTCTCTCCCTTTTTTATTGTTCCTCAAGACTGCAATGCATAAGTATACATCTGAGCCTTCGCCCTTGTTGATCTTCTTGCTTAGAATGCTGTTCAAGATCTAGCTCTCCTATACCCACTGGCTCACCTGATCCGCAAGATCATCCCTGGATAATCTGTTTCCTCCTTTTTCCCACCATTGACATTTCTTATCCCTCCTCTGTGCTTAATTCTTTGTCTTTAACTCTCAGCCATATACAGTCTACTATATGTTTTATTAACATTAATTTATATAAGTTATGTCTGTCTCCCCTAACTAGAATATAAGGCCCACGTGGATGAGGAGCTTTGTTTACTTTGCTCACTACAGTGTTCCAGTTCTACCACAGGACCTAGCACACAGTAGATGTTCAGTTAATGTTTATTTAAGGAACTCATCTAAATATGTAATATGATCATTGAGTATTTTTAGAAAATGACGTAAAATAAAAATGTTTGCAGATTTTCCTCTTTCATTGTTGCATTTCAAGTATCCTGATGGCTAAAACTATATATTTTTTTAACTTCCTATACCTGTGTACCTTGCTTTCCATTACTGGATCTTATTAAATACAGATTCTCCTCAGTTCCTAAGAAATCCATGTGCTTATCACCCACGCTGACATGCTTATCCCACTACTTCTTCTATTATTGAGTAAAATCAAGAGTGTTAATACAGACAGGTAGGAGAAACATTAACAACACTGCTTACTTAATCTCTGTAACTTGGTTTTCCTCCTCTGCCAAATAAGGACAAAATTTTCACTTACGGGTTTGTTGTAAGGATATTTCAGTAATATACAGAAAGTCACTAAAACAGTGCATGACACACATCAAGTGCAATGTAGCTATCAGATATGATATTACTTGTATTAAGTATTATATAACTGTTTGATATCCTATTCCTAGCATTAGTATTATTATATATATTAAAGTAATTCTCACACAGTTTTTCTGATTATCAGCTTCAAGAAAGTCACAATCTTTGTGTCACAGCAGATGTTTGATATGTTACTATATTTGGTCCTTATTTTAAATAACAGTTGTGAGCGGAAAGAAATGGATCTTTCAACCTGATAGTGGTGCTGAGGGCGTTCTTCCCTCATGGTACTCACAGTCCTACGGACAACGTCACCCACTGAATGGTGCTGAACTATATTCAATAGGATATTGCAGGTATGGTATGAAATATGACTTCAGAGCCTAGCTCATAGAAGATATTGCTATTTCTGCCTTGTTTTCATGGATCACTTTCCCTAGGAGAAAAAACTCCCATGGCACAAGGCCATTCAGGTATATCTATAGAGAAGTGCAAATGGTGTGAGTAAGGCCTGCCAACCTCCAGGATCAACGTGACGGTCATGAGTATGAGACTTCGCCATGCCCAGGCAGGCCTTCAAGTGACTGCATTCCCTGACCGTTATCGTGAATGTGACCTAATGACAAATGCAGAGAAAAATGACCCAGTTAAGCTGCTCCTTCTTAGCCCATTGAAACCGTGAGAGAGTATGTGTTATTGTCTTAAACTCTTATATTTTGGAAGTTTTCTTACATAACCATAGATGACTAACACAGTCCTCATAAGCTAAATATATACAACTGAAAAGTAAGGAAAATCAATAAAACAGCCCAGTGCACCAAATTCTTAACACCAATCAAAATAATTCATTTTAAACTACATGTGTGTTACATTATTTCAGAGCATACATACAGTGATAGAAATATATTATTAAATACTGAATTGAAAATGTGATGCATAATTTGGGTTTTGATCATTTTTTCCTAGCATTTTGGGAAGGAAAATCATTCTGGTTAGGGCACTTTCCTCGGAATCAACTGAATGTGATTCTCACAAATTTAAGCAAAAATGATTTTATTGGAAAGTTCCTAGTGTAACTCAAGGAATAATAGGAATACCTGTGCCATCGGTCAGTCTCTTGGGGACAGGAGGGAGCTCTGCCTCTGGATCTCACTGAGGAGTTCATATGCAGTTCCTTTTGGGAGGTTGCCCGGAGCTGTACTTCTCAAACTTGACTGTGCACTGGATTCACCTGGAGATGTGGAAAAGATGCTATGGTGAAGCGGTGGTTCCGGGGTGTGCTCTGTTCGCTGCATTTTAAGCAGCTCCTGAGTAATGCTGAGGCACTGACTCATGGTCCTCACATCGAGCGACAATCGTGAAGAAAAACCGTCCCATTGCCTTTTGTTGACTGGGTAACTCTTTTTTATTTTTTTAGGGTTCCCATAGGTGTCTTTTCCTCAAAAAAGTCTTCCCTGGCCCCATCCCTCATCTCACTCTACCAGAGCCTTGCACCCTACTCCCACAGCATTCCCGACCTGCACTTTTCAGCTCCCTCCCACTTGCCATATGCAGGCAATTTTCATCTTTCTTACTGCATTATAAGCTCCATATGGGAAGAACGTGCCCGGCTTACTTTTGTTTCTTCAACTTCTAGCACAGTGCATGGACCATAGTTCAAAAATGATTTGTAAATTTGCTATCAAATATTAAACAGCCTCCACTGCACTCCCTGTTCTTTGCAGATATAAAGAATAGTTTTCAACCCTGTCTCCAGAGTAGAATCCCTGGAGATACTTTGTAAGGTGCCCATGATGATTCAAGACCAACTAAACCACTATTGTTAGCAGAGAGGACCAGGCAATGGTTTAAAATTCCTTGGCTATTCTTTTTTTTTTTTTGTGGGTACCAGGGCTTGACCTCAGGACCTCGCGCGCCAGCAGGCGCCCGTGCCACTGAGCGATATCACCGGCCCTTTTTTCGTATGTGGGTTCTGGGAGTTGAACTCAGGCCCTCGCGCTTGCCAGGCAGGCACTTACACCGCTGAGCCATCTCACCAGCCCCCTCCTTGGCTATTCTTAAAGGTTGTATAACTCATAACAAGACCCATTTGATCACACCTGGCTTTATGCTAATGAAATGATTCTTTCCAGGCCCCTCGGTAGCTTTAGGATGGAGTCTGGTTGCCAGAGAACCAAACCAACCACCTGATTGGAAGTTTAGAAATTTCAGACTCTCCCTCTGACCATAGGAAGGGGGGAGAAGTAGGAAATTAAAACCAATCACCAATGTCAGTGATTTACCTATACTTATATAATAAAACCTTGACAAAATCTCTCCATGAAAGAAATCTAGGAAGGTACAGATGAGTTCACTTCAAAGTGGTAGGAAGAGGCATACTAAGAAAAGCTAGGGAAGCTCTTCTTTTCTCCATCCCATCCCTTGCCCCATATATTTTTTTCAATTTGACACTTCCTAAATTGTGTCCTTTATAAATAAAAGTTTCTTAACTCAGTAAGCACAGTACTTTACTGAGTTCTGTGGGTCATTCTAGTGAATTATACAACCTGTAGTGTCCTAGAGACCCCAAAATTTATATTCAATTAGGCAGAAGTGCTGGGGACCCTGTTTGTGACTGGTGGCTGAAGTGGGGCAATCTTGGAGGACATAACTCTTAACCCTGTGGCTTGTTCTAACTCTAGATAGTTAGCACTGAAACTGAATTGAAATGAAGGACTCCCACTGGTTATCGCAGAATTGTTGGATAGCTATACACCAATTTTACGAAAGATTGTGATCAACTGATTAAAAAGATTAATGATTATTTGAGGGTGTCACCTGTGTAAAACCCATTCCTTGCACCATGTTTTCCAGATAGCTAGAAGTGGCTTCAGAAAATATGGGTATTTTTTTATGTGTAAATGAGAAAATGCTGTAATAAAGATAGAACAAGATTCTTGTTAGACCACTTACCTGTTGTAATGGTTAGGGTGGGGTGTCAACTTGATGGGCTTTGGGATCCAACCTGCAGATTGGTGGAGCACACATCTTGCTTGTCTGGGGCAAGGGTTATGGAGGCATGCTGTGTCTGGTCCCTCACACCTTCCTGTCCTGCCCTGTTCCATTGTTCTGTACCTTGGCAGCCATGAAGTGAACAGCTTTCCTCCTCCATGCCCTCTGCCACAATGTTTCTGACTGGGAGACAACTGACCATGGACTGAATCCATTTAAAACATGAGCTAAATTAAACCTCTCCTTTAAATTGTAGGTATCAGGTATTGTGTCCAGCAGGGAGATACACATACAGTGTATTCTAACTAATCCATCCACTGACACACTTATCTTTTTTAATTTACTAAAGGGCACCTTATAAGAGGAGGTAATTGGGGTTTGAACCCAGGACCTTCATACTGAACTACATCCCCCACATTTTTTTATATTTTATTTTTATTTTGGGACAAGGTATCATTAAGTTGCTACGTTGTCTGGGATGGACTCAAACTTGCTATCCTCCTGTTTCAGCCTCCTAGAATGTTGGGATTACAAGTGTGGGCCACCACATCTGATTTCCAATGTTTTTTTATTTAATTAAAGAGAAACAAATTAGACACATGAAAAGTTATAATGGTAAATAGTAATCTTAAAAAGACAAGAAAATTATAGCAGCTCCTGATCAGAAATAGTTGCCTGGAAGATCTGATATATAGACTGAACCTGTGAAATACAAGAAGGGTCTTTCAAAACAAGGAGGGATATATGTTGAGATAGGAAAATAAAAAGAACTTTGTTACTCTCACATTTGGTACAATACAAAGACTTTACCTCTGGTCACCAAAAAGTGTGAGATTTCTCCCCAGCAGCAATCAAATCAATTGTACATTTTTCTCCACCAGACGCCAGCTAGGTGTCTTCTAAATGACTTCAGTTCTGGCACTGTCTACCTGGAGGCAGCATCAGACACCGCAGGTTGAGGCCACGTACGTAAACCTGCCCCCGGTTCAGATGCCAACAGTAAGCACAGGCTTGACCTGTGTTTTTGATGGTTTGACTGTAAGTTAGAGTTCCCGTGCCCCCCTCCTTGGGTTCAATTAATTTAATAGAGTGGCTCACAGGGCTCAGGAAAACACTTTTTTTATATATGCTTATTGGTTTATTAATAAAAGCTATACTAAAGGATACAGATGAACATAATAGGCTGAGGTGCGAGAGGGAAAGGAGGGAGAGTGTCTACGTGCTATCTAGGCCTGCTACTGCCCAACCTCACAGAAGCTCAGCCAAACCCTGTCTTGTTGGATTTTTTTGGAGGCTTCATTACATAAACATGACCAACTACATCACTGACCATCGTTGGTCACCTCAACCTTCTCATGTTAATGTTCTTGTCCTCACAATTAGGGAAGGAGATACTGAAAGTTCCAATCCAGAAGATGGTCCTAGCCCTTAAAAATTCCAAAGAATTTAGGAGTTCTCTATCAGGAACCAGGGTCAGAGATTAAATAGTAGAATGAATAATTTTCCTAGCACCCCTCTCTACAAAGATGTTAGGAACAATGTTTCTGGAGTTAGAACAGAAGCCAAACATAAGAACAGAACAGTTTCCTAGCACCTATTTTCCCCTGGAAATTGTAAGGATTTTAGAAGCTATGGACCACGAACTGGGGACAAAGCTTAATATGTATGATTCTCATTATCTCCCTGTGTACATAAAGACACAGGATGGAAATGGGTGAAAAACATTTAGGACATTGTGAACAGCCTTGAATAGCCTTGCTTGGTTTAAGTGAAAAACTTGTGAGGGTGAAAAGATGATACTGGACTCAGCTCAGTCCAGTCCTAATGGTTTAGGACCACAATGCAGAAAAAGCTGAATTCATTCTAGATTTAATGAGATACAGCAAGATGTTAGTAGAGGTACAAGATGATTACGATTGAGAAAGAACAATCCTCAATCCAAAAGTAGTTCAGGGAAATTTTCAAATAGGAGGAACATGAAAAGTCAGCATATTTACTATTGCATAATCACACTTAACATTTTTGTTACAGGTAGGTTTCTTTTAGCAATTGTACATGTAATATGATTTGTGCTCAAGTCAAAGAAACCAAATAAGGAAAAGAGCTGAGGCATGGTATCTTTAATTATGCCTTCATATGGAATGAACATGTCTCTAATTTTAAGTTGATTGGCCAAATTAAAGTGTTTATTTTAGCTACATTAAGGAATGAAATCAGGGGAAAAATATGAAGTTAGCCAAATTATCCCACAAGATTATTTTAAGGTCTTGTACTCCAAACCAGCAGTGTTCTATATGATAATGTCTTTCTTTCATAGCATTCCGAGAAATTTCATTTGCAATCAGAGACTGCCAAAATGATAAATACCAGATTTGATATGGTGGAAATCACACTCTGCTTATATACGGTTAAAAATCTTAGGCCAATAGCTGTAATCTTAATGTTCTGGAACTTTATATGAAAGGAGAAAAACATGGAAAGGAAGACCTTTCCTCTAGGCAATGTGATAGCGATTTTAATTAAGAACAAGGATCCCTTGTGGGAACCCTAAGTTTGTAAATATTAGGCTCAAATGAAATAAAACCTGAATTGAAATTGATCTGGATGAAAGAAATTGTTGAGTCATCTTTTTTTCCTTACTTACTATTTTTTTGGTACATCCATGTACACCAAGATATAAGATGAAACTCTAAAACATGCAAGATCAAAATAAAAAACAAACACATAAAAAGATACTGTTAGCTGAGTTTGTGCAATGAAGAACAGATTAATTCTGAGTACCTAATAGTCTGTGGCTGATTGATATATTTATAGAGAAGTGTAGACACTAATATAATGAATTGGCTTGGGAGAAAGGTTTTTATTCCACATGTCTACACTGATGAGCTAGCAATGTGATTTTTCTTAACCTTGTGAGCTATGTTATCCACTTTTAAAATTAAATGTTACAACTGGGCAATTAGATATTTATAAACTCAAACAATCAGGGTAATAGCATCTTTCTCGGGTAAAACTATACCTAATAATACTTTCAAAATTATTGCAAATACTACCTTTTTCAGTACTGTAGAATGAAGCCAGGGCCTCACTCTAAACCACATCCTTAACCCTTTTCTTATTTTGAGATGGGGTCTTGCTAAGTCACTGTTTTAGTTACTTTCCTCCTTGCTAAGACAGAATATTTAACCCCCAAAGTTAAGGAGGGAAAGGTTTATTTAGCTCACAGTTTGTAAAGGTTTCAGTCCATAATCGGGTGGCTCCAGGGCAGGGTGGCTTTGCAGAACAGTTCAAGGTGGGCGGAAGACAGGGAAGTCAACTGTTGATCTTAACAGAGTCTTTCTGCCCCTTTTATTCTCTATCTAGGCTGCTGGGATTAGGGTGGTGCCAAACCAATCGATGCATAGATCACACGCCCTAATCCCAGGATCACACACTCTACATTCAGCCACCTCTGAAAAGCCTTCCCCCCATGACTGCATGAGGCTTTGAGGGGACATCCAGACACAAACCTTAACAGGCAGGGTCTTGCTAAGTCACCAAGTGGCACAGGATAGGCTCCAAATTGGGATTCTCTTGCCTCAGCTTCCCAGAGTGCTGAGATTACAAATATGCAGGTGCAAGTGCAAGTATTACACAAGGGGCATCTACTATAATATACAATAGTCGTAAATCGCTATAGTAAGAGATGTAAATGTATAAACTTTAATGTTCATTTTGTATATGGGTAACCTGAGACTCAAAAATTATATGGTGCAAGGACTCACAGTCTGTCGGACTCCAAAATGCATATTCAATTTAGTTTATTATCTACAGTGTCTTTGTCTTCTATTATGGCCACTCTGTGAGGATAGGGACCATATCTACCTGGAGGTTTTTGTTTGTTTGTTTGTTTTTTGTTTTTTTTTAAGCACCTTAGCCCCATCTAAGACATTATATCAGAAATTCTAAGTTTGGGGACCTAGAAATTTGCTGTTTCCTTAAAGTTCTGAAGATAGTGCAACTTTATTTCTCTAGTCTCCATTTTCTTTGTGGAATATATTATACTACTAAGCATAAGGCATCTTCATCTCTATTTTTCATGTACAAAAAAAAATCAAGAGAAAATCATTTGTCCGAAGTCACATAGCAAGTAAATGGAAAAGCCAGGATGTAATTCAGATGATCAGTTCCAAAGTCAATGCTCATTTTACAGCCATTAAATTATCTCCTTTCAAAGGAAATTAGTACATGTTTCTGAATATTAATAAGCCCTTTAAATTCTTTCAATGACAAACATAAATATTATGTTTTTTCTAAATTTCAAAACTTTCAGTGGAAAAAAGAGCTACATACCAAACATTACTGTAATTAACCAAGCATTATTTATCAAGTTGAAATATTGTCCACTGCATTATTTTATTCCTGAATATATCACTTCTAAAATCTATTCTACAATTATTCTAACTCTACTGAAAAAAAGAAAAAAAAAAAAAACTGAAAGACCAAAGTAAAATGTTGTCCTTCTACAAAAATCAGAGTTATATTCTAGGTTTTTTATAGGCTATTGATTATTTACCAGTAAAAAGTTATCTCATTTATTTTATCTTGTAAGCTACAGATTGTACACATTAATTTTTTATGGCTCTGTGACTAGGGAAGTATTGGAAGGCTAACTTTGTGTCCAGGTCAAATAAAGCCTCTTTTCAATCAGGCAATATAAATTTCAATTGTCCTTTCAGGCCCATTAAAGAGAAAGGATATGAATCAAGGTTATGAAGTTAAGTATTGTTTCCCATCATCCTCAACAATGTGAGCAGAAATTCTTTGCCAAATGAAGAAAGAGAACGTTTCAGGAAAATGTGTTGCTATACTTCTACCCACCTGGTCCCTTCAGTCAGGAGCCATTCAGCTCCTTACCATAAACTCACCAGTCCCTTTGCCAGTGGTGGTTAGTGAAGATCTGCTGATAGAGAAATGTAGCCTAAACTCAGGCAGTGTAACCAGGGAAAAATTGCTAGTGCATTCATAGGACGGGGTTTGATTTTTCCTATATTCCTGGCATTTCAAACTCCCCTTGGCCCAAAAATCTGTATGCTTGATGTCTCTTGCTACATCTCTTCAGAATAACAATGCAGAATTCTAGGATGTAGATTTCTCCTGGCAATCAGGAGGGAGTGGTCTGTAATCCATGCTTGGAGCGCTGCTGATTTAATCATTCATGTTAATCACAGCAATGAGAGGACTTACTTGGTGTCCCATATTGTCCTGTCTTTAGATGGATTAACTATGGAGGGTCATTAATATGTATGTTCTTCAAATGAAAATACCTTGTCTGTTTTCTTGTTTACTCTGTAATCACATGGCAGGCATCAATGGACATTGGATGATCACATAGCTAAATTTTTGAAACACTGAATATTCTAGGCGTTATGCTAGAATATTCATGATTCTCACCCAATAGGCACACATCTGGTAAGTGTGAGAATAGGGATTTGAATTTAGAATTCAGACTGCCTGATCCTGTGCTCTTAACAGTCAAGGAATACACCCCCATCAGGTGCCCCATCCAAATCTATTGGCAAAATATACAGTAATAATATAAATGGGAAGCTCCACACTCAGAAAGGTCAGATTTGTACAGAAGTAACTGTTTTCCCATCATAGCAAAGGCAACACCTTTTGTAATGCTTCAAGATAATTAAACTCATGGTCTTAGTGCCTGGCAGTCAAGATAACTGTGAGCCGGTGAATAAACCCTTCCATCAGTAACTGTCCAGCAATCTGAAGTGGACAGAACCAAAATTTGAATGACTTCTCATCAGCTCAGTGTCAAGCTAAGGGAACCCCGGCTTCTCAAAGGGTCATGTGGCGACAAGCACAGTTTTTCATTATAGAAATATATTCTCTTTTCTAATATACCTATGTGTATCTTAAAGGCAAAGATAACTTGCTGCTGCAAAAAAACAAATCAAAATGCTAATATATGTCTCCAAGGGTCAGAAAATATCGCGCTGGATTTTAACCATACTAGATGTGTGAACTTGAGAATTAGGTACCTGCTGGTAGTCAGGTGGGATCCAAGACATTGAAAAATCCAAACTTAATAAACATAATCTCCACTTTTGAAAAACTTGATGAATGTAGAGAACTGTAAACATACCTTTAAAAAAGAAATGACAGGACTGATTACATCCAAAGCAGAAAGGGAACACAAAAGAAGAAAAGTATAGAGAAGACCAATAACCTAAAATAATAACTTTGAATGAGGCTAGTGGTTCTGTTTCTAACTTCCCACATGGCATTATGATGAGACAGATTGACTGTCCACTTGCTAATAGGGAAATAGTAAAAAACGCAAATGTATATTTTAGGAAAATTTTTCCATTTGCAGTAGCTAGAAAAAACACTATTCTAGTTAACCATACATATAACTGTATGGTACATAAACTTCTAGAAATTTAAGATTTAAATAAAAATAATACTGTTTATGAATATGATTTAAGCCCTTTATGGTCTTTTAAACAATGTATCAAATGTATAATGTAAATGTATAATGATTTGGAAAGTTGAAATTATATTATTCTCTGCATATCTTAAATGTACAGAAAGACTCTTTAAAACCACCAAGTTCAGCATGACAATAACTATGCCAAGCATATACATATTAACATGGCTTGCCTTGAAGTTAGGTTTTCCTACTCAGGTGTTTTTGCACTTGGAAAAATTAGCAAATCAATAGCGGCAACAACATCAGAAAGTGAGTTTTTTTTTTTTTTTTTTTTGTGGGTACCGGGGGTCGACCTCAGGACATCGCGTGCCAACAGGCGCTTGTGCCGCTGAGCGATATCACCGGCCCTTTTTTCGTATGTGGGTACCGGGAGTCGAACTCAGGACCTCACGCTTGCCAGGCAGGTGCTTATGCCGCTGAGCTATCTCACCAGCCCCCAAGAAAGTGAGTATTAAAGAATCCCTGTGGCTAACATAGAGAACGCCATGTCTGAATCTCAAGAGAGACTTTCTTAGTGGGAAGCAGCAGTTGGAAATGGAAGAAAACCTGCAAAAGACGCTGTGACATCTAAATGAAAACTAGACAGTCACATGGGACAAATGGAATAAATTAAGCCCTTAGTTAAATTGTTTGCATTGTTTGGCCAAAAGCAAAGGATCAAAAACTAATGATCTCAGTGTTGAATTCCTAGGGCTTTAACAAAGGTCAACTGAGTGGGACCATTTGTCGGACTAGCAATTTGAGTGTATGGAAAAAAAATCCTCTGTGTTCCCAGTGGTGACAGCATTGTGAAGACACCACTGACTGTCTCCTGACAAGCGGAGCCACTTATCTGCACTTGCTGTGCTTCACCCAGGAAGCTCTAGGGAAAACTGCATTCATTTCTGTGCTACTCGATCTTCCCACCTGTTCTTTCCCAGAAAGGTTTCCCTCACCTCTTTGTGGTTCTGAACAGATTTTAAAATGAAATGAAGTTGTGAAGACATCAGCTAAAGAAAATGCAAATCTGGAGCATCTTTTAAAAATGGAAAGTGACTTTTCGTTAAAAAGTATTTTCTCAGTTTGTTACAAGAAAGGCGAGATAGAAAAGAAAAACTTGGAGAGGGGCTTGAAACTTTACTGCTCTGCAAACTTTACTAGCTACTTTCTTTGAATTAAAACTGTATTTAAAGCTGTGATGTAAAAAATTAGTCAAACCATAAATCTCCCTTTAAAGTTTTCAATTCACGGGTACCTCATTCAGGTATAGATGACAACTTTTGATGTGAATCACAGCCCTGAAATATTAGAACCCTCCCTTGCTCTCCCAAGCAGAAGTTATAATCTACTGCATGACATTATGCAGATGTAGTAAAATAATGGCCTCTGGATTGCTGCTTGTTTTTATAAATAAAGTTTTACTGGGACACTGCTATGCTCATTCACTTAGGTATCATCTGGACTGTTTACATGTTCTAGTCATACATAACCTGGACCCAAGTGCATGAAAACACTGAAACTTTATGGAAACTGTGCTGACCTCTGTTCTATATGGTTGTCTTTGTCAGAAAAAATTATGCTGCATATTTTAAAGAGTCAGCACTTTAGATTCTATGCGATTGGTGGGGTTATTGACAAGTTGTTCCCTCAGTGAGCTCACCCAACACGTCCTACCAACAAGCAGTCTTCTCAGCTAAATAACAAGGGTTCTCTGCTGTATCTGCCTTTGTTTGTGTTTTCTTCCCTGGCTAATGCATTCTTTCCCCTTCTCCAACTTAACTAGATCATCTTCTAGAAACATCAGCTCCTATGTGAAGTCTTGAATTCTGATCCTGCCAAGTAGAATTAATCACAGCCTTCCGATCACTACCAAAGTATTTTTGCAACACTGAATTAGCCTTTATCACATTGTATTGTGACTCTGTTCTGGTTTCCATGTATGACCCCCTTGGAGACAGAAATCTTGTTTTTCTTATCTCTCCCACAGTATTTGAGCATGGTGTCTGGCATTTAGTGGATACTCGATAAAAGTTTGCTAATGCCAACTGAAAATTTACCTAAGGCAATCCTTAAAGGCACCTGTGGTTTCTTAGAAGCTATTTTCAATTTTATCATTTTGTATCAATTACTAAATGAAGTATTAAATGAACACTGTCCTTAAATGAATGGGACAAACAGCAAGGAAATTATGAGCAAAAGGGAAGAAGTTTAAAACTATCTGGAGCATGGAATTTCTCCAAAGCTTTGAGACAAGAAGGAGAGAACAGGGAGAAAACTTACTGGCTCAGGTGCCAGAGGCCTCCTCTGTGATTCCAGTGTCCCACAGAGCGCCAGTCCTCTTCTGACTCCCCACTTCAGTAGGCTGGTAAGGATCATTGCCTTTCTTTCTGCCTGCCCAAGTTCTAAATGCCTCTCCGGCCATACCTACGGCCTATTTCTTTTTCTTTCCCTATATTACCCATCTTTAAACATGATGAAATTCCTCATATAGACTTAGTTCCTTATTTATTTATTTGTTCTTTATAAGTGAGACAATTTCCTCTTTCCCTGGGAAATGCAATGTAAAAGGAGATACATTGATCAAGTTAAGTAAATTCACACATGTACAAACACACATGCTGCAATTCAAATAATAAATGCCGTAGGAGAATTAAGAAGAATAAAGACATCAGAGTAATTATATGTATGTTCAAGGTAGAAAAGACAGCCCAGTCAGGGGAGAGAATTTCTTCATACCCTGGCAGTGGAAGGGAATATCTTATTAGAAAGTCTAAAGGGTTGACATTCACTCAACAAGTTTTTATTTTCAAGGAACAGGCTTTCCCTTATCATGTTCCTGTAACACACTCCCAGGAAAACTTCTAGTACCATCAATGAGTAAATATTTATTTTTTTAATTCTCAATTTTGGACTGTTCATAAACTTCTATAATACTCTACTGAGTGATTAGCATTAATGGAATTTCAGTTTTCACCCCCAGGAAAGCAATAAGCTGAATTCCTTTTCTTTCTTTCTTTTATTTTCGTTTTCACGTTGCATGAAATTCAGTCTTTGAAGTCCCCTTAATTCTACCTAAATATTTTAGTAAGGGTTCTTGGGGAGAAAACAAAGAACCAGAAAGACACAGGGAGTTACTCTCAGTTTTATTTTTCCAAGTCTCTTGTTTTCTCTAAAGTGTCTGTCATCTAAAATCAGCAGTTAGGCAATGACGATCTACTTAATGTTTATCTCTTGAGCCTGACTGCTCTGGACTCCTTTATACCTCTTTAGGGGCCAATGCGCCTGCAGTTCACTCCCAGAAGAGTCTGCCAATTATGTGGTGTTCTGCTAACTAGCACTTGGGGGCCTGAAACATTCGGCAAGCTTCCTAAGCATTTCTTCAGCAGGTGCATACCCTCTAGTCTAATCTGACAGCAATTTCATCTTCATGGATGGCTGATTCTCTAATGTAGGTGTAAAAGCAGACACTTCTTTAAAAAAAAAAGATTTAAGAAAATAATACAGCCATTAACTTACTCTTTGGCTGGAGGACTTTGTACAGATCTTGCCTAGAAAATCACTCTTTCTGCCCTTATTCGATTACCTGTGTAAGTTTTCTGCTTTTCCTACTCTTCTTACATTCTTTTCCATGTCTGAAAAAAGAACCATCTCTTTGCTTTTAGAAATGACCACATCCCTCTGTGAGCTAAGGGACCAGCTTTCTCCCTCTTTCTTTACCCATCTCTTGAGGGATCCCAGGAGATGAAGACTTAAATAAGAGCACACAGAGATTGAAGCTGTTCTATTGAAGAGACGAAAGAGGTTCTATTTCCTTTCTCCTTTAGAAAATGAACACCAAGGGCCAAGTGAAAAAAAAGAACCAAGAGCTGTCTCTTCCACCACTGCTGAGAAAAGAGTCTCCCTGTAATAGTCAACTTTCCTATTACTGGGACACAACACCCAAAACCCACCACATAAGAGAAGAGGCTTAATTTGGCTTATGGTTTCAGAAAATTCAGTCCGTGGTTGGTAGGCTCCAAGGGAAGAACATCATCCTGAAAGACATTGCAGAACAAAGGTGATAAGTTCATGGAGGCCTAGAAGCCAAGCATTGGAACAGTGCCAGAAAGGAAGGGGGTAAGGATTAGAAATAATATTCAAAGTCATGCTTCTGTGACCCACACAGACACACACAGAAATGAGCTTTACTAATTCCCTGGGTGTTTCTTAATCCATTTGAGTCGATATTTCAGGATTAACAATTACTTTGCTTAAGAATAAACGTTTCACCAAGAAATTAAAGGAGAGAGAGAAAGGAAAAAAAGGAGGGAGGGATGGGGAGCAGGAGGAAGGGAGGGAGAGAGAGAGAGAAAGAGAGAGAGAGAAAGAGAGAGCCTATGACATCACATGCATCTTTTGGAATGCCTGGAATTGGCAGCTTTCCTAGACCTTTCACTGAGCTGAAGTGTGAACTGGTGAGCTGTCTGCCTCTGGCATCTAAAGAAATCTCAACTGATTCTCCTGTTAATCCTGGGTGTCTTTATAAGCTCTTTGAAGTAAAACTTGGAATTATTTGCATACAGTTTCTGTTAGCAAACAATGAAGATGAGGTAATAAAAGGGAAATACTTTTATACTTTTTTATACAACAAAATATTGGCTTAACAGTTACAGACAGGGCACTATTTTCATGAGTGGAAAGCTATTGCAATGCAAGTCAACTTGACATCTTGCAATTTGAAATATTTGGGGTAAATGTATGCTTGAAATGCTACCAAATGCTCTTGATAAAATTTTATGACTTGTTCTGATATGATCACTAAAATTGATTATTGGATAAGTAATTAGACACATGTAACATGATTTGATCACTACTGTTGTTTGTTTTTCATACTTTAGCTGTATCCCTATGTTCATGTGTTTTTGGTATTTAAAACAGAAATAAAATAATATTAATGTAAGGCTTCCCAGAAATCATTTTGATATGTCTGAATCATATACATACATATGATATATATCTCATATATAATATTCATATTATATACTTTTCATTTAACTGTGACAAGTGTTTTTTTCTATCTTCCAGGAACCTTTGAGTTGTTTGTGATTACAAAAATGGATGGATGCTCAATAAAGATTATCTAATGGTAATTTCTATTTAATATAAAGTGTCAATGACCTTATTCTGAACTCAACTTCATAGCAATTCAATCCTAAAATTCATTTTCAATAATAAAAATATTTCCCAAAAAATGTTTTTAAAAGAATTCTCATTACATTTGAGAAGAATGAGCAATAACTTCTAGCACAAAAGTGTTTTAATTGTAATATTAGCCATAGTTTTACTAATTTAATTCTCATCACAGTTTAAAGGTAGATTTTAAAATAATTAAGTTAGTGGAGGAATATCACAACATACTGTTAAAGTTTAGAAAAATAAAATTATAGAAGTTATATACAGTATGACATTAATTTCACAAAATCAGATTTATAAAAAGCCATTAGAGAAGAATACATATGGTAATGAAATTATGGACAATGTTGTTTGAGTTCTTTATACTTTTCTAAGTTCTTCACATCATTGACTGTGAATATGTCTCTTAATAACCAGAAAAACATCCTAAAAATTACACCCAAAACTGACAAAAATAGGTTGATATAGAAACAATATGCACTATTGATTGCACTTTAAATCAACTAATCATATTTTTAAAAAACTCCTTTAAATAAGCTTATATTTTGATGGGCAAAATGAAACAAATAAATGTGTAAGTTCACAAATCCAAACAGAAAGCAATATCCTTTTCAGTGTTACTATTGCAAAAAAAAAAAATTAAAAGTAACCTAAGGACATAACTTCTGTTATATCCAATTCAAATAAATCTTAACCAATTTTTTTTAAATGATGACCCAGATAAGGTCACAATATAAAAATATTCTTAAGCCAGGAAGAGAGTCCTCAACAAAAACCAAATCGGCTGGCACCTTAATCTTGGATCTTTCAACCTCCAGAATTGTGAGAATTAAATTTCTGTTGTTTAAGCCACCCACTTTAGCGTATTCTGTTGTGACAGTACAAGCCAAGTAATTCAGTATCTTAAGAACTTCTAGCTACATTGTGTGGGTCAATAGACAGGGAAGTTGGAGTATTTGTATTAAAATCATAACTTGCCAAAATGAACAAATGGATGGATTTAGCAACGAGTAGTAAAGATGTAATGTTCTTAGGAACAAGATATTAGTGTACTAGTGTCAAATCTTTTATTTGCTTCAGCCAAAGAAGAGAATTTATTAACTCATGCAAGTGGAAAGTATAAGTTCCAGCTGCGGATACAGCTGGATCCAGGTGCTCAATTAATGTTACATGGAATCAGACTTACTTTTCCTTTCACTCATCTCCTGTCTTCCCTGATTCCATTTTAGGGGGCTCTTTTCTCCTAGTGACAGGATGGCTGCTTGCTGCTTATTTTCCCTTGGAAAAGATAGCTCATTTTTTTCTATGCTTCTCCCAGAGTGACTAGAATTAATATCAATTTGCCTAAGGAAAATTGAATATCAGAGAAGAAAAAAAGGAGATAGTGTGAAATTAATGCATAGGTTACTACCATAGACAATAGAGGCTCCATCTTCCTGAGGTCCTCTAACACTGTAGGAGTACTGTTTACTCTACTTCTTTGAAAAATATACATTTGCTTAATGAATGAATGAATGAATGAAGCATCTAATGAATAAATAGAGCAATCAATCAAGCAATCACCCTATCACTAAATTCATCAATGATTGAATCAACAAGTGAGAGAATCCAGATTAAGCATAGACATTTATTTATGGACATAATTTTCATGTCTTAATTTATTTGAAACTCATTTGTTTTTTGACACATCTGAGTTCTGAGAACAAACATCACTGACACCCATGGTGGTTTCATGAGAGATAAGGCAGAAAGCCATTGGCTGTGGATGGGGAGGCTGCATTATGTGCTGCTGGGCTTCTGAGTGGACCTGCTGACTGCCCCGTGTTCCCCCAGGGGAAACAGAATCCTCACTGGTCTGCATTTACTGAGAGCGCATCTACATAGATAATATTCTAATCACAAAAGACACCAGAGTGCAAGAAAAGAGTATATTCTCTTTTTTTTGGCAGTGTACACTAGGTAATGGACATATGATAAAATTCAAATTAATTTAATTCCTTGGCTTAAATTAAAACATAACAGATCACCCATGGGGCCTCAGAGAAGTTAGGTCATTTGTTTAGCAGCAACAGTGGCTAAGGTGAGATGGAGCCTGGACTATTATGCTCTCAATCCAGAGCTGTAATTGATGATTACTATTCAAAGTGCATTCGATCAATGATTACGTATTTTGGTGGGTTTTCAACCCTCCTTGTGCATCAGAAGCACGCAGGACACCTTGTAAAATTTCCTACGTCTACATGAGGTCCCCGCATAATCAGATGGTTTGGAATGAGGCACAGGCAATTTTCAAAAGTGATTCTGATATTCAAGCAGTGCTAACATTCACTAAGAAAGTGACAAGAGGGCCGGTGAGACGGCTCAGCGGCTTAAGCGCCTGCCTTGCAAGCGCGAAGGCCCGAGTTCGACTCCCGGATCCCACATACGAAAAAGGGGCCGGTGATATCGCTCAGCGGCACGGGTGCCTGTTGGCGCGCGAGGTCCTGAGGTTGTCCCCCCGGTACCCACAAAAAAAAAAAAAAAAAGAAAGTGACAAGAGAGAAAGTCCTTTTCAAGGTTCCCTCAGAAGAATCGAATAATCAATCACACTTTACTGTTGCCCACTTGTGTATTCAAACAGGGAATACAATTTCTACACTTAATGTATTTTCTAACAGAGACCCTGCTGAAGCAGCATCAACAAAACAGCTGATGAGTAAGAATAATGCCAACACTCTTACACAGGCTGAGAGCAAAACGAGTGAGATTTCTGAATTCTCCCAGCCAAATTCATTTCTTGCATTCTTGTGACTTTGACATTTAGCCAAATTATTCCATTTGAACAGTGAAGCGAGCTTTAATTGTTTTTTGAATTATCAAAGTTTGTTGATGCTATTATGATATGTATCTTATTTGCACTGCAGTTCAATGTGCAACCACGGCATATTAAATCATACGGTGTCTTGCTACCTATTAACAATGTGGAAGGTTTAATTTAATGTGAGCTGGTTCAAGTGCCTGGAGATGCACAGGTGTGAATGCATATGATTTTAATCTCTCTTCCTAAGCCACAGTTGAATTAGCATCTCACATCGGTGTATCATCCTTTCACAGTTTATCCTTTTTCAATCAGTTTGCTGTTTCACCTTGTTAGTTCTAACAGAGGCGAAGTAGAAACGCCAAAAGCTGTTGAATAAATGTAGCATTGAGTCATATACATTTCAGCTCCAGACAACAAAGTCCCATTCGTTTTCATGGGTAATGTTGCTGTTCATTTTATAGGCTTTAATTAGAACTGATGTTGCTTTTGATCTGCAAAGTTTTAGTATAAAATAAATGCTCATTTTTAAAAACAGAGGGGAGAAACACTCTTGAATTTAATCAGGCTAAACAAGCTTTTTAGACAATTTGTTCAGAAATTTCTCTAATTAAAGTCTGCCCTCCAGGTAATGTGATCAGATTTACCAGCGGGTATAAATTAGGGACATTATGCAATTAGTGGGAAGACCACAAGTGGAAGTAACAACTGGGTGGCTGGGAGAGAAGCGAGCAAACAGCTCCTAGGTGGCTGCTTAATATTAAGGAGTAGGTCTCCTCCAAGAATGTACTGTGGGCACTGATTCCTTTAGCCTGGCCAAAGGGGTATTTTTCTCTAAGATCATGTCAAAAGAGTAAACCTGAATATCTTTTAAAGCTTTGTTACAGATAAGAACATCTAGCTTCAGTTCAGAAATAAATATTGGTTTATATTCATTTGGAAATCCCTGAATCTTATTCAAATTAATTCATCCTGGTACAAAAAAAAATTTTTTTAAGTTCAGAAGATAAAATAATAGATGTTTCTATATTAACATAATACTCTCTTGGGAGAATTGAAAAGGAGAAGGCTCATGGCTTTTTTCTTTTTCTCCTGGAGCCAAGACTGAAGCTATAGCTGTATGGTTCTCTATTGGAATCCCTGTTTGAAAATTAGTTCATATAAAAATATATTTGAATTTTTTACACATCTGTTTTATAAGATTTCCCTCCATGCTCAGTCATATCCATGTTTTCTGACCCACCCATCTCTTATTCTACCTTATTAATTCAACTTTATAAATTCAGCTCAATTATTACAGTACTGCTTTGAGCAGCTTAAAAAAAAATACTTTCTGAGTTAGACGATGGTCCTTTCTGATTTCAGAGGTCCCTTCTCATCTGGAACATCACACAATTATTCACACTTTGTATGGAGAAGATGCCAGTCAATTGCCAGTCAATTTTCCAGAGGCCTTTTCGAGACTACACAGACTGGGTTTGAGGGGAATGTGAATGGTGTTTTGTCAAGGGCTCAGATTTGAACAGACTGGAATGGGCCAAGTGTCTTTCCTTAGGTTGTCAAAGAGGAGCATTCTTTCCAAAGTGGGGAACAATATATAAGGAATCTAAAGAAACATACTAAGTCTGAAAGAAAATCTCAGGCCATAAAAAAAGAAATGAATGTTGTTTTAATCTTTCTGAAAAGCAGAAAGTATTTAATTCACTGCCCTTTGTGTTTATCAAATACACCTTTTAAATAACATTTCAATCTTAAATGCCATTTATATCTCGATGGGGGTTGGACATTTGAGCTGTTTTTAATTACAACTTATTTGGCAAGCCTCATTTCAAGGGGAAGACATCCCCTTTTGCTGGAGCTCACGGAACATCCATTCCTGAGAGCAAGCATTCCAGCTTATTAGCAGAAGTGAGATCACCCCTCGAGAGGTATTAAGATCAAACAGCTCAAACACAGTTAGCAAGTCAAAGTATTCATTAGAATCTCTGCCTGAGGAACTCATTCAGGACAGCAACACCCACTTTCGGTGGTTCCTGGTCCAGGCCTCCTTCTAGTGACATTTGCTAGCTCTAACTTAGAAGGGCAATGACATTAGACCAAGACTTTCTTAGCAACCACACTATTGACTTTGTGACTTTGGTTGTGGAGGCTATGCCATGCACGGTGCGATCTTAGCAGCAGCCTGGAAAATAACACCACCATTTAGAGAATGGAAATATATCCAAGCATGGTCATTTGTACCCTGCAAATGAGAACAGATACAAGAGGAAGTCACAGATAACTTGCTGTGACAGATCCAGGCTGTTTTAAACCTTAAGTTGTTCTGAGCCAGAGTGCTTGAGCTACAACAACCTATACTTCCCTCATAGGACCTAAATTGTTTAATCAAGTATATGAGCTCATCTGAAGACCTGCTGGTCAGTTACGAATGTGAAAAGAGTTTATTTTCCTTGGGATCTGAAGTTCCATCATAATAGGTTTTATTAAGTTGCAAGAAACATCATTTAACCAGAGTCAAACTTCTTCTTCCACAGAGCCAATCCACTTCTAGCTAATTTACAAAACTCCTTTTCATTAATCTGTGAAGAATGGCCACAATGAAAATTAAAGGAGGCATGACTGTGAGGAAATTTGATAATTAAATCACAAATTATTGCCACTTTCAAAATATGATATTTATAACATATTTATTTTTTATCATTTTGACTTAGAATTTGTGTAAATGGGGGAAACTTTGTAACTGACCTAGGGTGGTCTTGAAGCACAATTAAAAAAAAAAAATCATGATTTCAGGCTCTACCCATATGTTCAGTGTGACACAGGGTCACTGTAGCCCTCTGGGCCTCTGTTTGCTCACTTGCCAATGAAAAAAGCAGAATGGTGAAAAAGTGTTTTTTGTGGTTTTTTAAATTTTATTTTAAACAGAAAAAAGTAAAAATAACCATAAAACAGAGTTTCAAAACAGGCTAGTAGGAGAGTAACAGTAATTAATACATTGCGTATTGTTATATTCATAGTAGTTGTTCAGGGTGCAAGATATAGGCATGAAATATTGTCCAAAAATATAGCATAAACCTTTCTTTCTTTTTGGGTGGGGCAGAGGCCTCACCTGTTGACTTACCTGAAACAGCTCTATATTGACTGGATTCATCTTTCGACTCTTGGTGTCTGATATTGTCACATTATGTTTCTTTGAAGCAGATGCTGAGACGGTATTTGGGGCATAAGAGTTTATCTGAAATCTGTACCTATGAAGGAAAAAAAAGCAATGAAAAATTAAAGGGTAGAGTTTTCCTGGTTTTGTAGGCTGTTTTTGCTTTTATTCTTTACAAGTTTGTGTTCATTTTGTAAGAAATTTGTTTTCAATTTTTGTATTTGTCTTCTTTGCAAGGAAGTCTTTCATGTTCTTCATCTGGTTCTTTCCTTTAAACTCAGTAGTGAAAGGATGCTTATGAAGGAATTAAAACATTTAGAATGATTGATTGATAAATACGATACTTTCTTGGCCTTCCAAAATAATCCTAAAACTCCAAATCAGTTTTTCTGTTAGCTTTCCTGTCTTAGGCCTTTTGGGCTGCTATTACAAAATGCCCAAGTTTGGGTAATTTATATAGAACAAATTGAATTCTCATGGTTCTGGAGTCAAGGAAGCCCTAGATCTAGGTACAGTTTTTTGGTGGAGGGTGCTCTCTGCTTCCACTGTGTCACTGTGTTGCTTTACCTGCTGGAGAGGAAGAACACTGTGTCCGCTCACTATGGACAGCAAAAGGGCAAGCCGGAGAGCCAACACTATAGGCAGCTCTTCGATTAGGCCCTAAATCCCATTCCCTTCACAGCCTAACCACCTATTACAACCCACTACTTAATCCCACTATAGGGGCCGGTGAGATGGCTCAGCGGCGTAAGCGCCTGCCTGGCAAGTGCGAGGGCCCAAGTTCGACTCCCGGATCCCACATACGAAGAAAGGGCCAGTGATGCCGCTCAGAGGCACAGGCGCCTGCTGGCTCACGAGGTCCTGAGGTCGACCCCTGGTACCCACAAAAAAAAAATTAATCCCACTATATTGCACATTAAGTTTCAACACCCTAACTCTGAAAGGGCACATTCAAATCATGGGATTTCTCCATCCAATCTCAGAGTTAGACCCCAATATCTCAAATATTTATTTCAGCAAAGAATATAAAATATTCATTCACAAAGTGCTCATAACAAAACAAAATTAAGCACCGAAATGTGTGCAAAGATGAAGACAGAAAAATTATAATTCATAGCTTAAAGAAGAGTGGTTAATTCCTAATTCTCTAACATTTCCACAAAGCCAGCAGGATTAATAATTTTCAGTTCTTTTTGCAGACAGCTTCTTGTCCAGCAATAGCCCTCACAGAATCCTTACACTTTAAAGGGATTTCCCAGCACTAGCTAATTCAACACTGAATATAGGAATTGCAGGAGATATGAACAGGTTATGACTGAACAAGGAGGAAAAGGCTGTGTGTTGGGAATATGATTCAGTAGTTTTAGTGAAATTCCACTAAAATAAAAACATTCAGCTTGCCATTCAGACCTTGCACCAACAGCCTCTTTCCTGACTGAATCTATTCTGAAAATTGTCAAAAGTACTAAATAACACAGTGAATATATTTAAATCAAAGGCTTAATATGTTAAGCACTTAACCAAAAGTACATATTTGACTTTGATTGATTCAGAGATATTATCAAATCATTTCAATTTTTCCTTTCACATTCAAATATATGATTGTGGTTTTTGTAAGAAAAAACTTTACTCGTGTCAAATTCTGAGTCCCTGATGCTAACTTGAATGTCTTATAGGTACTTAAAGTTAGCATGTCTGAAAGTAAATCATCCTTCTCTCAACCTCATCTCCTTCCATTTTGGATAAATTCCCGCGGCATATTAACACATAACAACTCACTCTTCTTCCTACTGTGGCCAATATTGGGTTTATGAGGTCAGACTGCATATGCATATCCTCCCAGTACCTTAGACAAGCTATGTGACCTTTTCTAAGCAAGTTGACTGTCGACTTGCCTCAGTTTTCCCACCCATAGACAGTAAAGGTACGATGGCAGACATCATAGTTAATAGGTCAGCCTCAGAGAGAGTTACATGCATAAGAATCACTTCTCACATCTCTTAAATCAATGGCACATGTATTATTTTTGTATATTCCATGATCTCACTGTCTTCTTTCAAATAAACTTGCAGCAGCCCCTTTACCTTGAGTTTCAGTGTAGGGAAAGTTCTACAATACAGACTATATTATACATATTGATATTAGTAGATAAAATATATATACATTATTACAGAATATAGTAACAATAGTATTTTTACATCAAGCCACAACTATTCTTTAATGTTCTTCATCAAGGAAAATATTATATTTTAGAATTTACCTGTCTAATTATCTATTTATTAACTTAAGAAAGGCCACACAGGTGACAATTTTCTTTCAGGAAACTGTCTCCAACTATGCAAATGGAAGTGAGAAGATTATCAAATTATTAAAATTTTTTACTCTCCACCATAGATCATACTAGTTATCATTGTCCTCTTTTTAAATATTACATTGCTAAATTTTTACTTTTAGTTTAAATATGCTTTAGTTCTAAGAGCATATTTTAAAATAAATATTTGTTCTAATTGCTAGCCATTTCTAAATACAAATTGCTAGAAAAAAAATTACTGATTTATAGGGTACTAATCTCATTTTAAGCTTTGACTAAGTCGAATTGCTTTTGTGATAGGCTGCTACAATTTATAACACTACAAAAAGTACATAATAATAGCTATCTCATTATTTCTTTAGAATTATGATATTAACATTTTAAAACCTCATAAATGTTTGGTAATGAAAAATGATATTTTGATTGTTGCTGACACTTCTTTTAGTTTAAGAATATTTTCATAATATTTTCCACATTGTTGAATAATTTTGTTCTTTTTTATTGTGAATTAAACACTAAAGTACTCATTACTCATATTAATTTCTTAGAATTCTTTATATTTTAATATTATATAAAATTTTTCCTAGTAATATCTTTATATAAAAAGTAACTGATTTATATATTTATTAAAAATGTTGTTAAACAAATATTGACTGGATTGAAGACCCCACATAATCTTCTTTATATCTTTCTCTATTTTTCTTCTGTCTTCCACTAAAATAAGTTTACAAAGGTGTTTACAGAGTTGAGTGCAATTTAAAATGTCCTGCAGAAATAAGAGATGAATTAAAATATAAAGGAAGATGACCATAGGTTATATAAAGGACTTGAGCAATCATGGGTTTGGTGTCTGCCCAGGTCCTGGAAAACTTCCCCCACAGATATGAAGGAACCACGGTACTCAAGAAAAACTGAAAGTACACGTGAAATACTATTCTCAAGGTTGACAAAGTGGTTAGGTTGCTTCTAAGTAAAGATGTTTCCAAGTTCATTTTTTAAGTGTAAAGTAATATTCTGAAAGCAATATTGGTGCTGTTGGTGTTGGTAGAATTGATAAAGTGATGCTTTATCAACTTTGTTGACTTCATTGACAAAGCTGTTGAGGACAACTTTGTTGACTTTCCAAACAGCAGTTTGAAGTAGCTAGATCCCTGTACCACCAACAAAAACAGTTAAGGCTTGCCATAAGTGTCATTTTACATGAAATCATTTTAATTCTTAAATTCCCTTCTGGAATTCATATCAGAATTTCCACAAGAAAAAAAAATAAATCTGGGTTTCTGACCCACAAAATACTTGGCATCAGCAGCTGGAGAAGGAGAGTGGAGAGGAAGCGGTTATTTGGTGGCTGCAATATTTGTTCCATCTCCCAGACTAATCTGTCCACCCTCCAAATTTTCCTATCCATGTGAGTGTCTAAGTTGATCTTAAATAATATCTTCTTCTTAAAACTAACACCTATTTTTAAAAATAGCTTCCTGTCTAGTTCGGAGGAAGAAAGTGATTTGGAGGGTAGAAGATCTTTGGTGAATGACTTCCTTGCCTTTTGGAATTCTTATTGCTATAGAGAACTACGACCACAATTTCCAAATTTTTGGCTTCATCACAGCCCAAGTCAGACTTCTCCACAGCCCTATGGAATAACCAGTACTTTGGGTTCTTTCTCTTAGCCAGAATAAATTTCTCATCCTGCAATCAGTCTTCGTGGCATGGCGCATGGGACAATTTTTTGGCCTGCTGTGTGATGTTGCCTCTTGTTCTGTGGATGCGCCCAGCAACTTTTTGCAGAGGAGAATTTTGTTGGCCTTTTTTAAGTGTATGGTTTGGTACACTGCTTGTACAACTGCCTCACAATGTATTCAATCTATTAAAAATAGAGGTGCAAGTCTTTTTAACTCATGTATATAGATTTTTCACCTGTATAAATTCATAGATTCATTAATTTTGAAGGAGTTTTGTGTCACCTGACTAATATGGCTTCTTCCCATCTCATGTATTTCATTGAAAAACAACTGGCTTGAAAATTGCTCCCTGTATTTCAAAACGAAGACCTGATTTTGCTACTGCATGACTGAGGCTATGCGGGGTAATGAAATAAGAGTTAGAAAACACAGAGAGAAAAAAGCTAGAGTTTAAGATAAATATAGAGTTTTAAAAAATGGACCAACTATCCTCAAATGAGTATATACTAAGAAGAATTCCAGAGAATATTTATAAAATAATTTTTAAAAACTATGTCAAGAGGAAATTTACTTGCTAAATCTAAATGGTGAAAGAGAGATCCTAAAATAGTAACTTCAAAGTGTTTGCTTCCAAGATTTTGCTTGGTTGTTTCATAATATTGCTTAAAACACCATGTGTGTTGTTTGTTAAATTTTCCATCACTAAAGAAAAACAGTGTTATTTTAAAAATAATATACATGAACTTATTATTTTATACCCTTAAGAATACTTTAAGCCTAAGCCAAAGGTATAATACTTGTTTTGTCTCAAGTATCTCTTTTCTTGGCTAGCATTAGAAAATACCAACATATCAGTAATGTTTGACTTTATAGACTATATTATGCAAATCAATTTTAGTCTCCCCACATACTTTGATATAAATAGTCTAGTGGACATTCTTAGCCCAAGAAGATACTTACATAATTATCTGAGAGTGTAAGTAAATTAATCATTTCAAACCGGGTTGTGGCTCAGCATCATAATCCACGCATTGGGCCCTGTGTTCAATCTCCAGCATGAAAATGATAATAAATGTTATTATCAAATTGAGATCTGTTCAATTAAACTATGTCTAATTATCAAGTCACTGAGAGATGTTGAAAAGGTAAGCAAGATAATGGAGGCGTCTCCACCCGTTTGTGAAGACTCTGGGCCCAGAAAACTTGTTCGGATCTCCTGAAGACTGTCTGCTACTCCTCTGGGTCTTGCTGGCCAGCTTCCTGTTCAAACAGGCAACTCCTTTAACTCTGGCCTGGTAACTGTTGAAGGGTTTCTCTGTTTACCATATGTGTAGGCACATGCACTTGCATGTGTATGAACACATGTATGCACATGTTTGTGCACGTAGGAAAGTGTAAGCAGTTTATGTATGTGACTGGGTAAGTGATTAGAAAATGAAGCAGTAAAGGGGGCAGATGTGGGTGGCCTTGTGGTCACAGCTACAGAGCTTTGGCTTTGACATAGACAATAGTGGTTGAATCAAATTGAGTTTACATAACCCACTGTGATGCAGTGTGAAAGGGAGTTTTGTAGTAGAAATGCTAAGAATACAGATTGTACTAAGAGAGTTATGCAGATACAATAGGAATGAAACAAAGGCAAATACAAGATGAAAATGGATGAATAGATAGCTGCAAGTATCTTCCTGTAATCTCAAATGTCATCATAGATATTTGAGGTCTAATTTTAATTCGCATATATGAATCAGAATATACTCACTTTCCAAACACAATATAATTTTGTATACAGGATAAAAGAAGTGGAACTGTGGTTTTGAGACTATAATCAAAGTACAATTTAAGTCTGTAATTCAACAAGGAGCTTCTTATAATTATCCTCTTTCCCTCTATCCTTAGTTGGATTTGCCATTGTAGTATTCATTCATTACCAGCACAACAGAATTTTCATTATTAGCTTTATTTCCTTTTAGTCATTTATGACTCCATGTTCTGATGAAAATGATCAGTAAATATTTGTTGAGTTTTAAGGAAGTTAAATAACATGTATGAATTATCTGTTTGATTCTGAATTAGAGTACACTTTGTCAATATTTGAGGCTGACACACTGTCTGTTTCCTTCTCATCCTGGTGAGGACAGAGAGCGTCCACATATAGCCAAAGGCACTTGCTAATAGAGAGCAGTCTTCAGTACTAACTCAGGTTATTCTGAAGATTAAGGCAATCTAGCTCATTTAAACTTCCAAGAGTCATTCACCTAATGCCATGATTATTTTGGGTGACCCTGAAGATCCTGTTTTAGCTCACAGGATCATGATGTCTGAACACATGAGTGGTCCCTGCATCACTCACTGGCTGGCTGGGGAGTAAGAAGGGAATGGAAATTGGTTTTGGTGCTCAATCATAAGCAACCTTCACCAAGAAGATGTTTGTGTGTTCAAAGTCTACACTATGAGTGACCAAGCAACTCAGACAGCGGGTCCCCTCAGTCCTGCTTTCTGTGGGTTTTCATGTGTAGCCTCTTCATTGCTTAATTCCTCTGAATTGAAATGACCTCACAGTGGTCAGCAGTCTTCTTTTAAAAGTTCGTAAAGTAAAATCTACATAACAGTATATCTGGGGACTACTGAGAAAATACAAGAAAGCATTGTGATAGTTAATTTCGGGTGTCAATGTGACTGGACTGAGGAACTAGATAACCGGTAAGCTACTAGATAACTGGTAAACCAGGACTCTGGCTGTATCTGTGAAGATGTTTCCAGAGAAGATTAGAACAGGTGTCAGCAAACTGAGCAGGGGAAGACCCTCTCTCCATGTGACCGGTACCATCCAATGAGCATAGGGCTCAGATGGATCAGAAAAGCAGAAAAGGGGGAAACTCTGGCTCTTCCTTCCAAAGCAGGTGCATTTTCTCCAGCTGCTTCCATTGCACATCAGACTCTAAGGCCTTTGGTCCTTGAATGCTAGGACTGGTGTGAGAAGTCCCGTGGAGCCCTTGGGCCTTAGGCTTCAGATTTGGGGCAGCACCATCCTCCTCTTGTTTTTGAGGCTTCGGGTTTCTTGGACTAAGCCAAGTTGCTGACATTTCTGTCTCTCTAGCTTGACCTATTGTGAATGCTTCAACCTCTATAATAATATGAGCCAATCCCCTAATAAATCTCTTCTTATATATAAACATGCCAATCCCTCTGTTTAGAGAACCTGACTAGCACAAGAATATTGTTAAGGCACTGAGAGAAATAATAAAAAATAAATATAGTAGAATGACAATGATTGCTTGTTGATTTTTCCTCTGGGTTTCTAAAAAAATTTGACCATGATTTTAGCTGATGTCCAATGCTTCTTCCTCTTTCTGAAAAATAAAAGTATTTTTAAAGCTATTACATTTTTATCCATGTAGTATTGCAAGAGTTTATATTTAAATAGATTCAGTTGGTTGTTGAGTGAAATTATTAGCAAGCTTTGGGAAAAAAATTGTCAAGTAATAAGAACTTGTCCATTTCCCATGGTGCATGGGTTTTACTTTGTGATTTTCTGAGAATCTTGCCATTAGAGAAAGTCACTTAATAAAAATGAGAATCACATCCCATGCTCCTGTTTCCAAAAAGGCAAACACAGTGTACAGGGAAAGCATTTGCTTTTAGAATTTTAAATTAAATTTACCGTGAAGTTGTAATATGATTTCCTTCAAGTTCTTTTAAATTAATATTTAATATTCTGTATGTGATGTTACATTTTGGCTGTAATATAAGCTTATGAAAAGTTAATAGAGAAAATAGAAATAAAGTGTTTGGCAGTCAACTTTGCTCTTGTCTTCTCCAAGCATGAGCTGGGCTGAAGACACAAGAGAGCCTGCTAATCAGCCACTAAAAGTTTTCTGTCTCCTCCAGGATGTGAGCCTTGCACATGGCTTAAAAGTAGTACATCCCAATTCACAATATCTATTGTACATTTTGGATCTTATTTACTCGTTCAGTTTCTCACACTAGTGAGACAATGTGATGTTTCATTGCAAATTGGGAAGAAACTACAAAAGAAAAGAGAAACTGTGATGGGAAGGAAGGGAAAAGGGAAAAAATACATGTATAAACAAGATAGTTAACAGCTAGTTTCTCTTAGTTCATTGAAAAGAAAGGTTTGGGCTAATATTGTTTGGGCAAGATTTCATGCCTCCATCTTGTACTCTGAATAACTACTACGAAGACAACAATACGCAGGGTATTAGTTATTGTTACTCTCCTTCTAGCCTGTTTTGAAACTCTGTTTTATTGGGTTTTTTTTCTCTTTAAAATAAAAAATAAAATAAAATAAAAGCAATATGTCTCTCAGCATTTGCTCCATTGAAAGATACAGCAGTATGAAAAATGGCTCCAAAGGAACGAGTTATTTTGGTGGTCATATGGAAACCGACACAGACATACTCGGTTTACATTTGGTCTAAGAGGAGTATCTTGATGGGTACAATTCTCCTGTTCACAGATCCCATTTGTGGTTTGAATCAATAAAGTTAGAGACAACTTTTCATCTTGTGAATATTTAATATAAAAAATTTCATTAAAATGCACAGTTCTTCACGTTTTCCTAATGCAATGTTAACATTTTCATGCTGAGAATAATGGCAGGTCTACGCAATGTGTTTAGACAGTTGCTGACACATGTAACGATCTCTTTATATATGGTGAGATAAGATGAGCTAGGAGTTAGGTCACGAATGTGCTAAAAGGAAACATCATTAGGGGGTACACGTAAGAAACACATGGTACAAAAAGTCTTGCCATGCTGTGTACATGCTGCTCCATTCACCCAGGACAAGCCAGGGTGGAAAGAGACCAATTCTAAATGAATATTATGTCACTTCTCTGTCCACCAGCAACCCGCTCAGAGCAATGAAGATTTATTTGAATAAACAGCATAGTGGCTCATATTTTAAAACAATTCTTATCAGATACTTGTCACATAGGCTTATTTTAAGGTTTTTACTGTGTTTTTGTCATTTGGTTTGGGGTTGTTTAAATTCACTACTTATCTTATAGGCTAGATATGTCCCCTTAGTCTACAGGAGCTATTGAATTTATTATCATATCTCTACAATTGGCATGATTTCTATAACATAAGAAATGCTTAACAAATATGTTTATTGTTTTGTTTCAGAATGAAAAATGAATATTATATTCACATTCCTATTCATAAAAACAAATCTCTTGTTTTATATACATTTTACATCACAGTTAAAAAACTCACCTCTTCTTTCCCAGAATGAGAAAATTTAGTGGAGAGCAGAAGCAATAATAAGGGTTTGTTTGCTGTTCGTAGTGATAAACCTATCCTTAACAAATTAACGAATTCTCCTGAAACAAATAAGTAAAATAGAAATTTGAACAAAAATATATAAATACTATCAAAAAAGTGTTCTATCTTACAACTCTCTCTTTGCATACTACAGTAAGAGCTTGGGAGAACATTTCACCAGGCTTATTCTTCACACGTAATTGCTTCTAGAAGGGTCTGTGTGAAGCAATTGGCTTTTCCTTCAAACACTTGGATTTAAATGTTGGGACATCTGGTCCTTTCTAGTTTTGTAATCTTAAGCATATTGCTTAACCTCTTAAAGTTTGTTTCCTAATCTGTGAAACTGTACAACACTAATTTATAGGGCTAGCGATGATAATGAAATGATGTGCCTAAGATGTGTGTTGTTGTGCATAGACCATAGCTACTCCATCATTTTGACAATTATTTCTTCATGAATCACCTATGATAATGAGGTACTATTTTACTTATGGTTTTATCGTGCATGTGTTTTCGTAGACATGCTCTAACGGGCTTTAAATTTTACAATGAATTACTGTCAAAGTCAATAAAGTTGCAGTCTGTTGCACTTTGTCTTTTATGAATGTTTGATGAATGAAAAGCAGCAATGTGACACTATAAGAGCAGCTTTTCAATAGAAGTGAACCAAGTTTTAAATCTCTTGTCTGACACCCTTTCACTCTATGAACTTGAACCTTTCACCTGGTATTTTTGGCCTTGAGTCACTTCACCCTGAAACGAATTGCATAATCTCACCAGAGCAAGGAAGAAATTTGAACCAAATTGTTGATTTTTTCAGTCCTTTGAAGATCTGAATTTTTCATATTTATTTCTCTTACTCTTTTTAAAGATGAAGTTATCCTGAGCCACAAAAAAAAGATACACCAGCACTGTCTAATAGCATTTTCTGCAATGAAGGAAATATTCTACATCAACAATCAACGTGGTAGCCACTATTCACAGATGGGTGGCTAAATGAGCATGTGATGTACTCTGTCAGGACTGAGGGACTCTGATTTTTATTTTATCTTAATTTAAATTTAGAAATAGACAAGCACATGTCGCTTGTACCTTTGTGTAGGATTGAACAGATCAGATTATAGAAATAGCATTGAGCCAGATACACTCTGCAAGACTATTTATTGCATTAAAATAAATTTCATAAATTATTAGAAGAGCTTGCCCATATTTAGAGTAACAACATATGAAACAAAAGCAAATAGATACTTTGGAAGGGAATCCTGTCCAGCCATATGTGATATAGACATAACATGGTAAGATACATTTTTCTTTAGTTAATTAGTACATTTTAATGGATAAATATGAATTATATATGTTTATCATCTACAAAATATTATTTTGAAGTACGTATAAATTATGTACTGGCTAAGTCAAGCAAATTTACTCAGGCATTACATCCCAGATTTATCATTTGTAGTAAGGACACTTAAAAGCTACACTAAACAATGTCCAAAAATATAAAACTATGGTCACCATGTTGTACGATACATTTTTTTAAACATTTAGTTCCTTCTAACTTTTTTTGTTGGAATAAAAATGAGTACACCTAATGAAAACCTCATGGGCCGTGTTTACGATCCCATCTTAAATTCTCTTTATCTCTGGTATATCAATCACTAGTGGGGGAAATGAAAGTGGGGGAATTTTTAGAAGCAGACATTGAAAATTTGTAACCTGTGTAGCCCTGGTTTTTGGCACTGTACAAATTTTAAAAAAGTATTTTAAGTTATAATGGGCTATACAAAGTAGTATAAAGGGCTATATAAATTTGTCTAGAAAAGCAGACGAATTTTTATTATTTGGGAAAGAGTATTGAAATTCCTTGGTAATTATCAGTATTTTATTTAATCTTTTTATCTACTTAAAATATTCCATATTTAGTAGTTGATTTAAATTTTAAAAATGAATACAGGGCCGGTGAGATGGCTCAGCGGCATAACCACCTGCCCGGCAAGCATGAGGTCCTGAGTTCAAATCCTGGAACCCACATAAAGGAAAAAAAGGGCCAGTGATATCACTCAGAGGCACAAGCGCTTGCTGACAAGAGCGAGGTCCTGAGGTCGACCCCCGGTACCCACAAAAAAAAAAAATCTCAAAACAATTATTTCACAGTGTTTTGCTACATTTCATGACATACTTCTATGTGCATATATTGCTTGTTTACAGTAAGACAGTGCTGTGGCACTCAGGTATCAAAGTGGTTCTGGTTTTGTTTCATTTTGTTTTATTTTTAAAATAATGAAAGTGAAGCTGTTCTAAGTTACTCCGATTAGTACCTAATTGAGAGTTTCTAAATCAGAACTCCAAATTGTATGCCTTTGCTCCTAGACTCTCATATTTCCATCTTACTTGCAATCCTGATTAGGTGATTTTCATTCAAAGACTCAAAATGCCCCCAAAACGGCTTCTGTTTTCTGGTCTAATGCATGCTTTTGTCAGTTGAGTAATACTTTGAACCAAATTCTCCTTCTGGAACTTTTGAGGGATAAATAGCAACCCTAACCTGTGTGATTTATGGTTCTGAGAATCATTCCCCTTCCCAGCTGCTTTGTGAATCATATTTGTTTTAGTGTAGTTGTTTTATTTTGAATTGATTTGTTTTGCCTCCCTCTGCCTTCAATAGAGATTGCTTCATAGGAGACTGTACAATACAGACTGTATTTTGACTACATTGGAAAATACGATTTCCAGCATAAGTCTGGCTGAGATGTCCTTCATTGAACATAGAACCTCTAGAAGTGTCTGCTGAGCCAAGGAAGGGGCAGCTTTAACTGACAGTTTATTGGGAGTGGGGGTGAGGCTCATATATCCAAGTGTCTTGTGGAGGTGTAGAAAGTCTGTAGCATGATGTAATGGTACTCACTTTATGTTTTCTTCAGATTTTTCCTTGTAAAAGGAGCAGTCCTTACTGGAAAATCATTCCAAACAGATGTTCTCAACTCCAGCAGTGGCAGTGCTTACGTTTAGAGTGCGCAGGTCTTTGAACATTCTTTGCAGGGTGCCCAATTCAGGAGTCTGAGTCTGTGTGCAGCATAGATGTTCAGAGCGCAACGAGATTATTTACGGTGTGAGTTCTGACGTTACTCACAGGGCCCCCAAGTTAAAGAATGCTTAATGTATCAAACTGTCTATCAGCTATACATATTTATTAAATTTTTCTTCTTTTTTAATAGCAGACAATGTAATCATGAGAATAAAGTCATAAAATATGAAAAGGTTAAAAATGAGCAGGAAGAGTTATCACTTCCAATATAGATATTGGAATATTCCAATATACTCAAATATATCAATGAATATATGTATAAATGTTAAATAAATACTAAAAACAGTTATGCTAGGTATACTAGGACTGAAAGTCCTACAAAATACAAAATACGAATACGAAAAATACAAAGATATTTAAGAAGGATAAATATTACAAATTGGTATCTATGGATCCTCTCTGTACCAAAAGTGCTTTTGTATGCTATTATGTTGTATGATAAGAATAATCTGACGTGAATACATGCAAAATCAGAGTTGTGGAGAGACTATTAATTATTCATGTCTTTGAAAAAGACATGAATAGTCCTTTATTCTAGATGCTGTAATAAGATTATAGTCAGACAAGAACGAATTTTAAATCAAGTTGTTAGTAACACCACACACCTGCACTGATGAAGCAGAAAGCACCAGCTTGAATTGCAAAGGGACTGTGATGCGGAGGAGCAATGGCGCAGGCCCCCTGATTTCTACCAGGGCTGTTTACACAGGACTGAGGGACTGATAAGAGTTACTATTACCCAAGGTCCCAGAAGCTGTGGGTCACAAGGAGGAAGAGAAGGGAACACAAGGGAGTTCATACTTTGTCCTTTTGTTTCAAACAATTTTTCTGACTTTCTCTACAAGGAACGTCAGGCAGCTTCTCGTCAACTCTTTCCTTTCTTCAGGGATTTTTGGGAAAACCGTTTTATCCTCACACAGCATTTGATCACAACCTCAGTGACTGAACATGCAGCAGCCACCAGGTCAGCAAGAAGGAAAGGCCAAGAAATCCCAGGCCAAAACTCTGAGTCCTCCAACCAGGTGGCCGTGGCTGATCTCTGCCTACTTCCAGCTACAGTCTGTACAGCAAACAGCAAGCCGCGATTCATGTCAGCTATTGCTGTTCAAGGTTCCTAAGCTTGCGATAAAATATAACTTCTGACAGTTCCAGGCACAGAGTGGAGAAAGACAAAAAGAAGAAGGAAGGATGACAGGGAGGAAAGAAAAAAGTAAGGAAGGAAAGGAGTGGAGAGGGAGGGAGGGAGAGAAACCGATAGATGCAAAGAAAGAAAAGAAAAACAAAAGAATAAAGATTAATTTGTGTCAGATAAACCTACTAAGACTCATGAACATACACTGTTTTCATCCCTGTTCCACTGATGAGGTAAACGAAGCTCTGTCAGGTTAAGAATGGTCTCTATGTGACACACCTAAAACGGCATTATAACTGTCTCTCTGAATCTAAAGTCCACATTTTTAACTTCTCTGCCATGTTGTCCTTGACTCGCGATAGAGGGGGCACAATTGTAGGCTCAGAATATGAGGGGGATGTAATTGGGGGTAGGCTGACGGATCACCAAAGTAGACAGAGCGGCCCAGCATCTCCCCAGTGAGCGAGCAAGTGAATATTGACTAAGTTCTTCAAGGGAGGCACCTGTGGAAAATGAAATGAAAATTCCCAAAGGAACAGCAGTCACCTACGTTTCTTTAAAAGGTTAAAAGACAGAGGGTCCCACAGTGATGACTACTGAGAGATAATGAGCGTAGTGTGTGTGTATGCATGTGTGTGGGGTGGGGGGCAGGTAACAAGCATCATGCTCAAAGTTCAAGGCCAACAGAGTGACAGTATGAGCAGCATCAAACGTTCTGAATGTATACCAAACTCCAGAAACCCAGAACGCCATCCAAAGGAAAGTCCTGTGCGAAGGAGGGTGTTCTGTATCTATATTACAGAAGCCACGGACCACATCTGTATTTAAAATGTGGCCAGTGCAAGGTAAGAAACTGAGTGTTTAGTTACATTTAAATAGCCATATAAGCTCCTGGTTTCTTTGGTAGGCAGCACAGACTAGAGCAATAAGATCACAGGGAGAGGTAAGTGCATGAACTGGCACGAGATTGACATCAGATAGTGCGAGAATATGAACTTCAAAATGTAGACCACTGGGGTTTTTAGGACCTTGCCAAGAATTGGTTTGGGGGTGGATCACATAGGGAAAGCTGCTGTTCGGGGCACTTTTCTATATGACTGAGAGCAAAGAAAATTCTTGTTTCTTTCTTATCAGAAAGATTGTCAACTATATTTATTCTCTTTCATGTATTTTCAAACTTATGTTCCCCTTGCTTTTACAATCATGATTTTGTCTGTCTCATCAAAACCAAAAAATATTGCCAATAATAAAAGCAGAACTATAACCTCAACATCCCATATCCCTCTAGCTACTCCTTCATCTCCCACTCCCTCACATTGCCAGTCTTCGAGAAATAGCACTGCATAACAAGTATTTTCCCATCTTTGTCCTTTATTTATTCTCATTTCACTGATCATAGCCACCTTAATGAAAATATGCTCATTCCAGTGAAAATACTCATGTAGACAAATCCAAAGATACTCCTACATTTTAATCCTAATTGACTTGCATGGCAGCACTTACCCATGTTAAAACTTGCTCAGCCTCTCCTCCACTGGCTTCCATGACATAATGCTAAGTCTCCACCCTTCCTCTCTGCATCTATGTTTGATACCATTTTCCAGCTCGCTTTTCTACTTTTAAATGTCACGTCTCCCTAGGGGTCCTTTAAAAGCTCTCATTTTCTCCCACCACAAACACTTTCTAGTGCCTCTCATTCATTATAAAAATCTGTATCAATACCATTACTAATGCCACCCTCTGGTCCACGTACTTCAAAGTATTAATTCATTCAATACTCACAATAATGTTATAAGGTAGATTCTCCTGTTGCCTGCAATTTACAGATGAGAACAGAAGAGTTCAGAGATGTTTGCTCTAAGTGAAATGGCTGGTAAGTTACAAGAATGAAAACTGAATTCCAATAGTGCAGTTCTAGACTCTCTTCTTTAAACCTCTTCTTTAAACCTATGCTTTCTATATTATGATTCCTATTATTTTTTAAGCATGTAAACTGGCCCATGGGTGTCCATCCCTATATCCCAATATCCAGGACAAACCTTTCTATGAGCTCCATTGGCTGACTGCTTGTGGGGGAATCCAATGTTTTCTGAAACTGAACAAGACAAAATGAACCTATTATCTCAACTCCTATTTCCTATCTCAGGTGATAAGCATTACCCACTACCTGAAAGCCCAGAGCTCAACCCATGTGATCCCTTCTGAGTGTCATTTCACGCTTCACCCAGTCTTCTCTTTTGCATTCCCTTGTTTCTTGCCATAGTTCATAGCTGAATCATTTCTCAGTAGTAATGTTGTAACACCTCTTATCTTCTCAAGTCCAGCCAGTACCCCCAACACACCCAGCCATACACAAAACCTGGCCTTAAAACTGACAGTAGTTTCATGTTTCTCGGGTGCAAAACGTACTAGCTCCTTTTCTTATTCAAAAGTCTTTAATAGCTTCCTACTGCATAAATTTTGAAACTCTCAAAAGCTTGAACATGGCCGGTGAACTTCACAAGTGGCTCTTGCCTACCTGTCAAGCTTTGTCTCCTGACCACACCTGTGGTGACCTCCCGTAGCTTTCACCTTGGGCTCCCTATTCACTGTGCTATGGCACCATTTCCATCTTATTCCTCTACCTAGAGACAAGTTTGCCCATTGCATGCCCAGCTTGTGTCATCTAGGAATTCCTAGGACTTCTTAGTCTATATTTCTCTCAGACCATATATAGTATCTTAAAGATGTAGCTATTATCTTTCAATTATACAGCTCTGGTATTTCCCTGCTACTTACAGGAAGGGGCTGTGTAGCATCCTCTTGCCCCTCCCATACATGTTGCTTGGAGCCTCAGTAAATGTTTGGTGAATGGTGAATAAATGCTATTACTCTTTCTTAGGACTATCACAGCACTTGGATTAAAACAAGAATGGACAGGAGTTTCTGGGAAACTTACAGTAAGAGGAAATACCCCTCTCAAGTTCACCCCTGTTATTAGTCCTGAAACTCTTCTCTAAGCTGCATTTTCTCACATCTTCGGGAAGAAGTACCACCCCTGAAACTATTTCCCTTGGCAAATGTGCTGGCAAAAAGGCGGGGCTCCAGGCAGAGGAAGGACCACACGCAACCAGCAACACTCTGAGATTTGCATTCCTGCTTCATCCCTTACTGCACCCAGTTCAAGAATGTCCTTACATCTGGGAGGAAATTCTAAGAGAGTTACTAGAAAACACATGGAGGCCCCAGAAAATGGATAGCTTTCTGTGAAAATACAGTCTCTCTGCATTTCCTAAAGCGCAGTCAGTATTGACTTATTTTCTATTCCTAGAAAGAATGCGGTAGGGAAAATGTGGGGGCTGTGTTGACTACCCACAAATAATGCCCCAATCACATTTTATTACAAAAACATCGGGTAGCTACTATGAACAAGGAGAAGGAAATGGCATGGTGCTCTTCCCAATTATTGAGCAGCAACTGTTTTAAACCATGGCTCTACTTGTGTGGGCGGCATACACAACCTACTCAATAAAGATACTACTATGACAACTACTAATGACAACAGAGCTACTATTATATTGTGCTTATGATTCGCAAATAGTTGTTCTGAATGCTTTACATATATTAATCCATAACTTGATAAATTAAATATTAAATATAAAAGTATTTTCAAAGAAGTAATCTAATTTAGGTAGTTTTAATGTTTATCATTTTATGGATGGTGAAACTAAGGCCTGGAAATGGTAAGATCTTCCTTAAGGTTCTGTAGCCAATTAATACAAAAGCCAGTAATTCAGGGGATTCTACACAGCATGATGGGATTACAAAGAGCTTGAGTTTCAAAGTTTTCAAGGCTGAAAACACTGATTTCCCTCCTACAGCTCCCATCAGGAGGCCGAATCCCGAATTTGACAGCCTTGTGGAGACCCAATTTCTTTACCAATACATTAACATGTTATTCTTGTGTAGAAGTGTGCCTAATTATCATTAGATATAAAATTAATTCAATTCATAAGTGTAGAATATTCCTTAAGCTGACCCAAATCAAGTCAATCTTGCCCCAATACGAAGTCATCACACACATAGCGAATATTTCACTGTGCCTGGGTTAGGCTCTGATTTTAAGAAGAGGAACTCAACCCAGTCATCTGTTCATCAGTCATGAAGTTGCTGCCATGTGGCAGGTAGGGTTTTAGGACATGGGCAAGGAGATGTAAATGCAACCAGAGCCCTGCTCTCAAGCTTACTTGGTATTATGAAAGAGTCAATTAAGTTACCTAGAGTAAAATACATTTTCCACTGATTATTGTTTCTTTGTGCTTATTTTCTATGATTTAAATAACAAGGTTGTTTTTCTTTTTCTTGTCTTTGTAGAAAGTGCAAGCCATAAATACCCCGAAGAAATGGAGGTGAAAAGATATTGGTGTAACAAAAGTGGATGCAAAGAAAAGATAACTACTGTATATAACATATATATATATATATATATATATATATATATATATTTTTTTTTTTTTTTTTTTTATGTGGGTACCGGGAGTCAAACTCAGGACCTTGCGCTCGTCAGGAAGGCGCTTACGCCGCTGAGCCATCTCACCAGCCCTATAACATATATTTAACTGTTTGGAGAAACCTAAAGGCAGTTGAACAACAAGAGAGGACACTGGTGTCTCACACTGGCCAGTTCGGTATCTTGGGGGACAATGGTTACAATAGTGTCCACTTCCTCGTTGGAAGATCAAAGCCATACTTGCTATGTGGGATTTACCTAGAGAAATGGGAAAGGACAATGCCATTAGCACTTAAGCCACACTAAATCTGGGTTAAGTCCAGAAACTGGATATAACTTAACCAGAAAAATAGCCAGGTTCTTTCTGAGAAAATCCTTAAGGCAATCTATGGTCATTACCTTGAGAAAAATGACAGTGCATCAAATATACATATTGAAGGAAACCAAGGAAACATGAAAAAGCAAATATGATTGCGGGAGTGAATACGGAATACGATAAAATGAGATGAACTTGTTCCTTCCGGTATTTTTGTTTGCTTTCTTCTTGTAAACAATGACCATGCAAAGGATAAGAGAAATGCTGTGTGAGCTTTGATAAAGGAGTGAATAAGGCCAAGGACACAGGAAACCTGGACACAGGTAGCAAAGGTGGAGTTGGAGAGGGAGACACTCCTAAGGAAAGATTAGGCTGCATACTGGAGTGGCTCAAAATCCATCAAATTTTAGTTTTATATTTACATGAAAATAAACCAAATGTCAGCATTATATTGCCTGATTGGCTTGGAACCGTCAATTTTAAAGTAGGCAAGCATTATATGTTCTGAATTCAATTACTGCTTAAAACTCACTTTGACCTTCCAAACAAAGAGGACATTTTACAGAGATGCAGAGAGCAAAGAGAAAAGGCTAGTGTATTCCATGTGATAGCACACTAGATGTTCAGCTCTGTGATTCCCTCCACCAAACAAAGGGCCAGCTGCTGCAGTGGCATCCAAAATCTGGAGTCCTTTCCAGTTAGAAGCTTCAGGAAAAGCATACAATAAATAGTGTATTTTAATGTCAATAGAATTCAGGTTAGAAGAAAAAGTCCTATGCCATTCATTTGTTTAGAGACCACAACAAAATAAAATATGAATCATTTCCCAGTAGACTGCATGTGTCAATGTAGAACAAAAGGATGTGTTTCACTTGTGGGGAATGAGAACAATGGAAGAGGGGCTGAGGAACTAAAAAGGAAGTGGAACAGGGAAGAAAAAACTATGAGGGAGGGAAAGAGAAGAGAAGAGATTATGGGAAAACATCCTTTTGTGTTAAGATATTTTACATATATTATCAAATTTAATCTCATAAGTCCCCTGGTAAGTCATTCTACAATTACACCATTTTAGAGAGGAGGAAAGCAAGGCTTTGAGGAAATATGCAAGTTGCCCGCAGGTTTACAATTAGCAGGGATTGGAGCCATTCTTCAACCCAAGTCTATCTGCTGTCTAATCTTATGCTTGCAAGTAAACTCAAGGACTAGGGGAGATCATTAAATGATTTCCATTTGTGTCTGCTCTAGCAGAGGTAGTTATGCTGTTGCCAAGCTTTGAGCCTACAGGTGCATCCAGTGGCACTCTTACTGGGAGAAGTTTTGGAAAGATGAACTTCGACCAAGTGGTTTGTACACATTATGTTAATAAATTTAAATATGGTTTTAAAAAACATCCTGTTCTCCCAGTTCCACTCAACTGCTTTCACAAAGTTGATACAGTCCTGTGAAATCTACCATAAAAAGATTAGGAGCCCAGCATGGTGGTACACGCCTATAATCCCAGCACTCAGGAGGCTGAGGCAGGAGGATTGCTGCAAGTTTGAGGCCAGCCTGGGCTACATAGTGAGACCCTGTCTCAAAAACAAACAAACAAACAAAAAAAAGATGAGGAATGTATAGGTCCTCAGAGAAGCAAAAAACGGAAGGAAGAACTTTTCGTGGGGAAAAACATCACCTACTAGTTTAAAACTAAAAACAGAGAAGACTACATTTCTAGTGGCTTCCTGGACAGGAGTGTCTGTTTCCTGCTATTTGAGAATGATTAATTAATTGACCTCCCATGTGCCACTTTGAAAACACACCAAATGTGCTTAGTTTGGCAGACAAGTAAAGGAAGAACTATTCACATGGAACAAAAAAAGACTTCTTTTTGCCAGTAGCTATTAACTCGTGGCTGTATCAACACTTGTGCTGCTAACAATAATCTTATCCAAGAGTCTATTCTTGTAGAACCTTGGGGGCTGAAGAAGTATTTTATTGGCAGCATCCATAAGCCTATAAGTAGCAATATGTTTTGACAGAATGAAGCCACGCAGTTCTCACTTAGTCCTGGGTTTACATTCAGATCTGCTAAGGCTAGAAATAAAAAGCACCCCCGCCCCCCAACGCTTCTGCAAAGAAACAGGCTTCACCTTCAAAGCCCAATGTTCTAACTCCGTTTAACCTTTGCAGTACTCACAGTTTCTCTAAATTCATACCTTTTAGGTTTCTGAAGCAAAAACCTCCCACGTGGTTGCATTTTTTTAAACTCACGAACAAAAGATCACTTTGTGGTCGCAAGATTATATCTATTGTGCAATCCTCTGCCTCCTGTTGTCATATGCTGGTTTTCAGTTTTGGGAAAAAACTATAAACCTGCATTTAAATTGGAAGTAGTTTGGTCTTGAAACCGTGTTCACAGCTAGAAAGGAAGAAAATAGGGTACAGTGAGCACTGAATCTGTGAAAATGGAAACAGTAGCCTAGAGCACAGGCAGAAAAATTCTACTGAAAATAAATCATTCCTATCTAATGGGTCCAGGAGGGAGTGAAGACAAGATATAAACAAGATACAAACAAGCAGCAGTGGGTCCTTCTCAATAAGCTATTACATGAGCCCAGCAAATTGTTGACACTGTCTTAATATCTATCACTACAATTTCTACTTCTGATGGCTTTTCAGTCATTTGATCCACACATTTACTGAGCAAATATCCACAGGTGGTTATAATTTACTGAGAACTCTGCTGAAATCTGGGGCCACAAAACACAGTAGTACAAGTTCCTTTCCTCCGAGGAGTTCGTGTTCTATGGGGATGGAGACAAGAGTGGAGTCTATCCAGTGCTCTGAGAAGAGGATGCTGATGGTATAACAGGACCAAAGACATAGGGCACCTGACCCAGGTGAGGCAGACAGAAGAGAATGAGATGCTTCAGCTGAGTTTGAAAAGGGGAGTAGAAGTCAGAGAAAATACTTCTGGGTATGATGGAAGCCCATGTGAGATCAAAATTATAAGAGATGCTTAGTAAAATACAAGTGGCTCTGTAAGATAGGAACCAACAGCTAGGAGTTATTCAACCATGTACTGTGTTAAAATGCAAAAGGAAGGGAATTAGGAAGGTTTTGGATTCAAAGGGTAATGTCACTATTTATTTCCAAATGACCTGGTGCGTATTACTTGTGTTTAATTATTGATTCATTTGCTAAATATTCCTTAGAAACATGTTACATGGCAGTGTGACTCTAATGACAGTGATAAGAGTGAAGAGTATGGTTGAGGTAATAGGAAAGAAGACTTACTAAGTCCCCCATGCAAAAGAGGGGATGGCAATTCTATGTCTATATCTTATGAATTACAGTCCCCCACCAGCTTCGCTCTTTCACGTGGTTTGCTGGAAGTGGTTACATGACTCAGCCTAGCACCCGTAGATCATTGTCATGCAGGAGTCCTGCCTGAATTACCCTGTCATATGACTGTTTGTGTGGGCTCCTCATTGATTCATCAAAGAGGAAAAGAGACACAGTTCAGGGTGACAGTATTGGCTGTCTGGCCTTTGTTCTGTCATATTAATTGACCTTAGAAAAATTATTTAATTTCCACATTGATTTGTTTGTCTTTCCACTTTGTAAGTAGATGAATTGCATATGATTCTCTTTAAGATTAACTAGGCTCATAATTACTTGGATCATCAAAAGCAAACACATGGCTCCACTCCGGTACAAGTGATAAGCTTTTTCTGAACATTGCATGTTTGCACAGTACTGTGCTAGATTTTCTGAAGACAAGTGACATGTAAGATTTGCTCCTTTCCCTGGAGTAGCTGAAAATCCAGTGAGAATAATGATAAGTCCATAAAAAGTATTAGCAAGTCAGTTGATGCATACTCACAAAAACAAAAGGAGCAATTAATTCTGATGGCAAAAGTGGAAAACATTTCCAAATATAGCACTTAAGTTAGATATTAAGGAAGTAGAAATGCTCAAGTAAAAAATCAAAGTAACAAAAGGATGTGCTCACCTGATGGAACTTCAGGAGTAATTTATTTGGGGGGGAATGAGCAGTAGCTAATATTTACTAAGAAATTGCAAAGTGCTAAAAGCTTCATGCATATTCACTTTTTAAAACCTTATTTGAAGGTAGGCACTGTTATTTCCATTTTGCAAATGAAACACTGCAGGAAGAGAGGGGTAAGGCATTTTGTCCAAGATGGCACAGATAATGAAGATAAAAGCTTTATTTGACCCCAGGCAATCTGAGTCTACCATGCAGCACTCTAAACACCTGGCCATTCATGTTCTACATACCAGGAGTGGTCTGATACAGCTGAACCATACAAGGGGAACTAGAGGAAAATCAGACAAGGAATGAGAGCCTCGTTTATGAGGGCCTCGAATGCAGTGGTGAAGAACATGGATATGAGAACACAGTTGAGGCAGGCTAGGTGTAAAAGAAACTACAGCAAGAAACATAACGGTGAGTAATAGCTGCAGACTGCAGACTGGTCTCATGGCTTAGGATGCATGGAGGCAATGGGGCCGGGTGACATGGAAGTCCTCGCGTTTGGGGGATGACAGGAGAACAGTGAATCAGTCTGGTGAGAGAAATGTCAACCACACTTGGTAATTGCTCTTTCTTCCAGAAAAGCAATAAATAACAAACAAAAATATTAAATTATTAAACATTAATAAAAATATTTAGCTAGGCATGGTGGCACACGGTGCTAGCCTGTAATTACAACACTCAGGGAGGCTGAGGCAGGAGGATCACAATTTTGAGCCCAACCTAGGCAGCTTAGTAATTTAGAGAGACTGTTTCAGATTGCAACTGGGAGATATGTGCTTTTAAAAATACGTGATTGTTAATATTTTAATCTGCCAGGCAGGTTAAGCTTATTAGCATTTCCAAAAGATAAATCCAGTAGTACATATTGTAGAAAATCAAAATGAGATGATATGGCCCAGTTAGATTGTTGTAGTAAAGGCAAAAATGACAAAGGCCTGGGTTAGTGGCTATGCAAATCAAGGGTTTTCAGAGTATAGTTGATTATTAAATGTAGCTGGTGACAAGAAAGAAGGTATCAATTGTAATCCGGGGCTGTCTGGCTTTAATGGTTAGAAGGAAGGTAATCTATTGAGGGAAACAGGAAACATAAAAGAAGAGCACTTTTCTGGAGGGAAAAAGTGAGTTCAATTTGAAAAGTGGTGAAATACAGTTTAGGAAACATTCAAACATCACCCAGCTCTTCACAGCTTGTCTATTGTAAAGAATAATCATTTGTTAAATTGCCACATTGGACCCACAGAGAACAACCAGTTCCTTAAATCATGGTAAGATTTCAAGAATTGCTACAAACACTGCATTCTTTTGAGATTTAAATAAATTAATCACAAGAATTAGTCACAATAGAATTGCAAACATGATTCATTTTAAAGAATTTGCTCATTGTTACTTTCCTTTAAATTTTTAGTATAGTATTCTGCATACTTTGTAATCCTATAATGGACAGTGGCTGCCATTATTGCGGGCAGCAGAACCAACAAAAGGAAATGCAACGTGATATTGACCAATTTTGTCTGAAGAATGAACTTTAAAACTTTATTCTTTGTTAAGCATTACTTTTGGGAATTTCTATTATGTGATAATTATAATGTATGTACATTTAGTCACTATTAGTCATTTTTTCAGTGAATACACTTTAAATGGTTCCATAATCAGATATAAAAATAGATATATGAGTATAAATTAGAGACTGAAATTAAATAATTTTTAAGTTCCCTTTTGTTTCTTTGATTAATTCTTTGGGGATAAGGAAGGGTGAGTTCATGGGTGTGTGTATGTGTGAATTTTTTTGTGTGTGTGTACATGTGTGTAGCCTTCCTTCCTCTACTAAATCAGGCTCAACTTATTCTAAGCACAAATTAGAATTATATGAACTGAAACATTGGGGAAAGTGGAAAGTAATATCTTAAGGTGAATATATAAAAAATATATATATGCACACATACAGACTATTCTTCCATTATTATACCATTATTCATCATTACCATTTTTCATTCCAATAATACTTATTTATCTCATAGAAAATATACACACGCACACACACACACACACACGCATTCTGCTTCTCTACCAACAGAGAAGCACAAGATCAATGTCCTTAGTGCACTCTCCTAGTTATAAAGCTAATGAGTGATGGATGAAGGTCTTGTTAACAAAGCATGGGCTTTTCTTATGTTTTTACCATGCTGAGATATTCATTACTGGCTTGGCCAAAAGAAACCCACAAGATTTCCCTGAATCTCCGAAGTTTTACACTTCAGCACAGTATCTTTCTTTTTTTTTTTTTTTTTGGTGGGTACCGGGGGTCGACCTCAGGACCTCGCGTGCCAGCAGGCGCCGGTGCCGCTCAGCGATATCACCGGCCGTTTTATCATATGTGGGTTCCGGGAGTCGAACTTGGGCCCTCCTGCTTGCCAGGCAGGCACTTATGCTGCTGAGCCATCTCACCGGCCCCTAGCACAGTATCTTCTTAAGAAGCAGCTCTAACTTCTTCTCTAATCAAACTACAGAATATTTTAAAATTAATTTTTTTTTTTTTGTGGGTACCAGGGGGTCGACCTCAGGACCTCGCGCCAGCAGGTGCCCGTGCCGCTCAGCGATATCACCGGCCGTTTTATCATATGTGGGTTCTGGGAGTTGAACTTGGGCCCTCGCGCTTGCTGGGCAGGCGCTTAAGCCGCTGAGCCATCTCACCGGCCCCTAAAATTAATTTTTTAAACAATATCAAGTGCTATCCTGTGGATCAGTATTACCATTCTTTTTTTTTTTTTTTTTTTAACCTTTATGTGGGTACCGGGAGTCGAACTCAGGACCTCGCGCTTGCCAGGCAGGCACTTATGCTGCTGAGCTATATCACCGGCCCCATATATTACAATTCTTAAAGGTAAGTGTCTTGGGGAAATATTTTTCTCCTCCCTAGATATTTCATTTCAAGAGTAGTTTGTGGCTCATTAAAGACTGTTCATTGGTTCCCCTAGATTGACACGAGTTTTATGACACTTGCTGATGTTAATAGGGTGGTTTTCCTTCCTACATAGTAAAATCCACTCTATATGGTTGCAGGTAAATGAACACCCAATCAGCACTGCTTCAGCTCTCTTTTATAGCCACATCATTTATTGAACTCCATGTAAATGAGGCTGCTCTAGGAGCCCATGTGTTGCACAAGATTTTTTTTTTTTTTTCTGAGAATACATAGACACTCACCAGGAAGACAGTACTCTCGGTGTCAGTGGAGGGTCCCAAAACATTACCTTGCTCTGTGGCTGCTGGTAGGATGCTTCCTCTTGTATTACATACAGCAGCATCTTCAGAAGTTGATATTGTCCTAATAAAATTGAAAAGTTTCATTTCTGTGAAGTAAAAAATGACATGTAAGAGAGTCTCCAACACCTTGGGGTGGTAAAATAAAAGTCAAGTATATTTCAGAAAGGAATATTTTGATAGTTGAGGATACAATGGTCATTAAGGTGACTTTTTCAAGGTCACCAGTGAGTGAAAGAGGGACTCCAATACCAACTTCATGGATCCTGACTCAAAGACTAGTGATCTTATTCTTATTCTTCCACTATTTTATTAAATATACACATATTAACGTAATCGATCCTCATAAAAACCCAATAAAGAGGTTCGATTTTGACGTGACAGCTGAGGAGGAGGTCCATTCATTCATTCCCTAGTGAAATTGTTGAAAATCGTTAAAAAAAATAAACCCTTTAAATGTCAATGATTTAGATACCATCACTATCGTTCTTATTTTTACCAATGATGAACTGAGGCACAGAGCAAGTTAAGTGATTTCCACAAAGTCAAATGAGAAAACTTAGATTTGAGCCATGGCCGTTAGTTCCAGAATCTATCCTTGATGTAGGAGTTGGGAGTGACCCTTAGAGTGGGGACACCATGGACAGGTGCTGACTTTCATGCAAAGAGCAAAGGATGGAGCAAAGGAGAAATGGCCCCAGGAACCAGTGAGGAGTCTGAATTCTCTGAGTTCGCCCAGGTAGTGAACGTAGGAGGCCATGGGCCAGATGTGAGAGAAAGCTGTGGAGCAGTTTTTCATTGCTGCTTCAGAGATTAATGGGTCCCCAGCAGGGAGAGGTCTATATGGAACAGCTCTTTGGGAATCCAGTGGCTGAAAAGGGAAATCACAAATATCAACTAACAGGGTATTGGAAGAACTTCACAAACGAGAGAGAAAAAGTGTTGATTTTATGCATCTCACAGGACAAAGCACAGAAAGTCAATGTAAGATGTCCTTCCAGAGAATGAAGCACTTTCCCTCTGTTCCTTTCCTCTCTCTTCTCTCTGACCTGTGAGTACAGAGTAGGTGAATAGAAAGGCAAAGGCATCACCAGCTACTTGGGGGAGGAAAGATTTCTATTACCGTGAAAATGAAAGAAGTCTTAATATCTAGCATTAGGCAATTTAACAGTTAGAATTGTTAAATTTTTTTCTTTAAAAATGACTATGGGGGGGCAGGTGAGATGGCTCAGCGGCATAAGCGCCTGCCTGGTAAGCGTGAGGGCCTAAGTTCGACTCCCAGAACCCACATACGAAAAAAGGGCCGGTGATATCGCTCAGCAGCACGGGCACCTGCTGGCGCACGAGGTCCTGAGGTTGACCCCCGGTACCCACAAAAAAATAAATAAATAAATAAAAAATGAGTATGGGGGCGGGTGAGATGGCTCAGTGGTGTAAGCGCCTGCCTGGCAAGCGTGAGGTCCTGAGTTCAACTCCCAGTACCCACATAAAGGAAAAAAAAAGAGGCCAGTGATGTGGCTCAGCGGCATACACGCTTGCTGGCAAGCACGAGATCCTGAGTTCGACTCCTGGTACCCACGTTAAAAAAAAAAAAGACTATGGGTCTCTTCATTTCCAAGAGTGAGCCAAATAATTATTGTACCTCCCAATTTTTGTTCTATGACCGTCAGTAAATAATTGCATTGAAATGAATTTAAAGTGAGAAAGACAATTATATTTTGATCACATTCCAAAAATTAATAGTTCAAAATATCAGGTTAATATATCTCTATCATCTATATATCTATATACAAATATATGTGCTCTCCTCTTTATAATTAATGATTGCTCATTAGAGGATATAACTTGTAATTCTTCAATAATAGATAATTTTTCTTCTATTTTCCTTTCCACCTTGTATAAATCTGTTGTACTTTGACATGTGTACAGCCAAACCTTGGAATGCCACTGCTTTCAAACTTGTAAATCTGATGTGCAATGAATTTTGATGCAAAAAAGTTTTGCCTGGGTACTTGTCATGTTTGGCACGTGATATGCCAGCTAGAACTTGTCAGCGTTGATTGTATGGCGATTCACTACCTTTTTTCCAGCCAAAACAATTTGTTTGGTACCTTACCCCCACCTTTTTTTTTTACTTGTGCTTCCTGCAACCAATTAACAACAAATACCAAGGCACCACAGTAGTTGTTTTAAATGTAATCTGACAAATGAAGAACACAGTCTCTCAATAAAGACAGTGAAGTATGAATAATGAAATTTCCCTTTGGATTTTGATTGGCCAGTAGTTACTTTCTTGACCCTGGAGAGAGTAAATATTTCTATATCTCAGTTTTCTCCACTGAAAGTTTGAATGTGTAGGACTCTAACCACCTCTGAGCTATTTTTCTGAAAAGTGAACTAGCTTTATCTATGACCAAAGAACGCATCATGGTAAAAATACAAAAATATCTTAAAGGACAATGAAGTTAATCACCAGCATTTGCTTTTTTTAATCTGGGTACCAGGAGTCAAACTCAAGACCTCGCGCTTGCCAGGCAAGCGCTTATGCCACTGAGCCATCTCACCAGCCCAAGCATTTACTTTTCATTTCAGCTGATATGAGAGACAGTTCAAGTCTTCCTAAAAACATGCATTAAGACATTATCTATATTTAGTGATCAGCTGCAAAACATAAAAGTTTTATGTTAACATAATACTATACAGAGGTCCCTGCCAAAAGAAGTAGTTAAAAGGCAAAAATACAAGTGAATCCTTTTAATTTTTTTTTAATTTTATTTTAAAGAGAAGAAAAAACAAAACAAATCAAAAGAAGAACAAATTTTCAAAACAACATAATAGGAGGGTAAGAATGGTTAATACATTGCGTATTACTATCTTTAAGTTAGTTATTCAGGACACCAGACATTAGCATTTAATTATCCAAACATTATTGGCACAAACCTTACTCTTCAATGAACTAAGTAAAAATCGTAGTGTATCTATCTTAACCATCTTATATATATATATACAATTTTTTTTCCCTTTCCCTTCTTTCTTTTCCTTATTCCAGTCTCTCTTTCCTTTTGACCAGTTTCTTTTTGATTCACCATGTCTATTGTACATTTTGGATCTTATTTACTCTTTCAGTTTCTCATACTAGAGAGACAATACGATGCTTACACATGTGCTTCTGGTTTATTTCACTTATGAGTATTTTCTCGAGTTGCATCCATTTACCTATAAAAGTCTCCAGTTTATCCTTCTTAATGGCTGAATAGTACTCCATTGTATAAAAATACCACATCTTTCTTATCCATTCCTCAGTTGATGGGCATTTGGGTTGTTTCCAAGATCTGGCTATTACAAATTGTGCTGCTATAAACATGGGTGCACATATATCGCTGTGGTATGATGTTTTTAATTCTTCTGGGAAGATGCCCAGAAGGGGAATAGCTGGGTCAAATGGGACCTCCAACCCTAGCTTTTTGAGGAATCTCCACACTGACTTCCACAGTGGCTGTACCAGTCGACACTCCCACCAACAGTGGAGAAGGGTTCCTTTTTCCCCACAGCCCCTCCAGCATTTGTTATTAGTTGATTTCTTTATAGTAGCCATTCTTTCTGGGGTGAGATGGTATCTCAGTGTTGTTTTAATTTGCATCTCTCGAATGACTAGTGATGTTGCACATTTTTTTGTATATTTATTTGCCATTAGTATTTCTTCATCTGAGAAATGTGTATTCATCTCAGATGCCCATTTTTGGAGTGGGTCTTTAAATTTGGGAGGTCTGATTTTTTTGAGTTCTTTATATGTTCTCGATAGTAATCCTTTGTCTGAGGAACAGCTGGCAAACATTTTTTCCCACATTGTGGGTTGTCTCTTCACTCTGTTGGTGGTTTCTCTTGCTGTGCAAAAGCTTTTTAATAAGATGAGATCCCAGTTATTGATTCTTTGGGATAGTTCCTGTGCGGTTGAGTTTTTATTCATAAAGTCTTTGCCTACACCAATGTCTCCAAGGGTTTTACCTATCCTACCTTCCAGCAGATTTAATGTTTCTGTTTTAATATTTAGATCTCTGATCCATTTTGAATTTAGTTTAGTGCATGGTGAAAGATATGGGTCTAGTTTTAATCTTCGGCATGTGTAGAGCCAGTTTTTCCAGCACCATTTATTAAAGAGGCTATCTTTTTTCCAGCGAATGTGTTTGGCACCTTTGTCAAAGATAAGGTGGCTTAGTATGTCTGGGGTTGTTTCAGCATCTTCTAATCTGTTCCATTGATCTTCAGGTCTGTTTTTTTACCAGTACCACACTGTTTTTATCACAGTAGCTTTATAGTATAATTTCAAGTCGGGGATTGTGATGCCCCCTGCCTTGCCTTTGTTGCCCAGAATTGCCTTTGCTATTCTAGGTCTCTTCTGATTCCAAATGAATTTTAGGATTGTTTTCTCTAATTCTGTGAGATATGCTGTTGGAATTTTGATTGGAATTGCATTAAATCTGTATAACAATTTTGGAAGTATGGCCATTTTCACTATATTGGTTCTTCCTATCCAGGAGCAAGGGATATCTTTCCATTTTCTGATATCCTCTTCAATCTCCTTTTTCAAAGTACTGTAGTTTTCAGTATAGAGGTCTTTTACATCCTTCGTGAGGTTGATTCCTAGGTATTTCATTTTTTTGGATGTTATTGTGAAAGGTATTGTTTCCCTAATTTCTCTTTCAGTAAGTTTGTTATTTGTGTACAGGAAGGCTATTGACTTTTGAGTATTGACTTTGTATCCAGCTACACTACTGAATTTGCTTATCAAATCTAGCAGTTTTTTAGTGGAGTTTTTGGGGTCTTCTGTGTAGAGTATCATGTCATCTGCAAATAATGATAATTTAACTTCTTCCTTTCCAATCATTATTCCTTTTATTTCTTTCTCTTGTCTAATCGCTCTGGCTAAAGTTTCCAGAACTATGTTGAATAAGAGTGGGGACAGTGGACATCCTTGTCTTGTTCCTGATTTTAGAGGGAAGGCTTTCAGTTTTTGGCCATTTAGTATGATATTGGCTGTTGGTTTGTCATAGATAGCTTTTACCAGATTGAGATAAAGACCCTCTATTCCAATTTTCTGTAGGGTTTTTATCATGAAAAGGTGCTGGACTTTGTCAAAAGCTTTTTCTGCATCTATTGAGATGATCATGTGATTTTTGTCTTTGGTTCTGTTAATATGCTGTATTACATTTATTGATTTACGTATGTTGAACCATCCCTGCATCCCTGGGATGAATCCAACTTGGTCATGGTGTATAATCTTCTTGATGATTTGTTGGATTCTGTTTGCCAGTATCTTATTAAGGATTTTTGCATCTATGTTCATTAGGGAGATTGGCCTGTAGTTCTCTTTCTTAGTTGGGTCCTTCTCTGGTTTTGGTATCAGGGTAATGCTTGCTTCCAGGAATGAATTTGGGAGTATTGCTTCCCTTTCAATTTCATTGAAAAGTTTGAGAAGTAGGGGCGTTAGGTCTTCTCTAAATTTCTTGTAGAATTCGGCAGTGAATCCATCAGGGCCTGGGCTTTTCTTTGTTGGGAGGTTTTTAATTACATCTTCAATTTCACTGGCTGATATTGGTTTATTTAGGATTTTTAAATCTTCTTGATTCAGCTTTGGTAATTCATACGAATCTAGGAATCTGTCCATTTCTTCTGCATTTTCCATCTTAGTAGAATATAAATTTTCAAAATAGGTATAGATGATCTTCTGGATTTCTGCAGGGTCCGTCGTGATATCACCCTTTTCATTTTCAATTGCATGGATTTGAGTCTTTTCTTTTCTTTTTTTAATAAGGTTGGATAAGGGTTTGTCAATCTTATTTATTCTTTCAAAGAACCAACTTTTTGCTTCATTGATTCTTTGTATTGTTTTTTTATTCTCCAATACGTTAATTTCTGCTCTGATCTTTATAATTTCCTCCCTTGTATGGGCTTTTGGCTTAACCTGCTCTTCTTTTTCTAGAAGCTCGAGGTTCACCCTTAAGTTGTTTATTTGCGCTTGCTCTATTTTCCTGATGTAAGTGTTTAATGCTATAAATTTCCCTCTTAGGACTGCTTTCATTGTATCCCATAAGTTCCGGTATGTTGTACTGTCATTATCATTCAGTTGTAGAAAGTGACTAATTTCTTCTTTAATTTCATCTGTGACCCATTGGTTGTTCAGGAGGATGCTGTTTAATTTCCATGTGTTTAGGGAGTTTTTGTGGGATCTTTTGCCATTGATTTCCAATTTCATTGCACTATGGTCTGATAATATGCATGGGATAATTTCAATTCCTTTGCATTTACTTAAGCAGGTTTTATGAGCTAGTATGTGGTCTATTTTGGAGAACGTCCCATGTGCAGCTGAGAAAAATGTGTATTCTGATGTTGTGGGATGGAACACTCTGTAGACATCTACTAAGTCCATTTGTTCAAAAGTTTGGTTCAGTTCTACTATTTCATTATTGATTTTCTGTCCAGTTGATCTATCTTTTTGTGACAGTGGAGTATTGAGATCTCCCAATATAATTGTATTAGTGCTTATTTGATTTTTCATGTCCTTTAGTACTTGTTTTATATAGCTGGGTGCATTGGTATTTGACGCATATATATTTATGATCGCTATCTCTTCCTCTTGGATTATTCCCTTTACAAGGATGTAATGACCGTCTTTATCTCTCTGAATCCTTCTTGGCTTGAAGTTCACTTTGTCTACAAAAAGAATAGCTACCCCTGCTTTTTTCTGGGTTCCTGTGGCATGGAGTATTGTTTTCCATCCTTTGACTTTCAGTCTATGAATTTCTTTCTGAATTAAATGTGTTTCTTGTATACAGCATATTGTTGGATCTTGCTTCTTGATCCATTTCGCCAGTCTGTGCCTTTTGATTGGTGAATTGAGACCGTTAACATTGATGGTTAAAACTGATATGTATTGACTTGTCATGATATTTTCCTGTTGTTGGTTCCCACTCTTTGTTTTTCTGCTTTCCGGCTATTTAATTATTTGCCCTGCCTGGTGGATTCCTTCTGTTGGGGTTCCTATCTCTTTCTAGAATGTCCTTGAGAACGTTTTGGAGTGCTGGTTTGGTGGTCATAAATTTTCTCAGATGTTCTTTGTCATGAAAGTATTTTATTTCTCCATCAATTTTGAAAGATAGTTTTGCAGGGTACATCAATCTGGGCTGAAAATTATTTTCCTTTAGAGCTTGCAATACATCATTCCAAGCTCTTCTTGAATTGAGGGTTTGTGCTGAAAAGTCAGCTGTGATTCTGATGGGTTTTCCTTCATAGGTGATTTGTCTCTTCTCCCTAACAGCTTTTTTTTTTTTTTTTTTTTTTTTTTTTTTTTTGTGGGTACCGGGGGGACGACCTCAGGACCTCGCGCGCCAACAGGCGCCCGTGCCACTGAGCGATATCACCGGCCCCTTTTTCGTATGTGGGATCCGGGAGTCGAACTCGGGCCTTCGCGCTTGCAAGGCAGGCGCTTACGCCGCTGAGCCATCTCACCGGCCCGTCCCTAACAGCTTTTAAGATTCTGCCCTTCTGTTGAATTTCTGGGATCTTGACTATAATATGTCTGGCTGAAGTTTTTTTTTTATCATGTCTAGTTGGTGTTCTAAAAGCTTCACTTATAGGGGTGTCAAATTCCTTTTCTCTTCCAGGAAAGTTCTCCCTGATTATGTCTTTGAACAAGGTTTTAATGTCGTTGATGCTATATCCTGCTTTCTCATTTATTCCAATTATTCTTAAGTTGTTTATCTTTGAGTCATCTAGCAGCTGCTGAATTGATTTTTCATGGTCCCTTGCTATTTTTAAGAATTTTTCCATTTCATGATCACTAATTGCAAGCCTGTCTTCTATATCTGAGATCCTGTCCTCGCATTGGCTTATTCTGCTACAAATACTTTCAATGGAATTTTTTATCTCTTGGGTATCTGCTTGAATCTGCCTTATGGATTCCATTTCTTTCCTATGCTGAGCATTCATGGTTTCTATAGTTTTCTTAAGTTCATCTATTTTTTTGTCTGTATCAACTATAGTGTCCTTAAGCATGGTCTTCATTGTAGACATTATCTCTGCAGTTATCTGTGAGATTATTTCTGTTTTAATTTTTTCCAGAACCTCATTCAGTTGCTTTGTTGTTACCACTTCAGATAGGCCAGGTGGGTGGCTTTCGGATTGTCCCACCTCGTTGCTCCCTAGGTTTGCCTTTGGTGAATTGGATGTGTGGGGTTGCATCTTGTTTAAGTGTCGTCTCATTTTTTCTTTCTTTAATTCCTGGGGTGATGTTTGCAAATTACCTATAGTAGGTTACTTTATTGCTAGTGTTTAAGATCTTTAGAAGATGACTACTTCTCTGCAGTATCTTCCAAGTGGAGCTTGCTTTTGTGTTTTGAGCTTTCTGCCAGATCCTACCTCTTCAATTCGTTGGGTATGCGAAGTTGCTACCTGTTTGGCCCAGTCCTTGATTCTTTGGTACTGTGCCACTGTATTTTCTGTGTCCCTTAGTCAATCTCAATCATGAAATATCAGGAAGGAAAGATGTTTAGAACAATTATTTCACATTTGGCTATAATGTTAACTAAAGCATCAAACACAGCCTAGAAAATGACAGACTGAGCTAACCAGTTATTTACCACTTTTAGCTGTATAGAGTTGCGGTTATATAACAAAATCTAAAACACACCAGAAAAATTATATGCAGTATACAAGTCCTATGTATGTCAATTTTTCCCTAAGGAGTTTAAATTTAAAATGAGTTAAGGAGGAAATAGAGTATTGGGAGAAGAGGAAGGAATTAGATATAAGGTTAGAGGACCAAGAGGGATCCCACTAAAATTGGGACACTAGTGCAGAGAACAGGTGGTAAAAAGAGAAGGAAGTGATAAAAGGAAGAACAGATCACGACCACAATCACAAAGAAGTTAGAGGCGCTGTTTACACTCATATAAAAAACCAGAGAGAATAATGAAGGAAAGAGCAAATACACATACAGAAACAATAACGAAGATAAAAGCAATAAAACAGACAGATCAAAAATAAAACCCCACCAAAAAACAAAACTAAACAAAACAAAAACAAAAAAAAACCCTTCGCCAGCACAAAAAACAAATCAGTGAGAAGAAAAAAAAAATAATAATAATAAAAAAAAATAAAAATAAGAAAAAAAAAAAATTAAAAAGAATCAGTTCCAGGTGTTGACTTTGTTGTAGGCAGCTACCTGTTCTGTGCAGGTCCGTCCCAGTAAGCCAGGAGCGCCCTCTGGCGGGCGGTGAGCAGAGGCGCGTACTTTCAGGTAGAGACCAGTCTAGCTCGCCTCCGCTCTCAGCGCCCTTTCACGGTCCCTGGGCCTGAGAGGCTCAGCGCGCTGTCCGAGCGCGGATTCCCTGCACTGGTTCCTGCCGCTCTGGTTTTTCGCCACGCCCCCCACAATGGCGCCGGGCCAGTCGCTCTCTGGCGCGGGACAGGTGTGGCTGTGAGTCCAGTCTCGTTCGCCTGCTGACCTCAGCACACTTTCGTGGGCTCAATTGAGAGGCCCTGTGCTGCCCTGTCCGGAGCACAAGTTCCCAGAGCAGTTTCCGAGCCGCTCTGAGTTTCGCCACACCCCCCACAATGGCGCCCGGCCGGTCGCTCTCTGGCGCGGGGCAGCTGTGGCTGAGAGACACTCACCGCCGGTCAGCGCCGTTCTCCGCCGCTCCCCTGCCCCGCCGCTGTCTCAGGATCCTCCGTGGGGGCTCCCTGGGCGCCAGCTGCCACCGTGTGTCCGTAGAATTGAGCCTCCGCCGGCGCTCCAACTCCCGGGATATTAGAAGGTGCGCGCGCGCGGTCTGCTCCTTCTTTCCGTCTTCTTTGTTGGAAGTCACCCGTCACTGGTGCCGGGGGTCCCAGATTGCGCTTCAGAACTTCTCTGGGTTTCGGGGAGGCATCCCCCCCCCTCCTGCGCTTTCCGGGTCGCTATATTCTCGTGTTCCAATGGTAACTTTTAGAGAGAGTTTCGTTGCCTGCTTCTTACTCATCCGCCATCTTGAGGCTCCCCAGTTCATGAGTCTCCTTTTAATTTTTGATGGTAAAATATACAAAGAGATCATAGAGCAAATTTACTACTAAGAAGAATTTTATAGGCAATGTTCCTCCTGGAACTATGATGAATAAATAAACAGTGAAATGAAATAAACAGGTTGTCACAGGAAACCTTTCTGAACATGGCCACAAAAAGGTCTCATTATGCCTTACATTTAAAACGTGCTCTGATGGGCCGGTGAGATGGCTCAGCGGCTTAAGCGCCTGCCCGGCAAGCGCGAGGGCCTGAGTTTGACTCCCGGAACCCACATATGAAAAAGGGGCCGGTGACATCGCTCAGCGGCACGGGCGCCTGCTGGCGCGCGAGGTCCTGAGGTCGACCCCCGGTACCCACAAAAAAAAATAAATAATAATAATAATAATAAATAAATAAAATGTGCTCTGAAAGGCTCCTGTTCGTGGGGTTTATGAAAAGGGATCGGATCATGGAGGTGCTGTGCTCATCAATGGATTCTTCCTTTTCTGAGTTTACAGCTGGCTGTGCTGATGGAACGTGGAGCCTCTCGGGAAGAGGAGAGTTACCAAGGGGCATGACTCTTCCCTCCCCTCTCTGTTTCCTGGCTCCACAGGTTGAGCAGATCTCTGCCACCATGCTTTCCACCTTGCCCTCTCTGCTTTGGAGCCAACCAATTGTAGACTAAACGTAAGTCAAAATAAAACTCCCCCCATTTAAACTGTGAGTGTCAGGTATTTTGTCCCAGTGATAGAAAGATGACTACTACAGATCTGGAGGGAAATTTCTGAAATTGAGGAGGAAGAGTAGGAGAGGGCAGTGGGTTGAAAGAAGACCATTAATTCTTACTTCATATATTTTTGAACACTTTGATTACTTCCATAAAAATCCCTCTAAGTACAACACAAATAACAGCAAAAAAGGAGAATGGTACATGAACAGGTATTCGTGTACTCTAAAGTTAGTGGTCAGACTGCACCTACCTAGAAAATCACATCCTTTTATAGAAGTTAGAATTCAACGAATTGCTTTATGCACACAGAAGTGTTTGGTTTGCAGTTATCATGTTTAATTATTTTAAAATAGATGCAACTTGTTGAATAGAATATTTCCCACACACAATATTTGGATTTTTAGCTGCCGTTTCTAATCAGAAACTCTGTCAAATACTGAGCCCCACGAGCGCAGGGCAGCTCCCAGCAGAGGGATAAATAAACTGTTTTAAGGAGTGTGTTCAACAATTTTGCCTCAGTTTCTACCTGACCTGTTTCACATCATCAGAAGGATTCATGTGGGCTTCCAATTTCAGTCTTGCCACCCCCCCCCCACACACCATAATGGAAACTAAATAAAGCTCATGCTGGTGGGAGGATTTATTCCTGGGTGACAGAGGAGTTGGAGTGAGAATAGCTGGTTGGATATTAGATCTGCCTCTTATTCCGTGTGTGATCTTTGGCAAACTGTATCTTAAACTGAACAGTATTTTCTGCAAAAGCTAATTTTGTCCTCCATCAAAAGAAGAGCCAATAGTAGCTATGTCAGAGAATTCTGCCAGGTAAAACACTTAGCAAAAAGGCTGGCACTGTAAGCTCCCCGTAAATACTAGCAAGATTTCAATAAATATTAGTAAGAACTCAATAATACTATCACTGTGGTTACTGTAGCTCTTGTAATATTTATCATTAAAAGGGTAGGTTTTCTTATAAAAATTCCTAAAAGCACATCATTCTACATCTCAGAACCAATGGATATGAAAAGTTATTCAGGAGCTATGAGAGGGAGAAGGCACCAAAAATACGGCTGAGATGAAAGTAATGAATAACTTCAAATTGTACTGGGGAAAGAAGAAAAAAATGAAAGCAAATGAGATAAGTAGTTATGATCAGGAGGTATAGAAAGAAAAGAAGGGCCGAGCTTCCACAGAAAAAGGAGAATGTACACAAAAATTTCGAAGAATTTTACAGAGAACGAATGAAACAGAAAAAACGATGACTAAATAAATAAAAGGAAAGAATCCTCCCAAATGTCCAAAATAAGTGAAACTCAAATTTAAGAAAAAAATGAAAAATTTATGAGGAAATATTGTGCTGCCACCAGTGTGAGGAATCTATGGATTATACAAAGATAGAAGGATAGGTAGAATAAATACATGCAAATCAGAGCTAAAAGGATAATGAAAGCAGATAACTGAAATATGGTAACTGTAGTATGAGTCAGAGATACCAACTCGGGAAGTCGAACTACTAAGCTTCTTTGATTTTGAGTCTAGAAATTGGGAAATAATTGTACTGAGAGTGAGTACATTTGAAACCATCACATTAGCTGGACAAGGCATGCAGACATTTGAGAGGTAAATGAACCCTGATCAGATGATTATGGATGCAAATAATGGAGAAGAGAGAGATGTGATTGTATAGCATATATTGCAGCTGCCCTTCTGCCCCCTGCCAACAGCACCAAGAAATATAAATGGATGGGTTACTTAAGGATGTGTCTCCTTTCCTTAAAGAAGAAAAATGATCACATTTGGAGAGAATATAAGATTCATTTAAAAAAAATGGCATAACTAGAAATAACTAACACTAAACAAAGAATATGAATACATGGAATCAGTCTGAAATGGACATAGGATTTATAATATTTCCATGTATATAACCTACAGAAGGATTGAAAAATTATTTATCGAGCATTTATATATATCTAATATATATAAATATTAGATATATAAACAGAATGATTAGGTTTTATGAGTGAGAAGAAATGTTTGCCTTTTCAAATCATTAATGTCTTCCATAAAAGCTGGATACATTAGAAAATGTATTTGGAAGATGAACTCATTCTTACAGAACAGATTGTTCAAATACCAAAGGAGATATGAAGGTGGAAAAACTTTGTTCCTTTGTCAGGCTATCCAAGTCTGAAAGAAGGCTGAAGAGAGTTCTGAGGAGAGGGCTCTGAGATGGAGGGAAGCTCACAACATTAGGGAAGTCAAGATGGTTCCAGTTTCAGACCCAGTAATGAGAGCCATGGCCAAAAAGAAAGGAGAGAAAGGGTGAGGTAAAGACCCATTGCTCACGTGAAGGGTCACAGTGAAAGAAAAAGAAAAGGTATTAAAGAAAACGTAAGGACACGCTCTATAAATATCTTGTTGTGTTTGGAAGCAGTGGGTTTAGAGATTAAAATGGATCTAAAATGGATGTAGAAATATTGGCTAATTAAACTGTTTCAATTCTAACGGGAGGTTATTAAGGAAAATTATGTGAATTCCTACCAGAAAAGAACATAGTGGTTGAATGAGTTTTCACTCTACAAACTAGAGACTGGGTTGAGCTGACAGAGTCCCCCTTGTTCTGATTGTAAATTGGGCATCTTAATTCTTAAAAAAAATATATCATGGAGAGTAAAAGTGAAATAATTCAATAAAAGAAAGACTCAATATTTATAAAGATGTTTCGGAAAGTATCAGAAACTGGAACTGACAAATCTTTATTCCTGTACACTGGAAAAGATGCCAATGAAGCGCATGATGTTGCCCATGCAGTCCTGGCTCATAAGATATTTGGAGGATTGTGTCCTGATACCACGACCCAGGAGAGCCCGGCTAAGGCTGTTTTACACCAGTTAGGTCAGGTAAACCACACATAGAGACAATATGTCAGATAAGTCGGGAACACATGGGAATATTTTTTTGTCGGATCTGTAGCCCTCACTATGGGAAGATGGCAAATGAATGAAACTGATAAGGGCTAAGGCGGAACTATTTATTACATATAACCATATGCGAAACCTTCATAATTTTCCCCAAAAACGTATCTGACTTGAGAAAAAATACATATAAAGATTTTTAAAAAAGGATAAAAAGAGATACAACAATAACCTGGATAAGCCTAGTTATATCTTATGTGGCTGAGATCTCTCGAAAAAGTGAAAACAAAACAGATGAGAACTTTTTAAATATGTGACAAGTACAGAACAAAATATGGAGAAAAGTGCAATATAGTCAAAAGAAAAGGAAAAGAAGCTTTTATTGAAACTGTACAGGGTGACAGATGGTCTTTCTGCCTCATATTATTTGAATTTCACAACCAAATCAGAAAATATATCATAATCTCCATTTTACAAATTAGAAAATCGAGAGCTAGGCAGGTTAAGTAACTTGTCCAAGGTCACACAGTAAGCAAATAGAACTGAAATTTAATTCACCGTCTACCTTACTCCTAAGCTTTTATCTACACACCATTGCCTTTCAAAACAAAGACATAAAAGTGAGAAATAAAGGGAAATACAATTATATTGAAGCTGTATAGTTGAAGGATGGGTGTATTATCTATGGAGCGTAAGGCTGCAACAAATTTTGAAAAGGGAAAAGAAAAATGTTGGCATAATCTCCACTCACTTTGTTGTTTAAAAGAAAACCTTCTACACGCTGTGTAGAAGTGCAGCTGAGCACCTGAGCGCCCGGACGCCGAGCTGCGGGTTAAATACTTACGAGCAGCACAGAACCGCAATTTGGAGCTAGCAGCCTGGTCAGGGAAATATTCCTTTCCAAATAATGCATAATTTAGGTGGATTAAGTGTTACTTGACTTCTCTTTTGTTGCTGCTCAGATATATCATTCCCACTCTGTATAATTAAACTCGCAGTTATCATGAAGGCGTTGCCATGCGGCGGCTCCAGGTCGGACTGACTCAGTCTTCACGCCCGTCTCTCTCTGAGGATGGTGCACGAGCAATGTTTCCGTCCCGTGATGAATCCTGGAAGGCCTCACTGGAGGCCTCACACTGCTGTGCAATTCCACCCCTCACGAAGTGGTGCTATCCTTGGACTATTTGTTTTAAATCCCAGGAGGTACATGACAGAAGAATAAAATTGATAAAATAAAAATTGACTTAGGAAGAATTTTCAAATACATTTTATTTTTAAAAATTAACAAAAAGTAAAGCATGGCACTATTTTATGCAATTCTATTTTTATAAAAGTTTTGTGCATACCATCATAAAATTTTGCATGGACTATAATAATGAGTTACACAAAATACAGTGGTACCTCGGTTCACGAACTTAATTCTTTCCAGTATTCTGGGCTCAAAATTCATTTTATGACTTCCAGAATCATGAAAGAATTAAGTTTGTGAACTGAGGTACCACTGTATTGTAGGTTTCTTTATGCATTCATGAATTTTCTATAGTAAACAATGCATATTATATACAATTTAGCAGCATGGACTCAAAAGATATACTTACCTCAATTAACTATTATAGATAGAAATTAGGCTAATTATCATATTGATTGAAATTGAGTTTAAGTGTTTTTCATAATTCAAAGTGTCCTGTGATGAATCTAGAATTTATGGAAATTAAGATGTTAGTTTATACCTCCAGCAAAAACTTTTGCCAGCAAATTAAAAATTTAATAAATCATTTGAAGAAAACTGTAAGAGTTCTCTAAAGTATTATGTCTATTATTAACAATGATCACTAATATATACTGAAATTACTAAATATCAACACTTTTTACTGTTTTGTATCACTTAACTCTCTTGAACAATCATGTGATGTAAATGCTGTAACGGTTCCAATTTTCACCAATGCAGAGGCTGAGGCAATGTCAGAACTATTTTAAAAACATCCATGTAAATTAATAATAATTTTTGCAAAAATAATACCTTGTAATCATATTGATAGAATTCAGGCAGGATGGTTATTTTCTATAACTGTTTGTGTTCACTAGTCATATTCACGGATAACCTTGAAAAGTGTTTTATTGTGCATCTAAAGAAAACTAGAAAATAATTCACCTTTCTCTATCAAGATAACATAGTTTAGAGAACTCCCTGCTCTGAGCCGCCATTCTTCAAAGAATGTGCATGAATCATCGAATCAGAATTCTCTGGAGTGCACAGCCAAAACCCCAAGGGTGGAGCTAAAGACCTTGCATTCTTAAAATGCTTCTCAGTGATTTTTCCAGCCTGCAGGATTTGATGACTTCTGAGTTTGTATGGCAAAAACTAGAAAGTAAAAACAAAAACATAGGTGCCTGATATTTTCACCTTCACCTACTTTGTTGTTTCTTCATGAAGAATGGGATACTCCTAACAATCTATTTAGTTCTTTGCCCTATATATTTTACTTTAGTGCATCTCTCCTCTTCTACATTCTTGCAGTTCTGGGGAAATCGTGACTGAATCAGGAAGTGCCTGTGCCGGATTGGGCCTATTATTTCTGTGTTTGTGTTTAAATTCTTGTATCAGATATGTAGTGCATATTGCCACAGGAGTAGAATCAAATATTCCCATACCTAACAATATATTGTTTCTTCAATGGATATGGGGATCAAAATTGATACAGTATATGCATGTTTGGGGTAGGCCAGCTCTAGTCCTTTTCATGAAGCCAACATTCTACTAGGAGGCCATAAACTAATTAAAAAACAATAAATGCAATAAAAGGTGAGAAACTGATAAAAGCTATGTAGAAAAAAGTATAAGAAGGATATAATTAGAGATTGACAAAATGGATTAGGAGACACTGGGCAAAACAGGAAAAGTCTTCTGGAAGAGTTGATATTTTCTCTAAAACGTAAGTGAAGCAGGAGAGTGAGCTGTGTAAAGCTCTGGGAAGAATGTCCCAGAAGTAGTCAAAAGAGACCCACAGCAGGAATGGGCATGGCTTATACACAGAAATTATAAGGTAAGTGTTTAAAGAGCACCTGAATGAGCAGGATGCAAGGTGTGATGAGCATAAAGAAATAGGCGGGGATTCTCTCAGGTATGACATTTTAGCACACAGGGCTTAGATTGAGTTCCAAAGGTGATGTTGCCTATTTGTGAATTTTGAGAGAGGGTGAGGAGTTATCTGATTTAAATTTTACAGTATCATTCTAGCTGGCATTTGGAGCCAGGGAAACCTGTCAGTAGTATACTTACAGCCCCAGTGAGAGATGTGGCTTAGTTTGGGTGTTAACAGGGTAGATGTTGAGACATGGCCAGCGTCTGTGTACACATGTTTGTACTATGAAGTTGGAAACCATCAGAGTTGGTAATAGGTTAGATGAGGAATGTGGGAGATAAAGAGGAGTTATAGATTCCTACGTGGCTTTAGTGTACATCCATGTGTTCAGTGTTGGAGCTATAGATTGAAATGGGGAAGAAAGGTTGCAGGCAAACTCAGGAAATTTGCTTTGGACATGCTGAGTTTCAGGCATCAGGTAGACATGCAAAGAGAAAAGGCAGCAGGCTCTGTTTGAACTCTGGGAGAGAGCGGAGCAGAGCGGCACAGGACAGGGCAGTGGGTGTGTCTATGGTATGCGAGTTCAGGACTGGATGAGATCACCCAGATGGGAGTGTGTGTACACACAGAGGACAGAAAGACGTATGTGGCTTAGTGCCCAGTGGAAAACTTGCTCAGTCCTGCTGTTCTAGGACAAAAGGTGTGATTCTCTAACTCCTGGGAAGTAACAGACAGCAGGGACCTGACCATATCAGAATATGAACATTACCTGACATTGTCATGGGATCACCTCAAAAAAGGTAATTATTTCCCCTTTTTTCAATATAAATTAAGGTGTGTATATATTAACACCCTACAGGATCAGATTCAGTTTTAGCAGTGAGTTTCCGTTAATCCTGAGAGGCTGGTAGATTCACTTATAAAAGCTGGTGGTACAATTGGGATGAAAAACTGCCCTTTTGAGTAAGTGCTTTATAAAGGCAATTAAAGCCAAAAGATGCGTTTCTGGGCTTTCACCCTTCAAAATGGCTATAGATCAAATTTATTAAAACTGTAATTTGGAAGAGAAGCTGGCAATACAGTAATAAAAATAAAAATGAAACTAATTCATCTTAGAAATATGTGGTGCTTTTAGCTCTAGCCAATCTAAAGACTTTTCTATCTAAATATAAGTAGATACCAAAAACTACTTTTTATTTCCAAAGCACTTTGAACTGAAGTGGGGCTGATGTTTATATGGAAATAAGATGGGTTATTTTGATGGTTCAGGACTTAAAATATAGATATAATTTATATTTTTCTGAAATTTAGTAGGACTAATAGGGGCTATTTTTAAATTGACACAATATAGAAATAATCTAATAAGATAAACACATATATTATTAAAATTTATATGCACCCAAGTAGTGAAAAGAGGCAGTAACTTTCTACATACTTAAATCAATACTCTTCCCTGCTTTGCAAAGACACTTGCTTTTTATTTTACTGTTTTAAAAAAAAATAAGGATATGTGTTATGTTTATCAGTGCACTAGAAATGTTAGATTGCATTTAGAGGAATTGATTCTATTGTAAGTGCAAAATTTTTGTTTAGTTTAAGAACAGTGTCCCAGTGTGTTGCTTCCTCTACCAGGAAGTATCATTTTTGATAACATTAAAATTCTGTCAATAGCCTGTGTTAGGGTTGAGATCTAAATTGCTCCCCCACATTCTCATGTGTGTGCAGAGTGATTGGATCACGGGGCGCTACACTTCTCGGTGGATTTATTCATTGGTGAGTTCATGGTTAAATGTGTCCTTAAAGGGCAGTAGGGCATGATCTAAAAAGACAGCTTAGTGAGGGAGCTCACCTGGAAGGGTGCATCCTTGTCTCTGGATCCTCCTTTTTCTTTCTGTTTCCCGGCTGCCATGGCTTAAGCATTTTTTTTCCCCATCATGCCGCTTTGCCATGCTGTTTCTGCCTCGGAGCCAGCCAAACATGAACTAAAACCAGGACACAAAATAAACCTCTCCTGGAGGTTGTGGTGGTCAAATGTTTTGTCCCAGTGACAGGATAGTGACTAAAATACCCTATAATAAAATGCAGTGAGCAGGCCTAATTTTGCAGAGTCCTTCAATGCATAAGTGGCAGATTGTGGACAGTTTTGCTGTATTCAGATGATAATGTTCTGCTGAGTTTTCAGTGGATAGAAATGGAAGGGTGATGAGACACCCAGTTCACAGTTCTCCACAGGACCAGCAAAGCAGCGAGGAGAGAAAGGAAGGACAGCTCCAGTATCTGATAGCAGCTCTGCTCATTGAGGTGCCTCGCCTTTGCTTTGGCTGTGTTTTCTTAGGATCAGGCACTGTTCAGAGGTGTAAATCACCTTGGTTCCTGTCTTAGTTACTTTTCTCATTGCTGAGACAAAATACCTGACAGCCAAAGTTAAAGGAGGAAAGGTTTATTTAGCCCACAGTTTGTAGAAGTTTCAGTGCATAATCGGCTGGCTCTAAGGCAGGGTGGCTTATGGCAGAGGGGCAACAATTCATGGCAGCAGAAGACAGCAAAAGCAATGAGAGAGAGAGAGAGAGAGAGAGAGAGAGAGACAAGCCTCTTTCTGTCCCTTATATTGTAAGCAGGCTACCCGCCCTAGGGTGGATGTAGCACTCACATCCTTAATCCCAGCATTGGACCATGAATCAACTGCAAACTCTAGATTCAGCTACCTCTGAAAAACCCACCTCCCATGACTACATGAGGCTTTGGGGAGACATCTAGACACAAACCATAACAGTTCCTTTCCTGTCTCCTCCCAGCATTCCTGAAGGATAACTCTTACCTGTCAGAGCTAAAGTGTAGATCCTTGTCTTCAATTTACTCAACATGGAAAAAGTATTATTAATAGCACACAGAACACATAATGATTTCATAGAGTTATTATCATTATCTTTTAAGCCTAGCTATAAGGTGATCTCTGAATAAGAAACAGAAATTATTTTAGAAAAAAAATATCAATCACTTACCCTTTAAACTCTGGAATACCATTGTCTTCACAATCATTTCATGATGATTACATATCCACACTGACAAGATAACTCTACTAACAGCCCAAAGTCCCTAGTAAAAGAATTACTTTAAAACTCTGATACTACCTTCACTGTAGTTGAAAAATGTCATCTATTTACAAAAAGTATTAATTAGTACAAATTTTTAATTATATTAATTTAGGAAACATAACAGCTGATTTTTGCTCATTCATATTTTAATATTGATCCAGTCAATTTGTAAATAAAATATTGTGTTTTTATTCTGTACATAACTATTCACACTCACCTACACCCACATATACAAACACTTCTGACATATATTTTAGTTCTTCTACTTCAGTAAAGTGATTATGGCCATACAACAAACAATAGTTGTCCTCCATGAGTAAATATTTGCTATTGTGCCATAAAAATTAGAGGAAAGATATTAGAGAAAGGATGTTTTAAGCAATAAATACCACCCAAGTCACCTCTCAGGTTCAAATTTTCAGCTATAAAAATAGAAAATAAAATCAGAAGGTTTTTATGGCATGGAGTGATTTTCCATCTCTGGGAAAAGGAGAAGAATAGCAGGTTTGATTTGTGAATATATTTCACCAGGTCTATATAGACTATGACAGTTACCTACTGCACAAACTGTATCCTTTTAGAAATGTAGTAAATTTAAAGCTTTTTATGAGACTGTGTGAGCCAGAAATATAGTACCTGGAAAAATAACATGCTGAAAAATAGTTTATTTAAACTTCAGGTTCTGCCTCACGGTGCAACCATAACACTGCCTAGAGGCTGTAGATCCATGTAAATGAAGATGAGCTAGCAGTGTGTTCATATGAAATGACATGAACTCTTCTGTCTGTTAATTGTATGTCACTTTCACATGAAAAGTAAATTAAGGCAAGAATATTGGTTTCTATAAATTTTCTTCTCCATGCTAGTATAAATATTTGCAAATGCATTTAAGATACATGGTAGTTACATTTTTAAAATTAAAAGTCTCTCTCTCTATCCTATATGTATGTGGAAGCAGATGCAGATAATTGATAAATAATTATGTTGATGAGTAGATCATAGATCATGCCTAGGTAGACATAGGTATATGAGAGAGAGAGAAAGCACAAATTTTCTGTAAACTGCAGATAGTTAATATTTAATGTTTTACCATCCAGATGGTCTCTGTCATAACTGCTCAACTTTTTCTGTGTTGTACACAAAAGTCATAAACAATATGTAAATGAGTCACCACAACAGTGTTCCAATAAAACATTATTTATAGACACTGAAAATTGAATTTCATATAATTTTTGTGCATTATAAAATACGCTTCTTTTCCAGTCACTTAAAAATGTACAAACTTGGCTTCAAAGTAGAAAGAGGTTTCATAACAGATTCGGCCCATGGGTCTTGATTTGCAAGCCTTAATATATATATAATATACTAAGGTTATTTTTATGTCAAAGAATCTTATAGTTCATTGTAGAACTACTATCAAATTTGACCTGCAATTATCTTTAGAGAAATTATGAACTTTACACATAAGAAAGTGGAAGTTTATAAGCAAAGTACTTTTTAAAGAAAATGTAGTTTTATTGCATAAATTGGAACATAGCCAAGATAGAAAAACTCACACTTCAGCAGAAAATGCAAAGTAACAATATGTCTCCACTAAATGTTTCATTATGGGATAAGTTAAGATGCGTAATTAGTCAAAATAAGATCCCAGCATTTAAGCACTATAGCAAACACAGCACAATATTAATTTTCACATTATATTTTATGTGCAAACAAATTGGGTTTATCTTATAAAAGTGTTGCTTTCCTCACAAAAGCTGCCTTTGATGATAAATAAGAATTCCACTGAAATATTAAAGTGTTTCATATGTGAAAATTTAAGAAATATGAATAGAAAAACTAACACTCTCCCTTAAGTACATAATTTTGCATATGAAACACCTTAAACCAATGCTGAAAAATCGGAATCCTCCACTCTGTCAACTTATGCACAGGAGTGAGTCAGTAAATAACTCAGTATTTCTTTTGAAGATTTCATTTGATAACTTGGTCACTGATATAGTGTAGACAATGGAAGGATTTCTCTTTTCAATTTGGTCACAATTCCTAATCGGAAAGCTGGATTTGTCAAGCAGCTATTTCAGGAGAGGGCTATAAATTTAGTTTCCAATGAAAGCGTGATACTCATAGTATTACTAAACCTGTGTGTATGTTTTAGTGAAGAGGTTCAGGCTTTTTTGTTAGAGACTTGGCTGAGAACTGAGCACTGCCACCTACATTCAAATTGTCCCGCTTATTTCTCTCTTTGCCAGTAGCAGTCAGGAATGCAACAGTTAAATGTACATATTCTCTCTTTTGAAATTTATTTGTCCTGCTATAAACCATGATCACACATTTCTGGCTTTTCATGGGTGAGGGCAATAGAGAAGTGTTAGTACCTCCAAAAACAAGAAAAGGAAGGAAGGACAGCAGGAGGGGAGAAAAAAGGAAAAGAGAGAGGGAAGAAGGGAGGGAGAGAGAACACACACACATACACAAAAAATGGAGTGCTCTTCCATTCTTTAATAAACCAGAACACAAAAGCAATAAAATCCCTGTGGATGATGAAGTTACAATATAGTAACAAACCTGTAAAAGAACAGTATGTGGGATTCTACTCTAGAATTATACTGCAGCATTGTTCATATTTTGTGCTTTAGAAATGAACAATGTGCTTAAAACAACCATAAAAATGTGCTACTTGCTTCTTTGAATTCATACCCTGTGAGTCCATGTTCATAACAGAAGAAAATAGAGATCTAGAAAGACAAGCCTTGCTTTTCTGAACATCTTTGAATTCGTGTTTATACTAATAAGCTCTTAGATCAATTAACTATTATTTTCTTCCAAAACAAAAGTGATCTGATATTACTAATGAAGATGAATGTATAATAATATGAATGTGAATGAGACTAGGACCAGGAGAAAGAATGAAATAGGACCAGGAGAAACTGAAATTGTATAATTACCAAAGATAGTAAGAAACTAACATAAATTTTATCTATTATGGGCTAGATTTAAGTTTGACTATAATATCAACAACTTCATAGGGGATTTCCTCCTTGTATTGCTGAGCCAAGAGCTTTCTACTCATGCTTATTTTCCCAGGATTTCTTGGCTAATGTTCGCTCTATGACATTCATAGAAGTCTTTAACACTATCTCCAGAATGACTGCATTTGGTCATGTGAAACAGCCGTACAAAGGGTTTGGCCAGGGAATTTCATCACAGCATTACAAAAATGTAAGCAGCCAGTTATGATAAAGTATTTCTTGCTCCTATAAATCTCCTTCACACTCTCAAGCAAAATCCAAGATACCTATTTCCTAGCAAGTCTGCAGGAAGATTCAGATGAAACAATCCCAACGTGGCCTGGGAAGTGTGTTCACGCTGTCTGGAATAAACACTGCATTGTACAATTCCACAAGAAGGGATGTGGTAATAGTAATAACAATAATCATAAATACATATAATATGTAATATATATTAAGCACCTGTTATGCATTTGTCATCAATCACAAGACTGCAATGATAGAAGTGATGAATTTCTAAGAGTGCTGTCCGGATGCTGCTTCAGTGTGCTGAGCATTGGCCATGATCAAGGAGAAGCCATCTATAGATTTGACCATTGGCTTCACATTAGCACTGCAGCATTATCCAAGAATTGCTGGGGCCGGTGAGATGGCTCAGCGGCATAAGCACCTGCCTGGCAAGTGCGAGGTCCTGAGTTCGACTCCTGGAACCCACATACGAACAAAAGGGCCAGTGATAGTGCTCAGCAGCACAGGAGCCTGCTGGTGCACAAGGTCCTGAGGTCGACCCCCGGTACCCACAAAAAAAAAAAAAAAAGAATTGCCTAAGTAGTGATAAAAACTGCATTGTTTCCAGTGTCGTTGGAATCCCTGTTGGAATGTGCAACCCGCCTCCTCCACTGCAGGGATCTCACCATTATCACAGGAGAAATTAGTATCTAAGAGACTCTAGCCATGTCTGACTAAATGAAATGTCATCAGCAGAGGAGCCACAGCTGTGAGGGCCTTGTCATGTCGGTGCCTGCAGTGTCTGTGTCTCCTTCCCCAAGGGCCTTCTCTGCCCATAAATCCTCCTTGAGCCTGGAGAGGCGTTGGGAAAAGAAAGCTCGGTCACCACCCTCCACTAGGAACTGGCTGGAAGCTGGTGTAAAGTTCTCCAGCTGCTTCAGCCCTCAGGTGGGATGACTCAGGGCACACATAACGCATTGGGTCCTGGAGAACCTGTCAGGACCAAACTGCATTCTCTCACGGAAAACTTGCTTTGCAACACACATTTCTTTGCCTTTCTCTGACCTTCCCTTGCCTCTTCTACTTCCAGGGACAACAATTTGCAGTGGAATCCTTGTCTCTGGGTCTGCTTTACTCCTTCGTGAAACCAAACTAAAGTAGCAGATTTATTTAAATATCTTCAGAGACTGTTTATCTACCCATAATATCTGTTTAAAATGAAAGAAGCTTGAAATGGATTTTTTTTTTTTTTGGTGAGAAAATGAAATGGAAGGAGTGCCTGAGTAACTAGTTTTTCTTAAGTCAATTAAATCAGATATGTGCACATCTGAGGTAAGTGGGAAATTAAGGAATCCAAGGAGTTTTGATAAAATATATGTGAAATGTCCAAATCCAGTCAACATTGTGCTGGTAGCCAATGCTTTGCTATTCTGAATGAGGAAAAAGTCTTCATACATATTTCTGTTCCCCATTCATGAAAGTCTCATGATGTAATGTAGTATGGAACCAGGATACACTACACATTCACAACATACCCCACCACTGGCATGAAGACAAGCAAATAGCTAAAGCTTCAGTAAAGACACTAAGTGAAAGTATAAGTAGAAGGTAAGGTGCAGTCAGAAGAACAGAGTGATCAGTTCTTTTTTTTTTTTTTTTTTTTTGGCACCAGGAATTTAACTCAGGACCTTGTGCTTGCCAGGCAGGCGCTGTGCCACTGAGCTATATCCCTGGCCCCAGAGTGATCAATTCCTCATGAGTAAATGAAAGTTTACACAGAGGAAGTCATATCTTCTACAACTGGAGAGAACTGGGGACATATGTTAGCTGTAGAAGAGCTGAAAGGGTGTGTCACTCAGAAGAAGGACCACAAGCAAAGAATGAAACAAACAAGGAATGCTAAAAATAATTAGAACTCAAGTATATGTGTAGTGGAGATGTTTGGCAAGAAGCAAGAGTGGAGAGATTGGCAGGAAGCATGGGCTGAGACCTGAGTAGCTGGGATTTTCTTCTGCAGGCAATATAGAGAAAGAGTGCACAGAAGAATAACAACATAGTATTATTATTTAGAAGGGTTTCTTCAAGACCAATGGGAAACTAAGACACCAAACTGAAGTATGTGTTAGAATCGCCATGTAATAACGTGCAGACGTGAAGGAGGAGGGGAAGGCACCTCTGGCACACCCTCCTCTCCAGACATGCATGGTGCAACCACAAATATTTCTGGGGCTACTTAAAAGCAAAACCTGGAGTTGAGTGATGGTGATGAGAGGGAACAGAAGAGTCACAGAAGAAGAGAAAGAAGGAATCATGTTCCCACCAGAGATTCTGGAACCTGGCAATCATTCACCTCACTGATTCCTTCTCCATCTCATTAACCACTGCTCACTTCACTATCCCACCTCCATCCTCAATCCAGAAGCTTGTTTTCAAAAATCTTTTCATCTGCAGGAATATCTGTCCATAGACAAGATGAGGATATTTTCAAGGCTGAAATCAAATTAGGGATATAAAGATGATAGTGTTATTTCCATTAGGTGCTGTCAGCTTTAGGGTGTGTGTGTTGAATTACTAGATGTCATGTATATCAATAAATTGGCCCATGCAACCATTTATACTCATTAACTCTCCATGATTGAGCCGGGGAGATAAAAAGATCTTTAAATTTCCAAGCCTGCATCTGTCACTAATAATTTTAAATAACATATATGACATTAAAATGTGTATTATGATTTCAGTCTGATTTTACCTCTGAAATGCTTCTCATACAAACTGGAAGATATTGCAGCAGCAAGCAATTATAGTAAATAAGATCCAATGCCAAACTGTTCTTTTTTTTTTTTTTTGTGGGTACCGGGGGGTCGACCTCAGGACCTCGCGCGCCAACAGGCGCCCGTGCCGCTGAGCGATATCACCGGCCCCTTTTTCATATGTGGGATCCGGGAGTCGAACTCGGGCCCTCACGCTTGCAAGGCAGGCGCTTATGCCGCTGAGCCATCTCACCGGCCCTGTTCTCCTTTTTTGAACAACGAAAGGAAATGTCTTCTCCACCTTGAATATCACATACATCCATGATGACCTGCCTGAAGTAATGTTAAAAGTGCATGGATTTTGCCAGAAAACACACAAAATGAATTTTAGCCTATGGTATTACTTTGGGATAAAACTATCAGGACATAAAAATATTTTCTAGGTGGCTGTAAAAGAGAATATGCATCTATTTCACCTTATCCTTCTCTTACTGCCAGTTTAATTGTCAACCTGTCTCCTAAGTTTCATACCTTCTCTAAATGTGTTTTCCCCCATGCCTTATCTCTTCAAAGCCATCAGTCACACAGCAGATTTGTAACGAACTTGCTCTCTGCCAAGGCAAAAAAAAGTGACATCATTTTCGAAAAGGGGGAGATCAGCACTTTAATCTCAGTGAGACAGAAAATAGAACAAAGGAAATGTCTGGCAGAACTAAAAGGGGAAAAAGATGGGGATGGAGCACAATTTTTTTTTTTTTCTTCACGCTTTGTACACTGTGCTTTAGAAATTTGGAATCCATTTGTTTTCCATTCTGCTCCTATCCTGCTAACCATGCAAAGTCTCTTCTGGAATAATTACTGAAAAGGGGGCATGGCGTTGTCTCTCCGGCTTTTGTGAGTTGGTAGGATGGGGAGAGCATAGAATGTTTCGAGGTTTAGAATACAGTTCTGATATGAATGAGGAACTTTAAAATGTTAATGTGAAGAATCTAGCTTGTGAATCTGGGAAAGCAGGTGTATTTTGGCTGTTTCCACATTAAAACTAAAATCAGAATGTGGAGAGCTAATTATAAAGGAAGGAAGAGCAAGAGTTTTTTTTTTTTAAATCACTGGGAATCCTATCAGATTAAGTTATCTACATGTGAGTCAAAGGTAATGTGGATATCAGTTCTGAAGGCCCAGCGGCTAACATATTAAAAGAGCTGTTTACAATAATGGATTATGTAATCAGAATTGCTTTATAAAAAACATAATCCTCCAAGATAATCAAGTTGAAATGTGGGTTCCCTCACTTTGGGACCATTTGTCACAGAAATGTGATGAATCACACTTGATCAAACGATAGCAAAAACATTTTAAAATGAAACTGGTGTAGAATTAGACCTGTGTATTATACATGAAACTTCCAAGCCACACGCTCAGGGGTACTAAGGATCTAACTTTATTTTTTCTTCTATGACTTAATTTCTTTCTGGAATCCTTGCCTTTTTTGTTATCAGAAATCCTAACCTTAAATCAGTTCTCGGTAAATTTAGTTATTCCCAGATTTCACCTTGGCTCCTACATCCCTGTATTGATGTGTCTTAGTCTATAGTGTGCTGCTACATAACAGAACTAGAGGCTGGGTAATTTGTAATAAATTTACAATAAATCGAACTGTAGGAGACTGGAAAGTCTAAGATCAAGGAGCCACATATGAGGGGGACCTTCTTACTGTGTCACAGTGTGGCAGGAGACATCCCATGGCAAGAGAAAGGGGTGTAGAGATAAATCTCAGCAGGTAAATCGTATTAGAGGGCTGAACCTACTTTTACAACAAACATACTCCATGACAATGACAATAATACACTGATTCTACTTATAGTTTAAAAGTCCCACCTCTCAACATTGTTGCCTTGGGGATTAAGTTTCCAATACAGGAACTATTGGGGACACCTTCTAAACATAGTGTGATCCAAATTCTGTGGATGTTTCAATGTTTCAATATTTCAACCATGGCCTAGTCCAACCTATCTAATCCCTCATCCACTCAGGTGTGAACTATCCACCTGGTTTCCAGTCTTTGCCCCTATTCTCTTACTCCAGCAAGGCATCTAATTCCCCACGGCACCACTGGTTGCCATTTCAGAGATTATTCCGAGTCACTGGCATCGTTCTATGCCAATAGTGTCATCATGCTATGGTTTTTAATATTCAAAACTTCTAACTTTCAAACGCAAGCAACAATTTTCTTCTTTAATAATTTTCACTACAATAAGTTTTGAAAGTCATTTTGAAAATCAAAAACTGAGGGCCGGTGAGATGGCTCAGCGGCGTAAGCGCCTGCCTTGCAAGCGCGAGGGCCCGAGTTCGACTCCCAGAACCCACATACGAAAAAAAGGGCCAGTGATATTGCTCAGCGGCACGGGCGCCTGTTGGCGCGCGAGGTCCTGAGGTCGATCCCCCGGTACCCACAAAAAAAAATAAAAAATAAAAAACTGAGATTTTTAATGATATATATGACCTATATATATATATATATATATATATATATATATATATATTCTAAAGGGAACAAGAAATTTCAACTATTAAATAGCTTCAACTATTAAACAGCTTCAGTGCATTTAGCTGTTTCTCAGCCACTGCCACGTATCTCAAAATGGTGGGAAACTGTAAGAAACTTCTAGAAGTTTGTATTCCTCTTTGGTGGTAAATGGGATCTAACAGGACTGTCCAATCCACCTAGATTGAACAAGCCACAATTTCTACTCTATTTCTGCCGTGTCACTAGGTCATGTCAGGAGATTGAGGAAGTAAAGTCTAACAGGTTTTCACTTCCCATATTCCATTCAGGAAAGGAAGTCACTGGTCCATAGATGCTTAGTTGGTTCTTGGTCCTAACCAGCCACGTAGCATGGGAGAGGATGTAGCAGAGCTCAGAGCCCTTTCTCAAATATCTCTGCAACAATCTCCCTAAACAATGCCCTTCAATGACTCCCCTCTTCTCTCTCAACTCAGATATATTTGTGTCTTCTCTGTGATTGGAGAAACAGAAATTTTACCTCCAGTCTGTTGCAATAAACCCAGGTTATCATGCTATGAGTTTTTAATATTCAAAACTTCTAACTTTCAAACACAAGCAAAAATTTCCTTCTTTAATAATTTTCACTACAGTGAGTTTTAAAAGTCATTTTGAAAATCAAAAACTGGTATTTTAAATGATATATATATGTCATATATATAATGTTATAATATTTATAAATATATATTTATATATATAATATTTATATATATATTATAACATTATGTATATATATCCTAAAGGGAACAAGAAATTTCAAGAAAACAACATACTCTAAAATTTCAAGATGTTATTTCTTCCCATTGTAAACATCCTAAAAAGAATATGTGATTCTCAACTGATTATATTGTACTTCTTCAAGAAAGGAGAAACTTGATACATGTTTTCAGTCCACTTCACTGCAGTACATTCTACACAGACCACAGTGGCATGTATATCCAATGTGAAGTATTCTATATGGAGGCCTTCTAAGGTTCAGTAGATAAATCTACATGACCAATTAAAAATATGTGACCAGGAAAACCTGTCCATGGGCTAAACAGGGTCCTGTAAACAGAAGCCACTGTAAGAAAGATTTTGTCCAGAGTCCAAATGAAGTCCTCACAGCCTTTCAGGGATTTACACTAAGAGACATTATAATTAAAGTGTAGTGAGTAGTGGGCACTTGTAGAGCTGATGTGGAATCAGGCCAAGTGGACACAAGGTAAGAATGCAGAACACATGGATACAGCTGTTGTGAGGTGTGAGAGAGAAACACATCCAACAAGAGGAAACAAATGCTAAAAGGCACAAAATCATGACTGAAAAATGGGAGTGAGAGATTTTAAGAACTGGCCTCTTGCTCTCATCTGCATCTCCTGTCTCTCTATGCCCTTTCTGGTCTTATTTGTCCCTGATATATTGTATCACTAATCAACATACAATGTATTATGCTTTTTAAAACATATTTATTGTCTGTTTCTATACACCTGCACACGCTTTCACACTGAAGATTATACAAGGGCTGATCAAAGCATAGAGTGTATGTTTAAAAACAATTTTACATTAAAAGGGGCATTGCCATTAATCCCCCTCAAAATACTCTTCCTCACTCCAAATGCTTATCCAGTTATTACTGCCATTTCTGAAGCATTTCTAGAAGTCCTCTTTCCTGAGTGTCTTTAGTTGCCCTGTCCTGGCTGCCTCAATGTCCAATTCAAAACATTAATGGCCACAATTTGTAGCAAATAAAAAGATTACAGTGTATTCTCATCCACCTTAGTCACCAGACCTGGCACTGCTTAACTTCTGGCTCTTCTCCAAATCGAAATGACCATGAAAGGTAAACATTATGAACAGATTCAGGATATGGAGCCAGACACAACAAAACACACTCGAGGAAAGATAACTTCCAGAAACGCTTCAGAAAGTGGCAAGAATAATTTGAGGGGCCAGTGAAATGGCTCAGCGGCATAAGCGCCTGCCTGGCAAGCGCAAGGTTCTGAGTTCGACTCCCAGTATCCACATACGAAGAAAAGGCCGGTGATATCGCTCAGCATCACGGGCGCCTGCTGGCGCACGAGGTCCTGAGATCAACCCCCGGTACCCACAAAAAAAAAGAATAATTTGAAGTGAAGGGAATATTTCTAGACTCGAGCTACTTTGGGTGTGCTTCTCTGCTCTGTAGGCAAACAAACACTAACAAGCAGGTATTCTGAGTGATCTTAGCGGGCTTGCAGGCCCCTGTCTCTATTTCCGGCAATTAGATAGCAAACATTCTCATTTGTAATCATCTTTAAATATCATATAAAAGCTGACCACATTGGCCATAAGCTTGTTGCCCAACCAAGAATGCTGATTCAAGTAACAAGGGGCGATAGCTGGAGAAAGAGGAAAAGGATAAAGATAAAATGTTCCCATTACATCCACAAGGGCCAGTGCAGAATATCTGAACATTGAAGAAGCAACTGATACATCCTTATTTAATGCCACAACTTTAAACAGTAGATAAACAGGAGTGGTTCTCAAATATCAATAAATATATTGCTGGGGCACCTGTTAATAATGGAGGTACCTAATACCAGTTCCGCAAATTCAGATGCTATAGATAGAGATTGGGGGAATCATAAATCTAAAGTATTTGTCAATACATCTGATGATACCAATGCAAGAAACACTCTTGATATACATTGCACATATGCAAACTCTACTCCTATTTGCAGCACTTATTTTCAAAGATTTCATGACAGCCCTCACTTTCAATGTCCATTTGTCTCTGAATCCCACATGACCTCAGAAATTCAGAAATTAAATACAGTGTATAAGGGAGAATAAAAGAAAAGAGTGGAACAGTTTTTTCAAACTAACTAGGTTCACTGATAAATTTTCATGTACCAAGTGTTCTGCCTTTAGACCTGCATCAGTTAGAACATAATCAACTAATTGACCTGTTTTTGCCAGCACTTGGGATATCAGGGCCAGGAGACAACGCCGTGAGTCGCAGCATTCCCTACCAGGTTTCCACAGGTTGTTTTATTTACTGCATTAGCTTCTAACACTGATTAGTGTTTTGGTATCTTTTCTTCTCTCAGTACTGGGGATTGAACCTAGGGCCTTCACACTGAGCTACAGCCCCAGACCTCCATTGTAATTTGTGTGTGTGTGTGTGTGTGTGTTTGTCTCCCTATGTGACTAAATTGTCCAGCCTGGGTTAAACTTGTGATCCTCCTCCCTAAGACTCCCAGAGTGATGGGATTACAGGTGTGCACCACCACATTTGGCTTAATATCTTCTTTTTCCAATGACTTAGCCTCATGCTCTCATTTCTTAAGTACTTTTTCAGAAAAAAAAATGACTCTTTGAGGAGCAGCTGGGCATTCTTGAAGACAAACTAGTTTAGTAATGAATTTAAGGTAAATGTGGGCTTAAATGTCCACTTTGCTTTAGGGCCAGCAAGGCAAGTCATAATGTGAGAGGTGGAAACTCCTTAAGAACAAGGAAAATCTTTATAATCCTGTTGGAAAATCTCCCTGAATATCTGGATCTAAGAATGACCTGTAGGTTTACATAAGTCCCGGGTTAGAGCACATCCTAGATCTTCACGCTGGGGTGCACTCAAATCTCATTTCTGCCCAGCTCCCTCATTCCTGCTTAATTTTCCTCAAATAAGACCTGCTGAGAGGAAAGAGTTAAGTCTGTCTTTGGAAAATTCTGTCTGACTTAGGTGGGTGTTGTTCATTGCTGCCTGCCTACTTGATGAAAAGTAGTATATTGGGCTTCTAGATAGAGTTATATAAAGGGAGATCAAATAAAGAAAGAAGTACCACCCACTCACAGAGTTAGAAAATATATAGCCTTTGCAAAATGTACAAAGGAGAATTCATAGACTCAGGAGTGGTTTGGTGTTCCCAAAATACATAGCATTTCATGTAAGAACTTAAGAAGATGGAAGACTCAGTTAAAGCCAAGCCATAAAAACAGAAGACTAAGTGAATTTGTCTTGCAATTTGTTTTATTATCTCAGAATTTATAGAAAGCAGTTCTACCTAATGCACAAATCTTTTTCAGTTTTGTTCTCTTCCTTTTTTCCCCTTCTCTGTTTAAAACTTTTAATAACAGGTGGTCTTCGAAAGTGCTGAATTAAGACTTGGTTAAGTAAACTTCTATATATTTGGCTTGTCCTGCAGTTCTAAGTCTCACAAACTAGCACGTTACCTTTGTCCAAGAGAGTAAAAACTAAAGAAGAAGCAGGGTGTACTCACGAATACACTGACAAGTACAAATCCACATGCACACACACTACACACAGGGACGTGGCCACGTGCACACAGTACCCTTTTGTACTTTAATGTGATTTAGTTAAGGAAAGTATTGCTTTCATTCTTTAACAAATTCCTCCCTGTGTCACAACATTCACAACTTAACAGAACACAAAACCAAGGTAGGATTTATTTTATCATAAAAGATAAGAATTATCCATCAAGTTTCAATAACATTGGATAACAAGTATCACAGAATACTAGTGGAAAATAATATTTTCACAGATATTTATAATTTAAGTTGTGGTTTTCAAACTATTGTTTTTCATTTCATAACTATTTATGGAGCATCGACCATGTACCAGGCACTGTTCTAAGCTTTTGGGATAGAATGAAGGCAAAAATTTCTGCTCTCATGAAAATTATATTCCAGAAAATTTTGTCAATTGAAATCCACAATAATTCTGTTGTACATTTTCTTTTGAGAGAATATGGCGCAGGTATTTTAACACAAATGCTGTAATATTTCTACTAGAGAATGCTACTTCAATGACAAAAATCGAATCAATACAAAATATTGCAATTACATGAACCACAGGGAATGCCTTAATCTATACCAGGAAACATCTAAGTATACTAATAAATATAGTAAGTAGGTAAACAGTGTAAGAGGCTCTATCATTAAATAGTAAATATGAACTTTCCAAGAAGTTAATCAGAAAAAAAGCCAAGTAATAAAAATACTTTATAGTATCTTTGGAAATTATAGAATGTGGTTTTGCATGTACTGCCAAGTAGTTGTAATTAATTTTGTTTGGCTTGACTCTGTGTTAAAACTGGGATACTACATTAGAAAAGAATTTCTGTTTTCCACTAAAATTCTATATTGGTTTGTCTCCACCTGAGTGCAAATATGTTTTTTAACCAAAGTAATTGATATTATATGTTTCACTTCCTTTAATAAACCTTTATATTTTCCACTAGATTTACTTTTAAATATTCTACTAATATGTATCAAGTTAGATTCATATCTTAAACTGATCAAGTTAAGTGGAAATATCCATACTATCCCTAATTTATTTTTAACCAAAACACGGAAAGAACAAATTTCCATCTTACAGCTGGCTCAGCATATAAGATTTATTTGTGGCATTCTGACTAATTCTAAGTAAGCTATTGGGTATGGATACATGTGTACATGTATTGAATATATGTATATTTTTATATACAAACACATGTATATATTTAATATACATTAAATGCAATTAATATAATAGTCTTATAGTACTAGGTTTCATTTGAATTATAGAGAAAGAGAATTGTAGAAAAAGCAATCATTTTTAACATAGGTAAATTTGCCTTTTTTTCCTACTCCCAAATAATTGTCACTTTCTATGCTTTTAATTGTAAGACTGACATTACTTTGGTTACAATTACTATATAGTATTAAATCTTTAGTTTGTAAAAATGCAAGGACTTATGATAGGAATACATTTAAAAAGGATAAATCTGTTACACGGAGGAAAGGAGGATGCAAAGCAGTGAGGGGAGTAAGGAAGAAAGACAAGCACCAATAAATGTGCAAACAAAAGGACCCTACATCACTAACCGATCCCATGTTCATTTAGAAATTACACATTTAGAATTACAAAGTTTAAGCATCATCTTTTCCAGAAGAAAAAAATGTGTGTGTGTGTGTGTGTGTGTGTGTGTGTGTGTGTGTTCATTTCTATTTTCTTGAGAAGTTTTAAGTTAAAGAATATAAACTTTTTTGTGTGTGTGTGGGTACCGGGAGTCTACCTCAGGACCTCGCGTGCCAGCAGGCGCCCGTGCCACTGAGCGATGTCACCGGCCCTTTTTTCATATGTGGGTTCTGGGAGTTGAACTCGGGCCCCCGCACTTGCCAGGCAGGTGTTTATGCCGCTGAGCCATCTCACCGGTCCAAGAATATAAACTTTTGCCCAATGCAGGAATATTCTTGGGCACTGTAAACCTTTGAATTTTACTAGCCATTTCAGGGTTGTAAGCAGTAGAAAATGTACTATCTTAAGATATACATCCAGTGTAGATTATCATATAGGTCTTAAAATGAGAATGTACAAATTCACAGGTACTAGATAACTACCTTTTAAAGACTGTAACATTCTGTAAGGTTATAGATCACCATTTAGAGTTACCCCTGATAACAGCCTTACTAGCCTGTGTGGTGTTTGCTATCCAAGCATCATGCCCAGGCAGAACACGTATTAGTCAGGGTCCTTTTAGGAGAAAGAGACTCTACTAGTTATTTTAACAAAGGAATTAAATACAAACCGTGGTCATCCAGGTATACAGAAAGGAAAGACAAATGTGGGGGTCCTGTAAATTCACCTAAGTAATAACTGGAGGATGCAACTATCACTGTTAATGTCAAGGAAACACATGGAAGAAGAAGCTATTATTAAAATTTATATAGCAGAGACGAGTCCAGCAGATCTGGGACTCTGGGGAGAGGTTCCTGCTTAGCTGGTGCTGGTTCAAGAGGGCTCAGAGAAGGAACCTTGTGGAGCTGGAACCTATATTAGCTGGTTTTCAAAAATTAGAGGCAGCTCTAAGACTCAGGTCTAGAATGTGGGAAAACTGTAACCTGGAGCCAACTGTGGCTCTTGAAATCTACTCTTGATGTAGTAGAAAGAACTATTTTAAGTGTGATCATGATAATACATAGTTCATTTATCCTATTTCTCCTACTGCCTTCCAATCTCTCTTTAAGGCCCCCTATTGCCACAGCCTAAAAGAAAACATCTCATCAAGCCTTTTGGGGAAAGGCTCATTTTCTATAAAAATGCAAAATCAGATATGTGGGGATATATAGGTTTGAATCATAAAGAGACAATAGCTTCATAACCAGTGCAGAAGGGAAACAAAATGTATTAATTTGTCATAGCAAATCACTACTGTTTACAAAGTGATACTTGTAGTTCTGTAACAGAGAAAAAAAATTAGTAATTGGTAGCATTTAATAGCATTTAATATATCCTGAGCTCCATGCTATGTATTTGGTATCCCATTTAATTATTGATGTAATTAATGAGATGGGAACCATCATGAACCATGAAGAGATTATAGTTATATTATAATCCAAAGTAATTATAATTATATCCAAAGTAATTAGAGATTTTAACACAATAGATCCCTTCAGCCATGATTTCATCTAGTCTTTTCTCTAAAACTATACCTATCTCCCCAGTGTTTCTCTAAGTCACCGATAGCAAGAAGAAAAACCAGATGGGTTTGTTTACTGGAACTATAAGCCACAGCTTATGTAAGCATTAGAGTCTTTTCTCTTAGCCACTAGTTGAGAAAAAGTGGTTTGTTTTGCTTTGTTTTGTTCTCGTGCTACTGGATACTGAATTGAACCCAGGGTCTTCACATTGAGCTACATCCTCAGCCCTTTTTAAATTATTAAAATTTGATCCAGAGTCTTGCTAAATCACTAAGATAGCCAGTCTGGGTTTGGGCTTAATGACTGCCCTGCCTTAGCTTTCCAGAGTGCTGGGATTATGTATATATAAGCTATCACTCTCAGTTAAAGAGGTGACAAAATTTGGGGGAAAATTGGAACATCTGAACTGGTTGACCTTAAGAACATTTTGACTTAAAAAATAATATTTTTAGTTCAAAGCATGGCAATATTGTTAATAAATCATCACAGCTGAAAATGAAGAAAAGAAAAATCACTGAACTTATAGAAAGATCATTAAAGGCCAGAGCAATGAGGTGAGACAAGAAAGTCAAAATAAAGTAATACACAAATAGTTAGCAGGCTGGTAATAGATGCTAATATACAACTATTCAATCATTATAACAATTTTACTTATAGACATATGTAATAGCTGTAACTGATTTACTGTTTCATCTCTTTGTCAAATATTCTACTTGACAAATAAATACACAGACAACCACAAACCTATGTAACTTCTCTGAGTGAAACCATGAAGAAGGTGTTTTTATCATAGTTGTGAATATAAGGCAACCAAGATTTAGCTATTAAATGGTAAAATGGAATTTAATCCTGGATTTATCCAGTGCTAATGATCTATTTGTTCTGTTACCCATATAACCAAATATCATGGGTAATGTGCCAGGTGTCAAGGAGAAGTACCACTTTGGTCTCTTTTATTGATTCTTTTTCCCTTAAGTTTGCACATATGTTCATGACGGCATATTGGAAGCAGACCGTTAGAAAACTAAAACAAAACAAAATCCAGCTGTTCATGTAATACCCCTACCTCCATTTCTACCCTGTTTCCCATTTTAATCACGATCAAGGTATTTTTCATCTCTTTTCAAGGGCAAAAATCCCCTGATCTTTGTAACTGGAAATGTCTCCCCAAAATTCATGTTGAAACTTAATCTCTCATAAGATAACATTAAGTGATGGAGACTTTAGATGGTGATTAAGTCTTGAAGTTCTGCCTTCATGGGATTAATGACTTCATAAGAAAGGCATGAGGGACCTATCTGGTCTTTTTTGCCCTTCTGTCCCCTTTACCATGAGGCGACACAGTTTATCTCTTCCTTCTGTGCCATGTAAGACTACAATGCACAGCATATGAGGTTCCATTATGCTAGGAACAGGTCTTGGACCTGGCACCTTGATCTTGGACTTTCCAGGGTGCAGAATTGTGAGAAAATAACTTTTATTACTTATAAACTACTCAGTCAGAGTATTTTGTTATAGTAGTACAAACACGATAAAATAGAAATTGTTAGCAAGGAGTGGGGTTTTGATATAACAAACACCTAAAAATATCAACTTTGGAACTGGGTAAAGGCTGGACCTTACAGGGATATTTTGGTGAGGGTTAAGAAGAACAAGCTGTTCAGAAAAGATTAACTTTTTAAGGATTAGTGAAGTGATGCCTATCAAAATGCTGGTAGAAATGTGGACTGTGAAGGCCATTCTCATGAGGAATCAGAAGGAAATGAGGAAGAAGGTATTGACAATTAGGGAAAAGATAATCCTTGTTACAAAGTGGCAAAGAACTTGCCTGAATTGTGTCCATGTTTCAGTGCTTTGTGGAAGGTGGAATTTATGAGAGATTAAATAGGAGGTTTGGAGAAATCTCCAAGCAACCTTTTGAAAGAACTGCATGACTTCTCTTGATCACGTATGGTAAAAATGTGAGAAAGGAGAAAGTTTCAAACTTATATTCAAAAGGGATGCAGAACTCAAAAATTTGGAAAATTTTCAGCTTCTCCAGATTGTAAAGAACAAAAAGTTGAGTTCAGAAAAGAATACTGAGTATGGCCAATTCAACATTTGGTAAGATACAGATATACAGAAACCTGAGACTACTCAGCAAGACAATGAAAGAATGACCATGAAGTCCTCTGAGGTCCTCAAGGCTGTTACTCTCATTACAGGTCAAGGGTACCAGAACATTGAGGACAAAATTATCCTAATGGTGGGGCTCAGGATGACAGAATTTGGGGGTTCCTGCTCAGTATGGCCTCAAGTCTGATCTCCACACTAGGACACAGAACTCCTTGACTGCTCCAGCTGTGGGCCAAACAGAACCAGATACGTCTTATGTCAGAAGTCCAGAAAACACAGGCTCTAAACCTTGATGGTGTCCATGCAGTGCTAACTCTGCAGGAACACAGAGTACAAGAGCTATAAAGGCCTTGCTACTTCCACTCAGTTTTCAAGAACTGACTCAGAGAGTGCTAAGGCCCATGCAGAGAAGTCTGCCAAGAGTATAACTGCCTCACACAGCCTCACTTGATCAATATCTAGTGAAATCCTGGGGTTAGGGTTACCCCTGAGACCCCATAGCTAAACTTCCGGCAGGCAACTCCAACCCATAGAGTTGCTGCACGGGTGTCCAGAAAAGCAATGGGACTGAGGCCCTCAGGGATGCAGGGGCAAAATTCTTGCCCCAGGGTGTGTGGAAGCCAGGGCATGGAGTGAAAAAAATGTTATTCTCAAGCATGAATATTTAATGTCATTTGCCTTGTAGGGTTTTGGACTTACTCAGGATCGGATACCCCTTTCTTCTTTCCTTTTGATCCCTTGAAAGGGAAATGTCTATCCTACATCTTTCTCACAATTGCACTTTGGAAACCCATAATTTGTTTGATTTCACAGGCTCCCAGCCTGAGGGGAATGAACCAGACCTTGAGTCCCACCCTATTTAATTTAGGTAAACTTTAGATTAAACTTTGGACTTCAACTTTAAAATTGACAGTGGAAAATGCTAAGATTTTTGGAGTTATGGGGATGGAATGAATACACTTTGCACGTGAGAAGGACATGGATTTTGGAGGTTCAGGGTAGAACACTGGTATGAATGTGTGTCCTTAAAATTCATTTAAAACGTAATCTCCAATGTAACATTGAGAAGTGGGAGGTTTAAGAAGTCATGAAGTTATGAAAGTGGACCTGTCAATTTATACCTTGAAAACGGGTACAAGGGAGCTTTTTTACCCTTTTGCCCTCCCATCTCCTCTGCCCTTTGAAGACACAGCCTTCATCTCTTCTTTCTCCACTGTGTGAGGACAGAGCAACAATGCACTGTACTAGGGAGAGGCTATTCGCAGATTTCAAATCTCAAGGCCCATTGATCTTAGACTTCTTAGCATCCAGAATTGTGAGGAATAAACTTCTATTATTCCTAAATTACTCAGTCTAAGCTGGAATAAATTAAGATAGTGTATGTTTCATCTTCTTTCAAGGATAAGAAACGGCAAGTCTTTAAGTCCTAGCAACACTTTGTGAAAATATATAACACTAAAGATCAGAAAAGACACCTAGTTGGTGTGCAGGTTATATAACATGTTTATAAACAAGACTGTGTATAAATATGACCTACGTTGGAGAACAAAGTTTAAGTTACCTTGCCTATGCTCAAAGTCTGGCTGCTACTAATTTAGAGATGTTAGAGCAGTTTTTTCCGTGCTCAAGCCACAGCTTCTTTATATGGAGAGACAGAGAATAAGTGCCTTATGTCCTAAAGCTGTGAGATTCTAACAGTGTAAAACATGACCAGCACTTAGCACAGTGCTTGGAAAATAGCAAGTGCTTAACAAGTCTTACCTCTCATGACTGGCAATAAATGGTCTAGCTACAATGTCGCATCTATTTTCCATTTTATAAAAAATTGTTTATGGGACAAACTTGATATTCATGAGTTAATACTTGGGAACAGATTTCTAGAAAGTGTTCCTCCGGCAGAAAAGACAATGGGATTGCATCTTGCACTTCTTTATTTTTGTAGTAGGTAGTTAAAAACACAAGCCTGCCTTAGCATGTGTTATTCTCCTAGACACAACCTAGGTTAACTATCCTCATCAACAGAATCTGAATTCCATACCTCCTTCACCATTGTCCTCTACGACAGTGTTTTCATAGAATGTAGACTTGACGTAGCATTATAGAATGAGAACCCCCTGGTGTTTCTGATTAAAAATCACATTATATGAATTCAAAAGACAGCTCTCTTTCCCCTTACTCTTACAAAGAAATATCTTCAGTGGGTTTTAAAAACTTTTATATGACTTTCTCTTGCTATTGGGTACATTGTTATTTTAGTCTATCAGAAACCTCTTGGCCACATAAAAGAATGACAAGCTAGTGATTTAAATGAACAGTAATGTCATGCAATTGTCTTGCTTGACAGCAAACTAGGGATCAGCGTTCCTAGGATCAGTTCCATGTGCATCAAGATCTTCAATAAACTACTCAGTTTCTATTCCTCCTTCCTGTTCTTTCCAGCATGTGATAATCTCAGATATTGGATCTATATCAACTGCACCTAGAACATGCTAGGGAGTCAATATTATTGAATCTTTATGAGTCATGTGAAATTGAAATAAAAATAAAAGCCAAGAATTTAATGGTAAATGCAAAAACAGGTCTTGATTATCTTCTCTAGCATAAACAACAGAATGACTTAGAGAAAGCCATTTAGCCTGCCCATGTCTCTATGTGTTCAGCTGTAAAATGTTCATAAATGTTCAGCATATAATGATTATGTATGGGAACAAGTAGAAAAATATTGTGTGCATGCAACTGGACAATCTTAGCTTTTTACAGGAAGTTCAAATTGATGGCCTTTCAAAAGAGAAAAGGTAGGATTTTCCTGACACGATTATGAATATTTGCCTTTCCGGTGTAGGGATAGGACCTGGCTGATCCAGGCATGCCTACATGTGAATAAGCCTTCCTGTTGACTCTGTCTCCAGTTCCCCTAAATCTGTCTGAAAGGTAGAGTCAGACAGCTGCGTCATTCTCTAACAATGGCCAACTGGTGATGGCTTTCTAAAGAGAGACAATCTCCCTGCTTGGTTATCCATCTATTTTCTTTCCTAAGACCATTGTAAAGTAGAGGTATTATTTTCCATATATTGTCTTTATTTTTTTTTTATTTTATTTTTTTTTTGTGGGTACTGGGGGGTCGACCTCAGGACCTCGCGCGCCAGCAGGCGCCCGTGCCGCTGAGCGATATCACCGGCCCCTTTTTCGTATGTGGGATCCGGGAGTCGAACTCGGGCCCTTGCACTTGCCGGGCAGGCGCTTAAGCCGCTGAGCCATCTCACCGGCCCCATATATTGTCTTTAGATCCTTGCAAAGTACAGGCATCTTTTTCCATCTACTGTGTCATGAAGGAGTGATTCTAAATGCTGGAAAGGTGAGTGATTTCTTGGAAAAGGTAACTTCAAGGTGTAGGCTGGAACAAAGACCCAATTATTGGGTAAAGGTGTTGAAAGGTGCAGGACACCAGAAAGCTTACCAACAGGAACTTTAGAAGCTCACAGTTACTGCTGGGCTTGTTGTCTTTAAATGTGAGCCAAGGAGAACATGTAAGTAAGACTCCATAATGAGAGACGAAACCACACATGGCCGGAACCACACAAGCATTTGCTTGACTTTTCCCACACTTAATTCCTCCCCGATGGCCTACTCATCTTTTCTTGGAGACAAGAGTAGTTTCACCTTCCCTAGGGCTCAGCCAAGAATCCCAGCTGCCAGAAATGTGCTGGTTGATGCTTCTTCTAGTGCTGCTTCTCTGCCACTTACTCGGATCTATCAGATCTGGAAAAGGAAAGAACAGAGGACTCATCTCTTGAAGAACCAGGATCTAAGAACTATTTAGTTTATCTACAAATGCCTCAAGTTTATCATTTTTATGGCAGAATAGTACTCCACTGTGTATAAATACCATATTTCCAAGATATGCAGGGTATGGGGAGGAAAGGACAAAGAATGAAAAAAAAAATAGAGAATTGAAGAAAATATGGAAATAGCTTTTGGAACAAGAGTTGAAGGGAACAGGAAGGATGGGTGGGAAAAGGGATGAAAAAATAATTAGGAGTGTTATGTACACGTACACACTCCCCTGGATAAATATAATTATTAGTACTGCAAATATGTACTAATAAAAAAACAAAATAAAAAAGAACCACTCAAAACCAGTGACCAATAATAATGTTCAAGCACAGTATTTGCATTAACAGAATTTCTATGTAGGAATATTTGCCTATTACTAACTACTATCTTTGCCTTTAATATATTTACTTTGCCTGTGTAATGTTGACCAAAAATTGCCGCTTTAGTAGAATGCTGCTTCAGTATTTATGAGAATGTAGCCATCTAGGAATTCCTACAGATAAAATTTTATCTAATTTACCTGAAGAACTAGCGGCTGTAAGATCACATCAAGGTGAATAAATTACTTAGTTTATCCAGAATAAATTACTTAGTTTAAAGTACAATAGTACTTAAAATAGAAATATAACAATAGCACTAGTTGAGTTTTTATCCAAACACATGGGGATTTGTGGAATTGTTTCGAAAATTGGCAGACTTGACAAGCAAAGTGGAAGTTTTCTAAAGTGTGCTACTCTAAGGCGCTGACAATAATTCGGTATTTACTTGCAGACTTCCAGAAAATTAGCTCACTGTTCATTTTATGTGATGAGTTGTTAATATTATGTAAAATAACAAACTGGCATTTTAACTAAACAGAGACTCTGGACAGTTATAAAAAGAATGATGGGAATCTAAGCTTGGGAGTTAGGTTTTCACTGAAAAATGGGGTGATCTGCACAATGTGAAATTAGTCATTACCACTTTCCGGTTGGTGGCATTCAGTCCTGATTTAAAATGTCATCATTATATAAATCGTATTTATTATATCCGTAAGTTAGATTTGGTTTATTGGAAAGAGAGTCTGTTGTATTGGCCTGTTATTTTTGAGACCTTAGGAATTTCACGCTTACCTAAGTGAAGGACCCATTGTGGCAGTGAGAGGAGAGTCATCGCAATGGCGTTCTTGACATGCCTGACGCAGACAGCAAGGCCAGACAAATGCTGCATGGTTTCCTACTCATGCACTTACTGGATCTTTTACTTCCTGTTGTCAAGTAGTACTCAAGCTCCTTGCCACTCCTCCAATCAATCCCATAAAATCCACAGGAAACACCACAGAAGTTTCTGTTGATTAGTGTTGGAAGACAAAAGGATATTAATGCATGAAACTCCAAAAAAGCTGAAGTCATTTATTTAAAATGGAAATTAGTGGTATGAACAGGAAAATAATTTGATCCAGCCCCTATAGCAAATGCGATCCATGGCTATTAGATTTTTGGAACATCTCCAAATGGTTTTCTACCATTTTGTGGACTGAATTGTGTTCTCGTAATAAATGTTGAAATTCTGCTCTCAAATGATAAATGTATTCTGAGATTAAGGACCTAAAGAAGTTCATTAGGGTCGAAAGAGATTGTAAAGTTGGGACCTGAATCCAGTAGGACTAGCGTCCTTGTAAGAAAAAGAAAAGACACTAGAAGTACTTATGCACCGAGAAAATGTCATGGGAGGAAGCAAAGTGAAGGTTTCCACTGGCAAGCCAGAAAGAAAGCAGTGTCTTAGACGCAACCTCACTGGCACCTTGATCTTGGACTTCCAACATCCACAACTGTAAGGCAATAAATTTCTGTACTTTAAGCCACCTCAGTCTGTATTTGTGTTATGGAAAATTAAGCAGGCAAATACATACAGGTAAAGAGATGACCTCATATATTAAAAGGAGATAGTCATCATTTTTAAAATGCTTGTCCACTTAAGAAACCATCTTTTCTGAAGCTAATAATAACAATGGCAGCAATTTATTAAAATCTTTCCCTGAACTAGCAGTATTCTAGATATATTAATTTCATAAAGTCATGCTATTACCTCTTTTACAAGTAAGAAAATAAACTACAGCCATTATAAGAAACTGATCCATAATACCCTTAATGTTGTAACTAGTGAAATAAGTTACAAAACAACATGTTTGAAGTCCTGTTACTTTCTGGGGAAAAGCACAAGTGAACCACTGAAGATTTGTGTGTTTAAAACATCTCTTCAAGGGCTAGGGATACGGCTCAGCCACACAAGCGCCTGCCTGACAAGCAGAAGGTTCTAAGTTCGATTCCGAGCACCAAAAAAAAAAAAAATTTTTTTTTCTTTAAAAAATGTAAAAATTTTAAACCTTCCACAAAATAATAAAGGATTTTTGGTCGTATTTTATTTTCTAATATATTAGAGGTTCCAGAAAATTAGATAAGAATACATTCCTAGGAAGGAGAAATACTACACAGAGTCGTAGCCATTAAGTACATTCACTTTAAAATGGAGGAAATCATTTATATTTTAAAACAATTGTGGGATTACATAACTAAGGTATTACTTTTTCTAAATCTTTAATAAAGATGATAATCATTTTTCATTTCTTTACTGATTTTTCTATATCTTTGCTTTAAAGTTCAGTATCAAAATTTTCTTCCAAAACCCGCTATGGGTTTAGTGACCAACATATTTCTAGGCAGAAGGAAAGCTACCATAAACTTATTTTTAACTTGTCAGCAAGGAAAAATCTAACTAGTGTTGATTTTTCTCTGACAGCACTTGCTTGGAAGGTTCCATGGCTTTGATTAATATTTAAACACTAGAGATTTCAAAGCAAATTTACAAGCTGAAATTACTAAAGCTAAATTAAATAGAGGAACATGTAGCTGCTTTATTTTTTACATGGGCTAAAAAGCACAGCCATTAGGAAAAAGCAAGTACAGAAAGGAGGAATTTTGTTTTCAGTTTACTCTTCACTGACTGAGAAATTTGTAGGACGAAAGGGTCCAGTATGGTTAATACTGTTGACTGGTTTGGAGCTAATCTATTTGGAATGAGATGCTAATTCTGTCCTTACTGGCTTTTTTACACTGTTCCAGTTAACTTCCATTTTCAGTGCTTCGGTCTTTTCATCTGTGAAATGGGGTAATAATAATATTTGGAAGGACTTCAGCACACTTTAAATGAGTTACAACAAGCATAATGCAATGGACAGTAACTGGGACATAACTGCTTCGTATGTGCTAGCTATTAATATTTCTTGTGAATATAAGGTTTAAACATACCATTTAAATAAAGTCATGGTTTTATGACATTCAGCAATTCACTCTACAAATATTCATTCCTTCACCAAATATTTATTAAATCCAGGAAAGAAACAGACCATAAAGTATTACAGAACTCCTGAGACTCATAGTCCTACAGCTAGCATTCTCCTGGACACCCAACAGTGGCGGATAGTGGTGGATAGGTGCCTTGTACTGAGCTGTCTATTAGAATATGGAACTGGAAAGTTGAAATGGGCTCCGGAAAGACTTTCTGAAAGGGGCATTGCTTGATCTGAGTTTTGCAACTTTGATGACTCAGAGTTAGTTAAAGGGGAAATGAAAGTGACCATTCCCTGCAGAGGAAACAACATAGCAAACACATAGTAGCTTGAGGAGTTTAGGAAACGAAATAAAGTTGAGTAGCTTACAATGAGTGCCATGAGAAAACCAAGCCCAAGCAGGATCAATGCCTGAATCTGAAGGTAGAAGAAGAAGAAAGCATAATAATACATTTGTCCATGTGACTATACTGCATAGATATACCAATAAATAACTGTGTCAAGATCATCTTAATCCAAGGTTATGGTTAATCAGACATCATCCTAAATACGGTAATATTACAGTAAACTAATTTCACCTAAAGTTGAGAATATTTTCATATGTATCTCAAAGATGGCTAGACAAGTGTTAGTTCAGAAACTGTTGCAATATTAAAGCTCAATACCATATAGTTCCATGAAGTACAATAAAATTCCACATCTGGTTAAAGAATATACATTGTGTAAGTTATGGAAATGAGAAATTGCAAACTGAGTGTGAATGCAGTTTCAATTAATGACTGCTATTTATGACCCATCCTATTCTTTTTCTTGCACACAGAATTATTAAGCTCATGGCACTCACTCAAAAGCCTGAATACCTGCAGAAAGATTTGAGATGAGAAAAATATTTAATCATGCCATGTTTATTGTAGGTCGGCAAGGCCATCTCTTTAGGCGGGCCTAAATCAACAATATTTAAATGAATAATTTACCGAGCTTGGACTTGAAGCCAACTGACTATTTTATGCCTAAGGAAAAATAACATGGGCTTTGTAACTCTTCACCCTGATTGCTTGTAACGCTCATTGATCTGATGACAAACAGTGTATAAATCTGTTCTTTAGCAACAGAGGCACCTAAGGTGTCGATTAAAAATGACCGAGCAGAAATTGGAACATGATTACCAGATCCATAGAACTCGGCACCATTCACTGACTCACACACAGCTATCTCTCCGAGAAGAATAAGTTAAATGAAATGCTCTTTAAAAAAATTAAATTGCAAGGAACATTTTATGAGATATTTGTGAGTTATTTTTTTCTGAGACAAAAAGATAGGTTTCCAACTAATAACCCTGAGGACTCAATCCATATCTCTTCCAATTTTTATTTCCTTACTTAATTAAAAAGTGCATAGAGTAAAATTGTATTTGCCAGTTCTGTTGATAACTAGTACCATCAGCTAGTTTCCATCTAGTGATCCTATTATGTTAGAGGGGCTCATTTCAATAGAACAAACTTACACACTTAGGTGGGCAGCAATACACTTATCACACTATTGAGGATAAATAGTAGCAGCATATGCGATTGGCCAGATGAGTTATATAGTCAATCATTGTTTACCAGAACCATTAGAGATAAAGGATTTTCTTCTCCTGGAAAAAAAAGAGGGAGCCGAGGCACAAAGCAAGGAAGCAGTTCAACCACTTGCTCAGAGTCATGTGTGTCATTAAAATGTGCCAAAACACACATCAAGCCGCACTGGGAAGGATTCTGGGACGTTACAGTGCAGCTCACCAAACATGCATGGGTCTCTGCCTTCTGAGTGCATGGTAAGGTAGCATTTCCAGCCTCTCTTGTGGCTGGGAGGGGCCGTGAGTCTACTAAAAGCCAATCAGTTCCAAGCACAGCAACATGCGCACATTTCTGGACAGAGGATGTGAGTGTGAGTGCAAGACTCTAAAACTTTCTTTTCCTCTGCAAATGCGACTAACACAGTTCCAGCACATGGTGTCTCTACACTCAGAGTCCCTGAGAGAAGTGAAGCAGAACAGTCTTCAGCTAAATTGGGAAACACCATTGGAGCAAGATAATTATTTCTTTTTCATAGTTTCTGGAATTTGGAGTTTATTGGTCTCTAGCCAACCTCACTTACCCTGATAAATAGCCATTTCTGCTCCTATGATGGAACTCATGAACTAAGAGAGGAATTATCATGAAGGCAAGTAGCAAGGGACACAGATAAAACCTCAAGAGGGAGCTGAATGAAATTTCAGCTTCAAAGAACGGGAAAATGTGAGCTACAGGTGAGTAATTTGCAATTGTGGGCATAAACCAAGTCTATAAACTAAATGTACTTGATATTTTTGGAGGACTACAGAGAAGCTGCTGTAAGAATTCAAGGAAAATGTAAAGGAATAATTGGAACTTAAGAAATAATGGGTGGAAACAGTAAAATGGGAATCTGATAAAAATATTTCTCAGTACAAAAGGAGCCGTTTATAGATGTTTTTATTTTATGACCATAACATCATTTTTGAAATATTACACAGTGCCAATATCTCCATAATCCCTAGGACAAAAAGATTGTTGCAATCTCTTTTCTGATTCTTTGCATGTGTTTCTGAAACATGATTTTTTCAGAAACCAAACACATACGATCTCTTAGAGCCTTCATTGGGCTATAAACTCTCTGAAGGAACACTTGGATGGGTTAATGCTAGCTTTTAAAAATATCTCATTCCAACATGTATGAAGCAATTGATTTCAAAGGATATTTTGGGAAACCATCACAGCAACTTTGTTGGACTTTCCATACTCCATTCAGGGTCCGAAATGTGTTTGCACTGGCTGCTCGGAAAAAGTGAATAGCTGTATCCTTGAAATGATGATCCGTGGTAAAGTAGCTTTGTTGAAGGTACTTCTTCGATGCCATAATGAATCTGATCAAGTTTGTAAATATCATGAGTGAATGTAGCCAAAGGGAGAGATAAAAATAAAAAACCAAGAAATAGAGATGGCTCCACAAACTTGCCTGGTTAATGTAGAGTATTAACAGAGACAAAGGATTAAAATCTTGCTTTAAAGTTTTGCTGAGACTTGTTCTGGAGGTAACTTCTAAACTGTGAATTTTTCCCTTGAAGTTCTAGGCAGGAGTTAGTCCCCTTCTTTGGGGCTGCCACTAAAAGGTATACACTGACTATCAGTATATTTGGCATATTGCACTATAGTATTTGTCTAGGCCTGTATATGACTCTTCCATGAGACTGAAAAAGCTTGGAGAAGAGGGACTTTTAATGTTTACCACAGTGTCCCTATCACGCAGGAGAGAGACTAACATAAAGTAGTTCAAAGCCAAGAATGAATAAATACACTTAAAGCTAAATGATATAACTGCTGAGAAGGTGATATCCTCCACTGCTTTTTTTTTTTTTTTTTTTTTTGTGGGTACCGGAGGTCAAACTCAGGACCTCGTGCGCTAACAGACACCCGTGCCACTGAGCGATATCACCGGCCCTTTTTTTTCATTTGTGGGTTCCGGGAGTCAAACTCAGGCCCTCGCGCTTGCCAGGCAGGTGCTTAAACCGCTGAGCCATCTCACCGGCCCTCCACTGCTTTTTGAGTAAATCTCACTACTAGTCCCATTATGCTACATTTTGAAATTATTACAAAGGACTTACTTCCCAGTGTCAAATTCATTTTCACATGTTATACTCTAAGCTGTGTACTTGCCACTTGCTCCCAAATCATCTCATTTAATAAGAAGACTTTATCATCTTTGTTTTACATACTAAAAAATATCTCAAAGTGGGTATGTGCTTTAAAGAAAATAATATTTTGTAGGAGCTAAGAACATATGCTCTCTTATCAGATGAATTTATTGTAATATCAGTAAGTCTGATGATTCTGAAACATGAGTAATATTTCTCCACTGCTTGTAGTTCCAAGTAATTATAAATAACATTATTCATTTTAATTCCTACTGCAACTATATCCTCATGATGGATATGCATTAGATGAAATTTTGTAACTTGGGTATATTCTTGTAATGACAAAACCTTTGCGAAATAGATGATATGGGTTCAAATCCCAGCTCTGGCAAGATTTCTATGTCCCAATTTCCTCATTTCTAATATGAGGACAACAACATTTTTCTCATATGTTTTTGGCAGGATGAAATGAATGAATAATTATAAGGTACTTAGGACAGCAGTTAAAAACGTAGATAATGCTTAATAGACATTATTTCTTAGCAGTTCTTTATTGGAAGCACTGGAGTCAACTTTTAAATCATTATCTCTTTTAATTAAGCAGAAAAATATAGGTTTTTTTTTTTTACATATTACTGTAAGAACAATGGGTGTGCTTTTAGGATGGAAAACGCATCATGGTCTAGAAGGCTGTTACCTATGCACTCCACCCAGCACCTGCACACCAGCTCTCTTGGAAGTGTCTGTATATCCTAAAAGAACGGAGGCTTCTAGGCTCTTTGACTCTCACATGACTGCTTATTCTCCCCTTTGCTTATCATCCCTTTGCCTAGAAAAGTCCTTTCTCTACGTTGGGATTTGATTAAAACATCAAATATTCTGAGAAGCCTCCATGTACCTCTAGAGACCAAAATCCCTTCTAACTCTTCCTGCAGCCCTAGTCCCTACCCCTGTGATCACCAGCATTGCTTGGTTTGAATTTGCCCCTGTGCCTTCTTGCCTGACCTACTAGAAAACAAACTATCCATGGGCAGGAACTAAGTTCCAACCTTCCTATATGTCATATCTCATACCTAACTGGAACACCAGAGCCTTTGACAACTAAGTATGAAATGAATAAATGGGTCCAAGATGCCTTTCATGTGGATTAGAGCATTTCTGCTAGATTACCTAGAACAGTGTTTTGCAAGGAATTCTACGGCAGGACAAAACAGAGCATAATACAGAGAAGGAGAGTTTGTTACCTGAGGCAAAACCACAGGCTTTCATAGTTGGGAGAACTGAAGGAGCATGCTATTCAACACACTCAGTCATGGAGGGTACCCTCCCCACAAAGTGAAAGGGAGAGATTTCCATCATCATCAACCACAACTTACGATGATGATGGAAATCTCATGCTTCCACTTCTTCATCCATTTTCATTCTGTCTTCTTCAGACAACCCTAATGAACTAAAGGTGAGATTTCTCTGAAATAATTGTGAACGTGGCAGGATTGCTTGATCCATTGCAGCAGTTAGATGATGCAGAGTCTAATAACTTCTCTGCCATTCAGAGAAAAGCATATTCTTGTCAAGTAACATTTCCCTTACTGCTAAAAAGGGACTAATAATGCCTTCTGTGGCTTCCACATATGACTGTTGTCAGGATGAAACCCTATGCTAGTGGTAAACACAATTTGAGATAAACAATTTCTATATAAATATAGTAACGGATTGAAAATATATACTCCTAGGTATGAGTTGATGTAATCTATTGTAAGTAGATTGGCTTTATAATTTATGTTATAAGCTAGGACATAAATAAAAAAGGAAATGAAGTGCTTTTAAAAAGTACAACAGGACACCTGGCAATAGATTGATAGAACCTTTTCAGGCAAACCATCCCCCAAGTTGAATGAATATTGTGAGACATTGGAAAAGTGGAATTTGAAATGGTTCTTTTAGCAAAATCAGCGTTCTTGACTGTGTGGCAGAGGAACTTGCTTTTATATTTGGAACATTTCTCACCTTTAGGAGGGAGCAAAGCGCGATCTTCCCATTGTGTGTGCCGTCTTGCAGTGGAGGCATAGGAATGGCACACTGGCCAGTGATACCTATCGGTTGTGTACCCTGCCACACAAGTGTGTTGGCAGTAGCAATAGCTCCAGGCAGTTTCCAGAGGTAGATATGTTGGCAATTTTAGCAATGATCTGTGATTATTTGAGGGGTGCAAAGGGACAGAGGGCAGGCGCAGTGATGGTGGGATGTCACCTTGATCATGGCTAGCCTGATTATCAGGGTTGTTTCTCCTTCCACAACTTCCAAGATGAGCTGTGTGACTGTTCACAAGGATCTGTGAACTGCCTTACATCACTTAATGTGTTTCTTTTCCGGATAAATTAGCCAGAGTTGTTTCCACTGCATACAACTTCGATCTAGAAGCAGTCTAATAAATTGAAATACATTTTCAGATGAAGCAACCAAAAAACTCAAAGTTCAATAACTTGTGTACAGTCTTATAGCTATAATTACAAAAGGAAGTGAAATTTACTACCAGACCCACCATCGCTAATCTAGAGAACTTTGCCCTCAGCACACTGTTCAACATATTACAGGTAACAAATAAACATTGGTGTCACCTCCTATGTGTGTATTATTGTTAGTTTTTCTATAACATGCTTTTTTTGCAGAAGCCCAATTTTTAAACTGACAATGCATGAAAATATTCTTATACAATACATTCCAATTATCCAAATAACAATTAAGGAAATTTTGTAACTGTAGTTCAAAAACTAAGAAAACAACAAAATCATGGGAAACTATTTCTATAGTCTTTGTCTTCTGGAAATAAAGGGTATTTTGTTGTAGAAAATAAAAGCTAAAATTAAGCAATATGGTAAAAAGAGAATAGTATAGCTCTTAAATAGGTAAGAGTCTGATTTTTTTTCTGTAGAGAAATTTAGTGGTCTCAGAAATACATTTTATTAGGGTGTAGTTTCACTCTAAAACTTAACAAGAACTTGGAACTTACATCTTTGAAAAGAAATGCCACTGGAATGGATATTCTTTTCCATCTGTTTCTGAAAAGTATACCTTTGTTATGACATCCTCAAATAATTTATTATGGGTGAATCCATTTCCTATAACTAGGCCTTCCAAGACCACATATCACTCCAGAGGGATAGGTTTAAGGTGCCATTTATTATTGTCTTTAATACTACTCTTCCTTTCTTTTTCCTCTTTTACTTATTAGGCATCAAATATGCTGGCCAGTTTATGAGCTCTTGTAAATGCACGTATGAAAATGCGCATATTGGTGTTGCTCCCATTCCGTCACCTGGCTTAGCTTTGGAGAGTCCTCTTAAAAGATCTGAATTTTTCAGCTTCTAAACCAAAAAGCAACTCTAAGTTCAGAACATCTGTCTCAGTTGTATATCTTATTTTGGCCCTGGACTTCAGGATGTACTTGAATTCACAAACCTGCCAAGACATATATTCACAAACTTGGGATTTAAATTAGCACGGAACAGCATCCATGAAGTCTTCTTGGACTTCTGAAATCCTCCAGTATAGCAAAAAAGAGAACATATAACCATTACACAAATTGGCCTGAAATATTTGTAAGTACTATGAAAGTTGTCACACATCTGGAAAAAGAGTACAGTGAGGAGGGCAAGTCTAGGAAAAGGAAAATATTAGTTGACCAGATAAAGTAAAAAGGGGAATAGAAAAGTATCAAAGTAACATGAACGCAAAGTCATTAGTGGATATTGCTTTGTTTCCAGAAATGGAAAACGGAGACTTCTGCCAGAGAAGACTCATTCCAAGACGCAAAACTGTTGCATGCCTGTTTCCCTGGTTCCTATCCACTTACCAAATCCCTTCCCAATGTCACCAACACATCTGCTTTGCACCATCACCTCTGCTTGTGTTAGTAGCAGTGCGGCTGAGCTGTAAGAGCCTTTTTTGTGGCACGAGGCTGCTTCTTTCCTGACCTCATATCTGGGGCTCAGCATCGTGACCACGGAGAGTCAGTTGGCCCCAATTTAGAGAAAGTTTGTCATGTATTTACTGATATATCCTAAGTAAGCAAGTGTAGGGTACTCAATGAAAGTGTGGGTTTTAGAGTTAGATTTCCTAGATTTAACTTCAAATTCCATTTCATATCTACTATTTGCTTTACTTGTCTGGGCCACAGTTTTCTTCTGTGAAATGAGGATTGTGGAATAGGTGCTATTTCATGGAGTTACTGTTTACATTAAATAAGGGAAAATATATTAAAGTACTTAGTACCGAATTCATACTATATTTTGAATAATGGATCTCATTATTATCATCTGTTCCATGAATTTTCAATCTCTTCCATCGTTCCACAGGAAGGTGGTCTCTAATGAACTAGTATTAATTCTCTACCTCAGTATCTTCCCATGTTCTAAGTTCATTGTAAGTTTTCTGTGCAAACATTCATTCTGCTTATTAGACACCCATAAAATTGCACTGACTTTCTACCTAGGAACGACATTTTCTGTTTCAGCCTTTTGCTGCTTAGGAAGATTGACTTCAAATGGGTTGGATGGGATACTGGAGAGTGATGGAAATGTTCTAAAGCTGGAATTTATTCATGTTGCCAGTCTATAAATGTACTAAAAATTGCCAAATATTGTACTTACAATGTATGAATTTATGATACATGAATTGTACTTCAATATAAATGTAAAAAGGTAAAGATAGTAATTGTTTTAAAAAGTTCTAAATATATCTTTTAGGAGGCATAGAACTATAAAGTGCCACCATTGGAAACAAGTATTTCATTGTTCCTTTTCTCTTGGAGATTTTTGTTTTAATTTTTTTTTTTTTGCTGGCACAATTATTTACTTTAGAAATACTAACATCATTCCTTAGATAATTTTAGCACTTCAAAATTAAAGCTGTACTTCTAGGAGCCATAGGAGGATATTCTCTAGACCTAGGAAGATTAAAAGAGAAGAGGTTTTGGAGAATAAACTTGGATAATCTGGAACCTACCAACATTTAGCTGCATAGAAACGTGAAGAAAAAAATTGAAGGTTTTGTCAAAAAAGTAGAAGGTATTTTGCTTTTTAATTATGTGACAGAATAGGGTCTTATGCCGTCCTCTACCTGCTCTGATGGACCTAAAGTCATCCAATTAAATACACCTCAGAAAGGAAACTACTCTTGCTAAGAACAAAGTTGATTTTGCCAACACAGTTACTTTTTGAATTTACTCTTAGCAGAGATAACCCATAAACTATGAGAAAGAAGAAAAAGTAGATGAAGAGAAGGAAATGTAACCTGCGCCACCTATCAAATAACTAATTTGAAGCAATAAGAAGCTCTAGTTTCGGTTGTATGAAGTTTTTTGTCAAATACCCATTTTAAGGAAATATTCAGAAAATTCCTTTTGTATTTGGTATTACTATTTGCCTTTTGGCAAGTTCTTGGTATGGTCAAAAGATAGCTAATTCTTTCCACTAAAACATGTGCTAGCAGGATGAGTAGCTCCTTGTTAACAGGGGTGGTAAATTCTGGCAGGATCTTAAGGTCTGAATTAAGACATGAGCATCAGTGCGTCTGTACTCGTGCGCTAACTCCAGAAATCTTCGGCAGATGCCACTTTGGTTCGGGAATTATCAAAACACAGCGATTTGGAATGTATTTGAAGGAAACAATGAATTCATTCATGTTCTTACTGTCATCTTTGAGGCTTTATTTTACTTAAAAATAAAGCACCAGTCTATTTAAGCCCCTGGAAATTGCCTTGCTATTGCCATCTTATCCAAAAATATGCTACTTGGCATTCTCTGGGTTTGGTGATTTGTGTTTCAGAAGAGGTGGGATTTGGTCTGGAGTATCTCTGCATCTGAAGCAAGGGCAGCATCAATTTCAGGGTCTGGTCAGAAAGGAAGGGAGCTCAGAGGCGCTCCTTCTGTAAGTGTACAAGGCTGTTTAGTGGCTGCCTTTGTTCCTTTCAGAGCACTGGTAAAGCAGGACCGACATCTTTACAAAAAAGATTGGCCTCTCAGATCTGCAGAAGGAAAGGTACAGAGACAGTGGATTCTCTTCCAGTTAATGTTTACCTGAATTATTGATTGCCACCTGAGACACAAAACAGCTGGAGAATCCGTTTGTGATGTCTTTCCTTTGAGTTACAAGAGGAAAGCTATAAATCCAAACCTGAGAGGCTTTCTTTCATCTTTCCTACTTGTACTTCACATCTCTTCTGGGTCACTTTAAATCAATTACTAATAAATCTATATGGTGATTTTTATTTTTCTCATTGAAAGTGAAAATGGCATTTTAGGAATTAATTTTTTGTCTCTGGCTTACTTTTGCCTTAGCTGCCTGTTTGTGACTTCATGTATTTATTTCACAAAGTGATCGGGTATTAAAAGTTTTCTGGATGCTATGATATTTGAGGTACAGTGATACTAAACCACACGTATTTGAGTTAAATACTTGAGTTAAATATTAAAAGCTCATGTAGATGCTGACAACCAACATAAAACTACTTAATAGCAAAATAGGGTATGTAGGTCATTGTATCCTTATTGTATTTATTTCCTTATAACTCTTCTTACTGCAAAGTAGTTTAGAGACAGTATGCAGCAAAAAGTATATTCAACAAGACAGTTCGCATTAGAATAAGAGCAGGAAATTAAAACAATAAAATGAAGAATGATGTAAATGTTCAGCCACAACGATAACACAAATAATATTATCATACACTTAACTTTTCAATTTTAGCTGCCTGGCAGCTCAGGAAAAAATGAATTATATTAATTTTTATTCTACACAAATCAATACATCATTTCTTTGAAATAAATATTGCCTACAGTCATACTCTAAAATAGATGCTCAACCTAAGACATGTAATCCCTATGTGAAAACATATCAACATATATTCAAAATATATTTAAAAAGTAGGACTTTTCAAAATCCTACCAACTACTTACCCCAGATTCCCAGAAATATATGTCCTTAGATTTTAAAAAAAATTGAAAAGTATTTAATCATATGGAATAATAAACAGGAGATTTCACTCACAAAATAGATGTACCACTACTACTAATTTTACAGGAAAAACAAAAATGAACTTCATTTGGATTTTTGGGCTCAATTTCTGATAATGGCCAATGCTATTACACCAAAACACAAATAAAACACAATTAAGTGAGCAAGAGCTAAAGTAACAAAATCCATGTTTGTAACTTTCTATTTGTTTAGTGTCATGCAAGGATATACCATAATTAAAATACTTACAAGGTTAAGTAAGTAAGTAGAATGATCTTATGAATATCTATAACGAGTATAATGCCTACTGTCGAAGTGTTTTAAAACATGCAATTCAAATATGTATTTCAATTACTGCTTAATGAAGTACGCATAAATGTCAGGTAATCTCCCTGAAAGCAAAGATATTATCTGTTGTCCGTTTGTTTTATTTTCCATTACATATTCTTTGGTACCTGGTAAAGGCTACAGTCTATACTCGACATTTAAAAAACACTTGTTGAATTGAATTTCTTTTATAAAAAAACTTTTAATTTTTGCAATCAACTGCAATATCACAGAATGTAAAAACATCCTAGGCAGAATGTTTTCCAAAAAGTTTAATTGTTTCCTATTTCTAAAGAGGATAAATTCTTGATGTGGTCACTAATAATAGTTAAGATGAAAAATGAACCCACAGGTAACTGATTAGTCTTCTGAATAGAATTCTAAAATATTTTTTCTCTTCAAAACATGTTTTCTCTGGAGCATGATCATGTAACTGTGATTAGATTGACAGTATGCTATAGCCTTTAGACAACTGTCAAATATTCAGTAAGCCACCCCGGTACACAATAGTCTACTATTTTCTGAGATATTTATCTGGACATTAGATTCTGCCTTGCTAGTTATTGTGACACAAATGACTAACATTTTATAAAAGGAAAGTACCATTTCATTGTGTTCAATGTCAAAAATACAAAAACTGTCTTTAGGTCTTTAATACATCTGTAATCCTTAAATAACTGCAAAACTATTGGATTACAGTTGAATACAATTCCAGAAAACTCCAAAGCAACAACGGATTTCGTACAGAAGTATCTTCTACCTGTGCAGCAATTTATCTCATTTGAGGTTCATACCTGTCTTATAAGAATATATTAATAGCTTCATTTTATATGCAAGAAATCAGAGTTTCATATATATTAGGTTAGGATGGTAATAGGAGAAAACAAGATGGAATGTTGGTTTTTTCTAGTGGGATAGGCTAGTAATGTGGTATAAATGACCTGAAATCTCAATAGCTTGAGTTGAAGGTTGATTTCTTCTGCATATGAATTGACTGCCGTTCTGTTCAGCATCATTGTCATCTTCACACTGGGAACAAGACGGACAGAGCAGTTACAATCTGGAAAATTGCAGTTAGCTGCTGCAAAAAAGAATGCTTTGAAGGATCTCACGTGGCAATTAAATACTCTACCCCAGAGGAGAAATATATCATGTCCACTTCCAATTGATTTGCTAAAACTACACACAGAGCTCTACCAACCACAAGATGACCAGGAAATAGAACCCTACAATGTACCCACGAGAATAATATGCTGGTGTCCCACTTTCCTGTGCTCTGTTTTTCCCAGGACCTCCTGTCATACAGCACTCAAGTATTTCTAAGAGGTCTGAAGTAATATCTAACTAGGGCAATGCAGAGGATCTCTTGGGTAAATATGATGGTGAATGTTCCTGAAAATTCAGCTTGATGATAGTTAAGGTGTGAGAACGAGTCAGCCAAGGGCTTCCTTGTGCTATTTTATAGCTTGTGCATGGAACAAGGGCTTTAGAAGTGTGTGAGGCAATCTAGCCCTCTTATCTCACAAGGTGACTTAATTTAAACTAGGTGTTGTAACTGTCATAATTCTCCTTTGCCTCATTGTTAAAGTTAGTATAGAAAGAATAAGTAGTTCAGAGGCTGCTGGGAAGATGAAATTGAGGCATGCCAGAAGGCTTTCATAATTCATAGTAAATTCTTAATAAAATTAATTTTCATTATTATCAAGTTCATTGTGATTCCCTTCATATAATCAAATAAATAATTATCTGAACTTTGAACATTTTCTGGAAGTAGGCTGGTGGAAGTAGAAAAACTGGATGAAAGTTAAGGAAATATTTGAGGACTCGTGGTTTACGTGTGCATTTAGGAATAACCATATTAATGTACATCCCTACCAAGAGTGAATGCGGTGACTCCTGTTACTACCTAAACCATCTTCGCAGTTTCAAGCAATAACCCCATGTTTCCTCACAGCCACCTTCCTGTGACACTCCAGATTCTGATATGTAGGGAAAATGCAGTGAAGACACAACAGAAAATTCACCTCCTTCAGGTACCTTCCTAGGGTCTGTTTAAACCTCTAAGACTGGAAAGAATGAAACTCGTAGAGCTATGCAGGATGTTAGTAATCTGTGCACCCAAGACCCCCAGAGATAGCTGGTGCGTTCATGTCACACATGCAGACAATCATACCTCAGTGTTAATAAAAATGTGTACAATTATATTCAGAAGTACATTTGTTGGGCTGGTCATTCTAAAGGTATCAACACAAAAATTAAAAAGTCTGCAGTTAAAGCAACGTATCTGTACAAAAGCACAGCTTTAAACGGTAGGGACCTGAAGTAAAGTGTCGATACTTGCCTTGTTGCTAAAAATCTAAGGGAGTCAGTGATTGCATAAGAGGAAGAGGCTGTTTTCACAGTAATTTAATGAATGATTTTCCAAATTTATAAGCAAAGCACCTGCTAGAATGAGGTGGACATATTAGAGGATAAACGCAGAGAAAAAATGCTTTTAGAAGCATTTCATTTAGAAGCCTGGGTGCAATCCGACCTGCTCAACACACTTATTTCTTCACTTCAGTTCCCTATGTTGGGAAATACTCCTGATGTCATTTTCCATTTTAAAAATATAATTTTATCTTTGAGGAAGCAAGCTCAACTGCCTGTGCTCCTCAGGTCACTTGTCTGAGTCAATTTTATTTAAACAGCTGTAATGCAAATGATGGAAGCACCAAGACTCTTGCTTTGTGAACAATGAGTCCTCTGAAAAGCAAGTCCCCAAATGTCAAAACGTTTCATATTTAGTCTACACACAAGTGAAAAAACCTGGGAATCTACTCGTCATGTAATTTTTTTAAATGTTGCCCTATTTGTGTTAAACTGTAATCACTCAGATAAATACCTGTGCTGCTAGGACATTTTCAACTATAAATATTTTATTCTAGAACATAGTATTACTGATAAAGTCTATCTCTGTCTGAATGCTCATACAAAGCAGAATATTTCAAGGATTAAAGGTCTGCAGGCCTGTTCACTGTGACATACTCAAAATTTCATATTTCCATAGGTTCTTAATTGGTTTCTAAAATTAAACCTGCTTCTCTGGATTCTGCATGTGTACATTGATTAGCCCATCTGGTTCTGAGGATGGCATCCCAGAAGGCTAGAAATATGAAAGCTTTGCCTTCAGTCATTCACAGAGGGGATATGAAGATATCAGACCCTGAACAGTTGTAGATCACAGCAAATGTGTTGATATTCTGTGAAAATGAGGTTATGTTGGCCAAGTGTTTTGTGTTTAAAATCGGCTCTGGCTATTACAAATATGGGAAGTCAAAACTAGAGCGAGGAAGGCAGAGTCAAAGGCAAAAGTCCTCCAAAGGCTTTTCAAATTCAACTGCAAAACTTTCAGGAGTTACAGAGGGAAACATACCCAGGAAACTCTGCTGTTTCCTCTAGAAAATGGAGATATTCAACGAGCTTTTAGCACTTTTCTACATTAAAAGCTCATTGAATATAAAATCACTGTGGCCAAGATATGGCCAGTACAGCATAATTGCAAGCTCCTACCAGCGCAACTGAGACCTACAGTTAGAAGTCTGATACTGAAGATCAATATTTAAAAGTTTTGATTTCCCCTGATGGAAATGTCTATGAGGCTCAAAGTTCAAACCATTAGACATCTTTTCTGTTTTATCTTGTTTTTGATCCTTCTTCTTCTTCTGTTGAAAAATGGAATATGTTACTGAAAATAAAACTTTAAGGCTTGATAGCTACCATTATGGCTTCCAGTAAAGTTAGAGACAGGGAGGAAATAGTGGCGAATCTGTTTAAGACTTTTCTTTCCAGTTAAGACGGTTATGGGAATTTTCCAAGTATTACTTCTGTGGCTACTAAAGAAGGAATAATAAATGTACTAAAAATGTATCTACATGAGTCTAAACTGACAAATAAAAATGCCAACCAATAGGGGTATTTGGACTTTATATGAAATATAGACACAAGCATGCATCCACAAGTGCACACACACATACAAACACATAATACCTGATTGTCATATAGAACAAAAGCTTTTTAAAGTAGATTTTGATACTTTTTGAGATCGATAAAATTCTCTCAACATACTTTTTCTGCTTTATTTTCCAGTTACCATGACCATAAGTCTAGATGAATCTATTAAACTATACTGCAAATTTTCTTTTCCTTTGTTTTTCCTATCTTCTAACTGCAGGTATATCTCCATTGTCCAGAGATGAAATATGGTTAAAGCAGTAGCTTGGTTTAGTTTCTCAGAAATTACTGTTCTCACATGTTTGACTCAATAAATTTTTCAGTGTGAAGTGGCTACAGTGAGTCCTTTGTCTAGTTTCCTAAGAAAGGATGATAGTATTCACCTTAAAAACCTTAGGGCTCTGTTCTGCTCCCTGTACTAATCTTTCACATACCAACCCAGCTGCTGGCACTCATTCTTTCTGATGATGTTTAAAAGCCTCTCATGACACATATTATCTACCAGTTTTTCAAATTATATCCTTACTTTTTCTTAAATACCTTGTTATTTTCTCAGTGATAGTGACTCTTTCCCTCTCTCTCTCTCTTTCTCTCTCATGTGTGTGTAAAATTTCTAGCATTCAGTAAATTCCCAACTTTTAAAAAACTTAAAAATATACATGAATAAGCTAAGTCATTAAATTTTAAACAATACCTCAATTTCTACTAACATTAATCTCAGCATTAGTATATTTTTAATTAGTTGGCTCAGTGAATATTTTAAAATTGGGCCACAATATAGTATTAAAAGTTGTCTAACTAACAAATATTCTAATGTAAATATAAGTGATTGCACAACTGCCAAAATCATATTGAAGAAGAAAAATTCTTACTTGCCTACAGGAACAAAGCCAGAATTCTCAAGGCTGAGATGTGTCTGCCTTGTATAAAAACCATGGCTATAAGGAATTCAGATTTTTGCATTGTCTTTGTTGCTAGGACTTTCTTCTGACATGTTACCCAAATCAGGAGCACAGAAGACTAACAGAGATGAAAAATTATTTGTCTAAACAAGATTAGCCAAGAGTGTTGCTGCTGTTTCTTGGAATAATTATAAAGAAAAATGGTTTCTATGGCTTTGTCCTTATGACTTATGAAGTGAGAAAGTTATGTTACTACGAAGCTGATGATGGAGGGGCAGGATTCACAAGGTACCACTCAGGCCTGCATTAGAGATCTAAGATGACACTGAGTCAGCAGCAAGCTAAAAATACCAGGACTAGAAAGAATGAGGATCAAGAGAATGAGTGGTGAATCAGAGACCAGATGGGTCCAAAGGCGTTTGAAGGCTCCTGACTTTTCCATGCTTTTCAAAGTGTTTGATCCATAACTACCAGTTACAGAGCCTACTTTCCTTCCCTTATTCCTTCTTACTTTCCTTTCTCATATATTGTCATGCATTCTGCTGCTGTGAGGCAAGGAAGACAAATAATCCATGGATATTGTCCTAGAAATTTCTTACTGTAACCAGTTGCAGGTTTTTCAAACTTTATTATTTATAGGCATCATTTGGATATTTTATGAAAACGCAGAGACAATAGGCCCTGACAGAAGTCTGAGAACCCACATTTCTGATAAACCCCCCATCTGTATGTCCGCAGACTGCATTCAAACCTGTAGTTGAGTTCTTCGAAACTGCAGTTGACGGTGTCTGAAAATTCCAGTACGTGTATTATGTGCCCAAATACGGTTTTGCACTGATCCCTTGGTAACACAAAGGAGAAAGCTAACAGATAATTTTCATTACCTAGAAAATATTAACTACCAAGGCAAGCACATGGGTATCGACGTCCTTAGACGCGGTGAAAAAATCGTTAATAAAAGTATCAAAAGAGCCATGAAACCATGCCAAAGGTTATGGATTTTTAAATAAACAGAAATATCCTGGACTAGATTTAGGTCTTAGTAAAGTGTCAATAATGAGCAACATTTCCCCTGATGTCTTGACCATTTTTTTATGCAAAGCATTAAAAATGTGCAGAGGATCATAGGACAATAATATATGATGATAAACTTGTTTGATTACACTTCTCAGATGCTGCTGGGTCCAATTATCTTGGTGCTAAAATACCCTCTAATTGGGTGTGAAACATGCATCAGAGTTAATTATACTGTACACCACTATATGGGCATGAAATAATTAAGAATGTTTTCCTTTCTCAACCGGCCTAGAAAAAAAGTACATGCATTTCAAGTTTCAATCCTTAGAGACTTCTTTGAAACTCATGAGATCAGCTAGATATGAATTTATGTAAATTTCTAACCCTAGAATCATATTGAGACTATAAACCTCTTATCATAACCTAGATACTTTGATCTATAAAAGTCTAGCTATCCGTGTTTTATGAGGAGCATGTGCCCTTTGAAAATTGAGAAACTATAATATAATGGGAAATCCCTTTTAAAATTATATTATATTAGTCACTTACAAAGTACAATCATCTAAAAGTATTTTAGGGGGAGCTCACCTTAACAAATGCATCATACAATATGGCTATATAATGAATAAACAGTATTGAGGGATTTGGATGACAAAAAACTAAAATGGCACCTAACTCGAAAAAGAAACAGTGGAAATAAATTAGAATTGGACATATCTATCATAAGGATGTCTAGGTAACCCCTTGGTTGTACCTATCATAAGGAGGTCTAGGTAACCCTTCTGTAGTGCAAATCAAAAAACATACTCCTTGATCTCACTAATGCGTGGAATAGAAAAAAATGTGAACTCATAGACGTGAACAACAGAATCATGATTAGCAAAGATTGGGAAGCAGTGGGAATGGTTGGGTGCTGGTCAAAGAGTATAAAGTTCCTGTTAGAGTAAATTTGGAAATCCACATACAATAGGATTGTAGTTAATAAAATATATTATATATTCAAAGTAACTAGAAAATTAAATATTAAGTGTCTAATCACAAAAATGATAAAAGAGATGCCAGATGTTAATTAGCTTGATTTAAAACTTCATTTTGTATACATATATCAAAATATCACATTGTACCCCATAAATATACATGATTATAATTTGTCAATCAGACCTAATATGAATTTTTAAATAAGAATAAATAAATAACTGAGAAGATACACTGTTTACCAAATGCATGTGAATTAACCTCAAATATAAACAAATATTTATATATTAATGTACAATTATAAATATAACAATTAGCAAACTTGTAATTAACATGAATCAGAAATCTTCCGAAAGATCACACTTACTTCCCAAGGGCTCTTGATCCACTGTCTGGAAAATTTTGGCTGTGTTGACCTTTGCAATGTTGGTTTATCTCTTGACCTTGTTGGATTGGACCATAATGTGCTAGGTTTTTCCCAATGTAACTCGCTGGTCACTGGCTGACTCTTCCACAGTGTTACTGGTTTCTCGTATTAACTCTACCTCCCTACACTTCAACATTTTCTGCTCTCCTATGTTACTATAATGATAATGATGTGAAGTGGCCTAAGATCCTTAGTTCATGTTGCTTGGAGCCCATGTTTTCTGCCGCTGCTCATCCCAAGCATTATAACACATAGCAACACTTAACTCACCTCCAAAATTGCACACTCCACAGCTGCTATGAAATAAAGATCCCAATGAATCTTAGGTGTTTCTGCCTATTAAATAATTTCAGAGGTTGGAATCTCTTGATAGGGGTTTTGGTACCTTATTCAAGTCTCCCCAGAATGACTTGATTAGTCTTAAATTTTTGTTATAATTTTTTAACCACCAGCATTGGAATCTGAGTTTCAGAATAATTTTTCTATATAGTTTCAATGAAACAGTTCACTAACCTGAACCAAAAAATATCTGAAAGTAACCAAAGGCCATTTTTTTTTATTTCATTCTCTATTGCATCACTGTGATGGAAAGAACAGAGTATTTTTCTAGAAGGGCGTGCATGCCTCTTGCGTCAAAATCTATTGCACATGAACCATTACCAAGAATTACTTTAACTGTCATTTGCCCAGTTTGCAGGTAAAATTAAAAGTTTAGAATTTTTGTTAACTTTTTTCCTTTTTCTTCTTGTAAATCTAATCAGTTTTCACCACCTTTTTGTATTTTAATCTGCTTTTTTGAGAAGATAAGTGGAGGGCAAAAGGGGAAGCTATTATGGTACCCTATTAATCTTAAAAGCCAATTAACTAAACTCTTACAATGAAAAGAAAAAGTACAACTGCTTAAAATGATTATATGATTATCAATTTACCAGAAGTGGAAAGCATTTGGTAATCACAATTAAAGTCAGTTTTCCATAGTAAATCAAATTCATTTTCATTTCATTTCATAACATATCAAAATTCTTGCTATTTCCAAGAGCTAGCTAAATCACATAAAATTTTATATGCCTAAGAAGTCAATATAAGTATTTGATGATTATATTTTTTGTTTTGAACGCTACTAGAACACATATTCTTTAATTCATTCAACAAGGATTTATTGAGCATTTTGTATATGCTATGTATTAGTGACGTAAGTCTAAGGAGAGTCAAGACCTCTGCCACGAGAATTTATACTATGTTGGATGAAACAAGAACTCATTTAACACCCACATTAATATTTTGTGACACACTATGAAAATATAGAAGAATACCAGACTTAGTTTAGAGATCAGGATTCCTTAATGAACTGTTATTTGAATGAGAATTGGAAAGAATCATTTAATCAAGTTAAGAGGAAGTTTGCTTTGCAGACAGAAAAGAATGTGTCCAAGGCCCTGCAGCTGGAGGGAACTTGTCACTTTGAGGAACACTGCAGAAGCAGGGGGGCCGAAGCAAAGGCAGTGAGGGCAGCTGTGGGTTTAGGGTATAGATCCCGTGCTGCCGAACCCTCTGTACTTTCTATCCCACTCCGACCCCTAACCCCAAATCAATTTATTCTAAAACAGACCAGTATCAGAAGTCCTGGACATTTGAGGCTACCTGAAAAGTAGAGTTTGGCCTGTCCAGTTTAGATCCAGACACAAAAATCAATATCTTCCCATGTATCTGCCCACTGTGCTAACCGTGACTCATTTCCTCGGTGTCCACAGGATTCTCAGCACATCACGGGGTTTCATAAAGGAGTTGTTCTGGGAAGATAACTCTGAATATCTGAAGTCCAAACAGATCTGCATTTTTCCTAATTCTGTACTAAAGCAGATTGCATTGTAGCTGGCCTTTGAAGTGTTCTCAGAGTCTAATAATAACTTAAGAATGAAGACAAGCATCTGTCCAGAAAATCTTTTATGCGGCCTTATTTAAAATGCTTTGCAATAGCAAATTCCTAGAGTTGTGATTTAAATTGTCTTCTTCCATTTTTACCATAGGAGTGAATATGAACAGTGAAGTTCAGAAAACACATGCCTTTATATTTTGGCAGAAACCTAAGTGTTTTAATCTTTATAAACATGCTATTACAGGACAAAGGCCTGATAGAAGTATGAGTAGTAGAATAATATTCCCTCTTCAAAAATAATTTAGACATTATAGATTTTAGATAAATCATGAAAAACAGTATATTATAATCCCTTTACAGATCTAGATTGCATTTTACGAGCAAATTTTACGGTTCAAAGAAGGGTAAATATGCCAAATACAAGCAAGGATTAATAATTGGCTGAATGATTAGATACACTTAAAGTGTATTAAACACACTAATAATGTGGCATGAATCCTAATGTAAAGTGTGCATTTTGAGTTATAATGATGTGTCAGAGAAGGTTCATTGCTTGTAACAAATGCACCACTCCAGCAAGGAATGTGGAGAGTAAGGGAAGGTTATATATGTGTAGAGGCAGAGGTGAAGGGATATGCAGAATCTGCACCTTCTGCTTTGCTTTGAATCTAAAATTGCCAAAAAAAAAATAAATTATAAAGTTAACTTTTAAAAAAGATGAAAACAATTTGTAATAGCTAAATCTTTGAAACAACCCAAATGCCCATCAACCGAGGAATGGATAAAGAAGATGTGGTATTTTTATACAATGGAGTACTGCTCAAGCTATGAAGAAGGAGAAACTTGAGACTTTTATAGGTAAATGGATGAAACTTGAGACCATACTCATAAGTGAAATTAACTAGACCCGCATGTGTAAACATCACATTGTCTCCCCAGTGTGAGAAGTTGAAAGAGCAAATAAGATCCAAAATGTACAATAGATATTGGGGAATGGTAAGAAACTGTTCAAAAGGAAAGAGAAACTGGGATGGGGAAAAGGTGAAAAGAAGGAAGGGAAAAGAAAAAAAATATATATACCTACAAGATAGTTAAGATAGTTATATTACTAATTTCTATTAGTTCATTGAAAAGAAAGGTTTGTGCATATATTGTTTGATCAATTTTTCATGCCTATATCTTATAATATGAGCAACTACTTTGAAGATAAAAATATCCAATGTATTAACTGTTGTTACTCTCCTACTCTCGTGTTTTGAAATTTTGCATCATTGTTTTTATTGTTTTTTCTCTTTAAAATAAAAAAAAGAAAAAAGGTGAAAAAATTAATCCAGGAAAATTATCATAAACACAATGGTAATCACAATGTTTTCGTCATGATATAGGTTTGGGATTTGAAAACCTTTAGCCCTCATCCACCTCCAGGTCAGTGGAACTGCTGAGTAGTTTCTGAGGGATAGATGTTCTTACCAGGCATTTTTACAGAGCTTACTGTATTCCAAGCACTGTACAAGGCACCTCTGTGAGATTTGTGAAATAGGTTTCACTTTTCTTCCCAATGTAGGTGGAAAGAAATGTCAAGTCCAAGAAAGTTAATTAAAAATCTTAATGTGACCGAGATAATTGATGTTAGAGGGGTAAAAAGTAGGTCATGAACACATATGAGTACCTGCTGTGTGAGTCTGGCTTAGGGGAGGACACATGAGGAGGTCAGAAGACCAAACACCTTCATGCCTAAGTATGCTTTGCTGTCCTGGAAAAAATGGGATGTAAGCGCAGTTCATGAGCTAGGTTTGAGGGTAAACTTTTAATTAGATAGTAAGGTAAGCATGGAGTACAAGAATGCACCCATAAGGATTCCTGCTGCAACTGAAGTCCCAAGTACACCCCTCTTCTGAGTAGATGTTGAGGTTTATCCAGTTCCAAGCCTAGGTCGGAAGAAGCAGAATAATTTTCCAGGCACGTGTGAACAAATGTAGAGAGGTACGCCCTGAAACTCCAAGCACTGCAGATGGCTGCTTAAGTTTAATCTCCTACTATCCTCTCAAGAGCTTCCGATTCTGAGTTTTTAATTGGATTAAAATTAATCACAGATATTTCTTATGAAAGTTCCCTTCATAAGTGTCTCTTATGTGCCTTGGTGTAATCATATAGGGACAGACCAAAAAGGTGTTTTTTTTTTTTTTTTTTTTTTTTTTTTTGTTGTTGTTGTTGTTATCCTCTACTTGCAATCAGAAGAGAAGAAGGAAGTATGAAGTCAGGTCAACCTGAACCAAGAAAGACAAATGTTTTGAATATCTGGGTGGCACTTATAGGAAAATGTCAGGGGGAAAAAAAAAAAAAGAGGAAAAACCACAACAATGTAAATTATCTTCTCCATTTCCTACCAGTTCCGTATTTGATCAAAAGAAATCCAATTCTGCAATTTCTGCTTTTGGAAAAATAGACTGAGAAGTACAATTTAAAAAAACAAAAACTGCACAATAAATTCTTCTTTTTCTTCCTCCTATCCCTACCTCTTCACCTTTATTTTTCTTTCTTTCTTCTTTTTTTTTTTTTTTAACAGCCAGAAATAAATATTATTCAATCCCATTTGGGAGCCATAGTCATTTTTCAAAATCAACTTTTATAGACATTGTTGTCTTATGTTTACCATCCAGGTGTCTACTTTCTCAAGGTAATGAAAAGGTTCACAAGGGTCCTTATCTAAAACTGATAAACAGATGCAAACAGAGCCAGGCCTATCTGGGCTACCACAGGCCTGTTTGACTAATTGGCTAGATAGATCATTCTCTCGATTCCCTAATGTTGTTATTGCACCCAGCATAGCTGAGATAGCACATGTGTAACCCCTGACCCTCCAGCTGCCTGGACCACGCTGCTCGGGAACTCACTGTTCTCCATCATCACTTCCTCCCCATGGCAGCCAGAAAGAGATCTGTTTCTAAGCAAATAGCAAAGGCTCTGACCCCGTCATGAGTCACCAGTCTGTCCATCCACTTCCAAGATTCCCCCTCTATGTATTTATTCAGCTTGTCAGAGTTCCTGACAAAGAAGATAGTGATTTTTGTGTTAAGTCAGTCTCGTGCTCTCAAAATAGTAATTTCACACATCTGAAATATCTCATATGGCTACTATGGGCTTCATATGAACCAATCCATCCTGTTCCACTCCCCATTTAAGGTAACTTTTTCTCAAGAAAAAATTTAAAAGTAGCAAATGTCAGAGAAAGAGCAAAAGAAAAATATTCCAGGGCCATTTATTATAGTGGAGGGAAATTCCTAATTATTCTGTGTCTTAGGGGTGCTGATTTATAATTACTATAAGACAAGCTAAATACTATTAGTAATAGCAGAAGTGAGAAGGAAATGTATTTTATGTGAGATAAGTCATCTTTCCCCTACTGAGTGTTTCATGCGTCTTTTTCACGGGACTTACACTGATCTAACTTTAACAGATACTGCCAACACATGGTAATTCAACTGCCGACGGTCCTGGTTGAGTATTTCTGTGCAAAACCTTCACATTATGCAACCTCGCAGAACCATTAAACAGGAATAACACAACAGCAAGTGATGGTTCTTACAACCATTTCTGCTAATAAATGAAATTATATCATCTCTAGGGAGAGGCAGACTATAAACAGAAAGAGAAAAGCATATTCATTATGGGGTCCATTTGAATTTCTGTTCATTTTCTTTCAATATTTCAAAATTAAGTAGACATGAACTACTGCAGGCTACTGCATCAGGAGAACAGATTCATTTGGGTACATATTGTGTGCCAGTTTTCACTAAACCATTGCATATACAATCAAAGCACAATGCCTTAATTATAAAATGCTTCTATCTTTCCAACACCATGTTTAACCTGCTCTTTAGACCATTAATAATTTTTCACCCAAGAGATAATAAAATATATTTGAGTTATGAAATACATTCTGGAGTGCTAATGTTGTTACCCATCATTATTATCCTTCCCACATAATAAATTCTTCCCCATTGAGGAAGCAGAATTGTAGCGCTTAAAATATTGCATAGAGCAACAAGAGACTGTAGATAATTGAGAACAAAACAAGACAAAAAGATAAATGATCAAAGTTATTTGTGCCCTCGCCTCCATACGTAGGAGGTTCAGTATCAGCACACGGTGTAGGTTTAGTCTCGTCAAGGCAGCTTCAAGCCTAATTTTCTAAATCTGTTTTCTCCTAAATGAGACTAATGAAGTCTTTTTAACCAGCTTCTGAAATTTAAATGATGAAAAGCGCCAGTGAGGTGACTAGAATTAAAAAACAAATCCTCAATCCATTCAAAGTCCTTTCCTGCTTCTTATAAAACTAGCCAAAGATTCCTAGTCCAGCTTGCCTTCAAGCTACCTTGGTAACAACGGAAATGAATTCACATACACTTTGGAAACCTTAATCTATGGAGAGGTAACTCATCTTCTAAAAAGAAAGAAAGTTGAAGTTAAGTTTTAATGAATATTGTTTCACTAAAAGATCAAAATTTGGGTGACATCTAGAAATAATAAATTTATTTACTAGAAAGTTTTGGGGAAAATGCTAAACAACAAGATCCAAATTTAAGACATTTCTTTCATATATAAAATGGGATAATAATACTGGCTGAATTATTTACTAGAATTAAATAACACAATGTAAGAAAAATACTTAGCCTAGCAAAAAAGAGCATTAATAAATGTTATTCTAATATAAATAGTATTAATGATAGCTAACAGTGAATATGAGATGATTCTGAAGTAATTGAGAATGCCTTAGTTTTTTTAGTCTGTTAGGGTTCTCAAATTCCTGCTGATTTAAATCCTTTAGCAATCATCTCTTAATTTTTTTTTTTTTTGAACAAGGACTCAAACTCAGGACCTTGCACTTGCCAGGCAGGCGCTGTGCCACTGAGCTATACCCCTGGACCTTAAATATTGATTCATGATTATGAAAATATCTTTGCCAAATTCCCCTTTCTCCATTTCTTATCTAACTCTTTGGCCAGAGGCATCCAGTCAAGTTAACAATATTAACTTCTCACAGTAGAACAAGCTCCAGAATGTTAGGTTAACAAGAACATTATTTTTTCATTTTTTTTTTACGATTTATATACTCAAAGCCTAAAATTAATCACATCCTCAATCATTGGGGTCTGATAATGTACAGCATGGGGCAAGTAATTTACCAGATTTTTCAATGAATTCAAATAAAGTTTGACAGATAGGAGAAAAATTGGACTTCAATTTTTTCTAAATTTTCATTTGTCTCTCTATCACCTATTTGGTGTAGTATTTTAAAATGATAGGTTCAGGGTGAAAGTTTTTTGTACATAGCATCAATTTTTCTTTGCAATTAAGGGAAGTTGACTTTTTAACTATGTGATTGAGGTGCTTAACAAAACAATACTCATTACTCTGCCAATTTAGATATAAATACACTATGAAAAAAACTACTTTTTAATGTACTTTACTAAGACTAGTAGTCACACTTTGCTCAAGGATAACTGTAATGCTGGGCTCAAGGGGTTAACATCCAGTAATGTTTTTAAACCTTAGCTCTCATTTAAATAAATGTAAATAACTAGAATTTGTTCCATATGAAAAAAAATGTGACAGATAAATGATGTAAATCTAAAAGCAGAAAAGTAGGGAAGAAATAGTAATTTATATGCCACAATGGACTGTTTCACAATTTTTGTTTAACAAAACATATTTTACCCCACTTACACTTTCATCTATAGGACCCCACTGGTTATAAGGCTGTAAAATGTGTGAAGAGCTCTGCAAAAAAGAAAAAAATCATAAAAAGGCAGCAAGGAGGTCTTATATCATGGAGCCACTTGGTCCCTAAGACTCAACTATGACTTCGGTATTTAGTTTAAACACGAACTATATATTCTTATTAATAATGAATAGAGCCACTTGTTTTAATTTCATAAGCCCAGTGCACCTAAGCTGATGAAATTTCTATTACCCGTGGCTAGGTTATTAATCCTTTGATTTAAACTTTTTTTTTTCTTTTAAGTCTCCATTTTTCAAATGTTGACTTAATCCTGAAACAATGAGAAATAACTTTCCCAGCAATTTTGGCAAATTGAACAGGGGAATAAGGGTGACCATTCTTTGCTCATTTGAAGATCTATTAAAAATGCTTTTGGTACAGGAAATACTTTTTTTTCTCCCCCAGAATTAGGGGATATCTTCAGGAAACACAATAGATTAATTACATGAGCCCAGGCTCAACTTTATTTAAAAGTAAAACAAGCTTTTAACATTCATCCAAAAATGTAAAAATGCTCTTTCAGCATTTCATGATGCTGAGGTTTTTTTTTGTTTGAATGTTTTTCTGTTGGCTCTGAAACTGATAACTAGAGATTTTCTTTTTTATGTTTTGTTATTGCTTTTAGGGGAGAGTTAGAGTTTGAGAATGCTGGGAAATTTGCCTGGGTTTTTAATATGAAACAGCAATATTTTAAGATGTCATGTATTTTTTAAATTGACAAAGCAATGCATTGGCCTACGCACAGAAGTTTTTAAAATCTTAAATCTGAATTGACTTGATGAATTGGCTTCTACAAGTTGTATTCCAATAAGCTGCTGAATCAGAAAACACAGTTCAAAGAAACTCAACTCAAACTGGGTTTTCTTTTTTTGCAATGGGGAGTGATTTGCCCTTGGTAGAATTTTCACAAAAGCCCAGAACTTTGGCTACCTTTTCTAAAATTCTTCTAAAATATGTATTTCCTTACATTTACAATGGAGAAGTCATATGACGTATTTTGCCAAAACTCAGGGTCATTCCCCTTGGCTGAGATTCGAAAAAAACACACAAAGAAACATATGTATTGCACAAATACTGCACTCTGTGCAGGGCTACACACTGTGGGGAGAGCAGTCAGGATTGAGGGAAAGGCCGTGGTAGCGGATCTCAACTCTGCTTTTCAAGAGTATATTTATAGAAACTAGAAGGGCCTAAACTAAACAAGAACCGATTTTTAAAGCCATATGTCAAGATTGCAGCTCTGGTTCAACATGGAGGGTGCAGGCTATAGAGAGAGCTGAATTTAGGACACAGGGCAGTATCTTGGAAGATGGTAGGCTGAGATGGGTCCAAAAGAAGGAGTGAATACTGAGCTGCATACTTTGCGAGGTCCCAGAGAGGAGGCTCAGCCCACCACCCCCAACAGTGGGTGTGGATGCTGAGCACATTGAGGCCAGGACTCTCCCTGACTATCCTAGCTCTGAATTGTTCCAACCATTGCCCATGTGCTCAGTAGCATTTGGGAAAATACATGGAAAATGTGCTATAAGTGTACATTTGTGTTCATCTATGCAAGTTCTTAAGGTCCTCAACTTGAGCATGATAATTAAGAAAATATATTTAATTTTTCTTAATTTTTATTTTTTATTAGTACATGTTTGCAGTTCATAATAATTACATTCTTCGTGGAGAGTTGGTACATGTACATAACACATCTTAGTTCTTTTTATCCCCTTCCCCTCTCTTCCCTTCCTATCCCTCCATCTCTTGGTCCCCTTCTCTTTTATAAAAGATCTATCTCCCTCTATGTTCAAAAAAAATCATTGGCATATAACTTTGATTCTGGCCTACTTTGTAAATGGCTGATAACACCATGATATGAACCTTTCTGAAGCATAGTTTCCTTATCTGTGGACAGGAGATATTAATAATGGGTTTATTTAATGCATTTAAGCTATTTCGTCAAAAGTCTAGCACCAGAAAAGCACTCAATGTGTGCCTACGGTCAGTATTTTAATTAAAGAGTTTATTCATAAGAATAGACACACCGTGGGCATCCTATATCATCATTTGCAATATTTTGCCTTCAACTTTCTGCATCATGAATTAGGTGAGTGCAGAGCAAGAATGAAGCCTTTACTAACAACAAAAAAAGATGTATTAGCTTATGTATCATTGTGTAATTTTAGATTTGATGTCTGGGATTGAAATTCCATATTTTACTCCCCACTCACCTTCTTCCCAGATTATAGTTACAATGGTAGGATACAATAAAAACATAGGCCTTATTTAGGCCCTTGGAGAGTGACCCTATTCCTGAGCCTTTAAGAACTGATGAAGCTGAACATGGCTCACGTTACCATCCCAGCAGTTTGGGATGTAGGAGGATAACATGTTCAAACCCATCCTGGACAATGTGGCAACTTACCAAGCCCCTGTCTCAAAAATTAAATAAAATATAAAATGAAACAAAATAAAATAAAAATTTTAAAAGGAGCTAGTGGAGTGGCTCAGTGTGAAGGCCCTGGGTTCAATCCACAGTATCTACCCCCCCAAAAAAAACCCCACAAGAGAGTTTGAGTCTGAGGTCACTCAAGATCATCATCAAAGATGGTTCAAAATATCCCTGAAAGAACAGACTGAGGCAAAGATAATCATGGAATATTTTATCTCCTGAGGCAGTTAAAAAAGAGCAAATGTGATAGTTGTAATCTTGGTGATTAAAAGGAAACCCCACATTCTTTGGTTCTCTTATGAGTGAAAAGCTTGGCATTTAATATTGTCTAGTGCCATTTTAAGAGAATTCACCTCAAACTTTGAGATCCCAATGGTAGTGCTTTAAACACACTGGATATGGGAATAATTAAAACATTTTTCAAAAAATGTTTGGGCCGGTGAGATGGCTCAGCGGCATAAGCGCCTGCCTTGCAAGCGTGAGGGCCCGAGTTCGACTCCCGGATCCCACATACTAAAAAGGGGCCGGTGATATCGCTCAGCGGCACGGGTGCCTGTTGGCGCGCGAGGTCCTGAGGTCGACCCCCCGGTACCCACAAAAAAAAAAAATGTTTCGCCTCTTAAGATCTTGGCTTGCAATATCCATTTCCACAACCTTTCCCCAGCCACCAAGTCTCTTATAAGGACCAGCCCAAGTTGAGAAACTTGAAAGGTAGTATGTCAAATAAAATAAAAAGTCCTCAATATATTTAACTCTAGAGTTAATTTGTAATAAATCTGGAATAGATATTTTCTGCCAAATGAAACACTGCAAAACTGATTTTTTATAATTTTACCTACAAGTCCTATCAAGAGACTATAAACATGGTTCTACTGGTCAAAAGAAATTAGCTTGGAGACTTATAAATCTGAAAAGGTTGAGCACTCTGTCCCTAAGAAGGTCATCTGGTGCAGGAGACAGCAGCCCACTGGGAGACCAGGAAGGGGGGAATTTTCAAAGCACTCAGCTAAATTCTGTTACAAGGTTTCCCATTAACAAAGGCAGGTAGTTTAGACACCAAACGTAATTTCCTCTGGAAAAAAGGAAAACAAATTTGGAATTGAGGGTCTCTGTTCCCCAGAAACCAAACTTGCTTTCAACTAGAAAGAGTAAGAATTGCTCAGATGGTTCTTTTCTTTTCTAAGCCAAGCAAGTGCATTTAAAAAAGTTGAAAAAAATCAAATGTAGGCTCAGAAAAAAAAAATTAGACTTACAAAAGGGTTTTTTTTAATGACACCTAAGGGTCAAACATGGTTTTATACCAGCTAATTAAAGTAATTACATATGCCATTGCATATATTCATTTGAATTAGCAAAGAAGAAAATAGCCATTCTCTAAATGCTGGTTGCTGTTATAATTTAAAGGGCAGGGATTTAGTTCTGCTGTGATTGGAGAGACCATATACCAGCATTTTCTAAGCATAGTTAGAATTACATTCTTTGCTTATATCTTCAATGGATAAATTTGAAGTCAGCCATTACATGTTAATTTCTAAATTCTTTTTTCCTTATTTATACAACCCAAAAGTCAGAAACATCCCCGTATGTACTGGCAGTATTGGGCTCACCGACATTTAGAATGTCTTAATTCACCAAGAAATGTGCCTTGTTTTATCTGCATTTGGGGTAAAAAAAGGTAGCAAATACATTCAGCTACCATATGCCCTGTATGTTTTGAAAAGCAAGAATTATAACCTGTTTGCCAGTGAGCATGGAATCATAATTTGATGTTCTGACCTGCTATGGCTTTAAAAATTTTACTTATTTCCAATAACCACTGAATCCAAAAATGCAAAAATGATTTTTCTTCTTGGTTTCCCTATACCTCAAGGATAATTCAGTACATGTCCATCCCTGAAAGGCTTTCTAAGACTTCCAGCTACAGCACACACACACACACACACACACACGCACACACACACACACACTGAGCACTGACAAACAGTAGTCGGGGAGCGCAGAAGAGCTGAGAGCCCAGCTTTAACAAAGCACTATAAGGGCCTGAAGGCAACACACGCTCAGCGAATAGATGGATCATCAGCCTGACACCTTGACCACCGGAAAAGCTGGTAAAAGTGTTATAGATTCGAAATAACATGTGCGGGGCTGACACGTTTAAAACCTGATTGTCCGATGTTCCTGTCATAATCAATAATCAAGTGAAAATGACCGAAAAAAGAATATAAATCTGGTTATTGTGTGTATAAGCAAATCCACATAAAGGACTGAATGGCAAAAACTGTGAGATTCAAAGGCATCGTATTCCTATGCAGCTGGACAAATAATAGAATGATAAAATCTTTGTGGCACATAGCCTAGGATTGGGGCTTCTCGTCCTTTCCTGGTAGATTATGGACTCTTCTGAAAGAACTGTGCCTAAGACTGCACAAAATGAAACTTAGAACTTAATGATTTATCTCTTTACTGCTTCATATCCTCATAATCCTCACAGTTACCCTTCTTTTTTTCCTTGAAAGTAGAGAGACAAGATGGTCACTAAAGTTTTTTCCAAGTCTTAGAGTTCATCCTTTCTGACGTCTAAACCAACTAAATATATTGAGCATTTATGATATGCAATTGATTTTCACATGAATCGTTTCTTTATAAGTTATCATTAGTGACGTACTGCAGATGTTTTTAAAATATTCTAAAGCTGAAGGAGTTTAAACAAGTTATTTAAGATCATACACACTCTTGAGTTTTAATTCTAAATCCAGGACTCAGTCTACCATAGTGAATTTACCTTAACTGTCACAAATGTTACAAAGACTTGCTATTTAGGCCTGATTCGCCCTTAAACCTAGGGATACCTGTGCCCCACATCACTCGGGATATATAACCAACATTCTCACACCATTTAGTTCTACTCTCAAATCTCATCTTTATGCAAACTCTGTTGGATGATAACAAAGTGACTCTAAATTGTCCAGGAAGCTGAGACACAAAGCTAGCAAAGATGGCAATGTCCTACCATGCCTGGCATTCTTGAAAATTCAGGGCAAAGTTTTTTCTTCAATTTCTAGAGGTATTAACATAAATATGTACTGTTGCTTTTCTGAAAACTTACTCAAAAGCTTCTGAGTAGTCACTCCTAAAGCATAAGCGCCTGCTTACTCTCTCCTTCAAGCATCCTTTTCCTAGTGTACTAGGGAAGGAGGAATTTTATTTTGTTAACTTCATAAACTATTGGCAATGAATTATCACTTTTCTTTGCCCTCCTCACTCAGCTTGGTCAAGTACCACCCATAACTCTAGGTAGAAAGCCGCTCTGCTCATGGGACAAACATTCAGGTCAACATGAGGTTATACTACACTACCTTGTCATGATTTGTTACTGATGCGTTCAGTTTCAGTGAGCTACATTAAAATGTGTAAAATAGGTAAGATTGTACATAAAATATAACTTTTCTTATAGTTTAAGTTAGCTATGGCCCAATAAATAATGTTCTCCCCGCCCAATTTTGAAACTATTTACAAAGAAAATAAACAAAGAAGTCAGGCATATGGAAATAAAAATAGCTGTTGTATATGATAAAAATTGAAGGAGAGGGTGTCGATCTGTAACAGCCACGGACTTCCTAGTAGTCCCCAGAATTAGCCTTATACCTGGACACTCAGGAACAGTGACCAGTCACTGCAATCTCCCCCACAGCGAATCATCCCTGAAAAAGTGGAGCCTGGGGCCCGGCCAAATACATCCTCCCTCCGGTTAGGCTGGATCTGCAGGGGGGACACAGAGTAGGGCTACGCCATGATTACCAAGTTCCTTACCCAAACACTAACTGACAACTCTCTCTTCTGCCCCAGGAAAAGAACATATGAGAGAGTGGGGCAGAAGGCCAAGAATATTTAGGGAAACTAGGCAAATGGGGAATAATTGAACCCCCAAGTACATAAGACAGGCATGCTAGGAATTAAACAGCTCCCAGGAAGTTCCCTTCACATGGATGTCTTTGATCTCTAAATCTGCTTAGATATTTTAACTCTCTTATAAATCCTTGAAAATGCCAATTTCTTCTATCTTTTTCTAATCTCTACTGTAAAATCAGTTGTCTGCTACTGGAAAAGCCATAGCCCACTGGACAATGGATGACATACACCGTGGTTTTCCTCTTTCCCTGCATGAGTATATTTTTCCCTATGAGTTTCTCAGACTGTCATAAAAACTTTCAGGGGACTCACTCAATGTAGTAAATGGTGGCATTCAGCATCCATGCTCCAGAGGAGCAGGTAGGTGCTTCATGATGAAATCTCAGCACTCCTAAGCCTGTGCAACAGGCCAGCATAAGTGTTCGCCCTTCTCCCTCCAGCATCTGTGTCCTTTGAGGATTATAGATATACCTCTCTTTGTCTTGTATCATTCAGTGATGAGGAATAAATATTGACTCTCTGACAGCCAGCATCCAAGGACAGATTCTTTCAGTTAAAATTTCATAGGTGTGGTTTACTATTAACAGACATAATGACCGGGCACTACAGAGTAATAATCTTTCAAAGATCCTACAACTAGCACTGAATTAATACCGCTGCTTGCTTGAGAATACTTTTTCCACAGTACACTTTTTCTCTATTTTGAGAACCAAATCGGGACATTCTGGAATTTTTGTATAAAATATCCAATCAGTGCATTCAAACAATCTAAACCTAGTTGTTCTATCAATGCCATGTGAGATCTGTTTTGATAACATCTTATCAGACAATTCTAAGCTGAGGACTGACTCTGATCTCATACAGTAATTGTCTGCTTTAACTGTTTCAGCATTGTATTATTTGTCCTGGCATAAATGAAATTTGTTTTCAGAAAGCAGATGGTGAGCTCTTGGAAACACTGACCTCATCTTATATGTTCCCAGATCTCCCACAATACATGTTCATGGAATGCTAATTGATTGACAGAAGAACTTGTCCCTGTCTGACACTGTGTTTGTGAATAATACTGCCTAATTACTCATACTTCTTTATCAAGAGTGTCAGGTTTTGATACAACTTAATGTGGATAGTAGGAGGAGGAGGTCGAGGGAGAGGGCTAAGAAATTGAAGCCAGATAATTAAAATGATTTAGCCCAAAGATATCCTGCTAGTTAACAGCAGATGTGGGACTAAAGATTTCATTCTCTTGACACTTACTATGATGAAGTTTCCATGTCACCATGCTAAATCTTTCTGGGCTACTCTGGCAATTTTCCTAGTCTGGGAAGCCATCTTTTATAATCAAAATATGTATTTTGAGAGCTGAGGCCCAGAGATTGAGATTGAGTAGATTCTAAGTGAAACACAGGAATCAGTGTTTGCAGCATTTACCCAGGGTGGTTTTAAGCACAAAGCTCCAGCACCGTAATCCGAGGAACACAGTCCTACTCATCACCAGCCTGTCTTACTATTTCCTAATGATTCTGTTAGCTATTTTCCCTCAGGTAAGATTGTGTGTGTGTGTGTGTGTGTGTGTGTGTGTGTGTGTAATAAGAATATTTAGCCAAAAACAGGTATGTCACCCACACAAGAGTATCCCATCGCAGTACAGCAAAAGGGACTCTGGTCTACCACCACCACGACCCTGACCACCATGCTTCTAAGAGTAAGTCAAAATCTCCAACTTGCCAACAAGACCCAGGTTATACAATGTAAAAATATTCCATTCCTGCTTTGCAAGCTGTATTGAGAGTCGATTAGAATGAACTAATTTGAAAGTTTCTGATATACTTAACAAAAGAAATGATAGCAACGTATTTTCCAAAACTAGTTCAAATAAAACTAATTTTATTTGCTATTGCCCATGGAAAAGCAGGAAGCAAAAATTTTGAACCAGCTTCATAATTTGAAATGTCCAACATGTCCATAAACTTATGTTCTTATTATGTACTGTGTTCTAATCTGATTAAAATATAAGGTATATGAGATTAGGAAAAAATGTCTGTGTTGCTTATTCTTGGAATCTAGGTCTGGTGCTACATCTAGAGGACAATAAATATTCAACAAATTTAAGGAAATAAAAACCCATAGGATGGGCCAGTGAGATAGCTCGGTGGCATAAGCGCTTGCCTGGCAAGCACGAGCTCCTGAGTTCGACTCCCGGTACCCACATACGAAAAAAGGGCCAGTGATATCGCTCAGCGGCACAGGTGCCTGCTGGCGCACGAGGTCCTGAGGTAGACCCCCGGTACCCACAAAAGAAAAAAAAAAATAACCCATAGGAGGCTTCCATTACCCATAGCAAATATTATCATAGAAGCATTTATGGTTTAGTCCAGCAACCAATTGCTGTTAAACAGGAAAGAAATGCAGTTCTTTGCTGCACTGATGAGAAATTCTAGAATGATGTTATGACATATATAAAGGACTGGCTGTTTTATATGAAATATAAGTGAAGTGTTTACAGTAAATACAGCATCTTCAATGCATAGCTATGATCATAATTATTGCTGTTATTATTATAAATATTGGGCTTTAATTAATGGAAAACATTCTTGAAATGACTTCATGTAGTTCCTGAACCATGGAAAATGACTAAGGATTAAAATCTTCATTTTATGAATTTTTCTGAAGATAGTAAGGTTAGGATTCTCTGATATGTAATTGCAAGATTTTCTCTGAGTTCACAGAATTTATGGGCTTACGATCATCTTTAAATAAATCTGTCTTCTTATGATCATTTTTAAATAAATCTGTCTTCCTATAAATCACACACACTGAGAATAGTTTAAAAACATAATGAATAATTTTGTGGTATTTAAGAGAGTTTATGCATTTCGGCAAAAGGAAGTCTATATATATACATGCAGATATATCGATGTATCCTTAGAAAAAGAAAAATAATTTTTATTTTTATTAGTATATGCTTGCAGTACATGATGACTACATTCATTTTGGGGAGTTTGTACCTGTCCATAACATATCTTTTATAGTTTAGAATTGTCTCTTTTGATTTTCAATGTCCCAAAATTCTACTTAAGTTAAATATATAGAGTCAGAGGCCTATACTCCACCCATAAATCCTCATGGTGCAAATTTTAGACCAATGTTACACTGCAGTAAATTCCTGTTTGCCCACAGCCCAGATAACTAGGATAGAGAAATACTGTAAATGGATTTTATTGGATTTGTGTAAATGCTCTCTTCAGTTTTATGTTAAAAGAAAAGGAAGTGGTAATTAATACATTGTTAAGGCTGTGTTCAGATTAAAACAGCCTCCAGGATGCACCAAGGATCAACACAACCTGCTCAGTTTTCATGACCACTAGTTCTTAGCTTTTTACTTCTTATGAATCACTTGGAAAATCCTAAGGCAAGCATGAGTTTTCTCTGAATGCATACACTTGTATACATACACCTCAAATTTGGCATATAGGGGGCCGGTGATGTGGCTCAGTGGTATAAGCGCCTGCTGGCAAGCATGAGGTCCCAAGTTCGACTCCCAGTACCCACATAAAAAAAACAATTGGCGTATACCTTTAAGGTATCCACAACTCCTAGAGAAATTAAGTTCAAAGTCTCACATGCTAGCATTTAAAAGATTCTAGCCAAGGTCGAGTGCCGTTGCAGGAGGCGAATCTTGCTTACTAAATGCTGCTTACACAGAATGATTTTGTTGGAGAAGAGCCAGCACAAAGCCTAGATCTGAGAGGCATGCCGGCAATGAGACATTGCCCTCCTAGAAATCATGAAAGGCAGCTAAGTGCAAGATTGGATTTTACTAGGGATAAGGTCTCTTGATCCCTTTTTCTTTCAGAAAAATCTCAAGAAATAATCTCCTTGGTAAATTATTACAAGTAGCATTTTCTTTTTGGATATTTTTAATTATCAGTGTATCAATCTGATATATGAATTACCAGTGCTTATGCCATGTTTGGTGTATCTCTGACACTGTATTATACTAGAGAAGTCATAAGAAGTATAATAAGGCAGGGTCTTCGACTTTAAAGAGATGCAAAGTTGTTTGAGAGTCCTGAATAAACCTTAAAACAAAGCAATACCTACTGAGAAAATAGAATGGATTAAATTTAGAAGCATTTGGCATTATTATGTGTGTCAGTAGAGAAATAAACAATATGTTTTAGGTTGTCAAAGTGTGATGTCACATGTAGGTACTTAGTTGCCATGGTATCTTGGGATCTATCCAACTATTGCCCATTGGTTATAACAGGAGAGAACACATTTGGAAGGTCTGAAACTAGAACTGGAGTTTGGAGAACAACCACAGGAAAAGAACCTTCTCCTCCTCACTTTCCTTCTTTAGTAGCTAAATTTGGAGTGTATATACATGTGCTGTTCTAAGAGTTTTACACTGATTTACCTGGGGTCTTCAAAAGTGCACTATGAGGTAAATTCTATCTCCATTTATCACTATGATGATTGAGACACACTAATCAAATATCTGAGGTTCAGGAAAATGGTGCCTCAAAATATCAACTTTGGAAGATCTGGCTGCTTAGACTGTGCCTCTGACTAGCGTGTTACTCTGTTTAGCAGCATGCGTTCTGGGCCGGACAGTTCATGACTCTGGGAAGAAAGCGTCAATGTCCCACTGTGGCGGATGGTGTGACATTATGCTGGGAGAATCCCAGGCCATGTGGACAAGATGTATAGATGCTCTGCAGACAGACTCAGCACAGTTCACAGCCAACAGCCAGCATGAGTTTCCAGAGGCTGGAATAGTCATCCTTTACATATGGCCCAATGAGGGTTCAGATGATTCCAGCTCCGTGTGCAATCTGATTGCAACCGATGTCAAAAGAGACCTGACAAAGACACTTTGCTTCACCTAACTGTATCAGATTTCTGAACCTTCTCCTAGGCCCTGAGGATGTGGAAGGAATGATTTTAAAATAAAGGTGGTAGACTCGATAGCACTGCAGACTGATGAGATGAAGGCATAAACGACAGGATGGAGTCATAGATAAGCCCCAGTTTTCAGGCTTAGGCAAGTTTTGGCTAATATTACTGCACGTCAAGATAAAGAACAGAGACCAAAGAACAAAAATGAGAAAAAGATAAGGAATAAATTTTGAGCATACTGAGTCCAGTGTGTCTTTGTGGTATCCCTGCAGAGATGTCAAACAGCTGGATAAACAAAACTCTTTGAAGTTCAAGACAGAGGTTGTTACAAACACATAGAAGAAAGACATATGTGCAAGTTATTACTAAATTGCAGGAGAGATTTAGAACTCAAAGAGTGTTATGGCGACCCTCCACCCAAAAATTGTTAGGGAGTGATTCCAAAGAAAATCGGATAATTCAATAATTTGAAAGAGATAATAGATTTAGATATAGATATAGGTATACCTTTTGACATTTTAACTTCTCCAAAATCAGAATACTTCTTAAAATTAATGAATTATATAGTGTAGTTGACCATGGATTTTCTTAGTGTTACCAAAAATCAGTGTCTTACAATCAATGACTTCCTATAGTCAATAACATAAAGTGGCCCTTCAAGCATACTGCCTAAACTGTTTTCTAAATACGGTTCTCATAATCTTTTTAAAAATTTAACTACTATAGTGTTCTACTCAGCAATCAGTAGATCCAGGATGCTTTGAAGTTTCAAATACTAGTTTTATGTTTTGGAACCTAAATGTTCTGCAAATGCTCATGAATTGAAAAGTTGGTCCCCAGCTTTTGGTGCTATTGGGAGGTGGTGGAAACTTTAGGAGGTGAGGCCTACTCTCAGGAAGTCAGTCACTGGAGTCATGCCTTTGAAGGATATACTGGGACTCAACTCCCTTCCACCCCTATTTCCTGCATTCCAGGAAGTGAGTACTTCTGCTCAACCACACTTTCCCCACCATGATGTTCTGTCACAGGCCCAAATGATGTGGCCAAGTAACCATGGAATGAAACTTGTGAAACCATGAGCCAGAATAAATCTTTCCTCCCTTTAAGTTTACCTCAGATATTTCATCACAGTGATGATAAATGGACTAAAATAGGTAGGATTATTTGAACTTCCAGGTTATGAGCAAAAAATCATAAAGTAATAAAGTGTAGGGCTGGTGAGATGGCTCGGCGGCGTAAGTGCCTGCCTGGCAAGCACAAGGTCCTGAGTTCAACTCCCAGTATCCACATTAAAAAAAAAAAGTGTAGACATTTTTTAAAAAGAAATATATTGTGATTTAACCAGCTGTCTATTGATTAAAAGCAAAAAAGTAAAAGTATTCATGAGAATACTGCCAATATTAAATGACCGTACTATAATGTGTGTTTATTTTGTGTCTCAAGCTGTACATTTTGCATCCATTATTTCAACTCTCACAATAACCAAATCAAGGGCCGTTGAGACAGCTCAGCGGCATAAGTGCCTGCCTGGCAAGTGTGAGGTCCTGAGTTTGACTCCCAGTACCCACATACGAAAAAAGGGCTGGTGATATCTCTCAGTGGCACGGGCACCTGCTGGTGTGCAAGGTCCTGAGTTCGACCCCCGTTACACACACACACAAAAAAAAAAATCAAGAAAGCCTATTATTATCACACCCGTTATTATCCATTTGGAAACTAAGGCCCCAGTGATAAAATGTAATTTGTTCCAGGTCTAGGTAGTATAAATAAGAATCAAACTCAGATTATCAGCACTGAAGCTCAGGGTTCTACTGTATTATTGTGTTCACAGGCATTTTTAGACTCTCAGATAAAATGTTAGATGCTGGCAATATAAGATAACAAGGTTTTCAGTTCAATAGAGAAGTGCATCAGAGGTGACCAAACTATGAACATCAGCTAAATCTTGCCATTTTTTATACTACCTGTGAACTCAGAATGATTTTCATATTTTTAAGTGGCTGGGATAAAAATTAAACATATTCCAAATAATATGAAATTCAAAGTCCAGTGTCCATCACTAAAGTCACTGTGACACTTGAGGGTTTACATATTGCCCATGGCTGCTTTCATGCAGTACCAGCACAATGAAGTAGTTGTGACAAAGACCATAGTTTAGCATCTCCTCCTGCTTTATAGAAAAATGTTGCCAAATCCCCGTTCTAAATGAAAGATGGAAGAAACACATCTTTCAAGCCAATCATTCATAATTCCTGAAAAAGTAAACACTACTAGCAAATGAATATATTTTAGCTTTAAAATTAGTGTTGGGGAAAATCCCTCCCATTTCTACTCCCATACTCGTTCTCCTTTTAGCAACTCCCATTCTCAATCCTAGTCACACTTGACTACATTTAGAACCTAGAATATCCTGCTGTTGTCTGCCCGGTATACTTTCCACTTCCTCTTTTGCACATATTCTTGTTATTCATTGCTCAGCGCTACAACCTTGCAACAGAATATATGTATATAAATTAAAATTTATTTTTAGATTTCCTGTAACTATAAATCCATAAATGTGTCTTTTTTCTTCTGAACTGAGGTATCAATATAACCATGTGTAATTGACCAAATGATGGAATTACTTTACAGATTTGATTAACATTATTAGACATATACTATTAAAGGAAAAATTTATTGTACAAATATCCTCAATAAGATGGACTGGGCTGTTTTGATCTATTTCTCTAGGTTCATGTGTTATGAATATCAATTACTGATAGACTAACACAGGACTGAGTGTTGAATTTTTTTTTTTTTACCCCATTTACCTTTTTTTGTTGTTGATGCCTTTGGATTTTTTTGAGACAAGGTCTTGCTAAGTAATCCAGGCTGTCCTTGAAGTGACCATGTTCCTCCTGCTTCAGCATCCCAAGTGCAGGGATTACAGGCGTGAGCCATCATGCCCAATTTTCATTATTGTCTTTGATTTTAGATGTAGAAGTAAGAACATTTGTTACATTAAATCAGTAGTTGGGAATAGCAAATTTCGTAGAGACTCAATTTGCAGACCAACTTTTGGAGATTCCATAGTGATTTAACAACTAAAACTATTTTTTTGTGATACATCAGTCTTCCACTCTAATTCTTTTTTTAAGCAATTATTAGGAAACCACTAGACTTTCAATGGAATTTGTTACACAGTCCCTAGTGACTCATTTTCCTATCATAAATTTTCTCATACCTGGAATGTGCCTGCCTGCGTTTCTGGGCAGAATCATAGAGCCATGTATTAATCTTATAACTAGAAGAAAAACTACCTACCATCAAAGGGAAGTAGGGAAGTCCCATGCCTAGTAGGTTAATGTTAAGGAAGTGTAAAGGATGACTGAACTGTTAGATGGGGCTTTTTACAGAACTGGTAGGACTCTCTTACCTACTATGAAAATCTGTACAAGTTTCTAAGATACATGTAGTCCGGCGTGAAGATCATTGCTCCAACAGACATCACTATTTTCACTGCATTCACTATTTTCGCCACTGTAATTCCACATGGCAGGCACAAAGTCTATTTAGTTGTGTTCAATTAATTGCACTTACCTGTACTATTGATGTGGTTACACAATAATATTCTTCCATTCAAATATGGTATTTTTCTTCCTTGTCATTCATACATGAACTATAAACTTCTAGATTTCTCACAGTTTTTATAAACACTCCAAATATCTCAGATGTCTAAGACAGTTTTTCTCTAACGAACCCTATTTAAAAATGCAATACAGTTTTTCCTTTAACAAACCCTATTTAAAAATGCTTCCAACCCTTTTGAAAATAAAGGAACAATCTGCTTTGAGCTGTGACAATATGATAACCTCACCTTTTAAAAATGTATAATTATTGAAAGCCCATGTTAATTAGTACTCCTAGAATTAGGCTGTGTTCACAAGGTAAAGAACTCAGAAGTGGCTTCTGGCCAAAATAAGACTGATAAGTTGCTAATTAGCTTTGCCTATTATTTGTATGAGTGTGTTCATTCTGTATATGAAAATAAAGTATATATTTGAGCCACTTAAATTATTAAGAAACCTGATACACTGCAACTAGCTAAAAATGATGTAATAAAAAAACCTGAATACACCCACTTTCTAAAAGAACTTATTTGTATTCTGCTTCTTTTCTGAGGTTATCTTTATTCTATATCCAAAATCCAAAAGGATAAATCACAACACAGGTCTTCTCTTCATTTTAGAACATTTTTGTCTACACACATACACACACACACACACATCACCTTTTTGTCTATAAAGGCAAAGAATAAAATTGATTCCACTCAGTTTCTCCTAAACGTGCTGCTACAGTTTTATAAGACAGAAAAACCAATGGCAAAACCATCTAGATTTGCCACCTATAGTGGTAGAATTAGCTGAAGTCTCTGGTTTTGTCTCTATAGACAAGCCATAAATTTTAAGGCTTGCCTTTCTATGTCTATATTTCTTTATTGGCTGTACACAGTCAAAATTGCTGAACCCATTAGAACTCCACGGTATTTCTAAAGTAAGCTTTGAGCTTTCTGCTTTTCTTTTTACTTGCCAATGGCAACTTTCACTTTAAGGAATTTGGTTTATATTCCTGAGATGACCATTGCTTTACACGAAATCTCAGACCATACAATGGAAAAATAAATCTTAAATATTAAATTGATATAAGACATCAAATTGAATATATATCAATCCTGGTTTCATTGCAGGGAAAATTGCCCTAAACTTTCTAAGCAGGTATAATTTCAAATAATATGTTTAATAATGTGTTATTTTATTTCTATTGCTTTGGGTATAAAACTTGAGGACTAGATATACAGTCAAGTGACCAGGGACACAAGGGTATTAAAATATAGATCTAGATTTTCTGACCCTAAATTCAATGCCCATCTTACGATACCATGCTGCAAAAGCACTTTAGTTTAAGAAAGAAACAATCACCTCTAGGCAAGCAATTAGAGCAAAAGCATTCAGTACCCAACATAAGAAGAGATACTCCCTGTCTCTTCCTTTGAGTAAAAAGTAACAGACAGCAAAGATAGTTCAGGATTCTCCAGGGATATGGAATTAGTCAAGTATTGATTATTCTTTAGCAAACATAAATCAATGTAATTCACCCAAACACGGAACAATTATTTACGTTTGTGTTAAAGTGAGTATAAGTCACAAATTGTGCAAGCATTTCAAAAATGTCCATCCTTTAGCATTCCAAAAACTATAATAAAAAGGTACCTATTTGTATCAATAAATTCTACATTATGTTAGTATAAATGAGCCAACAGCATTTTATATTACGATGATATCTTAAATTCTCCTACACACGACTAAAATTTGGAATATTCAAAAGAATTATAAAATCCATCAAGTGTCTTTTGCCCATTTTTCACCCCGTCTCAATTGTTCTGTAGCCTCCATTCCTCTGACTTCAACGGAAGTCACCACAACATCAAAGCTGATAATTATGCACTGTGAGAGGCAGATCAACCTTCAGATAACTGATTATCTAACTCCCTCTTTCCAACCTAGTAAAAAATTAGATAAACAATCTCTCCTCTCTTTCATTTGTCTGTCCAGGTACAGCTCTACCTGCTTTCCCTTAATGGTGGTGGTTGTTTGTACCCATCATCTCCAAGCATCTTCTTCCATTCTTGAAGAAACTCAAGTCATCTTCCTCCTGACACTAACTTTATGACACTAAAACTATTGTAATCTATTTCATCAACTATCTCTGTCATGGATTTAACTGTGCTTCTCCTAAACTCACATGTCAAAGCCCTACCCCATCAGTGTGACTATATTTGGAGACGGGGCCATTAAAGAAGTAAATGGGGGGCCAGTGAGATAGCTCAGCGGCATAAGTGCCTGCCTGGCAAGCGCGAGGTCCTGAGTTCGACTCCCGGTACCCACATACGAATAAAAGGGCGGGTAAAATCGCTCAGCGGCACGGGCGCCTGCTGGCGCATGAGGTCCTGAGGTTGACCCCTGGTACCCACAAAAAAAAAAAAGAAAGAAGTAAATGGGGTTATATAAATTCATAGGGCAGAGCTTTAATCCAGCATGACTCATCTTTTTATGAGGAAAGAGAGAGAGACCAGGATGTCAGTGCACAGAGAAAAGGCTACATGAAGGCACAACAAAAAGGCATCATCGGCAAGCCAAAGGGAGGGGATTTAGGAGAAACCAATCCTTTCACCACCTTGATCTTCGACTTCTGCATCGGGAAATGTGAGTAAATAGATTTCTATTTAAAATAACTCAGTCCTGGTGTTTTGATCTCATAGCCCTAGCAAAATAATACATCCTCCACTTTGTTGAATCCAAAGTTATTATTTTTCATTATCTAACATCATTCTACCTATCAGCAGCATTTGATAGAGTTGAATATTCTCCTAAAGTGTGTCTCTTGAGAAAACAGTCAACTAGTTTTTATTGTATCTACTTGCTCATAAGCTTTTTTTTCACTCCTTCTCATTTCTGTACTTATAAAGATTAGTGTGTTCCACTCAGTGAACTCATTCTCTTTACTAACAGTGCTCAGTTGCTAGGTGATCTCATCTGGTTTCCTGGCTTCAGTCAGTCATTAACTATATGTCGATGATGATCAAATTTATAACTCCAACCTGGAATTTCCTCCCTGACCTCCACATGGAGGTATTCCACTTCCTGCGAGACATTTACACTTGATTATCTAACAGGCATCACAAACTTAATACGTTCCTTACTCTTTGAATAGTCTGCAACAACCACTTCCAACTAACCTATGCCTCTTACAGTTTTCTCCATTCATTTCATGATAAATTTTGCTCAATCCAAAAGCATTATATTTTACCTATGATCTGAATTTTGTCCATCACCAAATTTGTTAGCTTCAGACTATATCATTGAATTTGTTTTAAAAAATGAAGGAAAACTTAGGTGGTCATGAACAAAAAAACAATCTATTATTCTACACACAGTTTAGAATCCCTGTCTGCTACTGGTTTAATGTGGCCCTGAAAGTTAATCTCCAAAGGAAAAATATAGGAAGGTGAAACCTAGTGGAAGATGCTTTGGAAAGGAAGGCTCCATTCATGTGGTTGGATTAATGTTGAATGGTTATAAAAGAGCATGCATTGGAAGTTTAATTTCTAGTACTCTTTCTCCCTCTCTTTGCCCTCCCACCATGAGATAATGCAACAAAGAAGTCTACATCAGACACTGACACTTTGATCATGACTTTTCAGCCTCCAGAACTGCTAGGAAATAAGTTCCTATTCTTTTTTTTTTGTGGGTACCGGTGGGTCGACCTCAGGACCTCACGCGCCAGCAGGCGCCCGTGCCGCTGAGCTATATCACCGGCCCCTTTTTCGTATGTGGGTTCCAGGAGTCGAACTTGGGCTCTCGCGCTTGCCGGGCAGGCGCTTAAGCTGCTGAGCCATCTCACCTGCCCCCTATTCTTGATAAGTTACTCATCCTCAGGTATTCTGTTCTAAGAGCACCCAGTGGACTAAGACACCATTCATATAAGTGTCCTTTTTTAAGGGGACACCTCCCTCCCATACAACACTAATTAGGAAGACATATTTTTCCTTATTATGATTCTACTCCTAGCTGATTAAACAAAGAATGAGTTAAAACCCAAAGCCAGTGAAATCTACAGTCTTATTAACCAACCCATCCTCACTGTAGCCTCATCCAAAGATGCTCATTGGTTTTTGAAAGCTGAATGCTATAGCTACTTGATAAATTTAGGGTAGAGAATGATCCAGGAATGGCAGTGAAAGTTCGTGTGCACAGAAAAGGTAAGAGAGCACAGCAAAGAACAAAGAACAGCATACTGTTGCAGAGAAAGTGCGTTTATAAAGAAATGAAACTGAAGGAGTAGAAGAACGTAGCGCCTATAATAGTCTCAAGAGAAGCCTTCCTTCCTAAACACGCCAAAATGTAGATGAAGTCTTTCTTTTCAAAGTAACATGAATACATCTCCTTTCTTTACAAAAAGCTAGTCTAGCAAAGTTACCAGCTAAGTATACTATGAAGTCATATTTGTATTAACTGTACTAGAAATGAGTCTTTCTCATGTGTTAGAGGAAATGTTTGTTAAGTCAGGTGCACTTGCCTGAGAGTATCAACAAACAAAAATGTACAGAATCACAGTTCAGTGACAAAGTGCTTAGCTTAATGGGAGAAAGCAAGGCTTTACAGAAATGGCAGTTGGTTCAAACAAGTACATCTAATGAACTACTTGCAAATGATATCTATGAAAAAAATGTAAGGAATCTCAGAACTATGCAGCCATCTTTTCAATGGAACATACAGTAGATGTAGCAAAGTTGTAGTCTTTTATTTTGCCTTTAATTTTCAAATACTTTATGGTAGAGACCAATCAGAACCAGAAAAGATGGAAGATGATCTTTTCTCACAGGATGGAAATTACATTTTGATTGGTGATGCTGATTTTGTGACATCTATTGTGTGAAGGTGACAGAGAAAAATAGACACCCGAGACATTAATCACATAAAATCTGTCACTAAGAAAGGACACAACCAACAATTTTACCATCAAAATGCAATCTATAATCAGGAGGAAAGGGAATTATTCACTGTGTTATTCCACCCCGATAACTAATTAATTAGATGCCAACTGCTAAATACTGGAGCCAAGGAAGACAAAGGGTCTATTTTTTCCTTTTGCAACAAAAGCATTTATCAATGGACAATATACATTTCTTCAAAATTTCATTTTGTCAGCTTGAGATTTTAAATGACTCATTATGTCTCTAGTAACTAAAGCTCTGATAATTAAAATTTCTGAAGCCTTGAGTATATATTTGCAAGATGAAAAAATTTTCAAAATTCATGAGTTGTATTTATTTCCTGTCTTTGAACAGCATAGTGCTGCTTAGAACAAAATTCTAAGCATTTGTTGCTACCTCAGGTTTAAATTTTAAACCAACAAAAGCAAGTTTTACATAAAGACCAGAGTTACACGCATTTTTTTTGTATACACGTGGTTCATATTTCCTATTGAGAGTTTTTAAAGGAAGTAAAATATAGGAAAGAATGGAATAAAAAAGTTGTCTTCTGTCTTTAGATTTCAAATATTTTAAAAGACAGGTTTTAGAAAGGTGGTTGTTTTTATCTGAGTTGTTTTTCTTTCTTTTATTCCTACCCTAGTTATTAACAAAATTAGAGTTATTATCCAAATAATAGAGGTCCTAAAATCAGGCCCAGAGGGAATTCAAGGGCAGCAGCTTTTGTGTATGGATCTGTGTTGTTCTGTTCAAAGAAAGCCATTCAAGCATTCAACAGCTTTGTTTTTTTGTCAATCCTTTGGGGAGGGGGTATTAATATAGTGTGTCTATGAGGGTACTTGGGATATGAGATCTGAGTGACCTATAGGCGAAACCAAAAGGATTGGTAGGCATGAAATTCAATGTTTTCTCTGGAAGTGTTAGACTTAGTCTATGTTGTTCCATCTAGTACAAATCAAAGCTGTATCGGGCAGACCTGTGAATCATTGCTACTAATCACCCCTTATACTTCCTCACCCATTTTCTGATTCCAAGTAATATCTCCACGATGTCTAGATCTTCAACTAAATTAAAGCTCTTCATTCAAAATGTTGGTCAGCTCTCACTGAGTGCAAATTATCTCATCTTTGTTTGGCACAAGGCATTCCATTTTATTGAGTACTCAGATAGCACTTCCTAGGTGATCTAATCTTTGTAAGATGCATTTCCTGCCCTCACTGAGTGCTATAATCTCATGCAATGGACACAAAGCTAACACAAGAAATAGCAAAGAGAGGGAAAAGAATTGAGGAAATGGGACACATTGTGATGCTGACTTAAAATGCAAAAGAAATTCGCTATTATCTGTCCCTGAACTCTAAAATAATTCATTTATAAGTGATTTGGAGTACAATGATTGTAAATGATAAGTGAATCCTTTTCATACTTAACATACCCATTAAAAAAGTTAATAATTTGTTTTCTTTAAATTTGAATATGAGAGAAAAGCTGGTTTCATAGCAAAGTTTTCTTCTGTTGATGTCTCCAATATTAGTTTAGTTCAGTGACGTTGTCATGTTGTTGAGGATGAACAAACTTCACCTCCCTCAGGATCGAACCTGAGGCTTCACACCTGCTAGGCAAGGACTCTACAGCTGAGCTTCATTCCCTAACCCTAAACTCCACCTTTGAATCCTTGGGATCCTCCTGCTTCCAAGGGGCAACCAACTGCCACTTGGAGGTGCCAATGAAACCTTTTCTAGGGTTTAAAATAAATATTTGATTAGGAATTTCTTCATAGTATAATATACAATGCATATTTGAATAGATATTTTGGAGCATGTCTACATCACCTTTACTTGTCAGAACACAACAGTTTTAAATTATTTTATGATGTTTTGTGTAAATTTAGCACTTGGGTAGATAAACTCACTTGTGTTTTAAACATACGCAGACAGCGTTTGGGTATATTATGCCAGTTTACTTATTAAGAATACTGTGGCATTTACACTTTTGATATTAGTGGATCTTTTAAAATACTATATACAATGACCACTTTTCAGATATTTTTAAATATACTGATTTGTTTCCACAAAATATTAAAAACTGTTTTGTTCTAGGAATTAGGAGCTTAAATCTTATTCTGCTATATTGTTTGTAGGGGTTGTCAAGGTTTTCTGTCTTTGGAAAAATCTTTAATGATTATCAACAATAATGTGAATTGAGCTATATAACTAGAGACATAGCAAAATATTAAGAAGGGTTGCTATGATAATCCTGTATGTCGGCAGTGATAAGTGAACATATCTCAATAACAGAATGCTTCTTACAGAGTGAGAAATTGAAAAAAAATATTTACAATACAATCCCATTTATGTGTATATAAAATATATAAACATGAACATGGCACCATATTCTTTTTTTCACAGACACACATGTATTTAAAAATAAATATGAGAATTACAGTGAATGTCTACAGGCTGAAAACACTGAGTAGACATCAGGGATGCAGGGAGAAAACTAAATGTAGGTGAAATACAAGAGCTACTTTGCTGGAGCACACTGAAAATTGTATGCAAGTAGAGAAGGATGATTATTTCAAATCTGTGCACATGATGATAAAGAGGGGGTGAAAGTATGCATTATATTCAGTCAGTATGCCTGACTTCGGCACTGAGGAACCCCTAAAGTGAGACTGTAGGTGTTCAAAGGTCTCAGAAGTGGGCAGAAACTGGTGGCACATCCTGTCCACCAAACCAACGGCTGTGCCACGCATCCCTTCTCTGTCATTCTAATGATGCGGTGATTTTGGGTGAAAGCCACTTCTGATTTGGACAATGAAGAAATTAAACTAAGAGAATCTTTAAGGAGCATTGCCACATCATGGGAATGAGAGAGTTGTTTAACACCAGAGGAAAGATCTGCCTGGCTTTTTACAAGCTGCAGGATATTGAATGAGTTATTTATTTCTGTTTTATAAGCTTTGGTTTCCTTATCTGTTAATAAAGATAACAGTACTTGCAGTACAGGATTGTTACTACGAAATAATTCATTCATTTCATTCAACCAATATTTATTGAGACTCTATCATATTCTGCCATACCTGGGGCAGGGATATAGCTGTAAACCAATCAAGTTTATAAAAAAAAAAGTACCCTTATGAATTATAGTCAGAGGGAGATACAGCAATAAATAAAACAAGGATAGTGATAAATTTGAGGGAGACAAAATGGAAAAGAAGAAGAAAAAGAGGCAAAACATGGGGCAATTCCATTTCAAGCAGCATTGTTGGGAAAATCCTTGGGGGGAGTTTTAAATAAAGATCTGGAGAAAGGAAAGGAGTAAACTGGGAAGATAACTGGGAGCAGGACAGGGGATTTTGGTGACCAGAGGTGGAAGCCACTCTATCATGCTAGGAAGAGCAAGGAATCACTGTCACTGCACAGGCAGTAGCAAGGAAAAAGCACTAGGCACTGACGGAAAAGAGCCCAGCACCCACATCATGAGGGTTTGGTGGGCTGTTGTACTGACTTTGACCTCTCCTCATAGGCAGGAAGCCCCTGAAGTGATCTGAGCACTGGAGGCATTTTATTTGACTTTAGGAGAGAATTTCCTGACTGCTGTGTTGAGACAGACTGAAGTAGAATAAACGTAGAAGCAAGAAACAAGCTTGAAAGTATATCCGGTGACCTTAGCGATGGATGACAGTGACTTGACTACATCTGCAGGGCCAGTAAAAGAGGCAGATTCTGTGTCTGTTTTGGATATGCTGACAGAATTGGATGTGGACTGTGAAGAAAGAGAAGTATCCAGATTAATTTTCATGGCCACCTAGTGTAACATTTGGAATATGGAAGTTATTTTGTAAGGCAGTCACTAAAAGCATTATTTTATAGGAAAATTCCTTGGATGGAGCATATTAAAATGCAGAGTGATGGTACCCACGTTCAGCAATTTTCCTCCATATGTCTGAGAGCTCTCAGGAATATGCATTTTTTGACAGGCATGCTAGATAATTCTGGTTGGTCTACACATCCTTCAAAAATCACTGATGTAGAGGATTTGCTGCTGTTTTCAAAATTTTAGGCATTCTTGGAAGAATTAATTAAACCAGAAAAAGTTAAAGAAACTCCAGAAGTAAGTATTGCATTTTAATTCTAAGATAGGAGAAATGGACAGTTGATAATATTTATTTCTAAGGCTGAGAAGTGTTGAGGTAAACGGGAAATAAATACAGTTAGGACTTTTTTCTTCTAGTGAATGTAAAACGAAAGATGTCTGAGCGTGCCTGTGAAGACATATTTGATACCTTTATATATAGGATCAATGAACAACATAAAAATTGTAGTAGAAACAAAAAGGAAGGAAAGAGGACCTACTTTATGCCAATTCTTTTGCCGTGATTTTGTGTTCAGATTAAAATTACATCTGAACATCTGCTGGAGCGAAATGAAAAGTGTCTACCACTGACTACCCAATCTTACCCTGAGCTTTGAAGAGTTAAACCTGAGGAGTAGAAAACATTCTTAACCATTTCATCTGTGACTTCATTGTCTTTCTCTTAAAAATGCAAATTACTAATGCCATTTTACTAGGGTTTCCAAATTTGTTGATTGAAGGCTTCCAAATGGATCCTAGATTAAGAACGCTTCTGGTCCCAAATAATATGCCATGCTGAACAATGCCAAGTGACCAAATGTCTGTTGTAGTTTTTAATTAAATATCAGAGGCTCGTGTACAGAAAGACTTTGCATCCACAAATTTCCCCTAATTAATTAGTTTTCTTAAAACTAGTGAGCCCAGTGAAAGAAGTTGCTTTCTCATTTTAAACTCAGTACTTGAGAAGTGAGATTCAGAACACCAAGATTATTGAGATAGCTTTTGGTAAAGATACTACCATTTGTATGTATTTGAACCTCTTCGTATTTGAACATATTTAAGATAACTGCATCTCCTCCTTCCGAAACAGAAAGTGGACATTTGTGAATAAATTACAGAGATTACTATTGCAGATGAAATATGTGGATAAACATCAAGCACAATGCAAGAGTTAGCTTTTAATAATTTTTATAAATAAAAATGCAAAATAACCATCATATTTTGGCTTAGGGACAGCTAGGAGGTTATAATCAATCTTTTCTCTTCTAGAAGATTAAAGACAGGGGATGCCAAAGATACCTTATATTCACTAAGGAATCCTGGCAGATTGGTGCATAATCAGGTAAATACAGTACAAATACAGACAGATCAGGCTCAAAGGCTTACAGAAGACATACAGCTCAACACAGACGAATGAAATGTAGTTATGACTTTGATGAGTCTTTATGCCACAAGACAATGCTTTGTGAGAAATAAAATATGAGATTTTTTTTCCTGAAGGATAAAAAAAGTCTTTGGAGATAATTGCTATGTATCATTAATGAAAGAAAAACAGAATGGAAAAGACAAATCAATACAGCTAACAAGTCTTAATGGCTTCACTGTGTATTCACTTCACCAAATCTGAACATTGGAGAGAGCACAAAACAAAAGACAACTTTTGAATTACAAAACCCTAGAAATGAAGAATAGAGGTGGAGTTTCCAGCTAATGATTGAATGGCAAAGATTTGTCCTGAATCCCCTCAGTTTTGGCTTTGATAAGTCTAAAATTAGAAAATAACGAAGCTCCCGAGATTTCCCAGTGGACAACATTTAAAAATGTGTGATGTTTATCCTCACCTTGTCAACTACAATGAATCCATTAAGAGGGCAAATAAGAATAATGTATTTATGTTGAGTCCAGTGACTATCTGATGGGCACGGAATCAAGACGAGGAAAATGTAAAGGTTTAATTTAGAGGGAGCACAGGTTCTTGAGCTGGGGCAATACCAGCACCCTCCAACCTGGGTAGATCTTTGGCAATTTCTGTAGACATTCTTTTATTATCATTACTAATGAGTTATGCTGGAATCTTATGAGTAGAGGCCAGGATGGTGCCGAATCTTCTACAATGTTATGATGAAAGTGCCCCATAAGGAGTCATCCCACATATATCAAATGTCATCCCACTTATATCAATAGTACCTAAGCTGAGAAACCCTGTACTAGAACGTTAGAGGTAACTAGGCTGTGCACATGGGATGCAGCAGGTAGAGAGGAATATTCAGAGTGTGAAAAGTGCATTATCCAAAAGAGTGGTCATTTTTTTTTTGTGTGGCAATGTGAAGAAGGTAAGAGAAGTACTTTATATCTATAGTGCTCTTGGAGCCCATGTTAAATGAATTTTGGCTGATAGAAAGATAAAGATTCAAGAAAGTAAGATAAAAAGTGAGTGAAAAATATCAATAGCTGCTGAAAAGCATTCAGAAAGACAAAGGACTGAGGGGACAGACTCATTCATGAACTACTCACTGCAGGCGAAGAAAACCTGCTCTCCAAACTTGATATTTGTACAACTAATAAAGATAGATTAAAGAAGAAGTTTCAATCTCTGAATACTTTGATCAGAAGCTTGGACTTGTTCTATGGCAACTGTGAGTCCATTAGGAGTATTTAAACATTAGGAACACACGCTCAATCATACAATATTAGAAAGATAATTCCGGTGGTAGAGAATGCAATGAATTGAAGGGAAAAGAAGTTTGGGCACAGTTATTGGAGCATTTCCAAACATGAAGCGTCATTCCATAAAAGTTTGCAGTGGCCAAATAAATTTGGGACATACTTGGTTAAACTAAATCAGAAAGGGCTGTCTTCTACTACATTACTTCGATGACGCTTTGCTTGGTTATTACACCTCACAATGCTTCTGAAGAGGCTGTAGTATATAGCATTTTCCATGTATGTTCAAGTAATGAAATATCCCATGGCTTATACAACAAGATTTTTTGTTGAAAAACATTTTATAAGAAATATAAATTAATGTTTAGGGGGAAACAATGGCAATGGATTGATGTAAGAGATATTGAGATAACACAATTAACTTTTAGACTTCCAGCTTTGGAAGACCATTGGAAGTCAAAATGTTCTTACCCCATCAACATGTAAACCTAGAGGTAGGAAGGCAGACACTTCTAGAAGAAACTTCTAGAAGGATGATAATGCATTGGTTAAAACTGATATCCCAATACTGACCAATTATTTTAGTTTTCTAAAATTCTGGGTTAAGAAGGGTTCTGAAGCAATATCAGGAATCAGCGAGAGGTCACATATGTCTAGGAATTGCTTCCATGGAAGTAGGAAAAATATAGGCAGTACTAATAGCAAATGTTTATTTTATACAAGCCAGAAGTAGCTGAATAAAGAGAGTTTGTCTAGTGGCTTTAAAAATTCTTAGCTCATAAAAATTTTCTTCAACAGAAAAATTTCCCACCCTAGAAATGTAGGTAGACAGAATGGATGAAAGTAAAAATTATATAAGTAGTATCTAGCCTAGAAACCTCCCCATTCTATCTTCCTCCCTATCTTCTTTCCACTGACATCACTGCAAATGATAGTTTCTGGAGTTAATTAACTAGCTGAAAAGATAAGGCTCAAAGATAATAAGGGAAGACATGATCAGCGCAAATATTTCTACCTTATCAGGAGAAATATTTTTCTCCTTCATTTATTTTCTACATTCCGTTCCCACTTGTTCTTTACTAATATTCAGTAAGGATTTGGGAACTTCCAGAGTAATTGGGTTTTATCAATAGACAATAAAGAGAAAAAAATTTTGGTTTGTAAGTAGATATTAATGTAAAAGATTGAAGTTGCAGCTGAGAGACCGAATGGATGTTGGGCTGTAGGTTGGTAAACATAACTGAAATTGTGGAAAACCCTATTAAAGCAACATACGTTATATGTGGCAAGCACAATTGGCAACCTCCTCTCTCCTTGGCAGTTGCCTTTGCTGAAACTTAGAAATTTTGCAATTTATTTAATTATTCAGAAATGATTTATTTCCATCTTCAGTTTTTAACTGTTTGTCCTGTAAATTCATAGTAAACTAAAAGTATAAGAACGACATACTTGAAAATTACACTTTGTCTTGGAATCAGCAGAGAAGTACTGCAAGAATAATTTGTCACTTTGACAAACTTCAGATTGTTAATGAAGTTGGCAGGTACTTGTTTAAAAAAAGATTAGATCTAGAATAAAAGCAAACCAGTAATTTGCAGTTGGACAATAATTGATAGGTTTATCAGATACATACTTACCAGTATTCTCGACTAAAGCAATTTAATATTCTTTCTTTTAGTTTCAACCAAACAAACCCTGAGGATCACAGCTAGGAGAACTTTCTATTCAGCTTTTCATCTCCAATACCTGGCATAGATGTCCAGCACATGCGTAGGAGTTTCAACGTTCATATTTACCAGAGTTATTTTTTCCTGAATATCTAGACCTTGTGTGATATAATAGTAGGTATCTTGCTTCAGACTTGAAAACTAAGACAACTGAACATTCTAATCTATTTTGGGTGGCCTTGTAGATATTTCTAAGGGCATAAAATCTAAGCTCATTTAGATACAAATTCCATGATGCCTACTTTCTGACAATTTTTGAGCGATATCCTAGCAAAGTTAACATGGAGGGAGTAACTTTTTTCTACATGACAAATCACCGCTTAGTATAATAGAAATTAATAGGCACATTCTAAGCAGTAAGTTTCCAGATAGTCTCCAAATGACTTGAGTAGTTACTTCAAAGATATGACTTTTAAAATGTTTTTTAAAGCATTGAGTTATCTGAAATATATTCTATGTACTACAGCTATGAAATTTTGAAGAGTTACAATCCTGATCATCTACTTTAGAATTGTTTCAGCCAAAGCAGTAAGTATTTTACAACTAATTGTAAATATTACTTTTCAGTGGTTTTAACGAACCTAATAAAGAGATATGGAAATTTTCTGCTGTATTCAGACATTTAACTAAGAGAAAATTAAATTAAGATTAATGCATATTAGCCCACATTAATTAGTCAGAATATGGATATATTGGTATAACTTAAGACACTAAAATAATATTATATATGAATTCGTGGAATTTTTTAAATGAACATATTATGTTCTTTACAGTAATATTTGAGATGTTATGGAATTATTTCTTACACATGGAAAATAGTTAGATGTCCAAAGGGCACTCTGTAAAACTGGATAGACCCAGCCTCATTCTAACAATATACTTGGTAGAAACTTAGCACTATTTCTTTCTTTCTTTTTTAACCTGTGGCTGTATTTCATTAAAATGAACCACGTCATCAAAGAGAAATCTTAAGGCTGTGTTGCTAGACATGTACTCGTTTCCACATGGCAGATAGCATAACTGGGAAGATCCTTTGAAGTTGGTGAGAATAAGATTAATGATAATGATAATAATGAGCTCTAAGATCTGCATTTTGGAACATGGAGAAATTGTGCACTTAACTTTCTAGACACTAGATGTTTTTTCTGTGAAATTATAAACCTATATATAGGTATATATATATATATATATATATATATATATATATATATATCAAGTACACACACACAGACTCTAAATAAACAATCTTCAATGTCTGCCTGCACATTTTTTTCTGGGTAAGCAAAACAAAACCTTATCCACACACATCTGGAGGTCCTAAGGGCTTGTCGTATTGGAGCTGAGAACCAGAGATGGCATCAACTCTGCCGTCTTTAGCTTCTGACATTTGTATCTGTGTCCTCTCTTTAATATGGGTGTGTGTGATTAGTTTTTGAGCAGTGCTTGAAACCTAAAGCCCACTGACATGAATCAATTTACATGGGAGGAAATGTTTCCTTGTTAGGTGGAGGTTTCCATGCCAAATGTTTCCAGACATTAAAGATTGTCAACAATTTAGTATCACATTATGGCGCAACCTCATGGACTCCACATTCACTGGCAGAACATGAAGGAGGAAAGCAAAACGAGGTGAAGAGAATGGGAAAAATACCACGACAGTACTGGGTCTTTACGGTGATAGCAGTGATGTTACCTTGGAAACTGGTAAAAGCTCGATATTGAGTAAAGATGAATTACAGATGAAACTACTCCTAAATGGAAAGAAATAGGATACAAAATATGTAACTTTTTACTGAGAAAAGGCAGATTCTTTACTCTTCTTATCCATTAAGAACGAGATGTTAGAGGGTCGGTGAGATGGCTCAGTTACTTTTTTGCAATCAACACCAGTCTTAATTTTACAATCTGGTTGTAATTTAGAAGCATAGGGCCGGTAATATAGCACAAGCGCCTGTCTGGCAAGTGCGAGGTCCTGAGTTCGACTTCCAGTACCCACATTAAAAAAAAAAAAAGAATGAGATGTTACACCACCTGCTCTCCAAACCATTATTCCCTATCACTGTGGACTTCTCCTCGGTCTCCTCCCTAGTGTGTCTCTGAGTTTTCAGATTCTCTCTCTTCCTGTGAGTCACAACCTTTCTTTAACTGTTTCCACATTTCCCCCTCTCTTTGCAGCTTATGTGTGACTTTTTGTTAAGCATTTCAAAATATTACATGTTACTACACTGTAATATATATCTCCATCTCACACATTTTATTTTCAAAACTTAGTGGTGTTCAAATACTGTCTCCCTGAGTACAATATTAAAAAACAATTGTTTATTTTACATATGTATGATTATGTCTTAATTTTTACAAGAAAGGAATGGTTAGGTCACCATTTGATTCTACAATGCTTAATTTAACTCCATGTCTTTGCAAGGTCATTTCCAAATAGTCTCCAAATTATAATCACTTCTATGACTGTGTTTGTATTTGTCAGTTTTTCATTGCTGGAACAAATACCTAACAAACACAGCTTAAAGGAAAAAGGATCTGTTTTGGTTCACAGTTCATGGTTGTTTGGTTCCAAGGCAATAACATTATACTGGAGGGGCACTGCAGAAGAAAAAACCACTCAAATCATGGTGGCTAGAAGTAAAGAAAGATGGAAAAAGCCAGAGAGGGGGAAGAGGCCAGATTATACCCCCACTGATTTATCTCCTTTAACCAGGACCTACCGCCTAATATCACATTCAGCTATGAACTCATGATTGGATTAATCACTGATCAGGTTGCCATTCCCATGATTCAATCACCTTTCAAAAGCCACACCTCTGAACGCATGAAACTGTTGGGGCTCATTTTACATCCAAATCACAATAGTGCCTTTGTCTTTTTCTATAACATTCTACATGGTATATTAACACATGTGCCTTGGGGTTACTCACTGGTAAATATCTGCTGCTCATGTTCATTAAGCCGGAAACAGGACATCTTCCGCCTTACACTTGCAATTTTACTTTGTCAGCAACTCTCTTAAGTCTTGCCAACTATGACCTGTTGGTCAGTCCTAGCTAGCTGCATTGCTTTGGTAAATTAAGTTTTATTGGAATAAACCCGCACTCACTTGTTTTCATATTGGCAGAGTTCAATAGGAAAAGCACAAATTGGATCATATCACCGTCCTATTTAAAAACCTTCAGTAACTCTTTATATTTGTCAGTATAAAGCTCATTTTTCTAAACTCTATCTGAGGGTACATCTCTCCCTTACTCTCTTTTTCCCTTCTACACAGATTGTATTCCGGGTACGATGTGAACAACTTTAAATAAGTTTCTGCAATATCCCATGTAATATCAGAAAGTCCAAAAGACTGTTTGGGGTGTCTACTCTAGGTTCTTCCACGGAATTTTGCGTTTGTCCTAATTTAGTACCTTCTAGAATTGCACTGTAATTTTAGCTAGTTATCAGACTCCTCCGCAATAATTTACATTACAGTTAGTATTATTGCTGCCACATTTACTAGCACTAAATACAGTGCCTAGAATAGAGTAAGGCTTCAGAAATACATAATGATCTAAGTAGTAAAATGTAGGTACCATTCACATACTAACAAAGAAAAGGAAAAGTCTATTACATCAGGATAAATTTTAATTTGAAAAAGTACAAAGGGAACAATCAAATTAGAGAGAAATAAACAAGGTCCAAGAGTGAGAGAAAAAAGTATTTTTATTAATGTGATTAGTTATGAGAAATAATGATGTAATAATATTATGATACACAGGAAGCAGTAAAGAATGTCATAACTGTAATTCACATTATTTAGTCCATGATATAAACATCTTGACATTTTCAAATCTATATTATCTTCTTATGACTCATCCACTGAAATTATTTAGGTATGCAATTATATTATTATTGTTTCTAATAATTGCTTAGATGGAATTTCACTACTTTGAAATATGAAAGAAGTGTTGAGTAGTATAAAAAAGGTAAAAATTATACTAAATCTCTAAACTTTACCTTATTATACCATCTTTAACCATCATAGCCATGAGTTTATCCAGAATGTATGTAAATGGAAAGGATCAAAGGTAAGAAAAGCAGTTCAGAAAATTAACAATTTACTCAACATGGTTCAATATCTGAATCTTGCAAAACAACTTGGAAACTGGAGCTTGGTATATTCAATTAAATATTCAAATTAATAGTATTGAGATATAAATGTATATGTCGTGTACAAATTCCATCCACACAATTATCTAAATGGTGTTGTTAGCACTAATTCTGTTGGGGTCTTTGCTATGATAGCTTTAAAAAACAAAATGAAAATAATTCCAGCTGATAGGTTTGCATTCAAACATTTCCAGGAAGGAAAATATTAATAAAATATTAGTAAGTAAATAAATGATAAAATATTTAGAAATTAGAATGTTAGAGACTTTGGAAGCTAAGTTTAAGTAAAATATAAAGGACAATCTTTTACAGATAACTCCTGGTGAATTTTAAGTGTACTTGAATCCATAGTACCTGAGGTGGCCTGTTCTCTTATTTGTGTCAAAATAGCCCATTCCTACATAAAAGGCTATGCCAAAGAATTTATGAATCATTTGGAACTTTCTTTTTAATCTCACCCAACATGTCCACAGGAAGGATTGTTAGCATTCTTTTCCTAACTACAACTTCACAGTGTTAGTTTCCAAAGGCAAATAAATGTGGAATATTATGAGATTCACATAAACAACTTGACTTATCCTGAGAAAGGAAAGCCCCCCTATGGTTCTTAATGGTTATGTGACTGGACAAACCATGTTTGAACTGTTTGAATACATATCCCCTTACTTCTGCCTGGTGGGATTCAGAGTCACCCACTAGGCAGGGTTAACTAATGACTGAAATGAAATCCAGTCATTTAAGGAAATCTCAAAGGCTTCCTGGGGTTAGGTTGGAAAGATGTCACAAAGAGAAGGGCTGTACTTGATGCTTTTGCAATGTTTACAGAACCTATAACACAATGGAGCATGATTAATGAGACTCCTCAAACTCTAACCTATGCAGTAGGACTTTGTACTTGTCATGTCTACAGATCAGCCTTTATCACCCTCATAATGTAAGAAATGTAAACCAGAACCTAGTCATTTCCTAGAGGATTTACTCTGGCTTTCATCCTTAAGTAAACTAAGGAGTTAAAGAGGAGACCTTCTCATTTTTTTTAATGAGAATGGCATTTTTGCTTTATAAAATGCTTTTCCTTTAAATATCTTTACATTTATCTCTTTTATTTCATATTTGAATCAATTTCATACTATGAATCAATTTTGCTAGAAGTTGTTGTCACCTTGTGACAGATGAGGCATCTGGGCCGTAATGTCATTAAGTAATTTTCCTAAATTCTTAGCTTCTTTGGGAATATATTCGATCCTGGAATTCTGTTTCATTCTAAAAAACTGTCATATGTTCTTGTACTTGCACACATTTCATAAGGCATTAGTAAAAGAACCTGGCCAATTAGCAAATTTTCTCAGCATCTTCAAATGCAGTTTCTACTCTTTTTCCTAAAGACTGAGATTAGTGGTGCAAAATGGAAAAATAAAATGTGATTTATATTCTTTGTAAAGCATTTTAATTGTTTCAGGTTAAGGATTGGCTTTAAAAATCTTCAGAATTTTGTTTTTCTGTGCATTCCGAACCCATACCTTGTTAAATTCACTCACCCTCCCCTCTTTTCCATTGGGATATCATGAACGGGTGACAGATGGCTCATGGGTCCCGCAGATCTGGTTATATTCTAACCTCTGTCATTGCACCAACAGTTTCCTGTGGCCTGAAAAATAAGGTCTTCTTGGCTACAAAAAGGCCAGGAGAAAGCATACAAACTCAACTTTACCGCATTCAGTGGGCAAATTCTGTTTGAGAAAAATGAACACAGAATGCCAACCAGGGCCTGTTTCCAACAGAGAACAGTGACAGCAATTGTTCTGAAGCCCCTATGCAAGAATCATAAATCTGTGCTTTGGATCCTTCTATATCATTGAAGGTAGATGTAGATTATTCTTCCTGGACATTTTCATCAGCAGCATCCGGCAAAGCATGATGATAGTTATACAAATGTAACAGATATGACAGGTTCCTATTTGAACTTACTTTTTCTTTTGCTATTGTAGTTAAATTTTTTCAGGCCATCCTTCTGGTAAAATGACATGTTTTTTTCTACTCCAGACATCACAGTAGAAGCCATGGAGAAAGACCTTCAGTGACTTTGCTCATTTATTTTCTGGTAGCTCTGGAGTTGTCATCATTTGAGCAAAAAAGGACCCTTGATCTGAGTTTCTTGATGGACAAGATGTGGTCTTTATTTTTGACTCCTTTGGCAACTGACACTGTGTCTGCTTTTCTTCTTAACTCATCTGTATCATGTGTTCTTATTTTGCCAGAAAAAAAAAATTGACATCCTCATAAATTGATATTTATATTGCACTAACTTATCAGAAAAAAAAAAATCCAGAGGGGGAAAAAGAAATTGTTGAACATTTGAAGGAATTAAACTGTTGTGCAGATATGTGAAAATAATTCAGAATCCTATTACCAAAAGTATATTTTAATAAATAAACTTCTTACCTTGAGTCTAGTAAACCAATGTTCCATGGGTTCAAGAAATAGAGACTCTTTTGATGGAGGAGTGCGGACAGCAAATAACTCAATGCAAAAACAAAACCAAAAATATTTCTTTTCGGATTCACAAATCTTTTACAAAAGTTGCTCTTTTTATTAATTTATGTTTGCAATACATAATATATATATTTCCCCAATACATATGGCATATTTTGTGTGTATATATATATATCCATTAAGCCTATATATATATATCCAAATATATATGTATATATATATATGTGTGTATATATATATATGTGTATATATATGTGTATATATATATATATAAATGTTGCACATCTTGGTTATTTTTATCCTTTTTTTAAGAGAATAGAGCATAAATTGTACATCGCTTATATTTTGTTATTTTACCACTGAGTTTTACAGATCACATAGCTGGATTTAATGAAGTCGGAATTCACCTGCTATTTAGAAGAGTTAGGGAACCACAGGAGAAACTGTTTTGACTTGTGTTTTACTGTCACATTTCTAGTATACTCTATAACCCTTATTTACCACTCTTAAGATAATTCAACTCCTATTTATTGGTGATATAAAGAAACCGAATGAGGACTTCACCAAGATTAAAAGTTCATAGATACTGACGTTGTCCTTCTTAACTTTTTAAAAATAATTATCTTTAAACGTATTTTCTACATCATATAATTTATGCTTTCCAGCTCAATGATTTGTTTCCTAGGTTTACCGAGTTACATATCCATCACGATGAATCGATTTTAGAACATTTTCATGATGACCCCGCATGCACATTTGCTATTAATCCACATTCCCTCTCCCTCCACCAGTCTTCCTCCCCTACCAGCCAGTAATCTGATTTCTGTCCTTATAGCTTTACTTTTCTGCATAGTCCTATAAACTAAATTATGATTTAATTTGGCTTCTCATATACAGCTTCTTTCACTGGACATATTTTTGAGGATGACCCATGTTGTGGTACCTATCCTTGTGTGTTCCTTTTTGTTGCAAAATACCATTTTTTTTAGGTGGATATGCCACATTTTGTCTTTCCATTCACAAGTGAATGAGCAGCTAGGTTGTTTCCAATGTTTGAATATTATGAATAATGCTAAGAGCAACATTTGTAGAGAAGTATGTGGGCATAATTTCATGTCTCTCAGGAAAAACCCTTGAAAGTATAATTGTGAGATCATATATTAAGTTCATATTTGACTTTTTAAGAGACCATCACATCAAACTACCTTTCAAATTGGTTGTACCACTTTACATTCCCACTGATAATGTATGATCTCCCAATTTTTCTACTATTTGCCAACACTTGTCATTGTCTGTCTTTTTACTACAGCCTTTCCAGCAGGTATTAAGTATATCTCATTGTGATTTTGCTTTACATTTCTCTAATAATGTTGGTTTTTATAGGTTTATTTCTATAGTTTTAGAAGTCATTTGTTTTATAAGGATGGCATGGTGGCCTTAGGAAAATTGGGCTTTTAATTCAAAGTTAACTCAAAATTTTTAGAGGATCTTTGGCTTTGTCTATAATGACAAGTACAAATATTCCTGCCTACGTGAGCATAAAACATACAGCAGCTCAGTGGGCCGACCTGCAGCCTTAGTCTTCCAGAGACCTGACACCTACTTCTTGAGGTCTCACTTTTTCTGTGAACTTGAATATGTAGTTTACACTTAACTCTTTATTACCTTGTCATGTGCATGTGGGCTGGGGAAATCTTGAATACAATAACTCATTTGAGAAGGCTTTAAGAAATAAAGGCTCTGCAAATAGAGGCATTTTAATGCTAATTGCTCGACTTTCTTCTCGCTCTGATGTATGATTCTATTTTGTATCTGTTGCACTTAAAAATCAAATACTATGCCATTTATAAAGCATTAAGGGAAAACCTCAATATATAAACATAAAAATACAGCACAATCCATAGAAACAATAAACAACTAATTCAAAACCAGAACAATTGCAAACTTTCTATGGTTTGATACTGTATTTGGGATCCACTAGACAGCTCTTTAAAGTACCAAAGAAAACGGGAAGAATTTTTCCAAAATCATGCTCTGAATGATTTCTTCAGAGAAAAGATTTCCCAGACTTTTGTCATCCTACAAAACAAACTCTTTGGCTCTGGAGGGGGAATTTAATTCCTCCTCCTGTACCATTGATAAAGAGCAAATATCAAATAACAATAATCTCCTGTACATTCATGCCAAATTAAGTCTTAGTCTATTTACAAAACACTGTATTAACGGAAACTTTCGAAAATCTCAAAGTGTCAAAGAGACACTATCTGTGAGCAACTCTTCCTTTAAAGTTTTTATTATCAAGCTTTATTGTTAATTTTATTTTTCAAAAATGCTGTAAGTGGAGAAAGGGGAAACATGAAAACCACGTCATTCCAACTGAGTAACTAAATGAGCTGACTAAATCCAGAAAACTCAAGCACTGAAATAATTCAAGAATAAAATAAAGTAGTGAAATAAAAGAACCACAGGAAAAATGTTACAGTTACTTCTATTAGTTAAGAAGAGGAAGTGTGAAAGAAAATTGGACAAGCAATTTGTGTGAGTTTGTAAGTGGTAGAATGAAAGATAAGCTCAGCATCCCCTGGGTTGAGGAAGTTGATTTCCTCGGTGGGTCAAAACTTAGAAGCAAGAGATGGTACCTAGAGCGTTGTGTAGTGGGACTTAGGTTTACTTTTCTAATTGGATGGGAGGAAATGAGGCTCAGAACCATTAACCAGGGACATAAAGTGATGGAGAGTTAAAGTTGGATCTTCCAAGCTCAGAGCTCTTTGAGACTGCGCAAAGCTTGAGTGACGATAAAATTCAGTCTTGAAAACTGTCTCTGCCTCATTCTGTGGGGTATAGCTTTATATCTTGAATATTTCAATATACACAGGGAGAAAATGCGTACCATTTTTAATGCAAAACCTTATTTGCACATTCAATTAAAGGTGTTTTCTCAAATTAAAATGTCACTTCTCTTCATGAGCATTAAACTTAGATACAGAAAGCTCAGTAACGTTTTCTACAATGGCAGTATCTAGGATTGAATAAGTCCCTGGGTAGATCTTTCATCTCTTTTTACACTCTTTTTAAAAAGGCAGCTGCCTCAGTTATTCCTCCCAGTGTGGTTGGAGAATGTTTGCATCAGATTTTGCCAGTTTCCCTTTGGAACAGAGAGCAACTGCTTAACAAATGGCAGGTTTATGTAGGGAGGAAATCTCCATGGTTTAACGTGCTTTTGTTTCCTGTCAGTATGTGCCTTCTGTTTTTGTTCACGCATAATCATCTTGTAACCTGCACAGAAAGGCAAAGAAACCAAGGCTTGGGGAAATAGATATTCAAGCAATTATGTACATACTGATTTTCCACTGATTTTCTTGGCCTAAAAGGCTTTCCATGAGACAGGAGATTCCAGGAGCTGAGGCTGCTGTATGAAGAAGCCTGGATATAAAAATAATGTCACAAAATACCTTGTAAAATCAATATATTGTCAAAAAAGCCTCATCATCACTTGAATGAGGCCTTCTCACTAGAGAAAACCTGTGTCAGGGCACTAAAGTACTTCGAATGTACAAAATTGTATTTCTTTTTTTTTGTGTGGGTACCGGGGGTTGACCTCAGGACATCGTGCACCAGCAGGTGCCCGTGTCGCTGAGCGATATCACCAGCCCTTTTTTCGTATGTGGGTTCTGGGAGTCGAACTCAGGACCTCGCACTTGCCAGGCAGGCGCTTACACTGCTGAGCCATCTCACCACAAAATTGTATTTCTATAATGAGCATATAATAATGTCTCTACTAGATTGGGAAATTTGACAGAATTGAGACTAGATGTATTCATCAAAGGTCGCTATATGTTTCCTATAGATGTTTTATGGGTGAATGGATGAGCTATATACCATAGCATGGTGTTTCAAAATCAGAAGGGGATGCATTTCTGTCATAGATTCACATGAGTCAAGCTATACTCACAGAGAGAAAGTCACAGATTTGGAGTATTTTCCACTCAAGAGAGAAAAGAAAAACCACATCTCCAAAATGTACCAGCCATGGATTTCCTTACAGTGGTCCTCACCTTAGAGGAAAGGATGCATTTCTCTCTACTTGCCAGAGAAGCTTACTTGTAACACCAAGAAGTGTGTTTTGAGCATCCAGCAGGGGAAAAGTTGCTGTACTGGACACTTGGAAAACAGGAATGGGAAATTTAATTAATTCTCTGAAATACCAAGATCTCGTTGAGACAAATATATGGAAAGCTAATATTACTCTAAAGGAGAATGAAATGAGCACCATACTAATGGAAAACCACAGAAAAGAGAACTGAAGAAGGGACATTTCAAAAGAATCAACAGAATTTGAAGAATGACCGGGATTGAGAATTATAAAACACTGATTAGTTGAAAATGACTTCACTATAAGTAGGCAGAGGAGCACTTTCTTAAGAAAATATGTGAGGCCTTTCTTCAGTTCTGCATAGGAAGAATTCTCTGGGAGATTACTTCTGAGCGAATGTCATATTTGTGATGTTTCAGGCAACATTAATGCTTATTTTGCTGATTTTAAAATCTTGAATGCATTAAAGTAGACTGGGTTTAGTAATTCACTTTAAAAGAACAGATCGTGAAAAGGGCAGATAACCTCATATGTGAGACACCTGGTACAGAATATTTTAGGTGGTGTTAGCATTACTAGTGTTACCTGCCTGGATATGATGAATAAGACACTACTTTTTCTCTAAGACCCATAACTAGAGTCTGACCATGAGAAGATATCAGACAAATCCAAACCGAGAAAAATGCTTCATCATTACTTTTCAAAACTTGCAGTACCATAAAAAATAAAGGATACTGACTAACCATCACAGGACAGAGGAGATGTGATGACTAAAGACTGCACAATGGATTCTGAAACTGGAAAACGACATTAATGGAAAAAAATGCTGAAATATGAAAAAGTCTGCGGCTTTGTTAAGAGAAATGCAGCAATGTTGGTTTCTTGGTTTTGATAAATGTTCTAAGGTAATATAAAGATGATAATATTAGGGGAAGCTGACAGTGTTTAGATTGATGTAATTTGCATATGTTTTGAAGGCTGAGACTCTGTGATATCATGATAATATCATTAATCATAACAAGAAGTGAAACTTTTAAAGCACTTTCACCTATGCTGACTTAAATGGTACAATGTTACAGGGTTGGTGCAACCGGGGTGTTCAATGTCCATTTTATAAATGAAGAAGCAGTGGCTCCTAACTGAACTTACCCATCATAATTGTCAGTGCTTTGAGATTAAAACACCCTCTTCTGAAGCAGGCACTGTGTTACTTTTACTTTCACTATTAGAAAGACAGGCCAATGCAGGTGTGTGTGTAAACAGATGAGGAACGATCTGAGAAACACCAGGGGGAGGGTAAGAAGGCTGCAGGGTTTGATTTCAGTTGAAATGAAAACTCCTCTAAGGACAGATATCTTAAGGATAGCAAGCAGCCAACCTCTGTTTTTCTTTTTTAATATCCCAGATTTGATTTTTGTAACTCTTCTGCCCGCTTCTCTACCCTTATATGTTGACTGTTGCTCAGTAAAAATAATCTAATTATCAGTTGTATGAGTCTGCAAAGTTATCACACTTTGGAGCCCCTGAACAATGTTTCCTGTTTTTTTGGTTCCTCTCACCCTATTATCAGGTTTCTAAACCTGACTCAGATGGGCCAAGTGGATAAAAATTTCGTTTCAGTGATTCTCTTCATACCTTTGGTGTGTTTTTCCCCTACTTTTTTGTCTTGATTACAATACCTACACAAATATCCTTTAATAGGGAGAATACGTTCACAACACGGTTTTCTCATAATTTAAAAACAGCCTTGACTGAAGATACAAATTCTAAACATTTGCAACCATTCCCTCCCACCTTGCGCGACTCATTCATTTTTTCCCCCAGCGGCATTAATCAGAAAGTGAAACCTGTACAGGTTCCATTTTGCCATGAAACAGAAATGTGTTCTTAAAGATGACATCATTATACTGTCCTCTCAGGTCTAGGTTTCAGAGGAAGACTGTCTTGCGGACACTACGTCCGCTTACACAAGGAAACGGATGCTTTAAAAACAGGTAGAAGATCTGCCTAAAATGTGGTCTTCCCTTCTGCTGGTGGAGCTTGAGGAACTATCCCTATGCTTTGCTGCCACCTTGGCAAACTAGAAGGATTTACAACCGAATTCTTCACAGGCAGGGTTGGGAGCAGCTCTCACTGGCTGCCCGGGGTGCCAGGGCTCAGAGAGCCATCTGAAGTGGCTGTTAAGATTCTCATTGCCCTGAGCATGTTGCAGAGAGAAATTAGAACATCTATCCTGTGGAAAACACACTCTCTCTTTCTACAATAACCGGTTTCAGCAAAATCCACGTGTCACCCTCTGAATACTTTCTAAAGGCTTCTTCTTTCTTTAGTCTGGAATGGAGACGGAAAGAAGGTGATATTCACGGATCTCAGTTTGCACGCTGAGAGAGGTCCCGGCTCATTTGGGTGTGACGGTGACAGCGGAGGCATCGTATGGATACTTCTCTCTTTAAATTTCCTTTCTTCGTCTTCCAGATGCCTTGCCTGCAACCCAAGTTAACTTCTTGGGCGTCCAGAACACTTAGTCAACCCTGCTTTCTAAATGCATGCCAGATATATTCTTTGCTCTAACCTCTTCGGAAGGAGTTGGGAAATTTTTGCCAATTAAAATCTAAGCCCTTAGAGCTGACCTGCTGGCTCAACGTTGGAACTTAGTTGTTAAGGTTTTTGCACCGTCATTCTTATTTGTGTTCCCGTTTTTATTGTAGGGATGGCCTCCTTCCCCACCCAGTCTTTCCCTCCGGGTTTCCCCATTCACACATTCAACTTCTTCATCTCCTTCTCCCAATCTTCCGGTGTCTCAGTCTTCATTATCTGGTTATGTCTTCGTTATTTGACTGTCTCATTTGCCTTACTCGTGCCCTGGCTGGGTAGGTGGGAGGCAGCTTTCCTGGTAGCTTCATTTAAATTTGGCATGCGTGGGTGGTGCACCCCACCATTCGCCTTGCACGCGCGATTCAGTTAAAAGCTAGAGCTGCAATCAGCTAAGAGTTCCACAATCTTCAAAGCACAGCAAGGAGAGGAAATAATACAGGGGGCGGGGGATAGAGAAGTAAAGGAATAAAAAAACAACTTTGCTGGCAACTTCAATAAATCTGGTAGCTGGCGATAAAAAAAGATTCCGAGGAGGGCTGGGTCTGGTCCGGATGAAACGCTAGGGCTCCTTCCCATCCTGGAGTCTGGCGCTGGAAACCCGCCGCTGGCGTCTTGCCATGCGAGTGCCCTAGAGCTACAGGCCCACCCTGGGAACGCACGTGAACAAAGCTCTCGCCCCTGGAGCCGCCTGCGGTTTTTCAGTGATTCCAGCTTCTCCAGGGAGTGCAGGGCGCGCACAGGGTTAAGTTAGTTCCCTCCCTGGTAGGAGGGAGAGGAGGGGGAGGGGAGAGAGAAGCATAGTGTCTCCGGCTGGGTACCTTGTAGTTAGTTGTACGTTGGAAACCTGTCGCCTTCACTTGCGCGTTCGGTATCATCCATTGTCACCGCGGAAGAAGGAGCGCTTGGAGATAACATCAGTTCCCGCAATCTCCATCTCCGTGCCAAGGCACTGACTTGGCCCGGCTCGGGGTGCACCTCCTGTACCCTCACCAAGCGTCGAGCAGCGGCAAGGCGGCATCTCCGTCTGGTCCACCGAGTCCCAGGACCAGGGTGGCAGTTCTCAACGATGGGCAGGAGGGACCTTGGCGGCGACCCTTAAAACAATACCATGCCCCGGGAGCCCCACTTCTGCCGAGCCAGCTTCTTCCCTTTCCACCTCCCCGATCCTGTCGGATTCGGATGAGCCCATTGCGAAGAGACGCGGCCGCCAGGTAAAGGGACTGCGGTGCCAGGAGAAGTTTCTAGTAACCGCTCTAAGTGCCGCTGTGTGGGCACTACGCCGCCTCTTTGGGGGAGTCTGAACCAGTGAGGGGGGGTCATCCGGGGGGGGTGTTCTGGGCTTTGTCTCTAAACCTCAGAAGAGAATAGGCTTCTCAGAGGCACCCTGATTTAGGGACGTCTGTTTTTTGCTGGTCTAATCCACCTTCTCTAACGAGTTTTGGAACTGAGCTCTGGGTCACATCGCAAATCTGCTTGCCTGCTACGCTCATCGATCCTAACAGGGCGTTTCTAGAACCCCTAGGCTTGTGGGAGTCTAGCCGCTCATTTTCCCAGAATAAATCTCTGAACTTCCAAGAGTAACAACCTCCCTTCCTCATCTGCTTTTAATGCCACCAGCGTTATCACGCGGTTATATCTAAAGCCACCAGCCCGCCCCCTGCCCGCAATCCTGGATAGATTAGCGGCTAAGAAGAAGATGCAGTGGATGCTAATTCGTTTTCCTTCGAGTTGGGGGAGGGTGGTTCTTTTCCCAAAACCAAGTTCCTCAACCCCGCTGGTCCTCCTGGGGCTGGCGGTCTCTGAGCTGGGGCCCTCACGCCTTCCCCGGCCGCGGAAGGGGGCGGCGAAGGCGCGCAGAACTCCGGGGGCTGAACCTGAAGCGCGTGCCCTGCGCCGCGTGCGTGGGACGCGGGGGTCCGGCGGGAAACGCCCCCCGGAGCCGAAGCAGAACGCAGGGACCGGGAGACGCCCAGAGGGGCTGGAGCAAGGCCTAGCCAGCTGCCACCGCGTCCCCGCTGGGGCTCGGGGGCTCCCAGAAAGATCCTTCCGCCCCGCTGACCAGTCCGGCTCGCCCTAGCGCTCGGCGCCGGCGCGGTCACTTCTCTTTCATAATCAGACTCGAGATCAAGGTGTCAAGTTGAGAACCTGGCACTAGCCAGGGAAAAGAAGCCGCCAGGGAAGAGGGTAGTGGGGCAGGCTAGACAAACACATGACGCCTGGAAAACTCTGGGAGCAAATGAGGCTGCAGCCCGCGGCTGTGGCTGGTGGAGGCCGAGGCCACCGCTGCTGTCACCCTGGGCGCTTTGCTCCTGGAACCTCCCAGCAAGATGGCACTCACTGTCTGTTCCCCTCCGGTTAGCGCCCTCATCGCACCCCCCTCCTCCCCTGGAGATTTATTATTGCACTGAGTTTGGGAGATGACGGGCTATGCGTTTGTAAGCCAAGGCGTTTCATAGTCACCTTTGCATAATGCAATGGAAACCTCGCCGGGCGCTCATGAGTTCCAGTAGTGTAGTGTATTCGAGTGTGTGCACGTGTGAGCGCGTGTGTCAACGCGCGTCTGGTGGATCAGTGCGTGGTTTGAGAGACGAATCGGGCGTTTCTTCAAGTCGTTTTAAATTGACGTAGGCGCTCGAATACATGAAAGCACAAGAGACGACAGGGATGCGCAGGAAATAAAAACAATCGGGGAAGTGGTGCCAAGTGACTCAAGCTTTGAACTGAGGACTCGGAGTGCGGTCGCGCCAGGGGCGCGTCCGGAAATCATCCCCAGCCTGTCTCGGGTACCGCCCCGGCCCGACTCTTCCACCCCGAAAGCGATCCCAAGGGTGTTGATCCGGGGCTGCTTTCAAACTTGCGGGTTGCGTGGCCACACGGGAAGCGCGTCTCGGCGCAGCCTAGCGCTTGACGCGGGCTCTTTCTCCCTCTTCTGTTCAGATTCAGCCTCTCTCCGGACTTGTTAAAACAGGACGGCGATTTACTGGAGGCTGGGCGCGCAGCGAGTAAACGGGGTGCAAGTCAGACTCTGCCCCCAAGAAGGAGACTTCCCCCAAGTTTCCTTAGATTACTCGTTAACCTTTGCAAAGAGACTGCGCAGGGGAAACGTTGGGCTTCTTTAGCTGTCCAGCCGGTTTCCTAAATCTTTAGAACAGAATTTTTGATTGTCCATTGCAACCTACAGGGACGTAGAACTACGCTCTTTCCAAGCAGTAGCGAGGGTGATAGGAGAAGTGGAGATGTTTAAAATTATCGTGTCAAACTCTGTATTACATGCCTGATTAAAGTTTCTTTAAAAAATAGGTCTGGGACCAGGGAACCTCCGAGGGCGGTGGGGGTGGGCCATCTCACCAAGGTTGTCTGCTTTTGAAATAACGCCATTTTGGTTGAAGCCTTGCTACATTTTTAACCTCTAATCTCACATTTCGATCATTGCTCAGAGTCTAAGTAATTGATCCTCCCTCCTGGAAGTACAGCATTAAACATACACGGGGGAAATCGCCTTTCATGGTTCAGATGGTGGCATTATCCCTCAGAGCTGGGGGCAGGGCGGGCCTGTGCAGCAGAGAGACGGAGAGAGGCGGCCGCGGGGTCGAGGTGGTCCCCTCAGGGGTGGCCCGGGAGCTCTGTGATTCTCTCCTGGGTGGACAGGGTTAAAAGCCGAGTCTGACTTTGCCTCTTGGAAAGCTGTGGGTTGCAGCCGCTCCTCCCAAACATTCTTTAAACCAGAAAAGTGGGAGGGACTCCGCGAGGGAGGGAGAAAAGGACGGAAGGAGGGAGGGAGAGAGGACAGAAAGAAGGCTCGAGGAGAGGAGCGCGCCAGAGCGCGAGGGACGGAGGGAGAGGAGGAGCGCGGGAGCCGCGGAGGCGAACCCGCGAATTCATTACTGTAAACATCTCCCCGGGGTGTCAGGAGGGGTGGGGGCGGGGAGCGCGGCGCCTACATTAGCCTGGCCGCGCCGGGTTGAGGCGGCAGTGGGTTTGGAGCAGCCTCGGGACCCGCGCCGGGAGGGCGCAGCGCTTGGAGCGGCCCCGCGCCCGCCAGGCTCCGCGGGGTCCGCGCGCTGAGTCAGAGTAGCGCCCGCCTCGCTCCCCCGCAGAGCCCGGGCGCCACCCGCCGAGGGGCCGCTCTCCGCCGCCTTCCCCGCTCGCCCTACTTCTTTTGGGGTCCGGAAAGGGGGAGGCAGAGGAAGCGTGGAGGCGGGAACAGTCGCGGCCGGAGCCGAGAAGAAGTGGCATGCCGGAGCCCTGGAGGCGGAGGTGGCTGAGGACGGGGGAAGATGATGCCGCGGCTCCGTAGGGGACGTAGGCGACAGCGAACGAGGCGAGCGGGGCGCCCGGGCGCCCACGGGCTTCGGGGAGGCGCGCGCCGCTCGAAAGCTCCGGCCTCAGCTGCCCCGCGCCTCGGCGCTGCGGGCGACCGGGCTCCGCTGCTGCAGCCGCCGCCGCCGCCGCCACCCGGAGGACGGAGCAAAAGTTTGGATCTGGGGGAGGGCGCAGCGCCGAGCGGGATTACCACCGGGGCTGGAAGGAGACCGCAGCAGCCTTCGCAGGTAACGGCGCCCTGAACCTTCTCCCTACCTGCCCCTCTGCTGGGCTCCCGCTCCCTCCGGGAGCCTCCTTTTTTTTTTTTTTTTTCCAGCACTCGCCAAGGTTTGGCTGAAAGTAAGAGGGAAGCGAAGTTCAAGATTCTGAGGATGGGTACCTGGCGCTGACAGATCTGTGATGACATTAGGGGGGTGCGCTCTGCGCCCGATCACCAGCTGCGCGGGGAGGTGAATCCCCCGGAGGAGTGGGTGAGAACCCGAAGCCCCAGCTGGTGCCCCATCCTGTTTGGCTCTTGGGAAATTTGGAATGTGAATCCAGGGGCCTGTAGTGTGCCGCGATGCGGGGAAATGACGGATGGATTTCACCCCCCCACACATTTAGCGTCTTTTAAAAAAAATGATTTGAGACTACTCTCGTTTGTCTGCTTCATTTAGCTGGCTCAGGACAACAAATTTGGGAAGGAATGTGAAAACTGCAAGCAAGGGGAAATATATATTTTTTCCTTTTGACATCCGGAGTCCTTTCTCCATTCACCTTCTGGCGTCATAAAATAGGAACTTCAGAAGTCACATTTTCATAGAGAGATGAGATGAAACATGTTAGTTCTTGGTATGAATTTGTAATGATTATCCCGTGTGTGTGTGTGTGTGTGTGTGTGTGTGTGTCTCAGGGCCAGGGAGAGGGTGTTGCAGGGATGCGGATCCCCCCCCCCATGGTAGAGATGACCAGCTATGCAAGGGAAGTTAGGGGCCTTCTGTGTACACTGAACCCGGGGGCACCAAGGAGAAGACAGCCACGTTTTCCCCACAGCGGCCTTACTTAGGCTAAGAAAATAGCTCCTGCTCACTCCTGGAGCGAAAAGATGCTAACCCCAACTCCCCAGTGCCCCTTGAAGCCCCCGCAGAGTTTTGAGTTTCATCGCAGCTGCTATCGTCTTTATTATGATGATCATTATTAATTCACCTGGAAAGTCATCATGCCTTCTCCTGTGAATGGAAAACAGTTTCCAAGAGCTTTTGATGAATTTTAATGGAGGGAATCTCTTTGTAAAGCTTACAGTAAGCTAATCAAGTATGTGCAAGGCACAAATCCGTGTAAATGCTCACGCAAAAGTGCAAGGTGCTGATTAGATTTCTTTACATGCTGCATTTGCTATGCAAAGCCTTTTCTAAATGGGAGCTATTGCACCCCATTTAGCTGGGAGGCTCTTTAATCACACAGGGTTTCAGGGAGCTTTGGAGCATGTCCACTAGCTCACAGGCTTATTGCTAAATTTATTATGTCTAACTTCTCCCAGCCAAAAGCTAATATGAAGGCTAGCTTCCATATCAGGACCCAGGTTGTCGTGGGCTTAACTCCTATGACCTTCTTAAATCTCCAATGAAAGGATCCCCAAAACATTTGAGGTAAATAGAATGCAGGTTGGCATTTGTCCAGGGATATATTTGATAGTTGCAATAGGAATGTAAAATTTTAGGTCAATATATGTAATGTTAGAACTGGATTACTATTATTTTTAAATCACAAAGCAATGTATACCAGATACATATGATCAGCAGGCCACCATATTAGAAGAAAATCAGTCTTTGGATAATACAAATGAAAAGAAAAGTTGCTTATTTCCACACAATCCTCTTGCTCCTGAAAGAACGACTTTTCTTTCTCCCCTCCTCGAGTCCTGAAACGGGAGAGGGTTAAACCATTTAAGAAATTTTAATAATCCCGGATGACAATCCAACAGCATATTGTCATGTTGAGACGCAAATACCTGTGACTGGAGGAGGTTGGAAGATGAGATTTCAAACATTAGTCCGTGTCTCTGCCAGTAAGTACATGGAATTGTAGAAAGAATTGGACTAGCTCTACTGTAGCAGAACCTATTACAAGCCTAGCGTGGAAGGAATGCTAGTATGTTTTTTTGTTTTTTTTTAATGTCCATGTCTTAATACTCTGGTAGTTCCATTGCAGTTTTTGAAATTCCAGGGGATACTTTTAACCAAAGAAAGCAGATTCCAAATGATTCCATACTGGGCCATCCTGGTGTCCCCAAGGCTGTCATGGCTTTTCCTGTATGCTAAGTTTCAGATGATGGGATCTTATCCGAGTTTGACTTTGACCAGCTGGATCTAATTTGAACCTTCTCTGATGCCCGGTTACGTTTATATTCTGTCCTGCTGAAGAGTGTGATTTAGGATTTAGACATATCTCCCTAAAGCAATCTTGTATTTTCTCAGTTTGAAGTTGTGGTTTCAACGAAGGCTGTAGGGTTGCCCGAGTTCAGAAGCCTCATTCGAGAGAGACTCAACGTGAGCATCTCATTTAGTTTGACTCTTCTGATCTGGACGTTGGGAGGAAAAATTGCTACTTCTGCAATCAGCAGCATCTGAAGTAAAAAACTGCAAGGGCACCCAGTGTCTTTTGGTTAGGCTTTCCGTTTAAAGGATTCAAGAGAGGTCAAAGTGATGGAGTATTGCTTCTACTCAGGTCACACCTGATGAGATAATCATCTTTTGGTATCTTTAATTTTAATTTAAGTTCATTTTTCACTAGATTGCTTTAGTAACTTTTTGGCTTCTGCCACAGTGATTCAAATTCAGTCCATTAGTGACCTCTATCTGTGAGAAGTGAATACTTATTGTTTTTCTTTTCATCAGTCTGCAGACAATCTGAGGGAAAACCCATCAGCTTCTTAGTTCTTTCCGAGTATTTCAATTTTTCAGTTTTTCTAATTCGATTCTTTAATACTGAGTTCAGTAAGGATAATATCATTTAATATCAGTAGTAAAATGTGATGGGCTAATAAAGTCCACTAAATGGTTTCTCTATATAATATCGACAATGCGTTGCACATAAATAAAACACCAGTGCCGTCCACTGGCAGTAAAAGGGTTGTATAGTTGGATAGACTGTTGTTTTGAGACTCACAAAGCTGCTGAACGTAAGTGAAATTTTATTGCCCCTAAGTGCTTACATAACAAGGGAAATGTGAGACTACCTCTGAACGTATATGTGGTAACTAGATTTCATAGTAGCTGCAGGTATGTCTTTCAATTCAGCTCTGCTTCTGCTGTGAACTTATGGTGGTGATGAAGGACGCGGTGGAGTGTGTGTAGGGTATTTGTAAACACATGGGCCTTTTTAAAGAGACTTGTAAAATCATTCCTTTGTTTTCTGAGCGTATTCCAATAGAAATTTCAATTTTAGTTGATTATTCTAAATGCTAACTTCACTGAATTTTTTAGGTGGGTGGATACCATTATCTGACATTTTCCAGATGGTTTTTGATGTAGTGGTATTTGGGGATATGGAATTTTAAGGAGGTTTTCTTTCTTTTCCCTTGGGCAGATTTTAAGAAAAAAAAATTTTAAAAGACCAGCTATTGTTATTATTGAGGTTAAACAACCATTGTAGTGCCTCAGCCAACTTTCCTACCCTTTCTGTACTCCACATTTCTTTGCTTTTGTGAAATTATATTTTCTTCTGAAAGTACGTGTTGGGAGTAGAAGTATCAGCATGTTGTTACTCGTCGCAGTAATAGGCGATCTCTAATTAAGTATCTGTTTATAGTAAAACACACATATATACATACACAGCCAAAGAATCATTTTTCAGACAGAGATTCATTTCAAGGTTTTGAGTATGTTCCTTTTTTAAGAGCTATGATACAAATATTGTAATAAAAATACCCTGTGTTCTGATGAATACACAGACCTATTTCAGTGGCATGAAACAGTAGAACATTGTATTAGCAGAATAATCAGTGGTATTTTGAGTACATGCTTAAAATCTGTTAGAAACTTCATGGCTTTTTTTTTTTTTTTTCTCTCTCTCTTTTGGCAAATTTCGCATCTACCGGTCTTTTGGTTTTCTTTGATTCCTTCTGCTGTGGCTCTTTGAAGTGATTCAAAATTAAACAGTAGCTACTTTTTAGGGAAATTCATCATGTTATGTTCAGGATTCCAGAAGAGTTAATGATGCAGAAAAAGTCCTGTAAAACATCTTTCTAAAAGAAGTCGTTCTCTTGCAGGCTTCTCACTTACTGGTCTCCTGTATCATTTGCAGTGAATTGGAACTCTGTTATTTATTTATTTTTCAAATACCACCTCTAACTTAATTTAACGTGGGATGTGTTTCCGCAAAAGCATGCGGTGCCATGTGTCCTGAGATGCCTGAACAAAGCAGTGTGGTTGTTACCAATCTGTAATAAGGGAAGGTCAAAGAAAATATCCTCATATAATTTGGGAAGTCAAAAGGCCACATTCATGATTCTCGAACACTGGTCAGTTATTCTGCTAATACTTCATAAGGATATACTTTTCCTGGCAGCTTAGTGGTTAAAGACCTCAGCCAGTTTTGGAAGCATTCACAAAATAAATCTCTGGAGCTGTTAGCCATTAGGTGTTCATTAGAGCTGACTGAGCAGAGATTTTTTTCCTTTTCTTTCATTTTTTTTTTTTTTTTCCCCTCACTTTCCTCCCAGGTTGCTTTAAAAGGAATGTGCAGGAAACTTGGAAAAAAAGATCTCGTCTGCTCCATCCACGGGTCACATTGCTTTGCTCAGTTCTCTTCATTGGGACTTTCAAGAGAGAGATGAAAGAATCTCCCACATACACCTTTGAAGAACCTGAGGGCTTTTGGTTCTAAACCTACTGGAAAATGTCAGATCTTCAAGTCCATAGGTGCAATTAGGCCTCAGAACATTGAAACCACCTTTAACGGGGACTAAAGGAACAGTGGCTCCTGCAATCTGGTCATGAATGTCCTGTCCATTGAAGTCCACAGAGGTCACATGGCTGTGGCTGAATGGAAAACATTAGACACATATCAGTCCTGAAATAGGTTCACATGCTGGTGTCACTCTTAGTCCCAGCTGCCTAGGAATATCACTTTCATGAGAGTCCAATGTCAAAACAGCCTCTGTGATAGTTTTCTCTCTCGCTGCTCCAGAATGTGCGCTCAAGTACTTAGAAGAAGGAAATAATTCAGGGAATTGTAAAACTCATTGCACATACTAGATAAAGAGGACATGAGAGATCAGGGAAAAAAATTGGCTAAATATTGGCCATAGAGGATCCAGAGAGCTCTTTTTAAGATTGATTTCAAAACACATTCCTATCCCCCGCATATACACAAACCCTTGTATTTTTTAGTTCTCCCATAAACAATTTCATTTATTTTTCAGAACTGTCTCTGAAGTTGAAAGCCCTAATCACCTAGTTTCTGACCAGGTTACTGGAACAAGAAAGAAGTTAAGGACTAAGACTATATAGAATTCATGATGAACATTTATTTGACATTTTATTACATAGATGGAGAAATCTCCAGATACAATTTAATTCATGCTTTACAAACCCACCCTAAATTATCAAAGTTGGGTGTTTTTATTAAAATAGAAAAATATTGCAATGATGGAAGTATGTAGATTTACAATAGTAGAATTCACTAGTTTGCCACCATTGCATTAGATTACAAGTTTGTCTGTTCTGAATAATTTTATGATGTTGGCATTTGGCTCCTTACCTGTGGTGGTTAAGAAAGAAGTAGAGGGAATATTTTGGAGAAAAGAAAAGAAAATCTGCATATTCGTTTCAGCATAGTGCTTTCCTATATTTGACCTTGTATGAATTGCTTAATCTCCTGGAGAGTTAATTTCCTCTCTGCAGAGCTCAACAGAGTTGGTGAGGGGTCAAATAAGATTAATATGTGTGAAAATGTCTCAATAAGAGTAGTGTGTTATATTCTCATAAAGAGGCCTTATTGGAGTCGATAACATTTATCACTGTATAATGTCTTATGCTCATATAGGCTATTTCTATTTTAGAGAATAATTTAAACTGAGGACCCTGCCCTTCAGGAGCTTTTCTTCTCATAAGTGAGTTTGATCCAAGTTCTGATGTCCCTGTTGGCCCCTCATATGATTTTTTTGCTTTCATCTAATGATAGCTGTCACCCTTTATGACATTGCTCTACTTTGATACAAGTACTATATCCTTCTCCAGCATGAAGGATAATTAGGCTGGGTTGAGTTCAAGGCCCCGACTATCCTTTCTTGAAGCTTTGCTTTGCTGATGAGAACTGACTTTGTTACAAACAGTTTCCACTGAGGATCATTTTTGAAAGAAATTTCATTAGTGTCCCCTGAAATGAGGTGGCTTCTGTTTTTTCTGTTTTTTTGTTTTTTGTGGGCAACAGGTTCTCCTTATGTAGCCCAGGCTGGCCTCAATTCACAGCAATCCTCCTGCCTCAGCCTCCTGAGTGCTGAGATTACAGGCATGTGCCACCATGCCCAGCACATGGCTTCTGTTTTTGACTGGGCTTAAACTTTAGCCACATACATTTGTAAAAACAATACCAACAGAAAATTTGATGATTTAAAAAATTTTTGCTTTGCAAAATAAGGCAGGCTGCTGCAAAAGGACCACCTCTTTAGTGTGTTGGCCAATCTAAACTTTCTACCATTGAGTATAAAGATTTGATCCAATAGGATGCCAACATGTATTCCAAAGGTAGGTCGTATTTTGGTGGTACTAGTGTCACTAAACTCTAGTGGAAAGATTTTTTACATTTTATTTCTGTATATTTTGTTCAGTAGCATTTTTACAGTTGTTAGATGTGAGACACTTAATTTGAAATGTTCCAAAAGTGATCGTGCCTATGTCATTTTGCTAATTTGTTTACATTCAGGCCTTTATAAAGGTTAACTCTTAATTGTTTTATGTTGCTTAGTTGAAGACGTCAAAAACCTATGCATGTGTGAAGTGTATATCTGAAAATGTGTGAACATGATTAGGTTGTGATTCTTGGGCAGGATGAATATTTCAGTCACCGATTTGAGGTACTAAATCTGTATCTAACAGTGTCCCCTTCCATTTCTGATTTGCTGTTTTTGAAAGTTCTGAAACTTGCTTTTATTTTTTTCAAGTGATTGGTGTTTTTGTAGTCCATGGTAAAGTACATAGCCATAGAAATATATTTTAATGTGAAAAATTACTTTTGTAGCTGGGCAAAATTAATCTAAGTATCTTTTGTTCTGGCATTGTTGAATGATGTAATACTGTTTTAAGAAAGATAATGCTTTCTGTTACTCTGAGGATTTCTACTAATAGAATGAGAAGTATCTGTAGGCATATGCATGGGGATTTAGAATGTGTTTGGGTCTATCTTTGAAATGCACAAATTTGACATTTAGATACGTGAAGAGGGAGGATTGTTTTCCCCTACAGCTAGGCAGTACTAATCTAATTTATCCCCTATCTCTTTGATATAATAAAATAATGAGATAATCTGAATCATCTTAAATTGGAGATTAAGGAAGCTTTAAATGAAGAAAAGCACAAAATGGAACCAGAAAATAGACATTTGTGTCATTGGCGTGGTCTCGATAAAGGTCTTATTCCTATAGGAGCAGAAAGTATATACCAGATGCTGAAGAAACATTATTCATTAATTCATGAGATGATTGGTAGCCTTTACCATGGAACAGGCATAGACTCCAGGCTTGGACTAGCAGTACGACTGAAAAGTACAAACATAGGTAAGGCAGGGGCTCTCCACTTAAGGATAATGGGCTGGTGATAATGGTTTTTGAAAAGAGAGAGGGAAATATACCACCGAACTGCATCTCTGTTTTACATGTGATTGAAAACAGTGCAGGCAACACTGTTACAGAGCCTCCAGTGCATATATTGCGAAAAGAACCATATTTGGGTCTCAGGTTCTAATGCTGGCTCTGGCACCTGTTCACTTTATAAATGGGACCAAATTTTTAAATGTCTTTTAGTTTTTGTCTCCTCAACTAGGAAACAGAGAGGCCTAGGAATATAGCTTGTGGTGGAACGCTTGCTTAGCATGGGCAGGTCTTGTATTCCATCCCCAGTCCCACAAAAACAATACAAAAAGAAAAAAAGAAAAAGACAACAACGCAGAAAATATTTTCTATTCATGAAGCTCTTTTTCTGATTAAGATAATTATGTAAAATATCAACACAGGGCCGGTGAGATGGCTCAGAGGCGTAAGAGCCTGCCTTGCAAGCGCGAGGGCCCGAGTTCGACTCCCGGATCCCACATACGAAAAAGGGGCCGGTGATATCGCTCAGCGGCATGGGTGCCTGTTGGCGCGTGAGGTCCTGAGGTCGACCCCCCGGTACCCACAAAAAAAATAAAATAAAATAAAAAAATAAATAAAATAAAATAAAATATCAACACAAAGTATGGGCTTCATAAATGCTGACTACAGGTCACCTTGTCCCCAAAATGATACCTATTCCATTATGTCACCTTTATTGTCTAAAAATATTTTTATCATTTCCCTGGAAACCAAAAGAAGGCTTTTCATTCACTGAACATGATACAGCCTTTTCCACAAAATGGTTTCATTGCTCATGCACATAACAGAATGTGGAAAGGGCAGCCAAGGAAATAGACATTTCAGGCAGTGATAAAATGAGCCTATAGCTAGGTAGTGGTGTGTAATGTGGGATGATCGCTTGAGAGGTAACCCAGGGAGTGGAGAAGAGGAAGGAGATGAGAAGACATTCTCTCAAGTAAAGAAATCAGAAAGTGGGCTCAGAGAGGTCCTGCCTAACTTGACGTTCTTTTTTTCATTGGAAGCATCATCTTTCCTTTTTGAAAGTTTTGTCTCCACTTGTCCTTGGTTACCGAAATGAGTCCTTTCACCGAGGACCAGTGTCTGTGATTTGTGTGGAGCCGTCTGTCTAGACGAGATGGTTGTTATGTCTTTGCCAAGGTACCGAGATTTTTATCCACGTGAGTTTTACACACTTGCTTCACACAGCTGACTTCATGCATGACTCTTGGCAGTCATGAAAACATTTTACCATAGAAGATTAACACATAAATTATTGTTATGCTCACTTAGTGCTTATTCTGTCCTTAAGAATGGTTGTACTTTGCTTGTGTAATGAGAGGCATTAGAAGTGGAATGTCGCTGTTGGGTTATCAATCCAGGGTGGAAATAGCTCCTTCAGAAGGTAATTTTCAACTAATGTAAGTGAAGGAGCTTCTTCCTGCTTCTATACTAAAAGCACTGGTCAAATGCACTAGTAAAATATACAATTCATTTATCATTATTATCAATGCATACACTATAACTTCTGCATTCTAGTCAATAATTACTAGTCAAGATTTACTTTAAAAAAGTACAAATTTGTAAATTTATTGATGTAGGAAGCTGCATTTAACAAGACCTTAGGCATACCCTAGACCTCCAAGTTGGAAAACATGGTAGCTTTTCTTGTGAAGATCACAGAATATATAATGTGATATAAATACATATAATTAATCAAATTGGGGTAGCAAGAAGCAGGCACTAGAGTATACTTTATAAGCTGTTAACATCTTAGTAAGTAGCTTCTGAAACCCAACATAAAACAATAAGACCTTGTTTTGCTACTTTAGAAAATGTAAGAGAGATTAAAATTCTTTGGGAAATGGTTTTTGAAAAATATTTTTTTTACCCAAGTAGGTAAGGAACAAGTCCAGTAGTGCTGACAGCAATGGAATTTAGAACTCCATTCTAATAATCTTACTCTCCAAGGAATGCCAGGCAGACATCCGTTCAACTCAGGAGCTTGGAACTGAGGACTGGGCAGTAGTTGAATCCTTGCCGTGTGCCAGGGACCATGCTGTTTCCTCTTAGGGGTTTGCGATCCTTTCTCAAAGACCCTATCCCCACTCACAAGGAAGTCTGATGAGTTGGCTTAGAGTCCCCCTTTCGCAAACTTGACTCATTTGTTTTAATTAAGTGAAGAACCTGGTTAAAAATACAGCTTTCTCAACCTTAGCCCTGGAGATTCTGATTTACTAGGGCCTCAGTGGAGCTTGGGGCTGTGGATTCTTGAAAGCCGCAAGATTGGAAATTATTGACCTGGATTAATTTTTAGAAAATTTCTTTTATGTCCCAGAGATTTAGTTTTTTTTTTTTAATAATCATCTAGTTGAAAATCACGTGTGAATATCCGAGAGTATTCTGTTAGCGTGTTTCACCACTTGGGAAATATTGCTGAGTTAAACTCCACTCTTCCAGAAAAGAAACTGCAGAGGGGTCAGACACCAGGACAGGCTGCACTCTTGGTAACCACCACGTCCTGCATTGTCCCCTACCCTTGGTCTCTTCTATCCATCATCATGTTTTTGGTGTTCACAGAGTTAATATCATAAAAATAACACAAATAGCATTTTATTTTTTTTAGTCACTCAGCCTCTTTGAATATCTTCTCCCTCTGGATAAAGCTCATCTGAATGCATTGTCATATGAGATCTGTGAACATCTGGATTTCAAACCGGCGCTCACGCCATGTTCCCAAGCATCTCTTTTTTGCAGGGAACCCATGTTCTGGAGAAGATATGCAGAGCTCTGCTAATACTTAGCCTTTCCCCCCCTGCTTATCCTTTGCATAGAAAGTTTCCTTCTTCCTCTCCTTCTGGCAGAATTTTTTCCTTTAGACACACATGGCTGCCACCTTCTCTCCCTGTTAAAATCAATCACTCCTCTATCTGAGCTCCCACAGCACTTTGTTTGGAGCTTTGTAGGACCCCTGTCTGTGTTGTATTATAACGCGTATTCTAATGTGATGTCTGTCTGTTATAACGCATTTTCTAATGTGATGTCACACTCGAGGAACTTTGGCTCATTGTGTCTCCCTGGTGCTAACAAAAGTGCCCATGTGCAACAGGGTCTGCATAAATGTGAAAGCAAAAGTTTGTAGTTGCACAAGTCTGCCCAGAAAGACAAGATCTTTATAGTCTAGTACTTCCTGAGGAGTGCTTTCTCATTCCCATAGGTGGGTTGCCCAATGGGAAGAAATAAAACCATCACTTTTCTGCCTCAACTCGAAGCAGGTTTGCCAAGCAAATGCCGGCTGGGTGACCCAACCCTGATCAGCTTCAGGCTCTCCAAACCACACACGAAGTGATTCACATGCCATGCTGGATAGAGCTATTTACAGAATAAATAATTTCACTTCATGATATATCTTTCTTGGCACCAAATAAAGCTGCCAGTTAAGTAGATGCTCATACAGATGTTTTTCATTTCCCCATAGGATGAAACATTTAATGCATAGCATTAACTTTGTGTATCTGTCTTGGCAGAATTAAAAGGAGCAAAGAACTTGTGAAAATTTGTGCTCTTCTCTCATTTTTTTGTTCTTTGTTTGATTTTATTTATTTTACCCTGGGTTTATTATTTCCCGATTATTCCTCTGAGGAGCCAGGGCCCTCCAGGGAGAAGTCTAGAACTCAAAACTCCCTAGTCACTCCGTCTCCACAAAGCAGGATTCAGTTAGATTGATTTGCACTTGAGTACAACAAAGGGCATTCAAAGGTTTTGATAAATTCTAAACTTACATGGTTTAATATGATTGAATCAGTTATCATGATGGTTATAGAGGTTGGCCTTTAGGTCTTTCTTATTGACCAAAAGACAATTCTAACAACATTTTGCTACTTCTATACTGAATTATGAATTGATGGACAGTGGTGACTGTAAATGCACCCTGAGTATATTCCCTCACCCTCTCCCATTTTTCAGCACAATTTTCAGTGGCTGAAAGAACAGAAGAGGATGGGATATGTTTTGATATGCTCCTTGGTCCTTGTTTCCTTCTGGGCTATTGATATGTAGGCAACACTTTTCCAATGGGAAAGATGGTGACACCTGAGATGATTTTAGTAAGTCACTCTCCTTACATATTGGGAGCTTACACCACCCCAGGTTCTTAAAGTTAACTTATGAGACTATTCAAAAACAATGTGCTGTCCTGGTTCTTGAATTTTCCTGAGTATTACCAAGGCCACATTCTCATCCAGAAGATCAATAATGATAATAACAATGATAATGGTTAACAATACTAGTATTGATCAAACAGTTTTTTTTAGAGTGCGGCTTATGTAGTTTATACCTATTATCACATTTACATTTTCACAAAACCCCTTAAAGTAGATTCTGCTGATTAATGTTACTACTAATAGCTCCATTTTACATACAGGTAAACTGAAATAGAATTGTATATTGTACTTTATAGTTATTGTTAATTATCTTTATAGGACAGGTGTGCACTGCATGACTTCCTGAATCAACTCTAGAATTTATTTATCCTTTGCTTAAAAATCAAATCCAGAAGTAATGGCTTGCTGTCAGTAAGTATGAATGAAAAGCTGTTAACCAGTGTTCTAGTTCGTATATTTAACTGTTCTAATAGATAAGTGTCTAAGGAATCATGCTATAACCTTTGCCTTTGTTGAGTGAAAAATATCCTTGAGCCCCTGAATGTACTTCTGTAAAATGGGGATAGTGCAGAGAATCACTAACTTGAAAATAAAGTGTGGCAACTTCTAGTACATTTTCAACATTCAGGAAAGCCTCCAGAAAAAGCCTGGTGAATTAAGGACTATGTTTATTGTAAGACGACTTTCCATTCTTCTCCATTATCCTCTTACCAGCACTACTAATAAATAGTTAAATGGATTGATTTAAGATTCACCTCTTTTTCCCTATGGAGGTGATAATGGGCAGTGAAATGACCAGAGGGCAGATAACAGCATAAAGCGTGTAGTCTTCGAGAGGGCCTGGGAATAATGTAGAATTGACTGTGTTATAAATAGGTCATATTTGCTTCTTCTCTAAATCTATGTAATTGCTCAGGCAGTACACTTTTATTGGGTGAAAAAATAACCCAGAAATGGGGTTAGAAAGGCTAGTTTTACATTGATAATTTGAAAAGAAGCATAGTATAAGCTTTCAAGTCTTCACCCTGTTGAACTGGCTTTTTAATAATCCCTTCCTTTTTGACTTTCTGCTGATGCACCCATCTACGCATGTATAAAAGTCATGTTTTTTTCAATTCCAGGGTGGTAATGAAGACCCTCAGTTATTTTCCCATGTTCTTCACATGTAAATATTATTAATACTGCTGAAATTAAGTAGTCCATTCCTTCAGCTATTCACTTTTCTTAAGACTGTAGATTGTGACTTCTGTTGTTTCTGTGTGCCTTTGTCACCGTATCCTCCTTATCTGTCATGAAGAAACTAAAGATTATTTCTGAGCTGGGTTGGTCTAAATGGGCTCAATGGTGGAGTTAATTCTGACAGCGTGTGGTGCCCAGGTGTGGGAGAAGTTCGTGGAGAGTTTTCGTAGCTCTCTTTGGTTCTCTGGTAAATTCTGCGGTATTTTTATTTAAGGCTGCACAATGGGTAGAATCTACACATTTGCTACTTGAAGTTTATGGTGAGAAATGTTCTGGTCATGTAAAAGAACCATGAAGAAACCAGTGTGGCTCCCACTGGAAGTGGCTGCCTGGTTTGTCTGGACTGCGTGCATCCTCAAAAGGTCAGCCTGGGCTGCTGCCTTGCTGCCCTCCCTACTGCATGCTGAGCTCCCTGGAATTTTCTGGAAATCAGTGTCAGTATATTGTAGATTCAGCTAATCAATTCTCATTAAAGTTCTACCCATGCTTAACTCACACGTCTCCACTGAACACGATATGGTGACTAAGACCACACTTATGAGTCATCTTCATCCTCCTTTTCATTCTTCTTCAAGTTTTCTATCACAAGTTTTATGCATTTTGAAAAAAAATCACATCCTCCTTGCCCTTCTCACATTGCTTCTGCTTGTGGCTCTTGTCGTGAAGCCCACATATGCCTGCTTTCTTTCATTTCTCTTTCCCTCATCTGCACAACACTGACATGGCTCTTTGTTGTCCCCATGTCCCTAATATTACTCCCCATTACTTACGGGGTTTTGTCTGAACTCCAGAGTCTGACATTCAAGTACCTCCTTCTAAAGTTTTTCTTTAACTTTCCAAAGAAAGTTATTTTTCCTCTTCCTGAAGTAAATTTAGGGTATTCCCTTACTTTTATATTTATAGTGGGCTCAATTTGGGTATAAAATTTCAGCAAATGCTTTGTCTCCATGCTCTGACAGCTCATTGAGGGCAAAGACCGTGTCTAATAAATGAGGAGTTGAACTGGGCTCACATGTCTGTCCACAGCTTGCCTCTGAGACACTTACAAATAGTACACTACTATGTCCATCCTTACGTGTTCTTATTCCCATCAGGTTTTAAATATTGAATAAGTGAATATTTATGAAGACACACAAATAACTGATATATATGATTTTTAAAATGATATAATAGAAAAGATTCCTTTGTTCTCTCCATGGAATACTTTTTCAAAGCAGTGAGGTCTCTTGATTTCAAAACAGGAAGGTAGAGCATTCCAACATCATCATGAGTCCTCTGTTTATATTTGTAAAACCTGTACTCTTTCCAAGCCTCTAGGCAAAAGCAAATAGAAATAATCAGAGGCATTAGAACTTGATTATGTTGAATTGGATTCTTATAACCGAGGCTTGATAGCCCAAATTAGTGGTGTGGTAGTTTATTCTGAAAGAGATGCTTGTGATATTGCAAAACCATAGACTCCAACTCATTGTAATCTTTAAAGACATCTGGATGTTTTGAAAAATACAATAATCACATGCTTTTTATTATCTCCATAATAAAAAGGAAACTCCGTATCAAGACATAGGTTAGGGAAGAGAGAAGGCTGGGGGGTTTGGATTTAAGCAGACTGGATTTGGATCCTGGTTCTGCCTCAACCAGAAGCAGTTACTTGAGCATGTTTCTTCATCTTGGGATCTGCTTTCTCAATTTTTAAGTTGAAAAAAAAAGTACTTATAGGACCGTCCTTGACGTACAGGTTATGTGATATCTGGCGCAAATCAAATTCCACTGTGCTTTAGCTCCCTTCCTCCTGTCATCCAACTTGAAACAGTATGAATATTGTGGCTTATAAACTGCTATTTTTTCCCTGCATGGGTAAGACAGTTCTGTAAGGTTGTTACTGTTTTTCTCAAGTACCTCTCTGTGGAGCCACACTTGTGTCTTGCCTAATTTCTTCAGAACTGTTTATTTCCATGTCTAGAAGAGGGTAAAGTATTTTGGAAAAAGTCACCACTCTGTCTCAATGAGGACACTCATTGTTGAAGAACACTTAAATAAATCACTCTCCTTTCAGGGGGGTAGTTTTCCAGTCATTTCACCATCTCAAAAAATAGTGGATATAAGAATTATTAGAAAGGAATTACCCGAGCAAAGTGGTCTTAGAAATAACTGCCTGTAGAGGAGTTAGGCTTATCAACAGGAGAAAAGAGATTTTTTTCTACTAAATTTCAGCTTGTCTCTCTAAATGAGAAAATAGCAGCGTTTGCCATGTATTCTTTAGGGACAAGGCTATAAATGTTTCTACTAGGTGGAATTCTCAAGTAAGAGCTTCTAAGAATGAACATTTACTCTCAGAGAACCCTAGGGAACATCTGTTAGGAGACAGGTAGAGAAGATGAGAGCCATTGCAAAGAAGGATGCAAAAAAGGCAAATCTGTGTGAATAAATTCCATCTACTTCACACTGTGGAAAATATGATATGGGACACATTTCATTTTATTCAATATGAATGATTAATGTAATTATAATTAGCTAATGAATATTTTTTCTTTTTCTGTATAATATTAATATCATCCAAAGTTACTAAGGTATTTTCTATCCATATTCCACAATCAAGCAAAATTATATTTTTAAATATTTTTTTTCTTGTGCTTAGATAGAAGTCAGTGATTTTTTTTAGCCTTTACCTAGGTTCCAGTTTAAAGGCTTATCAACAATCTGGAAATGCAGTGTTAGAAGATAAAGAAAGATCTGTAGAGCACAATTTTTTTTAACCTAAAGCAAATTAGCAATAGAACTTAAACTTGATTGTATTTTGTGTGTGTGTGTGTGTGTGTGTGTGTTTAAGGATCAATTTCCTACTATAACACACTTAGGAAATCTGAAAGAGGTTTCATGGGAAAATTCTAGCATTTCTTACATAAGTGATCCTTAACAAGAATAATTATCCTGATGATTTAGCTTTAATTTGTTCTTTCTAAGACAAGTATGCAAATGGATTGGACCTTTTCTATTCCATAACTGTATATTACTAAATCATTAATGGAATTTGTATCAAAATATTTAGGAAATAGAGTTCTGAAAATTTAGTATTCAGTTAATTATTCTTAGGTGACAGAGAATTTAAAATAATGAAATCTAGTGATAAATCCCTGATTTAATTTAGCTGGTCGTTTAGCTGGGATTCTGATTCTATCTTTTGTCAGAACTAACAAGAAGATGAAAGGATCTAATCTTCAAATCCCATTTCCTTCTATCTCTGAAATTAAGAGTATCTTGCTGATGGTGGAGTGGCAGTTGGTATCTGTGAAAGGTGGATAATGGGGCCACTTTATCATAATTGAAGCAATAAAAGAAATGAGAGTGTCTGGAAAGATTAGGAAATGAGGGGCAGGTTGGGGGGGTGCTGAGAAGGGCCCAGGCTGGTTACAGACAGAAATAACTTAGTATTTCCATTTCTCTGCACAGTAGCTCCTTACCCTTCTCCAAGGGTAATTTATTGAGAATTCATTTAAAAAAGTAAAATATTTTCTTTTTGCCTATCACTCCAGGATTTAACTCTTGAAAACCTAAATGCTAGCAGTAAAGGCTGCAGTGTCACCTCCATTTCACCTGTTTCATAGGAAGGGACAGAAGAGGCAGAGCCTGTGGCCGTTGGCACATCCAAACGCGACTCTGTGATGTCCCAAGCACAGGATTAAGTGGGGCCGATTGAAACTCAGCTCTATCCTACCTGAGACTGTGAAACCAAATCATATACTTTATCCAAGCCTCTCTGTAAAATGAGCATAATAATACTTTATAGAGTTTTTATAAAGATAAACTGAAGTAAGCTATGAAAAGCCAACAAAGTAGGATCTTAGTATATTGTTTTTGGTGTTATGTGTTAGGCTAATCACCATGGTATCCTGAGTTCTTTAATAAAGGAATGGATAAATACATGGAATTGATGAATCTGCAAAGGTGTTCTACCCTCATATGCTATAAAGATTGACTTTATTTAAGATTTAAATGGACCCTAATCACCTAACTGGAAACAATTCAGTTATTTTCAGTAAGAAAGGGTAATTATACAGTGGGAATCAACCAGGTAGGAATGATATTTCATAATCCTGTCTGTTTTTGTAATTCATTTTTTTTCATTTCTGAAAGTTTCCATTTTGTGTATATTAGTTTACTTTCTTATCTCCTGTACTAGGTAGAACCTGTGTAATTATTCCTATTCCTAGATTCCAGAGAGGAAAATGAAATACTGGAAAGTCATGTTCCTTTCTGCTTCATGATGCTGTGTGCCAAACAACTGATGCCATGAATTGTATTGTAAAAATCAGTGCAAGATACTTGGAAGATCACTAGGATGGTGGACAGGAACACTGATTTCTAGTGTTTGTGCAGCCTCTAAAAATATCCTTCACTGCTGTGAAATTATTCAATCTTGTGCCTCAGTTTCTTCATCTGTACAATGCCAGACAGTTCCAGTAACTCTCTGATACTCAGAATCTAGGTCACAGCTTGGTCTAGGGGCTTGGCTCTGAATTTAATTTACCTGTGACTATAACTGCCTTGACTACTTTGTAGCTCAGTCATATTGCCAATATATTAAACCTATGGAACCCTTGCCTTTCTCACCTTTGCTGTGAGGCCATTAATGATAAAACTGCCCTAAAGAGATCGGAGGATTGAAGAAGCTAATTCGCAGGAAGCCTTTAGCACCATCCTCAGTATAGTTAATTGCTTAATAAATATCAGCAGTTTTTCTTACATGACTTACTCAAAAGTATTTGAGGTAAGTATCATTGAGCTTTTCAGAAAGCTGTTGACATTAACATGTTTCTGTATCATTTACCCAACAGCCTAAGTCATGCTCATCAGAGCTCCCCGAAGGAGAGAGCCATCATGGCTAATCTTGGAACGTCCCACAGGCCTCCCTACAAAGAGAGAGATAGTCCCTCTAGGAGCTCAGTGGTTGAGGATGGTAATCTTGGTGATTTTGTGTAGCATGGGATTTTTAGGGGCAGACAGGCAAGACACAGAGACTTTGGGGTTTATGGCGGGATTTGGAAGGGTGATTGTGGCACCTGTGATGTGAGGGAGCTGTTTCCAAAGTCCTCCGGAGACGCTAAACTGCTGGAACTAATGAGTCTCATTGCTCATCTATCTGAGGCTTCTGCTGCTGTATTGAGTGTCTGAGAAACTTGCCAGCCTGATACCCAGGATCTGGTTTTAGAAGACTGCAGGAGTAATGGTCTTCTTTCACGCAGTGCCCAGCGCGTGACTCCTACGTTGAAATTAAAGATGGGAATTCTGTGATCTAAAGACAGTCAGGTGAAACAGATACAGTAATTAAGGCAGATTGGAATAGAGGGCAGCCACCTTCTGCCTATTGGCTCTTTTCTTTTGACTCTGTAAAATTGTATGGGTTACCTGGGTAAGTCATGATTATGCAGTATGCACCCAGCTGTCCTCTGAAACATCTGGGCAGAGCAAAAGGATTCAGTGAATAGTGCAGTGATAAAGGTTTATTGTCCAAGAAACCATGAGTGAGGACAAGATGTGATGATAAAATATTAGAATGCAAACAGGATATTTAGTATTCCCCAGCCCTGAAATGCTTGTCTCCAGTGATCCACATGTGCTTTTTCTCTGTGCCACTGGCATCTTGATTTGGCCTTGTTGAGACCCTTGAAGGCTACAGATATCAAATCCGTACTTTTATCTCTAGATCCAAGCAGTTGGATCTGTAGTTTGGTTTCAACAAATATCTGTGGAAGGAAGGAATGGGAAAGGGGGAAAGAGGGAAATGTTGAAGGAGAAGGAAAAAGGGATAATATTTCCACTTACCTCTAATAGGTGATCATAAGTTGATGTTTTTTTTTCTGGAGTTTGTTCAGCATTGTGATTTTGGAAGGGGATAATCTTCTGTGTGTTGTTAAAGACATAGCATTAACAGGCAACTTTCATGGGGCATTGAAACTCAATTCTGCCTATGTACTGGGCACAGTTCTCCAAACTACCGTAGAAATAGAATAGATTATATTTCATTAGCGTACAGGGCAAGGCAGACACTTGTCAAATGTGATCTTAAGGGTTTAAATTGGAAAGAAAAATCTCATCAGTAATACAAAGCTTCCCTTTTTATTTTCATGGAGAAGAGAAGGGAAAACATTTTATTCTGTCTTAAAGAGCTTAGCTTAGAAGGAGGCTTTGTGGCACACTGCAGGACACCACATATATTTAAAGTAAAAGGTTTCGTAGGTGAGTCAGTATTCATCCAGTATCTATTGAAGTCCCAAGTGTCGGAAAGTTCTAAGTGCTCGGTCAGTGGTCTTCCTGAAGGATATAATGAACTGTCATCTTGCAAAATTCATTATAAAAGATAAACATTTATCTGTGAGGCATCATACGGGTCAGATGGTCCTTACTACAAAGTGGAAATATATATATGTGATTTTCCTACGTATTAGTTCCTCTAAGAAACATGGTCCCTTCCTCCTACTCCACCCTTCCTCCTTCCTTCCCTTCTTTCCTTTCTTCTAAGAGGCCACTGGCCTAAAGATGACTCTAACGTCCTACCAGACCCCTTCTGTGTGGTTTGTCTAACCTGTTTTGAATCTTCTATTCCTTTCCTAAACTGAACCCTGATGTTCCAATTAAAGCTGACTATAAATTCAGCTCTCTAGATAGGGTTCAGGATGTCTCTTCTTTAAATTGTATTATTTCTAATCGATAGATTTAATTCATTGATCAATTTGTTGTGGTTTTTAAGCTGATCCAAACAATGGTTGCCTCTTTTTAACTACCCCTTTACTACTCTTCCTCCTCCTCCTTCTTTTTCTCCTCCTCCTCCTCCTTCTCCTCCTTCTCCTCCTTCTGCCTTTACACTGAGCTACATCTCCAGCCACCTTCCCCCTTTTACTTAGTTTTTATTTTGCAACAGGGTCTCACTAATTCTCAGCTGCCTAGTTTGGGTTCAAAGTTGAGATTCTCATGCTGTAGCCCCCCCAAGGCACTGGGATTACAGGTGTGTACCACCATGCCCTGCAGTGTTGCCTAAAAATGAAGATTTTCTGCTATGAATTTCAATAAACTTGGCCTCCTTAAGAGAGCATCTCTTTATCACTACAGGATGCCCCTTGCAGTCTGAGCGTAGGTTTCTTTTCTCTGTGGCTGAAAGTGGTGGTTTGCTGTCTGACAGGGTCAGGGTGGCGGGTCACATGCCAGCTTCACATTCTCTAACCCCTTTGGTGTACATCAGACCTCACAGAATGCACTGTTGTGGATTAAAGACCTACAGCGTCATCTAATAATCACTAATGGAGATAGCATCGTTGTGGTAATGTAATTTTGGTCCTTGGAGACTTGGAACGTGAGTTAGGAATTTGATTTTACTCTGGGTAGAAGCTATCTTTACTAGGAGGGAGAAAGGGAAAATCTAAGGTGGTAACATATTGAAGGTTAGTTTTTTGTTTCAAATTTCAGAGGACATAAAGATCTTGACCTTGGGGCTGTAAGAGGCTAGCATTCCTAATAAATTTGCTGTTCATTCAGAAATGAGCCAGTCAGTATGTCAGGAAATATCTAGATTCCTAGAATGTAACACAGATAAGCAATATTAACTGTTTCCCCCCATCTGACATCTAATACTGAATTCGGTAAGGAGAAAGGAAAACAGGAAGAAAGCCAACTAGAAAAAAAACTTAAGAACGAAAGGATGAAATATGCATTAAAATGTATACAATTTTCTATTTTCTAGCAATGTGATATTAGTATAATGCGAGTAGAATTAAGAAGTTTGCATTGAATTGGTAAATCCTATCCTGTGAATGTAGATTTTTGTGCTTGCATGAAACTGCATGGAATATACAAATGATTCTCTTAAAAATCAAAACAATAATAATAAGTAATATTGTATGATCATTTAAAAAATCGTATGTCCCAGAGATAATGATGTAGATCTCACCTGCAGTATTCACATTCTGAGAGAAAGCTCCCTAGGTGGTTGAAAAATAAGCTTTCAAGGGCTATGCTTGTAACACAGTAGTGGGAACTTTCCTTTAGATTGCCGGCTTGCCTTTTGATGGGCTCTAGCCTACATCCCAAATATCCTTTTTTCTTTCACATACAGTGGGACTCTGTTGATTCAAACTGTTAGTGTGAAATTCTGTTGCTAAAAATGTTTTAGTTTTAAAAACAGAACCATCGGGCCAGTGAGATAGCTAAGCGGAATAAGCGCCTGCCTGGCAAGCACAAAGTCCTGAGTTCGACTCCCGGAACCCACATACAAAAAAAGGGCTGGTGATATCGCTCAGCGGCACGGGCGCCTGCTGGCACGCGAGGTCCTGAGGTCGACCCTGGTACCCACAAACAAAACAAAACAAAGCAAAACAAAACAAAAAAACACACAGAGATAGTAATAATACCTGCCTAACACAGTCACTGAGAGGATCAAATGAGTTCATACATAGAATGTGTTCAGTACAGTGCCTGGTACATGATGTATGGGAAATAAATATTAGGTGTTGCTGTTAGTTGTAAGTCATGACTTCCTAACACAACTTCTGTACCATTTGCAATTGATCTGGTAAATGATATTATGAATAAAACCACAAAACACAAACCCTCTTACTGAAGTGGAAGCTTAAAACCATGACCAATTTCCAGGGTTTGTTCTTAAAGCATTTAAAATGTTTGTTTTTGTCTTTTTGAAACAGGGTTTTGCTATGCAGTTCAGGCTGGCCTTGAACTCACTTTGTTACCCAGGCTGGCCTTGAACTCACAGTAATCCTCCCACCTCAGCCTCCCAAGTGCTGAGATCACAGGCATGTGCCACCACACCCGGCCGACAGCATTTTTTAATGAGGTAGCTATGTTATTAGTTTGCAAATGTGTTGAGAGGAAGGTTCATATCATTTTCATCTTGTAATACCTCTGCAGCACCTGCGAATTGAAGTGATGAATGAATCTTGAGTTACTCCTTCCTAAATTTGCATTGTGAATGTGAGATGTTACGCGGAGAATACCTGAAGATAAATTGGGTAATATTCTTACACAGAACCAGATAGAGTATAAGAAACAAAAGCAAAAACAAAAAACAAAAACCTTCTCAGAACTACTTTGCTGATATCACATGTTCCTGTTAGAAGGAAAACAGAGATTTTAAAAATAGGCTCCGAGCCTTGTCAGGAAATGAAGCATGCAATGAACTTCCGTAGAACACACCTCCTACGATGTTCTAAGATGAGAACGTACAGATCGTGGAGAAACTGTTCTGTTTTGTCCTTGGATTGTATGTTCTTGTGGGTTTGTGTACATGTGTGTGGCTGTGTATCTGTTTTCCGTTGGATTATGTTGTGGTTTGTGTTGATATTTTTATTTTGTAAGCAGAAAAAGTGGTAAAGGGCTTTCACATAACTTCAGAGTTATATTCAAATCTCTTAGGGAATTTTTTTCACCCTGCACTATTTATCCTTACTTTGAAAGTAAATTTTAAAAAATAAGTAAATACAAAGAAACAGAGACAACAAGGAGGAGAGGGAAGGGAAGGATCAGAATCAAGGGAAGGGGCAGCTGCTTAGACGATTTGAAGTGAGAAGTAAAGCAAGGGCTGGTGTTCCTGGATAAATGTTGATATGCATTATTAAATGAAACAGTGGTAAAATATGGACTGTCAGAAGCATTTTTCTTCTAGAGACACAGGGAGAATTGAAACGCAGTTTCAAAGGAGAAGTCTCTTTCAGTGTCTCTTCAATCATTTTCTGTTTGAAGCTTTAATTACAGTACTCCTTGCTACCTAATGCTTTTAGTTTAAAATCTCATCACAAAAGAGAAGGAAGATGCAATTGCTCTGACGAAGAGCAGCCATCCCGGCAGTACTGAGGAGTGTATTCACCGGGGAGTTCCTGCTACATGACTCCTTTCTCGATCAACATTTTGTTTTAGGAATGCTTTTGTATCATGCATATCTGACATAGTGTTTCTTTAGAGTGATTGCTATGATATTGCTATTGCCAGCACGGATAATAAAGTTTGGGAAATAATGTATTCTGAAATAAAGGAACTGGTTATTTGCATAGCTTTCTCTGAATCAGATAATGTGTACAGGGGGGCTAGTGGCTTCCTAGGGATTTAGTGAACATCCGCATGAAAACCTGTATTTAACATATATTTACACAGATGGAATACCCACAGAAGCATGTGTATATACACGGGTATATGCATACACATGTACACGTAAACCACAGACATACGTAAGTGTCCTAGTTATGCAGAAAAATTTGTTTTTTGTCCTGTCAGCACGTATTCCTATGAGTGCATGTTTGTGTTCAACATGTGGGTAAAATGGGGTAGAGGATTCAGCCCCTGTTCTCAAAGTGCTCATTGTCTGTAGTAGACTGAAATGGCACAGCGATCACAAACTGTGACAGTGGGCCATGTACGTGGCAGTCCGGAAGCAGAGCAGAAGAGAAGTTCTTTCCCCTGATGAACTCGGGGCAGAATCCAGAAGGTGCTAAACTCTGAGCTGATTCTTGATGGAGGAACAGGGATTAGCTAAACAGATAAGCAATAAAAAGATGCACTAGGAGAGTAAATAACCACTTACAGGTTAAATTTACACTAAAATAAATATTAATTCTTTTGTGTCCCAATAGTTCAAATGTTCTTTTCATGGGCTGAACTCGTGCACGGAAGAGTGCAGTTAGGTAATCAAACCGTAGTAGCATGTAGTGAAGATTATATTTAATAAGTTGTATGTAACTCATATATGATGTATGTCTATGTGCATGTATGTATTTACGTACATATGAATGTATGCATTATATATGTTGTTTATGAAACCATTTTATATGCTGCTCAGCAGTTCAGCAAGTCAGATTAACATGATTATTATTTTTCAGGAAAGGACAGCGAGTATCACAGAAACTGTCACTTTCCCAGGACCTCATGGCTCAGTGTCTTTCTAGCAGGGATCTGGGCTTCGATACTCTCATTCAGGTCCATGCTCCTTCTTGTCCACCTTGAGCTCAGATGAAGATGCAAGTGAAATCTTGGACTCCCTCATAGCATTAGCAGCATTTAGTCAGTGACATACCTGGGCCTGCCTTGCTCACCCTTACATCTGATCATCTGTCTCAAGAAGCCCATAGATTTAAGCAAAATCTTGACTTCTTGGCAACTTTGCCAGGTCTTCCTGCCCCATCTCCCCTGGGAATGTCAAGAAATCTCTTAATGCTGCTTCTTTACTTTTGTACTTCAAAGTGTTTCTGCCAGATGTACCTTGGCTGTCCCACCTCTAACTCTTCAGGGAGGATGAGTAGCTTTATTTATTTTTAAATTTTCGCTTGTCTCCTCCTACATGTCGATTTATACATTACCAGGTAAAAGGTTTCTATATGTAAGAAAGTGTGAACATATAATTAATTGAAACTGAGTCCGTAATCAGGATAAATGAATACAAAACACATCTTAACCTATCAGAATTAGAAATTAATATTGCACAAAAAAAGACGGACTCTTCATATGGTCATCATGTAGAATCTTTGTTATGTGACTAGGAATTTGTAGCAGCTAAAGAAAGAAATATTGTTCAAAAGAGAAAAACTTAGGAGGAACTTCTGAGTTTGTGATGCTTTTGAGTTCTTAATGCTCATGAGAAATTTAAAAAGTATATATGAAGAATGTTCCTTTCCCTGCTTTATTCCTACAATTATATGTTCTCGACTAAGAAAAAAACTGCAGAAGAGTAATTACTCTGTTACTTTAATTACTCTCCTAATTATAACGATAACCTTGTCACATTATCATAATTCCCCAAACAGAAAATGCAAGCTCCAAATTGCACCAATATTTGGTAGTTTCACCTTGTTAACAGCTGTCATATGTACTGTCATATGTACTGTCAGTACATATGACTCTAAAATTTTTCCCTATTACCTTTCTCTTGCACAATGTATATTTCTTTGCCTTGGGAAATGATAATACATTCTGCACAACATCTTTGTGTTCCACCACCCCATGATTTGAATACAGCTTTTTAGCTTCTCCCCAGATTCTGAAGCTGTCCCTGAGCAGTGTGTAATTCTCCCTGGCTGTTTGCTGGTAATGGGAGCTGTACATGGAACTGGAGGGAGGAAAGCACAGCCTGGGGTGAGAAAGGGGCTATTTATCAAAGTATCTTACAATCTCCGTTTATGTTGTTATAAAATGTTACTGTGCATGTTCTGTGAGATTATATCCCCTAGAAATTTGTCAGCCATTGTCAACATACTGTAAGGAATAAGGCTGTGTATTATTCTGGGCAACTTAATTTTATTCTGCATTTCTTTGCCCTCATTTTCAAAGAGACTATCAGGGACACTTGCTTAATGATTCCATCTGTTAGATTATGAATCGTACAGAATGAGCCTAGGAAATATCCTAGAACACTCCCAGACCCCTGGCAGGTGGATGACAAAGCAGCCTGATGCATGGCTCCTGCCAGCATGAAAATTCTCCCTCCATTACTACAACAGATGATATTGTTGATAACCATTAAAGTTACAGAAAGGCTGCCTATGATACAGTGATAAAGTAGGAAAGAAATAAAATAGAATCATATCAGGAGCCTTTCCAAATACAATGGCAGATTGCCTCTGTTTTCAAATGTATCACAATGTAGCCTTGAAAAAACAATGGCCCCAGCCATTGTTAAAAGTATGATTATTTTCTATTGGTATCACAGTATTTATATTTTGTTATTGTTTTTGTTTAATTTTAGCATCCCCAAAGTTTCAGAGCTTTCCATTCTCACATCCAGAAGGTGATTTGGTCGCATCATTCTATTCTATCCTCAAGCTTTCTTACCATAAGCGAGATTATGTTGAAGCTAGTTTCAACATAAGTTGGAGACTCATTCCTTCTGTAGTGAATCTGATTGATACCAATGCTAAATATTAGTTTTCTGAAAGTGTTTGCACTTTACAACTGAAAGTATATAATTGGGCTAAATGCAAGTTATCTGTTGAAGTACAACGCTAGGCAACTTCTGAACAGCTAGGAATAAAAGTCAGAATGTTCATGGAAGGAAAGGTGTCACTTGCTTCTGCAGTTTCTGTGAGCAGGTGTGTGATGTGTGTCAGTTTCTTGAGTCCCTGTGAGGAACTCCAGCTCCAAAAAGGACCTTTCATTTTCACGCAGACCTAGACAGTCCTGAAATTTAAATAAAAATAATTGAAATGTGGTGTAAAATTTTTAAATATCTTTGGATCTTGGATATGCCACAATCAGTTGAAAGGACTCAAGTCTGTGTGCAATTTCTACCATGTTGGCCTGTGAGGACCTCCTGCAGGTTGATTGACCTAGCAAAAATTCAGTCCCCACTGTATATTGAGGTTAATTGTTCCAGTTCATGTATTCTTCCCAACATGAGATTATATAAATATTGGAAAGGGTGGGTGGGTAGATAATGTCAGTCTCTTCGGGCTAGTTTCCAACCTCCCTTTATCTCACTTGTATTTTCTTTCTTTCTTTCTTTCTTTCTTTCTTTCTTTCTTTCTTTCTTTCTTTCTTTCTTTCTTTCCTCTTTTGAATTAAATCTCAGGTCTCTGATTTATTTCATGATTTTCTTGAGGACTGTGATGGTCATGGGCATCCATCACTTTCTGGTATTTTAAGACATTCTTCAGGTCACAACAATTCAGTAACTGGGAGTGTTCTCACGTGATCCTGTCCTTTTCTTCAATGTGAGATCTGTTGATGGCTCAACAGTATAAACAACAAAGAACATAATGGTCAGAATGACCCAGGGGAAATGGCCCAATGAAATTAAGTAAAGGAAATTTTATACTATGAGTAAAAATCAATAGGCTGTAACAGAACCCTGCGAGAAGAGACAAAGCTTTCAAGTCCTAGAGAACCAGAGGTGATTGTGGACCAGTTACTGGGATTCTTGTTCTACTTTTCCAAAACTGCTACCACTCTATTAAATATAAAAATGAATACTAAGCAAATACAGTTTTTGCTTCTTTTTTATTGTTACATAGAGTTAGACAACAGAGGATTTGGTAGGACATTCATTACTTAAAAGAAGCACATTTTTTTGAGAATTAGGACTTTCAGAGCACTCCTACCTAACCCACTCTTAATCATTATAGAAGCCTAATGCAGTAGGAATGGTCATAGTTATTACCCCACCAAAAGGGCCACACAGTCAAGCAGAGGGGAAATTAGAATGAGATGAGATGCACAATCTATGCTATGTAACAAATACCAAATGCATTGAATCATTTCTTTTTGGTGATTGACGTGATTCAAGCTTTCTGTTATCCCCAAACCTTAGATTTTTGAGAAATAAAACCAAAGCAAAGCAGATAGTGTAGGTGTCTTACAAAATGTAAAATGTTACATCCATTGCCACCGTGGTACAGACCATGGAAATGTCGGATACTTGTACATAACTCAGCACATAATGATTGGTTGTAAATCCCAGTGAAGATATTAGAGTTAAAGAAAGATGGTGTTGCACTATGGTAAAAGCCCTAGGCCCTTATAAAAGATTGCTCAACGTTTGATACTTGAATGGCAGGCATCAGCCTCTTCCTATATAAGGAGACCTTACCAAGGGACAGATAATGTAGGCAAGTAGTTTTCTTCTACAGTGGCACTGTTTATCATTTTTTTTAATGGCATAAAACCAAAGTGGCACTTGGCTACTTGCTCTTCTCTGCCTGTACATTTAGAGTATTTCAGCCAAATAGCATTTATTTTTGGCCGGTGACTATGTGTAATTTGAATATGTGTTGCATGAATTGGCTTGGGTTGCCTATCAATTTGGAAGCTTTAGCAATCTTTAACCTACAAGTAGCAAAAGGAACACTGGTTTCCTTCATTTTGGTACGTATGAATTGTCTTAGAGATATAAAGAATAGTAAAAAATTAGATAATCACTAGCAACTTGAGTATATTTAGGAAAAAAAAAAAAACTTGAGCCACTAGATCTCCATTGGATCAACCGACACTATTTCAAATTTATGGAGGATCTATTTGAAGATATTTTGACATTGGCTAAAAAAGTTAATAGTTTTCTGGTGGATTAAACTCTTAAATATCACAAGAAAGTATTTGAAAGTAAGATTCTGTTATACATATCACTTTCTGTGTCCTTTCTACATCTCAGTAATACTACTACAGAAGAATGCTACTATACCTATCATGATTGAAATGAATGATACATAACTTAATTCAGTAGTTCTTAAACAGGGCAACTCAGCATCCTATCTACAGATCAGTTGCTTCCTCTATACCTTGAGGATTATGTTAGTGCTCAACTCAAAGGCTTTTTGTAATTTTGAGAGATGATATCTGAAAGAGATTTACAATTTGAAAAGTCCTATTTACATACAAGTCCTAGTATTGATAATCATTCTGATTCGTAGGGGAGGTTTCTATCTTAAGCCATATTTCATGGGATTTACCTTGTATTTATCTTAAGCTCGTGTGTTAATACCCAATTTCAGCTTATTTCCATTTGTTTCACTAAATTATTCTCTCATATTTCCTGTACAGCCATGAATTAGCTCTCATGTGTGATCCTGGCTTTGCTGAAGAGCAAATAATTTAATATTGTGACTCACTCAAGTCTGGGATTTTTTAAATACTGCTTCTTCAACAGTAAAGATAATTCTAAGTCATGAATTAATGAGTCTTACCTACTTTACATGATATTAAAAGGAAGCTACTGAAAATATACTGGTCATTTCACAGTAAGGAGGAGATAAGATATTTATCATGTCTCCATAGTTTTATCTTGGATCTCGGACCATTTCTGTAATGACAAGAAATGAGTAGCAGAGTTATGAACGATGCGAGTCTTAGGTACAGAATTTGTCACGTGGTGTGTGGAATAGTCAAGGTATATAGCCATAGGAATCCTAAAGTTTATTTTTGTTTTCAGATTAGACTTTTATTTTTGCCACCATCCTTCCTTCTAACGGGATCTTAGGAAAGGCAGTGAAATACCTTACTTTAAAAAACTAGTTATTGTGGTTTTTTGTTTAGTTAATGTCTTCCTGACTCAGATGGCTTGCAACCTGAAGTGTTATACATTGTTTTTGCATAGAGCAATATGAACAACCTCAGTAAGTATGGAGTTATAAAAGTAGTTTGTCATAATATCACTAGTGTGCTATCACTTTGCTCCTAAGATATCTGTCACATCATTTTAAGTTAAAATGTGGATGTGAGACAAGTAGATCCTGCAGTTGTTTTAATGAGCTGAGTGTAGAAACAATGACCTCGATATAGTCATTCAGATTATTCTATACTGTCTGAGACGCCAGCAGTTTCTTAATCTTATTTGTAGGAATATTATTATCTTTTTAATATAGGCAGGGTTAGTGTCGAACTTTATTTAACTTTTATGTATTTTAATCATTTCAGGAAGCAAGTCCATGGAAATTTATCCAGATGTATGTGCTTGAAAGTCTTTGTGCTCTAGTTATTGGTTATAAAAATATAGGTTGCTAACTTTAAAAGAAAATTTGCTAGTTAGGGTTGTCGTGCCTGAAAGACACTTGAAAGTGGCATAAAAAGACTCCTAGATTGAAAGAGCTGTTGCAAGCCATGAGGGAAAATGTGCTGGATGTGACACTGATATATTCACACCAACTGAATCTCTGGGGTCTTGGAAACTGTAATGGAATTTATTACAAAATGCCTACCATTGGGCCTATTTTGAGGGAGAAAAGATGCCTGTTTGTTAATCCTCTAGGCCACAAATTCACTGCTTAAGGAATGATCTCAGTAGTGGATGAATATGTACAGTGCTCATTTTGTGGGGTTCCCCACCAATCATTAAAATCAGAAAGATCAATATATGTCACATTAGCAGATAAGTATAGGGAAATGAAAACACTTCAGAGAATTTGAAAATACCAGCAGCAGTTTTCTCAGGAATTGACCTGATGATACACACATTAGAAACAGGAGAACAAAGTAGATTTTACGTGGATAGAGATTCACTTTTTTTTCTTGCAGTATTCACCTTTATGATGGTATTTGGCCTACTTCTTTCTGGTTGAGGGCCTCAAAGAATGAATGCAGGCCAGCAAACAGTGGTGTCTAGATGTGATGGGGGGACAAAGCCCAAATGTCGTGGCCTGAAGTACCTTGATCGGCCATGAATCCATGGGTCAGGGGATATGGCATTTACTGAGTGTTTGTTGAATCTCATATCAGCAATGTACAAGGGAAGGTTTCACTGAGAAAAAAATGCTCGTGCAACAAATTATTATTCTGTTTAAAACAAATCAATGATCATTCTCTGGGAATGAAAAGGCTTCATAAATGAATAGAGAAAACCACCTTGATTTTTCACCTTATAACACTGAGTAGATTCTCTAGTCTAAATTTAAAGAACCTTCATCATGTGTGTGTGTGTGCATGCGTGCACATGTGTGCTGTGTGAGTAAGTCGAATATTTCTGCTATTTTGGTGAAAGCATTTTGGGAAATGCAATATTTAGTATTGTTCAGTCTTGGATCCAAATGTGCATGGTACAGTATATAAGAGTTTAAATTGCTGGCCTACATGCAAAAAAAGAAAATGTCATCTGGTGACTAAAAAATAGTTTCAGTGTTGGGTACTTTCAAATCTTTGGCATGAAAAAATGGAACATATATTTGTATCAGCTTCCTAGGAATGAAACAAGCATAAATATTTTTCATTTTGGTCGTTTGTGAATTAGTCATGATGAAAATGCTGTCCATTCCTGCCAGATGAAGAATAATACAGTGCAGAACTCTCAAATAGTGTTAATATTTAGATTTTGGTGAAAGGCAATGAATAATAGTTTCCACGGGTCATACAAAATTTTTCATGATTCAAATGTTGAAATTCGGATGGAAGACACATTTGGTAGAGCCTATGCCAATGAAGAATGTATTGATGCTTGTACTCGGTGACAGCTTTTTCAAAGGGGCTAAGTTAGGGGAAGGTACATATAAACATCTGCGTACATTGGGAGAAACACAACAGATTTGGGCTTTACAGAATTGCTTAAAACTATCCTACTTTGGCCGTCACATTTGGCATATCCCCTCAGAATCCTGTGGACACCTGGACAGGGCCTTGAACATTGTGGGGTCCCCATCCCTGTTGTGCTTGCACATAATAGCAGGGCAAAGGATATTTGGAACCTCTAAGCTTCCTTCCATATGTTTCATTTGTTAGACCAAGATGGAGCTTTCTAGGAAAATACACTATCTGAGTGTAGGTGCAATTTGTGTGTTTGCCCTGTTGCCACATTACATTGGTGAAGTGCATGGATGATGGAGCCAGACTGCCTTTGCTCATGTTTCAACTTCACCCTTACTCATTTAGGAGTTAGGGCACGTGAGTTTGCACAATGCAGGTGATTATGTTACCTATGGATAACGTTGTGATGACTGAATGAGTTAATGTCTGTAAAAGATTTGACATAGAATAGGATCTAACAAGCAGTAAGTGACTTATAATGATTGTTTCCCCATAGAGATCAGGGGAATGTTTCATGTGATTAATTTTTTCTATAAACAACACAACTTGCTCTCCTCTCAGCGGGCCTGTGCTGAGAAGGCCTGTGCAGTACCCTGGTAGGGAACTTGACTACTGATTTGGAAATTAGCCATTTCTGTTCTCTTTGAAGTAAGTTCCTTGAAAATCTGCTCCCTTCCCTGTTTAGTAAAAGGACAATAAAGACAAGGTAGTAAAAATTGGTTCTAGGCACTACCTCTATTCACAGTAACTTTCTGATCTGCAACAGAGATGTGGCTGGTGAAGGAACAAGAACCTTTGCTGCATGGCATATAGTTTGGTTATAATTCTGCTCTAAGTGAGTCAGTCAGATTTTCGCTTGGTGAGCACAGTATTTCTTCCCTGCTTGGCCAACTGGAAGGCTTATCATTAGATGAATGAATGCTGAGATCATAAAGTCACGTACAGCCTGAAAGATTTTGTATGAGGCATTAGTACCAAGACAACAGTAATTGCTAGACAATTCATTCTTTGTTTTTGAGTGAGTTTAACTTTTTTTTTATGTAATGTAGATGAGAATTAAAAATATGCTTTTGTTCAAGAAACGTGGGACAGCTAGAGCAAATGACATAAGAGATGGTTGATCTTCACAACCAATTTACCTGACTTTTTTTGTTTTCTTTTCTTTGTTTCTATGAACCTTTTCAAGGACAAATTCCTGTTCCTGCATCTTTCCCACAGTTAATTAGAACACCTCATTGTGGAGCCCAATCCTGGCTTGGCTGCTATCTTCTGCTATTTGTAATATCTGTATCTTTCTCATTTGTTACTTAAAAATTTTGGGGCGTTAAACTGAAAGCATCAATCATGCTCAGCATCCACTCCACCACTGAGCCACATCTCCAGTCTGCATTTTCTTAACTTTTTGAAATATAGATTCACCATTTTTTTTTTTTTTTGTGGGTACCGGGGGTCGACCTCAGGACCTCACGTGCCAGCAGGTGCCCGTGCCGCTGAGAGATATCACCGGCCCTTTTTTCGTATGTGGGTTTCAGGAGTCGAACTCGGGCCCTCGCACTTGCCAGGCAGGCGCTTACGCCGCTGAGCCATCTCACCGGCCCAGATTCACCATTTTCAAGGTGGAAAAGCCATTACTAGCATCATAGGTTAATCAACATGATACAGTTGGCCCTCTGTATTCGTGGATTCTGCATCTGTGTATTCAGCGATCTGTGGGTCAAACATATTGGAAAAGGAAGTGTCTCTATTGAACATAGACTGACTTTTTTCTTCTCGTTACCTAAACCTCACAATATTAGAACTCTCACATAGCATTTATATTCTATTCAGTATTATAAAAAATTTAGAGATGATTTAAAGAGTATGGGAGGATAAGCATAAATTATGTGCAAATATTACACCATTTTATACAAAGACTTGGGCTTCCATGGATTCTGATATTGAATTATCCTGGGACCAGTTTCCTGCATTTACCAAGGGACAGTGGTATTGTACAGTATCCAGTATGTATTCTCCACCTCTCCCAGACTCTCCTGTGTCCCTTGTCCCATCTCCCCTTTACCTTAATCTCTTTGTCACTTAATGATTTGCAGGTCAATTGATTTTTCTTTTATTTTAAAAATCCTATTATGCTAACTGATCAGCAAAACAGTTCATGATAGTAGTATTTATTTATTTAGTTTGTTTATTAATTAATTAATTTTTAAATTTGTGTATATTTATGGAGTACATTATGGTAATTTAGTACACGTATTCAATGTACTGAATGTGTGATGATCAAACCAGGCTAATAAACATTTCTATCTCTTCGACTGTTCATTGTTTTTATGCATTGGGTTCTTTATATTCTTTATTTTCTTTCCTAGCAATTTTGAAATATATCTTTTTTTTTTTTTTTTTTTGGTACCGGGGATTGAACTCATGACCTCACGCTTGTGAGACAGGCGCTATGCTGCTGAGCTATATCCCTGGCCCTTTGAAATATATCTTAAGTTGTTTTATACAGTAGTTGCTCTACTGTGCTCAAGAATAACAAGTGATTCTTCCATTCCATGCTTTTGGTTCCCCTTGGTTAACTTCTTGCTGTCTCCTTTAGCCACTCCCCCTTTCCAGTCTCTAGTGGCCACTGTTCCATTCCACTCTTCTACAAGGTAGCTTAAGTAGGTTCTACAAATGACTAAGGACATGTGGTACTTGTCTTTCTGTGTCTTCTTAGCAAGTGTAACCTTCATGTGAAGAAAAGACTCCATACTAGTAGGTCTTTTAGGCATTGTGACAAACTAGTGACGGCAGGGTGAGGGCTCTTCACCACTTTGCACTCTTCTTGGACTTCTTCCAGAAAGAAAAGAGGAAAAATGTCTGCCCAAAGCAGCTCTGTCAGCTACCTCACATTCTTGGTGTCTGCACAGTTATTGTCAAGGCTGCTGCTATCAATGTAGGTTTTATTTCTCACCCTGACTTGGCGTTCAGGGCACAGTTGAGCTTCTTAGTTTCCCTCAGCTGACCAGCAAATACCACTAAGAGCAGCAAAGCTGGGAGAGTCCAATGTGAAGTCCTCTGTTCTGGGACTTGCTGGGCAAGAACAGGAGGAAGGAGAGGTCATTCTGTGTAGCAGATGCTGCCCACACTGGATGCATTCACTTTGGCCCTTAGAGGTAAATGTTAGCAACAGGACCCATTTGGATCCAGGCCTTTGTAAGGGTGCTTTCAGAGTTCTAATCAAAGCCAGCAGAGATTCACAGTGAGGAGCATCTTTTAAGAATTTCAGATGAGGTTTATTTTGTCCCTGAGCCCTTTGGTAACCACAGATTGTTTTGGTTTTATCAGAGTTACTAAAAAACACGTTCATGCTGCTAAACAGTGATGAAACAATGGCAGAATACCAATCATGAAGTAATGTTATTAAGGCATTTTTTTCTGTGCTTTTGCAGGGGTTTAGTATTAGTAATAAATAGGATCATAAGAGTTATCATAACCAAGCTGTTTTCTCTTAAATGTTTTGACTGGTTTGAATTTTAGAATCATGTTAATTAACTGTGATAGTGCATCTTAATGATATTTCTAAGATATTGCTGAGCCCATTTTGTTTACTACAGTACCCTCTAAATACTCTCACTCCAAATGGACATATCACCTTTCAATCTTAGAGAAAATCAGAACCAAAAGTAACAGGGCTTTCATGCCAGATAATTCTGTATTCCTACTGTTCCTCCTCCTTTATCTTCCAGTAGTGACAAGCCTCACACAAAAGAGTAGAGTTGTCATTTTGACACGTAAATTATGACTTGGCACTTTCAAAGATGTTCTTTTGCTCCTTTGCCAAGTTTGCGTTGAGTACTAAAGATGAAAGACCTTGATTTTATAGGTTTAAAATTTCAGTGGGAGATTAGAAGCTTTGTGAAGATACTGTAAATAACTCACAAAATAAATATGAAAATGGAACAGGTAATAATTCAACTCTTTTTTGTTTTAGGCATTGGAATTCATAATCGTGCTTTCTTTTATCAACTTGAACACAATATCGGAAGCAGCTAAATGACTTCACATTTAGAGATCAGTTATTTTTTAAAACATTGCATTGATGGCCTTTAATTTGTATAGCTAATGAAGGAGCAAGGAGGGGAAGTGCATGGTTTAAATAATTGTGTTTATATTTTTTCTTAAATTTTTGTTATATTTTGAAAACAGCTTTAGTAGCTTAATGTAATAGTCCTTTAAATTTTGTATTGCAACTTATACTAAGTGAAGGGTTTACACTTCAAAGCATCTGTTACTTTTAGTGTCTGTGAGAACTATCTCTCTTTTTTTTTTAATATGCGGGTACTGAGAGTCGAACTCAGGACCTCACGCTTGCCAGGCAGGCGCTTATGCCACTGAGCTATCTCACCGGCCTGAGAACTATCTCTTAAGAATGTGCCTGTTTGTGGTTCTCAGCAGTACCCCGCTCGGGCGATATAAAATGATAACAGCTACATCTTGAGGATCTGACACCTCGGCTTTGCATTTGTTTTGCTTAGGGATGAAATTATTTAAAATGGATATTCTCTACTTCCACACGGAAGTAAAGATATTATTCGTTAATGGGTTTCTATAGAAGAACATATCACTTTCAAATGCACCATGATGCTAACCTGGGGATCGCTTTATTGTTTTCATATTCTAGAATTTCTTCCGAAATTGAAATTATTACATTCTTATATATTGATTTCAGATAATTTATCACATATTAACATAAATATTCTCTGGAGTTGAGGGGATTCTGAATTACTAAGTGACCAAATAATATTGTGACATTTCCTTTAACTGCACATATTTGACACTATAAAGAATATAACCCGAAGGATGGGGCAAATGGTATGGTCTAGTCTCTGGGCTCTTTCCTTCCACTGACATGCCCCGAAGCTATTCCAATAACTGATTTTAAAAAGCACACCCAAATGTAATTGTTCACCTGGTACTGAGTATTTTCTTGAATTTTTCATTTGGTGGAGTGAGAGGAATCCCAGCAGGTGAACCGCTTGGGTCATAACAAGGGCACAGCCATAGAGCAACTCTCCTTATCTGACTTCTTGTGCATTTGATGTCTGAAGAACACTCTTAGTGCCTACTTTCCTTATCAAGTGTCTCGCGATGTGGCTTGCCAAGGCTTTAGTGGCTCCAGGTTCCCCCAGTAGTGACGTAAACCATATGTCTAGAAACCCCCTTATTTTGCACTCAGCGAAATAGAAGCGCATGTGTTTATATTGTAGAGGGGTTGGGGTCATGCTGGTTTTCCAGCTTTGTCATATATTCTGCCTCTAGTCTTATCTGAGCAACTCCAAATATTTTCAGGTAGACCCTCGTTAATGGCCACTGTTATTATCTGGCTATTTTATAGTGGTCAGATAATGGACAGACAATAAAATATGTAGAACCCCAGACTTAAACAGCAGTGGTGTATCTCCTGTGCCTGGCATTCAAAGGTACAGACAACATCAATAATTTGCTATATATCTCTAAGTCATTACTTAGACCTGTGTTTGCTCATTTCTGCGGCTTTCCTTGTACCATAAGCCTAGGGTTTCCTGTGCTCTGCTTATCTAAATTCCACTCCTTTTTCAAGGCCATTCACAGGTGGTTCATCTTCTATGAAGAGTTCCCAGACTCTTCTAACTCATGGTAGTTCCCGTCTCTGAGCGCATAGTTTTTTTTTTTTTTTTTCAACTATACCACTTCTGGCTACTCCTTAGGAGCTGGCTTGTGTCCATTTATGCTATCTTTTCAAAGGAGTTATTTAATCATCATTTTCATCAATTTCTCAAACAAGTATGCACTGTCTCCTCAATCAGCATGTGAAGGGCACAACAGTGTATCTTAGAATTTTTTTGATCTGCTACGTAATCAAATTCCATGTTTATGGCAGGGATTGTTATTACTTATGCACGGAATAATTAACTATAGGACAATTAGATGCAAATGGTAGGTGTTGATATTATAGCTCATTTTTCCTGCAGATAGCTAGGCACAGTGTAAATTTATTCTTAAGTATTGGTAAAAATAGAGTGACTGCCTGATGCTTTGTTGCCACAGAAATATGTGCCCTTACTTTTCATTTTTACCATTTGGTGAGCCCATGTGCCATGCTGTGGGTAGGTAATACTTTACACATATTAATTTATGTACTCATCACAGATGACTAAAGACCCAGGGCCCTAGATCTATCTCATAGCCAGTCCAGGTATAACTTAAATTTGATCACGGGTTTGAGTAGATTTCAAGAGAGAGCTTTTACCACTCACTGCTTTTGCCTATATTGATATCCTATTACATACATGCCCATGCTTAAATTTTAGCTTTCCAGTTCTTAGGCATTCTTACTATTAATTGACATGGGTTTTGCGTGAATATCTTTCTTTGGCTGAGTCATCATTTTGGACATCTGGCACCAGTAGTTGGCAACCCAGAATTTTCAACCATGACCTCCAGGAAGGAAGTTCTTATCAATTATAAATGGAAAGGTAGATAGTGAATTATGTCTGTTTTACATGGCCAAAATATCAATCACAGAGAACATATTCTGCTGATGGAAATAAAAGGAGATACTCCCTTCCCCACCCGACCATCCCTGCCACACATACATACACTTGCAGACACAAATGCACACCCATGCATGTGAACACACACACAACACATACCCTTGGAAGCAAAAAGTAATTTTTATTTTCGCTGAAGTGCAATTAGATTTTTCTTTATTCACTTTTAATGTTGTATTAGCATTTGCTGATAATATTAAGAAGCAGTTTACATCTGTTGAGGTAATTCTTGATTCAGATGTGGATTTTTTTAGTGCCACATTGTGATTGCTTGGTTCCTTTATTGTGAAGGAGTTAGCACTTTATCTAAGCACAGAAAAATGTCTCAGCTCCTTCTGTTGGGTGTGTCAACTCTTTCAGCTGTTCAAGAAACAGGATGTAAGGGGGATTGTTTAGCAGTGACAGCATGAGCTGAGTTTTTGGATCAGGTGTCAGAGGTTCTATTCTTGAGATTCTAGATTGCTAATTTAGGATGAGGATAGTCCCCACCCACAACCCGGTATCCTCATCTGAGTATTAAAGAAGTGATCCATGTCAATATTTTCTTAACCATCATTTGAGTGTACATTGTCTTTTGACATTCCCAAGTTAATACTGTGTGAAGATTTAAGACCTCTGAACTATCTCAAAAGGCCCGATGAAACAATTTGATCCATCAGAAAAATCTGGCTTTTGGTGTCTTCCTCATTTTTTTTATTAGTCTGGATTACAACAGCTGTTCTCATATGAGTATGCATCAAGACTATAAACTTACAGCGCTTGGCTTATAAAAACAACAACAACAAAAAACTGAGGTCTAGGGTAAGATCCTTCAAGTTTGCATTTTCAGAGCGCACCCCAGGAAATAAGGAAGCATGCTAGTGGGCGAGGAGCTTGGGCTGCACCATTAACCAGCTCAAAAATAGTTCATTCAATGAACTATTGCTCATGCCTGCTTGTTCTTAGGGTGATGTACTTAATAAGTAAAAATACAGAATGATCAATTATATGTACATAAAGATTTTTACCCCCTGTACTAAGGATTGAATGCAAGGCCTTGTGCATACTAAGCGAGTACTCTACCACTGGGCTACACCCCCAGCCCCAGTGAATGTATTTTTGCATACATATGTCCTATGTGATAATTGCGTCTCACTTTATCTGCCAACCCTTTATGCTACGGAGCCAGAAAAATCTCAGTTCTTTCAAAATATTAATGAGGAGAGGTCACAAAGTATCCTGAGACAAAGCAGGGTTTGTGGAGACTTGGGTATTGCCCATTAGCATGTGCTCTGTGTCCTTTTGAGAACTATTATGTTAGATATTTGGAGATGTCCTTCTTCTCTTTCGGCTGTATTGTGCTAACGAAGCATTCACTTTTATTCCTTAAATAAATTGAAGATTTGTTTTTAGAGTGCAAAGAAATTTAGTCTCACAGCTCCTATTAAGCCATCGCTTCATAAGGAAATTTGTTCCAGCTTTTCTCACGTGTTTACAACCACCTTTTCCCACACAGCAAAACTTTATTTTGATGTGAAGCTTATGAAGAACATAAGACTTCCCTGTTGGACAATTTCTGGTCTTCTCAGATACTTATGATTCCAAATGGAATATTTTCCACAGTAGTAGAATTTGTACCTCCTTAAACTTCTTTGGGGAAAAAAAAAGGTACTCAGGACTATATCAGGCAATGTAGGAACAAAGACATTGGCCATTGTTCAAGAGTGAACCAGGTCAGCACCGAGAACACAGGGATTCATTTCCGTTGAAATTGATCTCTCGGTACCTCACACACTTATTATAAACTCACCCGGCAGCAAAGGCCTGCGGTCATTAGAAAGCGAATATTTTCTCTTTGGCTTTTAGTTAGTAAGTTATCAGCTGAGATTTCCTGGCATGTAATAGGCGTACTTGTCTTGTGAATATGGTAGACAGTAACACGGAGCCTGAGGTAGCTGACAGTGATGCCCAAGGAAGTAGTTCATCTGTGCAGATCCAGCCTTAGTTCGAGGTGGTTCGGTCCCAAACCTGTCCCCAGGCTTTCACCATCTCACTGAGATTGAGAGACTTGTACCCAGATCATCCCACACAACAGTCTTCCATCTAAAACAGGACCAGTGTTGTTTTGAATGAAAATGTTCAATGTGTGGTCTGGTTCTGGTAGGTTCTTTGGGGTGGAGTGAGAGGATGCAATGGCGGACTCTGACCTAGAACCCCATACTTTACCTTCTGGGGCTCCTGACAGTTTCATTAGTTCTTATTGAAACATTTCTTCAAGTTCAAAAGTACCTACCAATACCTTTTTTCCCTTAATGTATTATTTTAGAACAAATTAAAGTGTTCGGTAGCTCAAAAAACAGTCCCCGACTTTGCTTACCATTTTAGTAAGTGCAAGGTAGCTTGGAACTGGGGAAATAAAATTGTTGTCCGCTTTGCACTTGGCACATCAGCCTCCCTGGAGGTTATGCCATGGAAAGAGTAGCTAAGTGGAGTGATGGGAGACAAAGAGTTTGGAGTCTCTTGGCCATACACCAACACTTTTTACAGTAAGCATTTGGAAAGCCTGCCTTCGATTGTACCTATTCCCATGGACGAATGGACTGATAACTAAAGAACCTTCTGCTGCAGTTTGAAACCACTGCATAGGAGCTGCAGAGTGGAAGTTTTTAGGAGGGGGACAAGTCCTACCTGTGTTGGTTCTCGGTCACTTTCTAGCCAGAGTATCACTGTTACAGTCTTTCACTTTGTGAAAGTCAGTTATCTGCCTGTAAAGAAGAGATATGACTACTTTCTAGGTTGGGCTATGAAGAAGAATAAAACAAGTGCTATATATTCAGTGCCTAGCACAGTGCCTTGAAGGCACAACCTTGAAGGACTTCAGTAAACTTTGATTCCTTTCTGCCTTTACAACTTCACTTGTGAAGGCAGATTGTGGAATTGGTAAGGATGCTTATTGGCTCACTCGTTAAGAGATTTTTCAGGGACAAGTTTATTTATATGCTGCGTTTCCTCTGATTAATGATTTCCCATTGAACTCACCATGACCTATAAGGAGGTAAAATGATCTTCCTTTATTCCTAATCTGTGCTATATTTGAAATTCTGGCTGACAGAGACAGCCTCAGGAAGTCGTGACCAAGCCCTCCGTTATAACGATATTTTTTTTTTCCAGATTCAGTGCTGTTTTAATTATGTGTGTTCTTATTTTCTTTTCAGAAGAAGAGCTATGTACTTTTATCCCTATAGTCATCTCCTGGTGTCTCAAAGTATTTGGCCGTGGAAGCAGAGGCATTTTAATTTGTCCAAAATTGTTCGCTGTCTCCAAACAGTAGGCAGAGTGACTTACGTTTATAAAGTGCTAAAACATTACCATTGTTTTGTGTTTGGTGCTTGCAAACTCGGAACTTAAAAGCTTTCAACACCTTCTCTTTCCTTTTGAAAAATAATCAGCATATTGCTTGCCTCTAGCATTCTTTCAAGGAAAGCCAAAGACAGTGTTTTTTCAGTTTCTGAAAATCTAATTCCAAATGCAATCATAGTACAAAGTGGTTATACTTTTTGGGGGTAGGTTAACAAGCTATTTGTCCTTTTTGGTTTTGTTTTCAAACTCATTTCGTAGTTTCAGCTCTCCATAGTAAAACTAATTGCTTGCTTGATGGTGCAGATTTTTAATTGCACTGGAGAAAAGACATGATAGAAACACCTTGAACGTATGCCTGACGTACCTTCAAGAGCCCTAACATACAGCCATCAGAGGGGAGCAGATATTCACACATCACATACACATGTATTTTGTCTTTCTGTTTAGAAAAAGTGGAAAGCCAGCTCTGTCTGTGTGTGCTCCTGATCTTAAATATTATTATTCCTCTAAATATAGTTCAGGACATTTGTCAGTGAACTGTGAATCTCTTGTTAAAAATAAAGATGAAATTCAAATCTCAAAATAAATCAAGAGCTATCTGTAACTCGTTGCCACTTACATTTTTCATTTTGGGTTGCTGAATCTAGGGCCTGTGGAATTCCATTGTGGGTGGCCTGATTTAAATAATTATTCAAAGGCTATCAAATGTTATAAACCTAATGACTACTTTTGCTGTTTCAGGAGAATGCTACAAAACTTAATTGATTTTTAAGAATGTATTTTTATATTTTGTGTGTATATATATATATACATATATATATATGCATATATATATATAATGGAGTTGAAGTAAAATGATTCATTTACAGTGATATATGAATCCATATTTTCTCTCTCTGCAATGCTTTTACAAAACTCCTGTTGACACTGGAGTTGAGCGCATCTATGAAGTGGAGGATTCTTGTCACTAGCTTGCCTCTGCTGTCTCTAAAAAGAGATGATGTGTTTTTATTAATTCCTTGCAGCCACACACCCCTTTGTGTTCTGCTTTCTTGGCAATATACTCTCTTTTAGTCTGTTTATTAGCCTTCGAGGATCAAGCCTTGCCTTCAGAATGTGTGCTTTGTGTATTTACTTCCCCCATCGTCAGTAGGACTTGCCTGAGAAGGTCAAGGATAGAATTTTGCCTTCATTCAGCAAATGCCCATCATTATCCTTAGAGAGTCTGTCAGAGTGTGAGTTGAAGAGGAAAGAGCCAGATGTTTTTAATGGTGCATTCAGTACTACCTTTTTGTTATCATTTAGGTGCAAAAGGACATTCACTTTGTTTCAAAAATACATGGGCACTTTTGTTTTGTTTTGTTTTTATTTTCCCCCAGTTCTACATGTAACCATTCAGAAAGCTGCTACACATTGCACTGCAGCAGCTTTTGTGACTTGTGCCAGAGGAAAAATCATAGGCACGCTGTATTAACTGGGCAATGTAAAAGCATATTGCAAACATTATTATCAGAAGAGAACATCTTTACAAGCCTGTAATCATTTTGAGCAATAATGGCAGCAATAACAGTGATAACTAGTTGATGATAAACCGAGAATGGATGCCTAACTGAGTGTCTTGGAGAAGTCAGCTTGTAAATCAGTGCCCGAGTGGAGGGAAGGAGACATCAACCTAAATCCAGGCAAAACCTCCAACCTCTGACATGGACAAAGAAAACAGATGCCCTGGCAATGTGAGGTGAACAGGGTTGGGGACAATAACAAATCTTTTGTAAGGTAGTTTCTAGTTATTTCACATGTTTGTTTTACATGGCTCAATCTAGAGGCATTATTCTACAAAAGGAGTATTGTCACCGTTACAGATATGCACGGAGTCACAGGCAGCTCTGATGGATGGCGAAATACTGCCACCTTGTTATGGTAGGGGTAAAATGAGTCCAGCCAACAGAAGGATGACTTTCCTTGTTCATCACACTCAGACTGACGCTCCAAAACCCGGGCAGCCTAGCAAACCTGGAAACACCTAAGCAGCAGGATCACATCCTTCCGGGTTGCAGCCTCATCGTTCCTGGTAGAAATCAGCTTTGGGAAGACACTTTGAAGTCCTCTTTTGAGAGGACTGGCCTCTGCAGTGAGTCTGTACTCCTTCCCCACTCTGCCCGGTGGATGAGATCCTCCTTCCAGCTGGCCCTGCTGGACCTGCGTGGGCCAGCTGGATCTGCCTCCTCCCCTCCCAGGCGCTGACTTTGAAGTCAGTGGGAGCTGTGCTGTGGCTGGTGGAAGTGGGGAGTTGGAGGAGAGGAGGAAGGCTGAGCGCCTTCCACACCGCTACGTGGGATTATAGGTTCCTGTTTCTCCCTCTCTTTCATGTATTTATTTTTGCTTGGAAATGTGTGTCTTCTCTTGGCGAAAATAAAGAAGAATTGGCCTGGCTTTAAAGAACCCTTCACCACTAAGTTGTTTATACAGAGTTGACTGTGATAAGCAGCTGCCAACGATGTCACCAGTGCTAGGATTTGAAACTTGGGCATTTACCCATTTCATTTAGGCTTAGGTTATGTGGAGGCCAAGGAAGGGCTGGGGAATGTCAGAAAATTTACAAACGAATCCTGATGCTCTCTCCTGTTCTCTGTCTCATTTTCCAGCTACATGGAGCCAATTGCTTCCCCTCTCAGAACCTGTGTTTCTTATCTGTAAAATGGAAACAAAACTCTTAGCATTTAGGGTTGTTTGAAGGATTAGAGGATGTGGTATTCTTATGCACTTTACATAGTTCTGGTCCATCTCACCTTCTTAATATCTTATGTCTTTTATCATGATCATGACTGTATTTATAGCAAGGCAGAATTTTTACTGAATATGAATTAGGGCTAAAGGGCAACCATTGATAGGCTTTAAAAGCAACACCACTGAATTAATTGCGAATACGTCTTTGTGAATATATAAATAGTACTCCAGATCAGCAGGGAGATGGTTATCCCAGAAGTAGAGCATTGGGATTTTCTAAAATAAATGGTTACCGGAAGAGGCTACCCGCATCATTTGTAGTTTTGTCCTTGAGCATGGCCCAGCCTGGTTTAGGTTGTTTCAGCTTTGTTGCTCAGATTTGCATCTTGTCTTTCTGTTTTTAGTTGCTTGGGTTTCTCCCAAAGTATTTGTGGCTGAAATTCCTTTTGGACTCTGAGCTGCCTTTTTCACATAAGCTTTGGACTGGAATCAATAGAATGTCAAGATGCCAGGCACATTCTGCCTAATAGCAGGTGGGTGTCTGCTGGACAGTGTGCCTGATTTGCCTGACAGTAGCAAATTTAGGCCAGAATTAATGAGCCAGAGAAGGTACTGTTGATGTTGCAGGATTTCTGCACTTTTCAGAAGTAATTTTGCTTTTCCCTTCCAGTGGAATTATGTTTGTGCAAGAAATATGTGTTCATATATGTGTATAGGTGTGCATGTACCTTTATAATACCTTTATCATTACATCGAGGCAACTTATTATTAGAAAATTTTATTCACACATACTTAAAAGACTTGAGCAGGGTTTAAAGTAATGGTTGGTCTTAATCTATTTAATGTTCAAAGAGAAGAAAACATGCAAAAGCTTAGTGAATTACTGAAGTTTTTTATTGCATTTTACCAGGACACATTCTTGTTATATAAAGGGCTCGTGTTAGAGACTAACCATTGGGCAGAAAGCAGGTCTCTTGGGGTGGTAAGTCAAAGGGAATGGGTTTAGAGCCAGGCACTATTCCATTTGAATCTTGCATCTGCTCTTTAGAGTATGTTGAAAGCCCTAACTTCCTAAGTCCTTTTAAAGACTAAACGTAGAGATGCAAATGAAGATACTTCATGTATATCATAGGCACTCCATAAATACTGGCTTTCTAGCTAACCCATAGAGACAGAAGGCCAGAGTGATGATTTGGGTTTCTTCCATGTTTATACATTCCCTGGCCTTTTTGTTTTTCTTGTTCTTTTGTGACAGCCTTTCTCTTGTTTCAGCTTTTAATTTCAAATATAAACTCATTTCTGTAACTCATGCCTTCTAATTGTTGACCACGAATACCTCTTAAATTTGTGCGACCTCCCGCAGTGGGATGGTATTAAAACATCCTCATCTAGATTGAGGCTGAAGATGAAAAAATGGAAATGCGACTTATACAAAGCAGTACTCATTTGTTGGGAGATGATCTGGAGGCAGCAGCAGGCACTGTGTATTCCAGATTCTAGAACAGAGCAAGTGGTGCTCTGAATGACAAGCCTCTGGCTGCACATGGCTCATTATAGAATGCCACTTAGCCCAGAGAAGACCGGCCTCTCTATTTAGTGGCCAAACAAAGGAAAAGAATAGCTTGCTGGTACCATGGGAGTCTCATTCAAACACTTTAGAAAACTCTACCACATCTCTACTTCTTGAAAGAATATAGTGGTTACTCCCTTTCTGTAGGTTCACAGCCTCCATCTTCCTGGGCTTTCACAGTCCCAAGTACAAAAAAGTTAGTACCTGACATTAAAGGGCACTATTTTTGCAGGGAGTGAAAGTTTAAATTCTCTGTATAAAATGGTGACTCGATATACCTCCTTATGAAGTTTGTTTTACAATATCAAAGTTTAAATTTACAGCAGTGGACCTTATATAATAAAGTTATCAACTGTGATTCTGGAAAAAAAACTGTTTGTTGATCTATGGGTTTATGAGAAGGATATCCCAAAGTTCCTTTCCCACATTTCATTTTGAGTGAGAAATTGTGTAATATTTTGGGTCAGTTTGCAGTGTCATTATTTCTTATATTCCACCCTCAGATGGGAGTTACGGCAAATGTGAAACCATGGCATTTCATTTTAGTTCAGGTCTTAGCCTTGGAGGGGGCTAAGTCTTGGCTGTGTTTGACAGCTGCGCCTGCAGCCATGCATCCACTTTGGTGCTAACGTATGCCTTTCTGCACAGTGAGGAACCTGGAACCGGAACTCCTTTCTCTGTAATCACCACCACTCTGCAGTCAGTGTGACATAGAGTTAAGTGCATGTGTAGGTCCTGGAATTTTGGTATTATTCTGTTCAGTAGCCACTCCAGCATATTGCAATTTAGCCTTATGATTATATGATATGTATATACATGAATGTGTGGGGATGTATGATATAGTTGTGGTTTCTTTCAATTTAGGAATCTCTATTGAAGTCACAGAAAGCTTGAGTTGGAGACCTAAGGAAAAGGTAGAAGTTATTTGCTCATGAACATTCACACATCTTTTTTAACCCCATTCATTGTTTTCATTTGTATTTTGTATTTGTTTGAGGAAGTACATACACTGAAGTGGTTAAGAAGTCTAGAGTCAGGACACTGAGTTTAAACTCCAGTGGCATTTATTCACAGAAGTTTTGAGCAAGTCATGTGTCCGTTATCGGGTCAGTTTTTGCATGTGTGTTTTGGGAATAACTGGGGAACCAACCTCAGAATGCTACTGCTTAGGTTCAGTGAAGACATCTTAAGCTACCTACAAGTCAGGTGCCTGGCATGTACTCAGCCACTCAATAAATGGTAGCTATTGTTTTTGCTATAATCGTTTCCATGATATGTGGAGTGGGAATAATAATTAGTCCTATCTTAAGTAGTCCTTATAGGGACCTCATGAGATATTGATGTACAGATTTGCTCTGCAGGGAAATGCTTAGTAAATCCCGACTGTTTGTATTACTAACTCAAGAGGAAAGCACCTAATTTTGAGAATTATTAAGTGCTGAGTATGAAGAAGAATATCATTTTATAGGGTCTTATATATGCTAGATATAGTTTAGTTTTTGCCATCGTATTCCTATAATTTTCTGCCCCACTTTTCTATTCCAAAACTGTAGAGGTCAAAATTAAGCTACCTCCCTACTCTCTCCACCCTCCCTGCCCTTATCTAAAATAGAAAGCTCTCTGAAAGGAAAGAACTAGGGGAAATTCCCATGTGAGGAAGGAAATTGTGTGAAGGGTGAGGGCTTTAGGAACCGTGTGCAGAGAATCATTGAAAGATAATCTCTACAGGATGCTGAAAGTTACTGGCAAGAATCAACTTTCAAGGTTAAACTGCTTCTCCCAGGACTTCTAGGTATATACCTAAGGCCCATGTATTTACCTATGGTGTCCACCGCATTTTTATGCTACGTCATAATACTTACAGAAGCACAGATAGAGAAGAACATATAAAACGTATACATTTTCTTAAAACAGAAATTAAAGAAACTTTTAATCAATTCCAGAATCCTTTCTGCTGGTAAAGTGGATCATTTGGTTTTCCCTGAATCGTAGCTACAAGGAGTTAATCCATTGAGCATCGGATGGGCACTCTGTGCCTTGAAAAGAATTCAAATGTTGCCTAACGCAATGAATTTTAGCAACAAACACTCCTATTTTGGCAACCGTTGCTTGAAGCAGCACGTACACCAAGAATCAGGCCACAGATGCCTTGGAGAGACAAGCTCTGAGCACATCCCAGGATTCCTCCAGGATAAAGTTAGAAGCACAGCTCCTGGCCCTCTGCAAGAATATTCCTTCAAAGCACGGTGCAAGGAAGGAAATAGAGCATCTCGTGCTGAGCGTTGACTCATGCTCTGGAGAGGGGAAAACGGGAATCTCTTGAGAATCAGGCAGCAGGAGCAGAACTTCTGCCAATCAGAAGTTAATCTTAAACTAATCAGAATCTGACAGTGGCTATGTGGATGTTCTAGGAGTAGCTGGTGATTGGCTTTCGTTTTTGTTATTGATGGACTCTGTGGTGTGGTGGATCGTCTTTATCCTTGCAGTAAGGTTTATTTATGTATTTGTCATGGAACATGGGCTCCCATACATGCTCACCAGTGAGATTGAAGGCTCCGGAAGGAAGGCTCTACACTTAAAACACTGGTGCCTTAACCTCTCTGAGCTCTGGTGAACTAGGGCTCCTTTGCTACCTGCCTGGAACATGAATGTGAATAAGTGAGTTGATTAATGTTCACTCAGGACTAGGAGATGCCTCTTCTGAATGGAATGTGCATGTACCAGGTTGCGCACACATCTACGATGTATCAGGGAGTATTTTCATGTTTAAATCATTAGAAGAAGAAATTACAGGAAAAATTGCTGAAAACTATAACAGAAAAATGTAGGGGCCAATGAAAGCTGGGAAAGGCCTTTTGAACTGTGCAGAGTCTTATTTCTGTATTTCTGTGAAGCGCAGGCATGGAGTGCCCAGACTGGGTGATGTGAAACGGTCAGACTGTGAGGTTCTTCGTAGAAAGTCTGCCCTTCTTTGTCTCCTTCCTGTCTTTCAGGACATGACAGCATGGCCTCCAGAGCCACAGAGGACAGGCGTTCTTCTCTGGGCTCCTGTACCCGCTTCTCTGCTGGCATACAGGCAGAGAATCGCCCACTGTGCAGTGGCTGGCGGCTGCCGCAGATGCCCGCTCCTTCACACAGGGTCCGAGTGTGCTCGAGCGGCTTTCTGAGCCACGCAGAGTCGGCGTGCAGGTCTGCAGCTGCACTTCAGGCGTCTCCCGCCCCACCTTCCGCAGGCCTGTGTGGGAGCTATAGGAGGCTTTTGTACTCCTGCTTTTCACTGCAAATGGGGCAGCATCCAAAAGGCAAAGTGGGAGTGGCCAAAGGGGTGGTAGAAGCAATGAATAAAGATATAAGAGCACTAAAAAGGCAAGCGACAGACGAGGGCCTTGGTGGCACGGTGAAAGCATAAGGATATTTAACTTAGCACTGGGAAGTGTGATTGGCATTCCAGGCTGCTCCACAATGGCTGTGGGACTCTGGGCCCAGGTTTCCCCCTCTGTAAAATGGTGGCCCTAATAGCTACCTAAGAGGGGGGGAGAAATTAAGGGAGATGAGGCCTGTCAAATCCTCTGTCTTCAGCACTCCCTAAGCCTGTCCCCTTGGAAGCCCTCTCTCCTCAGGTGCAGCTGAGTGCAATATCTGCCCTCTGGGTTGAAAGAGAACAACTGTTTGCTCAGTCTCTTTTATTTCTCTTACTGATCCCTTTCAGGTTTGGTTTATTCCAGACCATCACTTTCCCGGGGCAGTATTTATATCAGACTACACTTAGCCTGCCTTCCCCACTCCCAGGGAGCTGTTTAGTGTACTGTTATAACACTGAGATTATCTTCATTTTTAAAAGCGAACCTTTTTTATTTCTGAGCACCAGTGTAAGGCACGTTTATTGTGGATAATTAGGACTATCTAAAGTCAAAGGGTCAAATAACCACCAATTGTAACATCAGCACACAGAAAAGATCATTGCGTGCATTTATTATGTATGTATGTGAGTGTGGCTGGGGAGAGGGGATTTTACTACATATAATATTTCTAATGTTAGAAATAGGGTTGTTGATGTTGCAAAATAGTTTTTACAGAATGGGTAGAGGTGAATTTTGTTTTCTTCCTATTTAGCTAAATCTAAAGCACAAACGATTTGGTAAGGAGAGAGATGAAGCTACAAGGCTGTCTTGAATTTCTTCCCAGAACCTGCTGTAAGGTCAGGGTGAAGAGCTGGGACATTTTCCTCTTTTGCTGTTCTTCAGGAGTAACAGTGTTTCTGCTTTGCGGTGTCAATGACAAGGCAGCAAATATTTTGATCTACAAGGGGTCATAGAAATATACAGTAGAGTGAGCGCTTAAATTAAAAGTACTTATTCAGGAAAAGACACATTACCAAGAACAGTGGGATAAGCGTGTTCAAAATGAGGGGGAGTAGTTTGTGTTCTTTGAAGGAGGGTTAACCACAAAGTGTTTTTACTGTAATAAATTCGTAATTTCAACATTCACTGTATTTGAAGATCAACCCTTTCTGTTCAACTGTTTATGACAATTTCTGTCAAATAAAGCATCCTGGTGTATCTTCATCCATCTTATTCACTGAATCTTGCACCTGTGACTTCTGGCTCTTCCTTAAAGTCAAAATGACCACAGAAGGTAATCGTTTTGAGTTGATTCAGGCATCTAGGCAGCTACAACAGCACAACTAAAGACGTTCACAAAAGCAGACTTCCGCAACTGCTTCAGAAAATGGTAAGAATGGTGGGATAAGTGTGTTCAAAGTGAAGGGGAATATTTTGATAGGGATTAATGCCAATGTGTCTTAATGTAATAAAAAAAAGCATTCATATATTTTTGATCACAGCTTATATTTAGCTCATTGGCATTGATACTACTTGCATTTAATTAAAGTCTAAATATATTCAATTAAATATATACTTGTTTATATATAAGTAATATATAGTCAGTGCACATATAAAGTATATGTATACTATATGTATTCATGTAGTATATACATTACATATTATGTAGAAATATGTGAATAGTTCTTGCAACCATTCTATGATACACAATTATTTTATTCTTTATTTCCCAGCTGAAGAAAATGAGGCACAGAGAGGTTAAATAACTGCCCACAAGTCACAGCCAGTAAACACTGTAGTCAAGTTTCAATCCCAAAGGATTGTAGAGTTTGAGCTTTTATCTACTCTGCTTACTGCATCGAAAATGGTGGGGCAGAAAATAATGCTCCATCAGCAGGCATAAATATGAACACATTCTAAACTCTACCGTATAACGTTGTGCCTATATTTAAAAAATATTTTATCGAGCACCTAAAAATTTGTTAAGGGGATAGATATGGTAAATGTAACTACTGTAATACAGTTTATAAAAACAGAAATAATGCTTCAAATTGGAGTTTCAGAATCCTGAAAAAACTCATCTTCCTTCATATACCAATTTTACATAGTTTAGGAACTGAAAATGTGGCATTTATACACCTATACATATATTATATGCAGTTATGCAGGAATAATTTTTACATATGTAAAAGGAATTTTTTTAAAAAGGTGTCTTTTTGTTGACCTTTTTTTTTTTTTTTTTTTTAAACAGTTGAAGCTCTACCACCAGTCAGGCAGATTCTCAAGGGCACTGTCAAACTGGCATCAGTTTAGTAATGGTTTCGGCATTTGTCCTATGAGGCCATGACATTTCTCAAAGCAACAAGAAAGAAGTTCACATCCAAAAGAGTGAAAGCAGATAAGCTAGTTCTCATGGCTGTCTGTGGGGCAGGGGAATCCCCAGGGAGCTGGTGAGTGTCAGAAGTAGTGGATTTATTTGTGTATTTATTTCAATTGGTTTTGCTTTATGGAACAGTATTCTCCAGTCTGGCTATAGGGAAATCTACTCTATATTATCCAGTATAACATTGACAGGCCCTTGCCTATATTTCAGAAAAAGGTGTTGTGATTGTCTTTCTTAACATCAAAAGGGAAAGCTCAGCTTTTGTTTCCAAAATGAGATTTGAAAACACAAATGTGCATTCACGTGCACACACACACGCACACACACCTCTATACCCAAACATACAGCATTCCAAGAAGTGGGCACAAGTGGATTTTAGCCTTAAAACTGCTTTGTCATATAGTTTATAGCTGGCTAAGGAATGAAACAAAACAGAAATAAAAGCAGGGCTCATCTTGGTCACTCTAATTGGCAGTGGCAGCAGATACCAATGTGCCCATAGTTCCACAGAATTCCTGCCGAAGCTCTTCTTCAGCTCTCCGAGCCCTTCCTTATTTGTTTTGTTTGCGCATTTGCTGAATAATCTAGTTTCTGCCTCTCTTCACCACCTAAAGCAGAAAAACATATTAGATTCTTAGGCCATTTTAACAGGAACTTGATCTTCAAGTGCCAACTATTTCAACAAATTAAAGGACTTGACCACGGAATTTTTTTTTTTTCCAAGTGAGCATTTTGCTGTTACTAGAACCCTACTACAAGCTCAACACACAAATGCATACTACCTCTGTAGATGTGGTCACAGCTGACAGTTTAAACCACACAAATCAAAACCCTTAAAACTCAAAAAAACCCAAAAAAACAAAAAACCCTCAGCCTTAGAATAAAAGTTCGTATTTCAAAGACCCTATCAACATGATAATGATTTCAATACCATGTTTGGCATAAGTTTCTCCTTCTTAATGTTCCATTTAGTAAGATATCTGGAATTCTGGCATGAAAATAATAAGGACATGTTCTGAGGGGATTCCTTATATTTTAGCTTCCTTCCTAATTGAGGGATTAGATTAAGATATTCTAAAATGGGGCTGGTGAGATAGCTCAGCGGCATAAGCGCCTGCCTGGCAAGTGTGAGATCCTGAGGTCGACCCCCCCCCGGTACCCACAAAAAAAAAAATTCTAAAGTGAATCAATTATGACTATTAGAGTACTGAATTTTATTTTCTTAATACAGTTATAAACTTAAGTGTTCATTTTTATCGCCTGTTGGAAAGTCCTTTTCCCTCTTCATGTGTTAAGTGACAGACGTAAAGGTATTATTATTAAAATTAATATGAATAACTTTAATTCAAGAAGCATTCCAGTAACTAGATGAAGTACTTTGTTCCAGTTATCTCTTGTAATATCCTACTTACCCTTCCAACGGTAAGTACTGCTATTTGTATTTCAGTATTATACAGATAAGAGCCTTGAATTTTCAGAAATTCAGTAATTTGGTCAAGGCTTCTATTGGTTAGGGCGCTCTAGAGGAACAAAACTGAACATTATATGTAATTATTTGTGCAAGCGGGTTTATAAGGTCTACAAGATCAGTGGCAGATGGGCCGGTGAGATGGCTCAGCGGCTTAAGTGCCAGCCCGGCAAGCGCGAGGGCCCGAGTTCGACTCCGGGAACCCACATACGAAAAAGGGGCCGGTGATATCGCTTAGTGGTACGGGCGCCTGCTGGTGCGCGAGGTCCTGAGGTTGACCGCCCAGTACCCACCAAAAAAGAAAAAAAAAAAGATCAGTGGCAGAGAGTCCACGGTGGCCATCTGCGAACCAGAGAGGCGGAGGATGCGGTAGCTGCTCAGTCGAAGAAGCTGGAGGGGGCAGAACAGGGGAGATCAAGGAGATAGCACCAGTGCAAGACTGAACTGGTGCAAGTTGGCATTGGAAGGCTGAAGCAACTGGAGTCTGATGTCCACAAGCAGGGGCAGCAAAAGACATGCCTGTTCAAGCTGAACAGAGTTGCCAAAATATGTACTGAACTTCCTCTTTCTTCCCCTTTCATTGTACCTGAGCCATAGGCACGTTGGGTGGTGCTACCTACAATCAAGGGTGGTTCTTCCCTCCTCAGTTTGCTGGCTAGTGTGCCACTAATCTCTGGAAATACCCGCAGACAAACCCAAAAACATGCTTTATTAATCTGCTAGGTCTGGTCTGGTCTGGTCTTGCCTTTTCTCTTTGTGTTACCAGAACGTAAACCCAGGACCATTGCACTGAGCCACATTCTGGCCCGTTTTTATTTTTGTCTTTCGAGACAGGGTGTTGCTACGTTGCCCAAGCTGGGCTGGGACTTGTGATCCTCCTGTGTCAGCCTCCCAGAATGCTGAGATTACTGGCGTACACCACCATCCTAGGCATTTCTTAATGCATTCAAGTTTCCCTAGCATGATTAATGGTCAGAGTCCCGTCATTGGTTCAGTTCCTTAGCTGCAACACCACTGGCCCTTGAAGTCTTCGCTGTGAGATGCTGTGCTGTGCTTGATGGGACATTTAGGAGCTTCCGGGGTCTCTGCCCAGTGAATGCCAGTCACGTTGCAAGTCTTGGCTATCAAAACTGTCTCCCACGTGTCTCCTAGTGTCTCCAACAGCTCTTCAGGGTGAGGAGATGAGGTAAGATTGGCACCTTTGAGAACCACTGTAGTAGATATATGGAAGTGTCTGGGACTAATTTCCTTCCTCGTGACTGATGTGCTGTGCTGCCTCTCCATGTAACCTGTGTGTAATGGTAGCCATCAGCTCTTTTCATCCCTTTCTCTCTTCTGAACATAACATTTTTGCCCATAAATAGGGGGTGATTTGTTAAGTGCATTGAAAAAAGAAGTCTTCCTTTTCTCTTTGTGGGTGTGCTCAATTAAAAGTGCATATTGCCCACATATTGTGAAGTCCACAGCATTTACACAGCATCGCATGAAGAGGTATGCAGGAAGAGTCGCATGAAGAGTTATGCAGGAAGCAGTTTTAATTCCTCACTTCTCTTCCCTGGCTGACTGTGTGCCTGGGGGATGTGGCAGTCATGTGTTCCCTGAGTCAGATTTTTGATTACTGCTGCCCCTGAATTGCTGAGTGGCCTTGAGCAAGTCATTGAATCATTTGCATTTCTGTCTTCAGTCTGAAGGAAGTAAGGACTGTCTTCCAGTTATAATACCGCCTACCTTTGACCTTGTAGAGTGGTATTATATTAAGTGCAAAATACTTAGAAAGGAATTTTAAGACTCCAATTCACTGAAAAGTAGATACAATTCATGAGAAGGAAAGCATTGCTTATTCAAATTAATTTTTGAGATAAAAATAGCCCATTTGTCAGCAATCAGTTTCAAAATACTGTAAGAAGAAAGCCAAGAGGCAGCAACAAAAGGCTGTTCCAAGTCAGCTTCTGGTTGGGTTCCATTTTCTCTGGGATAAACACTTTCTCAGGCCTTAGAGTCACTGAGTATTGGGTAAATACGAAGCCATCTTAGAAAAACTGAACGCAAGCAGTGTCAGTGGTGGCTGGACATCGGTGACATCCAGTAATGTCACAGCAGCTGAGGGTGCATCTCGCTCTTTTGGAGAGTAAGTATGTTGGAAGTGCCTTTTCCTGTGGGAATTTATTCTCCTCATTAGACAGGCTGCAGTGGAAAAAGGGTTGTTTCTGAAGATCTGAAGATATCTGTGCCCTGCCCCTTACGTGAGGAATTCCAGAGCAGGTTCTTGTTATGCACTTGAAACTTGCCTTAAGTGAGTTACATCATGGAGTATCCCACTTCCTCAAGCCTGCAAAGCAGCTATCAAGTTGTTCTTGCCAATTAGCACATAAAATTACCTGAGAACAAAACAAATCTTCATATATCTAGGATTACAGTCATCTAAATGTTTCTTCTTAATTGCTCTTGATACATTGAATGACAGGTGTACATGGCTGCCTAATTTATAAATGAGATGAAGTTATTGCCTCATAAATATTTCATGAGCTAAGCCCTGAACCTTATGAATGTGAGCGATAAAGGAGCATTATGCTTACATAAAATGCCATGTAACTTTAATATACATTTATCTTACTGTTTTAAGCACATTTAATGGTCAAGAAATGAATAATAATTCATGCAAATGAATTGAAACAACAAAGTAAATTAAAACCTGATTTTAAAAGGGTCAAATTAAGTTTTTAGTTTTACATAATAGTTGATTTCACCCTGCCTCTTACAATAGGTCATTAAAATAGGCATGACACGAAGAACAAATTTTGTAAGGTTATTTTCAGAAATAAGCATTGTTACTTCCTAATTGTTACTTTCTAATGATCATCAATTTATTTTGTGATGATAGAAGATTAAAATAGAAAAGGTAGAAAGTGACACTGAAGAAGGAAGGATATAGCTCCACCTTTTTCTGTCATCGTGCCCTAAAAACCATATCCTGTTTTCTCCCCCAGTCTGATAGCATTTCGTTTGCAAATTGAACTTAAGCTCCACAGTCTAGTTTCTACAGAAAATTCAAAGGGAAGTCACAAACCCCACTAACTTGCCAGTCATGTGAGAAAAGGAATGGTCTTTGACGTATGATAAGTGTTTTCCTGGGGTGGAGAACACGGTGCCAGGCTGGGTGGGAGGAGTGCTGGGCTGGGTGCCCCACCAAAACTCTAGCCCCACTGCCTGTTGCCCATCACTGTAACTTTCTTCTTGTGATTCCCTGGGGCTCTTCTCCAGATAAGGGTGCATCACATGTAATTCATATTGATCCAAAGAGGTCTCATACTAACGTGCACTTAAAATGGGACAACTTGCTAACTGCTAACTTTGAACCCAGGAAAGCTGCCTGCGTTAAGTAATGAGGGAACAAACTAGCTGATGCAAGGTGGGGCCTACAAAAAAAAAAAAAAAAAAAAAATAGGGAGAGAGATTCCACTGACACACCCTGTGCAAGGGACTTTGACCTTAGGAAATGTTTTAGGTCTGTTTTTCCTTTTAAGGAAGCAGCTCTGAGTTGCAAGTGTGTGGTCAGCTCCCTTACACTTGCAAGTCTGGACTTGGACGTTCCAGATGAGGCTCAGTTTGACCACAGCTCTTTAAAACTGCACCATGCAGCCCTTCTCTAAGTCCTTCTTACTTACTTTCCTTCTTACTTTCTTACTTTCTTACTTTCCTTCTTACTTTCTTAGGAAAGCTGTGAGAACTCTCTCCCTGAGCTGTGAAGGAAGTAGTGCCTTTACATTTGTTTCAGTCCTAGTTATTTTAGTTGATAAATGTACAAGGCTGTAGTGTCGGTGCTTTTGAATCTAGGTTCTTCTCCGTTAGTTTTCCAATAATATTAATAAAAGCTAGAGTTTTTGTTCTTTGCTTTTTGGTAGAACTGGGGATGAAGCTGATTGTTACACTACAACTGAGCTACATCCAGAGCCTTTTTTATTTTTAATTGCCCAGACCGGCCTGAAACTTGTGATCCTCCTGCCTCAGCCTCCTGACTACCTGGGATTACAAGAATGTGGTACTGTGCCAGGCTAAAGTTTTCTTTATAATTCCATACACATTCAGAGTAATTAGCTAATAGGAGCTGCATATTATAAAGTGCAGAGATCCTTGGTTTTGGAAGTCAGGTAATCCTGGAATCCTGCTAATGTTTACAGTTTATGTGCATTTAAGCCATTGATTTTACTTTTCTCAACTTCAGTTTTTAAAAAATATCTCAAAATGGGCCGGTGAGATAGCTCAGCGGCACAAGCACCTGCTCATAAGGGCGAGGTCTTGAGTTCGACCTCTGGTACCCACACACACAAAAAAAAAATCTCAAAAAAGGGTAGTAATTGCTGACAAAAGTTTTTACAAGGATTAGTAATAAGATGTAAAAATCTTATTGATATGCGTGCCTGATATTGAGAGGTGCTCAGTAGTTGATATGACCACATTTCAAATTCACATCTATCCTGTTTACTTATCTATGTGTATGTGCATGTATCTACCAGAAATCATAGATTTCTTTCAAAGATAGGGAAGAATCTTTTGAAGTCTATATAAAAGAGCTTAAGAATTAATGTCTTGCTTTTATCCAAGGTATAACTGCCTATCGTGTTCAAAGGGCATCGGTGGGATTAATATTATAAATATTCTTTGAAGTCCTCAAACAGAAGGGCCTGGGAATAAAATCCATAGCTATTTCTATAAGGGCGAAAATACTCAATACCAAGAAATAGGCTCCCTGGAAAACTAGGCCATTTCTGCTTTGCTGCATTTTCTCGCCTTTGCATATATATAAGATATATGATATATATACATACATAACATGAAAAAGATTTGGATGTTCAGTTGACAAGCAAGAGGTGATCCTATTCTTTGGTCCATTGCTTGGCATTGAGCCCTACAAGTCCCTAGGGGCAGGTTTGCTGATCTGCACGATTTCTGCAGTTGAGATTGGGCTCATTTTTATTCATATTTGGACAAGCCGGTGGCTGCATCTCTCAGGAAATTACAGCTCATTTTTTGACTGTCCAGGAAGAGGCTTTTAAAATCCTGGTGCCCAGAAAACAAACAGCATCCTCCCTGCACAAGGCAGGGAGGCCTCATCCCGCCCAGGGGTCAGGAAGCAGCTTCCTCTAAAGCATCGCTTCTGTTTGTTTTGAGGCCTTATCGTCTTCTCCAGATCTGGAGACAGACAGAAACTGTCCCTGCAGATTGAGGTGGAATCGGTGAAACACCCACCAGCCTCATCTTCAGAAGAATCTTACAAGGCACCGAGCATTTCTGTAAACATTAACACAGCTGGACATTGCTTTACATATATTTTTGTTGTCTTTTTTTGAGAAGCCATACCATATTTCTTCACTCTTTGCCACGTTATGCCTTTTAGAATCATGGACCACACCACAGATTAGATAATAAGAGATGAACCAGTTGTGGTGTAATTGCTTTTTGTTTGTTTATTTTTCAATGTGGAAAAGGATTTTAATGTGAATGTGTATTTTCTGGATTTGTTCAATGAACAAAAGAATTTCAGATTTAACCCATCATTTTTTGAGACTTCTTTTCTTCTTTCTTTAACATTTCCACTGTTTAAGCTCTGACTATCACTATGGTACCTCAGAGAATTCGAGCGTTTCGTAGGCAAGCAGTTAGCTACCTTGCAACTGCACGCATCAGAAGACCCTGGCTGTGACTCATTATGTGATGTGTTGACTTTCAGTTGATTTTAAGCACACTTTAAATGGTAATGAGAATGCCGAGCTGGGAGATAGCACATAACTTTAAAGATTTGATTCTCAGAAAGCAAGCAAACATTTAAAAGAAATGATAGAATTCCATGACAGTGAAAGTCAAGGTGAAATCAGGGTGGTGAATGGCAGAAATGATTTTTATTTCCTTATTATTTTTAGCTGCACCTTTATTATATTTTATTGTGTTGATATGAAAAATAATGAGGAAAGCCAGTATTTGCTATCCAACTTCGGATCAAATTAAATGTGACATCATTCATTGTTCCAATGTGTGACTACTTTGTTGCTTTCAAACTCAGAATCATTCTTTCAAGCAAAATTTAATATGAAAAAGCCAATTTAAATATAAGGAAAATGAAGGTCAAGGAGCTGAAAAATGAGAATTTGTCCAAGCATGAGAGAAAGGCAAAACGAAATATTAACCATTTAGGCACGAGTTACATTGGTACCTATGTATACACACTTGAACATTAGCTATTTAGGCATGAGTTACATTTGTATATATGCACAGTAAGTTCCCGACTTACGAGCAGTTGAGTTGCGAACGTTCACAGATGGGAATGGACGTCGCATTATGAGCATTTGTAGATGTGAACAAATTGTGGAAGCAGCTCACATGTCTGCCGGACATTGTCACAGTTGTGCTGCTGTGTGCTTACTGTACAGTGCGATAGCGCGCAGCAGTACAGAGCCCTGGATATTCAGAAGCAAGAGGAAAAGCAGTGGTGAGGTGGAGGGGAAGGCTAGGAAGAGCAAAGCAATAACCATAGAAACAGAAGTGAAAACAGTTGAGAGATTGGACCAAGGTGAAAAGATGGTAGGCATTGCTTTCTTCTAACATGAAGCATTCAACCATTGGAAGAATTCTAAAGAAAAGGACAAGGTCATGGAACATGTGAACTGTTCTGTGCCAATGAAGTCACTTTGTTGGACTATGAACAAATCCTACTTATGAACGTTCTCCAGGAACAGAACTTGTGGGAGACTTACTGTATACACACAAGAACTGGGAGAAAATACATGAATAAGTGAGGTGAGACTGCAGCGACCCAGGTGACCACATTGATCTTGGTCGTAGCCACTGTTTTGCCTACCTGGTGACCCTGGAACCTGTCTGAAAGCCTAGAAGACACGCAGAAGAGCACTGACACCCAAACACTTTCTCACCTGATATTTGAACTTGTTAATAGGTTAGTAGTTTATGAGAACGCCAGATACTCTCCAGCTGGCCACAGCTCACCTTTGTCGAGCTCACATACAAACCACTTCATCCTGCCTTGGGATGCCAGGACCCACCTGTCTTGCTGTCTGGGCACCTTCTGACCTCATGTCTCTCATAAGTGACTCTTCGTGCAAGAGTCTTCTGGGTCTTTCTGCCTCTTTCTTGAGTCTCACCACCCCTTCCATCTTTGTTGACTGGTTCTTGTACCCCAGGACTGGGTTTTTCTAAAACAGAGCCATTTTGAGATACTCAATTTCTTTATGAAGAAAGATATCATCTAAGTTCATTTTCTTTATTCATTGTACTAGATTTTGCTCCCACCATTCCCAACTAAACAGCAAAAGGCTCTGAACTTATTTTCTTAGACAGTACTGTTTTCTTAGTTAAAAGCTTGCTACTTGAAGTAATAAAATGTAATCAACTTTAAGATCTTTATTGGATTTAAACAACTTGGGAGAAGTCTAGTCTTTCAGCAAAATCTCCATACTTCTTTCCCATTCAATGATGTCTGGTTCTGTGGAAATCTAACAGCGTTGGTGAATTATGCCGCAACATGTGGCTTAAAAGTATATGCTGATGGGGCTGGTGAGATGGCTCAGCGGCGTAAGCACCTGCCTGGCAAGTGCGAGGGCCCGAGTTCGACTCCTGGAACCCACATATGAAAAAGGGGCCGGTGATATCGCTCAGCGGCACGGGCGCCTGCTGGCGCGTGAGGTCCTGAGGTCGACCCCCCGGTACCCACAAAAAAAAAAAAAAGTATATGCTGATGGATATTAATAGTTGAGTGGGACTGCAGAGATGACATATTCTGGCGGTAATTTTTGCACCAGCAAAACTGATTTATTTATGGTCATAAACATAATTGTCTGCAGTGGAGACTCATCTGAGTTGATCTCAGGATTGAGCTCTCTTTTCTGGCTTGTATACACTTGTCACTATTTTACTTCAGGAGATTCACTCAGAACTGTTAAACGAGTCACTTCGCATAGATACAGCCTAAGTCTAATGTCGAAAATAATGATTACCTCCTTTTACTGAGCACTTATTCCATTCAGGCCATTTACTGAGTAAAAGCTTCGCATAAGTGGCCTCGTTTAATCTTTACAACCGCGTTGTGAGGAAATTTTGCATTAGAGAAGTGAAATGACTTGCTAACTATTTGCCCACAGCTCATTAATGGCCTAGGAAATGTTTGGACCCAAAAGTGTGTCTGGCTGCATTTTGCTCATCCTGGAATTAAACAGATTTCATAACTGAATAAAGGAATTATACTGGAATCCTAAACTTTCTTAAATCTTCAAGTAATTTTTGGTTGCAATGCATGAATAGGAAGCAGATTCAGGAAATTAAGTCTTTTCTGTCATTTTCGTCAATATCTTATGAGTTGGCCATTCATCATAGGCTGTAGCTTTCGATGATGACATTGTCAGGGTCCGAGAAGTTCTTCAGGTAGTAGAGTTAATTCTTAGTTGAATCCCGTGGTACACTGAGCCATGCATCACTGGGAGTTGTGGGGGAGTTTCACGGTGAAAGAGACCTTGACTACGAAAACCGTTTTTCTTCCTGACATGGTTTCAGTACTCAAGCCCAGACAAACTAAGCGACCACATAACTAGTGTTTCAGGGCTCTGGAATCCACGATTCAACTCTTTCCACTATTCATGTTGGATGACAGGTTTAATCATAAACAACATACTCTCCAGTTATGCATTAGGATGAAGTTAGAAAGCCGGGACTTTTTTTGTATTAGGGTGCTGCTATAATTTGGATCTGAGATGTCTCTCAGAAGTCTTATGTATTCAGAGGTGGGGATTTGGGAGGATGATTGGATCGTGGGGGCAGTGTACTCATCAGTAGTTTAATCCACGGATGAGTTCCTGGCTGCGTGTGCTGTTAGGCAGTGAGATGTGGTCGGAGGAAGCAGGTCACTGGGAGTAATTCTTGTCCCTTCCTTCTCTCTACCTCTCTACCATGAGGTGAGTAGCTTTCCTGCACCATGCCCTTCTACCATACCGTTTCTAGCTTGGAGTCAGCCAGGCATGGACTGAATCCTCTGAAAACTGTGAGCCAAAACACACCTCTCCTTTAAGTTTTGAGTGTTGAGTATTTTGTCCCAGCAATGAGGAAGTGATTAATATAGGCAGCAAGTGCAAAGAGCTTGCGCCTCTGTGAAGCACTCTTGACTCAGTAGGTTAAAAGTATTTTTCCAGGGTTAGAAATGGCCATGTTTGGGCTCTTTCTTCCTTAGGCCCTTGTCAAGAAAAGTCTTAACAAGCACCATTGGCAGGAAGTTACTGAAGACAAAGCACATTTCTATTCCTAAATCTTAGAGATATTAAAGGCAGATATTGTTATTCCTACTTATTGATTGAAAACTATGACTCAGTTAATTTAAATGGCTTCTTATATCACACTGGTACTTATTAGAATATTAAGGAAAGAAACACTGGTTTCTCCAACTGTAAAGCTTGCATGTTTGTTTTCTTCCATACCACATTGGACTGAGCGACACAATGTTAACTCCGTCTAGCAGTGCTGCACACAACTAAACAAATTTGTTAAATTGTACTTTAGCCATTCAGTTCACTCCTTCTTTTCTTCCTTTTTCATTTTCTTTCCTTCCCTTCTCCCTCTCTCTGTCTTTTTCTTCAGCTGAATAGCAAATTCATCTGTTTATTTTACAGATGAGGGACCCAGGTCATGAAAACATTAATTTAATCTCAGTTACACAACAAAGAACTGTTAGATCCAATCCATGATTTAAACCCAAAATGCAAATAAAAAGATAGGCTACGTATAGCTGTGGAAAAGTAAGAATGTCATTGTCATATCAGTTTCCAGTAGGACAGTACAGTGAAGGACACAATGATACTTTCAATATCATCTATGCTAGTTGAGGGTTGTTACGAGATTAGAGACCAAGTTCTCTTGGGCAGATGCAGCATGGCTCATTTACAGGGTGGCAGCAACTATCTGAAGGAGAAGCATAGAAGAGATGCTGTACAGGAGAATTGGCTTCAGGAGGGATTCATCTGGGGGATGACTTAAGGGGAAGAAGGAAGCAGGGATGGCTTTTGAATACATGTAACAGATAGGATGTCAATGCCATTGGTCAAAATGGAAGCGGTAGAAAAGCCTGAGAGATTTGAAGTTGAAGGTAGATAGACAGCTGTCAGTGTTCATGGGCTTGGAGACGTAAGGCTGCATTTCTGATGGAACATCATAATTGGGTTAAATATGTGGGATCTAGCTTTATAAGATGAAAGCAGTATCATTTAATCATGTATTGAAAAAACCGTGCTTGGGAATAGAACTAGAAGATTGTGCACATTGAGGGGTTGGGAAGCAGTCAGTTGTGATCAGAGAAGTAAAGAGAATACTCGGAGAGGACAACAGAGAAGATGTTGAAGGAAGAATTTGAATAAAAGTGTTAGGCGTATTAGTCATTGCAGAGAAGTCAGTTGAAGGAAGACTGAAAGAGACCATAGGATTTTGTATTATGAAATCATATTGCGGACTTCTTAGTAGTTTCAAACATATTTCAGGGTGGTGTAAACTGGAAGATACAGAGCCAGAGAATAAGAAACAGAGACAATATAATTGACATGAAAGGAAAAAGGAGGAGTGGAGTGGGAACTTGTTGAATTTTCAGTGCTGGGAAAATTTTGGGAATAGCGAAGATATAATCATCCTTATCCTCAAAGCGGAACCAGTGTGCGTCCCAGTTTTTAACCTGTGCGTTGTGACACACAGAATATCTTATCCACTCTAAACACTTAGTGGGTGTCTGCTTAGTGACTCATTTGGCATTTATGAAGCCGAAAAGATGCTTACTATTCCTATTTTACATTTGAAAAATACTGTTGAGTCATGGAGACTAAGAAACACATGAAAGCCGTACCCTAGAGTAGGCAGGAGGGTGGGAGGGAGTTGATGAGGGGCACAAGATTAACAGCAGAAAGGAAAACTTCCCCCTAATGACCGGCAAGGGGGATGGCAAGGAAAGGCAGCAGTGGTGCAGGAACAGGAGTGCGATTGCTGAAAGGGAGGTGTAGAATGAGACGGAAGGGAGGTACAGCATGGAAGAAACCCAGCAACAGAAGGTGGCTTTGAGCAGGTACCCAAGGGCCAGTCTGCACTCATCAGGGACAAGCTGAACTCACTCTGGACTTGGACTGTTGCTGAACCTACTTGTCAGCATTGCCTGCAAGCCCCTTTGAACTTTGAATGACACAGCACGATCCTCATAAAGAGGTTCTGGCGTACAGCCCGACATCTGTGACTAAAATTATGCCCAGCATCACCAATTCCCTGGGGAAACCACAACCCTCTGGATAATGGAAGGCAGCAGGCTGCCCCACAGCTGTTGAATGGCAGGCTGCAGTGGATTAATGGCCTGCGGAGAAAAACCCTAAAACCTTCCCAGCCCAAGGGAAAGAGTACAATCTTGGAATCTCAACACTGGGTTTTGAACCCCAGCTCTCTGCCTGCTATTTAGACAAGCCTGGGTATTCCCTGAGCTTCTGTTTTGTTACTGACAAAGTATGAGCAGTGACAGCTAAAGATATTGTTAGGTGTCAGTGGGATGTGTCAGGAGAATATTTTGTAAATTATAAATTCCATGCAAGTATTAGTTCTTTAGTAACTACTGTTGTTATTGGTAAAGCCTCAGAAATGTGGATAGTGAAGAAAAAAGAAACTAGCAGAAAGATTGCCCTGTGGCTGGAAGGTGGTACTAAGAAATGGGAGATTTTTCATTCATGTCACCATGGAACGTTCTTCATACCAGGCTTTACAAATGGTGTAGTTCTGGAAGTCAGATAGGAGAGATCAGCATTTAGAACAAACACGGCTTCTCAGTGTAGAGGAAGGGCTCATTTCGTAATAGTTACTTGCTTCATTTAAAAGACCACATCCGAATGTATGAATGCTGTTTATTAAATAAAGGATAGTGAAGAGCCTTTTCAGATGTACTGTGGCAAGGAACATATTTGCATATGTATTGGTACATAACCTCTACAAATACACATATGAGTATGCATGCATTTTGCAAAAAATACATATAGACTTATGTATTTTTTTGCTGTCTCTCAACAAAGGTAACTTTTCAAATTATGATAAAATGATTCCACTTTCTCAAGGTAACCATCTTGCTTAAAAAAACCTTAGAATAGTCCTTATCCTGTGATTGGAATTACCCTCGCAGAAGAATTCAGGTGTATGGCTAGTTCCTCTCTGCTCAGCATTTGGTTTGGAAGGGGAGACGGCACTTCTGATTTCATTAAAGCACCCTGTAGCTCGGAGAACAAATTGGAGAAATCAGGATTGATTACAGTCTATGTTCTCTTTGTCTTCATCAGGGTTTGTTCAAAGGCAAGTTGGAGTTTTCAGAGCAAGAGTGGCTTAATGGAATTCCAAGCTTAGCACGGGGAATTATGATTTGGTGAAAGTTCCACTTATTATAAAGAGTGCAATGAAAAAGGCATGCTTTTGCTTTAGCAACTGTACCTTCCCATCAGTGACTTTTGCCCTGTTTACTGAATGGATCTGCAACTTACTAGAATATCACAAATCAATGCTGTATCCTTTCATGCCCTTGAATTCTGTGTGAGACCCTTCATTTCTTTTTTTTTTTTTTTTTTTGTGGGTACCGGGGGTTGACCTCAGGACCTCCCGTGCCAGCCGGTCCCCCTTGCCGCTGAGCAATATCACCAGCCCCCTTTTTCGTATGTGGGTTCCAGGAGTCAAACTCAGGATCTCGCGCTTGCCAGGCAGGCACTTATGCCGCTGAGCCATCTCACCAGCCCTTCATTTCTTTTAGAAATGAAATTAATACCACTTGAAAAGTACATTGTGGAGGAATCTTCCATAACCCCAGATGAATGATCTTCTCTGTTCTAAGGTTGTTTTATTTGGGGGCTATGGATCTGTAGATAATTTTCTTCCTTTTCACTCAGTGGGGAGTGTGGAAAGTGCAAATGAAACTTACCTACAAGGCAGCATTTTCTCCAGGTCTTTCAGATTTCCCTAATCAAATAGCACCTCTCTTTGTTTTGTGCTAGCACATGACTTTCTTGATACATCTATTTACGGCATTTATGATCTTCTGCCTTCAATTATTCATTGAGTCTTCATCTTTGTCTTCCTTGTTCCTAAGTACGGATGCGGACTTGAGCTGATTTATGTCTGAATTCCCTGAAGGTTCTCAGTAGGAGCACTCCACTTAGTAAGAGCTCATTTAGTAAACTACTGCAGTTCCACTGAAGTAAATGGCAGGGCAGAGTATAGAGAGGCCATTTTGCCTCTATGGGGAAGAGGAAAGTTGATCTTCCAGGCATTGATTAAGAAGAGAAAAAAAATTTTTAAAAGACTTTTGCATCATAATACTTTCTAGAATAATGGGATTGACTGAATAACTGATAACCACAAAACCATCACATAGAGAATGCCTCTGTCTTATTGTTCATTGATGAGTGAAGCTTTCTAATGAGAAGAAGTTAAGGACAAATGAGCAATTTCTGTATGAAATCGGTGTTTCCCTTTGTGTCCCATCCTGGGGCCTGGGACCAGATTTAAGAATGGATAAGAGGCCAGAGATTAAATTTGAACATATTTCTGAGTAACAAAAAGTAACTTTTCCTTGTGTGTTGATGAGGGCATTTTGACTTTGTTAAAGTATACTCATTTCATGGACACCCACGTCTATTTCATTCTTCATCTATTTCTATTCTAATGAACCTATTTTGATGAACTAAAAAACTTCAAGAAGCCATCCTTCCTAAATTAATACTATCCTGTCTTACTACTTTTAAAAAATGTTTTATGCAATGTTTTTGTTCTTTTTGGGATGGGATGGGTTGAAAAACTCTGACATGTTTTGAAATTGGAAAGGAATTTAAATATAGTCGAGTCCATCTCCTTTCATACTGATGAGTGACATGGAGAAGTTAAATGTTGTGTCTGTAAAATCATGATTCCTAACTCTTTCCCAAATCTTTCTTACATCTTCTTTCCTGTGTTTTCCACATTTATGTGTTTTATGGGAATCTTCCCTACTGTGTCAATTTTGTCTACCTAACTAGACTGAACTTTTCAAGGACCCTTGACATTTTGCAGGAATATGTCCTTGACTTTCTATCACCTAACTCACATATTGAACATTATTCACAGTAGGTCACACTTTAAGGATAAATGATGGCTGTGGGCAACATTCGTTTCTCCTAATTGGTGTGGATGAAGAAATAGAGAAATCCTTGGAAAACTCCACTGAGAAAGGAAAAAAAAAAAAAAAATCAGAATGAAGATAAGCCTAGGGATTGTTTTTAAAACCACAATTCTTTTGTTGTTGTTCTTATTGTTTTTGAAATTGGACTAATGGTAGAGGCCATAAAAGGATGCAGATGAACTAAATTCCTCTAAATGGCTGCAGTTCAGAGCAGTGCTAAAGAAATACTTTCAAAGAGGCCATAGAAAATGAGAGAAAAAATAGTCTTTCCCGCTGTGTGTGTGCAAAGGACTGAAATGGAGGGGGGCGGAATAGGAAAGAAAACGGGAGCACAGTAGTGTCCTCCCCTCCCTAGCTCGGCTGTCGGTGCTGTTAGTGCCACTGTGACTCTTGAACAGAATTATCACAGGTCACAGATAGATGCCACCAAGAATTCATAGCCCCTTTGGGGCCTAACTGCAGTGAACCTGATAAATAATTCAGGTTGTCAGATGTGCCTGGGTGTGGATAAAACTTTAGCTGAACTTTTTCATCTTTTCTGTTAATACTATCCCACACCTTTTTATCTGATTCAGTTAAATATCACCACCGGTCCCCACACACTCTCTTTAGTCAAACAAAAACAAAAGCAAAAGCCTGGAATTTTGTTTTCCTCTCAGCTACATGTTCTTTTGGTAACTCACAGTATAGCTGGAGATTGGGAGCCTAATTTCTGTAAATAATGGTAGCCATCTAAATTGATAGTGCTCACCACTTCTGCTTGAACTTCGGCTCAGTAAGTCACCAGTTTTCCAGGAGTTAGGGCCAACAGAACCATGACTATGCATTTGGAAATTTCTGGAGTGTGCTTGCTGTCAAATATCAAGGAGTTTACTCAGTCAAATTAAGAAATCGTAAAAATATTAGATGATAGCTTGCACACAAAACATGTTTAATTGCACATTAATTTGCTATTTTTTTTACCTATATAAAAAAAGTAAAGTACAGCCCAGGCTTTTTGTCTGCATATGGAACCCCTGATTAAATTAACATTGTTTTCTTTTCTAAAATGTGTCAATTCTGGCTATCAGTTCTTTTTCTCATATTGAAATGCAAGATTTTTAAAATTCTGCCTACCCCTTTCAACATCATTTGCCAGCAGCTGTAACTGATTTGCCTTTAATGGGCTTTTCTAAACCATTCAACTAGGCTTTCATCAGTGAGTAGCTCCCATTCGGACCTTTATTTTATTTCTTTGCAAAATTTTTGTTCGTCTTATATGATTATTATAAAAAAAATACAAGTGACGTCTCATGGTTTGGGGTGCTCGGTAAGCACAGAGGTCAACAGTGAAGCTTTTGTGGCTACTGGAAGAACCTCTTGGCACCACCATTACCCAGTATGTCATTGTCAACCCAGTTCACTGAGAGGAGGCGAGTGTTGCGTTTTCTGGTGGAATGTTGATATCGGAACTTTCCGTTACATATATCTACCATTTTCTGTGTAATCTTAGGAAAGTTACTTAGACATAGGCTGCCTCGGTTTCTTTATCACTAAAATGGCAATATAATAATACATACCTCGTGGGATTGCCAAGAGAAATGAGTGGGTTGGCCAATCTCAGACTCATGGTATGGTGCATTCTTATGGCACTCGTCACAACTGAGCTATTGTTACTCTTATCCAGGCTTGGTGGTCTGTGGCTTTCTCTCAAACTGTGTTCAGAATTGCTTCCTAAGGTGGAATTTTTTCAGTATATGTTTATGTATTATAGAAGGACATATCATAAGTCTAAGATTTTTGTCTCCTTTCCCCAAGAACCAATTTTCATCTCTTTGGGGACCACCTTGCCCTAACTGAGAATATTTGCTCTGTTGTACTTTAGGTGACTGTACTTTCCCCAACCCAGACATCAGGAGTTGGCTATTTTTCATGTGAGACTGAACACATTTTGGCCTGAGAATCATGCTTCCTCCTTCCAGGCATTTTTCCTCCAGAGAAAGACACTTAGATCTGGGAGTTATTGATGCAGAGGGGACAGTAAAGGATTGAAGCACATCAGTGATTTTTAGGGTCTGAGAAAGCAATTAGAGGTAGACAATACTACTTATCTAACCACTTAGCAGCAGCTTTCATTTTTATTAATAGATTGTCATCGAGGATATTGAGTCTTTATTCACTAGTTTGAAAAATAGGGGGTGGGTGGATTCTTGGAACTTCTAAGGGAAGGGCCACAGCACCTGGGAAAAGAAAAGTGTTTAGGCCAAGAACAAGAAATTCCCTTGGGAGGGCTAGAAGCTGAAATTAGGTTCAAAGTGGAAGTCTAGACGCAAGACTTGGCATCGGTTTGCAAACAAGTTTGCTTGGCAATCAGCTATGAGAGTTGGATGAAGTGGGGTTTTCTTAATCACATCCTGTTAGGACTAGTAGCAGCATGCCTTTCTTTCTTAAGGTGTGATGTAGTTTGTGTACTTTTCACTGTATTATGAAGTTAAGTGTATCTGTGTTAGTGTAAACTGTCATGAGAAAATATCATAGGCTGGGTGACTTGAACAACAGACAATTCATTTTTTCACAATCATGAATACTAGAAGTCCAAAGGAAAGGTGTAGATAGGATTGATTTCTTCTGAGACCGTTCCCTAGATTGTAGATGACTTCTCTCCTACGTCTTTACGTGGTCTTTCTGCTGTGTACATGTGTGTCATGATTTCTTCTTATATGGGACATACTGGACCAGAACCCACCCTCATGAAATTATTGTAACTTAATTACCTCTTAAAAACTACATCTCCAAATATAACCTCATTCTGAGGTTTGAGAAGGTAGCATGTAAACAAGTAAATTTTGTGGGACACATTTCATTTCATAACAGGCTACTACCTAAATGATTATTAAACACATGAATGGATGATACATATTTATTTAATTTTGGTAAGTCTAGAGTTAACAAGTCTAGTAATACTTGTGAGTTATTTAATGATGTTCTCTAATTTTTTTGTTTCTTCTATGCTGAGGATATGCTTAGAAGATAAAATAATTTACTGATGTTTCTATTTTTCATACAACTGTTCTTTTTTTTTTTTTTTTTTTATATGTGGGTACCGGGAGTCGAACTCAGGACCTTCTGCTTGCCAGGCAGGCGCTTATGCCTCTGAGCTATATCACCGACCCACAACTGTTCTTTTTTATAGACATGTCTCCTCATTGTGCGAAGGATCATCACTATCCATAGGTCTGCACAAAACATTTATGCAGTGTCCTGAGCAGAGATACATAGAGAGGTCTTCTATAATTTTTTAAGACTTACAAATCTCCTTAACAAATTATTTTAAAGAGGTTCTTCTACCATGGCTGATTTGCCTCTCAGAATCCTCAAAGACTGGGCAAGTTTGACTTTAGAGTTCTCAAATTCTAGTATATCTGCATGAAAAGCAGCAGTGCAAGGAGCCTGGTCTCAAGGCTCTTCCCTTACCATCATGAGCCTCATGGCCTTTCCACTCATGCCCGTCTGTACACTCCCTTTCCTGAATTTGAGCAAGCCTAGAGATGTCATGACCTCTGACGGTCAGATGAAGTGGAGGCATCTACCCAGGTACTAGGAGAATATTTGGGGGAGGCAATTTTATTCTCTGTGTGCTCAAGATGTAGTCCAGAAGGGGCAGTGTAGGCTTTGTATGTTCTTTATCTTCTCTCACCATCCCCTCCCTGCTGTGCATTCTTTTCCCTGTAGTGTTGTCCAAGGCTAGACTGTGGTCAGCTCTAGCTTTTTTCTTTTTTTTTTTTTAGATGACTTCCATTTTCTGAACTCCCTGAGGAATGGTCAAGAAAATTTGGAGAGCCAGGACATCCTAAGAAAACATCAGGGACAAAGCCATACCCAAAAGTAGTTAATTGTGGTGATTGTATCGCTGAGGATTTGATTCCTGATGTCTTAGCCAAAAATATTGACGGTCCCTGTACCTTTGAGACTCCCAAAGACCAAGTAATGCTTGTTCAGGGTCTTGGTTCTAGAAGCCCTTGACCAGACCTCGGGCAGAATCAAAGCAAGAGTGGGGCTTCTGCACCCCCTGAAGAACGGCTGCCCTCACCCGCAGTAACCGCCTGCTAAGCTGAGACAGAGAAACCTCTCAGGAAAGATGCAGCCCAGGATGCTTCATGAAATGTGTCAAACCCTGGATTGTACAACTTTGGAACTCATCACCAGTCACTCAACACTGCTTTTTCAAATTATCCATGGTTGTTTGCTAGCCTATGCATAGAACTTCAAAGAAAAGAAGAAAAGCCAGTACTTTACTTTGCCACATAGAGTAATTTATAGGTAGAGGGCGATTTACTAGCTAGTGAGCAGTGGGTGGTCTGTGCCTTCCCCAGTGCAGGGGCCATTATGCTAAGCAGGGTGGCAGGCTTCAGTGCTCTGGACTGAAAGGGAAAGACCCTTCTAATTAATTACGTGGTTGTCTTTACCCAGCATGGGTACTTCACTCTGTCATCAAAGTCCTTGTTTACACAAAGCTGTACTTCTTTATTTATTATTTATACTTCATCTAGTTCCAAAAATAATTTGAGGCAGCAGGAAAAAAAAAAAAAGGTGTGGGATGTGTGAAAGACTCTGAGACAGGACACTGGAGAATTTTGACAGAAGTTTAAAGTTGCTTTTCCTCTCCACGCTCTTCTTCTCAGTAAAATTTCCTGTTCCACTTGATAATTACTTCTTTTCTGGAGGCATTTCTTTTAGTCCTTTGCTGCACAGATCCAAGTAGTGATATTTATCTTCTCTCATCATCCTCTCCCCACTGGGGTGTATTTACTTGCAGGCTTTCATTGCTCTGAGAATAAAGTTCAAATAGCTTTCCAAAGCCACACAAGGCTCTGCCTGTCCTGACGCATAGAATTCTGGGCCTCTTTCTGCCCTCTCCCTTCCTCCATTTTCAGCTACATTATTTTTACAGTTCCTGAAGATGGCTAAGCTCCCCTTCCCTTGTTCCTCCGTGCCTGCTTTTAGGTAGGACTGGACTATACAGTTTGCGTCTCTCCCCCATGCACTGCCCTCTCTCACCCTAGGTCCCCTTTATAGCATCTCAACCCACTGGGGATCCCAAGCTGCAACCTGCCTTCCATGATCAACTTAGGTGAACCTACTCGTACACATTTCCACCTACCCTTTATCAAAGTTTATTTCCTTCATGATATTGCCCACGATGCTATTGTCCCGAGTGTCAAGTCTGTAGTTTTTGATTTTTGTTTTCCTGCTTTCTAAACACTTTTTAAACATATCTCCTTCCTACCTATAGGGACTTCATTTCTTTTGTCCCCTTTTACATCACATAGTAGACACTCAACAACCCATGGAGGGATGACTGGGAGATACTAGCTTTACGAAGACTTTTGATACATTTTATTTGATTTAGAAAGTGGGCCAAAAACATTTGCATTTCTAGAGAGGGTGTTATTCTAGTCTAAATTAGTTGGTTGATAATTGCAGAACTGTATAAACCTCAGGGAATGGCAAGGAAAGGCTTTTGGGAAAATGGAGGTTCACTGGGAAAGGGCGACACTGAAGTCATTGTCTACTTACAGGTCTTTTCCCTGCCCTGTGGTTTGTCTCAGAGATGGACTTATAATTGGATTCAATACTTTGTAAGGCAAACCGCATAGGCCACTTAGACTGGCTCCAAGTACCCAGGTCTGCACTGCAGCCAAGCTTGGGAGTGTAGCCTTTGGAGGACTGAGGGACCCGGTCTCTTTTACATATAATTCATCGTTCCAGACTTCACACTGCTCTCTTATACCTGAGTTTTATTTTTATTTAGCAGTGAGGATTACAACCCTATGCTACCCAAATGTAAAGTGGTTTAAAAAGGGTGAAAAGTGAATCAAAGCTGTCTTCTTTTGTGAATTGTTCTTTGTTTTGTGAGTATGTGTGTGTGTGTGTGTTATTGTAACCACCCCTCAGCAGTGTCACCCTCCCTCTGGTGGCGGTTATATGCACATGGGCCTAAGGTAACAAGGACCAAGTCGAATGTAGCTTACTTTCTTTACAAAAAAAGAACAGCTATTGTGTTTTTATTCTTTTTTTAGTAGATATTTCTCTCTGACAAAGAATTCAATAACTGAAATTGATAGCATATGCTTAAAAGCACACAAGTCTTTTGCATTTGGGATAAAGTTTGGAAGTGCAGGGTCTGTCAATGAAAGGAGTGCTTCTATTGTGTAAAAACTGTAAAAGGCTCTGCTTCTATGTTTAAATTCCCTAGTGTTTCAGGAACATATCTCAAAATTTATTCAAATGAGAAAGGCCATCACTAGAGCTTTTTTTTTTTTTTTTTTTTTTTAAGGGAGCTTTAAAAATCTGTCCTGTGTTTTTTATACTTTCCTTTGAGTTGTTCCTTCTGTACATTGTGCAGCTCTACTGGATATAAAATTTGTGCAGCTCATCTGGGGTTTTATTTTAGGCTTTGGAAATGATTTGATCTTAACCCATATCTTGTCATGTTCTGGGGGAGAAAATGTCCTTGAGAGAATAAGAGGGTCAAGGATAAGCAATAATCATCTTTCTTCTGTTTCTTTCCTCGTCTCATTTCTCACATCCCAGAATAGTCGGCCCCCTGAACATAGCCTGACACCTCATTGTGACATGTGTTCTAAAGATGAGAAGGTACCTTGTAAAAACTTATTTATTTAGGGAGGAAATTTCATACCATTTACATTCAGAGGCGTACCTCTGATACCAAAATAAGCTTAAGCAATGAATTTTTCATTTTTTTAGACTCAAAACCAGATAATTCACCTGGAAATATACACTATGTAATTTCATTTCATGGGCCTAATCTGTATTGGAGACTGGAATCTGCATTTTTCTTGTGAAGGAGACAAGATTTTCTGTAATACTATGTATGTTACATGTGTGGTGCAATGTTGGGGTGGGGAAGTAGGCCATGTTTATATTTTTGGATTCAGTTTATTTTTTATAAGCTTTTTTATAACTGTCAAAGATACTTGCCTATTTTATAATGATTCTGACAATATGGAATGGTAAAATGACATGCAATTAAAGTTTAGTTAAACTGTCACAGTGAATTTATGTGAATATTTAAAAGTTATTGTTATTATGTGACATTATTTATATATATATATATATATTTATATAGTGTGTGTGTGTGTGGCAGATCACAAAATCCTGGTTTTAGCTCACAACCATCATAAGACTGACGCATCAGGTATTGGCAATCCTCTTATCAAACCTGGTTTGTGATAATGCTTCATACTGACGCCATTTCTTGAATACCATACGTTAATAAAAGCATAGGATTCCACTTTATTTTATGAAGGCAGTATAGTGCTGTAGGAAGTGCATTTATTTTCTAGTCATGTGCTCTGTGACTTTACTAAGATAATCTAATTTCTTTATGTTCGGGGATTATTTATCCATCTATCTATCTCTTGTTCATTCTGTCTACATAGGTTAGGAGAGCTTAAAGCTCTTGAAAGCTGTGCTGAAATATCATTTCAGTGATTTCTTATGGGACCTCAGATTGAAGATGTTGAAGAGTTTTCACAGACTGCCTCTTCAAACAGAGCAGTCACCTGAAGGTCGTTCTTTGATTCGTTCATTTATCTACAAATGGTACTTGAGTGCATGCCACATGCTGTTATGGGCTCTGGGAAATAACCAAGAGCAAAAGCTGACCAGCCTCTGACTGTGTGGAGCTTTGCAGGGAGGCAGAACGGGTTAAAAAGTACCGCTCTTCAGCCTATACCTCCTTCAGGCCCCAGCCCTCTCACACAGCTGATGGAACAAATAACTGTGTCCACATATTTTTAAGGTTGATGGGTGGGAAGCGGTACCTATATATCACCAAAGGAAAGAACTAGTATGAATGAATGAAAGATGAAAATAAATTGGATGAATTCAAGAGGAGCAGCTCTACTTAATTAGGGAAAAAAAAAAGCCTCCTTGTGCAGGAAGGTTTGTTGTTATTTAAAGATAAAAGGAATGATCAATGTTACGAATATGTGTTTTCCAGACATTGGTTAGTGTTCTAAGTGACTTACAGTCCTACAAATCTTTGAGAGATTGATTCTATTATTTTCCCTCTTTGCTGTGTATTTCGTAGGGTACCCAGAGGTGAAGTCATGCTCCAGTAGCCTCACTGGTAAGGTGGAAATGCCATTCAGGTCTTCTGTCACGGGTCCATCTGTTGTTGCTTCCTACACCTTCCTGACCTCTCTTAAACCAATTTGCTTTGTGCTTAATTGGTACAAATCTTCCCAACAATTCTGTTAACACAGCTAATAATTACCTCTTGGAGATGAAGAAAGTGAGGTTTAGAGAGGTAAAATCAGTTCTCATCATCCTGCCGTTAGGGAAAGAATGAGCTGAGGTCAATACTAAATTCTGCTTGATTCCAGAACCTCTGCTCTTTCCACAAAACTGAGCCAGGTCCCACATGACTGATGATGCAGAAGACAGAAAGACCAGTTGCCTGGATGCCCCCAAAAGCAGCTCCTGGTAGGGAGTGGCTAGGTAAACAGATAGTAAAGTTGATCATCAGACCCCCCTGGGGAAAACTGACAAGATTGCACATGCCCCGCCTCTTTAGCAGACCTGCTGTACCAGTATCTGCAGAGGTGGGACCCAGAATCCTCTATTTTACATCACCTTCCCCTCATGTCTTTGATGATCTTTAGGATCAGGGGACTATTGTATCAAATGAAGGCAGAGAATCCTTCCTAAAATAAGAACCTAAGAAACTGTTTTTTTTCCCATGAAACATGAGATATTCGATATCCATTTAAGCAATATTTTGAATGAATTGAACTATTACCCTTTGAAGTGGATTGATAAGTATAGACATATGAGCTATGGAAGGTCAACTTGTTATGGACCATGTACTTTTGTGTTTTGTTAGTACTTTTTCAATTTATTTTTTCCCCCTAAAATTCTGCTTTACTAATTTTTGCTCAGGACTGGGAACCAACTCCCCAATCAATGATTATCAGGGATTGCTTTCCAGCCATCAAGACAACTGGCGATTCTACCTTCTGAATCAAATGTACATGTGGGTGGTGGCTGATATGGAAAAACGCTACAGTTTTTTTGCAGTCCCAGATCTAAAGGTACATGGGACAGTCAATGGGAGTTTTCTAGTGGATGGAGAGAGGTATGTTGTCATAGTGAATGCATCCTTAAAGTTCATGCATTTGAATTTATAGCAGTGGTCCTTTGCTCTAAACTTATCTCTATTTGAACCAATTGGAAACCATGTGAGAACGATTCTTCAAATGTGTTATAGTATTTTGTGCTTTGTGAGCATAGCTTTTTTGGTTTGATCTTAATGTTTTCAGTTCTAGACTGACTGGAGCCAGGAAATTGTCAACAGTTTAAATAAAGTGTTTCCTTTCTTTCCATCTCTCCTTCACTCCTTCTCTCCCACTTTCCTTCTTTCCCTTTCTTTGCCTTAGGAAAGAAAAATATTTGTCTAATGAGAAACTTAAACAGGCTTGGAACAGTTGAATGATATGGAAAAATGGTTTCAAGGTGGGGGTGACTATTGTTCTGTTCCTCCAAATTCCTTTCCTAATCCCCACATCTTGGCCAGCAAAATATAAAACTCTGATTGTCATACGAATAGTATTTATAACCTCTCCTTGGGAATGTGAAAATGTTCAGAAGATCTATAAATTGTTTTCATGTTTCCAGATTATAACAGACATTTATAGTGCAGTGAGTTGTATGGATTCTGCACCTGCAGGGGTCTGATTTTGAGCACTAATTGCTTAACTCCAGAAATTTAAGTTGGACAGGACCCTGGAAAACTTTTCTAGGCGAATCCTAGAAAGGAATTGGCTTTTCATTGTTAGCTTTCAGCTTAGCTTTCTCATTTGTACCAGTTCATGCACCATGCTGTCCTGTCACAATGTCCCACCAGTGCTGAAACGGTTAAGATTTTATTAAGTTTGTCCTAGAGTTGTTATATTATGTGATTGGCGATGCTTACTGACAATTCTTATTTTCTATACTATGATTTTTATAGTCTGGGTTTATTAAGTGCTCCTGGAATACTAGACTTCTGGAATTAATTAAGAAAAAAAAATCCTTGTTAGGCAGCACTAGGAGAGAAACACGTTGCAGAAAGCTTTTACATGATTTATGTACTTTGAGTCTGTTTCTATGAAAAGAGTTAAAGTAAAATAGCTTGTGATAACTGTGCTGTTACTATCATCTTTAATACACAGGCAGACCAATTTCTGGTTGTCCTCAGAGTATTTGTTACATGAAGGCTTTTGAAATTCTTACCTACTTTTAGTGAAAATTTCTGATTTTACCTAGCACCTTCAATTTGTCATTCTGTATAATTTCTAGTTTCCTGGACAGGAAAAATATTCAATAAAATATTCAAGCAAATGAGGAAAAAAAACCCAAATGTTTGCTCTCCATATTTCAAAGCCATCTTATAAAACAATTCTTATCCCCAAATTTAGAGACCTATAAATGAAGTGCCTAGTGATTATGAAATATGAATTATTATGTTTTAGAAGCAAAATACTCAATGAGAAGCAGTTGGGAGAAAGTGCTCTGCAGTTGAAATTTTGTTCCTTCTCTGAGCTGAGTTGCATCTCTTTTTTTTTTCTTTTTCAGTTTTCATTTTTTGCTAGTTCATGTTTGTGTTACATTATGACTAGATTCTTTGTTGGAAGTTGGTACATATATATATATATAACGCATCTTAATTCTCTTTTTCATTCTTTTTTTCTCCTTCTCCCCCTCCCTTCCTCTCCCTTCCCCTTCCCATTTGAACAAAATTTATCTCCCTACTTCTTCTTATATATCTTTTATTTTGCTCTTTATATGTTGGGATTCTCATATAAGAGAGGCCACTAGTATTTAAGCTTGTGTGTCTGATTTATTTCACTTAACATGGTTTTAAGATGCATTCATTTTCTTACAAATGACTAAAGTTTATCCTTTTTTATGGAAGAGTAGTATTCCATTGTGTGTAAATACCACAATTTCTTTATCCATTCATCTGTTGATGGACATAAAGGCTACTTGCAAGATTTAGCTATTATGAATTGTGCTGCTATAAATATGGGTGTGCCTGTATCATTTAATGTCTTTAACTCCTTTGGGAAGATATCTAGAAAGGGAATAGCTAGATCAAATGCAATTTCTAAGTTTTAGTTTTTCAAGGAATCTCCATACTGATTTCCACTGTGGTTGGACCAGTTTACATTCCTAAAGAAGGTTTCCCCTCAACCACAGCCTTGCCAGCAATTGTTATTTGATTTCTTGACGATAACCATCCTTTCTGGAATGAGATGGCATCTCAGTGTTGTTTTAATTTGTATATCTCTGATGTCCAGAGAATTTGAACATTTTTCACATATTTATTGGCCATTTATAATTCCACTGAAAATGACTATTTATTTCAGTTACCTGCCTTTTGATTGGGTCTTTTGAGTTCATCTCTTGATTCACATTGCAAGCAGCTTGGATGCATATGCAGTACTCCTTGAACTCTCTCCCTGGCTTGGGCCTTCTTTCCTTCAGAGCATATTTGTGTTTTTGGTTTTGGGTTTGGTTTTGGTTTTGGTTTTCCAGATGCTAATCACCTACTTACTCATTTCTCTCCTCACAAAACTTCAAGCACTGTGAGGCCAAAAACATCACATCTGCTCAGTGTACAGCTCTGTCCTCAATCTAGTGCTCCCCAAAGACTGGTTGGATAAATGAGTGAAAGGCTTTTATTGGTGTTCCTTCCAAGGAAGTTTTTTTTATGTCATGTTTATTGGAAACTTAGCTTTAATTTCCTCTAGAAAACTAAAAGTAATAATGCCAGCCTTCCAAGGCACTTGAAAGATGATGTAGGTCAGCGTTTCTCAACTGGGGGTAATCTTTTTCTCCCTGGAGGGCAGCGTTTGAAGATATTTTTGGATGCTCACTGCCGCTCCACAACGTGCCTGTGGTGTGGAGAGCAAGAAACCCTGTGGTAGACGAAGGTACATAGAACTTGGCAGACCTATTATCTGATAACAATTACATAGAGAGAGGTAGTTTATATCCATCATACTCATGCCACATTAAAGCACTATATAAGCTTTTCACAACTGTTATTTAATTTCCTCAACAATACTGTGATTTAAGAACTATTTAATTATTCTGTTTTCAGATGAGGAAACCAAGACATGAAAGCATCCATTCTTTTTACCTAGGAACTTGCATCTCCTGGTGCAGCTTTTTTTTTTTTTTTTTTTTTTTTTTTTTTTTTTGGTGGGTACCGGGGGGACGACCTCAGGACCTCGCGCGCCAGGAGGCGCCCGTGCCACTGAGCGATATCACCGGCCCCTTTTTCGTATGTGGGATCCGGGAGTCGAACTCGGGCCCTCGTGCTTGCAAGGCAGGCGCTTACGCCGCTGAGCCATCTCACCGGCCCTGGTGCAGCTTTTTCCCCCCTCACCGAGGAGATTGTGTTCCTTGTGTGCACTCCTGTCAGACTTCCAAGATTCCTGGGGAATTCTGTACCCAAAAACATATTTTGTTCTTTTAGTGTTACTTTCCCACCTCTTCTGAAGACTGAATGTTCTTAATTACCTTACAAAAGTGGGCTTCTCTGACTACAAAGAAGTCTTTAAGTTTCTTCTAGAAATTTGTGCTTATGATTGAAATAAACATTTTTTCTTAAGCCGTATGCCATATGCAGTCATTGCAGTGCTCCACATAGAAATGTAATTTACTTGTAAAATGAAATTTTAGACTATCTCCTGGGGATAAAGGGGATTAGTATGTCTTCTGCCTTTTCTCTTAAGAGTCATATGACATGCTCTTGCATTTATTTTGCATTTAATAAATTAAAACAGGAGTGATTAATTAAGGCCATCACTATGTTTATGACAATGTCTTTGCAATATTAATGTGTCCACCCAAGACTCTTGCTAATAAGCATATTCTGGGCCTAAAGTTCTGCCTCTCTACCAACTTCTCAGGCTCAGACTGCTGGACCAGATACTACACTTGAGCAGCAAGACATTAGGAATCATTAAGATGCTTGCAAACCTGAGCTAAGGATGGCATCAGTCTGATGGGGTTAACCTTGCTTTTCTTCTGCACCTTTTCTTACATAAATTGACCTTTAAGCATATAGAGAGATCATTTCTGGAGAAAATGACTCACTTTCCATTGCAAAATATATATTTGTGCCAGGTGTGGTGGCGCACACCTGTAATCCCAGCACCCCGAAGGCTGGGACAGGAGGATTGCTGCGAGTTTGAGGCCAGCCTGGGCTACATAGTATGTTTAAGGCCAGCCTGGACTACATAGTAAAACCCTGGCTTACAAAAAAAGAAAAATACATATTTGCACTTTTTTTTTTTTAATGCTTCATTTTAAAGAAAGCATCACGTTCCTTTGTTTTTGTCTGGAAAATGGTTCTCCTCTGATTTAAAGGTTTCCAAGGAATAAAAAGCAAAATGAATTTTACCATTTCTGGTTATCAAAGACATTTTAAAGTGATCTACAGTCTTTTAAATTATAGAACAAATTTATGTTATCCTTGACACTTAAAGAACATTTGCAATGATTTTTTCTTCTTTAATTATATTTCTAAAGATACCTAAGGGAACCATTTCAATATACCCTCTATGATTTTAGTATAAACTGTTTCAATCTCTGCATGTTGGTGAGAATTAAGGGACTTGCAGATATCCATGTCCTATCATGTTAACATATTTTGTAGGAAAATCAAATCTGGCACCTTTCAATTAACTTCTTTACTTCTCTAATCTAAAAACAAATGAAACACATTCTGGAGCAAGAAGGCGTGATTGCTTCTTGTGGATTGCTTTTACTTTTACAAATTGTCCTCTATCATTTCAAAATTTGCTGAAAGTCCCTATATGAAACCAAGAAAGCACTCACTGACAGGAAGACTGTTGTGTTAGAAAATAATTTATTCTCAATCATGAGCTTGGCAGCTCTTCAAGGGATCACAATGACACAGATCATCTATCTGTACCTGGAGGTCCCAAAGGAGGGGATCAGTGGAAATGTGCCACTGACTGGAGTTTGGTCAGTCTCCTTGGTAACTCGAGTGGAAGCTATTATGGAGGAAGACAAAGAAGAGAGGACCAGAGAACTTTTTTCTCTACCTTTACACTTGCTTCTGTGCATTCTATTTGTACCACTTCATCCTAGTGTCAGAAGAAAAGGATCAATGATTTTTTATTGACATGGAAAATGCTCAAACTGTTAGCGAACCAAAAGGCAGAAAAATAATGATTGTACTTTGGCTATGTTGCATAGAAAAGGGAAATAAATAAAGTGATGATTACATCTGGATGATAACGTGTAATTTTTATTGTCTTCATTCTCTAAAATTCTCTAATAAAGAAAAATAAGCTTTGTATGATAATTTTAAAAGACATTTTAAGCAGAGTCAGAAACTTAGAAAGCTGCAGTTTTCTTACCTCACTGTATCTGAAGAATCATACATAATAAATGTTTTTGGAAACGTACTATCTTTGAAAGAATTTCTTAACAAGGATGCATTTCAAAAGCCAATTAGTCCCCAGTTGCAATTTTAACATATATAACTGTGAAAAAGGGCTTCACATTTTTTTTCTCTAAATTTTGCTGATTGCTCAGTCCCCAACTTCATCTTGAGCAGCACGGTGACCAATTGGATTTTGTAAGTGTTCATCATTCACTCATCAGTGGATTCAACTGTGTGTTTGTTGTACTTTTCTATTGGGATATGCAAATAGCTATTAAGAGAAAGTACTGAATAGGATGTAAAACTCACAATGTGATTATTGACAATGTGAAGTAAAAATACCATTTTCTTTTGAAGGTATTTTAAGTGTTTATCTCTTGAATACATTTTCAACTAAACTACTGTTATTTAAACTACCACTTGACGCTAACCCATCTCCCTATACTTAAGTCTCAATCACATTGCTTTTCAAAGGCTTATATTTATATCAGTAGGTCTTCTATGACTGCTCTTAATGTACTCTTCTCTCTCTTCTTTCCTACAACAGATTGCAGCTTGTGCTTAACCAAGAAATCCCTAGCCTGACCCCAGCCGAAGACGGGAGTTCTGTCCACCTGATTTGAGCGAGTGTTGTTACTGCTGATAGTTTGCCATCACCTGCTGCCTGTGTGGAAAATTTTCCCTATTGAATTCTTTTGCACAGCAAGAAAGAGGGCAACAAAGGCTGATGAGATCAGAGACATCAGGAAGATTATTTTAACACCTGCCCTCAGGACATTCTCTTTAGCTGGAGTTCTGGACTTTGGCAGAACCCCACCCATTCTGATTTTACTGCCTGGTTTTTATTTTTTTTTTTCCCCCGCCACATTGTATTTCATTTCTGTATTTCAGAAATGGGCCTACAGACCACAAAGTGGCCCGGCCATGGGGCTTTTTTCCTGCAATCTTGGCTTCTGATTTCCCTGGGGCTCTATTCACAAGTGTCAAAACTCCTGGCTTGCCCTAGTGTGTGCCGCTGTGACAGGAACTTTGTCTACTGTAACGAGCGAAGCTTGACCTCAGTGCCTCTTGGGATCCCGGAGGGCGTAACCGTACTCTACCTCCACAACAACCAAATTAATAATGCTGGATTTCCTGCGGAGCTGCACAGCATCCAGTCCGTGCACACGGTCTACCTTTATGGCAACCAACTGGATGAATTCCCCATGAACCTTCCCAAGAACGTCCGCGTCCTCCATCTGCAGGAAAACAACATTCAGACCATCTCCCGAGCTGCTCTTGCTCAGCTCCTGAAGCTCGAAGAGCTACACCTGGATGACAACTCTATCTCCACGGTGGGGGTGGAAGATGGGGCCTTCCGGGAAGCTATAAGTCTCAAATTGTTGTTTCTGTCCAAGAACCATCTGAGCAGTGTGCCTGTCGGGCTTCCTGTGGACTTACAGGAACTCAGAGTGGACGAAAACCGAATTGCTGTCATATCAGACATGGCCTTTCAGAACCTCACGAGCTTGGAGCGTCTGATTGTGGATGGGAACCTCCTGACCAACAAGGGCATTGCTGAAGGAACCTTCAGCCATCTCACCAAGCTCAAGGAATTTTCGATAGTCCGCAACTCGCTCTCCCACCCCCCTCCTGATCTCCCAGGTACGCATCTGATCCGACTCTATTTGCAGGACAACCAGATAAACCATATCCCTTTGACAGCCTTCTCCAACCTCCGTAAGCTGGAACGGCTGGATATATCCAACAACCAGCTGCGAATGTTGACCCAAGGGGTCTTCGATAATCTTTCCAACCTGAAGCAGCTCACTGCTCGGAATAACCCTTGGTTTTGTGACTGCAGTATTAAATGGGTCACAGAATGGCTCAAGTATATCCCTTCATCTCTCAATGTGCGGGGTTTCATGTGCCAAGGTCCTGAACAAGTCAGGGGGATGGCTGTCAGGGAGTTGAATATGAATCTTTTGTCATGTCCCACCACAACCCCGGGCTTGCCTCTCTTCACCCCAGCCCCAAGTATGGTTTCCCCTGTGACTCATTCTCCCACGCTCTCTGTTCCAACCCCAAGCAGAAGCTATACGCCTCCAGCTCCTACCGCATCCAAACTCCCCACCATTCCGGACTGGGATGGCAGAGAAAGAGTGACTCCCCCCATTTCTGAGCGGATCCAGCTCTCCATCCACTTTGTGAATGATACTTCCATTCAAGTCAGCTGGCTCTCTCTCTTTACTGTGATGGCGTACAAACTCACGTGGGTGAAAATGGGCCACAGTCTGGTAGGGGGCATCGTTCACGAACGCATTGTCAGTGGTGAGAAGCAGCACCTGAGCCTGGTTAATTTAGAGCCCAAATCCACCTATCGGATTTGTTTAGTGCCACTGGATGCTTTCAACTACCGTGCCATGGAAGACACCATCTGTTCTGAAGCCACCACCCACGCCTCCTCTTTGAACAATGGCAGCAACAGTGCTTCTAGCCATGAGCAGACGACGTCCCACAGCATGGGCTCCCCTTTTCTTCTGGCGGGCTTGATTGGGGGCGCGGTGATATTTGTGCTTGTGGTCTTGCTCAGCATCTTTTGCTGGCACATGCACAAAAAGGGGCGTTACACCTCCCAGAAGTGGAAATACAATCGGGGCCGGCGGAAAGACGACTATTGTGAGGCAGGTACCAAGAAGGACAACTCCATCCTGGAGATGACAGAAACTAGTTTTCAGATTGTCTCCTTAAATAATGATCAGCTCCTTAAAGGAGATTTCAGACTGCAGCCCATTTACACCCCAAATGGGGGCATTAATTACACAGACTGCCACATCCCCAACAACATGCGATACTGCAACAGCAGCGTGCCAGACCTGGAGCACTGCCATACGTAACAGCCAGACGCCCGAAGACAGCAAGGCGGACGCCAAACTCTTGGGAACGCACACGTGTGTGCACGTAAAGACACGCAAATTACATTTGATAAATGTTACACAAATGCATTTGTGCATTTGAATACTCTGTAATTTATACGGTGTACTATATAATGGGATTTAAAAAAGTGCTATCTTTTCTATTTCAAGTTAATTACAAACAGTTTTGTAACTCTTTGCTTTTTAAATCTTAAAAAAAAAATAGTTGCTGAAGTACTGTACAGGGTTGTACAATGAGAACCCAATGCCAAGGCAAAAGAACGAATGATTCTTCCTTCCGATGCACATTAACCACTTTGCTGTTGGCGCTGTCAGAATAAATTCCTTTCTTAGAGCTGAGGATCAGGTGAAAGGGCAGATTCAGATGGACTCCTTAGTGTAAGAAGAATAATATGGGTAAAGCAAGAAATGGCCCAGATATTTTCCTGCTATTTCTATACCTCCTGGTCTGGAAGAAAAGTAAAAAATTGCATAATATAAGAAAGAAGGTAGTTACCCTGATTTGATCCAGAGCAGGAAATGCAGAGAACATAAAGAGGAGATGAAGTCCCTTGACATAAGTTAACCCAACCTGACAGATTGAAGAAAATCAAAAGTAGATTTGCAAAGATCTTAAAATCCAAGGGTTGGCTTTCTGATTGGGAATTTAAAAATCACTCTTCATGCTTCTCTGGTCCTATGTGATAACAGAGCTGGAGACTTGAATATGATTTCAGTCATCTTCAGGGACAAGTATGAGCAGTCCTAGCAAGAAAACTCCCTTAAAACATGTCACTATTTAAATCATATGTCAGGTTGAATCACATTCAACAGAGATATATTCTAGAATACTTTTTTAGAAGAGGATAATAAAATAATTGGAAGAATTATATTGAATGGAATTATTTTTGATAACAAGAATTATTTGGGTAGTTTCACTGAGGCTATATCAACATGATATTTAGACCAACAAAAGAGAGTGTTTAGAATATATTAAAATGACTTGTTATTTTAAAAATTACTGATAGACAAAATGATTGATGAGTGGTTCTATTATACTGTATCAACTGACTTCATTAGTATCATGTTGAAATAGCTTGAATTAATACCTGTACCCCTTCTCAAATTCTTGTCTTCCAATCATCTTGCATATATTTTTGTAATTAAGTTGTTTATGCCACCTTTGTTTTTTCCTCCTCTGCTCAATATTTCAAAAAAATTATGGATACCAGTTTGGGTTGCACAAAATATTCATATATGTACTCTTACATTTTAAAATGCATACTGATTTTCACTGCTGATAAAGACAAATCAAAGATAGATAAGAGAATGCGTATTTTTAAAAGCAATACCAGGTTTTCACCTTGGATTGAATTTGACTCTATTCCACGTTTGAATCCATTTGTTCTTTTCCAATCGTGGATGTTCCCTCTGATTTGGGTTTAATTAATTTTATATTAGCAGGACCACTGATAAAAAATGAGCAAGTCAGAAAATTAAGGCTTTCCCTAATTTTGCCAGAGCAGAGCTAAATGCAGAAGGCATACAAAAGAGAGGGATGTTTGTGCTTAATACTAGGTATTTTTGAAGTCATATCCATCTTCAAAAAACATGTATGATTTACTCTAATCCTTGGCATCCCTTAGACGTAGAAGGGCTATAGATCACATACATTATTTTTAAAAATACACCCTTGGAAAATTCATTTCAAAATTACATTGAGAAATTTCACTCTGTGTTCCCTATTTTATTTACAACTGGCTATTATACTAGGGACTCATGAAATGTGTGTCACCGTCATCTTGCTTTCTCTCTCTTTTTCAACAAAATAAAACTGTGATATGTCTTCTTTGTAAAAGTTTAGGTATAAAATGCTATGCAAGTTTTTCTTTATAGTAAGAGCTTTATTTTCTTTAATAATATACCCCAACTTATATGTTTTAATCTCCTTCATCCCTCAGAGTAAGCAGAAAATATAACTGAAGCTATAATGTTGTAGCCACAAGAATTGAATAGAGCTGAACTTAGCTATGAATTAATTTAAATTAATTCTAAAGTGACTCTGGTTTCCATTTTAGGCTATTAGCTAGAGAGTTTTGGCTGTTGTTTTAAAGCTAGGTCCACACAGTAAAGGGATAAGACAATCTGTAAAGATGATCCATGTAGAGGTAAGCCTTCAAAAATCAGGACAATGACATGGGGCTTTGTGTACGTAGCTGGATAGTTCCCTTCCACTGTCCTCTTCCCCTTGGCTATGTAGATAAAACTGTGTTCAAATGTGGTACTTTTACTTTTGAGGGTTTTAATTTCTGTTAGCCACAAAATAATCATTTTCATGTATTTGTATTGTATGTTTAACTCCTGGTGGGATTTTCAGCTGTTGAAACTTCTTTGCTTTGCACCAGGAAAAACAAAAATGGAGAGTTTCCTATAATATTCTGTCAGATTTGCAGAATTATTCAGGCTTCAAGTAGTACCCTGGAGACTCAGTCATGTGAAATGGTTAGAATGGCCTGAAAGAGTCTCTCTCCTAGCAGGTGTTCCTCAAAAGATGGAACCCAGTTACAGCCTTTATCTGATCTTGTGTGCAGCATGACCAAGATTGCTACAATTAAAATCAGAGCCGTGTTTGTAATAACATACCCGGGGCTCTCACCTACACCTGGACAGAGAGCACATCATGGAATCTGTAATATCTAAAGTATCTCATGAAAATTGCTGAACAGCCCTCCCTCGTGGATTATGCCTTGACTGGCACTTTAAATCATGAGAATGTGTTTTGCAGACACATCTGCTCTGTATTTGGGCCTCGCTTGCTGTCATCGTTATGTGTTTTGGTGTGATTAGTCAAGAGTCAATGTTGAAATTGCAGGCCAAGGTCACAGAACAAAGCTGGCTTATAAAGAAGTTGCTACTGTCTGACCAACTGAGATATTCTTGACTCTTGTCACTGTACAGATGACATTCCAAAAGCAAAAGGCATACCCATGGTCACACAGTTATTATAGATAGTTACTCATATCCCAGGATAATCACTAATACCGTCTTGTCTGGGGAGATGTGTGTGCTCATGGAGACTTCAGATGCATTGCCAGGACGCTGCCTGGGAAAATGATAGGCTGAGATAGGACGGTGTTCCTCTGTGTTCTGTGTGCACAAAGTGGGAAGCAGTCTCCCTTGTGAGAAATAATGCAATTTCTAATTATCCAGATGTTTATTGAAACTATATTAGACATTTCCCCCCGAGGTTACAAACAGAAAGTGTAATGTGACCAGTCTGGTAAAAAGTCGTAATGAAGTAGCTGATATTACAATTCCATGTCCTACTAATGTGGATCGTAATGGTCTTAGTCATTTCACATAAGTCAGAACTTCCTTCTCCGCTGCGGGAGAAGACAGGCCCCTCAGGTTGGGAGCAAAGCCTCCCATCGAAACACAAGGCACCATTGTCCTCTGCAGGGAGCAGGTGCTGCACTGCACAGCAGACCTCAGCGGTAGTGTCTAGAGCAGCTTTGACAATGAAGTGGTTAATTATTGTTGATGTCTTTGTTTATAGCATTTTCGTCTAACCTATAACAAGAAGACATTACATTTTACTTTACAACATGAGAGTAACACATTTGCTCATAATTTTCCTTTACAGCATAGGAAAGCAAAGCATTAAAGCGTGTCCAATAGGGAAAATAATACATACACAAAACACAACAATTCCCAGTTCTTGGTCTTTTTGAATCTTGCCTGATACTCTTCTTTATGTTAAAATGCTAATGATAGGAAGCTCTAGCTTACATCCTTCTCCGGTATCTTCAGCAGGATTGAAAGACAATTGCTGGCAATGGGGGATGCTTTTCACTGATCGTGGAGGGAAAGTTTTGTATGTATATGATACTGTTGTTTAGACAGATCAGATTCTTTTACTGTAGTTTTTGTTTTCATAGCTGCACACCCACTAGAAGAGCACAAAGCAAGGCCATTGCAATAGGCATTTTAATTAGTATAAAACATGTGTGCACACAAATATACATGGGGCATATTCAAAAGTGTCCATGGATGTAAGATTTGTTAGCAATTATGGCAAGGTGAGGCATCACCACTGCGTGTCGCTCACTGGACCGATATTATATTCACTGAGAGTTAATCCTGATGATTTGTTACTGTTCGAACCATGTGTTGATTTGCTTCTGGTTTGTGTTTAGTGTGTTCTCTCTGACAAGGGACTGCGAGGGGCTGGAAGATTCTGCATCACACATCCTCTGAGACCTACCATGTCGCACACTTTGTTAACTGCAAACTTCACTCTACACTATACAGTACCTTGTTGATATATTGAGTAAAGGCTTATTTTAAAAGAAAACCACATTGTGTTTACATGAGTAAGTTCATTGGGATGTGTGTTAATGTGAAAGAGAAATCAGGAATGCTTCCTGATGAAGCCGATGGGAGGACGAAAGAGGTACCAGGACTTTCATCTTCTACCGTGAAAATAACTCCTGTTTCTTAAGGCCACTTGGTTCTTTTGGTATGAGGAAATTGTGAAAATTCTCATGTTATTTTCTGTTTCCCAACTAAATTGCGTATTCCTATGAATACTATTTACATATACACATACACGGGGCATATCATTTTATTTGTGAAAACTATATGGTTTAGGATATAGATAATATCAATGTAGTTACCCAATTTCAATAGTCCTTTACCCTATGTCATAATATACACTATAGTTTTCAAATGTCAGTTTTTAAAAGAATTCTCATGATTACTTTCTGCTTTAGAACTGCTCATAACTCATCTACCCATACTTTCAATGGATGCTGACAAAGATGCACCTATTCGTATGCTCAAGTGCAATTTTGGATCAGTGTCACAGGATTTTCCAGAACCACCTTCTCTAACCCTTCTTGGCCATTTCATCATTACTGTACTTGACAACTATAAAATTATAACATTTCAGGTAATTAGTATTTCTTATTTGTAGAACCTTTGTTGGGAAATGAACTATGAAAGAGAGTGTTAACAGATGATTCTTACTTCATTGGGGAGATTCTAAGTAAAATAATGTCCTCGTTACTCTCAGTTATTTTTGCCAATAGTTACAGACCTTCATCTATGGGGACCAGACCCTTAGCCAAGGAATATCATTTATTCAAAACGTTTTATTAAGATCTTCCTCCTCTGTTCCAGGCTGTGTGAGATCAGAGGCCTCACCAAAGAAGAAAATGCAGTCTGAGCCAAATCAGGCGTATTTGTTACACTACTGTGATCCTAAAGAAAGCTATTTGTTCATCAATGTATCTCTTCTCATCTACTGTCCACATTACCATGTTAGGTTTTATAAAGGATTCTGAGACACACAAGACTCTGCCATTAGAGAACATACAGCTTTTGTAATGAATATTTTTGCTAATGCATTCTGGTGTCAGAGCCCATATCATTAATTTAATAGGATATCCGAGGTAACAGAAAAGACATACCTACTGTTGGTACAGTTGATGATGCGTGTGTCTTATAAGATGAAGTTGAGTTCTTTAAATTTGTTTGTTGGTGTTACTAGGGACTGAACCCAGGGCCTTCACAACGAGATAGAGTCCCAGCCCTTTTTTTATTGTAAAGTTTTGAGACGGGGCCTTACAAAGCCACTAAGTTGCTCAGGCTGGGCTCAAACTTGTGATCCTTCTGCCTCAGCCACCCAGAATGCAGGGATTACAGGCATGCACCACCAAGCTCAGCTATCATTTTGCTTTTTTAGTACATAATGCAAAGTGACAGTCATCGACAAAATCAGAACTCAATTTAAAGTTAAATATTCAAATTTACACTAATGTAAAATTTGGAATTGTATTTGGTAACTACACATACAACCTCTTTCATTTCTATTAAACACCAGGACTGAAATCAATTTAAAATACTAATACTAATACTAATAATGGCACCCACCAATTATTGAGCATCTATCTATCTATCTATCTATCTATCTATCTATATCCCCAGTACTTTGATACTCATGCTTGCGGTGTATCTTTAAACATATAAGGTACTATATATTCTCTTATTTTTTCAGATTTTAAAACAGCTTCAAGGGAAGTAATGATTAGTCCAGTCACAGATCCTATAATTGGTAGAGTCGGGAACTAACCCCAAGCATGACCCCATGATCTTTTAGCAATTTTCCTGGCTCTTAATAAATTGACTACCCTTCAAAATGATTGGCCTTCAAGAAAATTATTTCGTCCATATTTAAAGATTTTGATGATGGAGGTATTAGATACAGATATTAATTATTGATTATGGAAAATCAAGATTTTTTTTGTGTGTGTGGTTACTGGGGGGTCGAACTCAGGACCTCCTGCGCCAGCAGGCGCCCATGCCACTGAGCAGCATCACCGGCACCTTTTCTGTATGCGGGTACCGGGAGTCGAACTCAGGACCTCGCGCTTGCCAGGCAGGCGCTTATGCTGCTGAGCTATCTCACCGGCCCAAGGAGATATTTTAAAAGACTCAATTTATCTGTAACTTTTAAGGTCCTTGGTCACCCACTGCTATTTTTTTTTTTTATATGCGGGTACCGGAAGTTGAACTCAGGATCTCGTGCTTGCCAGGCAGGTGCTTATGCCGCTGAGCTATCTCACCGGCCCACTCATTGCTATTTTTTATAGAAGTTCTGTTTTTGTAATTATTTGATTCTTCCACACTTACCTGATTTAAAAGTTTCAGACGGAATCGAAATATGCTTCCACCACTGGGAGACATGGAAGAAATATTAAGAGGACTTGAGTTGAGCTATTTTTAGTAATGAATTTGTTACATACTTGAGGGGTTGTTCAAAGTATTCTGTAGATCCCGCTGAAGATGCACATGTGTCAGAAATGGTTAGGGCATTAGCAGCTGGCTTCAGGATTTATATATTTTCTCCGGTATAAATAAAGACTTTGTGCTTTAGGAGATATTAGAGGAGCTTTATTTTCACAAGTTAAGGACACAGTATTTTTAATGGCATATCTCAACCCAGATGTCATTTTAACACAGATGCCTACTACCGATCCCATTCGTTGATTTTCTCGGTATAAAGAATAAATGGTGAAAATTTTCAATATATCCTTGGGGGGGGTCTTATGATTTCAGTGGCATAAGAAGCCTCCATATCGAGTAACTTTTTTTCCTTATCAAATATAACAACGTGTTGGTGCAAAGTCTGTTAAAATGCCCAGTTTGAATGGTACGGGCCTTTGTTGGTTTTGTTTTCATTCATCAAATATTTACTGACAATTGGTAAGTTTAGAGGCTTAATGAGACAGCTTTCCAGTGGAGTTAGTCTTTCCTTCTTCAAAATCTTTCCTCCAGCCAGTCAAATAGGTCAGCGGCACAAGTGCCTGCCTGGCAAGCACAGGTCCTAAGTTTGATTCCTGGTACCCACATTAAAAAAGAATATATATATCTTTCCTGGAAGCTGCTAGTATTCAACACATGGCCCAAGCTTCCCCTGCCTCCTTACTTTCTTCAGACACTCAGATGTCTTATGTTTAAATAATCCACCAAGGATCCTGCTACTTCCAGCACTTGCCGAATCTCTCAAATGGGTTTTCTCCCTTCAGTTCTGTGATTTCGAATTCGTTATTACCCTTCTTTTAGTCTTTCCCCACTTCAGCCTTTCCTACACATGGAAGGAGAAAGGGTGATTTTTAAAGAAGGATGGTGATACTGTTGCTTTCAAATTACCTTACATTACCCTTACCTGCAAGGTAGAATCTAAATGTCTTGTGCAACATTTTTGCATCTTCCTGCACACATTGCTCCCTGGCCTTCCTTCCTGTATTGTTTCTACATTTGTTACTTCTCTAGACTAGAGGTATTTAACATGAACACCTAGTTTATCCCCCAGGGACACCAAGTGCTGCACTTTTGTTAAGGTATTTTATTCTACAACATTCTCCTTTGCTTTGGGTCATGATTAACCTTTAAGATATCAGTTAAATAATGCCTCTTGGAAAACTGCTTGAATCATACCTGGCACTTACCTGAAAACCCCTCCATGCAATTAAAAGACTTCAAAATCTCTTAATTTTAGTATCTATATATTTTAATTCCCATGGATCCTTCTCATGGCTGTAGTCAGGACATGAGGAGGAGAACATCCTCTCAGTTTTTTTTCAGCTGATCTCATTTTGAGTTCAGTGACCAGCACCTGCCCAGCTCAGGGACCAGCCATCTCTTTAGTGTCGTACAGCAAATTGAGACAGAGCTGAGGAAATCCATATTATGTGGAATTAGCTTTGTTCAAACACTCCAGTGTTCACTTTACAAGAAGAAGCAAAACATATATATTTCTAAAAAAAACCCTCTCGGCTATTTATACTTTTTTTACAGAAATTTTGTTTTGTGATTATTTGGAGGTTACACATGTATCTGATTTGCAAGCTTTAGATGGAATCTGGATGGTCTACACTTACAGGGTGAGCTGAGTGTTCTACTGAAATGACTTGACGAACTTCCATTTCTTTGTGAAAAGCAACTTCAAAAATCTGAGCCAACTTCCAGCACAGCACTGAAAGAGATATCTTTTAAAAAATCACCTTGCATCAAAATCACAAAGCATGGACACAAAGTACATAAAGTCAAACATTTTGACAGTTTGTTGGTCAAATGAATTCTTCACATGTAAAAAGCAAAGGAAGATTTTCATTTTATTTCCATCAGCAAAATAAAAATAGACAGTCATTATTCACTGTCACGGCCTATATAAAAATATAACATATATCATTCAGAAGTTCACGTTCTGTTCTCTAGACTGTTGTTGTGGAAATAAATAGTCATTTTTAGAAATAATATGCCCCAAAAGGAGGAGGCAGTGGGGCGTGGTGGTTATTAAGAACTCAGACTTGAAATCAAGCCAGCATAGTTTACAAGTCCACCTCCAGGACTGATTGGCTAATGGACTTTGACAATAACTTCCACTTACATTCATCAGTTTCCTTTTCTCTAAATGGGTACAGTGATGTATAACATATAGTGGTTGTTGGATATAAAGCCATGTAAAATACTTGATGCAGTATTTGGTACTGAGCAAGAACTGAATAAATGACATTCAGCACCTTGTATTTTTCATGCAATCATAATTCATAAAGGGTCATATAGTACACTTATATAGAAAAAGTTTTCCTGAGTATTAAGTTCTAATTAAATGTAGGGATTATTGATTTAAAAGTAATTAGCTTCCAACATGCTCTCGAACTGTATAAAACTGTTATCAATGAAAGTCTGGAAAGGAGCTTTCCTATTCTCCTTTTATTTATATATTTTTTAATATTTTGGAACAACTGGGGAAAGCAAAGGACTGTATGATAACACAGGAAAAATAGCAGGGTGTTTGAGATCATTGAACAGAATTGTCGAATAGAAAGAGAACACGGTGCTTTGTAATGGAGTATATTTTCTTTCTAGTCTGCAAAGCACGTGTAGGTGTGGCTATTATTGAAAACCAATTCGAGATAATACAAGAATCGAAAGGCCCAGAGAACAGGTGTTCAGAAGACACTAGAGAACTGAAACATTGGAAAAGCTAAGGTAATAAATTTGTTTCAAAAATATATAATTTTATGTTTTTTTTTTTTAATTCTGTGGTGTCAATAACCAAATCCAGTGCCTCAGGATGAGCTCTAGCTCCAGTCCCCTCAAATCTTGAATTTTAAATGACATGTTGCTAGTTTACTATACTATACCACCAAACTTGGCATGTAGGTCCAATACGGATTGCAGATATTGGGAATGGTTGCCACCAAAAGGAAGAACGTTTTCGTGACTCTGTAATGCAGATGTTCTCTAAACTACCAACTGTGACACAGTTACTTTTTTGCAATCAACACCAGTCTTAATTTTACAATCAAGTAGTAATTTAGAAGCATAGGGCCTGTGATATAGCTCAGCAGCATAAGAGCCTGCCTGGCAAGCACGAGGTCCTGAGTTCAACTCCCAGTACCCGCCTATTAAAAAAAAAAAAAAAAAAGAAGAAGAAGCATACATCATCTTCTGCAGGGTCATGTTGATTTTGCTTCCTGCACACTTTCTGTTTGTAGGAGTTAAAATAGTTTCAAAGCAGCGCAATGTGGTCTATAGTAGTATTGTTTTCATTTTTCTTTTTCTGCTCAAAAATTCAGAAAGTCAGATATTTGGATGCTTAGGTAAAAGCATTTTCTCTTCTAGTTCTTAACTGTATGGTTCAATTGAATTCAGGACAATTATTTGGCATTATGAATGGATACCAGTATTCTGTGATATACAGACTATCTCTATTCTATTTGAAGCAGTGTCTGTTTTAATGGTCAGCACTACTGCGTGCTATTGTAAAATGTTTTACGTATTGGCCCTCATGAATTGGAATGTGGTATACTTCACTAGTGTGCCCAAAGAAAGGGAAACAAGGAAGTGAATTGCTTTGTAATGGAGGCCAACTGTCTCCCATAGAGAGTAGCAGCATTACAGGAACATACCCAGTTGGATGGGAAACTAAATTACTCCAACATGACCTCTTTAACTCTGATACCAAAGCTGTCTAGAGCAAGGTTCAAATCACTGCTCCAAATCACTCTAATCTTGAGTTTTGAGCATATTTATGCATTAATTTTCTCATTTGTCTGTGAGGAATAGCAACATCCACCTCCACGATAAAAACCCAGCACAGAGCCTGACACATAACAAGTACTTAATGCATCTCAGTGACTTTGTGAAAATATGTGGGATTGGTGGGAAGTTAGATCATGTAGCTCAATTCTCCTTGAATCTTATGTAAGACCCTTCATATTCCGGGCCTGTTACTTCTTATATAGACACATAGGAGTTTGGTCGGTCTCCTAAATTCTTTTGGATTTTAAATTCTCTTTTATACTTATTAGTTTTCTGTGAAGTTTACATTTAGTCATCAAAGTTGATTTACATCCTGTTTCCTTGTAAAATTCAAGATGTGTATAGGATACATTCAGAGAATATTCCAACTTTCAGTTTCATTCACGTCATTATAAGGACCTACATGTTTCACATTAGCCATTGCAACTTAAAATAGATATGTTAGGAAAACAAAGGGCATAATCATGAAAAGCATGAATTGCAAACACCTGTGACTTCGTTTCTATGTTATATTGTTTGATGTACCTAAGCATCAATTTTCACATTTGAAATGAGGTACTAGTACTTCTGAGGATTTGATGAAATTATTTGTGTCAAATCTTTAGTGACTGCAATCTATTGAAACCCATAATGGCTGAAATTTTACAAATGAATAAAAAGAGTAGCAAATAGAAATATAACTCATTCTTACTAATTCTAATGCCTTTCCCCTAAAAACAGGAAAATGAAAACTATATACTAAATAGACATATCTATAAAATTCTTTATTTCACTAAAAATTATCAGACAGATTTCCCTACAATAAAATTGTACAGGGCAGGTGAGATAGCTCAGTGGCATAAGCGCCTGCCCGGCAAGCGCGAGGTCCTGAGTTCAACTCCCAGAACCCACATACGAAAAAAGGGGCCGGTGATAGCGCTCAGCGGCACAGGTGCCTGCTGGCGCACGAGGTCCTGAGGTCGACCCCTGGTACCCACACACACAAAAAAAAATTGTATAAAGCAAAATTATTTCTTAAAATATTGAATATATCTTTTACCTTTGTAGTTTTTTAAGTACTAGCTATGAAATTTTAAATATTCAATAGAAATCATAAAAACACCCAGGAAAATATTAAATTATAAATGCACTGTATTTTGGATGAGGCAGAATATTTTAACACCAACTCTGCCACTTCTTTCCCTTCTTTCATCTTGAAAATATGCACAATTATGATCTTAAAAACATTAGAAGGTGTTTTAAGAACAAGTAGATCATTTTTCTTTCCAGGACCTTCAATACATTTCTAAAACCACTGCCTAACAGATAACAATAGGATGCTAATTTCAAAATATTTAAACTTTAAAATAGTTGTCTAAGAATACCTGCTAATAAACTCTATCTTCTTTTTATCACATTGTGCACCTGAATATAATAATGAAATATTGTTTGATTAAACATATCTGCATAATGCAGACTCTCCAATGATTTATAATAATTAAATGATTGATATTTTGAATTAATGCCTTTTAATTTTATAATTGGAAAATGATCCTTGGGACTCAAACTGAGGTATCATTATCTTTTACAAGCTGTTATTTTTGTTTCTCCTTCATTAGATCTTTGTAGTGAAATTTTTAAAAGTTAATTCTATAAAGCAAATTCAATAGAATGTAACCAAATTAGCAAAATAATTATTTCAAAAATTTAAATAAATAATACACTACCTCTATAAAGGACCAAAACAGCACTTTAAAAGAATTTAACAAAGTAGATATGATAAAGGTAGTTAATGATATTTTTATTGTAAACATTAAAATCCTACCTGGCAATTTGGGAACATCACAGATATTGCTTAGCTACAGGAAAACCAAAAGTGAAGTCACGTGGGGGAATAAAAAAGCACATTCTTATTAATCTCAATTAATTTTTCATAGATAAGTTTAAAATTTCATAGATTTTTGTGTGTGTGTGTGGGTACCGGGAGTTGAACTCAGGCCCGGGAGTCGAACTCAGGACCTCACGCTTGCCAGGCAGGTGCTTATGCCGCTGAGCTATCTCACTGGCCCCATAGAGATGTTTTTTAAATGATTTAGTAAATATACCTGTTACTAATGAAATAATTGCTGTCAATAAAGCCTGTTTTAGAAAGCTCATGTGACCTGCATAGGAAGCAACAAACAAACCAGCATGAGGAAGAGAAAAAGAAAAACATGAATAAAATGTTCATACGAAATTACCGACATTTTAACCAGCAAAATAAAACAATAGACACAAATGAAACACAAAAATGTATGGTTGACAAAACAGCAATCAAAGTGCAGGGAAGTAAACTGTGATGTGTCATACATTTTTAAGGAAAAAGAAGTAACATGTTTTGTGGACACATGAATAAACATTTCAAACACACAAATCATTTGTGGCATGAGTGTAAATTTAAATAATCAAGCCTAATGCAGAATTTATGAACAATTACTTTTAAACCAAGAAGTTATCAAAAGCATTAGCAAGTCCTTCAAATATTAACCCTTTTGAGTACTAGAAAGTTGCACTGCTATTACTGAAAGTTATTCAAGATTCATCATGGCATCTGACAGAGTGGAAATAACATTGGCTTTGGAGTTCACTGACCAGCTGTGCTTCCTACCCACTAACTTCACCTCTTTATAGATTGGTTTTATATGTTTAAAAACTTATAATAAAAACACCTACTATAATGTTGCTGTGAGAATTCATTTATAGTTACCAGAGTAGCGCCCAATATACAGCAGTCTCTTAGCTATATTAACTGCATTCAGCTTTCTTCTGTATTCTGTCACTCTCGATGGCATCAGGCTCTCTTCTGTGCTTCTGTAATGACAATAAACATCTTACAGCCTGCTCTTCCATGAACTCTGCAAAGAGAGAGGCTCGTCCTTCCATGTAACCAGAAGAGGTGCGGCTCTGAGTGTGGATCTGCCATTACTGCTGTACTTCATATTCTCATCTACTGCTTGATGTGGAGTAAGATTTAAAGCATAATAGATTCCTTCTGAGTTTCTATGGATGTCCTAGAAGAGCTGGTGCATCAAACATTTCTGTAAATTTTTCATGTGTAATCTACCCTTACTAACAACAGAGCTGACTATATGATAACATATAATGGTGTCATTTAGGAGGATCTTGGATTCTCTCTTGTCTTTAATCTTTGCTGTTCCATCCTTCATTCTGTTATTCCTCATTCCTTTGATTCAAGACATCATCATCATCATCAAATTGCTTGTGTTATATAGATTTAAAAGAATTGCAGTGTCCCCTCACCATTATAATGGGAGCTGGGACTATGTGGCTAATCCGTTTATAACAATTACCAGTAAAGAATGGGATAAAAGGCAATTGAATATGAATAAAGGAGAAATGGAGAAGCGTGGAGCAAAGTCTACTTGGGCAGATACCACGTGGGATCTGGAATTTAGGCGTACCATCAAGGAAAGCAACATCGCCTGGTGTTTGGCATCCCCAGAAGTACTCGATCACTACTGGCAGAAAGCCTTCTGTTGTCAGCCCTCTTGCATATTTTCTAGGTTGAGGAGAGAGTATTTCAATGAGCTTCTGTCATCTTTCCTAGAACATGCATATTAGATGATATGGTGGTAAGAAGACCTTGACACCCATCTCCAACTCAGATAAGCCCCAGAGGACCATTCCATTTTTGAAATGAGCTACACCTCATTTTAGGCTTCCCTGAGACACCATCATGGCTTTGCTTCTCCTTCTACCTAGTCCTTCCTCTTTCCAGCTTCCAGCTTCCCCCTTCTTCCTAGTCCTGTTTTTTTTAGGTGTTCATAGGAAAAGCCTTCCTTAATAAGCCACTTGCATGCTAGTCTTTGTCTTAAATCTGCTTATCTGGGAGCCCTAATTGCCACAGCCTACTCCACACTTCACTTAAGTTGCCTTAAATTTCACCAGAGTTAGAGCTCAATTATGTGAAGATGTTAAAATTGACCCCAAAAGACTCCCCTACTTATTGAACAAAGTGAACTAAAATTCACATTATGATATAAACTCTGAATATTCTAATTTTATGGATTTGAATTATGAACATGAACATAGAGGAGGCCCAAATTTTGCTGTTTGTTTTTAGCAAAATTATTACAGTTGGTTAATATTGCACCATTTGCTTTTCCTGGTGGTTGTCAAGTTTCTGAGAAAATAACCCAAATATACTATAAAAGTAAAAACAAAGCAAGCATAAAGTGAGAAAAATCAAACAAAAGTTATCTCTCACTTCTTTGAGTGAAGCCAAGCAAAACCAAGTTTATCAACTTTACAGGAAGATAAACTGTCTAGGAAAATGGCAATCAAAATGATTGTTGTGTTAGAACAAGTGTCTGCTGCTGACAGATTAAAAAGAAAAAATATTAAACTAAAATGAAGAGAGATTATAGAGCAAGGAGTCCGTATTCTGTAACAACTTTCTCTCATGACCCAATCATCTTCACATACCTTCATGGTCCCTCAGGTTTTTCTCAGTCATTGGCTGGAAACCTAAGAAATGGCAACTTTCACTCCCTGTTGCCCTGATTTTTTTTTTTTATTCTAGCCATAATACACCTCAACATTTCAGTTAACCAGATGGGAATTCATTTACGAGCATGTCTTTTTGTGAATTTGACAAAATCTTGACAAGCATAAAAGGAACTGAACTATCTTTTTCTAAAATTTTTATTTTAAAGAGAAAAAATAGAACAAAATTTCAAAACAACATAATAGGAGGGTAACAATGGTTATTACACTGTATATTGTTATCTTTAAATTAGTTACTCAGAGTACAAGATATCGGCATTCAATGGTCCAAACAATATTAGCACAAACCTTTCTTTTCAATGAACTAAGAGAAATTAGTAGTGTATCTATCTCAACTATTATATATATATATATATATATATATATATATATATATATATCTCCATGTTTATAGCAGCACAATTTGTAATAGCCAGATCTTGGAAACAACTCAAATGCCCATCAACCGAGGAATGGATAAAAAAGATGTAGTATTTTTATACAACGGAGTACTACTCAGCCATAAAGAAGGATAAACTGGAGACTTATAGGTAAATGGATGCAACTCGAGACCATATTCATAAGTGAAATAAACCTGATGCACATGTGTAAACATCACATTGTCTCCCTAGTGTGAGAAGCTGAGAGAGTAAATAAGATCCAAAATGTACAATAGATATTGTAAAACAGGAATAAACTGTTCAAAAGGAAAGAGAAACTGGGGTGGGGGAATGGAGAAAAGAAGGAAGGGAAAAAGCAAAAAAAAAAAAATATATATATAAAAGAATTATCTTTCTGAAGTGGTTTACAGTTTTAAAATAAGCAGATTTTCTTGGAAGTAGTTTAGCTTCATGAGGAAAAGAGGATGAGCATTAGACACTGTCCGAACTTCAAGACCCAAATTTACTTTCTCTAGTGCAGGTAGAAGGGATCTCCCAGTAATTCCAAGGTTTCTCTTCCTACTTTTTGCTACTTATTTTTAATCAGCCCTCAAAATAGTATCAAGGAATTATCTCAATACTCTTGGATAGCTACAGAATTTTCTCTTACGACATTGGCTGGTATTAGTGTGTGTAATAGTAGAATTTGCTTGTTACAGTCTCTTTTGCTACTATCAAGTGCATCATTCATTTTGCTGATGGAAAAACCAGGGCTCATAGAAGCGTTGGCTGAGATCTTATAATAAGTGATGAAGAGAGCTTTAAACACAGCGCTTAGGATTTCAAATCAGGTTGCTTTCCTCACGCACCATTCTGCTTCTCTAGTAGAATTTCTGATAGTTCTGTTGTTATCTAAAAACTTAAATAATGTAGTCTCTTCTGTGAGCTTGTGGTAAGTTATTCCACAGATAAAATAAAGGAACACTTTATCCCCAAACTGTATTATCAGGATAGTAAGGCACTCAATAAAGCAATGAAACTTCCAATTTCTTGACTACATTTAGAATCAGGCAATAACTAGTTTTTAATATGGATCATGAACAAGCTTCTCTTGAGAAGTGAAGTTTAGATACCAAAATGTGTATATTAATTATTAGATATCCTGAGGGAATTTTTTCAATTGTATAATCATTGAGAAAGCCACTGAGACCTTTTCTCTGGAAGAAAATTAGGAGGGACAAAATAATTTAATAATATTAATGATTGATTCCTCTCATCAAGATCTCTGCCATTATGGAACCACTGTTGTCATAACTTTCCTAGCTTTTCATAAATGTCCCTTATAAATATTACCATGGCTGTATGTGCTGGATTCCTACTGGTCTGGCTCAGTCTTCTCTGTTGGTGTCCAGAGTCACTGCAGAGATTTAAGCCCTCAGCTAGAAAACAGAAAACTGTTCAAATTTCCTAGCAAACACATAATTAGACTCTACTTCCTATTGTCTCACAAAGAGTTTGGGTGACATGTTGTAAACCAACATTTCTAAAGTGTAGATCCTCCCGTAGGCGTTTTGGTGTACAGCTGATTTATTAATATGGCAATCTTGATCTCCTGCATTGTAGTAGCCACAATTGGGCAACTTGCTTAAACTGTAGCCATAATTCCCTCATAGATTTTTTTTCAATCATAGATTTGAGGCAAGTACTAAATGAGTTTAAATACACAAAATCACGTCCCACATTTTGTGCAGTTCCCCATAACGTGGGTGGTAATTTTTCTAATATCTCCCGCAAAGTATTTAGTCTGTGACTTATTTCTGCTAAAACCCACTAAAGTGAAATCTAAAAACAGAGAAGGCTTTTTGATGCCTAACAGCCTTCCAAGTTTAAAAAAATGAAAATACACTATTTAATGATGGGTGGCAAGCCGTGAGGGATAACGTTTTAAGCAAAGCCCTGGATATGGTTGATTGGTATTCATTTTTCCCAATTCCTTCTACATACATTTCTTTCCAGAAAAGTGATCTATATATTTGCCAGATCCCTTGACATTTTGAGTTCTATGTGTGAATTGGGCTTTACTCATTATATATGCATGTGCAGTTTCCAAAGCAGAGATGAAGTAGAGGCTGTCTTACCATTACTGTTTGGACTTGAGTACAATAGACAGGTGGAGTAGCCATGATCAGTACATATTACCATGGCTATATGCGCTGGATTCATACTGGTCTGGCTCAGTCTTCCAGTGCCTGAGGTCAAGATGTAGTAACAAGAGAGACCTAACTTCCACATAAAGAGTACCTCACTAGATACTTGGATGCCACAGTTTAAGAAGTCGCCCTTGGTTTCTGTTGCCTTCTTCCAGGACTTCCACTGATTTTGTATAAACATAATTCTTTTGTACTTGAAATAAGTGGAATATTTCTATTTTCTGCATTTGACCTTGTTGGATGAAGTATTTGGTACTATAATTAGTATCAGGAGTATGGTAGGAGAAAAATCGCTAACCTATTTCCTAAGAGTGGATAATTGCTCATCATAACTTTATGAATAAAACAGATGTTCAGCTAATTTAAGTTGTACCTGAACTGTACAAATGAAGAAAAGACCCAGATTGGCAAATTTAAGTCAGACTAGTCATTACAATGGAGTATCAAAACTACTTATGCTATTTTCAGATGTAAGGTGCAGGAGTGGATTCTTTTATGATCTTAATTTGACTTGCTTCTTTGCCTCAAGAAGGAATTGGTTTGGAGAACAAGCAGATCAATGTAAGCTTACTTGTGTGGTAACTACAACGGCTAATGTTGTGGAAGATATTACTTTACTGAAACAAAATCAATTGAGCTGTAGCATCTCACAAGCAACTAGCAACCTAGAAATTTCTTTCTTTTTATCTCAGTAAGCAAGAATGCTAACGTAGTTTGCATTCACCTTCATCAACATTTCTCACAGAGACTTGGTCTGTTTTCTATCACCAAAACAAAATACATGAGACTAAGTAATTTATAAAGAATAAATGTTTATATGATGGTTATAAAGGCTGGAAAGAATATGGCACTGGCATCTGCTTGGTGGCGAGGCCTTCTTGCTGCATGATAACATAGCTGAGTGCATCACATATGTAATAAGAGCAAGCATGGTAGTTCTGATCTCTCTTTCTTTTTCTACAAAGCTGGTAACACCGTAATGGAGACTCCACTCTCATGATCTCATCTAACACAAATTATCTCCCAAAGGCCCCAGCTCCAAATATCCAATATCATTAACATATGAGTTTGGGGACCGAGTTTCCTACAAAAATTTTAGGGGACATTATGAAACCACAGCACACGGAATATCATAAATTACTCCCGGGGTCCTTGATCGTCTCATTATACCAGTTCTCACTATACTCAGGTCTATTCTTTAACAGCATCATGTGCTTGAAGCTAGAGTACTGGGAGTAAAAGATATCCTAGGTTCCTTGGTAATTCATGTGGAGTCAAGAGGGTAGGAGAAACTTTTTATGAAAATTCAGCTAACTGCCACCTTTTGCAAATTTATGACAATTTAGTGGAGCACATCTGGATAGTATCTCCCAAGAAATAGGCCCAGTTCTGGGTAGGCTTCTTGGATATTTGAAAATAACATATTCCACTTTTAGTTCTGCCATTAGCACTTTTACCAAGTAATCTCTAAGGCTATGAGCTCTGAATTTGTTCCAAAAGAAAATCAGAGTCTTTAGCTTGTCCATGCTGTCATTCAGGCTGCTCTCTTTGCCACTTGGTCATAGTGATTCAGCAAATTCAGTGATGCCTAATGTGTTTGAGTAGATGTTCACACAGTTTGGAAAATCTTGCAAATCTTATAAGATATCAATAGTGAAGACCGCTAGGATTTTGACATAAAACCATGGCCTCTTTAAATTATTAATCTTCTCTTCAGAAACAGATACTGCAGTGATAATAGATTCTTGGAGAAATCGAACTCTTGACTGTTGGGTCCAGAGTAGTCATGCAACCATGATTGTCATCTTTTCTCATCGGCCAACCATAAAGTTGAGCTTGGGCAGCAGAACTCCTACATCAAGTGGAAATGACACATGTTAAATTGGCTGAGCGCTCAAATTCATTGCTTGAGCAGGTGTTCACCCTCCCAATGGACGTTATCTTCCTGTTGCTACTTATTGATTTTTAACCTAATTCTCAAAACTATTATGGAGTACAGGAATCTTCTAAGTGGACAGATCTTTGGTATATATGTTCATTCATCTCGGTTGGAAACAAAGATTTATCTAAATACAGCTTGGAAGATTGCTTATAAGGACATTTACGGAAGAGGTAAAAAGTGTTCATCAGTGGCAAGCACTATGAGAATATTCACACCCATGTGATTTCTCTTCATGAGATAGTCCTAGCTGATCAATTTCTCAGTGATTAGGTAGTTAAGATGGTCTTTTTCACCATCCACCATCCCCTTCCAGGTTGCTCAGTTAATTCAGGCTTGAAGAGTACATGACGGCAAAGATGTGAGTTAAGCTCGATTCAACATCGTAAGCTTATTTGGTAAAGTCAGTATTGAGCACTGTAGCTGCCAAACCCAAGAGAATGCTAATATTCATACAGTGTACCATTCACTTTTGGGATGGAGCAATTTATATGATGGTAAATAATGATACTAGACTATTTCTGTTATGGAAAAGGAAACTATGGCAAAAGATGGTTGTTCTGCATGTGGATTTGTCTTTATTGTGACCACAGTTCTGAATTTGTTCACTTATTGAAGTGGGTAGATGGTCATGGTGACTATCACTTGGATCAGGAATGTTCCCCAAAGACCCATGTATTAAAGGTTTGGTCCCAGCTTTGTACTATTGCAAAGTGGTAGAAATTTTAAGAGATGAGGCCTAGTAGGAAGATTTAGGACTCCAGGGGCATGATCTCAAATGGTGCGAGTCTCTAGCCCCTTCTCTTTTGCTGCCTGGCCATGAAATTAATGACTTTGCTCCACTACGCACTCACAGCCATGGTGGGCTGCCTCACCACAAGCCAGAAAGCAACATGACCAACCCACCACAGACTGAAACTGCTGAAACTGTGGAACAAATAAACCTTTCTTCCTTGAAAGTTTATTATTATTATTATTATTTGTAGCAATGAACTGACTAACAAAGTGATGCACACAACATTGTCTTTGAACAGCGGATTCATTTATGGAACAAAAATTAATAAAATGGACTCTAGCCCATCGGGTTCATTGGTGTGTTATCACATGCCACAAGTTTCCGAAAGCAACTGGCCTTTTAATAGAGTATAATAAACTAACATAGTCTCAGTTGTAGAACTACTTCCATAAAGATACCATTGGCGGTTGAGGGTGTGGTCATTAAGAATATGATATATAATCTGAATTAGTGACCAACACATGGTATTTTTCTTCACTATTGTCAAATGTTATTTGGGGAATTACCTTTAAGTAGTCCGAGAAGCCATTGAATATAGAGGATCCCAGACCAAATTAAAATGTTCAAATCATATGGACTATTGAATCAATTTAAAAGAAATTATGACAATTATGAGGAAGGCAATGAAGCAGATTTTACACTGTCCTTAGAAGAGGCAAAAGGGGGCTGGATGAGCCATTCTTGAATCTTAAGAATATTTGTAGGTTTTGCCCTTTGACTATATCAGCTTTCCCCTCTAATGACATGGTAATGAGGACAATAGATGAGGCTCAAGGAAGGGCCCTAATAGTTGGAAGTTGCTTAGAGCCAACACTCTGCCAGGGAAACTCAGGGACAACTACACACACACCGGCCAAGCTACAGCTTTCCAATTACCAGATGAGCAAGTATGGAACTTATTTGCCTTTCTTAGAGACAGGACACATGTGTTCAGGATGTGTGTCACTAATGTGTGATCGATCTATACAATCGCATACATTTTGAGTAACTCATATGCTTTATTTATAATATTTAAAGAATACTAGACAACTCTTGTATAGTTATATTATGAATGTTAGACATCTCTTGTTCTTTTTTTCTGATTTATTTTCAGCATGTACAACACATACTTATTTTATCTATACTTAATATGCCTCATAGGTTACTAGTTACTTAACACATCTTATGAGTTTTGTCTTGTTTCCTGCAGCAGAGCTGAATGCTGTCTAGCAGTATAGCATATGCAAATCATGCCAACCTATGTACTTTGGAAACCCAGCATGTGGGGCTCAGAGGGGCAAACTCTTTTATTTTCCAGGAACCACCACAATATTTAACTTTTTATGTGCTTGACTTTGAGGTGTGATGACTTAGGGGTGTTAGTACTCAAAGGAAGACTATCCCCTCCCAAATAAGTCACTGTAATGCTTCTTTGAATTCTAAAATTACCATTGGGTAATTTAATCTTTCTCTGCCACTGAACCAATAGTCATAGAAGTTCCCTACATTGACCAGCATGATTGTTCCTGATTTTTTAGGAGAACAGAATTATTTATAAATAGAAAATGAGATGCATGTGTGGAAGCCACAGGATTTTCTGGAGCTGAGTATTTCTGTGATTTTTTTTTTTTTTTTGTCAAAAAATAACACAGAAAAATGTAACAACCTGAAACAGGTAGAATCGCTAAGAGTAAAGATGCCCCAGGAAGAAGACTTGGCTCACCCCACTGGGCACAGAGCTATCACCAGTCACAGTGCTGACTGACATCAAAAGTGAATGGAATAGGAAGAGGATGAAAGGTGTCATAACCACAGCTATGGTCTTGGGATCAGTTGTAGAATAGGTAATTAATAACTTCTATTTTTCTTCCTTGTTTTTTTATGCATGTGCCTACTTTCCTTTTCATCTCTTTCCATTTTTCTACAATATCTTGTGTGTGTGTGTGTGTGTGTGTTACTGTGGACTGAACCCAGAGCCTTCACACTGAGCTATATCCTAGGTCCTTTTTCATTTTTAATTTTGAGAAAGATCTTACTAATTTGCTAAGTTGCATAGGCTGGGTTTAAACTTGTGATCCTCCTTCCTCAGTCTCCCAGAGTAATGGGATTACAGGTGTTTGCCACCATGCTCATCTCCTATAATTTCTTTCTTTTTATGAATTGCAATAACCTTGTGATTTGGCCCTGAAGACTGAAGTGAATTACTGCCTTTGCCCAAAACATTGTCACTTCTTTGAAGTTCTAGACATAACTCAAAGATAAATGAAAACCTCAAAATTGACAAAAGGATAATAGTGGGATGCAAAGTTTATTAAATGTATAGAAAAAAGATGTGGACAACACAACAAGTGTCAATATCAAAGGCTTCATCTTACAATTATTTGTCTAAACCTAGTATGACAAAAACCATGTCCTGGTTTTGACTCTGAGATTTTTGTTTGTTAGAATCAATCTGGCATTATCCTTACACATTATTAAAAAATGTAATCTAATATACTCTGTGCCACTAAAAACAAATGTGGTTAAGGAGTTCATTTTGTACAATTTTGTATTAGGGCTTGCCTGAAGACACACATATCTATCTTGGTTCCTCTGGTTTTTCAAATTATTAAAGCTCATAAACCAAAAGACCAATGGTACAAATAGGAGGTATACCATCTGCAACAGATTTTGTTATCTGCTTGAGGCAAGTTCTTTCATGAGCTATTAAATCACCAAAATTTGGGTCAAGTGAATTCTACTCAAGTAAATCGTTACTCAGAATAAATACACTAAGCTTTCTAGAGGAAGCTGCACAATAGAACATTAATAATTTTATAAATTCCCAAATTCTTAAATCATTTCTAAATTGTTCACTTTTACATTTATGATTCTTCATCCAGACTATGGAATAATCTTCAGTTGCACTGAGGTCCTGAGCATTTTGACAGACGATACCAATATGTCCCACAGACAGCACATTTCTGTTGACTTCAGTTATAAAGTTTTGCTTATGGACAAAACATTATGCACAGATGCTGAGTTCAGTGGAAGTGAATTAGAAAGTAAAATTCTGTGCCTGGTCACATGCTTTAAAATCATTTAATTAAAAACGTGTTTAGGTGTTCTTATGTGCCAACCATTGTGTTAAATTCCAATCAAAATAAATCGTTATATTCACACATCTTCTAATTTAACGAGAGAACGAAAGTCAGCATGTCATCATAGAAATGATCATTTAAACATGGGATGCTTGGTGCTTTTCGTAAGCAGTTAGGAGCACAGACAGAACATCATATCTATCTAGTTCCGGGAATAAAATCTACTCTTGGTATTGCCCAGGCAAAACAGGAACATGTTTTTAATGTGTTCTTGTATCATGCATGAGAGTTGCCTTAGCATTTGTATTTAGGATTTGAATTGCTAGATTGAACTTTGCCAGATTTTGCCGAGTTTTTCTCCACCAATTCTATCACCTCCAATATATGAAAGTCCTTTTTCCACATTTGCTATTTCCTACTGCAAAACATTTAAATGTTTCTTTATCTTAGTGATGAAGAAATGAAGTCTCATTTTGGTTTTAATTTGCATTTCCCCATTTCTTGCTGTGTTTAAGGTTATTTTTATTTATTTATTAGCTATTCAAATTTTGTTCATCTTGTATAGATTCGAATTTGTGTATATTCTGCATTATAAACTTCAGTCTTTTATATTTTCTCAATATATTTTTCTCAATATAAAGCTATATATTTCCCTCTATGCATAAATTTATCTCTCTACCTCAACTTTTTATGCATTTTAAAATTAATATTCAGCTCTGAAATTTTCTAAGTTGATGATCTTTGATCCATAAATTATTTAGGAGAATGTCTACAAATTTCCTTTTTTTTTGTTAGAAAGATATCTCTTATTACTTATTTCTAATTTATTTCCACTTAATTCAAAGGTTATTGCCTGGAAAATAGCAGTTGTTTATTTTATGTTGTAATTGGTTTTATGGCTTAGTCTTTTGGTCAATTGCTTGAGAATAGTGACTTTTGTAAATAGTTGTCTACGATATTCTACATAACTCCATTAGATTAAGCTAATAATCCCTCATTCTGTCCATTCCAATTTTTTGTCTGCTTCTTCTCTTAATATTGGGTTAACGTGTTAAGTGACTGTGTATCTGTTAGTTTCTGTCAATCATGTCTTATATTTCGATTCTATTTTGTTCACCGAGTAGATTTTATAATCAGTATATATTTTGGTTGGATATTCCTTTATAATTAAGTAGTGATTAACTACCTCAGAAAGATATTTTGTTTGTTAATTTAAACTACTTTCTTTGTTATTCATGTAGTTATATGTAACTTTATTTTGGTGGCTATTTTCATGTTAATATCATCCTCTTTTTTTAGTCTTTCTTTGTACTTATGCTTAAATTGTCTTTCTTGTGAGGAATTCTTTTTTCCCTTTCAATTTATTTGGAAGGTACATGTTCTATATCTAATCTTGTTAGTGGTTTCCTAAAAATCAGCATGAATATTTCACTTATTCTAGAATTAGCCAACACTGTCTCATTTTTACTAAACAATAAAAAGAACTTCAATCACGTTATGGATGATCACCACCTGCTTACTTACATATGCTTTCCCACCAGGGCTGGGAATTAATGAATATTAAATTTTTAAAAATTTTCTATATTAAGTATAAGATTCAAAACACACTAAGGGAATGATGTAGATCAGATAGTTCTCATTAAATCAACTGTTTATATGGAAATTAAAGAGTGAAGAACAAATATTCCTTAGACATGAGATAAAACAAAGTATTTTAAAAATTATCCATAGATATTAAAGAGGCTTCCAAAAACATTTTATTTAAAATCAATTAGAATTCCATTTTAATGAAATTAGCAGAGATAATGTTTTTATCACTTGAACTGATATATTATTTGAAGAATCTTTTAAATAACACTGTTAGATGCTCTAATGTGTTATTGTTCTTAAGTATATCTATATGGAGGAACAAATTTTTAATTATTTAGGGAAAGATTTATACTTCCTGGCATGTGACCTTGCCACTGAGTAATATCTAAGGGAAGTTTTCTTTTAGAAGTAATTTACATTTTCCACCTTAAAGTACAATTTCCTTTCTTTGTAGCTACAGAAATTTTTTGAGAAATTTTTTCGTATGATGTCTTTACTCTGATTAAAGAAAAAGCCACTTTCATTCTCAGACCAGAAGTTTCCTAATGGAATATTATAAATCTTCATACAATTGAAGATGAATTTTTAAATATTTATTAGTGTGCAATTAAATATAATCTTCACCTATTTGTGAGCCAATTGGATCTCTTAGCCACTTTCCTGTTGTTTATATTAAATTATATTAACTAACTTACTCAGAATAAATATATAATTTAACTAAAGAGCATAAAATATTTTCAGTGATCTATAAAAACCTGGAAATTACTAGTGACTTGACATTAAAATTATTTTCAGCAGTTTCTAATTTGCAAGTCACCTTAACAAAGTCGTCTTAACAAAGGAAAGGAGAGATTAAAGTATTACTTGGCCATTAATCAATGTAATAACACCTTAAAATCACTCATCTCTGAAAATGTGCAACTTTTAGCCCTTTAATTGTTTTCTGTGTGGGAAATGTCATAGCCCATGCTACGAATCAAAGTTGCTTTTAACCACATGAAAACAATTAAGGGGAAGTCAAGGTATTAATTCGAGTCTGCTGATTTGCAGGATCCTTACTACAAGAAAAAAGGCAACAAATGAGTTCCAGATATTTATAGTTAATTCATTTGAATTCAGAACACATTTAAAAAAATGTTTTCAATTCATGTTCCACTTGAAGATGTGGCATAGATAGGCTAGAGGTATTTCCACATTTACAGATGGAACGTTTTGAACACAGTAGCAACTTTACGCACAAAATAGTTTTGCTAGGGAACAGATGTAACTTGGAAAGGCACCAGTTTGGTTCTCCTAGATGGCAAGTCTTCCGGTGACATCAATGGGGTGCCATTTGGCTAGTCATGCTTGGGTGAAGAATATCCGGAGGTTCTGTGTCAAGTCATTGAGGAGTGTTCCATTAAAGTCATTTAAACCAAACTTCCTAGCAAGTGATCTCTAGAATCTCAATTTAAGGGTATCCTTTGGAGATTTAGGGAAGATTTCTAGCAAAGCTACAAGTATTTCATCTGGGGTACCTATTAGTATTCTCCAGAGTGGTACTTGAGCTTGCTGCCTCTTCCTGGAAGCACATGAAATAAACTCAGATCCAAGTATACTGTGTTCTCTTCACCAAAGCCACCTGAGATACAGAGATGTAGGCTTTATTAAGAGCCAAGCTGCACAGTCCCTTTGACTGAGTTGCTTAACCTCTGTACTTTTTTTTTTTTTTTTTTTGGTGGGTACTGGGGGTCGACCTCAGGGCCTCGCGCGCCAGCAGGCGCCCATGCCGCTGAGCGATATCACCGGCCCCTTTTTCGTATGTGGGTTCCTGGAGTCGAACTCGGGCCCTCACGCTTGCCAGGCAGGCACTTATGCCGCTGAGCCATCTCACCAGCCCACCTCTGTACTTTTTGAAGCTCCATTCCTGGCCTGTGATTTAGCGATGTTTTAAGAGTATATTTTTGTGAATGACTCTCTCTCTCTGTGTTCATATTAGACACAAGGGTGGAGCTGAGGAGCAAGCTTTCTGAGAAAAAATGAGGGAGGCATAGAGAAATGACTGTTTTTCTTTTAAATTCAAGTATAAAAACTATACCTTTATTGTCATTCTTTTTTTTTTCTTTTTACTTTCAACATTTTATTTATTTCAAAACTGATTTTATTACAGCCAAAGCGGTGGAATTAGCTGTACATAATAAACTATAAGTTATAGGGAATAAACTTTATTTTGGCAAATAGTGTTAATCAAGATTAAAACTGCATATGTTAACAATATAACTCAACATCCTTTTATCTGGTATGATGTGTTCTTGCTTTTCTGTGTTATGCTAAATCATCATGCCTGAACTATTTTATGAAAGTGAAATGCTAAAATTTAACTTTACTGTTTTTGCTTTCTTGGATTCAAAACAAAAATCTTCATAAGCTTCTTCAGCCTTTGGGTCCTTCTCATCATCAATATCATCCAAGCACAGATCACCAGCCCCTGATAAACCTATTCTATTTTCTTCATAATCTGGGGGGAAAGTCCTCACTTTCACGTAACATTTGATATTTCTCTTAGTAATCTGGATCAGCTGCACTGAAAGGAACACCATCAGATGTATAAAATGTTGGTTCATTCATAAAGTAACTAGCATCATTTTTCAGCTGTTGCTTCTCTGTATGTTGAAATTGCACGGGCTCTCCCCCAGTTACAGGACCTGAATTCTACAAGCTTCAAAGCACTGGTTTTACATCTCTGCAACAGTTTGCATCTAGGGCAATATTTTCAATTCTCTCAATAAGTTCTTCCACAGCAATCTTTAATTTTTCCTTCTAAGCGTCTGCCAAAACTGACCCTGTCAGTTTTAGTAATTTTACTGGAAAAATTAAACTATCATCCATAGGATTAGAGAAAAGGGCATTCAATGATTCATACAGATCAACTTGAAGAATATCTCCTCTTGTAACCTGTCCGTTCTCTTGATCTCCAAGTTAAGATAAAGTTCTCCTAGAAAGAGTATAAATGCAAAAAACAGTATTCCAGTCACTTTGCCCCCTTTTGCAGTTTGATCTTTAACTTCATATTCAGTCCGACATCTTTGAAGCAGCAATCGGCAGAAGTTGCCACTCTTCTGGGCTAACTGTCAGATGATTGAATAGCTGATTACACAGGCAAGCTCCCATGTAAGAGAAATTTGGGAAAGCTATGGCTTGTTGGCAGATGAGTTCCACAGGTTCTTGTACATTGTATCTGTGGGTCTTTGCAAACTGTTCAAATTCAGTTTCAAAATTGCCAGTTTGCTCTGTCAGATGGCTCAAAAAATCCTGAACATAGTCTGATAGAGAAAACCTTCAGAACCATCCTCCTAGGATTCTCTCCAAGCAGAATATCCAGAAGGGGAAAATTCAGGGACATAGGTAGGCAGCTTGGACATTAACATGGGAGCCACAACCACCTGGGGCTTAGCCATTGTGGACTCAGTTCTGCTGGGGGATTTTATCCTGTGAACTAGGTGGAGCTCTCAGGGACCTTCCCTGATCTGAGGCAAACCCCGACCTACTCAGTGGTTCTCCCAAAAACTTGGGAGACTGAAGATTGATGCCCAGAAAATGCAAACATGGCAAATGGGTGTGAAGGCAGTGGCAGGGGTCACCAAGGCGCAGGTGTGCTCCACCCCGCTCCTGGTGAACTCGGGACTGGTAGGCGCTGGAAGAAGCTCTTTCACCTGCTCCATTAGCTGTGTGGGGTGGGGTGGGGGGACCTTAATTGTCATTCTGGACACTAAGATTTTATGTTCCAAAATGCAGTCTCAAATGCCACATCAAGTGAATGTTACTTTGTCATAATTGAGTTAGTCTCATTTATTGTCTTGTTTTCCAAGGTTGTCTGACAAAAACCAGAATGATTTCATTCAATGTAAGGAACATTAAGATAAAAACTGGTAGAAAATAATGCCTTGACATTTATATATGTGCCAAACTTGTCCTGTTAAGTTCCTTGTGAAATGACTGCAGTGCTTTTTTTGTTTATGATCTTTCTGTAAGGAACAGCACAGATTTATGACAGCCATGAAAATGCCATGGTATTAATTTGCAAATAACTTCATATATGTAATTGTCATATATGTGTATTGTTGAAAATCTAAAAAAAAAACCATACAAAATAAATATCATCCATATTCTCAACAGCCAGAGCTAAATAATTTCATCATTTTTGTATCTATGTGCATATTCTTTTTTAAAAAAGTAAAATTGAGACATATTTGAACATATTTGCATCTTATTTGAGCTATTTATAAACTATACTTTTCAAACAAGCGATTCCATCTTATTGATGTGGCACATGTATTTAATCAGTGGACCAGTGGAAGAAATGGAGATGATTTTTTTTCAGGATTATGTACGACAGTGTGCACACATTTTTGCTGGTACTCATACATTTCAAATAATTACTACATTGGTCTAGTGAATGTGTGTATTTTAAAGCCTTTGTTTTGTGTTATCATATTCTTTCAACACATTTTGTACTAATTTGCCTATTTACCTGCAGTGAATAGAAAGACAATTTTACACTACCCTCGACAACACACTGTAAATGTAACACGGTAAGAGATGTTGCTGATGTCTCCGCAGTAAAATCATAAAACAGACTTTAACCAGATGTTGAAATAACACCTGGCTGTTAACAACAGTTAAACAAACTCTAGAAGCATCTTTAAACTCAATCCCGAAAGCTCTTCCCCAACATTTGAAAAGCTTTAGGCAACAGAAGAGAAAGAATGTATTAATTTGAACCTAGGGGTCCATATGCTGGCTTCGAATCAAGCCCATTAGCTTTGCTTACCTTATGGCTTGGCTATCACGTGGAAACCATCTTGACTGCCAAGGAGAGAGAAAAGTGTACATTAAAAATACATTGCACCTTATCTCACAGAAGCAGGTGAAGGGGCTTTCATTCTCTGAGCAGACTGACTGCACCTTTCTGTCGCGTGTGTTTTACGGGGACTCCACACCAATGCTAGCGACATGCAATCTGAGCTGCCCTGCCATGTCTGCCATCTGCTTGGGCTAAATGGCACTGGCCTAGCCCTTGCTTCTTCCCTGCTCCTGAAACTCGACTGTTTGATTTTAATTACATTGTTATATGATTAAATCAAAGAGATGGAAAGGTTAAAGCTAACGTCCCCAGAGGTGAAGCAGGCTCCAAGGCCTCAAAAACAGCTGGCATTGGGGAAGCAAGCTCCCTCCTGGCATGTCAGAGAGAGAGAGCGAGGGAAGGAGGGAGGGAGAGTGAGAGAGGGAGGGAGGGATGCATGGATGGACGGAGGGAGGGGGAGAGAGCATGAATATGAATTCCTCTGGGGTGATGTTGTTTTAGTTTTATTTGATAAAATTCTGATTGAAAAATAATTTTAAGTTCTCTGGTCTAGAAAAAAATTAAAAAGCCTTTTTAAAAGACAAAATTCTCAACAAACATGGTTTCTTCTGATTTTGGCTTTTAGTAATTTTTTTTTTTTTTTTTGATCTTTCAGTAATTTTGAAAGCCTGTAAAGTGTGGACAAATTAAGGAATTAAAAAGGCAAAGAAGAATGTGGGACACATTTTCCATAGATGCACTGTCTCTTTTTTAACCTTTAATAAACTAATATAGTGCTGATGTTGGTATCACAATAAATATTTCCTGATGGATTCTGATCTTGAGAGTGAAATTTAGCGTTTTTGGAAGATGCATGAGAAATCAGTGACCAAGGAGAGATAACAGTTGCAAACAACCTCTTTAATCTTACTATGTCCTGCGGCACAGAGCAAAACAAAGTAATTGAGTCCAGGCCCAAAAGCTAAGATTTGTACTAGTGGAAAAACCATGGCTCTATCACTTAGTGATGCTGGCACATTATTTGATTCTTCCTTGACTCAGTTTCCTCATCTGGGAAATGGACTACTAAGAACATCTATCTCATAAAATTATTAATCAGTTTGATCTGGCTAGTTACTGACAGACGTTTAGAATGGGACCTATGAAAGGATGAATTTGTACTCCTGTTAGATTAGAGGAAGGGACTCTTACTTTTGTTTCTTTGTTTTATGGGGTTTATTTGCTTCTTAGATTTTTCCATATAAGTTACAATTTAATCTTTTCCTAGAGATCCATGTGGTAATATTTTGGCTCTTTTACAAATTCTTCTCTACATGCACAGAGCCTGCTGTGAGAATTTGGATAGTCACCTGGATGTAAGTCTGTATCACACGATATCCTGGTCACAATGATGGAATTTTTAGCATCATTTAGGTGAAGAAAAATATTTAAACCAGGAGGAGAGTCATAGACAAGGAGGTTGTGCTACTCGGAATCCTTTCAAGGCTTCCGTAGCAAAGCTTCTCCCTAATTCCATCCTGTACCTCCATCAGTTTAGTTCTCTTAGGTTCTGTCACTGTGAAACATTCTTGGTACTTGTTACTTTTGTTTACAAAAAGGCTATTCACAAAGCCTAAGGCAGTGTGCTGTTTGCACTTGGGAAACTATGTCTGTGCCAAAGCAACCCTTCCTTGCAGAGACTTAGAAAGAGGAGGTTTGACATGCAAATCAACTCTTGCTTGTGACCACTGAGATAAAAGGGAAAATAGACTTTAAATACAGAATGATAGAGTCACTGCAGTCATGGAGGAGAATTTTCCAATATTAAGCATGATGAACCTTGCAAAAATCAAAACTCACTTGCTAATTTGTTTTGTATCTTGCTCCTCTCATGATAATAAGGTTTACCTCATTTCCAGAGCTAGAAAAGGGAGATACCAAGTTTGAACCTAGCCCTTTGCAGTCGAAGCCACCATTTTCTCGACAATGATACTATATTTGACTCTACAGCATAGTGTATCATAATAACAAATACACCAATATTTACATTTACCTTTTTGTGTACTGACCTTTTCTAAAGCACCATATAGTGATTTATGTGTACTCTAACATCAAAAACACAGTAAAAGGAATGTGATAGTAGCTGTGATTTATAGATGAAGAAACTGAGGTTTGGAGATCTAATAAGGCCAGATTCAGACTCAGACCTTGGCATTCAAAGCCCATCTTATTTGACTGACTGATTGATTAACTAATTTTGCAGTACTATGGATTGAACCTATGGCATTCATCTGACCAGACCTATACCCTCAGACTTCTTGACAAATGTTTTTGAGACAGGTTCTCACTAAGTCACTAAGTTACCAGGCAGGATTTGAACTTGTGACCATCCTGGTTCAGAGTCCCAGACGGTTGGAATTACAGGCGTTTGGCTTTCCCCTGCCTCGTGTTGTTATTAACCATGTCATGCTCAGGTATATGCAATTATGCTCCTGACAGGTTTGGAAGAAAAATGAATCAGTGCATATGTAAAACATTAAGAATCAATATAAAATGTAAAGTGATAGAGAGGATTTGGGTGTGAGAATCAGGAAACCTGACTTGCAGATTCTGATCTGCCGTAACTCATTCTGTTAACTTAAATAAACCAGTTAAGACACTCTATAAAATAAAGGAAATCCATGGATGACTATTATACATCCCTCCAGACAATCATTCTGAAAATAACTATCAAATTATTGCTATAGATCAGACTAAGGTAATCAAAAGGAGAGAGGCTTCCTTTGGAAAAAATATTAATGGGGTACTCACTTCATTAGCTTTCTTTCATTTTTACAACTCATTTTACAGTAGGTGTTTTTTATCCCACACATGCGCCATAGAACTACATTGACAGTGCTCTCCAATTTGATTTATATTTGCTATTATATCAGTGGAAGGATCTATTTTTGTTCCATGAAATTTTATTCTTTGGGAATTTGAGGAAAGCTAGGGAAAGTTTTCCTGGAAAATTATACTAATACATAGAAACTTCTCGAGACATGTCTCAGGTGAGATATGGTGTCGCATGCCACATGGAGCTCAAGAAGAGTGGAACTGATTAAATCCTCAGTTTGACAATTTGAGGGATTTTATAAACATAAACTGTTAAAGGTTGGAGGAAAGTCAGATAAGTGATTATAGAAGAAGTAATTTGAAACAATGTTGTACTGAAAGTTTATTGGGTTTCTTTTTGAAAATAGAACTATCCAAACAATATTAATACTAAAAAATATTAGAAACAATCTTATATTACAAATTAGGCTAATAAACTACAAAAATAGAAAATAGGCTTACACTGTGAAATTGCTTGACTAATTTCTTTCTACTTTTTCCTTATTTTCCCTCCAGAATGAAATCATGGGCAGAGGAAATTGTGATAACATATGAAACCCAGATATATGACAAATTTTAAAAAAGTACATATGCAGGATTTCCATTTTGTTCATATTATATTTAATAACACTATTACAACCCACTATTATGACCCAATAATACAATTATGACTGTTTTATCCTTAATTTCCTGCATCTGTATATTGATGGCTTTGTGAGAAATAGGAGGGCAGAGAGTTAAGTGCCATCTTTGTCGGTCGAGTAGGAGAAAAAGAAAATGAGATAGACTGATAAGTAACTTGGGTGACAAATATATGTGACTGCTGTTTCCTTCTTCCCACTCAAAGCAGAGGTGACATCCTTTTGTAGTTCTTTTTCCTTGTTTTGCAACCAGTCCTAGCAATTGGCAGTGTCAATTTGATTCAGTTGAACATTGTTCCAATCATTGAATGGTCAAGTTGCTTACAGCTCTGAACTCATTTTCTTATCATTTTCAAGTTTGTTTGTAGGTTTAAAAAAATTTGTAAAAGTCTCATTATAATTCCTAGCTCATAGCAGGTCCCCAACAGTGATCGTATTCACCATGGTAACAACACATTTTAGGAAAATCTTTAGATGTGCTCGACCAGTGTTATGAGAAACTTACACTTACATGGTTGGTCCCACAACACGTGTGCAACTTAGTATTTATATTCTGAGGAGTGTGTGTGTGTGTGTAGTACTGGGGATTGGCTAGGACTTCACACAGTTCTACATCCTCAAACCCCTTTTAATTCTTCTTCTTTTTTTTTTTTTTTTTTGAGGCAGTGCCTCTCTAAGTTGCTAAGCTGTTTTGAACTTTCTATCCTCTTGCCTCAGCCTCCCAGTGTGGGGCTTTATAGGTGTGTGGCACCATACCAAGCTCCAAGGGTTTTTTGTTTGTTTGTTTTAACCACATATATTATGGTTATGTGGTGAAACAAAATCAATAGAACAGATACATATAAGATAAATTGGATATATATATGTACCTTGTATGATTTAAACCCATATATATTTGTACACATATAATTTATATGATTTATACTGTTTATCTAATTTATATTATCTGTACATAGTGTATATGTACATTTATATACATTTATATGCAACATACATTATAGCTACTTATTATAAGAAATTGGCTTGCATAGTTATGAAGGCTAAATGTCCCAGCATCTGCAGTAAGGAAGCTGGAGGCTCAGGAGACAGTGGCGTGAGTTCCAGCACAAAGCTCCACAGACTGGAGGCCCAAGAGAGCCTTATATTTCAGTTTAAGTCCAAAAGTCAGAAAAGATCATGGCTCAGCTCAAGCGGTCACACAATAGCAGTTTTCTCTTTCATTCAGCCTTTGTTTTATGCAGGCCATCAGGAGATTGGATGAGGTCCACCCACCTTAGGGAAGGAAATTTGCTTTACCAATCTATCAGTTCAAATATTAATTTCATAAGAAACACATTCTAAGAATGATATTTGACCAAATATCTGGGCATCTGATGGTCCAGTCACGGTAACACATACAACAAAACATCACATGATAGAATTGTGGATGCTCAGAATTTGGGAAAGAAACATTTTGGCTTTGTGTGAATCAAGCATCCTTTGTGACATTGTAAAGTTTGAGGAGAGACAAAGCAAAGTGGTAGAGACCATAGTCACTGAATTCAGGAAAACCAAACTGATAAGAAGGACATTTTAGTTATAAAATCAGACAGCCTACCAACTATGTCCTAAACCTGATCACTGTAGCCCAAAGGGTCAGATTCCTTGTCTAACCCACCCCAGGTATGACAGTAAGAACTCACCCTGAAATTTTGCTCTACCTTTCTTGAATAGGGATAGTGAATGGGATCAAGGCATTGGCATAGAGTGGAATTTGGATGTGAGGATTATGATGCCCCAAGCCAGAAGATTGATTCTGCTAGGTTTCCCCTACACTGACCAAGAAATTTACCACCAGCACGCCTAGATGAAATTTACACACTTCTTCATTGTGCTCACTCCTGAACTTTGCCTAAAACAGATCTTAGGAGGTCTGCTCCCATCCTTTTGAAATCTGGCTGTTCTCATGAAAACAGTGAGTGGTCCCTTGGTTTCCTCCAGCCAGCCAATTCTTAACATGCTTTCTGAGCATGACAGGAAACAGATGTCAGCATCTAACATGATGTTTCTCTTGGTTTAATTTGAAAAAACTGACTACTGGATCTATCCCATAAAATTTGCTTAAAATGGTTATCAAATTGTAATAAATTTAATTTAAAAGCGCTTTGAATGTATTTTAATAAGAACCCTTTATGTGATAGATTTTGGTAGTCTATTTCCTGTCACCAGTAATATCCAATATCCTGCCCTTTCTCATTTCCTTGTAGAGCCTTTATGTAGACAAGTCAAGATTTTCTTTATTTCTTTGTTTCTTTTTTTTTTTTTTTTTCTCTTGGCAGTAGGGAAAGTCATACAGAGGACCAAGTATTTAGCACTGGTTTGTCATCTTTCGATGGTATTGCATCTCATTTTTAAAACAGAAAATTACACTGGAGACCATAGAACATAGAAATGTCAAAACTACTAGAGTTTGAGCCTTCTGATGGTATAGAAAAAGTCTGAAAATCCCATGGATGTAACAAAAAAGTGGAAGACAGAAAGAAAGAGAAAAAGTAATAGCGATACTCATTTCCCCTCAACTCATGTAGCAATCAACTCTGCAATTACCAAGATCCATTTCACCGGACTTTATAACTGGGAATGAAATGAGTGAGAGATGAGAATCTCTAATGAAGACTTAGGTCCCCACCCAGCATGTTACCATCACATCCCACCAATTTCAACATTCACTTGCCAGCTTTGTAATTTGCAGCTTATTTTCGCACAGCTCGCCAAGCGGTTCACTTTCATTTACATTATTGCTCTTTAACATGCAGACAAAAGGAAATACGGTTTAAGATCTGATGGGCTTGGCACTTTTTTTGTTTAGTTGAGTTTGCGTTGCTGCTGCAAACGAATATCTCTGCAGTTCCCTTTAATTTAGCATGTCAAATGGCTTCCCTCAAAGGCGATTTGGAAATGCTTTACATGTATGATGAACGATAGAGAAAGAAAGCCTGAACAGAGGAGGGAATGACGCCGAAGCGAGGACCTGTGAAGGTACAGTCAGCACTGCTTATCGGCCAGAGCAATATTCCATTGTGGCTAACTGGACAGCAGCATTCCTGAACTGGAAGAAACTGAGAAGGAAAGAAGGCGTGTCAACACTATAAACTAAAAAAGACTCTTCTCATTGCTACTCTTCTTTTTATTTTTTATTGACTTTCACTGTAATTTGCTAGTCACAAAATCAGTCTTCATCTAGGAGACTAAACATACATATTTTTCCAGAGGCCTCTGGTTCTTTGATCGTTCATCGTTTATATATTGTTATATTGGATCCTTACCAGGTGTGCGTGTGATTTCCTCATTCTTTGGGGTGTCCTTTGCACTCCCCACAATGTATTTTGGTATATACTTATTTTTAAGTTTTGAGGAAGTCGTTTCTTTTTTGAAAATTTTTGCTGTCCCATTGTTTATACACCATGAGCAGCAGGTCTCATGAAGACATCAAGACAGTTAGTAAATGTTCTTTAAAAGGTGCAAAGAATTAAAAGAATGGGATTTCATATTAAAGTCATAGGAATACAGGTTGACAGTTTCTCCTTGTCAACTCTGAAATCTGGAAAGGTATAGAAATGGAAAATTTTTATATTTGTGTTGATAGTAAAGCCTATTCTAAGTCATCACGAAGCTATGAATAATCTTCATTATTTCTTTTGGTGGGAATATGTGCCTTTTTGCTGTAGAAATATTGTGTTTGATTATGAGTTGCTATCCCAGACCCTATGAATCTATTAATTGGTGTATATGTAGTGAATGACTTCTTTTCTTTTTGTTACTGGAGATGGAACTCAGTGCTCTGTGGATGTTAAACATGCTCTACCATGGAGCTACACTGCAGCCCTATACTTAATTTTTCTTCAATCCAAATATCCTGAAATTTAAAGACACAGAGATTCCAAAAGGGGTCATGAATCAGAAATGACAGTAGCAGTTAACAATGTTGTAATGCCATTTTAATTCTTAAAAGACTCTTCTACATGTTATCTCACTTAAGCCTCACTGAAGATTTTTATAATGGGTTGGGGATAATTCCTATTTTACCAATAAAACTGATTTTCACAAATATGAAGTCTCAGAAGTGAGAGATTAGATCCCATGACTTCTGGCTCTAAATCCCAGTGGGTAGTACAGTTCCTTCGCCACGCACACCAAAGATTTACTCAGCAAGTAAAACCTTGTGTTATGTTTAAGGAAAACCATGTCTGTATGATACTAGAAAAACTAGGCAACTAAGGGCTTTGTGTGCGTGTGTGTGTGTGTGTGTGTGTGTGTGAATGAGAGAGAGAGAGAGTCCCATAGATATACAATCAATTTGTATAGAAACTGCTTTCTCTGTCATTTCACACGGATACAAGATTCCGAAAGTTTTGTACATAAAGAATGTACCATTTATGTGTTGCACTCACCTAAGTCAGCTAACTCCTACCCACACCCTAGCTTTAAAATAAAGACTTTTTTTTTTTTTTTTTTTTTTTTTTTACCACCAAGGTTAGGAGTATCAATTACCAGCTAAATTATTTTTTTCAGGAAATAATTCTATAAAGCCAGACTCTGAAACTAACCATATCATATTAATGTAGGGTAGATTAAGTAACATTTAGGAAATTTCCTAAGTAATGTTAATTATATGGTGTCAAGATAGTAATTCTTACAAAGAAAAACAAACTTTTTTCCTGCTGTATGTCTTGTGAGTCTACTATTTGTAGAAACCCTACTACTCTAAGCAGACTCATTTCTTTGCTCCTTTGGGCTCGTGAGCAGGACAGGAAGCCTCTCAAGACACGCAGGATAGATTTCCAGAACTCCCTGGTGTTTCTGAATCTCATGTCTTGGCTGGAGGAAATTACCCAGCACAATTTGCAGTATCAGATGGCCATGTAAGGAGAGGCTAAATGTCAAGGCCGGGGAAGCGGAATTACAAGGGATAAATGTGATTGCTCAAAGCAGGACTGGGGACGATCTAATTAAGCTTTCATTTTTACAGACGCTGGTTTCCAAGAGAGACAACAGGGACACAAATAGAAGAGGTGTGCTTTGGGCAACTCACGGAACAAAACTTTCCCACAGCAACGCAGTTGGAGTGTCACACGGCCCTGAAAATACCAGAATCTAATGGATACAGAGGGTCTAAATAGTGTCTCATAGATTTCACGAGGAGAGTAAGGGTGAGCATTCCTGAAATCTCCAGGGAAAATATCATCGTTGGGGACCACCAGAGTGCTTGGAGTTTTTGTTTTTAAACAAATCAACTTTGCTTTAGACCACAGGAAATAAGAATACCTTGTGGGAGCACATTGTGTATTATTGCTGCTAATTAATAATCTGAACTTGAAGGGTTCAGTGCCAAATTGCTTTTTTGCAGTCAATCCACATGTAAATAAGAAGTTACATGAAACTAGCCTAGATGATAATCAAATTTTTATCACTTTCCTTATCTTAGGTGATTTTTCTGAATAGTCCATATGAAACCTGGATTTACTTGTGAAATTATTTATGTTTTTACCCAGATGATATAATAGAGTAGATGTTGTAGCAGTCGGTGTCTAAAGAAAAATTGCACTGCATAGAAAATGACAGTTCAGTGGTAATGCTTGTGGGTGACAAATGTATATGAACACAGCAATGAGACATAGAATGTGTGTTATGTCTACTGCCAGGGGAGTGAGAAAAGGCTTCTTTGGGGAGGTACTGAGGTTTATTATTGAAACAGCATGTTTTTTCCATATGCACCATTCAGGGGGAAACTTTTCCCAGGAGAATAATTTTCATACTAACAGTACATACAAACTGAATATTTCATTAATATTTAGTTGTTCTGTCTCTTTAGTCAGTGCTAACCTTTGACTTCTTCTTTGTTTATGACTTTAACCTATTGAGGAGGACTGGACAGTTACTATATAAAATGCACTTATTTTAGGATTGCCTGTTATTTCTTCATGGTTACATTCAGCTTTGTAGTTTCTATGATTGGACCACAGAGGTGTTATGTCTTTCTCAGTGTATTGTATGAGAAAACACGCAATGTGCTATTAAATCTGATCACCTTCAGGCTTGATTACAAAAAGAACAGCTTTGGGATCACTTTCCTATGTTATAACTAGATTGACTTTGGTTCCTAACTTTACATTAAAATTTTAATTTGAGGAATTTTGGTTGTTGAGATAACAGTGTATAAATTCTAGTTTTAAAAGGTAATATTCTTATTACCTTTTGCATTCCATGGTTTAATGGTTTAATTTCTGGGAACCAAGTCGCAGTTCTGATTTTTTTTTTCTAAGTTTTCTGAGTTTGGGGCAGTTCAATCACCTTAATTTCCTTCCTTCTATTGCAATTTATAATTGCTGTGCTAGTGAGATTCTAGCAGTTTGGTATTCTGCCTCTGTGATTCTAAATAGAGTAGATGCAATTTTTTAGTAAGACCATATGTACACTCTGTCCACTTCGTGATTAAAAGTAAAGACTAGTGTTGCTATTTTATAACCCAAGTAGTGAATATTATCAGTAAGTCAGAAAGTATTATGAAACGTCCGATGTGTGAAGAGAATTGATCAGCATTTAACTGTCTTTAAAAGTAGTGAGTATGTGTTTGGAGCACTAAAGTGTGCTGTCATTTCTCCTTTTTGGAAGTGGCTTCTATGAAATGAGAGGAGAGAAGCTTCACTTTTAGCTATTCCAGTTTTCAGGTGATTTGGCTGGGAACATCTACCTCAGCATCTGCATACATGGAAGACAGCTTGTCACTCATTCCCAAGGTCCGATCTAGGGCAGAGGAACAGATGACGTTGCTGCATCTCCCAATAGACTGATAACTGTGTGACAAATTTGGAGAAGCTGAGTCCAAAACGGACTATCTGTAGGTGTCAGCTGTTTCCAGTGTTCTCTTTTGAGCTCTGCCAGTCTCAGTATTTTATCTCAATATCGAAAGTGAATGCTCATTTGACTGCATACATTCATAGCTACTCCATCCTCCTTGAAAATATCATTCAGTTATTAACCTGTCGTTTTGAAAATGATGCCATAGAATTAAATTCATGAGCTGTTTTCCATGCTGTATTTCCTATGACACTTTAAAATGACAAAACATCCTCTGTAGCTATTTAATATTTCCAAAAGCAGTACTTTTTTTTCAGCTATTTTATGATTAACAATTGAAATGTTTAAGCCTTGGAATTTAGCAGTTCTGTGAAAACCTAACACCTTCTAAATCTGATTTCCATTTGAAAAACCAGAGGATTGCTTAACTCTTATTACAACTGCCTTTTGCTTGAAAGATCATATTGAATGCCAAAGACAAGTAAATAGATCAGCTGAAAAGAATTTCTGTAACTGGCTGCTTTGGTTTACCCTGTGTAAAATGCACCTTCTTATTCAGATCAGACGAATGGCAGGGTATCCTGGCTAATGAGACTGTTTGGACTAGTGGTTTGGAAGTGTCACCTCCACTCTTTATCAGATGATCATAATTAAGGTGAATGAACCATCCAGGGAAGAGGAGAGCAAGTAAAAAAGTGTACTTAACGGAAACAAAAAGACCTCCAACAAATAGACCACCAGGGTGCAATCAGGAGAAAACATCTATAGCTAAAAAACAGCCAGGGAAAAGCCACTGGGCACCAACGATGTGACCGCTGAATTATAGTTCATAGCAAGTTTCAACCCAGACTGTCTGGATTGCCTACCTAGTTCTATCTTAATTATCTTCACTCTTTCACTAGAGCCCCTAAACACTAACATTTTTTCTTTCTCTTTTCCTGCCAATTAAAACAGTCCATGATCAATTTGAATTGCGTTTATCCCTGTTCTTTTCTTGCTGCTTTTTTCTGCTCTTACTTTAGAATTCTTTCAACAATACTTGAATTTCTGTGTCTTAAGACAAAAAGAACCTGCTGAATACCCTTACCAGTACCATGATAGATGCACTCTAGAGTCGGTAGCCAGCTCATATTATTGCTAAAGGCCTTTTTTGCATCTCTGTTTCTACAGTTTCAATATCGTTAAATGTCTTTTTCTTTAAAGATAATTCTTGTGGAAAATTTCCAGGCCAAGTCAGACTAGGACTTGAAATGTGATTAAAGGCACGAGCATAGTAGTTACTACAAATATTGGCAAGGTCAATACCAGGTTGAATTTCAAAATGGTGGAAGGACAGAGATGAGGGAAATACGGAATTCATTTGAATAAGGCACGGAAATAGACTTTGGGGTTCTGATGATACAAGAAAATTGAGAGGTGTAAACAGATTTCAGACATTTGAATAGCATGTGAATATTCCCAGTCCTCATCTCCTAAAGATTCTAATTCAGTAAATCAAGAGTTGGGGCATAAAGATGTGGATGTTTTAAAGACCCAGATGAGTTCTTACCCACACTGTCATTGTGGAGAATGCCTTTGAGAAACACTGTTTTAGTATAGAACTCTTTTTGTGACAAGGGATATAAAGTCATCTCAAATTTATTTAAACAAAAGGTGATCATATTACTTCAAAAGGTGAATGAATTGCTTCAAGTAATTGAAATGTCCAAAAGCAGATATTTAAGGTTAAGGCAAATCTGGATCCAGGTGCTGAAACAGTCATCTGGGGCTTCTGGGGTAATTTTGTACTCTCTGGCTTTATACTCAGGAAGGCTTTGAATGGGAATAGTCTTGATATGGCACTAGCAAATCTGGCTTAATGTACAGCAGCCGAGCAATTATTCAACAAATTTCTCCTGATTTAATTGTATCAAATCAATTTTTTGAGTTAATGAAATTAATTTATCAAGTAGCTTTGCTCCCCTGGAATAAGCAGGGCAGCCAGGATGATGGAGCATGTTTACTGGCTGCCATTGAGTGGGCCTTGGCGTGGAGTTTTTGCACAAAAAACAAATGCACTGAAGAGGAGTAAGGTGGGAAAGTAGAACTAGATTTCCAAAGGCAAACTCGGGTTCCTTTCCTAGAAGGGGAAATAAATTCTAAAAAGATAAAATAAAATAAACAGTACATATCTATTTCATGTGTTAGTCAGATAAAACAAGCAGATTTCAGGACCTGAGGTCAATGAATGTAGGCAACAGCTACCAACTTAGTAAAGGAGAGCAAGGTTATAGAGTGATGGCTTCTTATTCTAGAACAAGGGTATGTTCTCCTTCCATGTAATTTGTAATCACTTCTTTTTTTTTTTTTTTCGTGGGTACCAGGGGTTGAACTCAGGACCTCGTGCGCCAGCAGGCGCCCATGCCACTGAGCAATATCACCGGCCCTTTTTCGTATGTGGGTTCCGGGAGTTGAACTCAGGACCTCGCGCTTGCCAGGCAGGCACTTATGCCACTGAGCCATCTCACCGGCCCCTGTAATCACTTTTTTAAATGAAGAAGCACAAATTTCTAGCAGTGTGGTCAGGAAGTTTTGTTAAACTGAATGCAACATCGTTTTTTCACAGCAAGGGTGAAGTTACTTCTTGGATGGGTTTGAAAGGTGGATATAGAATCCTTAATACAGGGACTTTAATAGTAGGATGTTAGTGAATGTAGCTAGCAGAAATTAACTCCTATATTGTTTAAACTGCTTTAATCAAATGCTTTAGAAAGGCTTGAAGGATTATATTATTTCTTGGATTTTAAATAGATGCAAGTTCAGTATTGTGTCCAGACAAAGTGAAGAAAGGCTATATCTATTAGACTGGGATAAACAAAAATGAGCAAGATAAGTTGTGATTAAAAATGGTTATATAGGGCCGGTGAGATGGCTCAGTGGCATAAGCGCCTGCCTGGCAAGCACGAGGCCCTGAGTTTGACTCCCAGAACCCACATAAAGGAAAAAAGGGGCCGGTGATATTGCTCAGCAGCACAAGTCCCTGCTCGCAGGGGCAGGGTCCTGAGGTCAACTCCTGGTACCCACAAAAAAAAAAAAAAAAAGGTTATATATACGTGTGAAAGGCAACACATACATTATTTATTAGCTGTCAGGTATGGGACAATGACATTCAACACAAGTGGCATAGTATTAAGATATTTATATATATAATATATATAATTTTATTGTAAAATTATAAATAACACAAAATTTATCACTTTAGTCCTTTTAAATGTAAAGTTCATTGAATTAAATACACTCATATGATTGTACAACTATTATACATCTATCTCTAAAATCTTTCTGTCATCCCAAACTGAAACCCTGCACCTGTTAGATGATAAATCCTCATTGCTTCTTGCTCACTGCTGCTTAATTTTCTCTCCATGAATTTAGTTATTGTAAGTGCCTCATATATATTAAATCATGCAATATTTGTTCTTTACTGTGGCTTATTTCACTTAGCATAATTTCATCCAGTTTCATCTTGTTGTAGGTGCATCAGAATTTCATTTGTCTTCAAGACTGAAGTTGCTCATTGCATGTATGCCACATTTTGTTTATCCATTAATTCTTTGACAGATATTTGAGTCTTATCCCTCTTTCTGCTATTGAGAGTCATGTGGCTATGGACATGGTCTTACAAGGTCTTACATATTTTTAATAAAAAAGTGTAAAAAGTCATGGTTTTACTTGATAAATATCTAAATTTATATTTTTGGTAGATTATAACTGTTATTGAGTGCTACAAAAATTTTATAACTTATAAAATAATTCTACTTCAAAACAAGTGGGGTAAATATAGGTAGACATTTTAAAGACGTGAATTTTGGAAGTTATAGAGTCTGAATAAGCATGAGTGGCCTTTTAAATATCAGCTGTGGAAATGACACCATGTTATGCATAATATATCAGTGTTCTCAGTGTGTCATGCCACCTTCGGCACTCAAAAATGCAGATTGTATTGGGAAAAATACATTTTATTTCCATGATTATATACATATATGGTGTGTGCATGAAGAAAGCATGTGATCAGCACATCAAACATGCAGCAAGTTTAACATGGTTAACAAAATAAAAACCAAAATAATAAATGTAATGTCTGTACTAAAGTACAGAATAGATACTTTAAGTATTAACTAGATGCTGCAAAAATTATAAAGGCAGTTTATGAATGACTGTATTTAGGCTTAACTAAGCAGAGATAAACCCCTATTAGGAAAAAAGTTCTGAGTTAATCAATTAAATTCACAGTTATGCCCAGAGAATCAACAACGTAAGAGACCTTAATACATTGGTAAGACAATCAATGTTGTATTTATTACATGCATGTGTATAAAAGGCACATAAAAAGGAAACACTGGACTGGAGATTTAGCTGAGTTGAAGGAGGTGATATAAATTTTTCCTCATTCTTTTCAGTGCTGATGTCATATACCCTTCCAGCCAGAATTGCTGTAAAGGGAATGAAGTGATTTTCACATTTAGTCCTTTCAGCAGTTCACCTGGTTTTCTTGCTGATCATCTCTCTCAAATTCCACGTCACACTGCGCAACATGTTAACACTGCACTTTTTAGAACTGTGGAAAAGGTAAGTTGATCTTAGCAGTATATTACTACTATCTTTTCCCTTTTTAAAACTGTTTTTATTTGACAATCAAACTTTAGGGATGAATTCAAAACTTGGCATGAAATACTTGATGTTTTTCTTTGTAAAAGGTGAAATGAGATACGTACTAGGTAGTTCACATAGACATTTTTAAAGAATTTAATGAACAGAAAAGTTTACTTTGCAGGTGTTCATATCCTACTGAACTGTTTCCCTCTAAAATCAAAAACATGACAAGGATGCCTACTATCACTACTCCTGTTCAATATAGTTCTTGAAATATTAGCCAGAGCAATCAGGCATGAAGAAGAAATAAAAAGGATATACATAGGAAAGGAAGAAGTAAAATTATCACTATTTGCAGATGACATGATCCTCTATATAGAAGATCCAAAAAATCCCACCAAAAGACTCCTAAAGTTATTAACCAAATTCAGTACCATAGTAGGATACAAAATCAACACACAAAAAGCAATAGCATTCCTGTATACTGATAATAAACTTACCAAGAAAGAAATTAGGAAAATACTATCATTCACAATAGAATCTGCAAAAAATAAATACTTAGAAATTACCCTAACCAAGGAAGTGAAAGACCTCTACAAAGAAAACTACAATACTCTGAAAAAGGAGATCAAAGAAAACACCAGAAAATAGAAAGATATTCCCAGTTCTTGGATAGGCAAAACCAATATTTTAAAAATGATCATACTTCCAAAATTGACATACAGTTTTAATGCAATCCTCAAAATATGCCAATAGTATTTCTTACACAACTAAAGAACGTAATCCCAAAATCCATATGGAAGAAGAAGAGACTCAGGGTTGCAAAATCAATCCTGGGCAGTTAAAGGAAAGCAGGAAGCATCACAGTCCCAGGCTTTGTGTTATGCTATGGTGATAAAAACAGCATGGCACTGGAAAAGAAACAGATCTGTAGATCGGTGCAACAGAACAGAGGATTCATTAACATCTCCAGGCACATTCTTCTATCTGATCTTTGATAAAGAGGCCAAAAACCCATGCTGGAGGAAAGATAGATACTCAAATATGTGGTGCTGGGAAAACTGGCTATCCACCTGCAGAAGACTGAATCTAACCCCATATCTCTCCCCATGTACAAAACTAAATGGAGCAAAGATCTAAATATTAAAACAGAAACACTTAATCTGCTGGAAGATAAATTAAGTACAAATCTTGGAGACACAAGCGTAGGCAAGGACTTTCTGAACCAAACCCCACTAGTACAAAAAATAGTACCAAGAATCAACAAATGGGATCTTATTACATTAAGCGGTGTCTACACAGCAAGGGAAAGAATTAACAGAGTGAACAGAAAACCTACAGAATGGGAACATTTTGACAGCTGTACTTCAGGCAGAACACGAATGTTTAAAAATCTATATATCTATATATCTATATATCTATATATAGATATCACTCCAAAAAAAGAAGAGTTGGTCAAAAAATGGTCAAGTGAAATGATTAGACTCTTCTCAGAAGAGGCACAAATGGTCAATAAATACATACAAAATGTTCCAAATCTCTAGCCATTAAGAAATGAATATTAAAACAACATTGAGATTCCATCTTACTCCAGAAAGAACAGCCATCATCAAATTAAATAATAAATTCTGGCAAGGCTGCGCAGAAAAGGGAACCCATCTACATTGTACCCTAGTGCAAGCATTAGGGAAATTATATGGAAATTCCTCAAAAAAATGAAAACTAGAAATTCCATTTGATATACGTATTCTAGTTATCTTCCCCAAAGAGTTAAAGACATCGTATTACAATAATACGTACATACCCATGCTCAGAGCTGCACAACCCATAACAGCTAACTATTGAAAGTACCCTGTATATCCATCAACAGATGAATGGATAAAGTAAATATGGCATTTATACACAATGGAGCACTATTCTGCCATAAAGAAGGATAAACTTCAGTCATTTGTAGGAAAATGGATGCAGCCTGGGACCATAATATGAAGTGAAATACATCAGACACTGTGGTGGATTAACTAATGGCAACTTGTAACACCCAGCTGAACTGAATCAGCATGGTTCTGGGTGTGGAGGGCCCACCTGAGGATTGTGGCCAACAACATAAAACAGAACTGGAGGGGAAGATGGTGTGCTGTTGATTCTCCTGGAGAAGATTTTCATGCTGGCTTTCCTGATATGAACTCAGCAGTTCTTGTCGGAGGAGGAGCTCTGGTCCTCGCTGTCGCTGAGGATGGCTGTGGTTCTCTTCGGGGGATCTCTGGTCCTTACCTTGAGCATTGCTTCCTGGCTCCAGTGCAGATCCCTCAGCCTGCTGACACAGACTTTCTAGCTCCCACCACTGACTTTTGGTCCTTCCCAGTGCAGATCTTTGATACAAACTTGCATGAGACATTGTCGTAGACATCACATTCTAGTTCAGTAATAAAAATTACATAGAAATAATTCATGGGATTGCCCCCAGGACAGAGATGCCTGCTAGAGGAGTGCAAGTCCACGCTCTGTGCCTCCTCCATTGCCCCGGGAAGGCAGTGTCTGCAAGAGGGGTGTAAGGACATGTGACTTTGGCCCATGGACCCACCGAACCCTGAGACCCAGGAAAACAGCCGGCCCCCACGCACAGGTGCACATGCACCTTTAGAGGACAGAGTAATCAGTGAGACCCGCAGCATGGAAGCATCTGACGCAGCAGTGTGGAGCCAACATTTGGGCTCTCGAGAACTCCACCAATGGAAGACCAGTCCCAGCCCCCACACCCAGAGGCCAAGATCAGCTCCTTACCCAGCACATTTCTGGGATTAAACATGGACACTATCGCAGAACTGCAAACACCAGAGGTATTTTACTACTTTTATTCTCCCTTGTTTGTCTGATTGGATATCCCTTTCCTCTCTGGCTGGATGTTGTCTTGTTTTGTTTTATTTTGCTTTGTTTTGTATTCTGTGGTTATTTTTATGTTTCAGTTTTTTCTTTCTTTCTTTTCTCTTCTCTCTTTCTCTGGTCTTCTTTTTCTTTCTTTTCTTCTTTTCTTTTTCATTCTCTTTCTTGTTCTTCCTTCTTTTTTTCACTGTTTAGGTTTCTTACCTTTCTTTTTCATTTTCTTTTACTGATCCTTTCTTTCCTCAATTACTTCTTGAATTTAAACTTTCCAGTGAGTAAACATTGTCTTTGCCGTTTCTTTTTTTTTTTTTTTTTTTTTTTTTGTGGGTACCGGGGGGTCGACCTCAGGACCTCGCGCGCCAGCAGGCGCCCGTGCCGCTGAGCGATATCACCGGCCCCTTTTTCGTATGTGGGATCCGGGAGTCGAACTCGGGCCCTTGCGCTTGCCGGGCAGGCGCTTAAGCCGCTGAGCCATCTCACCGGCCCTCTTTGCCGTTTCTGAATACTCCTTCACATTATATTTCATTCTTTCCCTCCTGTGTCCTCCAGTTTCCCAAAACTCGGGTGATCATCCTTTGACCTCCAGCCTTGACTCTACTATATTTGACCTCATTCATCACTTTAGCCCATCCCCTACCCATCTTAACCACTGCCCCCTGCAGAAGGGTAAAATCACTCCACTGAGGGGAAAATCACCACATACAAGTGCATGGTATATATTTGATTTTGTTATATAACTTTAGAGTTTGCTCCTGTGGTTGGAGGTAGCAGATTAATGGTTACCATAGTTTGTCAGTAGTTAAACTGCACTTGAAGCTATTGTTATTACTAACTGTACTACCTTAGCCAGGATGTCATACATGTTATAAATGGTTTTTCTCCCCTGTATGATATCGCCGTAATCGTATGGGGTCATAATCATCACCACAGCCCAGTACGAAAGGATTGGGAGCTGAGCCAAATAGTAATTTTGTATCCTTTACAAATTGAGAATGTAGGTTCTAGGGATAGCTAAAAGAACCACCTACATCTAGAGGACATCCCTGAAGAACAGACATCTCCTAGGGAAGCCTCAATACTAGTGATAAAGCTATGTATTGTAAGAAATCAGGAAGCATCAACATAGAAAACAAAATAAAATAAACAAGAGAAAATAGAAAATGACAAGATGCAGAAGAAAAATGCAACCCCAGACCCCCAGCCCACCCAGGACAAGCCTGGAACTCAATGAGATAGATGAAATTGGAAGTCAAACACTGGAACTTTCTGAAATGATAGCAACAGAAGCGAAAATAAGTGGAAAAGTTTATAGAGAAAATAATCTCTCAGGTACAAAAAGAAATGGTGCTTAAAATCAAAGATATTACAGAAGACACAGATAAAAGAATAGATGAGCTTAGAAAAATGATGGAAACAAGAAGTGCCCAACATGGGAAAGAAATGGAATCCATGAAACAGACCCAAACAGAAATCCAAGAGATTAAAACCTCCATTGAAAGTATATGCAATAGATTGAATGAAGGAGAGGATAGAAGTTCAGATCTTAACAGAATTGCAGCTAGTAATCATGAAAAGAAAGACATTTTAAAAATAGCAAGAGACCATGAAAAGTCAATCCAAAAGCTACAAAATGAAGCAAAGACAAATAACATAACATTGAGTGGGGTCAATGAGAAAGCTAGAGACAGTAAAAATGCCATAAAAAAACTCTTCACAGAAATAATGGCAGAAAATTTCCCAAGAATGGATAAAGAATTTGACATACAAATAAATGAAGCATATAGAACTCCAAACAGCCATGACCAAAATAAAACTACACCAAGACATGTAATAATCAAGATTCCAGAAATTCAGCACAAGAACAGAATATTAAAATCTGTTAGAGAAAAGAAACAGATCACCTATAAAGGAAAGCCCATCAGAATCAAGGCAGAATTCTCAGCACAAACCCTCAAGTCAAGAGAGCTTGGAATGAAGTATTTCAAGTCCTGAAAGAAAACAACTTCCAACCCAGATTGAAGTACCCTGCAAAACTATCTTTCAAAATTAATGGAGAAATATGGTACTTCCATGACAAAAAAAACTGAAGAAATTCATGACCAACAAACCAACCCTACAAAGAGTACTGAAAGATATTCTAGACAGAGGTAAAAATGACAAAATTCCGAGAACAACAACAGAAAGAAACCACCAAGCAGGGCAAGCAATTAAACAGAGGGGAAATGCAGGGAACCAACAGTAGGAAAATACCATGACAAAGATAAGCCAATACATATCAGTTATAATCATCAATGTAAATGGCCTCAATTCACCATTCAAAAGAAACAGAGTGACAGAATGGGTCAAGAAGCAAGATCCAACAATATGCTGTATATGAGAAACACATTTAACTCAAAAAGAAATTCATAGACAGTAAGTTAATGGATGGAAAACAATCTTCCATGCAACAGGAACCCAGAAAAAAACAGGAGTAGCTATTCTGTTTGCAGAAAATGTGAACTTCAAACCAAGAATGATCAAAAGAGACAAAGAAGGTCACTATGTACTTGTTAGGGGAAAACTTCAAGAGGAAGAGACAACTGTCATAAATATGTATGCACCAAATATGGGAGCACCCAACTATATAAGACAATTATTAATAGACAGGAAAAATCAAGTAAGCAATAACACAGTTGTAACGGGGGAACTTAATACCCCACTGTCACAAAGAGATAGATCAACTAGACAAAAAATTGGCAAAGAAATAACAGAACTGAACCAAACCTGTGAATAAATGGACTTAGTAGATGTTTTTGGAGTGTTCCACCCCACATCATCAGAATACACATTCTTCTCAGCTGCACATGGGATGTTCTCTAAAATAGACCATATACTAGCCCACGGAACATGCTTAAGTAAATGAAATGGAATTGAAATTATCCCATGCATATTATCTGACCATAGTGCAATGAAATTGAAAATCAATGGCAAAAGAAATTGCAAAAACTCCATAAATACATGGAAATTAAATAACACCCTCCTAAACAACCAATGGTTCTCAGATTAAATAAAAGAAGAAATTAAACAATATCTAAGACTAAATGAGAATGCAGCTACAACATACTGGAACTTATGGTACACAATGAAAGCAGTCATAAGAGGAAAATTTATAGCGGTGAATTCTAACATCAGGAAGACAGAACAAGCACACACACACAAAAAAAGAAACAAAACAAAACAAAACAACCTAATGCTGTACCTCAAGCTTCTAGCAAAAGAAGAGCAAGTCAAGCCCAAAGCCCATACAAGGGAGGAAATTATAAAGATCAGAGCAGAAATTAACACAATGGAGACCAAGAAAACAATACAAAGAATTAATGAGTCAAAGAGTTGGTTCTTTGAAAGAATAAATTAAATTGATAAACCCTTAGCCAACCTTATCAAAAAAAGAAAAGATAAGACTCAAATTCATGCCTTGAGAATGAAAAGGGTGAAATCACTACAGGTCCTGTGAAAATTCAGATCATCAATACCTACTTCAAAAATTTTTACTTTCATAGGATGGAAAACACAAAAGAAATGGATAGATTCCTAGATATGTATGAATTACCAAAGCTGAATCAAGATACAAAAATTCTGACTAACCCAATATCAGTTAATGAGATTGAAAATGTAATTAAAAAGTTATCAACAAAGAAAATCCCCAGTCCTGATAGATTCACTGCTGAAATCTACAAGAAATTTAGAAAAGATTCAATGCAAATACTCCTCAAACTCTTTAATGAAACTGAAAGGGAAGCGATACTTCCTAACACATTCCTGGAGGCAAGTATTACCCTGATACCAAAACCAGAGAAAGACCCAACCAAAAAAGAACTATAGGCCCATCTCCCTAATGAATATAGATGCAAAAATCCTCAATAAGATACTAGCAAACAGAATGCAGCAAATCATCAAGAAGATTATACACCATGACCAAGTGGGATTCATCCCAGGAATGTAGGGATGGTTCAACATATGCAAATCAATAAAAGTAATACATCATATCAACAGAGCCAAAGACAAAAATCACATGATCATTTCATAAGATACAGAAAAAGCTTTTGATAAAGTCCAGCACTCATTCGTGATAAAAACCCTACAGAAAATCAGAATAGGTGGTCTTTACCTCAATCTGATAAAAGCCATCTATGACAAACCTAAAACCAGCATTGTACTAAATGGACAAAAACTGAAAGCCTTCACTCTAAAATCAGGAGCAAGACACAGATGTCCACTATCACTACTCCTATTCAATATAGTTCTGGAAACATTAGCCAGAGTAATTAGACAAAAGAGAGAAATAAAATGAATAAGGATAGGAAAGGAAGAAGTTAAATTATCATTATTCGCAGATGACATGATACTCTACATAGAAGACCCCAAAAAATCCACAAAAAGACTTCTAGAATTAATAAGCAAATTCATTAGTGTAGCTGGATACAAAGTCAACACTCAAAAATCAATAGCATTCTTGTACACAAACAACAAACTCACTGAGAGAGAAATCAAGAAAACCACACCCTTCACAATAGCATCCAAAAAAAAAAAAAAAGAAATATTTAGGAGTCAATCTAACAAAGGAAGTAAAGGATCTATATATTGAAAATTACAGTACTCTGAAAAAGGAGATCAAAGAGTATATCAGAAAATGCAAAGATAGCCCTTGCTAATGGATAGAAAGAACCAACATAATGAAAATGGCCATACTCCCAAAATTGTTATATAGATTTAATGCAATCCCAAACAAAATACCATTAACATACCTCACAGAACTAGAGAAGACATTCCTAAAATTCATCTGGAAGCAGAAGAGACCTAGAATAGCAAAGGCAATCCTGGGCAACAAAGGCAAGGCAGGAGGCATCACAATCCCTGACTTGAAATTATACTACAAAGCTACTGTGATAAAATCAGCATGGTACTGGCATAAAAACAGACCTGAGGATCAGTGGAACAGATTAAAAGATGCAGACACACTCAGGCACCTTATCTTTGACAAAGGGGCCAAAAATGTTCACTGGAAGAAAGATAGCCTCTTTAATAAGTGGTGCTGGAAAAACTGGCTCTCTGCATGCTGAAGACTAAAACTAGACCCATGCCTATCACCATGCACTAAAGTCAAAATGGATCAAAGATCTAAATATTAAAACAGAAACACTAAATCTACTGGAAGAGAAAGTAGGTAGAAATCTTGAAGACATAGGGGTAGGCAAAGATTTCCTGAACAAAATCCAAACTGCATGGGAAACACTTCAAAGTATCAACTGCAGGGATCTCATCTTATTAAAAAGTTTTGCACATCAAAAGAAATCCCCAACAGAGTGAAAAGACAACCCACAGAGTGGGAAAAAAGTTTAGCCAACTGTCCCTCAGACAAAGGACTTCTATCTAGAACATATAAAGAATTGTAAGACCCCCAAATATAAAGACCCCCCAGATTCAAAGACCCAATCGAGAAATGGGCATCAGAGATGAACACACACTTCTCAGATGAAGAAATACAAATAACAAATAAATATATGAAAAAATGTTCAACATCATTGGGTATTCGAGAGATGCAAATTAAAACAACACTGAGATTCCATCTCACCCCAGAAAGAATGGCTATCATCAAGAAATTAACCAATAACAAATGCTGGAGGGGCTGTGGGGAAAAAGAAACCCTTCTCCACTGTTGGTGGGAATGTAGACTGGTGCAATGACTATGGAAATCAATGTGGAAATTCCTCAAAAAACTAGGATTAGAGATCCCATTCGACCCAGGTATTCCCCTTCTGGGTATTTTCCCAGAAGAATTAAAAACATCATATCACAACAATATATGTGCACCCGTGTTTATAGCAGCACAATTTGTAATAGCCAGATCTTGGAAACAACCCAAATGCCCATCAACAGAGGAATGGATAAAAAAGATGTGGTCTTTTTATACAATGGAGTACTACTTAGCTATAAAGAAGGATAAACTTGAGACATTTATAGGGAAATGGATGCAACTCGAGACCATACTCATAAGTGAAATAAATCAGACTCATATGTGTGAACATCGTATTGTCTGCCTACTGTAAGAAGCTGAAAGAGTAAATAAGATCCAAAATGTACAATAGATATTTTAAAACAGGAAGAAACTGTTCAAAAGGAAAGAGAAACTGGGATGGGGGAAAGGAGATAAGAAGGAAGGGAAAAGGAAAAAAATATATATGTATACAAGATAGTTAAGATACTTATACTGCTAATTGCTATTAGTTCATTGAAAAGAAAGTTTTGTGCCTGTATTGTTTGATCAATTTTTCTTGCATATATCTTGTAGTATGAGCAACTACTTTGAAGATAAGAACACGCAATGTATTAACCATTTATACTCTCCTGTGATCTTGTTTTGAAATTTTGTACCATTGCTTTTTTCTTTCTTTAAAATAAAAAAATAAAAAAAATAAAAATAATTCATTCTATTGACTATTTTTGAATGTTTCTGTAGTATATTGATAAACCTATATTTAAGAAAGCCTTTTGAAATTGCCTGCTACTGGGTTTTCTATATTTAGAACTTACTTTCAAGAGGTTTCCACAGATTTGAATCCCTGTGTCTCAACAACCTTTGTTGCTGCTCATCTTTCTCACAGTATTCTATTTCTTTCACTTTACATTGACCAATATATTCTCTGACAGCGCTTTCACATAACAGAAGCAAGTTGTAGGCCTCAACACATGAAAAAAATTTTAAAACAGGATATATATATTGCTATTCTTTGCTGCTATCCTATCCCAATTCATTATAGTAAAGCATGGAAACCCCTTGAATCAGAATGAGTAGTTTTCATCCCTGGCTTTGGGGCTTAGGAACTTTGTCCTCTTGGCTAAATTAACCTCTTTGTGGCTTGTTTATTCTGCAAAATAATGTGTGTGGCTTTGTAGCCTGATTCATATGAGCAGTGAATGAGGTCATAAGTTGAAAAAACAGAGATTTGTGCCAGACATATAGAAAAGTACTATATAAATGATGGATGAATAAGAATGTAGAAATATTTTCTAACTACACTTATAAATAAGTTTAGCTCATTTTTAAACATCTTGTCCAGAATAGTTTTTAATGTTTTATACCTTTGTTAATGTTATTCTCCTCTTTCTTTTACCACTCGCATATCAAACCGTTCTGCTATTTACTTGTCTTCCCGCTGGATTTCATTCCAATGTCTTCTGATAGTTCTCTTCTCATTTTCTGTAAAACTTGTACAGAATTGCTTCTGATGATCTTCCCTCTCTTAGTCAAAACTTATCGTAATTAGTAAAATGATCTGATGACTTCATTATGTCTTCTAGTAGAGTCCAAGCATTTTACGGACTGACACGGAGCCTTTCATCAGAAATTGCTTTATTTTTACTCTTCAGTGTCACCGGGCTTTAGATTGCCTTTTAAGAAAATTTTCGTTCAAGTGAATGTGAATAGTATTAGGTTAGTAAATGAAACATTACTAAATAAATATAGTTACTAAAGCCTTTGATTAGATTTAGAACTACTGTGTAATTGTATACAGAACCATGAAGACTCTCTTTCCTGAACTCCAAGCTTTTTAAAATCACAGTTGTGTACTAAAAGATCACACAACTCTTTCGGAATAATGTGACTGTTTCTGGCTGTGCTTCCAGCAACACCAAGGAAGAAACAGGCAACCAGATTTATTTCTAACACACTCACTGATACTATTATTGATGATCATCGCCAAATAAAGTTTCAGTAACTCAATCCCAAAATACTTTTTTCACTTAATGAATAAAAATGAAGGGTTGAAAGAAAGTAATCTCTACACACATCTTTGTCTGATATGAATTCTTACCCTGCTATGTTTTAAGGTAAAATATAGTGTTTTTGCAACTTTTCTGGTGATTCTTTTTGCTCTGTAAAAAATAGCAGAGCACTTTGTCTTAGTTAACTCTACTGTCTATTTTCAATCCTTCCTCAGAGATCTTAAAACTTTATGCACTTTAAATAATAATTGGAATCCTGAATAACTTTTATTCCAAGTCAGTACAAGATCCATCTATTGAGTGTGTTAGGGAAAGAACAAAATTCCAAACCCGGACTCCAAATCACTTTGTCTTCAGTGTTAAGCAGCCTTGAGCATTATTTCCTTTGCTAAGTCAACGGAAAGAATTTTGGCCCCAAAGTACTTGAGTAGGACATAAATGAAAATATAAGCATTTTAGCAGATAATATTATTCAGAGTTTTAATAATGAAATGAACCTCATTCTTAGAAAATAGTATCAGAATTGTGGTCTAAAATGATGTGCAGATTAAACTATGTAATATTCAAGTCTATGGAATATTAAAGTAATGCATGATTACATTCTCATTGAGAATTTGGTTGGAGGTTTGGCAGTGCTTATTTGGTACGGTCATTCTGTTCATCATCGTGTAGCTGCACTACATACTGAAAGGGTCAAACAAGCACAATGCAGTAATTTGGGCTTTCTTGCAGCTGTGGTTCTACCTAATTTGTACTTTGGCACTCAAAAGATTATAATAAATGAAGTGTTGCATTCAAAGTCTCCAACACACCAATTTTTTCCCCTATTTGGCAAAGGTGGATTTAATTTGACTTTCAAGAGTGCAAAATCCATCTCCTTAGAAGTCGGTCAAACTATTAATTTTATGGTAGGGACAAGTGAGTACAGTAAACCTTTTCACAAAGCCAGACAGCTTAACCTAATTAAATGGCTGTTTTGACAGGTGGTTTAAAGTGGAATGAATGCTATCAAGAACAGTTCAAGAAATGAATTTGACAAATGCATGAATGTATGTATGTAGGTGAAAATGTGTTTTAGAAGGGTGTGGTGACAGTTACGTGTCCAAAAAGTGAAAGGTATAACACAAATTTCATTTTTACACTTGTTTGGCAATTAGTATCTTTTATAGGCATTTTAAGGAGATGATGAGCATCAAATTTACACGATCATCAAAAAGTACTGAGAAATAACTCTGGCTATTATTTTTAAAAATTACAAAATAATTTGCTTAGCTCTGAGCAGAATTAAAATGTCCCTTTAAGAAACAGCAGACGTGTTATGAAGGAAATTTAAACTTTGTATTGAGATCATTTTGAAGATTCATGCAATTTCTCATGCCCTTTTTTCATATGCAGTGCTTGAATTCTAGGACTTGAAATAAAATTCAAATTTTGTCCTTAGCCTGTCCTATGACTTTTTGACAAGTGGAGGCATACACCCTATCAGACAGATTAAAGGGACAAAGCCAAATGTCTTTTTCAGCCCATTGGCTTTATATGGAAATAGTCCTTTATTACAATGAACTGTGTACTTCAGAGACAACAACAAAAAAACCTGCACTCACACACTTACTAGAGTTTTATCATATATTCCATTTGCAAATATTTTCTTCCATTCTACGGATTATGTTTTCATTCTACTTACAGCATTCTTTGATACACAGCAGTTTTTAATTTTTTGAAGGGAAAATTAATCTATTTTTGTTGTTCCTTGTTCTCTCCTATTGTTTATACAACACATAAATCAAAGCACTTCATAATTTTTTTAAACTGGAATCTGAATGGGCTTTTGAAAAATAAATGGGGTTTAATAGTGAAACCACAGGAATGTGGGCTAATAATTTCTAACCACCAATTCCAGAATCCCAAAAGCTGTTCAAATGAAAAGTTTCTGTAACTCAGTTGTAAATAAAACCTTTTATTAACAATCATGAAACTAGATGTTGTCTTTATCATTTAATGGCAGTATCTGTCTATTTTACTGCTGAATATTAATGTATTGGATTAGGAGTTGCTGCAGCAGATCCCAATGAACCAACATTTGGCATAAGTACTGAATTACTTTTCTAAAATTCAAAATATTCTGAATCTGGAGATATCTTGTCCTGAGAGATTCTGAGAAGCATTGTGAATGTGCAATGACAAAAGCAGTCAACAATAGTGTAATGTCATTTTAGTTTCTAAAGGGGTATAGTGCCTGTATATTCTTTCAAGGGTCTCTCCAAAGATTTTTGTAATGGGCATTGTTCTTACATTGCTGCTAAGAACACTGAGTCTCAAGGAGACAAAGTAACTTTCAAAGGTGACAAAGTTCCAGAACTAAGAAGTTAAATATCATCACTTCTAGCTCCAAATCCCATAGTTTCTATTTGCCATGCATACAAAAGAAGATTTAGTAAACAAAGTTGAGGCCTCATGCAAAGACAGTCTCCAGAAGAAAAGAAATATTAGTGGGTGGTGATTATAAGAATAGTCTTTTATGCAAAAAAGTAAGAAAGCATGTATTTTTGGGAAAATGTAAACAGGAGATACCAAAGCTAGTATAGAGTGCTCAATCCCCAGAGATAAATTAGAGGTGAGGTCTTGTTTTTATCATCCCTACTTTTCAGTCAAGGAAATGGAGGGACAGAGATAAACCCCAATGTGTTCATGCATGAAAGTGGTAGGGTTGTGTAGCAGTAAGTGGCAGTACTGTTTTCATATTGTATCATGAAACCAATTTTGAGGCAAAAATATTCAACAGAATAAAGTACATATTTTTAGTTAGTGAAGTATACAATTCACCTTGATAATGTAAGTAACCTTAAATGATATAATTAAGCCAAAGTAGTCAGAAATGTAGCTGAAATTGAATATATATATATGTAACTGTGTAAACTCAAAATAGCATTATTAAATCCCCAAAATTTAATATGATTTGTCTTTAATGGATAACATAAGTGAGATTAATTACATTGATCCGCTTAATGTATATAAAGGCCCTAATTTACCATGGGTTAATGTATGACTTCATCTTTACAATGGTGCCAAAGCAACAGACACTTAATAGGAACTATGTTTTGATTTATGAATTTTGAATTTTGATCATTTCCGAGGCTAATGAAATGCAGTGTAATACTCCTGCCATGCTGCGAGGCAGTGTTTAGCTGCAGCTTCATCAGTCGTGCGATTATGAAGATTAAAGACCTGTAATCTACTGGGCTAAGCTATGATTTTGCTAAAGGAGGTGTATTAAATGCATTTTCAACTCATGATATTTTCAAACTATGATGGATTTTTTGGTAGCGTGACATCATAAATCGAGAAGCACCTGGATATAAAATTATGTTCTCTTCAGATAAAAGCAATAGCTTCCTTTCAGATGCAGGTAGAACAGTTCAGAATTTGATCTATTATGACACAGGGAAATGTTGGAAACCACGATACAGATATTTTAGCGGCTGTGATATTTGACTGCAGTAGAACTATAGTAACAGTTATTATACTTCAATACAAAGAAAAAAGTTACCCTTCCTGAGACAAATCAATTAAGATTACCAAGTAATTTAGAAATTTAAAATCTATCTAGAAGTTTTTCCAAAGGGGAAGTAGTACATACAAAACTTATAGTATTTATCCCAAACTACCAAAAGATGAAAAATGATATCATTTAATATTTTTATTGTTAAAGAATAATTATAATACTTGAACTATATAGTCAAGAGAAGACAAACACACATACAACTAAGGAGAACTAATAGAAAATGAAGAGACTCTACAGATTAAGACAAAATTAAGTTATGTAAAAGAAGAAAAACTGGGAAGGCTAATCATGGTAAAGCGAAATACAAATGATTATTGTTATAAATTTGAAGATATATTCTTATGTAAAATACTATGGCAAATATGGAGATGATAAAATCGGTGATCTGTGGCAAAATTATTAATCGACTTTGCATAAAATGTAGTTTTTAACCTGAATAAGACAGGGACCATACCAAATATTCAGAATGTAACATCAAATTTTTGGCACCACTATGACTAGAGAACTACAGAATATTCTGGCCAACTATCCAAAAATAGATACATTTAGATAATTTAATCAATACAAAATCTCAGACGTAAACAGATTTGTAAATGTAAAAAGCATGAAAAATGACCACTCATAACAAAAAATAGAAATGTGAACTAGTAAAACAATAAAATATCACTTTAAAATATGAGATTTATCAAAACTTATAAATAATTACACTACCCACTATTGCTAAAGCAATAAAAGCAAAAATGTATCTGGCTTACAAATGTAAATGTTAATTGCATTTTTCTGTAGGCATTTTCTTTAGAAATACCATAGACCTTCTAAGCCAATGATCTTTTTCAAAGAATTGATGCAAAGAATAATTTCAAAAAAGTGTTCATTCAATCTGATATATGGTATCTTTATATTACTATTACTTTTTATTATCTAATGATATTATATTGGCTGAATAAGATTTGTTGGTTCAAATATCTGTAAAATAGACTGATATGAATATTATGAACTGATCAAAAGGGATGTAGATATCCATTTATTGATATGGGCATATTCTTAGTTTTATGAGAGATATACAGGTAAAAATCTTTTAAAATCATTTCTCTATAGTTTTGCTTATTCATTTTCTTTTCCTTATTAACTATATTTTTTCATACTTATGAAAATAAATAATGGTAAAAACATTGCCTTACTCATTTTTTAAGCATCCATTAAAAGTTAAGAATTGGATAATACTGGTTCCTGGAACACTGTGATTGTAACTGGGTATAGAAAGGAATTATTTCAACAGAACGAGGGCAGTGTGAGCAAAGTTCTGCAGGCAAAGAGTGAAGTATGTTTCGGGGCTCAGCTCCATTCGATGAAAACTATGAGAGAAAGGTGACTCATGTTCATGTTAAACAAGACTCATTCCTGTAGACATCACAAGTTATCCATGTTTATCTGGAAACTCTTAGTCACCTGGAGTGAAAACTCTTCTCTTGCTCCTTGCTGGGAATTTTGTTTTGTTTTGTTTTGTTTTTTCCGATGTTTAGAACATGGCTTTTGGTGATAGAGCCAATAAGATTTTGGGGTAATTCCTTCCAGGGCATCCATTTGACATGCAGTAAATACCTTTCCACTGTGAGGAGGAAATACCTGGTGCTTAGGCCTACTATAAGTGGGTAATGGCCTGCATTTTTGTCCAAAGCAATCTTCAGACTGCTTTTTTTCCTCTTTTGTCTTTTATTATCAGTTATATGGATTGATGGATTTTGTTTTGGCAGATTCATACATGCACATAACATACCTTGATTATTTGCACTCTCCCATTGTCATCTCCCCTGCCCTGCCCTATCCTTTTACCTACCTTCACATTTTGGGGAGATTTCAGTGCATATGTTTGGCTCGTTTCCATCCTCCATGACACGATCAATTACACACTCTTTCATAGACAGTCCCAGGCTGTCCTTTCCTGACCTCCAACACTCTGAGTGCAAGGATATCAGTGATTATTTTGAAGCCAAGGATATCAGTGATTATTTTGAAGCCAAGGTTATCAGTGAATAAAAACTGGGCATGGAACTACATTCTCTATATGGCCCAGCTTTCAGCCATCATAACCAGGGTTGCTGTGAACATTTTGTTAAAAAAAAAATAAACAAAACTAAAAAACTTTATTTTTCTGCATGACTATAATTGCAAGGTAGAGTCCTCAAGCTAATCAAAAGTATGTACATGCTGTTCATCTCTTTCCCTTTTCTTCCTCCTTCTACCTGAGTTTCTCCACCACTCTTACTTTGTACCCCCACTCTGTGATGACTGTACTACTGTGGTTATAGACATAGCAGTGCCAACTGTAGTGGGTAAAGAGGGCAAGAAGCTTATGCACACCATTTTTCTAGATCTTGGTAGTATTAGCAGGAACTGCAATGAATTGTTATAAAATGTGGTTGAGTCCCCATGGATTTTGTTAGCTTTTCAAATTAAACTTTATAGATGTGTTATGTCTTCACACTGGGGTTTTATGAAGCTTTATTTTGTGAGGTTGTTTTATAAAACTAACTCTATGAACTGAAATAATTATTTAAATACTTAACCACATACTCGGAAACTCTGATTTTTAGGTAAAAATATTTACAATGGAAATTTAAGGAATCTAAACGTTGTGGAATAAAACATATTAAGTTGGATTGTTTGTTAAAATGATTTATTGGTATACATTGGTATTATTTTACACAAAAGTTACAAAGATCTGAGAATAACTAGGGGATGTGCAATTATGAAATATTTTCTTAGCATTTTTCCCTCCAATCGCTTCTAAGCCGAAATAATTTTTTTTTTTTTTTTTTTTTTTTTTTTGTGGGTCCCGGGGTCGACCTCAGGACCTCGCGAGCCAGCAGGCGCCCCTGCGGCTGGGCAATATCACCGGCCCTTTTTTTTATGTGGGTTCCGGGAGTTGAACTTGGGCCCTCGTGCTTGCCAGGCAGGCGCTTATGCTGCTGAGCCATCTCACCGGCCCATAAAATAAGTATTTTTTTGAGTTATATTATTTACCATGGGAGTTTCTCTGTTAAACATTTTTATGATAAGTAAATCTGCTTCTGCTCAGACAAAATAGAAAGACTGCAGTGAGAATCTTCTTACCCCAAACTAAAAGAGTTCAAAATTTATGAAGTGTGAAAAGTAATGCCTTTTTTTTTTTTTTTGGCTTTCTTGGTTGACTTTTTATAGAATATGTTAAAAGTAAAATTATTGAAATTCTCATGAGTGACATAAGAAAAGTGCCCATGGGATGTACTTGTCTTACCATGTGGAAATCAACTCCAAAAGATGGATTAAGTAAAATCAAACTAATTACAAAGTTTGGGACTGAAGTAAAACTAGTAAGTATGCTTTCTCTACACACCAGAATGTGTCAACATTTTTATGTAATTCTCTGTAAAGGGACCATGCGTGGACTGTTTCAATTTTTTTTTTTTTTCTTTTTTGCCGAACTTGAGAGATTTATTCTGACATTTCTGCTGACTATTATTTTTTTCTAAAGATTTTTTGAGATACTATTCTATACCATTAATATATAAGATGGAATGGTATTTAGCGTATAGAAGCTTCTCAACTTGCAATAGAACTGTGCAGTAATAAACCCCTTGCATATAGGAAATACGTAGGTAAAAATGCATTTTATGTACTTAACATAGCCAGCTTAGCAATGCAGAATCCTGCAGTCTTGCTTGTTTTGCCATGACTGTCTGCCTGATTGGGTCCTGAAGCTTTCTACTGTCCACCATTGTGAGGGAATATAGTATCATACTGCTAGCCTGGGAAAAGACCAAATTCAAATTTTAAAGTACAAATAAAATAATTAATAAAGTATTAATAAATTAATAAAGTATTCATGAAATGATCATAAATTATATCATCATAAGCTGGGGACTATCTGTTTTTACAAATGTATCTGATCATACTAGAATCAATTTTAGAACAATTTCACCACCACCCCAAAAAATCGTGTGCTCATCCGAAATTACTTTTCATTTTTATCTAGCTCCATTGCTCAACCCCTGAGCCCTGGGCAATCACTATTCTACTGTAGATTTGCCAATTCTAGGGATTTTATATATAGACAATATGTTGTCACACTTAGCCTCATGTTTTCAAGGTTCTTTCACGCTGCATCATGTATCAACATTTGATGCATTTTTATTGTCAACTATTATTCCATTGTATGGATAGACCTTATTTTATTTATTCATTCGTTAGTTGGTGGATATTTAGTTAATTTCTTTTTTTTTTGCTGTAATAGTGTTACTATTTAATATCACTTGTGTGATCAATACACTTTTTTTGTATGTTTTTGTTTTTCTCAAACATATATTTAGAATTGCTAGGCAACATGGTAACTGTATATTTAACCTTTGAGAAATCAACAGACTGGCAAGGTGGCTACACATTTTACAATTTTACATGAGTTTTAGTACCTCCCTCTTCACTAATATCTGTTATTATTTGTCCACTTTGGTATCAATCACTGTATAAAATCATTTCTCTATGTATTTTTATTTGCATTCCCCTGATGGTTAATGGTATTATTTTTTCATGTGCATCAGCCATTAAATATTTTCTTTGCAGAAATATTTATTGAAATTATTTGCCCCTTTTAAAGGTATTTTTATTGTTGAATTGTGAACAATTCCTTATGTAGTCTACATACCAGAACCTTATCTAATATGTGATTTGCAAATATATTCTTCCATTGGGTAGTTTATATTTTAACTATATATTTTTGATATAGTTCTCTTAAATACTAAATGTTTTAAGATTGCTGAAGCCTACTTTTGTTTATTTTTTTCTTTGCTTGTGAATTTTGTGTCATACCTAAAGTGTCTGCCCATCTCAAGGTGATGAAGAGTTTTATCATTTTCATTTTGCATTTTGATCTATTCTCTATTCTGAATTAATTTTTGTATAAGGTGTGAAGAAGGGGCCTAAATATTTTCTTCAGTGTATACACATCAGCACCTCATTGAGGAGACTATTTCTTGGTTTGTTCTAGGACTCTTGTTGAACACTTATTAAGTTTTGAAGATGATTTTGTTATTCTGTATTGGCTACCCTGAAAACTAGTTTCAGCTACTGTATACCATTCCTGTCAGCTATGCAAATCTTTACCTTTGAAAATGGGTAAAAGTATTTCGTTTATTACTAGTTGATAACTGTAATTTCTAGGAGTTAGTGATTCTTTTCAGTTCTTTGCATTTAGAAATGCTACAGTATCCATGAGAGGTGTTCTTATATTACTGCTTAACCCATTAATAAAATTTAATATAATATGAAGAACTCTTCCGTATAAGAGCATGAGACAGAAAGAGACAGAGAGAAAAGAGAGAGAGAGCGTGTGTGCGAGAGACAGCATGCTAGTATCTTTGAGATAAGAATTATGCTAAATTCTGTAATTAATATATAATAGTGGAGCCATATAAAGTGAGTTAAGTTCTAGGATCAGTTAATAAATTGAAAAAAAAAAGGCCAAAATTTTGTCCTGTAAAAATCTAAGTTGCTTAGGCAAGGGTGATTGGATTTAAATATCCAAGATTTTTTTCTTAATTTCAGTTTGTGTTTGGGACAAATCGGATGTTGAATGTCATTTTGTGTCATGTTCGTATTAATTTATTGTTGACGAATACAGCTAAAGAATTATTTTCTCCTACCAACTTTTTGAAAGAAGCATTATTAAAAGATGTTTTTACTGAAATATTTGGAGTGAAAAAATCTGGCCAAGCAAAAATGGTCAGTAAAATTACAGACTAATTTGTAATTCTATGTACTAATAAGGTTCAGGGTACTTACCCTTAAAAATAATATTTATTCTCTCACCATGAATTATATGTTTTATTTTACATGTAGTTTTAAATTATCTAATAGCAGCATGATGCAGGTTAGGAATATAATATTTATAAAAATAAATATTTAATAATTCAAAAGTTCAAAACTTAGAAAATATTAGCATCTCTAAGATTTTCATTGTAGTATATCACACTTTGGTTTAAGGTAATAAAAATGAATGTACTTTATGTTTGAAGGACTTCCACAAAAATGATTAACATAAGATCTTGTTCCGCATAGACACGTAGTTGCCAAGTCCCATTAACTTTAAATTTATAGTGTCTCTCATCTCTACCTCCTACGCTTTATCCTGACAATGCCTGTGTGTTCTCCCTTTAAAAATCACCATGGCCGTCTCTCTACTCCATTTCCATTCCTTTCCTAATCTGAACCATTTAAAGTGAAATTCTATTCTGCTACAAAAATAAGCAAACCCCCCAAATCTCTCAAAATTTCATTGTTGCACACAGAATAAGGGGACAAGAAGGAAAAATAAGGAGGTGTGGCTGTCCTAAGATGTCAGCTTCTGATAGACGTGGTAGATTGGATTGATGTATTGAATAAATTATTCTGTGATATGTGTCACTACTGCTCTAAGGGTTCTATTGGACACTAAGTAATTAGCGTGGCACAGTGTATACCTGAGGTTAGACATTTTGTTTATTGAACTCTTATGAGATACAGATACCAAGACTAGATTAAATATTAAAATTTATTCCAAGTGCCATCAGACACTCCAAGTGCCATCAGACACTGTGAACAAAAATTGAGAGGAAACCAGGAAAGCAGAGGAGGGTTGTCAAGTCACGCCGTGTGTATGACTATTAGAGAAGAAGGAAGATATAGTGAAAACATCTTAGCCTGAATGGCGTTCTCAGGAAGAGAAGATAAGCATGCTGCAGGGTTCTCAAACCAAGGTTGCTTCTCAGAGGAATAGCACGTCTCCTAGGAGTGGCCGGGGCTGGGCTGTCCTTACTGTGTTAGTCACTGAGTGGGAGAAGCCAAGACATCTGAAAACTGCATCGCCATTGTCACCGCCAGTGTACAAGGCACCCTTAAAAAGAATGACTTCCACTTGGAGCATGTTGTGATGACTTAGAAATATCTGGAGCAATTCCCATATTGGCAGCCCTTATTTTGCCTCTAAAAAATAAGCTTCCAGTTGAATGAATTAAAATATATGTATTCACAGCACAGTGCTCGTGAATAATTAATTCATTAGGGTCTTCCTGAACCAGAAGCACAGAGTTTAATATAAGAGTTTTAAACTGATTTTCCTATTTAACTTTCCCATTGGCATTACACCAGTGTTCTAGTTCCTGCACATCTCCATCATGACTTGGTATGGCCAGACTTTTGAATTTTAGCCAACCTATTAGGCAATAGTGTTAACTTAGGCATCATGCTTTTGATGTCATGTCAAAGAACTCTTTGCCTTACCCAAAGTCACAAATGTTTTTATCGTACATTGTGAGTTAGTTTTGTTGTTCTAGTTTTATATTCATGTCTTTGATCCATATTGAGCAAATTTTATATATTTTTTATTTTTGTATACGTTTATATATGTATTTTTGTGTATTTACATGTTTGCACAGCTATGTATTGAAAAATAAAACACATGTTTAGGTATATATTTGTTTATTTGCATATATAGTTACTTAAGTATTTTTGTATATATTGCAGATACATTTCCAGTTGCACCAGCATCATTCGTTGAAAGGTTTTTAAATTCTCCATTGATTTGCATATTAATCAAAATGCAGTTATTTATGTGTTTTCACAATTCTGTTTCATTCATCCCTTTGGCTACTTTTATGATAATGTCAGTCTTCATTTCTATAGCTTTATAACAAGTTTTCAAGTTAAATAATATTAGTCTTCAACTTTGTTCTTATTCTAAGTTGCTTTGGCTGTTCTAGAAGATTTTTTTCATTTTGATATAAATTTTGGAGTCTACTATAATTTCTATAAAATACCTGGCAGGATTTGAACTGGGATTATGTCAAATCTATGCATAATTTATGAGAGAATTGGAATCGAAAGTATATTAAATCTCTAATCCACACATGTAGCATATATCGCCATTTATTTAGATCATTTTTGATTTGTTACAACAGAGTATTTTATATTTCAGCACACAGTACATATTTTTGTTAGATTTACACTTACATAGTGTATATTTTAATACATTAAATGGTAACTGTAACTGATTTCTCTATCTTAACCTTCATATACTGCATACTTAATTGAAATTTGTTAAACAACTTATAAGTACTAGTAGATTTCTTGTTTGAAGATTCCTGTATTTGTAAATTTTCTACTTACAATATATCATGTAATCTTTAAACAAAGACACCTATTGAAAGTATGTTAAGTCATCATTAAATTAAATACCTAAGTTTGTAAATGTTCTACTTAAATTATGCCACTTTTAATACTGGTAAAGTGGTAATTGTAACATTTCTCTATCTTCTATGCTAGTATTATTCACCTTAATATTTTAGTTCTTTTTTTTTTTTTTTTTTTTGTGGGTACCGGGGGGTCGACCTCAGGACCTCGCGCGCCAGCAGGCGCCCATGCCACTGAGCGATATCACCGGCCCCTTTTTCGTATGTGGGTTCCGGGAGTCGAACTCGGGCCCTCACGCTTGCCAGGCAGGCGCTTAAGCCGCTGAGCCATCTCACCGGCCCAGTATTTTAGTTCTTAATGTTGTTAAATGAATTACTAGTTCTCATAGGTTTCTTTTTTGTAGATTTTTACTATTGTAAATTTTCTCTTTAAAATATATCGGGTCATCTAAGTAAAGACAGTTTTCCTTCCTCCTTTCCAAACACACAATGACTCTTATTTCTTTTCCCTGCCTTATTAAACCACTGAGATCCCTCGATATAAGGGTGAATAGAAGCACTAGAAATGGGCACTTTTACCTTGTTCTTGATCATTGATGGGAAGTTCTGTCTTTCACCATTAAGTATGATGGTACCTATAGGTTTTTTAAACAGATGCCATTCATCAGGTTGAGAAAGTTGAATTCTATTCCTGGTTTACTGAAGTATTATAGAGAGGGGCTTTGTAGTTTTCCAAGGTCTTTACCTACATCTCTTCAGATGATCTTATAGTTTTCTTTCTAGCTTGTTAGTCTGATAGCATTCTTGAAACAAAGCCCACTTGGTCATGGTGTATTATCTAGTTTTTACATTGTTAAATTTAAATTAAGTATGTTTAAATAATAAGGGAAAATAGTATGTATTTGCCTAGTTATTTACCATTTTTTATGTTCTTTATTCATATATTCATGTACATACATTTGCTATTTTCCTTCCGCTTCATCACATCTGCAGTACAGGTCTGGTGGTTATAAGTTAGTTCTGCTTTTGATACACTTGAAAACACCTTATTTTGACTTTTTTGGTAACATATTTGCTGGCAGTAAAATTCTAGGTTGACAGGACTTTTTTTCTTTCTGTTTTTGAAAGATGTTGTTCTATTGTCATGTCCTTTACATTTTTTTCTGCTGCTATATTTCTTTGTTCCTCTGAAAGCAGCATGCTTTTTCCCCCTCCCTCTAGTTGCTTTTAAGAATTTTCTCCCTTTTTTGTTGCTTTTGAGCATTTAATTATGATGTGCCTTAGTATGAGCTTCTTCACTTTTCTTGTTCTTTACTTTTGGGAAAATTCTTGGATGTACTGGTTTATGAATTTCATCACATTTGAAAAAGTTTTGTTAACTATTCCTTTGCCTATTTCCTTGCCCTCCTTTGAGGATTCTAATTTCACATTTATTAGAATTTCTCAAGTTGTCTATAGATCCTTGATGCTATTTTTATTTTTAAAAATCTATTTTATCTTTCTCTATGTAATTTTGGATAGTTTCTAGTCATATGTCTTAAAATATATGAAGCTTTTTGACAAGTAAATCTGCTATTAATCCCATGCAGTGTGTTTGTTCATCTGAATCACTAATGATTTTACTTATAGAATTCTTTTTATGTCTCCCAAATCAATACTTTCTCATATCAAACATATTAAGCACAGTTATAATCATAGTTGTCATGCTCTGATCTTACAATATCTGTATCAATTCCTCCTTTAATAGCTGTATCAATTCAGAGTCCACTCACCTCAATATATGTGTGGGTTTCCTGATCCTTTATGTGTCTAGTAATTTCAGTTTAGATATCTGACATTCTAAATTCTGATGTTCTAGTTGATTGATTCATTTCGTATTCTAGGAAAAAAATCACATACACATAAATATTTTGAGCTTTGACCCTTATATTTAGTTGCTTATTTCTTAAAAATAATATGCTTTTGGCAATTAGGACTGGTAAGAACTGATGGTTAGGATATACATTTTTAAATACTTTTTATATCTGTTGTCTAAATCCATCTGTGCTCCTGTAGAAGAATAATATGGCCTAGATGGATAAATACTTCATGAAGCACAGAAATTTGTTTCCATGCCGGTAGGATGCTAGAAAGTCCAAGGTAAATGTACTGACAGATTTGGTTGTCTTTTGTGGACTGTATCCATTGGAAGGGAGGAACACTGTGCTGTTAGATGGTAGAAGGCTGAATGGCTAGCTAGCTAAATGCTCCATAAAACCTGTTTTAGAAGGACCTTAATCCTCTTAATAAGGGAGCAACCCTTCTGGCCTACTCCCCTCCTAAAAGTCTCACCTCTGGTGACTATCACATGGGCAAGCATCCAAGCCACAGCATCTGCATAGAAGGTTCCCAGATCCATTACAGCTATGATATTTTTTGTCTTCTGCTAAAATATAAACAAATAAATACATATTATTATTGGACTATTTAGCACACTGTAAGTTACAAATAACTATAATTGGCTGAATAATTGCTTAGAAATATTAAGATCCAAATTCAATTATCTGTTTCCAACACTAATAGTAGTAGTAGTCCATACAATTACTATTTCCATCTATCATTCTCTTTTCCCTTAAATAAAATGATATAATTAAATATGGCTGTCTGGATTATTAGAAAAATATGAAAGGACACAAGGAGAAAGATGTCAAGTACTCTGAATTATTTAGCCAGGTAATATGCCCATCTCTTCCTATGTATCAGTGATTTCCTTTCTCTCTCTCTCTTTTTCTCTCTCTCTCTCTCTCTCCTTCTCCCCCTCCACCATCTTGTTACTGTTATCAGTGACAGATTCCTGATTGGAACTATCAAAATCCTTTCAACATTTTGCTGTACCTCTGCCTGTAGTGTTTGGAACAATAGCAATTAGCTTACTTCATGATTAAGCCTCTTTCTATGTACTGGACATCTTTTTGATACAAAAGTAGAGCTGCTTTCCAAAGGTTCTTGAAATGAATTTAGCTTGAAATTCAAGGGAAAGTCCATGAAACTTCATGCTCAGCATAGTGAAGATTCAGAGTGGCCTCAAAATTTTACCTACTGGTTTCTTTCCACATTGGCACATACCCATGGGAGAGTGATGATTTTCTATCTCACAATGAAAATACTAATTCTTGTTCAGCTGGGTAATAGATGATGATTGTATTTATGTGACTTTCATCTAGCAAAGTAGATAACTTCAATATTCAGGAAGAAATTTTCCATAAGTACATTATAAGTAACTGGTGCATAGAGGAAGCTACAGAGGAGGTTTTCAGTGAATTGTATAAAGTTGAGGTCCAAATCCTGCTACAAACATAGTAATAGAAAGAATTCATGGACATTATTTTGTATACCATGGACATCTATGCATATTTAATTTTATTTGCTTCTAAGAGATGTCCCATAGAACACTACATTTATTTTTTTTTTGTAGAAGGAAAAACATGTTTCTTTAAAGCAAATAAAATGAGGTTTTAATTATGAAACTTTAGATAATTGTAGTTGTTGGTACAATTAAAAACATTAACTGTTCAAAATGGCTATGTTTATGACAGACTGTATTTCAAGTTCATCAGTTAATAACTGCAGCCTTATTATTTGGAAGAGATAAATATACTAATAATACTTCAGTGTTTCCTTATTACTTGCAGAAATATAGGATCTGTAATGAGTCTCTTTGGTATGTTTAATAATAGAACACAATTGGATGAATTGACATAAAAGCAATAATTCAGTCATAGAATAAAGAATATATTGATATGACAGTGGGAAAATGAATTGTTTAGACAAAGAACAAAAGGATGCATTGCAGACATCTGTACAACCTCAAATTTGTGAAAATAATTTCTCACAATGTCCTCATCACTCAAAAGTAAAGCGAGTGTTAAATAATGAAGATCTTTGCATCTGGGGCAGGACAATTGTTCTCTGTGCCATCTTATTCATATTTTAAAATATGGGGTGAAAATTGTACTCTGAGACATCACCTATGTTCTTCTTAGACTCAATAATTGCTATTTTCATTTATTTAGTGAACTTTAAAATATGTAATTGATTATATTTTATAAATTTTTGTCACTAATGTCTCATCTGCTGCTACCCTTAATTTTTTCAAACCCAGATGGATCCTATTTAGAGATTAATAAAACCACATATTAACTTTATATAAAAAACAGTTTCTCAAAAATATATATTGACTGTGATATAAAATATAATGGGATTGATATTCTCAAACAGCTTTGCCCTGCTTTATAGAATAATACCATAGAAAGGTGCGGATAGTGAAAAGACAGCAAGGGCTTTGAGTCAGAAGCACATCGAGAGGAGCTGGAACTCTGAGCCTGCTGCTTTACAGGTCACCAGCTTAAAAATAACATTTGCAAAATGAAGTTTTCTATTGTGTTTGGTGATTGTGTTTGTCCTGAAATGAGCCTCTGCTCTTCTTGATGAGCTTAGGGAGCAGCATCCTACTCAAGATGGAAGTAGGATCACAGTCTAAGCTATGAGATTTTTCTCAAAGGATTTTCCTCTTGATGTATTACTTTTTATTTTGTGTATATTTGTTTCACATCCAGAAGTGGTCTGGTAAAGGAAAAGTTATGTGGTATAAAAGTAATGCCTCCTTGGGCCAGTGAGATGGCTCAGCGGCTTAAGCGCCTGCCCAGCAAGCGCGAGGGCCCGAGTTCGACTCCCGGAACTCACATACGAAAAAGGGGCCGGTGATATCGCTCAGCAGCACGGGCGCCTGCTGGCACACGAGGTCCTGAGGTCAACCCCCCCAGTACCCACAAAAAAAAAAATAATGCCTCCTTACGATGAACATATTTTTCAAACTAATATCATGAGCTACAATTCACCTGATATTCCACACCCACTAAAGTATAAAATGCAGTGAAGAGTGAGCAAGAGAATGAAAGCAGCATGTGATATAAATGATACTTTATAATAATTATGATCATGCAGTTTTGATATCTGTTTATATAGATTTATGACATGAGAAAGAAGGGAAACAAACTATCAAGAGAAAGAAGAAAAGAACAGTAGAGCATTTTATATCTGGGATCTTCTAACGGAGTAGAAGAAGCCAACAGGAGCACTCACCAGGATGCCTGAGCAGGGGTGGGAAAGATGCTCGGAGCTGATCCGATGAAGGAACAAGTTCCCTCAAGGCAAACAGAAGCAGCTCAGTCAGGAGGAATCCGACCGTAGGCAACAAAAAAGTAGTTGGAGATGACCCAAGCATAAAATGAAGAAATGAGACAAGGCGATTGGGGGATATGAACTTGTAAAATAAAAGATCGTCTCAAGATATAGAATACAAAAAATGTTGGAAGAAACATTTCAAGGGCAGTAATGGAACTGGAAACCTCCACGATAGTCATGCTCGCATCAGATTGCAGGGACTGATTCCTTGCATCTCTTTCCAGTCGACCCTGTGGTCCCGCCACTCTGTCCTTTCTTGTGGTTTCACCAGCAAGAGGATTAAACTGCAAATTAGAATGTGATCATTGTACTAGAAAAGTATTGCAGGAATTTGCTGGGGAGTCCTGTGGCTTCTACACTTGTGTCTGCAGGAAAGAATGATAGGATTATCTAAGGAAACCTACATTTATGCCCTGATCTGGATCTATTCTTGAATATTTCCTCATAGGGAAACATCCTCCACCATGGAATTACATGAACTAAAGCAATTTATATAGGAAGGTAAAGATTTGATATGAAATGACAATAAATAATTGATATTATTGTCAACCGAATGCAAACAAAAATAATTGTTTTGAACCATCTAATCATATATTTTCATTTTCTGATATTTTTTCCTTCCTTCCATCCACCCTTCTTTCCATCTTCCTTCCTTCCCTTTCTTCATTCTTCCTTTCCTTTCCTTTCCTCTCCTTTTCTTTCCTTTCCTTCCCTTTCTCTCTGTCTGTCCCTCCTTCCTTCCTTCCTTCCTCCCTCCCTTCCTTCCTTCTTTCCTGATTTTTGTGGTATTGGGGATTGAATCCAGGGCCTTCCCACTAAGCTATCACCATAGCTTGTTTTTTTTTTTTCTTTTTTTTTTTTTTCTTTTTTGAGATTAGGTCTCACAAAGTTCCTAAATTGCCCAGTGTGCACTCAAACTTGGAGTCATCCAGCCTCAACCTCCCTTTGGTAATCTTATTTCACTTATTTTTAGCTTTCCTGATATTTCTCCAGAGAAGGGTGAAGGCAAATTAAAAGAAATGTGATGTAGGGCCTGTGAAATTGTTTTAAGAAACAGAGTCTTTCCAAATACGTGTGTGGAAGGTGTGGAGTTTAGGCACAGAAGAGATTAAAAAAAAAAATAGCAGGAAATAAGATCTAACTTTTCCTACTGATCTGTTTATGTTGACTCTCCTCAAGGCAGCAGAGAAGAGGAACCCCTGGAAGGTTTGGAAAGTGAGAATCACAAGGTTAGCACTTCACTCTGTTTTTCCGTGCAGAGATTGGAAGTCTCCCGCAAATTCCCAAATTTGGCCCAGTGCCTGTGATCATCCTGATGATCATGGCCAGGGAATAGCACCGTGGGAGAGTAGAGGTAGGTCTTCTAGATAGCACTGCAGGTTGGCTGAAGCCTGCGTGGACTATCGAGGGGGGCTAGAAATACAGGCAGGGGTGAGGTTGGGGTGGTGACAAAATGCCAAGCAACTCTGTGAGTCTGAATAAGCCGTGACTTAGGAAAAGGCAGATACCACTCATGCCCAGAGGTTTGTACCAGAGACAATGTATTCCAGTGGGGATGACATCTACGAGCTGCCCCACTTGCATCGACCTAAGGATAACTGACTAGAACTGCAGTCAAAATCTACACTCCAGGGCCAAATCTGAGAACAAAGGACAGCCAGACTCTCTGCACCACAAGATGTCTTGGAAAAGTAGGGGTTAGGCCTTAACGTATGGTCAAAACTTTATGTGTACAGCATTTATGAAGTACAGCCTATTTTTAAAATGAACAAAATAGTGTTACTTAAAAAAATGATTTCCCCATGAGGTAAAAAGAAGACATTTGTATTTGTTAAAAAAAAATAACACTTTTCAAAGTCCCTAATGAAGCAATATACATAAAATGTTTATAACATGTTAAGAAGTAAAAGAGAAATTAAAAATCAAAAATAAAATAAGCTTTTATTTATTTAGTGGTTCTTGTAAGCAAGCTGCCAAGAAATTATCACCTCTAGCTCAGATTTGCTTCAAAAACAAATTAGTTTGCCACAAATTTGTGACTACCTGTTCTTTTTTCTTTCTCTTTATCTCATCTCTTATCTATTCTTTTATCCCCCATCCCTTTTCTTCCAAGTCTTGATAATGCTGGGCTGCTTGAATTTATATTTTGTTTCTTTCACAGTTTAAAACAGTCCAAGATATTATACATTCAATGATCAACTACTTCTGTGTCAAATTTCCTCCTTCTAGAGCTCTTAGTTATTCACAGGCTCTCTTATCCATGTCTCTTAAATTTTCACTCAGGTTTTCCAACTTCTAAATAAGATGCAACTTATTTGGATAATCTTAAATATTCCTTATAAAACAATAAACAGAAACAAGACAATGATAATATTGCATGGTGTAGCTGCTGGAGTTGATGTCAGCTATATTCAATGGTTGGTTGGAAATTGAATTACCTAGAGCAAATAATGGTTTAAAAAGTAAAAATAGAACTCGCTCTCACAACTGGGAAGCACTTCCCAAAGTCTATGCTCATTCGATGTGCTTCTCAGAGTATTTTTGGTAACTGTGTTCTTTTCCGTGATTTGCTCTTCATGTCAGTCTGAGAGTTGATGTATTCTGTATTTGGATATGTGATTATCGTATATTATGTGCGATATTTAGCTGCAGCAATTACACTAGAATGAAGAGTTTAGAGATTATTTAAAAGTAAGTTGACTCAATCAAATGAGCAGACATCTACCACTGTAACAGGCCAGAGAAACAGTACAAATACACTGGAAAACGAATGACCCAGGTCATAATAGTTTTACTCAGGGTATTTTCACATAGGTTAAGGAAATTTATAATATCTGTGATGAAACGTGACAAAAGTATAAGAGTTATTCAAGTTAGTAAAAAAGAAAAAAACATTCCTTTGTTTAACTTATGAAAGATAGCCATGATCCAAATGCAGAAATAATTACACAGAAAGCAACCCCATGATATGGTGAAATGGATAGACATGGTTAAAAGCATAAAAAGCCAAGCCTCGCACTAGGATAAAACATTTACAAAATTGGTATTTGATAAAGAATTTATAACTAAAATTGACAACAAAAATTCTTAAACCTCAACAACAAGCAAACAACCTGAGCTACAGAATGGATGGAAATGTGAACAAACACTTCACCAAAGCAGATGCACAGATAACAGATAAACACAAGAAAAAATATTGGACATGATCTGTGATATTGAAATTGCAAAGTAAAACAATAATGTAATTTTAGTTCAAAACATAAAATGAATTTTTTTTTTTTGGTGGGTACCGGGGGGTCGACCTCAGGACCTCGCACGCCAGTAGGCGCCCGTGCCACTGAGCGATATCACCGGCCCCTTTTTCGTATGTGGGTTCCAGGAGTCGAACTCGGGCCCTCGCGCTTGCCGGGCAGGCGCTTAAGCCGCTGAGCCATCTCACCAGCCCCATAAAATGAATTTTTAAAAATAAAAACAGATAACAATTGCTGGCTGAGATACAGAAAACAGGAACTGTCATTCATTGTTGGTATGATGATACCCTCACTTGGGAAGACAGTGGGCAATTGCTTACAAAGCTAAACAGAGACTCACTATCCGGCAATTGTTGTTATAAGCATTTACCAGAATGCATCTGAACACTTACGCTCACTTGAATACCTGCATACAAATGTTTACAACAGCTTTGTTCATATAAACACCAAAAATTGAATGCAAACAAGATATGTTTGAATAAGGAAATAGATGAACAAACAGTAGTTCATTGATACAATGGGATATTATTCAGTGAAAAGAAGAAATAAGGTATCAAGGCATGTAAAGGCGTGGATGAATTTTAAATTTATATTGTCAAATGCATATTGTAAATTAACATAAGCCAGTCTTAAAAAGTTCCATACTGAACTACTCCAAGTATGTGAAATTCTTAAGAGCACAGAACTATAAATAAACATACCAAGTGTTGTCAGTACTTTGGAATATGGGCTGAAAGAGTGTTGGAATAACATCACTGAATAAGTGAAGTTGAATGAATGAAGCACAAGGGATTTTTACCATGGCAAGTGAGACTATTCTGTTTGATACTATAATAATGACTGCAACACGTAGGTATTTATTGAAACCCATAGAACGGTACAGCAAACTTGTAAATTCTAGTGCATGCAAGTTAAAAATATCATTTAGCAATTTGTGTTATTTCCGAGGTGGAATACAGAATTTGACAAAAAGCATCTAAATATATTAAATAGACAATACATATAAAAACCTTACTAAATAGAGTGGCAGAAGAAGTTTCTTGCTTAAGTGGCTTTGGATATGAGTAAAAGAAAAAGAACCGTTTATAAGGACAGTATGCTACAAGAGTATGTGTTAATAATTCTGAAGCTACTGTACACGTATAGCGGACTTGATGAATGAAGTGGCAGGTGGGATGCAGGTTTTTCACTGTGGAGTGGGAAGTTACAGATAAGCAAAGTAGTCCAGAAAGATCTACATGGAAATGAATTAGAGCTGGGGATACCAGTATGAACATGTGTTTAACATACGGTACATACTAGCCAGCAGCTATGAGGACACGGAGTGTCCAGACTTTGGTTTCTAATACCATTCTTCAATAAAGGGATTCAGAGCTTCCTACAAAAATGGCAGATGCTAAGACTGTGAAAGAAAGTACACATAAGGAAATTGTAGCAGTTTGTCAGAAAATAAAAATGTTCTAAGAACTGACAAATCAACAACAACAACAAAAAATAAAATTGAAAAGATCTGTAATGGGTATGCAGAGGAGTCCAAGACAACAGAAAATGCTCTCAGTGGCCAACCTGGAAAATATTAAGAAGATAAAGTAGCATTGGCTTTTAACCTAAAAATTAAAACGTGATTATTACTCCATACTGACATAAATTAAATGAATAAGTAGGTAGGAATATATAATTCTCCCTTTAGAAGATCCCAAATATTGATGTAGTTACCTACACATACAGATGTGGAGTATAAACCTTTACTTTCTTAAGTATGAGAACTACACATGACTTTCTTCCAAAAAGTGATTTTTAGATGTGAGAGAAAAAAAGAGACTGGTGTAAAATATGACACAGTCCAATATGGTGCAACAATATGACACAAACTGCACAAGACAGATGATCAAAGTTAACATCAAAAATAAATCATATTTATACTGTTAAAAATTGGTAGAGGATGGACTTTATGCAGTCTTGCTCCAAAAGTCACATTCTAAACATGAGAAAAACATCATATGAGCACTGATAAAGGAACTGTCTACAAATTACTTGGCCAGAACTCACAATAGCTAAGGCCAGCAAAAACAGGAAACGTGTGACAAACTCACAGCCCAAGGAGCACAAGAAAAAATGGATATCAATGTATTATGGTACCCTGGGTGAGATCCTGAAATAGAGAAAAGTATTAGGGAAAACCTGTGAAAATCTGAAGAAAGTACAGACTATAATTTATAATGTATCAGTTTTGGTTCTTGAACTGTGACAAATATTTCCTGTTAATATGTTAATTCTTGGGAAAACAGCCTGTGCAATATAACAGAAACTTTGTGCTATGGTCTCATTTATTTGGTAAATCCAAGATTCCACTAAAATAAATATTAAAATTCTATTTCTGAAATTTCTGTTGATAGTTTCTGGTTCTGCAAAATACAATATTCTAAAAGCAGATAATTTTATTACTTCTTTTGCAATTTTGATATTTTTTTGTTGTTTTTCTTCTCCTATTAGCAGGGACTTCTAGAACTTTAAATGGGAGTGGGGCTTTCCAATCTCAGTGGGATGGTTTCAAAATTGCCATTAAATATGCTGTTCACTATTGGTATTTTTAAAGCATACTTTCATTTGTTTAAATCTTCTGTAATCACATAGACAAAAATGAGAGCTGAAGACATTTTGGAGATAGAAACTTGTAACTCATAGCTGTCATTTTTGACTCACAGCTGTATAAAAACACTACACCGGGCCCTTTGACTATGTCATTCTGCATCTACACAATCACAAGGTAAATAACTCTGCAAATATTTAACTACATACAAAACTACGACTCAGAGAATTTAAGCAATTTCCCTAATGTGATGAAAAATTTCTAGCAAAGATAAAATTCCATCCAAAGTAGTAGTATAGCCTTGAAGTAAGTGATTTAAGGAGAACTTTCAAAAATAGCAATTCAAGTATTTCCAAGTGAAGCCTTAGAAGAGAAGAGAATCTGAGCATGAAGATGAAGGGAGGGGAGCCTTAGAAGGGGTCCACAGTGAGAGAAAGTAACTGAAATGAGTTCATATGTTGAATACAATTTGTCAACAGGACAAGGCACAGGGCAGAGATAAGAGCCAGCTGAGAACAGGAAGAGTAGCAATAGCTAAAAAGGCTCAGGGTAGGAAACGACCCTTTGGTTTCAGGTGTGACCCAATGGTCTGGTCCTCAGATTCACCAAAATGTTAGTAGTAAATATAGTCATTAAATAAATAGTAGCCTACTCAATCATATTTGATTTTCATCTTTACTATGCAATAGTTGTGAAATGTTCCACAAACTGCTTAATCTGAGATTCAATTACCTGACCTGTGTGAGACAGCAAACAAAGGCAGAACTCTCAAAGTGTTGCTGAGAGGATTAAATAAGGTAACCTGCAGGAAATGCTTAGCAAAGGCAAATGAACTCACTTCTGCAAAGACTGCCCAGATGAATGGGTGAGTGTAGAAATTCGAGGACTGGGTACCTATGGTAAACAGTTCCTCTGAGGCAGGGAGATCTGGCTGCCTCCAGAAACAGCTGCACAACAGAATCACTTGCGGGGTTGTAGAAACCCCTGATCCCTGGATGGAACCTGAAGAATTTTGTGTGATAGGGCTGGAGAGAAGGCAAAGCTTCCGCCCAGCTGATTCCTGTTTTACCTTTTTGCTCTGCCCCTGCCCTACCTCCCTGAAAGGCAATTTCATTTTTGGCCACACCCCTGACCTCAGTCACGTGATTCCAGTGGCACCTACTCTACCCCAATTCCAGGGCTGGCAGGTGACTCATATTTGACCATAAGCTCATATTTCTCTCCCACAGGTGGATATACAGCACTGCTTCAGCCAACAAGAGATTATGAGATTTACTAGGATCTTTAATAAGTATATACCATTACTTGCTATATCTGGTGTAAGGGGTGTCAATTTTTGTAGCTACAGCACTCATCTTTCAGCCTTGTGCGATGTGATAGTAACCTAGTTCTAAGCACCTTGAGTCAGCCATGCCTGAAGTTACTCTAACCCATGCACTTTTGAGTGAATTGTATCAGTATGTTCTCTTTTTTGCTTAAGTTAGAGTTTTCTTTTGCTTTTGAAGAGGAAGAGACTTAACTGATAAAATTCCTTTCTTTCCCATACCCAAATTCCATTATTTTTTGCTGACAGCTGAGTGTACCCACGATTCCTGACAATAATGGTGCTCAAATAATTTGGCCATCGTTTTCTTGTAAGGGCTACGCTGTGTAAAGCACGGCATTAATTAACTCATTAATGTCGGAAATGTATTCTGTCTAGGTTGTGAATTCCAGGCAGATGCCTGGGTGAGGAGGCAGCTGCAGTGTGGCTCTGAGCTCTCCCTTGCAGCGCTCTGGTGTAAGAACCAGGTTTTCAAATGTGAACAGGAACTGCGGCAAAACCTACATTTCTCAGGAGAAAGGTGCCTTAATGCAAGTCAGCTGTCTGGATGGTTGTGAAACATTTAGTTTTCATTTGATCTTTAGCCACAAGTTGTCAGAAAACAGCTTGGCTAATGCTACGCAGCAAATTCTCTCAAGGGTGAAGATTTACGCCATGAGTTTTTCTCAGGTCAGATGACTAAATCTCCTACTTCATTTACTACTCTGGCACTATCTGCTCTCTGGGGGCAGCATGGGATACAGAGGAAACACTTTGTAGAAGGAGGTAGGTGATAACTGCCTATCTGTTTCCCCAAAGCCGAATTTTGTCACATCAGCCCAGCATAAGGACAGCAGACTAAAGAGCATCTTGGTGTTGTCGTATAAACATGAGAGAAGGGCATCATTAAATGGTCAGGAAGCAGAAGAATTCACTTTAACTGTCTCTCCAAGCATGCAGGAAATGAAACAGTAGTCCTGTCTGCCTCTAACTTTATAGTAAATAGGATGTTCTCATTTGGTGAACATGATTGTAGGTTTTGTTGGAAAACTCAGCCACTAGAGGGTCCCTCTGTTCAAAATCAGGCAAATACAGGAATGTAGAGGGATTTGCACCCAGAAGAAAAGCGAGGGGTGGGAGGAAGAGAAAATTTACAGCAATAAAAATAAAAACTGGAATTAGAGGGTTGTGTCAGTTCATTAATGTCTTCCAGTATTCTCCTACAGGCCTTTGACTGCCTACCGTACATGAAAGTACTCTTCTCTGAACAAAGAGGAAATGATTTTGTAATAAATCCCACTATAGCATATTGATAACTATCGATTCTTGCAGGGTATATTATTTAACGTCAGAGTAGAAGATTGCTTAAAGGTAGTTGTTGGCCTCTGGCCTTCTCTGCTCTCGTAGAAACCCTAACAGCTAAGTTGAAACAAGGGGGAAGCTGCTTTTGATTTGAAATGTTATGATGAGATACAGTTAATTAAAAAATATATGAATTTCAGTGATGGGGGAATATTACCCAGATAACATATTTCTCAAATATTTGGCTGTTTACGCGGCTTAAAGAGTTTCTGTCTTACATAGTTCTACAGCATCAGTGGGTGGGTATATAATATGTACACATCATTCATTTATTACATGCAATACACTGCACACAATACAATGCCTGCTGATTGTATCTATACATACGATATCATACATGCTGTACGTGGCATACAGACCTTACACATCTCTTGCTGTAGCTTATGAATTTTAAAGGTCCAGATTGTTACCAGTAAAAATGTATTCCAAAATTGAAGTCTCTCTCAGCATTGTATATCTAAAGCATTTTAGGTTCATTTTTAGTTTTGCTGACAGTGGGAATATATTTTCAGGCTGGCTGCCATAGTGAGTTAGATTGGTATAATTGTCCTTGCATAGATGAGCTGATTAAATGGTGATTTCATGGCTCCTGTTTTTGTACTTTCTTTCATATTGCTTTTTTAGAAAAGTTAGCAATGTTCTGAAGCCTTCTTTTTTCATGTATTTAACTTTAGTCAATATTTTAAGATCATTAAACACATCTTGAAAGTTTTTAGTCTTCACAGATGACCTATTCTTTTGAACTACAAGACTCCATGATTTCATTCCACCCTTGATCATGTTCATATCAGTTTAAAACTTATCATCTTCTTTTTTATTACTATTGCTATAAGCTACTGTTAACTACTATTTATAGAGATATTTACCATGCATATAAAATGTGAAGAGCAGGGATTTAAAACCATGTCTGCTTGGCTTTCACACATTCAAATAATGCATTCATACAGACGTTGAGTGGCTGTACACAGCCAGCATCCTGCTCTTCAAGGAACTCTGCATTGGCTGGTTATAATTTATCTGCTATAGAGTCCTCACAGTGAGTTATATGCATTTGCTTCTCTGCCCTCCTGCATTTAGCAGAGGAGGGATCCTTGAGGGCAAGGCTTTTGTCTGGTTCATTTTTATATCTCTTGCGTCTAACACAGCAAAACTGGTGATTTAGGTGTTTCTCCTTTCCTTCCCTTCTTCTCTATTTATTCATCCATGAGAGCAATCATTCATGTACATTTCACACCTACAGTGAAGTTTCACTTCGCTCAGGGACTCTAATTTCTGGGGTAACAAATATGAATCAGGAATAATCTCAGGCCCCCAGTAGTTTTTGGCCATGGTCAGTCATGAACGCTTATAAGAGTTTGTACACTGGGCTTCTCAGAGCTGGCACAGTTCAAGGCCTTTCAGTTCTCTGAGAATCAAAGTATTCTAAGAAACAAAACAATGCCAAAACAAAGCTATACTGTGTAGTGGCTCATATAAATTCTTTCATTAAACATATAAATGTGAAATGTAGTGTAATTTTGGTACTCACAAATATAGAAGGGAAGTATAAAATATAGGATAACGTAAGTACTGTAGCTTGGTGTAATGTTGCAAGTTTAAAGTGGATAAATACGTTCTTCCACCCCATTAGTATTTCTTATGATGATAATCATATATATATGTATTATATATGATGTATACTGGTATTATGTGTACATGTATAATATACTTGACTCCCTTCCTGGTGTGCAATCTGAGTTCTCTGCAATAGGTCACAAAATCTCCCATCCTATCTCCATCTGGTTAAAGTACACACTGTTTGCTTCATGAGGTGTTTAAAGATGATTATCTTATAAGTAATTTGAAAACGGGGGGCAGTATCACTGTGACTTGGAGGTTAAAAAGCCAGTTTGTTTATGTTGACTTTTCCCCAGAATGTTAATGTTTGGAAGTGATTAGGTTAAAGAGAAAGCTTATGCCACTGTTAAGTACTTCAGAAAACCGATATAAACTTGGCAGAAATACCTACATTTTATGTGAATAGTGGCTGGTTTAGTAGTTTCAGGAGCCACTTCTCTATTTATTGTGTTTGAATGCTCTGGGGAAGCAGATGAGGAAGTTGGGAAGATTATCACCAACTTAAAAAAAGTGTTGAAGTCCATGTCCTAGGTCCAGTCTTGGAGTACACTAGAGCTGGTCACGAGAGGCATCTCCTCAGCAGCTGCCATTCCAGCAGAGGAAGCGCAGGGGCAGAGCTTTAGCTTGCAGAGTGTAGCCTGGCTGTGATGGTGGGTGCAAGTGCCGATGGAGATTTAACATGAATCCTCACTGTTATTCGTTTGTTAATGCTCTTTTTGCCAAGTGCTTCAGGTGTTTAGAGGTCTGCATCCAACTCTACTTCCTCCATAACCCTGTTCATTTTACTATACAATTCTAAATAATGCAACATCTTTAGAAACACAAATACAACGGTATAGCAGAGTACACAAAGATGTCACATGTAGCATACAGTAATTTTTAAATATTTTTGCTGTCCAGAGATCTCGAGTGTCATGCAGAGATGCAATCTATCCCACAGTGTGTCCCATAATATGTGCTTCTAATCATTTACTAGTGCTGCCATAACAAGGTACCACAGACTGGGTGGCTTAAAAAGCAGAGATGTAATTTTTCACAGTTTTGGGGGCCAGAAGTCTGGTTTCAGGTGTCGACGTGTTTAGTTTCTTCTGAGGTCTCTCTCCATGGCTTTCTGCTTCCCCTCTCCTATGCCTCCACATGGTCCCTCTGTGTGTGTCTATAATCTACTTCTTTTATAAGAACACCAGACACATTGGAGGAAAGCCTGCTCCCGGGACCTTTTTTAACTTATTTCTCTCTAAAAAAGCTCTCTCTCCAAGTGTAGAAATTTTTGGAGGTTCTGGGAGTTAGACCATTAATGTATGCATCTTGGGGGAACATAACTCAGCCCATTACAGTATTCCATTGATATCTATCAAGAAATGCACACACTTGCAGGGCATCCATGCATGAGCATAATTCAACCTGCAACAGGAAAAGAGTCAAAGGAGACATTCAAGGAGAGAGGAACAGCATGAGCAAAGGTCCCAAGCAGGAAACCATAGTAAACACAGAGGGTATAAAAAATTTTGTGTTGCTGCAAGGTTTTGGATTACATGGGAGATGTTGAAAAATAAGCTTATAATGAATTTCTGTCTCATTTTGGAAACATAGTGGCCCTTTTTAAGGAGTAAAGGCTGTCAGTGGCAGCTATGGAAAGTGAAAAGTTTCACATTGTGGAAAAAGTCAGGACTGGGTGCTGAACTCGGCCTTGGTCAGGAGCATCGCTGTGTGTGTGGATGTAGGTGAGGCAGGCGGAAGGACTAGCCTGGGGAAGATTGTCAAGAAAATCTGGGTGATTGCTGTGCCAGAATTGTTCTGGGCATGGAGACGTGGGAGTGAATGGTTTGGGAAAATAATATCTCTGCTTGCCACACTCTTTGGACTACAGAGAATGTATGTTTTCCCCCAAATGGGGCTTGCACAGTAATGTACCTGTTGTGGGAGGGCTAGGTTGGGAGGAAGGGAAGATCTAAGGCAGCTGAGAGGACAGGATCTTGATTTGATTCATTCTTTCACTGGTTTTATTTATTCTCTCTGGGTCATTTTCTGTTCCTTGATTGGAGTCTCATTTGAATGGCAATCAACCTACATTATGGGGAAGGGAGGAATAGGAAATGAGACCACAAATGCTTTATTAAATGTCAGTGCAATACTTGACTCCAAAGCTTATTGTCCTTACTTGCCTAGACAAGGTGCTCTATTCTTACTAAAAATTGAACACTTCAAAGACTTTAAATTATACAGTGATGTGAACAATAAAGTAAGTATTTTTAATTCTTTGGAGAGTGGGATCGAGAGGATGGGATGACTGCTTGTTTGGACTAATGACATATTGCATCAGGGCGGTGAAGGATCACACAGCGCCTCGGCTGGCAGAGGTGACTGTGGGTCGTGACTGTACTGCAGGTCAGTGAAGCAAAGTGTTGGATAGAATCATATGATGGAGACAGTGTCCCTACCCTCTAGTTAAATGCCATTTTGCTTCCAGGATCCAATTATGTACTTTACATAATCCAAAACGTCTTGGGGTGTGGAGTCATTACGCCAGAAGTTTTCCATGTTCCAAATGTGTTGCAATATTACTACAGCAAGAATTTCAATCAGAAAGGAAGGAGCTCTGATTTATGCTGGATGAATCAGTGCAAATTTCACAAAGTTACAAACTAGATCTCCACCTGTGAAAGATTTGCATAAAAACTTTTCTTATGAATCTGAGACCAAGAGTGCTAACAAAGCAAGAACACAAGGAGTTAAATCATGCTACCTCAACCTTCCCAATAAATTGATTTTATTCATATTAACTCTGGCTGGCTAGTTTATTTCTTTATCATATATTTTTTTTTCTTTTAAGAAGTCATGTGTCAAAGGCAGAATTGCCTGACTCCAGTCAGATCAATTTTTTTTATTCCATAGAAAATAATGCCATTATGAGGCAGGTGCAGCAATGTTTTATTCTATTTTATATCTTCTTGAATTTCTGTCTTATTTACCAAGAAAACATTCTGTGCTTTTGAATTAATGTTGGTGCACACAGAATATGTGCAGCAGGAATAACAAGGCTGAAATTAGTTATTTTTAAAGGGCATCTTTCCAAATTGGACTTGATATGAGCTCTATTAACTGGTATGGTGGTTGGCTGAGAATGGCAAATCAAGAAATATGACAAAAAGCTTGGAAATTGCACTTGTTTTACATCTTCATTAATGATTGAGAAGGAGCAAACAGCACATTGAATTTTGAATTTGGACGATATTAATTCAATAGCTTTTGAAAACCGTAAGTTTTTAAACTTTAAGTTCAGGAAAAGAAAAAATAATTTTTTTTTTTTTTTTTTTTTTTTGGTACTGTGAATCAAACTCAGGACCTTGCACTTGCTAGGCAGGCGCTGTGCCACAGAGCTATATCCCCAGCCCTGGCAAAGAATTTTTAAAGGCTTATAAAATTTAGAATTGATAAAAATTTTGAAGTAAGAAGACTCCTAGACCGAGAAAAGAGATAATATTCAGAATCAGTTTTTAATGAAAAAGGTGTGTTGTAATATGAAATATTAAATAATACCTCAGATTTATAATAAGAAGAAAATTAAAGCAATTTTTAATATGACCCAAGGGTGAAACGATAAAGATAAATTCATATTTTAGTTGTAATACATGAATTTAAGAATGTGGGCATTTATACAAAATAAAGGTATCGTCCACATTTATTCCACAGTTCAATAACCACAAATAAAAGCCAGGGGAATATTTGTATGTGTCAATCATCCATAATACTTATGTTTAAATTTTCTGCTTACTTCCAAAAACAACTAGATGTATATTCACTTTTTCTGTGATAGATAAGTCAAGGGCACAATAACAGTTATTTTATACACGGGAAATTCATCTGTCAATAAAACATACAAAATCCTGTTCTTTTTTTTTTTGTGGGTACCGGGGGGTCGACCTCAGGATCTCGCGCGCCAACAGGCACCCGTGCCGCTGAGCGATATCACCGGCCCCTTTTTCGTATGTGGGATCCGGAAGTCAAACTCGGGCCCTCGCGCTTGCCAGGCAGGCGCTTAAGCCGCTGAGCCATCTCACCGGCCCCAATATCCTGTTCTTATTAAGCTTATATTCCAGTGAAAGGAGATATCAATAAATTAGTGAGGATGTTTGATGGCAATAAACATGTGAAGACAGTGTGGAAAGGGGGCGGGAATGAGCTCAGTGTAGAGTATATGATTAGCCTGCATAAGACTTTGGGTTCAAACTCCAGTACCTTAAAAGGAAAAAGTTAGAACAGAAAATATAAGAGGAAAAAATGTGAGAAACACAAGTAATAATATTAAATTTAAAGCAAAAAGTGCATATACTTCGAAAAGTGTTGAGATTGCTACATTAATTGCATTTGTGTTAAGCCTTATGGATATAAAACTACAACAACAAATTCAGCTTGTTTTTCTTGCTTATGTGTATAACAAATCATCCCAATATTAGTGGTTCAAAATAATAGCAATTATTTCTTGTTATTATCGTTCACATTTTGAGGAATAGACTGGGATTTCCAGGGCAACACTTGTCCTGATTCCCTCTTTTATTGTAGTCAAACTGGCCCTGTCTCTCTCTGCTCCTAGGCTGTGAAGATTCAAAGAGCTGAGGGCTGTAACAGGTGAGATCAGCGGCCGTCTCTCTCTGTCTGTATGGGGTCCATCCTCAAGGTTTTCCAGCATGAAGACTTTCTGATGCTGAGCTCTGGCCTCCATAAACTATGGTTTGAGAACAAGAGAAGGAAACCAGGTGGGAACTACATTGCCTGTATATACCAGTGTAAGATCAGTGTCACTTCCGCCTCAGACTCTTGGTTGGGAAATGTATAAAGGTCCAACCACGTTCAAGGAGAGGAAGCATAGATACCATCTTTCGTTGGGGACAGCGTTGTCAACAGGGCTTTAAAAACACATGGAGGAAGAAAACACATTGTTGCAGTCTTTGGAAAATATAATCTGCCTTATCAGTAAAAATTGACATTCTGTTATATACAAAGCAAGTTAATGAGTTTTCTGGTGGATGTGCTTTAAGAAATTGTAGCCTAGTGAGGCAAACAAACAACCAAACAAAACAAGTTAAAGTTAACAAATGTTATATAACGATATAAGTTTTAAAAAGAGCCAACAAAAGATATTATATAATTTTGTATGCCATAATTTGATGGAGATAATGAAGTATAAATTTAGAGATCATTGTAGAACATGCTGAGTAGTTTTAAATTGTTGATGGTCATTGAGCTCCTCTACTGGATCGTAGGCTGAGAAATTGCTAAGGTTCTCCCAAGCTACAGTGAGAACAAATAAAGGCTAAGAAGTCACAATGTCCTTAGAAAAGTTAATCTTAGGAAAGTCAAAAGAAGGGAGCTTTCCCTCCAGCCATAAGTAAAACGATAACAACAAAATATAAACAGACTAGATACACCACAGGACATAAACTATAATGGGTTAAACATTTCACTAGAAAAATCTAGGAATGAGATGATGGAAAATTGAAATCTTGGCTCTCTGTATTGTCAGATTTGTTAAGGAAATCAAAGACAATATGGTAGCAAGATACTTGCATATTAAAATTTTGATTTAGGTTATGACTAAGTAAAAGAAAGTTATCACCATTAGAAATCCGTTCTATGGCATTTTGCTTCAAAGAAAAGGAAAAAGGAGTACAGAGCGTAGCTCCGTGGCCATGTAGGACCTTGTCTCAGAAGTCACTCTGTGGGATTTCTGTCACATTCTTTTGGTCAAGGTAGCTATAAAAATCTTTCTAGCTTGCACGAGATGTAGAAATGAGGTAGCATTTTCTTCTAAGAACAATAGAGCATGTGATCTGTATTAAAGTAGAGAAAAGCTAGAATGATCTGTTTTTGACAGATTTGGACTATTTTATCTGCCAGCCACAGAGAACCTAGAAGATTGATTCTGGGTTTTTTCATCTTTATAACCTCATGCTCTGCACAAAGTGTACAGGTGTTGAGGGAAACAAAATGCTACTCTTCATTTGGAAAATTGTTGGTTTATAGTTTCTTAAGCTAGACCATAGATTCCCCCAAAATTCTGATCATTTCAACCAGTAAGTTTAGCTACATGGGATGCAGATGACTCCACTGATCAGATTCTCCACCCACATTACACATTATGTGCACCATTATCCTTTGGGTGGGTGGTTTTTTTCTTTGCTCTCTCTCTTTTTAAATATGGGTCTGTAATTGTGTATGCACATAGAGGAGCTAAAGCTTCCCTGAAATTTTGCAAAAAGTAAACAAATAAATATACGAATTTTTAGATTGAAATCAATGTGGAAAATACTCTTCTTTTGTGTAGTCAACTTTCCAACACTGTGACAAAATACTTGAGATAGTCAATTGACAAGGAGGAAAGATTTATTTTGGCTTGTGAATTCAGAAGTTTCATCCCATGATCATTTGTTCTCATTTGCCTTTAGAGCTGTGGTATCATAGCTGGGAGCACTTCAGTGGAGAAAACTGCTCAGCTCGTGGCAGACAGGAAGCAAAAAAAGAGACAGGAAGGTGTGGGATGCATGCCACTAGCTCCTTTAATGGCAGGCTCCAGGAACCTCACTTTCTTCCACGAGGCCCCTCTCTTAAAGGTTCCATCATCTCCCAGTAGCACTCCAGGCTGGAAACTAAGCCTTCAACATGTGCTGCAGTATCTTGACTTCAAAATATGGCATTAGTGGTTCTGTCTTCCTATAGCAGCTGAAAGTTCAATGCTTTAAAATATGTATTTCTACTATAGGCTGTTTTCTTAATAGGATGTCATTTACTATTTATATCTCATCCTTAGTTGCTCTGCTTAGAGCAATCTTTGTACAGAACTTCTTGGCAGTACTCAATTTTGCAGCCTTTGCACAGTTCCCCCAAATATTGAAAATATACCAGAATGGGGCAAGAGGAGTGTGAACAAAATACTGCAGATGATGCCAATAAAACTTCCCCATAACTCCCATATCCCACCTCAGAACTACTGATGGACTATTAACGCTTGATCTCATTTTTAACAGTAGCAGGATTCAATTCCCAATGCTTCCTTTCAGATTTGCCAGTCTTACCTCCAGCCTTTAGGAGTTCTTCCAGGTGATACCATTTCTCTTTCCATAACCATCCGTATAATGATTCCTCTGGAATAATTTCTACCCAAACTGTTAGACCTCTAGGCTTAATCAATAGGGCTTATTTAAATACCACAGCTTATAGGAACCCTGCCTAAAATAATCTAACCAGACTTTCAAGTGATTTGTTTATATTTTTCTTATTTTTAAATTAATATTTCGACAAACACTTCTTGAGAACATCATATATGAAGGCATAGTGTTAAACAAAATATGTATAATGTCAATGAGTGCCTGTCTTATAAATTGGATTATAGAGTTGATGGAAACTAACAGGGGTCCTGTGCTGGAGAGAGAGAGAGAGAGGGAGAGAGAGAGAGAGGGAGGGAGAGAGAGAGAGGGAGGAAGGGAAGGAGAGAGAGAAAGGGAGGGAGGGAGAAAGAGAGGGAAATAGGGGGAGTAGTTTAGTAAAAGTACTTCAGAAATGTCTTTTAAAGAAGGTGACATTCAAGGTGACACCTGAAGAAGCTAATCATGGCACGAACAGAGTCACACTGAGAGTTAGGAATGGGGGGCCAGTGAGATAGCTCAGAGGCATAAGTGCCTGCCTGGCAAGCACGAGGTCCTGAGTTCGACTCCTGGTACCCACATACGAGAAAAGGGCCGGTGATATCGCTCAGCGGCACAGGCGCCTCCTGGCACGTGAGGTCCTGAGTTCGACCCCCGGTACCCACAAAAAAAAAAAAAAAAAGAGAGAGAGTTAGGAATGGGGATGGAGACAGATGAAGCTGAAGGGAAACATCTCCTGCAGCTTTGGAGAGACAGAAGGTGAGGCCAGGCACAGCCCAGCATTTAATTTTAACATAAAAAATACTATAGAGAGTGATCACCAAGTTCTAAGTAAGGGATTTCGTGCCATTTGATAGTGGATATCTATTTCTTCAAGCTTTCTTGGTTGTTGTTAGACTATTTCTTTAGCTGTTTTATTTCTAAGTTGATTGAGCTACTACTGTCATAGCTTGGGCTCAGCCACAGTCTACCAATATCTGTCTTTTTTTTTTTTTTTTTTTTTTGGTACCCAGTGGGAAGAAGACATCTACTAAATAGTTGTTGAATTGAATTGAATTGAAACAACTAACTTAACTACTTATATACTTCCCTCAGACCTATCAAGTATTTAATTGTATATTCATTTTATAAGGGATCCCTCCAATACTTAGCGGCTAAGTCAACAATAGTTTTCTGTTATCTCCCACCTTTTTTGAAGTCTCGGGTAAGGAGGTCACTGAACGTGCATGTAGTTGTCTGAGAGCCTGCCTAGGGCTTCAGTATCTGCTTTTAATATGGAAGGTAGTGTTGGCTGTGGGCAAGAAGTCTCAGCCCCTCTTTATGGGGCCTCTCTTCAGAGTTGCTTGAGTGTTCTCATGGCCTGGTGGTTGGCTTTCCAGAGTAAGTGACAAGAGAAACTGAGGTAAAAGCTGCAATACCTTTTATGATTTAACCCTGACTCAGTGTGGGAAAAACTATTTTGAGGGCTCAGATGGCAGGAAGCATGGCTTATTGGGGGCCATCTTGGAGTTTGGCTATCTCAAATTATAAACTCTGAATACTAAATATGTTTTTCATATATTCCTTAGAAGTATTCACACTCTGTTTCCTCTTTGCTGAAATTCCACCAGAAATCCAGCAGATTTAATACTTTTTTTTTCAAAAATAGTATAAAGATTGGACTCCAGAGGCTGGAGCCAATACAGAAGTCTACCTCTGCCTACCTCTGCCTGAATCCAAACCAGTTTCCCTTCCACACTCAGCCCCCTATCTTTCTGTTTTTCTTTCTTTCTTTCTTTCTTTCTTTCTTTCTTTCTTTCTTTCTTTCTTTCTTTCTTTCTTTCTTTCTTTTTTCTTTCTTTCTTTCTTTCCTTCTTTCTTTTTTTGCCACCATGGGAACCAGATGGTAAACCTCTCAGGGGTACTGGTGGCTTTTAAAGCATATTTATAAGATTACTTGAGACAGCATGTCTTTAATTTGCTATTTAGCTGCAGAGTAATATGTTTCTCTATTTGGAAAACAATTTTGTCAAGGTACCGGAACAAGGAATCGGAAATTAAGATTTCAAGGATCAATTTTCTAACTGACTTATGGTTTGCTGGATACCCTTCAGCAAGGCACTTAATGCGCTTGCCTGTAAAACGGGGATGCAAAGAATAAATCCCTACTTTAAGAGAATGCATCATAGTTGAATTCATATTAATGCAACAGGCTTTGAAAAACCTCACAAGAAAAGTACTATGGAAATGCAAATTATTATGTTGTAAAGCTTTTTGAGATAAAGGTGCTATGTGCCTGCAAAATACTAAATCAGTTTGTTTTATCTGGTTTAGGATTGTTACCTTATAATTTCCAAAAGTACTTCATTGTCCTGAATTGTGACAGGACAAAGGACAAGCTGAAATTGCATTTTGTAAATGATATATCATTTCAGTGGTTATATTTCATATAGCCCTAAAAATGGCTCCATCATTCTCTCATAGGGCTCACTCCTATAATCAAATAACAACTTTCAAAGATGATAATTGCCTTTTACTCCTATTTTATCAGTAAGAGGCATATTACATTAATAACCATGTTTTGTTTTTACTGCTAAAAGCATAATTTTAATAAACATGAGTGTGTGGGGTGAGTAAAAGAGAGAGAAACATACGCACAGAGCATAGACTACAGTATGTAATGTGTGTATTTTATCTATAATACGTTAATGCACATAATATATGTATGTACAGAATATATTACTTGTTTTTCATTTAGTGCCTAGTATATGACATTCACATTAAGGGTTATTATATTTATTTTCTTGGGAAATTATTTTTAGGTTATTTTGCTTAGACTGGGAAGGAGATACAGAAAAAATGAATGTTGAATACTATAAATATTTTTAAATCACTAAGTTACATTAAATGTTAATAGAATTTGTGATATACACATATGATTAGAGTCCACTACTGGTAAAATTGAGAGGAGTAGGATTTTGTTTTAGAGTTTTCCCCTTTCCCAACATGACTGCCTATTCCCAATCTGCTATGCTTCTACTCTCTACCCTTTAGATCTGTTTGTTTTATGTGGTTCTAATCAAATCACTTCTTGAGCATGATGCTGAAATTCCTCTTTAGGAAAAGCAGAAGTGTCAGAAAACACTTTAAAATACATCAGCCAAGATAATTTGAAATGTAAATAAGAATGATGGTCCTACTGTAGAAGTAGGTATTTGTCTTGGTGGCAAGTAGATATACTCACATGTAACCGATGTAACTCAACAGATCCAATACCAAAATGGAGTCCTGTGGGAAAGTGAGAGATTGTGAAGAGGAGGTCAAATCAGAGTTCAAAGGGCAGGGGTCAGAGGTACAACTTCTCAAGCAAATCCCTTCATCTGTGTATTCTGATCACTCTTAAAATTTAAGTGTAATAAATGACCATTCTTTTTTATCAAAAAGAAAAAGTTCTGTTAAGGAAAAATGTGATTTTCATTTGCAATTAACTTTTTATGCATAGTAAGCACTTTCAAAACATAGTCCTGTAATTAAAGAATATTTATTATTTTTATATTAGATATTTTGGACTGATTGGGTGATTGATTTTCCTGGTGTTGGCCAATGTATGTGAGGTAGGATGATTGAGGATTGCCTCATGAACGTGTCTCATGGGGCAGAGGCTGGTCTTGGGGTGTCTCACTCACCTGTCTGATGGTTGCTTTGATGTTTCTCAGGTAAGGTCATGAATCTCTCATCATCCATCAGGTGAGCCCAGGGTGGAGGTGAGCTAGCCCCAGATGATCAGTACTTTCTCTGCTTTTATTACATTTGCTCAGACTTCATTTTCCAAAGTAAGCCAGTGCCTAAGCCTAGACCCACATAGAGTCCAGCAAGGACTCTACTTTCTGATGGGAAGAGTTTCAAATAATTTATTTTCCATTTTTAAAGTTTATTTTTTCCCACTTTACAATCTGCCACAGAATATAAATTCTACTCCTTTCTAATTGGTCCTGTAGCATTACATATATTCTTTCTTTGTTTCACAATGACTATGCAGTACCGGAATATTCTCTTTTCTTCCTATTCAAGACAAATTTTCCCTTATGAAAGGTACACAAACACACACACACACATACACACACAGAGAGAGAGACTGAGACAGAGACAGAGATCAAAATATACAGTGTATGTTTTAAAATTTATTATAGTAAGTAGCACATTTAAATAAAAAATCATAGTTAAAGACACACTGCCATTAACTCCCCTTAAAATACCCCATCTTTGAAAACACTTATCCTATTATTCTTGTCATTTTCAGAAGCAGTTCTGGAAGTCCTCTGTTATGGCTCCTGTCTAGATGTCCCCCCAAAGTCTCATGCAATTATAGGTGGGGCTTTTTGGAGGTAGTTGGATCTAGCGTGTGTGCTGCTGGGATTAAGAGTGCCCCACCCTGAGTGTGAGTGCTACCTGCCCTAAGGGCAGGCACGTAGCCAGGATGGAATATAAGGGACAGAAAGAGGGCTGCTGCCATCACTTGGTGCTTTTGCTGTCTCCTGCCTTCCATGCCATAATTTGTTGTTTCTCCTCTGTGATGCCTCTTGGTCAAGTCACCCTGCCTTGGAGCCAGATGACTATGGAATGAAACCTCTACAAACTGTGAGCCTCCCAAAAAACTTTTCCTCCTTTAACTTTGGGTATCAGGTATTTTGTCTCAGCAACAAGAAAAGTAAGCAAGGCATCCTCTTTTGAGAGTATCTTTGCTGTAATAAAGCATATAATGAGTGCTACTGGCAAGTGCCACTGAACAAAAAGACGGGCTTGTAAAAACATTACGGTGTGTGTCCATCCACATTAATCATTGTATCTGGCACTGTGTGACTTCTGCTCTTCCCCAAAGTCAAAATACCACGAAGGTAAACATTATGAATTGATTCGGGCTGTTGAGGCAGCTATGACACCACAACTAAACATACTCATGAAAAAGGACTTACAGAACTGCCTCAGAAAGTGAAAAGAACAAAGGGATAGTGGGTTCAACATGAAAGGAAGTATTTTGAGGGGGATTAATGGCAATATATATTTTACAGTAATACATTTTTAAAAATTTAAACATTCATTGTATTCTTTGATCACACTTCACATATACATATAATACTCAGTGGATAACTATTATTTTGTCATGTGGTCTATTGTTTTAACATGGAAAAATTTGTTGAATCTATTAGCACTATAATATGCCTATAATCATAAATTTATATCGAAGAATTTGGAGTAAAATACTTTAGAGGAAAAACAGGACTTCCGTTGATCTTGGAATATTATCAGGTATGCTTTCAGTCATACCAAGTAGTATTTTTTGAAAATTCATTTTTTATCTAGAGAAGCAAGCTCATGGCTCTCCATTAATAGCAGTGCTTATTTGGAAGGAAGCTATCTACTGGAAATACAAAAAGGGAAGAATCTATTTACGCTTCTTTTGTATCTTTTTGTCCTATCTATTTATGTTTTCCCTGATAATTAGTCATACGCCTTCAATCTAATATGGCCATCCATCCACCCACCCAACAATGATGTAGCATGAACTATGTGAATGCCACTATATTACATACTTTCCTCTCACTGAGACAAAATACATGACACTTTTAAAAAGGAGAGTTTTGTTATGGCTCATGTTTTCAGAGGGTTTAGTTCATGGAGTCAAGGACAAGAACGTGCCTTTCAGGGCATGCCCCAAGTAACTCACCTCTTCTAACTGGACCCTACCTCTTATGCACATGAAACTCTTGGGAAATATTTACAACTAAACCACAACATTCAACTCCTGGCCCCCAAAAGGCCCATGCCCATCTCATTATGTTAAATGCATTTAGTCCATCTCTAAGAGTTGCAAAATTCTTAACAGTTCCAGCATTGTGGAAAAGTCTAATTCTAAAGTCTCTAAGATCTAAGGCAAACTCTTAATCATGAGTTCCTATGGAAGCAAAAAAGAAAGTTAAATACTTCCAATATTCAACGGCATAGTGTAAACATTCTCACTCAAAAAGAAAGAATGGGGCAGTAGGAATCAGACAAAAACAGCACCAAAACTAAGCAGGACAAAAATTAAATTCTGTAACTTCAAGCCCAGCACCCAGGGTAAGCTGTAGTGAGATGTGAGCTCCAAAAGATTCACACAGCACTGCCACTATAGCCTTACTGGCTGCAACTCACTTGGTGTCTCTCTTGGGATGGTGCTGCTTAATGGCTGCGGCTTTTCTCAGCCCATGTTCCACATTCCTGGTATCTCCGACTTGCTGGGGTCTCCACTGAACCTTCAGTTTCACTCTCACAGCTTCATACATCACCCTTTTAGGGGTTCTTGGCAGGGACTGTGACCCTCCATATATTTTTGTCTGCCCTATCAGGACTTCTGAAATCTATATGGAACCCTCCATGACCCCACAACTCTTACATTCTATATACCTGAAAAAACAGAGACACAGATGATGTCAAAGTCTGTAGCCAACTCAAGCCCCCTTGGACCACGGCTGCAGAGGCTTTGAGTCTCTGGATGATTGAGCTCAAGTATAGTATTTTCTTAGCTAGTTGTCTCTGAGTAGAGTACCCTGGGGTTCTATTCTCAAAGAAAAGACTTTTGAAGAAGTTTGCCTTTTTCACCCTTGAGCCTTTGATGAGTGTGGTCTGGCCCTTTATTGATACCATCAGTGCACCTTTCCTATTGTCCTGATGGAGAAGTACCTGGGTTTTTTTAATGCTAATCTTTTTAGCAACTGGGCTCTTTTTGGCTCCAACTTTACATGTGTTCCCTTTTAGGTCAAGTTGCAAAATTTTCATTTCTTTTTGACTCTGCTTTTAGTTCATGGTTTTTACTGTAGATCTGGTTAAAAGCATCCAGCAGTACCCATAATACAGCAAGAATATTGCACTGCTTTGAAATCTCATCCACCGGATTAATTAGTCCATCACTTTTAAATTCAGCTTCAAACAAATTCTTAGGGCAAGGAAAAAATATAGGCGAATTATTTGTCAGAATAAAAGATGCATGGTCTCTAGTCCAGTTTCCAGTAAAGTTCTCATTCCCAACTAAGACATTATTAGCCTGATCTCCACTGTCCATATGCTTGTCAATATTATGGTCTGAGATCTGACCAATATTGACCATCGAGCACTGCTTATAACATTCTAGTGCTTCTCTAATCTACATGTCCAAAATATTCCAAAGTCCTCCCACAAACCAATTCCAAATGCTTTAAATCACATAGTCACAGAGTTACAGAAATTACTCCACTTCTGTGGTACCAACTTTCTGCATTACATACATTCCCATCACTGGGACAAAATGTCAATACTTACAGTTTAAAGCAGGAAAAGTTCATTTTGGCTCATGTTTTCAGAATATTTATTTCATGTTTGGCTGGCTTGAAGGCCAAAATGGCATTGTAGAAGGGCGTAGTAGAGGAAAGCTGCTCATCCTATAACAGCCAGGAAACAATGAGAGAAGGGAGAAGCCAGGAACAGGAGAACACCCTTCTAGGAAATGCCTCTAGGAACCCACTTCATTTGACCATACTCTACCTCCAAACACATGAAACTTCCGAGCCACATTCAGGATCTAAACTCTAATAGTCATGACTCTAAATTTTGGGATACAGCAGGGAAAATGGACAATGTCACTGCCAACACGATGCTTACCTTCTTGTGTGGACACTGGCTATTTTCTCTTTGCCCTTTTAGAGTCACTGTCACACCATCTCCACCCTGTTCTGTACCCTAGAATATATCACTATTCTTAATTCCCATGTAGATTTCAGAGAAATTTGAACACAAAGAGGTATCATCAAGAGGCGAAAGAGTGAAGGAGTATAAAGTCATGGTATTTCTCTGCTTGTTTCTTTTTGGGTAGCCACAAATTGTCTACATGTTTCTATTGAAGATGTAGAAGCAGCATTTTTCTTTACAAACAAGATAAACATAGTTAACACAACTGGGAAGGATTAGTAATCACAGTACTAGGATCCACAAAGATATGACTGATCATAGAATCCTAAATAACAAAATAAATGAATAGCTTCCTAGGGAGCTCCGTGCATATATAAATATACTTTTCTAAATCCAATAAAAAGAAACTAAAACTACTAACATGGAGATAATGGTTCTTATAAAAGGAACATTAAGCTTCATGCATGCCAAAGTGTGAGTATTAAATCCTAAATCTAAACCACTTCAGATATCCCGACTGTTTCTAAATCAGACTTTCTAGTTTTGAGGAAAACCCTGTTTGGCTCTTTTCCTAAGTCTTTCCTGAAGGTATCACAGACATTTTTCAGAGAGAGAGTGATTACAGAAGAAAGAAATATCCAGACTTTTCTTGTTGGTATCACAGAGTGGCTTGAACTTATACTAATTGCAAAACTTAGTTACTCAAACCCGGTTTATATGATAGAAATAAATAACAAAGCAACTGAAAAGATTGCCACAATGAATCTATAGTTTCAATAGAAAGAAAAAGTAAGTGGAAATCCTAGAAGTTATTTATCTCAAGATAGTAAACCAAAAACTGTATTGTATGCCTCTAAAACATCAGATTTGTACTCTCACCAAAGTCGATGTATTCAAAAGTCTTAACACTGTGTTCCTAATTAACTTGTATGTTTCATCCAGTCCAAAAACTGGTTTACAAAAAGTGATTTATATAATTATAGACAAAACCAGGTCAGGCCGTACTTCACAGCTGTAAATCCAGATGCAGAATCTTTACAGAAACTAATAAACAGAGATGTTGGCACCTAATATACATGTATTGGCCTACGTTTTTTTTTTCAAAATCATACTATCAAGGATAATCAGAAAACAATTTTTTTTTTTCTTTTTCTGGTCAGTATAGCACTGTGCCTCTTTTATTTTCCCTCAGGATTTTGTCAAATCTTCTACTTTTCATTACACTTTCATTATACTCACTACACTTTTTCATTATGCTTTTCATTCTACTTTTTCATTATGATAAAAAATGGTGTGCTTAAGTTAAAATATCACCATAAAAGACACAATTGCCATAATCTCCCTCAAATACACTTATCTCATTATATTCTTGGTATTTTCTTTTTTTTTTTTTTTTGGTGGGTACTGGGGGTCGACTTCAGGACCTCGTGCGCCAGCAGGTGCCCATGCTGCTGAGTGATAACACCAGGCCTTTTTTCTTATGTGGGTTCCAGGAGTCGAACTCAGGACCTCGTGCTTGCCAGGCAAGCGCTTATGCCGCTGAGCTACCTCACCAGCTCTTGGTATTTTCTGAAGCACTTCTAAAATTCTTCTTTTGTGAGTGTCTTTATGAGCATTGATCAAAAATTTGGTGAACCCTGCTGCTGGATGCTATCCAATGGAAAGGCAGACTTTTAGATATATTATATTGTGCTCTTAACCACAATATTCACCCTATCTGGCACCCTGTGACTTCTGGATCTTCCTAAAGCCAAAATGAATATGAAAGGCAAATGTTCTGAATCAGTTCGGGACATCAAAGCAGCCACCACAACACATCGCTGTAATAATTTTTTTTTTTTTTTTTTTTTTTTGGTACTGGGAATGAAACTCAGGACCTTGTGCTTGCCAGGCAGGCTCTTTGCTGCTGAGCTAAATCCCTGGCCCTGTAATACTTTTTTGAATTTCAATGTTGACCATATTTTTTAACTATACATAATATAATCTGAAATGTACATGGCAATTGTGATAGCATTCAGACATGGTTCATTTTGTTCATGATATGAAATTCATTGGACTTGTTTGGCAGGAAGGAACAAACGTTCTAGATAACTTAGTAAGCTTTCATGCATGCCAAAGGATGATCAATAACTGAGAAATTTCAGAGGCCTGTGCATAGGTAAAGTGTCTAAGGATCTAGTAGTCTGGTGCGTGTTAGTGTATTATTTCTAAAGTTAGAAACAAGTTTTACATCTGTACCATCCACTACAGATAAAGAAACACATTTATGTTGATCTGACCCATACACTGTCTAAGTTCAAGGCTGATAGTTCTAAACCGTTTGTAAACACAAAATAGCTCTGAAACAGACAGTCATTGATAGAAGCCACCTTGCCACTGTGACTCACAACTCAGAAGAATCTGTGGAAAAGGAAGAGTCTAAAGCAACTAGAGATGCTGTAGGGAGCATCTAATAGATGCTCACAAAGGAATCAGCATTATATATGCCTGAACTTTTGGAGAATAGTAATGCTTTTCACTGCCAATGAATATTCCTCATCTACAAAGCAGTGTTTGACTTGCTCTGGAGCCCTGGTAGAGATCGAGGTCTCATCACAGAAAAGCTGGAAACTGAATGACCTTAACTAGTGTCAACAACATCTAGAACCTGAAAGAAAGATCTCCTTAGGCTTACCCTCCAATATAGTTTCTCTGTCCCTCCCTCCCTCCTGCCTTTCCTCCATTCCTTCCTTCTTATATTGAGCATTGAACACAGGGTCTCCACACTGAGCTCTATGCTCAGCCCACTTTTATTATATTTTATTTTAATTTAATTTATTCTTGTTTTAAATTTTGAGACAGGGTCTTGCCAGTCACTAAGTGGCCCAGGGTGGTATCAAATTTATTTGGGTCTAGTTCCAAATATATGATATTTCTGCCTCAGCCTCCCAGAGTACAGTGGCAATAAATACAGTTGCCACTAGGCTTGGGTCTGAGGAATCCTGAAAAACACAAATAACACGAGCAGGTGGCTCCTGTTCTCATAGTGCCAGCTTCCACTCCTCAAATTTCTATGCTCATAAAGGTAAAATATTCATCTCGCAGCAATTTATTACTACTTCCTCACTGTCTGTGTGTATATTTTACCATCTGTTTATCATATTTGTTTGTATGTATGTTACATCATCTATTTAGCTATCATATCAAGTATATATACACGTGTATACTGATTAATATAATAAACTCAATTTATTGGTTAGATATCTTTTTAAGATAAAAGGAAACATATATGGGCACAGATAGCTATATGTATACCAATTTAAGAGATTCCTGGAGTAATGATTGGACTGTGAGGGTGCTGTACTCTTTAGTAGATTAATCTACTGATGCTCTTCATTTTTCCTTTAGATCTTAATTATTCTTTTTTTTTTTTTTTTTTTTTTTATGTGGGATCCGGGAGTCGACCTCAGGACCTCGCACTTGCCAGGCAGGCTCTTATGCCGCTGATCTATCTCACCAGCCCCTTAATTATTCTTGAGTGCTCTTTGTCTTAATCCTGAAAAATTTCCAAAATCTTCTTGGTTTGTTGGCAACTTTTCACCACTGTGAAAAAAAAAATAACTGAGAAAACCAACTTGCAGGAGAAAAGATTTATTCTAGCTAATGCTTTCAGAGGTTTCAGTCCGTGGATTTCTAGTTCTCAAACAGAAACATCAAGTCAGAATTTCATGGCAGAGCTGCTTATTTCACGGCAGGCAGGAAACAGAGCACAGGGGAAGAGTTCCAGCGAGATGCCCCCCAACAACTCACCTTCAACTGGTTTCCACCTCTTAACAACACATTCAGCTATGAGCATCAGTAGATTAATCTACTAAAGAGTACAGCACCCTCACAGTCCAATCATTACTCCAGGAATCTCTTAAACCAGTCAAGTTGATAATTAGGATTAACTGTCATACCCTTCACAGTCATACTTCCATCTCCTAATAACCCATTCAGCTATGAACTTATCAGTGGGTTACCCATTGATTAAGTTAGCACCCTCAAAATACAGTCCTATCCAGGAGTCTCGTCATATAAGCAAGTTGACAATCAGCATTCACCATCACAACCTGTTTGTATGAAATATTTCTTTCCTCTGTATTGGATAGGGTTATTGGTTATATAATTTTCAGTTACAATTTTTATTTATATTTCTTTTATCAGCACCTTGAACACACTGTCCCAGTTACATCTGGGTCTCTGGTTTCTGATGATAAATCATCCATTTATTATACAATGCATGATCAATATATACAGCAAATGTTTACATTTAAAAAATTATTTCAGTAAAGACATTGCCATTAATCCCCTTCAAAATACTTCCCCTCATGCTTCAATCACACTTATCACTTCTTATCACTTTCTGAAGAAGTTCTGGAGGTCCTCTTTCATATCTTTACAAGGTGTCATCCAGAAAGCAATAAATACAGTTGCCAAGTGCCATCCAAGAGAAAGGCAGGCTCATAAAAATAATGTGCCATGTCTTTGCCCACCTTATTCATGGGATCTGGCACCATGTGACTTGGGACTCTTCCCCAATGCCAAAATGATCACAAAAGATAAATGTTTTAAACTGATTCAGGATGTCAAGGCAATCACGACGATGTAAATAAGGACACTTCCAAAAAGGGACTTCCAGAACTGCTTCAGAATGTGGCAAGAATGACTGGCTAAGTGTGTTCGAAGTGAAAGGGATTATGCTGCAGGATATTAATGGCAATGTGTCTCTTACTGTAAGAATTTAAAAAAACTTAAACATTCACCATATGTTTTGATCATACCTTGTAACAATTGCTGCTCTGTAGACAATATGGTATTTACATGTGTCTACTTTGGAGATTGTCTTTTATCTTTATTTTTCAGCAGTTTGAATATGCTATACCCGAGTAGCTTTATTTTTGTTTATCCTGCTTGGAGTTTTTTGAGATTCTTGAGTCTAGAAATATCACCTAGTTTTCCACCAAACTTGGCAAGTTTTTGTTCATTATAGTCTCAAATACCTTTTCCACCACTTCCTCTTATGAAACTCAAATTATATATTTGTTAGGCCTTTTATTTTCCACAGGTTAGACTGTTTGGTATTGTTCTATGAGAATCTGTTCATTTTTTTCAATAATTTTCTTCTCTGTTCTTTGAATTGGTAATTTCGCTCTATATATCTTTATGTTTTAAGAGTCTTTCTTCTGCCATTTTCAATCTGCCATTGAGCTCATTTAATAAATTTTTAATTTCAGTCATTTCACTTTTTGCCTTGCTAATTACCTTTTTAAATTTAACATTTCTTCTGTTGAGATTTCTTGTTATTCAATTTAATACCATATTTTCCCTTAATTCTTTCATCATATCTTTTTCTTTTTTTGTGGGTACCGGGGGGTCGACCTCAGGACCTCGCGTGCCAGCAGGCGCCCGTACTGCTGAGCGATATCACCGGCCCCTTTTTCGTATGTGGGTTCCGGGAGTCGAACTCGGGCCCTCGCGCTTGCCAGGCAGGCGCTTAAGCCGCTGAGCCATCTCACCGGCCCCTCATCATATCTTAAATGAGTTTTAAATTCACATCTAGGTTCTCTGGGACTTAGATTATTTTGACCATTTTTTCCTCAGAGGTATGTTTTACTTTGGTTTTTGTTTTGTAATACCTCATAATTTTTGTTTGAAAACTGGATATTGTAAAGAATGTGTTGAAACAGCACTAGATTCTCCTGTCTTCTCTGAGAAATATTTTTTGTTCTACTGGACAATTAACTTGCCTGGATTCATACAGCAAACTTTATCTCGCTTGCACCAGGTAACAGCTGGTATTTTTGTGCTGTATTAATGGCTTCTGCGCGCAACTTTTTCATCCTGCCCCCTGGTGGCCTGTTTTATGTTCGCATAATTTGGTGGTCAGTCAAAAATTTACTCAGGGATTTTTCTCCGAATTAAGAGCTCAGCCTTTTAATGACATCCTGTCTTCCAGGGATTCTTCCTACACTTTCAAGCACTCTCCCTGCCTTGAGCTCTATTCCCTGACACCTCAGGCCAGTAAGCCCAGCTTTATGCTAATCAAATCGCAGATGATTGTGAAACATCCTTGGTTATAAAAGCAGCAAATTCACAAATTTGCCAAAGTGTAACTTAAGGTTTCCAGAGCAGATTCAATTTTGATGGTTGACAGATTTTGCCCAGAACCCCTGGGGAATTCCTGTGTATAAATATTGTACTTGTTAGCAATCAGTTTGAGTAGTGTTTTCTGGGTTTTGTCATTGTTACCCATAAGAGGATGGTTACAAGAGTGTTACGCCACTACTTTCACCCAGAATTCTTTTCTTTTCTTTTTGCCTCAACTTCCCCTTGATCATGGTATTAAAATTTTGATATTTAGTAGATACAGTGGAAATTTTTGTAATAATTCTAGAATATTCTAATTACTTATTCCACAGCCATCCCAATTGTTTTCTCCTATATCACTCCTGGTTGTATAAATACCAAATTATTTGATGCTATCACTTAGGGAATGAGAATAAATAGAGATGATAAGAATGATGAGGACAGAGCACTGTAATGTTGACATAATTAGAATCTCAGGAGATGAGAAGAGCCAGAGAAAATAAAATATCACCCTGTTTGCCCTATGTACTACTGTCAACGTGATCTTTTAAAAACAGATCAGATCAAGTTACTTTTATACTTAAAATATATCATTAGCTTCTTCAATTCTATTAAAGTCCAAGCTCCATATCATATCACATAAGGTGTATGTCAATACCTGTGTTCATGTCTATGTCTGTGAACTGCATTCATGCAGTGTCTAAAATATGGTGGGCACTCGGGAAATTTCAGGCCAGAATTATCGATAGGACTTCAGATGGATTAATGTTATGTGAGTTAGATAAACTTTGGAAGAAATATTTCTTGTCTTGGTAGCTAGACACCAACTTTAAGAGTATTATGATTCATTTTATATGTTGACTGTACTGGGCCATGTGATTTCCAGATATTTGCTTAAACATTATTCTGAGTGTGTCGGTATGGGTATTATTAGATGAGAGTTTGCATCTAAATGGATACATTGAGTAAAGCAGATTGCCTGCTATAATGGAAGTGGGAAGAATTCAATCAATTGAAGGCCTGATAGAATGTAATCCTGATACCGCCCCTCCCCTAACATGACAGAATTCTTCTTGTTTCACTTTTTTCAAACTGGGCCATTGGCTTTTTCCTGTCTTTGGGGTTGCACTAAAAGATCTGCTCTTTGTGGGTTTCAATACTGCCAGCCTTCAAATAGGAACCACACCATTGGCTCTCATGGTTGTTAGACCTTTGAGCTTGGACTGGAACTAAACTCTTGGCTCTTCTGGGTTTCAGCTTGGCAAGTTGCCCTACAGATCTGGGAACTTACTTGCTAATCTCCATAATCATGTTAGCAATTTTTTATAACAAATCTTTCATGTATATACACATACCACACGCATATGATTTATATCATATATATATATATATATAATATCCTATTTTTTCTGTTTCTCTGGAGGACCTAATATGTAAAGATTGCATATTAAGTACTTAACTGAAGGAATAAGTTATAATAAAGAAAATAGAACAAAAATATCACTAATTCAGCCTTTTCATTTCAATGTAACTACAATTTCTAGATTGAGTGACTTATTCTGTGATCTCTCATAGTTCTAACCCTCATTTTTCACGTTTCTCATTTCTGAGTTAATATTATTGAGATTCTTGAACATTAATTATTATGACAAAAGTAGCTCGTTTCTTTTAATCTTTAGCTCAAGAACAGTACCGATATGTGCTAGAGTTCTTTCTAAAATCTTTATTCCCTAATTCATTTAGTCTTCACAGCAGTTATGTACTAATATTTTAAGTATTAATAAGGTTAAGTATTAATATTTTTCTGGTAAAAGCAAGTACAATTAATTAGGCATCTCTTTTATGCTTGCCCTTATGCTAGGTATCTTATATAAATTAGCACATAAAAGTTTCATTATAAAACTACAAGTTTTGGGGGTGCTACCCTGAAACTCAGTGACTTTAATTATCTATTACATTCAAACAGTGTGGGATACATCAGCTTGAAATTCAAGTCTATGAAATTCTAAGGCTCTTTCGCCTATAGAATTGTTTGGGCTAAGTTTAGGATTTGAAAAGTAGGGAGAAGCAATTGTTTTTCCCCAAGTGGCACTATTGAACTTAGTTTTTTGGCAAACATGATGTTTTTTAGGCCTATTTCAAAGGCTACTAAGAGAGAACATGGTGAACTTTTCTAAGGTTCTGCAGTTACATAGTGAGGGAGCGCTTATCACAAGGGATTCGTGAGTAATAAAGAATGGGAACGAGTAGATCTTAAGAATAAATGGTTTCACAATATTCAAAATAAAATGGAATTCCAGGTATAATTAAGTGAATCCAAAGTATCTGAAAAAGAAACACACATGCGTTTTAAATATCTGCCACTTCATGAGCTTTTTTATACTTTATTGCTTGTGAACCATTACAGAAAGTCCTTCCCGAAGCCTACATTGAGATATCATTCATAATAACACAATGCCGTCTCTATTGGATTCGATTTCATCACTGTACAAGTCCACTCATTGTGTTATTTGTCTAGTTCTCCAATAAATCTGGTGGTATGTTTCCATCTAATAATGGTGTCAAATATTAATGGGAATATAATTATTTATTCTCTTGTAAAAAAACTTCCCTTCACAGTAGTGAGAATTCTTGTTAAATACAGCCCTGCTGGGTGTTGCTCTGAGGAATTTTCATTGGTTGTTGTTAGCTCAAAAGTCAGGTGACTTTTGCGGATACAAAATATATAATATCTCTTAGAGGCCACGCATTTAGTCATTCCCCTTTGGTTTCTTTTTTTTTTTTTTTGTGGGTACCGGGGGGTTGACCTAAGGACCTCGAGCACCAGGAGGCGCCCGTGCCACTGAGCGATATCACCGGCCCCTTTTTCGTATGTGGGTTCCGGGAGTTGAACTCGGGCCCTAACGCTTGCCAGGCAGGCGCTTATGCTGCTGAGCCATCTCACTGGCCCCCATTTGGTTTCTGATTTAAAGAATATATTCTTCCTGCTAGTCTTATCCAAAAGTTTAGCAGATATTTCAACTGTACAAACTATAGTAGGTTTTTCTCCCTGTGTGGAAATTTTTCAAAACAGGTTTAATGATCGAAACATTTATTTTATTCAAAAGGGGTTTCTAAATAGAGCTGCAAAATTGTTATAGGCAGCTAAGTTAAATAGAAATATTATAGGCAGTCAGGTAGGGCTCAGCCCTCGAAGGAGCCAGTGTAGAAGATGAGCTACCTTGCAACTGTGGGAGAGACAGGCACCTCTGCTGTGGGTCAGACCTCAAGACAGAAGATGAAAAAACTGTACCCACGTACTTCCTAAACTTCAGGGTTTGATATTCTAAATAGGTATCCATCACCTTGAGAAAGCCAGGAAGAGCCACTAACCCAACCCCCTACAGGAAAAGCCCCCTTTCTGTATTCATGTCCACTTGTTACATTACTTGCTTCCCCATTTGATCCCGATTTAATCGATTTTACCTGAGCAATTATACTCATAATCTTATTGGTTGACCATAATTTTGTCCCACCTCATGCCCACCTTGTGATTTCCCATTTTTCCCCACCTTGGACCCGCCTCACCTTGTGGTTTTGCTCTATAAAATCCCTAGAAAATGCACAGTTCTTGGCAACCCATTCTGGACCCCTTCTGTCTTTCTCTCTCTGCAGGAGCTTTCTTTCTCCCAATAAATATATTCTGCTCTTAACCTCTGTTGTTCCTAAAATTCATTCTTCGATTTTAGAGAACACGAACTCGTACCAGACATCTAGGAGGTTGGGAGTTTCTTTCCCCTATATCAACATTATTATATTTTTAAAGCTTTCTGAAAGAATAGAGATTTTTCTCTTGAACTATTTAACAGAGATTTAAATTGTGCAATAAGTAAAATAAAGCTGACATCGAATACAAAATACTGAAGTCTCTATTTCTTAGAGGTATTACAACTTGGTATATAAAGATAATGATAATGGTTGGCAAAAACCATCTGAGAGCTCAAAATATTTTTACATTTACTTTACTAATACCACGATTTTAATGAATCTGTTGCTGGTTGCTTTGACTCCATTTGGAGAAGACTTAAGTGACTTCATACCTTTATTAAAACATAGGGACAGAATTTTGCTCTCTGCAGATGTTAAAGAGGTCCTAATATTCCTATAAACAGGTAGATCTGAAGGTGTCCCTTTCTCCTTTAGGGACAAAAGCAAAGAAGCTTGGGGAAGTGTTCTGAAAATAATCATATTCTCCATATCTAAATACGATATTCACATTATTTGATGAAGGGGAAAATATTATGCATTTCTCTTATTTTCTTGGTAACAGCACAGGCATTACATATTTAAATGATTTATGGTCATAGATTGGAATTTTCAAAACTATTTTCGGAGAGAAAAATACCAACATATTTTTAACATCATGATATATGTTGTAAGTTTAAGACTGAATAAATTATTTCCAAATAATATGAAACCTTATGCCAACTTACATTTTGTTCATTTTTTTTTTAGATAAAATAGATTGCTCATAGAAACCAGGAGTTGATTCTTGTTCTTTCTCTTAAATGACTGTTAATATGTTTATTCAGGATAAGAATTATAGAACAGCTCATGGGGTATAAAGGACAGTGGAAGAAAAATTTACAGTTGGTATAATCTAGCATTTACTTTCTGCAGTTCTGTGTAATTACCCTAAGGTTCAGGATTATTTAAAACATTGTTTATAAACATAGATAATCACACAAATATTAAAAAGCAGTGTTGTATGTTACTGGTCTACACACACATGAATAGCATATATTTATTTCAATAAACTAATGTGATGATAAAAAATTAGTAGGTAATAATATTAAGGGTAATATGTCCCAAGAGGACAGGAGATAATAATAATATTATAAAAATCATCTATCAAAACAGAGGCTCAGTATGTATAAAAGAGCTAGACAACCCCATAACCTGCTGGGTGCTAGTTGCATCTAATTTACACATGTTTCTAATAGCCTCCTTTTCTCCATTTATCAGACTATAAATTAAGGATGTGACAATCATTACCAAGGCAGAAAGACTAAGGTGCTAAAATTTCATGAGAAGCTCCACAGTGTGTTCACTCTTCTATGAATCTGTGAATATGGGGGTCAGTTGAGATTGGCTAAATCAATCTTGAATATGTGTGAAGTATGAAAAGTAGTTCTTTTCTTTTCTTTTCTTTTCTTTTCTTTTCTTTTCTTCTTTTCTTTCTTCCTTTCCTTTCCTTTCCTCTCTTATCCCTTCCCACCCCTTTCCTCCCCTCTCTTCCCCTGTTCTCTCGTCTCCTTTCCTTTCTTCTTTTCTTTCAAGACAAGGTCCCTAAACATGACAATTCCAAGTTCTTTTTCTTCCCATTTTTTTAACTTACCCTTTAAAATGTTGATTTCCTGTAAAAAAAAAGTATGAGATATTGTATCAGTCACTTTCCTCTCATTGCCGAGATGAAAAACCCAACACCCAAAGTTAAAGGGGGAAAGTTTATTTAACTCATAGTTTGTAGAGGTTTCGGTTCATATTGGCTGGCTCCAAGGCAGGGTGGCACATAGCAGCTCTGGCTGCAGAAGACAAAAAAAAAAAAAAAAAAAAAAAAAAAAAAAAGAAAAGAAAAAGAAAAACAAGAGCAAAAAGGGGAAAACAAGCCTCTTTCTGCCTCTTTTATCTTATCCAGATTGCTAGGATTAGGGCAGTGCGGATCCAATCAGTGGACTGATCCAACAGGCAGCCAGCCTTAGTCCCAGCACCCTTAATCCCAGCATTGCACTGTGAATCAATCACAAACTCTAGATTCAGCCACCTCCAAAAAAGTCTGCCCCCCATGACTGCATGAGTCTTTCGGGGGACATCTAGACACAAACCATAGCAGATGTATTCATTAGGGTCTTGGCAGGAAATGGATGGCACATATGAAGAAGTTTAGTGAAGAGACTATTTTAAAAGGCTTAGGTAGAATTTATGAAAGTCAGTAAAAAAAAGTGCAGCACCTTGCAGACACTGACAGGTCAATCAGGACAAAAGGCTGAGGTCAAGGCATCTGGGAAAGGCAGCTGCAAGCTTAAGAGCTCTAGGTGGGGGATCAGCTGCCACCTGGCAGGGACTCACTCCCTCTCCTCCGGTCTGCAGCATGCATCGACGGAAACCGATTCACAAATACAGAGAAGAGGATCCTTCACTGTAATCCCGAAGCCTCAGCATCCCAGGGTGCAGAGCAGAGTGAAGCTGAGGGAAGCGTGGGTCACAAGGGAGAAAATGATATAAAACACATAAAAGAAAACAACTTTTAAAACATCTTCACTTTTATTTTGGGGAAAAGCTGTCTAATAACTAGAATATAATTAGTAATTTTTATTTAGTTTTAAAAAAAATTCTGTTTAGGAATTCACAACATTCGATAGGATCAAAATAAAGAAAGGTTATGGGATCAGAGAGAAAGAAATCCACAGTGTAGAAATCAGAGAAGTTGGGGCAAAATGGGGAAAAATGTAGATTTGGAAGCAGACTCCACAGGTCTCTATCATCTGAGTGCTGTCTTGAGTAGAACTTGCTGGAACTCTGGAATATCTTGCAAAGCTTTCTCTTTGTCATGATCCTACGGAAGAATTTATTGAATATTCTGTGAAATTACATGTCGCCTATGGCCAGCTTGTTTGAATGCTTTCTCTGTGGCTAGTTGTGTTGAAGAGCCCGGTAGAAACTTAAATCTCTTCACAATCTTTGTCCCATCATTCCACGCTCCTCTGGCTTCTTTCTTTCATGAGGATTTCTGGTGTAAGCTGCATGGAGAAATGGAGAAAAGAGTGAGTCTGGCAGGTTTTCCTGTCTCTATTCTTATTAGCGAGATGTTTTAGAGTTGGATTTTATCTGTATGTTTCTCTGATAGTAGCAGGCTGGGGGAAAGTGAGCAGAGAACGACATACAAACAAGTGCACAGGCATCTAATGAGGTCTGGAAGAGTGATACACAAGGTCAGTGCCCAGCATAAACATGGACGATCACTTACGAAGGAGCAATTTTCAAGATACTAGATAGGCTGTATAAAACTTGGAGAACATTTATCTTTCCAACAAATACTGACTTTTTAAAAAAATAAGTTCAACAATATGTTTAGATATGGTAGAATGAATGTACACTCAGTACATTGTTAGGTATTCTATTAAAAAAAAGAGTATAATATACGGCCCTTGTATCAAGGATCTTTTCAACCAGTTTCAAAGACAGGAAAATCCATTAAATGATGAATTGCACAATGCCTTGCATGGCCGTTTAAGTGTCTAGTGAGTGGTACTGCATTAGCTATCAGAAGAGAACTCTACATAACAAGAAATCTCTGACAAGATGAAGGTCAGACTGTATGCTTAGAAAGAAGTGCTGTAAAGATTATAAGAGGAGATGATTTTCCAAAGGAAGTAAAATTATTTTCCTTATCCACACAGAGTCTACAGAGATGGGGAATTAAAGCAGCAGCAGGATTGGCAAGAGGAACAAGATTCCTGACCTCCAAAATCTTCCCTACCTATAATTCTCATGGATTTCCAGCTGCCTTTGCAAAGATAAGAATATGAATTCTTTTGTAGTGTGGTCTTATTTATCTGATGCATGTCAGGATTTATAGTGTCTAAGAAATCTAAAACTATGGCCATTTGAGATTCACAGTAAATCTAGCATGTTTATAATAAATCTGTTTGCCTATTTGTGTGTCTATGTACTCTGCAGTAATATCAAATATGAATATATATATAGTATCAATTTTCAGAGTCTGTGATACTATGCATGATGTACTGTTAGACACGTAAATACAATCCAGTCCCGTAAACTTTATATAATCATTATAAAATATTTTAATAGAAACTTTCATTTTTAATTAGTTTCCTTAGCTCTTCATTCCTATTCAGTTCTTGTAAAAAAAAAAAAAAAAAAAAAAAAAAGGATGTTATTCCTGCTTGGAATTATCATAGTTTTCTTCTTTGTGCTTCAATTTTTAACTCAATATCAGAATTTGTGGTTTGGCAAGATCTTTTAGAATCCAGAAAGTTAAAATTATGCATAGAAAATTACATTCAATTCATAAGGAAAGCATGTCAATTTTTAGATGTTGTCTCTGTTATAATAAATAGTAAAATACAGCCCTCTTATTTGAAAATACAGTACATGTGGATAAATTTATTTATACTTTTTAGGACATTCTGTGAAAATATGGAGTCAACTCAGAAGGCAGATTCTGGATTCTCTTGTTTGTCAGTTCTCTCTGCCTTACTTCTGATCCCTGTTACCTTTCTCCTTAACGATGGAAGGAATTTCCCATTTTCTCAACCCCTAAGTGAAACTCCTACAATCCACTGTTTCATTCCATGGCAAAAGAAATTTCTTAAAGTCCAACTCTGTCAAAATGCTTAGATGTCTTTTGAACGTCTGTTATTTGAATTCCTTAGCAAGCCATTGGAAAATTTTCACAGTAAGATGCAACATCTCTTTATATTATTTCCCAGTACAGCAATTTTCCCATTTTTCAGATAGATTGCCACATGAGACTATGAAGCTGTAACTAAATAAGTCTTGTGACTGTGACTTCCATGCATTTAGTTATACTGTACCTGTTCCCTACAAGGGAATCGCTCTTTTTTGCTCTTGTAGTGTCTATGTTTTTAAGCCAACATCAAACCCCTCTGATCATAAACTTTTTCTCTTCTATATATTCATCATCCATTATACTTCAAAATATACCTGTCATTCTTAGCTGGGCGTGATGGTGCACACCTGTAATCCCAGCACTTGAGAGGCTGAGGCAGGAGGATCACTGTGAGTTCGAGGCCAGCCTGGGCTACAAAGTGAGTTCAAGTCCAGCTTGAACTGTGCAGTGAAACCCTGTCTCAAAAAGACAAAACAAACAAACAAACAAACAAATAATATATATATACATATATATATATATATATATATATATGTCATTCTTGGTCCTGGGTTATAAAATTTGTATGCATCATTCTTTTTTTTTTTTTTTTTTTTTTTTTGTAGGTACCGGGGGGTCGACCTCAGGACCTCGTGCGCCAACAGGCACCCGTGCCGCTGAGCGATATCACCGGCCCCTTTTTTGTATGTGGGATCCGGGAGTCGAACTCGGGCTGTTGCGCTTGCAAGGCAGGCGCTTACGCCTCTGAGCCATCTCACCGGCCCTGTATGCATCATTCTTATCCACCATTCAATGCTTTATTCAGAAATATTTAACAAGTCTTTGGCCATGCATGCCATTGCTGTTTCACAAAGAACTTTCAAAACAGAATAGAGCAAGATCGAGATATTTGTGTTAGAAAAATTTATATTGATTTAACAGACCAACAGCTAACCAAACAGATGTAAAATAATGTGATAAAAGTGATTGTAGGAGAATATATGAAAATACTATAATAAAAAAGACAGAAAAGTACCTAAATTTGCCTATGAATGTGAGAGAAGTCGCATTAATTAACAACAGGTTAATAAAACTGAATCTTGAAGATGAAGAGAAATTTATTAGTCAGGCAAAATGAATGAAATCTAGAACATAAACAGGTGTATTAAAAAAATAAATTGTTGGATGAGCACAGCAATCCAGTAATATTTAGTTCAGAGTACTTACAGAAAAAAGAGTAGAAATCATGTCACACAAAGCTGCTTGTGTCCTACTTGGAGTGTAAAGGATAGGAAGAAATAAAACATACAAAGCTGATTAGTGGTTTGATGTAGGGGTTGATTGGGGTATATCAGAGTATAAAAGGGAGGAAAATTAGATGACTGTTTCCGTGGTTTAAGTAAGGCATTATTAAATAATAAACCAGAGCAGTGACTTGGACATTGGGAGGAATAGACAGACTAAATGATGGAGAAGAGTTTCTGGGAAAAACAGTAACATCTACTGGCTTACTGACTGCAGGTATGAGAGAGCAGGAAGGTTGGAATCACTCTCCGGTCTTGGCAACGAGAGGACCAGGTGTTCCATTTACTAAATCAGGTCATTTTCAATGAGTGCAAAGCCAGTCTTCAACAACTTAAGAAGCAAAGGTGACTTTACATATTAAACTTGAAGTAGAATGTAGTAATAACTGAAGAGTAATACAGTATTATTCAATATTTTGTTTTTATTTTACAGTTGAGAGATCTTTTATTTTACAGTTGAGAGTTGTGACAGGCAAGCTGAATTGTTAACTTGAGCCACCTAGGGCATTAGAAAGCCTGCTTCTGTTTGCATCTATGTGGGTGAAGGGGCTGCGACCCTGGGCATTATATCTAACCCCTGGCCCTTTCCTTTTTGGCATCATTACCCCGCTTTCCTTCCTGACCACCATGAAGTGAGCAGCTTTGCTTTATCACACTCTTTCCCCAGGATGTTTCTGTATGAGTCAGAGATCATGGACTGAAACATCTAATGACCACGAGCGATTATGAACCCTTCCTACCCTAAGCAGCATATGTCAGGTATTTGTTCACATTGACAAAAAACTGGCTACCATAATATTATGTATATACTTAGTGGAGTGATCCAAGGGAAAACAGTAAAGAGTAAAGGAACTTTCTTGAAGAAGAGTGAATTTGATAGAAGTTTTTTTCAACTTGTAGGTACTAGGGAAAGAGGTGCTGGAATGGTTTTGGATGAAGGCAAGTTTTTAGGTGAAGAAATGAGAGTCAATTTTTGTGTGTGTGAATTAAAGGAAAACTGGGTCATCTACTGTGATGTGCTGACAGGAAGAGAACTATGAATAGAACGATACATACTCTAAAAAATATGTATTTACTTGCGTGGATGTGGAGAAGGACTTCCAGGTGCACATAGCAGGGTGTTTGAAGAGTGTTCAAGGCATATTATTATGAGTTGGGTCAGTGCTGAAATGTGGAGGACAATGTGATAGTTCAATGAAGTGTTGATGTTAATTTTATGCTGTGAAAATTGTAGAATATGCACAAGGTTAGTAGAGGTGATATTGTGAAAGTTTGGAAGTAAAGAACTGTGAACATGAAGCACAGGAATTCGGAGCAGATATGATAGCCCAGATGCAGTTGGGAAATTTGTGAGAGGGAGAATATCTTTTGGCTTAATACATGGCCTGTTCTCGAACCTCACAAGAATTATCAGGGATATCAAGTTAAAAGGGTAGGTTTTCAGTCTGCCTTCACAAACTTTAGAATCTGCCTTGGGAACCTGCATTTTTAAACCACATCAGATGATGATGCACCACAATTAAAAGAAAAATAGGGAAAATACCAGATTAAGTGTAGGAAATGGAGGTTACGTTCTTATGGGAATTGAATGCTTTGTGCTGAGGAATCTAGAATTCTTCCCTGACATAATATGTTAGGTCAAAGAATCCAAAACAAAAATTAAAAACAACTCTAACAACTACTATGTAAGATTATAAGAATAAGATAAATAAATCAATTATGTTCTGTGGGTTATATTCTATTTTTTTATTTTAGAAAGAAAAAAACAATAAAAACAATGGTACAAAATTTCAAAACAAGATCGTAGGAGAGTGACAATGATTAGTACATTTCATACTGTTATCTTCAAAGTAGTTGCTCATATTATAAAATATAGGCATGGAAAATTGATCAAACAATATAGACACAAACCTTTCTTTTCAATGAACTAATAGCAATTAGTAGTATAACTACCTTAACTATCGTGTGTGTGTGTGTGTATTTATATATATTCTGGAATTGTTCTTTATATATATATTTGCTTATTTTTCCTTGTAAATAACCCAAAAGCCAATTAACCCAGGAATGGATAAAAAAGATGTGGTAGCCAGGTGTGGTGGCACATGCCTAAAATCCCAGCACTCAGAAGGCTGAGGCAGTAGGATTGCCGTGAGTTCAAGGCCAGCCTGGGCTACAAAGTGAGTTTAAGGCCAACCTGAACTGCATAGCGAAACCCCGTATAAAAAGACAAAAAAAAAAAAAAAAAAAAAAGTATTTTTATACAATAGAGTACTACTTAGCTATAAAGAAGGATAAACTTGAGACATTTATAGGGAAATGGATGCAACTTGAGACCATAATCGTAAGTGAAATAAATCAGACTCGCACGTGCAAACATCATATTATCTCCCTAGTGTGAGAAGCTGAAAGAGTAAGTAAGATCCAAAATGTACAATAAATATTGTAAAATGGGAAGAAACTCTTCAAAAGGAAAGAGAAACTGGGATGGGGGCAAAAAGAAAAGAAGGAAAGAAAAAGGAAATATATTCTAAAAGTTAATGTGTGAATACCAAAATTAAAAGTATAATGCCATTTTTAACCATTCCAAGGAAAAAATAAATTATTTACATTACCTTTTGCTCAAAATTACAAGAAATTTATGAAAGAAATCAAAGAGGACTTATGTATATGGATGGGCATACTATGGTCGTGGATCAAAAGAGTCAACAAAACAAAGATGTCCAAACTGACCTACAGTTCTACTATTTTAGATCAAAAGTTCCTAATAGAATCCTGGCAAGGTTTCTTGCAAAGTTAGTCTATAATTTATGTGGAACACCACAAACCCAGGAACACCTAAAATAATCTTGAATGAGGAAGAATATCATGGGAAAAATCAGTCCACCCAACAATAAGTTCTGCTACACAGCTATAGTACTCAAGGCCGTATGATGTTGTCAGAGTGACCATTAGAAGTAAGTACAGAATCCAGAATAGACATGTATATGAAAAACAATTGATTTTTGAGTGGGTGTTTAATTAATTCGATGGAAGAAAGATAGCCTTTTCAACACATGTTTATTGGAGCAATCATATCCATTGCCAAAAAGAGAAGACAAGAAGAGAAGAGAGGAGAGAGAAGAGAAAAGAAGAAAAAAGAACAAGAACCTTGAACAAATCTCATAACTTACACAAATAATATATAAGGTAGAAGTCTGTGCAGAGCAGAAGGAAGACACTGTCCTTATCTGAACAGAGCTGGTGGCATGGTGTCTTTCCTTCTCTGGTCACTCCCTCCCCCAAGCCTCCAGCCAAAACTCTTTATCAGCCATTGAAAATCCTGAGTTAACTTCCATGGTTCCAGCAGGAAACTATTTCTCAAACAGAACCTGCATAAATGTCACTGGGAAAGTTTTTAGAGGACAGGTGACTGGGTCCAACCCCCAGAATTTCTGATTCTCAGTAGCTCAGTGCTGGGATACAAGAGTTTACATTTCTAAGTAGTCTCTAGAGGGTAACTATCCTGCTGGTATGGAGACCACTTTTTAGGAACCACTCCCTCAGGGTCCACAGATCATAGATGAAAACTGCTATTCATACAGCAAGGAACCAGGAGAAATTTTAAAGCCAACAATATAATGAAAATGACAATACCATACTTAAATAATATTATGAAGATGGTTTGGAGTGGGAAGAGATTGTTAGACCAATGAAGAGGATGTTGCTTTAGCCTAGAGAGAAAAAAAGGAAGAAAGTGGCAGATTCAAGGAGCCAGACGTCTAATTGGAAGTGACAGATCAGAAATCAGGAAAAACAAGCAGTAAAGCTGATCAGTGATGCACTGAAACATTTTAGCTTAAAGAGCGAAGTTCCCTTTCAGTGGCACAGCAGAGAAAACTCGCTCACTATCACTCAGCTATGCAATGAAAATAGTTATTTATTCTCTAATTGATCTAACTACATATAAGTTCTGTAATTGCTCTCACCTTCTTCCTTAGCCCCCACTCCAGTAAGTAGCAAGGGGTGATTGAAAACTAAATTGCCAATTAATGGTAATGAGTCCATGGGGGGAGGGCTACTTCAGGAAGCTTAACCTTTTTTCAGTCAAATGCACAGTATTTTGTACATTTGCCTTCTCCCTCCTAAAAAGATGTCTTTTGCTATTTGAGGAGGAATGGAAGGTGCAGTAATTAGAGGTCTCTCAGTGTCGTTGGCATTGGCAGAAGATGACTGGTTTAATCAATTTAAATGCGACAGTCCTCCCTCACCTTATGTCCTTTATGCCATTCACAGGGTGGCTTGCTCTCCACCATTGCCTGTGGTTATTGATATTTGCATCCTAGGTTTCCCTTCTTTTTGACATAAACAATTCTTAATCCAACTTTCTTTTCAGCATTTCTCAGGTCTAGCAAGGCAGGTGGCAACTCCTGTTACACTGGGTATCATGCTTTGACCATGGACACCCAGCAGTGTAACACCAGCTCTCCATCCAGGAATCTTTTTCCAAACACAACATGTAACTTATTCCATGCTGCACTGGACCAGACTGCAGCCAATGTACAGCTAATTTGGAAGGTCAGCAACCCACCCCAGGCATTTCCCAGAAGGTCATGTTATAACCTTCCCAAATTCTTCGTTCTAACTCTTCATCTTCATAAAGGTAAAAAGACATAATATGTTCTTTTGCAATGTCTTTCTTATCACACTCAAAGGAAATAAAGGGGTTTCCCACTTTTTATTAATGTCAGATCAAATAGCCCTTGTCATATTATCTTAATTCCTGGGGTGGCTTTCACCCTGACCCTTGTTTTCCAGATGCCACAATCATGAATAGACACACATAACAGTGATTTGTCAGTAATGTAAAATATGTTCATTGTAAGGCACTAAATATGTAAAACACTTGCCCTCAGGAAGAGAGAACATGAAGGACGAGCCATGTTGTTGGAGAAAATAGCTGACTCCTCCTGAGCCAAGTTGAATGTAAGCCCTGTTATCAGTTGTGCTGATGAAATAACCCAATAGAATTTGGTGGTATAGCTCAGGAATTTAGATACAAGATTGTGTTAAAACTATAAATAAAGTAATTCTTCGAGTGGTTCTTCAGGATACCTGGTCATTTAATTAAAATCTAAACAATCAGCTTATTAAAAGCTGTTGCCTTTGCTAGAATTTATTTGGGCTAATTGGAGTGGTTTGACAGTCGTGGTTTTTGCTTTTGGGGTATTTTGAATGTCAGACTGGTTTACTATTCTGCTAATAATGCTGGAATGCATTCTGTGCTTAGTACTTTTGACAATTAGAGTTTGGAGATTTAATTTTATATGGTTAAATTATAGGCAATGACAGAGTATCCTAGAAATGGTTCTATTTATTTATTACAAAAGTGGTGCGCTTTCAGCTTTCTTCTGAATTGATCTAGAGGGGTACATCTGTAATTTCTCCTCCTCATGGTTAAAGCTCCCCATTTTTATTGGGTGGGGGATTCAAGGTAGTGGCCTGATGTGACAAGACCTTTCTGGAGTCTGACCTCTGCTCTTCCATTTCCTTCACTTCCCACTTCAGGCCTGGTGCCTGCATCACATCCTATTTTTCCTTCTTCTTCGCCAGCCACATCTTAAGTATTTCTCTTCGCTTCCCCAATCTCTGAAGGTTTGAGTTCTCCTGAACTCCGTGCTGGGTTTTGTACCCTTTTCTCTCACTCCCAGAGATCTCATCCTGTCCTACAGATTAAATACTGCTTTATAAGAGCCATCACCAATACCATGGATAAGCAGATCCCTCATATTTTTATATCGCTGGCTCTGTCTCTGAACTCCAAATCCTTCAATTCACTTGACACTGCTGCTGAGTTTATAGCAGATCTCAAACTTGAAACACCCAAGACAGAATTCTTGGTCAATTTCTCAAGACCTTAAATCATCTCCTCCAAGTCTTCCATTTTCGGCAACTGAAGACATCTTTAACTCTAGTCTAGTAGTTACGCTATTAGCTGTGTCCTCAAAATCTCTATTAAACCTGATTAGGTTTTACATTTCCTATGCCTGTTTCTCTCCAGGCCTGATCTGTTGCAGTAAACTCCTAAGAGGTCTCTCTGCTTCCACTCATACTTGTTTCCAATTTGTGCTTCACAAACACAAATTTGTGGATGACTTCATTGCCCCGATAAAGATTTTCCCAAGACTTTCACGTCATTTGGAAAACCCAGTGTGCTGCTACTCTCCTTGATTATCAGCCTCCTTATGATCTCATTCCTTTGCCTCTCCACCTTGGCATCTGCTCTTCTCTGGAGGGTTCTTCCCCAGTTCTGTGCATAGTTTATCATCCCCATCTCTGTCTATTGTTTGATGTCTTTATTTGGGGCTTGTGTGATTAGGAGGCAATGCTGCTTCCATGTCTTCATCTTTTCTTCCTTTAACCCCTTGTAGCTAGTCAGTGCTTTAAGAAACTGCTGGCATTATCTCAATTGCAAAACTCTAACAGAGGTTATCCGGCATGTATATAATGATGCTTGCATCTCCATTCTGTATTCCAGGGTACATTCAGTCTTTCTTCACCAATTCATGATACCATTTTCTGATTTATTTAATCATTCAGACATCTCCCTAGGTATAGCAGTGAGCAAGACACAGGAAAATGTAAATCAAATTGCAGTCAAGTTTTTATACTCACAGAGGTCTATTATTCTTACAAACTAGAAAATAACTGAGAATGAGGAAAAATGAGAATACTTATTCACTCTTGGTGGGAATGTAAAATGGTGACTACTTGGGAAAATGTTATGACACTTTCTCAAAAAATTAAACTAAGAATGAACATATAATTCAGCAATTCCTCTTCTTAGTACCTACCCAAACTTTGAAAACAACGATTAGAATAGAAATGTGTTCACTCGTGTTCATAACTGTGTTATTCACAAGCACCAGAAAAAAGGGTGGAATCATCCCAGTGTACATGGATGAATGAATGGTTAAATAAAATATGAGGGACATATACAGGAGACTATTACTCAGAATTTTCCTTAAAAATAAAAGTAATTTGACATATATAACCACATAAATGGATCTTAAAAACATTACTCACTGTGAAATAAGTCATTTACAAAAGACAAATATTATTTGATTCCACTTATCTGTGGTTCCTAAAGTAGATAATTTCAGAGAGACAGAGGGTAGAATGATACTTGCCCAGGGATAGTGGAGGATAGTGGGGAGGGAGGAGTGAAAGAGATTTCAATGGGTAGAGAGTTTCAATTTTGAAACATGTAAACATTTTCAAGATGGATGGTGGTAATGTTTGCACTACAATATGAATAAACTTAATGCCATCAAACTATACAATTTAAATGGTTCAAGTGTTAAATCTTGATATTATGTACATTTTTATAATTTTACATATAAAAAAGCGTCACCACAATCATGAAATTTACCTGAGGAGAAGGTAATAGATAAACAAGTGAAGATGCAGCACAATGCTCACCTTCATAGGCAAGGCCTTTGTGGATCTCTTTATGTTATGGTTTGTATATAGATGTCCCCCCAAGCCTAACGTGGTTATAGGTGGGGCTTTTTGGTTCATGTGTTTGTGCTGCTGGGATCAACGATGTGATGCTGGGATTAAATCATGGTGTTATGCTAGGATTAAGGGTGTGAGTGCTACCTGCACAGGGCAGGTCGTCTGGGTAAAATAGGGACAGAAAGAAGCCACTATCATGGCTTGTCGTTTGCTTGCTCTTGCTGTCTTCTGCCTGCCATGGACTGTTTCTCCTCTGCGATGCCCTCTGCCAAGCCACCCTGCCTTACAGCCAGCTGATTGTGGACTGAGACCACCACAAACTGTGAGCTACAATAAACCTTCCCTCATTTAACTCTAGTTGTTGGATATTTTGTCTCAGCAATGAGAAAAGTAACTAAAACACCTGTATAAACAATAGTCTCCTTTTTCTTTTTTGTTGTCACTGCAGGTATCACCACTTGAAAAATATGTGTTATTTGAGGACCGGAGGTCAAGGATTTTTTTTTATTGATTTGATTATGGTTTCAAACTACTATTCAACATGTGTTCACAGTGACTAAACAAATATTTTCTGAGTCATTGGTTTTTAAACCAAGAAGAATGTCGTTATTGGATACTCAATATATTGGTAAAATTTTAAGTAATTTCTTGTTACTTTGATGTTGACAATCCAGTCACTTTTTTTACAGAGTGTATAAAGCATTTACATGATCTAAAAAGGCTGGGTGTATTTTACATCATTACAATGCAATTGGAAAGAGAATAGAGAAGTATGAATTTACTCTCCCTCTTGTCCCTAGGGGGAGGTTTATAGTGTAAAAGGTAGAGATGAAAGTGATAATCTGTGTTTTCTTGGTTCAAATAAAAGTCTCAGTGTGCCTGAAGAGCTCGGGCATATTCCTGTGGATGTGGGAGCGTGCAGTCATGGCGAGTTCCCATTCAAGTGATTGCCTCTTCCAGAATGTCTCGAAATAGCTGCAATATCCTTGATGGTGCCATCATATTTGTTGTGCCTTAAGGAAGTTTTCGTCAGGTTCAGCTACGAATACCAATTCCTTAAGCTGCAGAAATAGCCAGCACTGTCACAATGAGTCTGAAAAGTTCATAAAGTGCTAGAAAATCGCCAAAGTGTAGATTGAACAAGAATGTAAGACAAAAAAATGGATGCAATTTTGTTGTTTTTACAGTCAAACACACATCATCCTTAATGAAGTGCAACAAATAAATAGTCCCCTTTGAATCCATAATGAGGCACATAGACATTTAGAAATGAAGCATTTTGATGATTAAACACCTTAATATAGTGGGTGAAATTGGATTTTTGTTGATTATAATAGAAAGGTAGACATGGGTGCCTCATAATAGTATGTTCTCCTATGTTGTTACAATTGGAAGCAGGAAATAGCACTTGTCTTTGCATTTCTGAAAGCAAAAAGATCACCAACAGCAGCTGCACCAAGCCCTTGGGAGTGTGAAGAGAGTGGGTGCTGTTTCATGAGCCATTTCCCTCATCTGGCACCAAGTATTTCTAAGGTAACATCCTTCCCTGCATACTGTGAAAACTTCTCCACATCTTACCCTAACACCATGGCCAAACAGACAGTGCTTCTGGCTCTGTGTACTTCGGCTGCATGATCTGGGCAAGGAACTTCATGATCTGCAACACGACGTATACTTTTTAAAACATTTCATTTTCTACCTCTTGCCTATTGTGAATAGCACACCAGTAAACATGGGAAGTCCTGATAATATTTCACCACCGATTTTAATTCTTCTGGAAAAAATACCAAGTTGTGGGATTACTGGATCATATGGTAGTTTTATTTTTAATATTTTGGGAGAATCTTTGTTGCAGACTGAATGTTTGTGTTCTCCCAAAGACTTCTGTTGAAAACTAATCCCCAGTATGATGGTATTTGGAAGTGAGGCCTTTGGGAAGTGATAAGATGCCCTCCTGAGTTGGATTAGTTCTCTTATAAAAGACCCCCGTGGAGCTCCCTCCTGATTTCCATCATGTGAGGACATGAAATGACAGCTGTTTATGAACCAGAAAGGGAGCCCCCACCAGACACGGAATCTCCCAGTATCCCCATCTTGGACTTCCCAGCCTCCTGACTTATAAGAAATGCATTTAGGTTGCTGATAATTCACCCAGTTTATGGTGCTTTGTTTTAGTAGGCCAAACAGACCAATAAAACTTCCATATTGTTTTCCATAGTGCATGTACCATTCATTTTCCATTCCACCAATAGTATGCAAGAGTTTCAGTTTCTTCACATCCTCACCAACATTTGCCTTTTTTTTGTCTTCCTCCTTTTCTTCCTCTGTCTTTTGATAATAGTTATCCTGGCATGATTCAGGTGATATCACATAGCAGTTTTGCTTTGCTTTTCCCTGATGTGTAGTGATATTGAGCATACAGTTGGATCCTATTCAGGCTTTAAAAGAAGAACATTTGTCAACTTGTGACAATGTGACCAGACCTTAAGATCACTAGGCTAATGATAAACCAGTCATAGAGAGATAAATACTGCAGGAAACCATCTACATGAAGTTTATAAAATAGTGAAATTCATCAACTCACAGTACAAATATGCTTGCCAAAGGCTAGGGGAGGAAAAATAGTTACTAGCCTTTGAGTATAATGTTTCAGTTAAGCAAAATGATTAAGTTATAAATATCTTCTGACCTGTAGGTGACAGGACTGTTTAGTGCACTTAAAAATTTCATAGAGTAGATCTCACGTATTTTGTTTCATTACCATTGTCACTGCTGCACACAGGTCAGTGGCTGGTGGTGATTACGAGAGGTGCAAATCCCCAACTTGATAAGATACTGTAGGAAGTCTTTCAAAATAGCCTGAAAGTTTCATAGCCCTTGCTCCCCATCTCCAGGACTTTGTGTAATCCCTTTCCCTTGAAGATGAAAGGAACCTCCAACTTGCTTCTGAAAGCAGAGTGTAGAAAAGAAGGGAATGTTTTGAATGTGGTTAAGGTCCTTAATAATTTGTACTGCCTGAAAAGAGATTATTCTAGGTGAGTCCTTCCCCGAAATTAGAGACACAAAAAGCTTTCATAGCCTGTGGCTTCCTGGAAGTGTTTCATGGTTCTTGTGAAGTCTAAAACTGCGCAGAAACTAATCCTTGCCCTAAAGTGAGGGAGGCTGGAGACAGAAACTTCCTGGTTCTCCAGATGAGATCACAGCCCAGCCAACACCTTGATTTCAGCCTTAAATGACCCTGAGTAGGGAACCCAGGTAAGGTATGAGTGTCTGACCTACAGAAACTGTGATTTAATAAATGTGATATCTTAAACAGCTCAGCTTATGGTAATTTGTTACACAGCATAACGAACACAGGACGTAGGACACAGGAAGTTAGAAATGGCTGCTGAGCAAAGAAAGATTCAGGACATTATATGTGTTCTCTACTATCACTGAAAGGAGAGACCACAAAGAATACTGATAAAACTCTTGATTCAGTGTTCCTGATAATGTGATATCTAGATGGTGTTTTAGGTGTGCCCATCTATTTATATCAACCACACATTATCTTCCTCATCGTCTGATATTATGAAATTATTTTTCTTTTGTGTGTCTACTAGATTGTGCAATTACATTTCCTTTTCAAGTATAAAATATATTACCCTCTGGATAAAAATTGAAAAAAAAAATAATGATTTGGAGAGCTTCAAACGAACAGATGTTTACTGTTGAATAAACTAACATTCTAGGTGGCTGATTAGAATTTCTTTTTATGTGGATGTTCTGGGATCATACCATATATACCACCTGAAGCTAGAGATAATTATGAGAGTATATAATATAATAAAGTGATTTAGGATCTGTATAAGCTGGTGCCTGTGCAAATTTGCTAGAATGTTTGTGTTTTAGTATACCAGAGATTAATATATACTTGAAGAGAGTTATAAAATTCTTTCAGAGAATTATAATTACATTTTTATTTTGTATCTCAGAAGTAAAATTTCTTATGTATTTCTTTCTCTTTTATTAGACACACTTTTGTTCTTATATGCTTATTCTTGTGTGCAACAATAGAAAAAAATCACACATTAAAAGAGAAGGAGCTAGAGGTTCAGTTTGGCAGGACAAAGAAACCTTGTTTGTTCTATTTTAGAAAGTTCTGGTCCGACAAGATAATGGCATCTAGAGTTTGGTATTCACACATACAATTAAGTCTTTACATGTTGTTTTAGTTACTTTTCTCTCATTACTGAGACAAAATACCTGACACCCAAAGTTAAAGGTTTATTTAGCTCATAGTTTGTAGAAGTTTCAGTCCACAGTTGGCTGGCTCCAAGGCAGGGCCACATGGCAGAGGGGTCACAGAGGAGAAACAGTTTGCTGCATGCAGAAGACAGCAAAAGCAACAAGGGATCTTTACAGCGTCTTTCTGCTGCTTTTATTTTATCCAGTCTACTTAGGGCGAGTAGCACCCACACCCTTCATCCTAGTGCACTGAAGCCTAGTATTGCATCACAAATCAATCCCAGCATCACACACTCTAGGTCCAGCCAGCACTGAAAAAGCGTCACCTATGACTGCATGAGGCTTTGGAGGGACATCTAGACACAAGCCATACACATGTGGATTGATTAATTTCAGAAATTAAAGATTTCATGTAACAATATATTACTGAGAAAAATTCACATTATTAACACAAAATTTGTGCTTTCAAAAAATTTTGTTAGTGAAATGGGCAAGAAAATGCTATTTCATAAATAATAATCTAAGTGAAAGTAAAAACATTTCCTCATAGAGATGCAGACATTATGGTAATTAAAAACGAAGAAGAGATGAGAGAAACTATCTCTCTTTGGAAGGAATGGTAAATGTTCCTAATCAATTTTCTAACTCAATTTAGTAGAAAATTTTGATGCCTAAATCTATCATAAGGGGAAATAGTTTTATTCTATTAAATAATAGACGGTATATTTATTTTAAAACTAAAAATTCTCACTCACCAAATAAAGTTTTGCTTTGCATACTTACACATGGATCTGGAATAAGTGATCAGTTGCATTGGTAGAAAACTGCCTTTTCATGGCTCTGTCATCTACACAACCAACATGGGTATGTTCCGGGATTATAGGACAATTGCTGCCAAGATTCTGAATGTGGTGGGAGCCAGGAGAGTGCAGGAGACAGGGGAACATGAATATGTTGCTCAGAGAACTTGCAGTAAAATTAGATGTTTTCAATTAATAAGTGGTTTACTTCTCTAGGCATTTTTAAAGAATCAAGAATAACACTGATTATTGCAGTGAATACTTGAATTTGTAAATGTTTCCATATATGTTATTTCAAGAAGACATGCTGTCCTTTAAGAGGAGAAAAACATTTTTGTTTTTGTTTCCATTGAAGGCCACCTTGGACAATTGAAAGCAAAGCATTTCTATGCATCCAGATGCATTTATTTTTTGGATTGAATTTTTGTAGAAAGAAAAAGCACCCCACCGGTTCCTCTTTCAGCAGGTCCACCTGCCGGTAGCAGGTTTACACCACTGTGACACCAAAGCCTCTTCTGATACAGAAAGAAGTTGACCGTAGTCTTCCAACTTTGTTTTCCTTAACTGGAATTGCAGACACAGGGACAAACTCTAGTTTGAAAAGTTTCTCCCTATAAATATTAGTGTGCCTGCATCTTAGTAAAATTATTCTCTGTTCAAATTACATTTGTAAATTAATTTTTATTTTTCTAATGTTGCAAGGCAAAGGGCAATGACTGTTCTCTAAAGTAATGATGAGTTTGGTATCTTATAGTTTATTCAATATCGAAATGAGACAGTATTGTAACTTAATTTTTAAAAAATGGATGAAAATTTTTTAATCAAATAACCTATGAAGTACCAAGTGGGGTTAATGTTAAATTATTGTCACAAAAATACAAATTTAAAACTTATCTAGCTTACATTATTGGAAATACTGATTCTTCCAGGAATAAATTGATATATTCTATTATTTGTGTTATCTTTCTAAATGGAATTTTTACCTTCAACATACTTTATGTAGGAATTGTGAGAAATATTTTGTGTTCCAGGAACTGTGCTATGTCCTGGGCATTCAGAGATAAGTATGATGTACCTGGTGCAGCCTAATGTAGAAGAAGATGGTACACTCTGAGAGATCTAAATGAAGGAAGCACAGGGACCTGATAAGATGCATTGTTTTAATCTAGTTTTTGTACCAACTTGGAAATGAGAGAGAAGGATGGCACACTCACTGGCAGTTCATCATGTTCTGTCCACTTGCATTGGTTGGTTGCCCTTTGATGTGTGGTGGAGTAAGCATGAGTTATTGTTATAGATGAGAGAGGAGGATGTTTGCAGACTGATACACTATGGCCCATACAGCTTTAGTGAATGGTCCATCATTGCACAGCTATTAACACGAAGTCTAGATTAAGACCTAGAGCTCTGTCCCTGGAACTTAGAAAATTAACCACTTCTTGTCTCCCATGGAGAGACTGGACATGGGCTATGTTTACATAACTTGAATTTAAATCAAAAAGACCAAAAAATAACCATCTGTAGTTAGGAAAGTAACTGGAGGAGGGCACATCGAGGAACAAACTGAAGATGGGAGATGGTGTGTGGTCCAGCTGGATAGAAATGGGTGAATAGCTTGGCGTGGTGGCACATTCCTATAATCCCAGCACTTTAGGGGCTGAGGCAGGAGGATTGCAATGAGATCAAGGCTAGCCTGGGTTACAAAGTGAGTTTAAGGCCAGCCTGAATTGCATAGAGAAACTCTGTCTCAAAAAAGGCAAAAAAAAAAAAAAAAAAAAAAAAAAAAAAAAAAGAAAGAAAGAAAGAGAAATAAGTGAGTAGAACATGGGATTGCTACAATTGAGAATGCATTCAAAAGTGAACAATAGGACACTCAAGGTGATTCAGTAAGTCTTTTTTCCTGCTATATCAAAATGCTTAGGTATGTGATTATTGGTGCTAATTTCATGATGTTATTGTTTGAGGCTTTTGTATTTTGTTTTTATTATTTTTCTTCTTCATTTGTAGTGGAAGTGATTTCTGTCCTTATCCTTCTCACTCTGTAGTCATATCTCAGTTCAAAGCACAAGAAAAGATAAGCTTGAGGAAAAAAATAGACTTATACAGACATGTCTCTATCAGAAAAAGCAGAGATTTCTCAGAATTGCTATTTCCCAAAACACAACCAAATAGAAACTTGCTTAGTTCTCACTGGCCTAACCTATTTGACATAGTCAACCCAACTGGAAGGTCCTGGCCAACTGACAGTATAATGGTAAGTTTTGCAGATTTTTAATGTTTTAAAAGCCAATGATTCTTTGCACAATCTTTCTCATTTTAAAGACCAGTGAATCTTTACACAACCTTTCTGGTTTCAAGAACAAGTAAAAAAAGAACATGAGGTCTTTTGCTTTGGGAGTGATATGCTTCCTATCCTTGGCATATATTCTTTAGCTTACACAGAACTTCCTTCATCTTTTGATCCTTGCTCTCAATGCTCAGTTTCCCATTTTTAATACTTACCTAATAAGCATCCAGTTTTCAACTGCTCCAGAAAACATTTCTTCAGTTACATACTGGGGATGGAGATTTCTCTGAAGGCTCATATCTCTGTCTGCAAAGCTTAACAAGCTATCTTATTTACTCTGTCTTTCTTTGTCCCATGTGACCTTTAAATTACTTGTAGATTGGGCTGTGTCTATTTCTTTGTACCTTTGCATTCACATGGTCTAAATTTGGTTTTAATGATCTATACATCTCTTTCCAATACCAAAGCACTACACTAAAATAGGAAAGGTGCAAACAAGTACTTTCCTTTCATATTTTTGCGGTTTTCAAAGTCTCATAGATATAGATGAATACATAAATTGACAAAGTTTTTTCCTACATAAATCTTGAATAAAAGAGCAATATTGAACTTCCTTTTGTGAAAATCTCTTCTATTGCTACCAAGCAACTACAGACTTTGTAGGCTTCTATATATTTGTCAGGTGTGCCAGTTAATTGTAATCATCATCTTGACTGGATTAAGAGACTGCTGAAAAGGTGATTGGCTCATGGTGCACTATGCTTATCAGTGGATTAACTCACTAACATTTAAACCTGTTGTTAGGAAGTGGGGTCCAGTTGGAGGTTGGTCACCAAGGTGTGACACTGGGAGGTATAGTTTTCTCTGGAACTCTTTCCTCATGCTGTGCTTCCTGGCAGAAATTTCTATCCTGGAGCTGGGTGACCATGAACTGAACCCTCTAAAACCACAATACAAAAGTCAAGCTCTCATCATTTAAATTGTGTTAGCGAACATTTTGTTCCAGCAATGAGAAAGCTGATCAATATAGAACACTGGTAACAGGAAGTAGGGTCATTTTTGTGATTGTACCTGACCACATGATTTAGAAGCTTTTGGAACTGGTTTCTGGAAGGAGCTTGGACAAGTTTGGAGAATTAGGTTAAAGAAGTCCTAAAATGCTATAAAGAAGGATATACTTGAGACATTTGTAGGAAAATGGATTTTTCTTGAGACCATAATTTTTTTTTTTTGTGGGTACTAGAAGTCGACCTCAGGACCTTGCACACCAGCAGGTGCCCATGCCGCTGAGCGATATCACCTGCCCTTTTTTCATATGTGGGTTCCAGGAGTCAAACTCAGGACCTCACGCTTACCAGCAGGCACTTATGCTGCTGAGCTATCTCACCGGCCCTTGAGAACATAATTTTAAGTGAAATAAATCAGATACACAAGGTTAAATATCACATGGTTTCTCTTATATGAGAAACTCAAAAAATAAATAAATAGCAAAATAAAAGCTAGGTAGTGGGAAGTACAGAGGTAGATCTTTTTGATATGTGAAGGGAATCAAGAGATGTTGGGAGGATGGAAGGGAGAGGAAGAGTATGAAAAAAGAATTGAGATGTGTTATGTACATGTAGCAACTCTCCACAAGGAATGTAATTCTTATGTACTGCAAATGTACGAAAGAAAGAAAGAAAGAAAGAAAGAAAGAAAGAAAGACAGAAAGTAAGAAAGTAAGAGAAATAAAGAAAGGGAGAAAGAGAAAGAAAGACCTGACATGCTATAAACTGAGCCTGATGGGCAGCCTGGTTGGAACTCAGAAAACCAGAATGCTGATAAGAATTTAGACACTAAAAGCCAGGCTGATATGATTTCATATTGGAAGGAAGACTCTATTAAGAATTAGATTAGAGGCCATGTATGCTACACTTAGGTCAAAAAAACCATGTCTATATTTATTCCCACATCTTAAGATTTTGTGTGAAAGGCTTAATGGAAAGGTAGTAGATTAACTGATCTCATAGAGGAAATGCCAATGGCATTCAATATTCAGGCTTTGGCATGAGTACAGCTTGGTGTTTTTATTCAGAGTTATAGTGAGAATTGTGAGGATAAAGTAAAGCAGGAGGATTTGAAAAACTTGGAGACTGGCCAGAGAAGAACTGTATGTTAATTTGGGCCCAAAGGACATATAGTTCTTGAAGTGATTAGTACCACTAAAAAGAAAGAATTTTGAACTCAGACAAGAAAAAAGTTGTCTTAAAAGCATCTCAGAAATCATCAAGACCTTCCCACTATACAGGCTCTATGGTGAGAAGTATAAACCTTTAGAAAGGTCACCTTGGAATTGTTCCCCATGCTCAGCCATTCCAGTACTCAGAGGCTATTGCATTAATGCAACTACTGAGCTGGGGGCAATATGTGGTGTAACTCATGTGATGCTGGTTATGTAGGCATGCAGATTGTAAAAGGTATGGGATCACAGAGATTTCCACCCAGATTTCAAAGGAAGGCCTGGGAGGGCAGGCAAAAAAAAAATGTGTAACTGGGTCACAGTCCCTCCCAGGAACCTCTGGAAAGATAGTAGGTGGAGATGTAGGAGTGAGGACAAGACTTCAAAGGAGACTTCAGGAAACTGAAGACACCAGGAATGTAGAGCATCTGCTGCAGAAAGCTACAGGCAGCAAGTGGATCCAGTCCATGAGAAAAGTCCTGTGGGCTGAAATCAGCAAGACCATGAACTGGGGTTGTATTCTGGAACTCACATCTCACCACTATGTGTCACAAATGCTTAACATGGAGCAATAGGATTTAATGTGTGCTCTGTTATGTTTCAGTTTTGCTTTGCTCTAATCCTTTTCTATCTCCGTATGGCTCCCTTTTGGACTGGAACTGTTTATCCTGGGCCACTGTATCTTGAAATTATGTATATTGCTTTTTTATTTCTACAGGGGCTCACAGATAAGAGTTGCCTTGAGTCTCAGAAGATTTATTTTAACAATGTTTATAAAATTTCTAATATATACTGAGAATGAGGGGTAAGACAAATATAGACTCCACTTTTTCATGAGAATCAAGAGTTAAGCTTCATCTATCAAAATTGCAAGACCATTACAACCACTTGTTGCATACATTTTTATTAAATCATCTCAGTAAGTTATAATAAAATATGGAAAGAAAAATCCATGCTTAAATCTTGTTTTCCTGAATAGTGAGCTCATCAGAAACTCAATTCTATCATCCCATGTGATACATGCCTTTTAGAGGTAAGGAAATGGTAAACAAGTACATAAACTTAGGAAATGGCACAACCAGGTTATGGATGAGAGTTTCTCACCTCCTTTTTCAGTTCACATTTGGACAGATACACTTCTCTGAGAAGCAGAGCCTGGACTATTTTAGCCTGGTCATGTGCCTCAGCTTCCCTGACCTGGAGAAAGTAAGACATCATTTAAAATAGAATTTTTTCATCATCTTTTCCTTTTCACTGTTTTCTATTTCTTTCTTCATTTATGCACTAATTTATTTACTTATTTGTGAATTGATTAAGAAGATGCATTAGGGGAAAGGACTGGGATAGTGTAACCCATGTTCTGAGTAAATCACTGATAGAAAAACTCTCATTGTGGGTTTTGGATCAGAAAATTATGTATGCAAATCACAACATTACCACTTTCAGCTTTATTATCTAACTTTCTGAAATTAATATTTAATTATGAATAATGGAGTAAATCCTCCTGTGCGATATGAGAAAAATTTTTAAAAAGGATAACTGGCAAGATGACCATTGTATAAGAGATCTATGGAGTGTTCTGCCATTGAACGTCCTGAATTACAGGGTTCAGGACCCACTTTAACATGAGCTCTGACCTGAGTTGGAATTCTGAGAAATCAGAAAATCACATTCTGAAAAGCTCCAAAATAAAAGTGATTTGAACAACATGGTCAGGTCTGGAGATGGCTCTGACATCCATGTTTGTTGGTATGAATTCCAGTACTTACTGTATATATCTAAGGATATGTCTCTTCCTTTCTTCTGCACTGCTTTTGAAAGTACTGATGACCATCAGCTCTTGACCACTTCCTCTCTCTGCTCTTTAAGAACAGTTCTGGGTCTGTGATATAGCTCAGTGGCATAAGTGCCTGCCTGGCAAGCACGAAGTCCTGAGTTCGACTCTCAGTACCTGCATTAAAAAACAAACAAAAAAACAGTTTTGCCTGTGCTGTGGACTGAATGTTCATGTCCTTCCCCTCAATTGCTATGTTTACATCCTAACCCAATATAATCATTTTTAGACATCAGGTCTTTGGGAGATAAAATCAGGACTATTGTTGACATTAGTATCATTATAATACTAAAGACAACCTCTCATTTCTCCTACCCTGCCTTCCCCTCCCCTCCTCTTCTCTTCTCTCCTTCTTCTTTTTCCTCTTCCTTTCCCTCTTCCTCTCCCTTTGCTGTTTCTCCCTTATGAAGATACAATAAGAAGACAGCCATCTACAAGCCAAGGAATGGCCCCTCATCACACAATGGATCTGGTGGAGACTTGGATGGCCCAGCCTTTAGATCCTGAGAAACAAATGTTTCCTGTTCAAGGCATGAATCTGTGGCGGATGTTATAACAGCTTGATCTGACTAAGATAGTTTGCAAGGAGAAACTACTTCCTTTTTTTAAAAAAATGTTTTTCTTACCTCAAATGTACTTCCCTTTAGTTTCTCATTAAAGTAAAAGTACTGGTACCAATAATAGTTATAGAAATATCAGCTTTAAATGACAGAGTTATGGATTAAAAATGGAAAAGGGAATTAAAATAGGTTGCTTTAGGCCCAAGCAATATAGGGTCCTTCGCAAGGTCTTGCATATTAGGTGGCCTGTCCCCTGATCCTACTTACCTGTCCCTCATACAACGAGAAGTACAAGGGAGAAGAGCGGCTTTTCTAAGCCACATTAGATTGCTTGTGGCCCTGGAATATTCTGACTTGCTGTCCCCTTGAGAGAGATGCACTAATCACATTTGTAGTTTCAGGTCCTTGTAACCACATTCCTATTTGCCAGGGCAATAAAAGTAAAAGTGTCTGTAAAGAACATGATAGGGTCAGCTAGGGGAGCTCTCTTTGATTCTATTATGATCTGATAGGAAGCAACGTACGAGGGCACAGAGAAAGACACAAAACTGATGACAAATGTTACCACAATTAGAATTGCTATGGGGAAGCAAACCTGTTGTTATATCTTAAATTAAGAAAAAAACAAAACTGATTCCATGAGTCTTTTGATGTGGCTACAGAGGCAGTTCCTGGGTTTCCATCCTTCCCAGCATATCCTTAAAATTAACCCCAACTCCCCGAGGCTTCATTCTGTTTCTTGCAAATTCTGTTTCTTGAAACCTAGAGAAGCCGGACATACACAGGCGTCTAAGGGTATAATTATCCCCAACACTGCTTTGGCCTTTCTCGTGCCTACAGAGACCCACAGCTAAGATGTTATAAAAGATCCTTGGGTTTGGGTTTGAAGTTTGCAAAATCAAAGCACTTTAACAAACTACAAATCTGCCTCCTATTCCCTTCAGCTGGTAGGACATAAATCATAAGGAAAACCCACGGCTGCTTTACAGATGGAGAAATTGACCTGGGGGAGGTTTACTGCCCTGAATTAGTGGCCGAGTCCCCACACAGTCAGGGCTTCTCTGTGACCCTAGATCATTCTTCCGTCTGCACATTTATACTCCTCGACTTCACATGGTAAGTGAGCAAGTTCTCCTTAGTCTATTCTGGAGATTTTGTAAGAAATACAGGATCTATTTCAAACCTTTTTCTTGCTTTTTGCTAAGTGCTGAGCGATTCATCTCATTGACCTGTCACATGGGCCCATCCTTCTCCTCACAGTTCTAATTTCTAACTCCCGTAGAGAACCATTGTGTGAAGGTCTTGTCAGGTTGCTTTGCCACTCAGTCTCCAGCTTCCCTTCTTAAGCTTCCAACAGTGCCAATTAGTACCACATATGGAGTGAGTTTACAGAGTGGCTGTTGCTGCCAAGTACATAAAAGGTGGTCAAAATGCAAATTGGCCAGTAGACAACTTCTTGGGTGTGAGGTTGGGGGAATAAGTTTAAGTACCATAGCACAAGTACCATTCTTTTTATTCCCTGAAGCTGTATATCTTTAAAGTAAGATATGAAAAAGGACCTGGAATGCTTCAAAAAAGAAAACATGAAAAAATACAGAAATTAAATAAAATTAGAAGGGTAAATCATATAAGACTTAGCTGAAGAACATTAAAGAAAGAGCAGATGTGTACCTGGAACTATAAGCCTGTGTCTGGTTCTCATCCCAACAGAGGACACTAAAGTCCCCCAGACCCCGCCTCACCCGACCAAATATAGCAAATCAAATGCCACTTCTTTTGAATCTTTTTTTTTTTCAATTCCATATCTCATTGTTTATGTTAGGAATTTTTCTTGGGACTGTGTTTATCTAGTTCTGATTTCCCTGTGAGCTTCCTCTCCATGGGAATGCATGATGATCCCAAAGGGTAACAAATGCCCCCAGAGTTCGTTGTCACATTTTCTGCTGCAGTGATTTTTTCTTAATGCTGAACCCCCATGTCTGGGCCTATTTCCCCTTGAGAGATGACAAGGACCCTTCAGAAGTCTTCCTACACATCTATGTTCCAGTCTGTGGAAAGTGTGGGAAGAGATACGACAATAAATGGACATTATTAAATGCTTAAAAACACTCTTAGACATTTTATTCTATCGTAGATTGAATCATCAAATGATCTATGTAAGGTAATTGCTGTTTTCCCTTTTATAAAGATGAAACCTCAGTTCAGTGAGGGAAAGAAATTTCTTGATATTCATACAGGTACAAAGTAGTAAATCTGGTACACAAACCTGATTCCATCTCCTTCACAAAATGATACTGTCACATAGAACAAGGGATCTTAGAGATTAGCATTTTTGGGCACTACCATGTACCAGGCACAGTACTAAATGCTTTGCATACAATTTCATTAACCTTTATTGCAAAATTGAAAGCATTACCTATAACAATGTGGGCTCAGGCAAATGAAACAACTTGCCCAAGCCTGCACAGTCAGATGTTGCAACGATAACCCTGAAACACAAGTCACCTGACCTATAGAATCTCTGAAGCTTTCGTTGCACTACACTTTCTGTTCCAGCCATCTGTGAGACAACCTGATCGTGGAGTCCTTTGCTTCTCGAGAGGAACACTAGTGCAGTGGGTTTTTTCCTCTTCATTGTCTGGGGATTCAGAGATCCCAAACATCCTCTCAAGACTGTATCTCGTAGTCCCCAAGCCTGTATGCTCACTCAGAAACTCAGTTTCCATTTCTTCCTTGCGGGAGATCAATCAATACAACTTCAGGTATCCTACCACCATATTTCTTCAAATAAGCACAGGATGTTCTGTGCACAAACGTTGGTTCCCACATTGCGAGGATATTTTGTTTTTCCAAGCTTCTTCCTGGTGCAAAGTTAATGGTGCAGGTAAAAGCATTCAGGGGAGAACATTCTCGTGCTTACTTTCTGCCTGCTGTTTAGGCTTTGTCACTAAACAGCTAATGGTGGGCCCACTTTGTGACATCACTGCCTGAGACAGATTTGTACTATTAAGCTAGTTAGTTTTTTGACCAAGTCAGACTTGAGATATTACCTTTTATTTCTTCTGCTCACTACACCTAGTGGTTGTCCATAGCATAATTTGAGTCTTAGGAAGAGAAGAAAAATCTTACTAATCAGCTCGACTAACTTCCCTAATGTATCAAGCTTTCATCCCAAGATTAAAAGGGTCACAGCTGATCCAGATGGTTTAGTCTGTGACCTGCACTCTGTGTGTCGTGTTACCAATGCCCAGCAGCACAAACCACAGTCTGTCTAAGTATCTGCATCGGAAAAACCTTAACCAAACATTATGCAGTTTGGGCTGGAAAAGGCAATTCTATCCATTTACAAACATCTGCCAAAAAGGTCAGATACAGGCTGGCCAGTCTCTGGCTTCCGATTTGGGGGACTGCTTTGGTTGCAAGTATTGTGTCCAAGGAAAATTAAAATGAAAACAGAACTCGGCTTCAGGCAGAAATCTCTAAAAGTTAACTCCAATTCAAACCAAATTTAAGATTTCACAGTCTTTTTTGCCCAAAGGTGTTGGATCAGAGAATTTTCAAACAAGTGAGAGAATTTATTACTCATATGCAAGCACGTAGAAGAAGAAGAAAAAGAAGGAGGAGGAGGAGGAGGAGAAAGAAGAGGAGGAGGAAGGATCACTGTTATTTCATTTTAAATTCAGGAGTTTGTGCCCTTTTCTATAAATTCATGAAGAATTTGTTTTCACTTAACCAATATGCCGCTAGCAAAATATGGAGCATTTGATTGAACTTTTCTTTCTGTGAAAAGCTGTGCTACCACTCAAGTTAATTTAAAATAAAATCCTTCAGAGTAATGTGCTGTTTAAGCAATGAAAACAACACAGACTATCAGTTTCCATTCCAGAGTACTGAATGAAACATTCCTTCAACGTGGGGTCAGTGAACACACACTGTTACAGTTCCCTGCAAGCCTGTGCCCCAAAGAGCTCATTTCCCGATCTCATCTACCCAGAGATGCATTCTGTCAGAGAAATTCACCCCATTATCGGTCTCCCTGCCATGCAAATGAAGTTAACCTCTCGCTTGAGCGACCCGCACATGTACAAGAATCAAAACCTACCACTACTGAGATATTTCCTTTTGTGTTCTACAAATATGGCTTTAATTTAGTGGGGTTTGCTTGGAGGTAGTGGGAAAGGAGGAGGGGAAAATGGAGGAGGCGATGTTTCAGAACATTTTCTCTCATAAGCAGAACAGTGTGTTTCCACTAACTAGATTTCTACCAACAGGAGAAAAACACTCATCCAGCAATCTTTCTTGCACATATCAAATTATTCTCTTTGCATTTGGGCTTTGTGGTAAGGGGTGAATCCAGAGGGTGCCTTATCCTCAAGTTGGCTGGGAAACAGAAGCTGTCATCTAGCTCTTTATTTTGACTGTTTTCACTGGTATGTTAATTACAATCTGCACCAAATGCTTGATCCATCAACGTGAAGAGATGGAGTTGTCTCCCTCATGTGTGAGGCTGTGCTTTCACTTTGCATGGTCTTTTATAAGTATGGTATCAACGATTTCGGCATTAATAAGAAGTATTAGCACTGGTAGCATTTTTGAGGGTTATAGCCCAATTGTGATTTGAGGGCTAGTAGATTAAAGGTAGCTGTAATTCTATGAAGGTTAGAATCTAATTCTGCTCCCACTGGGTCAGCCTGAGAGACTTATTCACCCACTAGGATGTAGAGGAAGTGATAGTGGGACATTTTAAGACTAAGGGATACAAAGTCTGTTGGTTTCCTCTTTGGTCTTGGAATACTCACTTGGGGACCCCTGAGCTGCCATGTAAGAAGTTTGAAAAGACCAAGCCTGACCATCAAGGTGTAGTCTTGGATCAACATTCTGACCTGAGTTTGTGTTGGTATCAACCATGCCAAAGTGCCAGACACAACTTATATCCACTGGAACAATCTGCCTATTACCATCAAGGTGACAATATCTGGAGCAAGAATATATTCCCGCTCAACCTCAGGATCCATAAGAGTAGCATTAAACCGTTGTTTTAAATCATACTTTTGATACTATTTGCTACTGAGGAACGGATAGACAAAGCATGATTCAACAATGGAAACATACTATTTTAAACACTGGAATACTCTTCTGATTTTTGTCTTTTTTTTTTTTTGCATTTTTTTATTACTTGCATGTCTCAGATCAAAAGTTATTCTCTCTAAAAAGCACTTCTGCATCTGCCTTTGCCCAAGCTCAGGACAGATTTGATCTTTGGTCTTTTCCATTAAGCCCTCTTTCTCAAATTCAGTTCTCTAGTGGTGGGTAATTTTTCAATTTAATATTATTTATGTAAGAAATTTTGCATATACAAGGGGTAGACAGTTTACTCAATATTGGAAAATGGTGGATTTTCTCTGTCTCTAGCTTTCTTTGCTATAATCCTCATACCATCACAAATGTGGTTGGAGCTCAATCTTGCCAACTACTGCTGAATTCAAAGTGCACAAGTCCTCCCTTTGCTAGCAGATAGTGCGTTTTTTTTTTTGTTTTTTGTTTTTTGTTTTTTGTGGGTACCGGGGGGTCGACCTCAGGACCTCGCGCGCCAGCAGGCGCCCGTGCCGCTGAGCGATATCACCGGCCCCTTTTTCGTATGTGGGTTCCGGGAGTCGAACTCTGGCCCTCGCGCTTGCCGGGCAGGTGCTTAAGCCGCTGAGCCATCTCACCGGCCCAGATAGTGCGTTTTATCTCAATTGCTGCAGTTATTATTATAGAATAGAGTCGAGCATTGATAGCAAATAACACCAAATTCAAAGATAAGTCATGTGACTTATTTTACTTTCTTCCAAGGTAAAAGTTACCTGCACAATCAGGAAGATCTGGAAATTCAATCCCAGCTCTACCATATTTTCCCAGTTTCTTACTTTTCCCACTGGATAATACCTACTAACTACTACTAGGGTAGTTAATGAGAATTAAATGAATTAAACTGCATAAAATGGCTTAGAACAGTTTCCTATACTTAGTATGTGTTAGAGAAATATTTGTTAAATAGAATTATTGTAAAATATAGTGACTGAGGTAGAACTTGGTTTATAATAGGAATAATGAAAATATATTTTATATCATGTCCTTTTTTGACCTTTTGAGCCTTTTGGCACTTAAAAAGAAGTAGCAGATTTTTGCATTATTTATATTTTTAATTTGAAGTAATGTACAAGTTGGAAAATGACTGTTTAATACTTTCTGCCAAATGTACGTGGGGGAGCCCAGCTGTTTGTCGACTGAAGCTCACACCTGTTAATCCAGGATTGACTCATGGTAAATTCTCAGATGGGCATTAGCCCAGTGTTTTTTTTGTTGTTGTTCTCTTTCTTTTTGTAAATCATTTCCTTTATTATTGATTTGAAAACTTCATACTTGTGTCAGTAAAGCAATGCATAGTCCAATTCTAGGCCTCACATGCACATTTCGAGAATAATTTCAATGGCTTTAATATTTGAATCACTACTGGAGGAAGAGCTGAAGGAAGAAGAGAAATAAGAAATCAGAAAATGCAGACATATGATTTGTGTTTTGGAAATCTGGGGTCATTGGATTTAACTCATTTCTGCTTCATACAGATTTGATACAAAAGTTACAGATGTTTAATTACATTTAACTTGTTAATTATATTCTTTAACTTGAAAAAATATAGAAACAGGGACTTCTAATTTTTACAATTGCTTACGGAGATTTAGAGGTCTTTAGAACTGGTAATCACATCAATAGATTGCACTCATTATGTAATGCTGCATAAATACAGATGCACACATAAATGTGTACGTTTGTTTGCATGTAATACTGTTATTATTATTTTTTTTTTTTGGTAATACTGTTATTAAGACAACAACTGCACCCCTCGAAAAAAAATCCAACGGGTCATAGATAAACATAAGGTCTTTAAAAACTGTATTTATTGGGCTGGTGAGATGGCTCAGCGGCATAAGTGCCTGCCTGGCAAGCGCAAGGGCCTGAGTTCGACTCCCGGTACCCACATATGAAAAAAGGGCCGGTGATATCGCTCAGCGGCACGGGCGCCTGCTGGCATGCAAGGTCCTGAGTTTGACCCTGGTACCCACACACACACACAAAAAAAATAATAATAAAAGCTATATTTATATATAATTTCTAGTGGGACATCAAATAGTGATTGCCTATGAAAACAGAAATCAGGGCCGGTGATATAGCTCAGCGTCATAAGCGCCTGCCTGGCAAGTGCGAGGTCCTGAGTTTGACTCCCAGGACCCGCATTAAAAAAACAAAACAAAACAAAACAAAAATCAGAGGCTAAGCAATTACAAAGGTACTGAGTTAAATAAAACTAGTGAACCTTATGTAAAACAAATATTGAAAGCAGCAGAGATGAATATAGTTAGGGGCCTGTCCTCCATGGTTCTACTCTCTACTGTCATCCCATGTTGTCATTTTCTCTACTATGTCACCTGCCAGTCTTCACTCCGAATGTTCATTGATTTCTTAAAATATAAAACAAAACTTGTATTCCTGGGACAAATCACATTTCTGCATGTTATATTATTATTTTATATATTGCTAGATTTAGTTTGTTACTGACTCCTAGTTCAAGTCTATTGTGAGCACAGAACATTCTAGAGCTGCAATACTTTTTATTTATTAGCACTTGTTTAATGGCCCCAAATATATCCTACCTTGATGTTTTATGAGTACAAGTAAACAACATGGAGTTCTACAGTTGTCAATTAGGTCGGGTTTGTTTCAATATTTAAAATTTTCTTCTCCTTGCTCATTTTATCTCTATCAATTTACTTATTTTTGAGAGAAAAGTACTGAAATATTTGTAATTCTATACTTTTTTCATTTTGTGGAGTTAATATTTCCTTTATGTATTTTGAAGCTGTATTTTAAGATACGTATTTCTTTATCACTGTTACATCTTTTTATGATTTTATATTTTAATTATAAAATGTATATTTATGTTTGATGATATGCTTGCTTTGTGACCTTAGTCAGATATTAATACAAGAACTCTAGCTCTGTTATGTTTAGAAAGCATGAAGGAAATTTGTGATTATTTTTAACTTCGCTTCTCTTTACTTTATATGTATAATTAGTTACTTCTCCTGGTTATTGTTATGGATTTTTAAAAATATGGGGCCGGTGAGATGGCTCAGTGGCTTAAGCGCCTGCCTTGCAAGCGCGAGGGCCCGAGTTCAACTCCTGGAACCCACATACAAAAAAAGGGGCCGGTGATATCGCTCAGCGGCACGGGCGCCTGTTGGCGCGCGAGGTCCTGAGGTCGACCCCCCGGTACCCACACACACACACAAAAAAAAAAAATAATAATAATAATTGGTTTGCTGTAGATTGACTTTGACTTGTCTTGGACTTTTTATGTCTGCATCTGAACTTATCTTGCTTGGGGTTCTTTAAGCTTGTTATGGCTTGCATCTAGATGTCCCCCCAAAGCCTCATGTGGTCATAGGTGGACCTTTGCAGAGGCAGCTGAATGTAGAGTGTGTGATGCTAGGATTAAGGATGTGATGTGGCGTTGATTCCTGGTGTGATGCTGGGATTAAGGATGTGCCACCCTGAGTGTGAGCCCTACCGCCTTAAGGACATGTAGCCTGGGTAGAGTATAAGGGACAGAGAGAGGGTTGTTGTTTTGCTTTCTGCTGCTGCTGTGATGCTGCTGCGTGTCTTCTGCTATCTGGTGCCTGCTCTGTGATGCCCCTCTGCTGTGCCACGTTGCCTTGGAGATAGCCAGTTATGGACTGAAACCTCTACAAACTATGAGCTAAATAAACCTTTCCTGCTTTAATTTTAGGTGTTGGGTATTTTGTCTCAGCAACGTGAAAAGTAACTAAGACAGAACTCTCAGACGTATATTTGTGTTTGTGTGTTATTCTACATGTATGCTTTTAAATATCAAATATGGAAAATGATAATTATTTCATCAAACATGTTGGAGTGTTCATTATTCATTATTTATTGCCTCCATGGTAGCTGGTTTTGCCCTTCTTTCTTTATCTATTTTATGGAACTCCAATGAAAATATTTTTGATTATTTGATATTTTTCCACCAGTTTTTCAGTTCTGCTTATTTCATTTCAGTAGTCCCTTCTTACTTTGCTTCATTATTAACATTTTCTTTTATTATGTCTTTAATATCACTCAAATCTGTACTTCATAATCTGTCATTAATCTCTTTGTACTTCAAAATTTTTATTTTTATATCTAAAAGTTCCATATTTTTATTAGTATTTTCCCTTCCATCTTTACCATGTTCATATGTTATTTTAAAATCTGAATTTAGTTATAGGAGATGCTCCATGAACATGCTTACCAAACAGTTCTATCATTTTTCTCACTTCTGGCTCAATCGACTGTTATTTCTCCTGGTCATGCATCACACTTTCATTTCTCTTGGCATGTCTACTAATTTTTGATTGTTTATTAAACATGATGTTATTGAATATCTGGATTTTTTTTCTTCCTATACAAAACACTGAAGTTTATTTTGGCAGCACTTGTGTTTCTGGCAGGTCCGTTTGACCTTTGTAATCCTGTTTTGAAATTTTAGTAGGGATGTGTCCTGTAGTCTGTTTCTGAGACAAACTCCTCTAGTGTCTGCACTGTGGCTTATTTTTCCATTTCCTATGTGAGTCCAGGGAATTATCCAGCTTGTGACTTTCTGCTCTTTCTTTGTTTGACTTTTCAAGGTTTTCCTTATCACATTTTTTGAAGTGCCAAATTTCTGTGCGGGATTACACTTCCTGAAATTCCCTTTACAATACGTTGCAGGTTAGAATGAGCTTGTAGCTTGGCCAGCATGTAGTTTAAGCACACTTTCTCCCAGCTTATTGCTAAACACTAGTTCATGTGGGAAGGAAATTGGTAGATAGAATTAAAATCCATCCTTTAGCTTTGAGTTTATCAAACAAAAGATCTGGGTGGGTCTGTTTTCTTCAAACAGAAATCTTAAAAAATAAAACTTAGGCTGCCCATGAGGAGAGAAAATCAAAGGAAGCAGGTAGGCCTGAGATTCCGCTTCCTCTCCCCTGGATCTACCTTTCCTTACTGCTGTCCTGTGCTTTCAGGTTCAGCGCACACTTACAGGGCCTCAGCCTGTTCATGATTAGCGCTTCATGTCTGTCCACCTTGGTTCAGACTCATGTTACCAGCCAACTAAGTTGCATAAGGCAATTCCCTGTGCTCTCTCTCTCTCAATATCAATGAGTTAATATTTGCAAATACTTACAAAGATTTCCACACAAATTTCTTTAGCTCATTTTTTATTATAGTACCTTATTCTTATGAAACTTTATTGACCACCAAAAAAATTATTTTTTTTCACTTGCCATAGGCTCCTCACACTCTGATCTTGGTTTCCTAAACTCAACAACAGTACAGGGTTCTTTTGGCTTCTGCCTTTCCTCAGAACATGGGGACCATTACAGAGTTCACTTCATTTGTTTCCTTTCTCTCAATGTCATGTCATAGGTCCTTATCAAGTATCAGAAAAATTTAGAACAATTTTTTTTTTTAGTTTTCTAGTTGTTTTCAGTGGGAGGTGAAGTACTGTGTAGTCTGAAATGTCTAAACATAAAAATCTTTTTTTCTTTTTTTTGTGGGTACCAGGGGGTCGACCTCAGGACCTCGCACGCCAGTAGGCGCCCGTGCCGCTGAGCGATATCCCCAGCCCCTTTTTTGTATGTGGGTTCCGGGAGTCGAACTCGGGCCCTCACGCTTGCCGGGCAGGCGCTTAAGCCGCTGAGCCATCTCACCGGCCCACATAAGAATCTTTGGCCTATGCATTTTAACAATTAATAATTTGACTGTCTGAGGAGCTTTAGTTTACCATAGTCTGACCACGATAAGCCAGTGTCAGGAAATGGAAATGCTTCAGACTGCACTGGTTGGAAAACAAATACTTCCATGTACTACCAATTCAATTACCCAATTGTTTGTCTTACTTGGAATTTAAGGCTCTCAAAATTGGGTTGTAATGAATTGTTCTTCTGGAACCTGCCTACCACAACACCTGACACATAATTAGTTTTGAGCAGTAGAGTATAATGGTTAAGAACTTTTTAAAGCACTAGATAAAATGCTTTTTGAATTCTAGGTTTTCATCTAAAAATTCTATGACTTAAATGCAAATTTATGAATTGCTAATAGTCTAATTTTTATCTGAAATAGAGAATAGTTTTCACCTCACTGAATTTTTATGAAATTTAATGAAATAAAGTTAGCAAAGTTCTTAGCAATGTTGTGAACATATTGTAAGCACTTTATTTTTGATATCCTTAGTATATTTTTTATTTAAAGGAAATTTCATGAATATTTAAATGAAAGCAACACATTAGAAAAAAAGAACTTGAATGAAACCATATAAGACATTTAGGTGAACCCCTTCTCAGATGCTTGGAACTCAGTTCAGCAGAGAACTGAACTCAAATAGACTTAAGCAACTGAGAGAACTTACAGATTCACATAATTGAAATCTTTAAGGTAGATCAAGTCTTGGGGCTGATTCGCTCTATTTGCCAGGTTTGTCTAGAACAGTGGTGACAAATCTATGGCACACGTGTTACTTGTTTTTAGGAAAAAAGATGTTGATATATGAGTTGTTTGTTCTATATTAAAACTTCAGTATACAGGTTGAATTGCAGTGTTGGCACTTTGTAATAAATAAGTGGGTTTTGGGTTGCAGATTGGGCATTCGTCTCTAAAAGATTCACCATCACTGCTCTATAGTCTACCTTCTTCTTTGTGTTAGTTTCATACTCAAGTGGTTTATTCAAAGTGGCGAAATGTCCACAGTCATTGCTGGAGTGACAGCTATATACCTCACCATCTAAGATATGAGAGCTATTGTCCTATCAAACAGAACTAGTGCCCTATACTTCCCTAGACAAGATCACCTGAAATCACAAGCTTATCTCTTGTCTTCAAAGTAATGACTTACCCTGATTGACTTAGGCCTAAATTAAATGCCCATGACGGTTGAGTCAACCAGTTGTACAATGATGATGATAGTAGACTTATTTATAAGGCTCCTCTGCTCCTACCATCTAGTTGATGCTGGAGTTAATCATGATTGTTGCTCAATGAGGAAGGTGCTTTGTATGATAAACAGGTTCTTTGTCAATGTCCACAGCGTGACTGAATTTTCTTCATCTTAAGAATCTTATCACAACCTACTCAAGTCACCTATTTTTACCATTGATAAACATTGCTCTCTATCCTTCAGGTTTTACATTTGAGGATAAGGTAGAGAAAAACAATATCTGCCACATTGAATTGACCAAGCCAAGCTAAGAGATGCTTAATTATCATTTCTTATATATTAAGCAGAGCTTTAAATACTTTCATTTACATAATAGTTTTGTTTTTTTTAATTTATGAATTAGAATGTGGTACCATCTTAATTTTACAGATGAAGTGACTGTGGTACTTAATTGCTGTACCAGCTAAGGATCGTAAAGAAATTGCCAGAGCTATGGTTTGAATCCAGATAGCCTGGTTTCCAATTGCATTTTTTTTTTTTTTTTTTGTGGGTACCGGGGGGTCGACCTCAGGACCTCGCATGCCAACAGGCACCCGTGCCGCTGAGCGATATCACCAGCCCCTTTTTCATATGTGGGTTCCGGGAGTTGAACTCGGGCCCTCGTGCTTGCAAGGCAGGCACTTACGCCGCTGAGCCATCTCACCGGCCCCTCCAATTGCATATTTTTACTCATAATGCTATATTATATTAAGATCAGTTAATTGAGGACCTCTAGTCTAGAGAGAGATGAAAAAGGCTGTAATATCTCTTTGGCAAAACTTTTCCTCTGTATGTCTGACTATCTATCATATGTCTCCCATAGATCTATCTATTCATCTATCTAATCTTAATTTGCTGGCAATAGTATGAATACAGGAGAAAATATAATATGTATTTCCCAAACTCCCAATATTTTTTAATATGATGCATACAAATGATAATTTTTTTCGTTTATTCAGTCATTTACTAAAATTTTTTGACCTGTGTAAACACAGACAAAAGGTGAATTCAGTGGTGTGAAGCAGGCTTCCTGCAATTAAGGAAGTCATAACCCTAGCTCAGACCAATGATTTTGAAGTTGTAGGTCATAATTCATCATAAAGCCAAACCAAACGAACATAGAAAAAGAAAATGTTAGCGTTCTTCATATGTAATAAGTATATGAATTAATGAAAGTACCTGTGTGTGGTCCTTGTATACTTGGTTATAGTACAAACTATATTTCTCAGTATAAGCATGGCCCAAAGCATTTGAGAATGACTGAATTATAACCTAGTTATCCAAATCTTCAGGCCTTCCTCAAACCTTTACTTGTGATCATAACATTGCAGCAACTTGAGAAAATATGGTTGAATCTTATATTTCTACTTTATCCCTTATGGCATAAATTCTAGTAATGTGGTAAGAGTAGCTTTTTGATACAACTGATTGTGTTTCTGATAAATATAAGTGTTTTATTTTGATGTGTTGGTGTCAATTTTTGATTGTTATTCTCCCTGGATTCATTTTAACAAAATGTTTGATTTTGTGTTTATCGCATGAAACAATCAGTAAGCTGACTAAAATTTTGAATTTTTTGTCAATTTCTCTTCTTCTTAGAGACACAGACAAACCCTACTTATGAAATTCTATCACGTGGCAATAACTCTTATTCTCTAACCTTGTTTAAGTAGATTTGTTTTGTCAATGTTGAGGTAAAATGGCTTTAAACAGAGTTATTAAATACTAAGCTAAGCAATGGCTTTACCATTACACTTTACGCTTTGTGGTTACAGCATTTTATGGATTTATGTTTCATGCTGTCAATACATATAAAAAAAGACCAGCTGGAAAATGTTACATTAACAGAAGACCACAACGTTTTGGACATAAAGATGACCCAACATTAGAGAATCTGGGATGGAAATTGCATGTGTGTTGAATAGTTTCATTAGTGTCTCATGCATTTTCCCAAATCTTTCCTTTTACTTCCCAAACTTGTGCAAGTATGTACAGATATGGAATGATTGCTGGCATTTTCCCTGAATGAAACACATTCTCTTGTATCTAGCCTCAGTGGAAAATATGGAAAGAGTAATTAGCGGAAACAATTTGTTCTTTATGTGTTTTGGAAAAAAAATGGAATAACTTTCTATGAGGTTTGGAATTTTTCCAAAAAGAATGCCCACGAAGGTGATGTTCATCTATTCATAAGTTTTGTATTTCATTTTATTATTTATTTATTTATTTATTTATTTATTTATTTATTTTTGTGGGTACCGGGGGGTCGACCTCAGGACCTCGCGCGCCAGCAGGTGCCCATGCCGCTGAGCGATATCACCGGCCCCTTTTTCGTATGTGGGACCCAGGAGTCAAACTTGGGCCCCCGCGCTTGCCGGGCAGGCGCTTAAGCCGCTGAGCCATCTCACCGGCCCTGTATTTCATTTTAAAGAGAGAAAAAAATAAAACAGAATTTCAAAACAAGTTAATAGGAGAGTAATAATAATTAATACATTTCATATTGTTACCTTCAAAGTAGTTAGAGTACAAGATATAGGCATGGTATCTTGTCCAAACAATATTAGCACAAACCTTTCTTTTCAATGAACTAAGAGAAGTTTGCAGTGTAACGATTTTAACTATCTTGTATATATATATATATATATTTTTTTTTTCCTTTTCCAATCTATTCATTCTTAATCTAATTTCTTTTCTCTTTTAAACATATTAATAATCATCCAGAAAAATAAATCTTGCGAATAGTTATTCATCTGTTGGTATATTCATCAACTCATTTAATTGAATTTGAGAATGTAATTAACATCTATCTGTCTCCCATCTATTTAATTAGTGAATAAATTCTTTTATTCATTGTTTGAACACAGCTAAATGAAAACAAAAATGTCAAGTATCCTACATGACAGTAATAGGATTCCTTCATGCTTAGTTAACACATTCAGAAACTTTTCTAAGTTACCACATATGTAAGCACTTACACTACATAATATTTCATGCATCTAAACTGATGTGAAAGCCAGATCTACATAAACATATTCCAATAGAGAAAACTAACAGGAAGTACCTGAAAGTATTAAAAGATTGTTAATAGTGATGTGAGTTGTCATTGTCACAGTTTGACATTTCTTATTAATATTTGAGTTAGCAGCATATCTTAGGCACTGTTTCTAAAGACTTGTATAATTAATCTTTGTTACTCTGATTTATTTTTGAGTTTTTTATATTTGTAATACAGTGTCCAAATTTATTACTAAGTATGGGTTCAGGACAGAACAATTTGCCTGCAGTTTTTTTGGCTTCTAGAAAAATTTTCCCAGCATATGTTGAAAGAATATACTTTGGCCACGCTGTTAGACCCAATAGTATTCAAGATCAGAGATTTTTTAGACCTTTATCAGAAAATTAATGGTATAATTATGATTTAGCTTCAAAAATCTTAACTGTGTTTCTACATTGCTACATATAGCCCCAACCCTGGAGCAATTCAGTGTACTCATGAGTTGTGTTTGATAGCTTTCTTGTCACTGAGACACGTTAAAAATACCCAATATCCACAAGTTAAAGGATGAGAAGTTAAATTTATCTTACAGTTTCAGGGGATTCAGTCCATGGCTGCCTTGGCCTGAGGCAGAAACCTCATGGTGGAAGGACTTGGCAGAAACCTCCTCACCTCTTGGTGGCTAGAAATCAGACAGGGAAGAGCAACTGAGAGGAAGGAGCAAGATACCATGTATCATACCCAAGGTCTTGTCTCTGTGATTCCCCAGACACATCCAGCAGTGTACTTTACTAATCCCCTAGGTGGTTCTGGAGCCAATCAAGTTGATAAAATTAAGCTTACCCTCCACATTCATGTTTCTGTCACATCCCATGTGCAGGCAATGTTAATTTTGGAGTTTCAGCTAAATCAATACACTATTATTTTAAGCACCAAGAATGCCAATTTTCTTTAAAATAGACCTGTATGTACTAGGTCAAAGCCCAACTTCCTTGACAATAATATTTTCAGATCCTCCTCTGTAAGGATTTCTGGGATGTGTTTATACATTTCACCAATCCATCCGAGTTGTCATTTGTCCCAGATTCTATGTTGTATGTGACAATATCCCCATAATAATTCCAACTAACTCTATATAGTTTTATGTCCTTGCCTCTCAGCCAAGATGTTCCAACAGCCACGTTGCCTTCTGTGAATTGGAGTGATTTTCAGCTTGGCTTTTCTACTCAAAATCCATCCTTGCCTTCTCAATCTTCTGATCAAGGTGGAGAAAAACGAGAAAACTATTTACCTATCATTCCCAATTTTCGGCCTTTTTTTCAGTCAACATGATAGCAACTTATACGGAGGAGGCAGAACTCTTCATGAAGGTAATGGTTTTATGTTTGACTTGACTTACTTGACTTAAGGTGTTCAGACTTAGGAAGGAGAAATGCTTATACTTACATGAGAATCATTTGTTGTTCACCTGAAATTGAAATTCAACTAAAAATACAATCTTGTATTTTTTCTGGCATCCTTAACACTTATTCAGAGTCTCTCTTCTAGCACTGTGTACTTTTAAATAAACATTTTGAATGAGAAAAGAATCAAATTAAGAATAAATCTAGCCTGAAGAATGGAAACTTTCCTCTAAAGAAATAGAGAAATTGTTTGATCTTTTAAAGAACAGATTCCCCTCACTATCAGTGGCTCCAGGGTACTGGGGTTAAGTGTCAGGCCATCCTACATATGGTCATTTTCCCTTTCTAATTTGTTGTTACAAAGTTGAGTAAATTTCCTTTCAAGGCAGTGACTTGGACTTAGGAATGCTGCCTTTGTTTCAACATTGTGGTTTCTCCTTTCCAGAAGATTGAGGAAGTAAAGAAGGATAACCTACCCTCACGTGCTCTAGCTTTCAGGAGAACATAAAGTAGTCAGCATGCTATGTCTGCATTGTATTCAGCACTGTCTCAAAGGCAGGAGAATGAACTGAAAAAAACCAGGCTTAACCCAAGAGAAGAATGTCTTCAGGCCAACCTAACCATAGTCATGCGTCACTTAATGGATAGGACAATTTCTAAGAAATGCATTGTTAAGCAATGACATTGGCATGGGCATCACAGAGTACACTTATACAAATCTGGATTGCCCAGGTAGAATACTTCAGGTGGCCTCTTGATGCAATCAAAAGATGTGGTTGGCATGAGCTGTACAAACAAAACAGACCGTTTTATTGTAAAATTTTTATAAGTAGGAACTATGTCAAATAATAATAAATACATAAACCAGTAACCATTGTTAATATCCTTTGTTACATACAGAAGATAATTGTATATCCTATATTTTTGTTCAACTGGCAGCATATTGCGTTTATAGCTGATACCATCATCACCACAAACATGTAATATATCATTGTATGACTTTACGACATGATGATTGCTACAACCTCACTAAGAAATTCAAAATCTCACCTCTATTGTAATGTTATAGGACTACATTAAAAATGTGGTTTATCATTGACCAAAATATCACTGTGTGGCACGTGATTGTACAACAAATGATATTTCTTCTCAAATGCTGATATTGTGAGGCATTTCGTGGAGAATTCTTTGCATTTAGTGATGTCAGGTGAGAAAGTCACTCTTTCTGAGGGTTAGCTAAAACATTCTTCCCTAGTGATGTCGGTGCATTTGGAGTCATTCTGCACAGAGAAATCAGGCACTGTCCACTGCCTTGGATTACAAACATCCTCTCACTCATTTTTCGTAACCTATTTACTGTCAGGTTTATATCAGTATTGAAATGCTTTAGCAATCAAGTTAATTCAAATCTATTTTTGCATCTCTTCACCCCAAGATTAAAAATATTGTGTAACAGGATGTTTCTTCGTGTTTTCATTGCACTTAGCTTCCCCAGTTTATGCTTTGCTAATGCAACCTTTTGATCGGCCAGCTATTGAAGCATTACCTCTATTATCTACTGCCTCAGAATTTTGTAAGAAAATCAGAACCTTTTGACCTCATCCTAGCAGAGTAGTAATTAATGTCAGATACATTTTGATAGCACTCTTAAAATTGTTTTGAACACTAAAACAGCTAATTAGAAAGACAAGATTCCTATATTATTTTACTAAGCACAGTCCCAGGGTGAATATTATTTTGTGATTAAATCCAATGAAATATCCAATACTTTAGGAAAATAATCAAATAAACTATACTGTGCTGTAGGACGTGTTTGTGAAAGGAATATATTAAAGCAACAATTTCTTTTTCTCTGTCATTCAGAGAATGAAATGGAACTTTGACCCACTACATTCTTTATATGATAATGCTTCGGTTTGTGTTTGGTGAAGTTATGAAACTCAGTTAAGGTCATTGTTGGGTCCCGCAATCTTGTACAAGATTAATTTTTTCAATATATTTTGTGAGAGTAGAAAGGATCAGAGAAAGCGTGTAGGTCAAGCTAGTGTCTGATGAAATTTTCCTTTGACACCTGCTGCCCATCCCATGTATTTTTTTAATGAGGAAATGTTTTTTCAGTTTTCTATGTCAGAAATATTTTGTCTGTTATGTTATTTACTGATGCATAAATAAATCCCATAAACTTCTATGGTATTTCCAGTTTTAGTAAATAATGACAAAGGCTGGGAAATTAAGACATATTTTTCACTAAAACATTTTTTCAACATTTCACATTAATTAAATCTTAAGATGCATTTGGCAATGCTATTAAAGTAATTTTATATCCAAGCTTCAGATTGTCAACACTTGGTCAAAATAATCTCCAGTCTGTAATAAATCTCATGATTAGTTCACACAGTATTATTGGATTTCTTCTCATAAAACTAGAGTGGTATGTAGTGTTTTTTTTTTCTTATAACTGCAAATAATAAATGGATAAAAAACAAGTTAACCTTAGTTTGAAACTTTCAAATTACCATTTTCAATACATTTTTTAAATCATCAAAATGGGAAATGAATAGGTAAGTACTCTTGAGTTTGAAATCTCAAGTAACACTGAGGAAGAATTTTACAATTTTATGTCGGAAAAGGAATTGGTAATGACTAGAGTCTAAACATTTTTTTTTTTTAGTTTAATGTACATTTTGGAGGTAGGTCTACTTTATTTCAAAAAGGAACATGCATCGCATTCTGGTTATTTCCATTTTGTCTTTGTAAATGTTGTTCATCTCATGTAGCAACTCCTCACACTTCTAATCTAACTAATCTAACCCTATAGCCCTTTTTAAAAAAGCTCTGCCTTAAGAGCATTTCTGATCTTTCAAGCACATGTAAGCCTCTCATTTCTCTTTATTTTCCTCCTCATTGGTACAACAATCATTAATTTTCCTCTGATTGTTTAATTGAATTCCTTGCAAATGCTACCGCCATTCAGTAAATCTCTCTCCTTCTCTCTCTCTCTCTTTCCCTCTCTCTCTCTCCCCCTCTCTCTTTGTTGTGTGTGCATCCCTCAAGGAAGAACCTTACATGACATGACACAAATTTGGCTCTTATCATGTATTTGGCATGGACTTACTCCTTTAATTTTAATAATCTAAGAAGGTAAGTACTTCCTGTTTCCTTATTTTGCAAAATAAGTGTCTTAGCTTTAGAGAACTTGAATAATTTTCCTAAGGGTAGCTGTTGGGAGCCAAATTCAAGCTTGTAGTACTATGTAATATGACTTTACATTGACAGTCAAAGGCAACCATGAGTGTGGATTGAAGTAAGGACAGAAATGTTTCCAAAAATTTCTAATTTACCTAGAAAAATTAAACTGCAAAATACTGTTCTACCCCAGTCTTGTGCAACCTACTCTCATAGGCTGGTCAAGATGAATATACACATGGAAGCATGGATTCCTGTCTACTGGGTAAAATAGGCAAGAAGAATATTTATTTGAACAACTCATCATCATATTCTGGCTCTGAAGTCAGGAAGGACTCAAATCATTTCTGACTGGACTTTCTGCCTTTGATGGTGAGTAGGTGGAAGACTGTTTTCTCCTCTCTGTCTCTTCTTTAGAATTGCAGCAAATTTTTGACCATTTCTTCATTTTGCTCAGAAAAACATGACAAATCCAATTCCTAGTGGAGATACGTGTTTGGACTGCTACAAGCTTCTGGTGGCAAACTTTTCCTAAACTTATCAATACATAGTCTTATTTTATGTATGTTTCTGTTTGAAGTCACCTTATTTAATATATAGTCTATTCATTAGCATTGAATTCATGGCCAAGAGCACTTTAATTCTGCCTGAACAAAACTTACTTAACATATAACATGTATTTCCACTGTAAGGTACATCACAACCTTCTTGCAGTTAGAAATACTAGACGATACTCATTGCAGCTCTTGGGGCCATTTTAAGCAGCAAATTGTCAATGAAAAGCATAAAAATACAAAACACATGGTGCTAAGTAGACCACCAAAAAGACACTTGTTTACAGTATGAAAGTTGAAACAAGAGGGCAGCCATAGGCTTTTCCAGTCACGTCTGGGAATGTGCTTGTTGTGAAACAGTGACTCTAACATTTGCTGCCATACATATGTCTTATAATGATCATGAAAACATTGTGAGTATTGATTTGGGGGTTTCAAATACATTTTGGTGAGTTGGTCAACTTTCAAATACAGAATTAGTAATCAATTAGCGTCGAGTTTATTGAGTATGGACTGTGGAGAGTAAAAACAATTATGAACCAAACACATATTACTTAGAGTCCTTCTTTTCTGAAATTTGCATTTTAACAGAACATCCAGGATCTATGCAATTTCACTGGAATTATTGTTCAATTCTCATTGAAATGCTATGCAGTGAAATTAGTCAGTTTGGATTCTGTCTTATGTCTGTCAATTCGTGTAGTTGTACCACCAAGTATACATTTCTAAAATGAGCATAGTAGCATTTACTGGACAAGATCACTACATGAATTAAATGATGTATGATATATTAATATCTAGCACAGTCTGGAGAACCTAGTATATTTTCATAAGTGCCACTCCTTTTAATTAAACCAATTTTCACTCCTAACTCTGTAGCTCCTTGGCCCCTCTTGGCTCTTGTTTTCTCTTTACTTCTAGGAAACTGAGTGAAATAAAGAACTATTTTTCATTCATCACTACTCTAACACTGCTAAATGATAATGTTTTTCCTATATGGGGTTTGTCATGCACACATTCATCTGCTTACTAACCTGCCTACCTACCTATGCATGTTCCTATATATCTAGTAAATTCTCTTGGATTATAGTGGAGGATAAATCATAAAGGCTAAGCGAACAAATTTCCTCCTAGTAATGTCATAGTACTTATTTTGGCTGTGGTAGAATTTGCTTTCACTGCATTTCTTCTAAGATCTGTATGTAGAGTACAAAACTAAGAAGCAAACCTGTAGGTAAGCATTGTGCATTTAGAAGTGTGTTAGTTGTGGTGATGAATGACACAAAATAATTTTGAACAGAACTTGGAAACAGATGTTTGTCCATTTTTATAAATATCTATGAAGAAGCACTCAGAGTTTAAGAAGAACAGTGTACTTATTGTTCTAGCATCCCCAAACCAAGTAATGTCTAGCATATAAAAGTATTTATAAAAGGGGGCTAACACTAAATGACAATTTTTTTTTCCTTTTTAAATGTTATTTTATTTCAGTTTAGTAGTACACATGTGTAGTACACAATGTTTATATTCCTTGTGGGAAGTTGGTACATGTACATAACACATCTTAATTCCTTTCTTCACACCCTTTTTCTTCCCTCCTTCCCCCCTCAAGTACTACCTTTAAAGCCATGGCAGATAATACACATTCTTTAAGCATTATATAAAAGGTAGTATGGGCCGGTGAAATGGCTCAGTGGCATAAGCGCCTGCCTGGCAAGCGCGACGTCCTGAGTTCGACTGCCGGTACCCACATACGAAAAAAGGGCCGGTGAGATATCGCTCAGCGGCACGGGCGCCTGCTGGCGCATGAGGTTCTGAGTTTGACCTGCAGTACCCACACAAAAAATAAATAAATAAATAAATAAATGACAATTTTAACAGTGCAATAATAATAATGATAATTGAATCATTGGTTTATTTTGAGTATACATTACTTGTTGAACACTCTATTAATCTTGTACATAATGTTGCTTATTTTTCAAAAACAATCTTGTGAAAGTTGTAGCAATTTCTAGTTTCATTTTATTTTATTATTTTTTGTGGGTACCAGGAGTAGACCTCAGGACCTCGCGCGTCAGCAGGCGCCTGTGCTGCTGAGCGATATCACCGGCCCTTTTTTCATATGTGGGTTCCGGGAGTCAAACTCAGGACCTTGCGCTTGCCAGGCAGGCGCTTATACCGCTGAGCCATCTCACCGGCCATCTAGTTCTATTTTAGATAAGAACATAAACTTAGAAAAAATATGGAAGGAATGCCAGGTCACATAGCTCATACATTTGGAATTTGGAATTTGGATCTTTTACTCATCCTCAGTAACCATTAATATTATTAATGAATAATGGGAAATACTTTAGATTTGTATAAAGCCTGCAAAAATCAGAATCCAAAACATTCTAAAGCAGGGATTCAGTCTTATTGAAAAATCTTTGCTAGACAAGCACAGGTACTTCCAATACAGCTTTTTATTATCTGAGAAAGGCAAACTAAAATGTGTCAGTTCAAACCATCCGGAGAGTATTTATGATTGCTAGATAATTACTATTGACATACGGATTTTGTTAGGAAAAAAACAACATAAAACTGAGAAGAAAAAACTAGTTTCAGATAGGAAAGAAGAAAAATTATTAAAACTAGAAAATAGATTTTATATAAATAGATTAAACAGCTTCTTTCTTCAGATTTTCCATCCTGACCTAGTGTGGTTTGGGTTGGAAAATGTTTTGATTCATAGTCACTTGGATTTGGGGGATCGGCATAACACCTTAAAACCCATACCTACCCTGAATCTTTTCAAACCAACCTCAGCCTTCAGAGAGCAAAAAACAACAAAGTGCCTGTGTGAGAACACACAAAACAAGGAGATAAAGCTGTGAGATTTTTTTTTTCCCTTCTATAAAGATGCTTGTACAATGATTGGAGCAGACATCAGGAAATTAGACCAAATGGTAGTGTTAAATCCATTAACTAGCCTGCATTCTGCAGTGAAAAATGACATAACTTTTAACAGTTTGGGTGAAAAAAATTAAATATGTGGCTAGGATCTTTAATTCCTTTGTGGGTTACTCCCCTCGTAAGTATTTGCTAAAGTTTCACCATATGTACTTCCTTGGCTCACACTTCATGTCACGTGTAAAATTTATTTAACAGACATATTGTCAAAACAGGTTAAGCCACAAGAGGTCTTTTTCCATTTCCTTGGTATGTTTTTATTCCTTGTTATTTGTTCGGGAGTTGGGCTATCTCTGTGAGAGTACATGAACGCACACGTGAGTGTGTATGAATGAGTTTTTGCTTGTTGCTGGGGTAAAATGAGTTTGTTGGAGATTTTAGAATTATTTAGAAAATGTAATAATTTAGCCTTTTCTCCATCTTTTTTCAAAGTTAAAAGAAATACAATACACAAAAATCAGAGGAAAGCATGTAGAAGAGACATATTTCTCATTGTTATCCCAAAGAATTGGACTTTAAATTTTCTCTAGTCAGGTAGTCTTTTGCAAATCAATACCACAAAAAGCCATGTGAGACCAAAAATTAGATGTCATTCTTTTTCTAAAAGGTAAAATATTTCAACAATGACAGTTACCGTAAGTCATTTGCCTTAAAAATGCTAAGTAGCAACTTAAATGTGAAATAGGAAAAACTCCCTGGGTTTCCATGTGTATTGGATCCTGATTCTGAGGAGAATCCTCTAACTTAGGAAGGTCTTGGGAGGACAGAAGTGGTTACGCCCTAGGATGTAAGTTAAAGAGTGGTCTAAGTCCCCAACTGCCTACATTGTTCCTTGCACATTCTGTCATGGCACCTATCACCCATAACAAAGAAAGGTTATTCAAAAACCAGCATCAAAAACAGGCTGGGTGGATAGCCAGTTGAGAGCAAGCTTCTTTCAGAAAATGTCACAGGGCTGCGGGATCATCCCAAAGACACTTTGAGGTAAAGACAACCTGGAAGGAAAGCACAAAGGATATTTTGGGCTTCTTGGCAATGTGAGTAGGGGCACTGGGTCTCATGTTTAGTCATGGTAGCATGGATTCTTGTGTAGTTCAGAACTGACGCACAGCAGCGGTGTTATACTTGCAGGTAACTGAGCAAAAAGCTCACATTTACAGCGGAAGGAAATTATGGAAGGGTGAGTCTTTGAGCTATACTGTTTAGTCTGTAACATAATCTCATCACTATGTCAATATTGCATGACATCAGCAGGTGGGAAAAGGCTAGGAGCTCTACAGATGAGACAAATTCTACTATGCAAATTCATCTGAGTCTCACGCACATCCAGAATGATCATTCTGGATTGTTAGAGGGGAAAGCAAGGTTTTTATATGATGGTAACCGAGTTCATAAAGGCTTAAACTGAAGTGAATTTTTTGGCCTATGAAGTTGGAAGGCCTAAAGAGGTGCAGCTGGTTTTAGGCTTGTGTCAATCTAAATGTTCGAATAAGATCACTAGTCTTAATCTATTGATTTCTTTGATCTGGATCCTTTTACTGCTACAAAAATGATCATATATTCTTCAAGTTTGAATCATCCCTGTGTCTCCGATTCCAGAGCTCAAAGGAAAAATTTCTGTCTCGTGTTACTATCATTATTCACCAGGGATCTTAAATTGACCTTTCTTGTTTGGTCCTAATCACTTTAGATTTTTTCATCTACAATTATGCTGTGCAAGTACAGAAAAGCCCTCAGCTTATTTTGATGCTCAACGTAACATGCTGAAACTTCGCTGCTGAAAATGATTTTTGTCAATGTTCTTTCAATCATGGTGATAAAATTGGCCACATGCTGATAACTGCCATTTTATCAGAGTTTCGCTTAATCTGTCAAGTTATTACTAATACACATGTTCTAGGGAATTGCATGTCCGTTACTATGGATAAGTACTTTCTTTGTCAATTTCCATTGGTACTCACTATTAAATCCCTAATTTTTTTCTTTAAAAATTAGGATTTTTTAAAGCAACAACAATGAGAAAATGAGAAAACATAACTGTTCTTTTTCTTCTTGTTACAAAATAAGGTCTGAACTTTGCAAATTGCTGAAGGATTTGAATAACTTAACAGTTCTTTCTCATTTCCAGATTTCCAGGGAGAAAAAAGGAGAGAAAGAAAGAGGAGGTAGAAACTGAATCTAGAAAAAAAAGATTGCTGACCAAAATTTCTGTGAATATAAGATTATTTTTAAAAATTTAGGTAAAGCAATATCAAAGATGTTAAGTCAGTGAAATAAGCATCTCAAAAGTTACTGCCAGACTTTTAAAAATAGAATTTCTGTAATGAATTTCATTAATTGATCATGGTTTAAATATTTTAAAATGACAACAATATTTAAAACAAAACAGAAAAATTTGCACTTTGGTAATTATTGAATAAAATAAACTTGAAATATAAATCTTACATAAGCCAAAGGGGTAAATATGATATATAAATTATGTAATATGTAAATTATATAATGTGGCTCATTAAAAGCCTTACAAATACACATAAGCATACTCCAAGGACAAGTTCATCTCACAAAGAAAAAGTCTCCTTGTGATGTATTTGCTCCATTATAAAGAAGCAGAGCCGTACTTTGTCCATAGGTCCAATAAAATGCCACTCTTGTGAACTGTGACGTTTTGCCATTTATTCTTTAACTCCACAGAACTCCACAGAAATACATCAGTGATGCTTTAGAAGGATTTATGTGTCAGTGAAATTCAGTTTTATTTATAATAATAAACAGCATTTGACTTGTGTCCCAGGTTTTTAAGAACCATGGTAGAAGGTTCTTAAAATTGTGTGGGCACCATAGACCCTAATCCACCTAATTATGCTGTATTTCACAATAGTGAAGTGTTTTTAATCCAAAGCTATGGCTTGTTTTGATGTTTAAGTACTTTTAATTTTAACTAACTGAACCCAAGTGTTGGATGACTTAAACACAGTAGTAAAATTACAGAATAGATATGGACTCTTTAAAAAATGTATTTTGTCTTTATAGAGGATTTTGAGGAAGGTTAACTAGAGAACCATTGATCAATAAGTATGCATGAAGGACCTTCTGTGCTTACAGTATTGTGGTGACTACTTTTTACAAAAGGAGGAAAACATAAAATATGGAATGTTCAAATATGCTAAGTGTGTAATACTGTCTTGCAATTGCAAAGGAAATCACCAAAGACAGTCCATCATATGCACTTGGAGAAGATGGCATTTAAGTTGGGCCTCGAAACTTTGGTTGAGTTCTGAGAAGCAGAACACACATGTTTCATAAGAAAGAAGGCAAAGAAAACGACGATGAAGTAGTGGAGGTGGGCATGCATGTGTGAGGGGAGGCATATGATGGAGAGGAAGCAATGGAACTGTAGTATTAAAGTGAAGCAAGTTTGTCTTGGTAGTGAATTCACCCAAAGAATTTCGACTCTAGATTTGATATAGCAAGTGAAAGTAAAAGCTTTTAGAAAAAGGAAAATGATACTTAGATAATGAAACTGGGTAATAAAATTTACCCACTAATGTTTTAGGGCATAAAATATGAGTTAGAAAGAAAAGAAAGAATGTACTAGAGAAAGTAGTTAAGATTACTGAGTTGGTGACCGCATAAGCTAATCAGAATTGGGTCAGGGAGCAAATTTAAACATTCAGTTGGAAATCCCACTGATCAATTTTAACTTAGTACAAACACCTACAGTAAAATTATTTTAAGTAAACTTATTATGAATGAGTTCAAATAAAATAAATCATATTTTATTGAATTTAATGCTAAAATTGGAGCTCTTATTTAAAAGAAAAAACCGGGCCGGTGAGATGGCTTAGGGCCGGTGATATCGCTCAGCAGCATGGGTGCCTGTTGGCGCGCGAGGTCCTGAGGTTGACCCCCCGGTACCCACAATAAAAAATAAAAAAATAAAAATAAATAAAAGAAAAAACATTCCTGTGAATGTGTTTGCAATATTGGAGGGACAGATGTACCTACATTTGCAAAATACATCAGCATGAAGCTTTTTGCACTGATTCTGCTCATCCCAAGAAATTTTAGTCTGATGTTAAATCAAGGGAAGTGAGATTCAGATCATTTATTTGTATCTTAGCTCATTTCCTAAATGATAAACCAGAAATTCATTTTAATGTGTAACCCACTTATTCGCTTTTCACTTTAATTATATTCTTCGGTCTATTAGTTACTACACTATCTAGGGGCTTTCAATTTACCTCTCTAGAAAACAAAATGATTGAATGCATTGTTTTGAATCTAAGTTATTTTCCATTAGTTTCTTGCTATGTGTTATTATTTTGCTGTTGTTGTTCATAGAATCTGCTGCCTTCTGAGACGGAAGACTTGATATTTCAGTGCCTTGATTTTCCTGGTGGTTAATTTTAAGCTATGTGACACATAAACGCAAAGCAACAGCAAGGAATTGTAAAGGATTTTAAAAATGCAATGCTTTCTGGCAGTGAAGAGTGAGGAAAGTGAACATAGTGATGAATCCAAGGATAAGCTGCAGTTTTGTCTATTCAGTCCCCTGATTGCAAACATACACACTGAATTAAGACAAATAAGTAACAGCAATGACAAAGCCTGAGTACGATTTTCAGAATTCTAAGAGTTTAGTGGGTTTAGGCTTGCTGAAGTCTGCAGGTAATTTAATGTTCTCTGATTGAATATGTACAGCCAAATACAAACAGAAAATAAAAATCACTTTTTGATTGTTCTTGGGAAATATTTGCAATAATTACTTTTTTTTTTTTTTGCTTTGAAAACTCTTGATATTTTGGGAATATCATCAGGTAATGTAATAATGCATGTTTATAAAAGGCAGTCTCATGGACTGTATATTGACCTGCATAGAATATAGTGTCATTTTTAATATTAATGTTCCTCTGGCTTATTTTGAGTTTTGACTAACTCTATGAATTACTAAAAGTATCCAAATTAAATTCATAAATATAATGCATTCATGGAAAGTTCTAGTTCTAGTAATTGTTGGCATGGCATTTTGTGACATTCTAAAAAATACTATTCTAAATAACTGATTTAGGAAGGAGTTTTTAAAAAAGTAAAAACTACAACAAAGCAAAATTCAGGCAAATATAATTTTCAGTACAGTATGGACTCAACCTTGTCAATCTTAATATTGCCTACCTTCCCTTCATATTTACCAGAGAAATATACTAGTGACTCTTGAACTAGGCCTGGTTGTTTGTCAGTATTTGTTCTACCAAGAAAATCTTGGTCTCTCAAACTCTATGTATACTTTAGTTTTCCAATAGAATTCTATCATCCTGGAAAAATTTTCTTAAGCTGTCATTAGAATATGATGGTCATCTGGCTTGCCCCAGTATTATTTTGGTTCACGTCTTATGTTTGCTATTAAATTACTAATAGTGGGCTTGGGAAGCAGCGTGCTTTACTCTATCCTTTTTAAATATCTTTTCTTTATGATACAAAAGGACAGTCCCTTGGAAATACAGGTGTTAAATAACTGCTAACTGAGAGTCAACTTAGTTGTAAACTGTTGTAAACTGTTAACAAGAGCAATTCTGAACTGTTACCTTCCCTGTCACATATCCAAGTTCTTTTCTGTTTGTACTTTAGTTACAATTTGGAAATGATGCATCTGCCAAATGTAGCTTTTGTTATTAATTTGCAAAGTTCAACACTAGGGCAGTCATTGTTTCTCACCTGCCAGATGCTATTAAGAGGATGTACATAGGGATCAAACCATCCTGTCTTATGTGCCAAATTTCCCAGTTGATAACTAAAGTTATCTAAGTATTTTAAAATGAATTTTCCTCCTACATAAAATGACAGCTGGAAGAGCACCTCTTTTCAAGGCTATTCTGAAGATGCAATTAACAAATATATTTATATAGCATCAGGGATAATAAATGTTCCACACTCATTATTTGCTGCTGAGACTTTTGAGAGACAACTAAATATTCAAATTCTTCTCTGACTTACCCACATTTTTTAACATTGTTCTTTTCTAAATCTCAACTGTATTTTGCTCTGGGATTTCAGAAGCAACAGATTTTTAAACTATCAATGCTTTTCTATCACGTGAGCCTAAGAAGGAGAACAACTGATTGGATTTCAAGTATTGCAAAAGTAGGAAATACACACTCTTTTATTTCTCTCCATAGACTTCTCCCTAGATCTGAAGATGTTGAGGAAGTAATTACTGTGTTTCAAGGAATGGTAGATTAAGAAAACAAAAAGATGGGCCTAGATGCTATCTTGGAAACTTACACTGATTCAAGAACATTTAACCTTAGCTTAAATCTAATATTTTTCTTTTCCAATGATTACATATTTTCCAACTTAATAATGAGCAGCATAGAAAGACTGAGAGAAGAACTTTGAAGTTCAACTGATAAATTATCTCCAGACCTTGTAAAACAATCATGATCCAGCTGGCTTACTGTATATTCAAATTCAATTTGCAACAATAAGAAAATTGCAGCCATGTGTTTACCTCACGATCATACGCGTGTATTTGTGTTTATATGTGAGTGTGAGGGCACAGGAGAGTGCATATGTGTGTACGATTGTTGAGAATATGTGTGTCTATGATTAGAAATATGGCCAGTTGACAAAACTGAGCTTGAATGATGAATGCTCAACAGGAGGTTTCTATGATCCAGGAATCTATCTGACTTAAAGCTGTTAATTTTCTCTGGTATGTTCCGACACACTGCCAGGGACATATAGAATTTCTCCCTAGTGGATGCTATACTACCCCTTATTCTGCTGTAAGGAGTGCAGGCAATGACCACAGGATCATGGAGAATAATTATTTCTTCATATCAGAAAAGAGACTGCATTTTGCTCCATACAGATGAGATTTTCTTTCACCCAGTCGCCTTCTTTTAAGGCTCTGATATTTTAAGCAAGTGGGCTGTCTAGTTTTCTTGCTAGCACACATATCATAATGTTGTGTTTTTGTTATTATGGTCTTTCTTTTTAGCACTTTCTCCCTTCCTTATATATTTCATATACAGTGAAATTACTGTCTATTCTTCATGGTAAAATCCACAGTTTGTGTTTCACATTTCAGTTAAAACCATTTCTTTTCCTCCCCCTTTCCCAAATTCACTCTTCTGGAAATTGAAACTTAACTTCTTTGCTAAACTGCAAGGCGTGCCAAACCCCAAATAGCTCAGGAATCGTAATTCAGAAGCCATTGGTTCAATCTCTTGTTCGCAAAGTCTGTAGAAGTAACCTTAGGTTCTGAAATAAGTTTGTCATAGCAGCCAGGAAAACCCAGCAGGATGATGCTGAGTTTGACCAAAAGAACTTCCCAGAAGAATTGCTGGGAAACTGTTTCATATTTTAAAACATATGGTAACAGACTGTGTCCCCTTCAGGTAGGAGGAGATCTCTTCTGCAAGGAGATAAGTGATTCCTTGGGACAGGACACTTGTTTCCCACCTTCCCCACGATTTAGGAGGACTGGACTGGGATTTGAGAGGTTTAAATTCTAGTCCCTGCTGAAAAGTTAACTAACTGTGACCTTGGGAAAGTTTCATACACTTTTAGCCTGTTTCCTCATCTGCGATTTGAGGGGATTCCAAGAAATGATCTTTATGGCCTCATCCAGCTCTAAAATTCTCTGAATTTTCTCTATAACTCTTTCTCATATACTGCTTCCTTCAAAGCAAAAAAATGTCAGAAGGGGCTTGTGTTTGTTTAGATTGTTTGCTAGTGTGTGTGTGTGTTTGTGTGTGTGTATGCTTGCATGTGTGTGTTCTTTTCTTTTTTTAATTTCACCACTTACAAAAATAAAAAGAAATCCCCTGTGGCCTGTAAAAAGGTTTCACATTGAGTGCTGTGTATAGCAGCCAGTTTTCCATTTTAATCTTCCAAAAATATCTGCTAACACAAAACAAGTGTCGGTTATGACACAGCCTCTCTCTCTCACTGCATTTTGAGTGAGCAGAATTTTCAATTGCTAGAGGAGGTGAAGTTTAAATATAGTCTGAAAATCAGAGTCAGGTATTGCAATGGCATTTTCTGACCTCTTGGTATCTCACAATATGCTACCAGGAGTTGCAGGGAGAAGCTGTGATGAATAACCATATCTCCAGGTCTATGTTGATTGTCCCTTCGCTCAGTAATGTCTTTCTGTGAGATAAAATTAGTCCATACCATTTAAAAGTACAAATGTAAACATTCTTATAAGTAAATCTTTAATGGGTAAAAGGTGACCTGATGAAAAGCAGAGCAATGAAAATGCAAGCATGTTGGTGGGGAGAAAAAGTAGAAAGGAAAGTAAAAGCAAAGCAGAAAATGGTGATTAAAGATATTAAAGGTAAAAAAAAAATAGAGGAGTTAACAAGTGTTGGGGCATGAGACAAGCAGAAGTCATGGTTGAGTAGGGTCATTGGCCACGGATAATTGGGTTGAGTGGTATCATCAGAAGGGACGTAGGCTGCACTGGAGGAATAGCTCATATCTGGATATAGGGAGTCTGAGGGCTGTTGAGGCTGTCCGAAGGGAGATGTTCAGCAAGCAAACACCAGGAACTACAAGCCTCTGTCATATATTTGTCATATACCAGGTCATATATTTTAGTCCTTGGGAGTAAAAGAAAGTAGTATTACGAATGGAATCTTAAATGTCCCCTAAGGGTCATGAGCTAAAGAAATGGCTGCATGCCTATAGCACTCTTAAGAGATGATAGTAACTTTAGGAAGTGTGGCCTGGTGGAAGGAAGTTAGGTCTTTGGGAGCATCCCCTTGAAAGAATATTGGGACCCTGGCTCCTTTTGTTTCTCTTTTTTGCCTCTAGCCTATCAGGAATTGAGCAGCTATGCATATTGTTTTATATTCCTAAACAGCTGGCTGCCCTTGCTTTCAAGCAATGTTCAAAAGGAAATCTCTTTCTAGTCTTCTCCCATAGTTCCCCAATCTGTGTGCTCAGTTCTTTATGATGTTAATTCCTTGCAATTTTCAATAATAGGCCACCCTTCAGGTCCACTTGACTTTGAACTCACTTGCACCACCCTTTCCACTCTACTTCAACAGAGAACAGTCTGTTTCTTTTATGATGTCAGTAAAATGCTTTCCTTAACTAAGTTCCCAAGTTAGGCTCCATGCTGCCCTCTGCTCTTACTGGTAGCTGCTATCAGGGCTGGTTTCTCACCCATCCCCTCATCAAACTGTGAAGTTTTGCATATGAGTGGTGTCTTACTTTTAAAATATATTATTGTATTAAAATATTTGTTATAGTCAAATGTTATTTGCAGTGTCGCTTAATACTGTAGGCACACAAAGATGTGCCTGAGTCAAGAAGATTCACTTTTTTGTTTGTTTGTTTTTGTGGGTACCGGGGGTTGAACTCAGGACCTCACGCTTGCCAGGCAGGAGCCTGTGCCACTGAGCCATCTCACCAGCCCCAAGATTCACTTTTAAAAGCTCGTTTTTCACTATGAACACATTTCTCTTTGCTTTCTTTCTTGAATTACTATCTTTCCTATTACATGTATATTTTTCACTCAGCATTTTTCTTCTTTTAAAATATACATTTTCTTCCTCCATTTTCAGTTTTCATCTTTTACTTGTGTTTCTTTGTTGAACTTACAGAAAAATTGTCTTCTCCTTTTCTATTTACCTAAAATTAACTGACCTTCTACTATGTCCCAGACATAGCCAAAGCATTTTCATTAATTATCCCTTAAATTTCATAACAATTCCGTGAAGTATATTCGATCCTCTGTTACTTTGTTTTGATGGGCTTATTAGATAAGTTCTCACTGTGTAGTTCAGACTGGCCTTTCTTGGGATCTTTCTGCCTCTCCAGCCTCCAAGTGATGGGATAACAAGTGTGTGCCACCATGCCTGGGTATTTGTTATATTTTTATAAATGAGTAAAGGTAGCCCTCGAGAGGTTCAGTAATTTGCCCAAGATAACACAGCAAATAAACAATAAAAGCTGAAGCAAACATTTTCTAGAGCCAGTCTTGAACAACACTGCTTGGCCATTTATAGTAGAATTACAACACTTTGTTTTGTTTAAGTGACTTACTTCCTCCACCAAGTGATATGGGAATAATGTATGTGGTTAAGTCCTGAAAGGAAATGGAAAAATAATATGGAAAGAAAAGATGGTGAAATTTGAGGAGATTCTGAGAAAGCAATTCGAATATATCTTAGTTTTGATCTAGTTATCAAGGGCATCTAAATCAAGTACTCTTTGAGTTTTTCACTATGTTATCCACCTGGCAATTGTACTCTGTGACCTAAAATTCTGCTATAAACATCCTTCATCTCGAAGCTTCTTGCACACCCTGTGTACACCTCTTCTGTGGTTATGCATGAGTGTGAACACCACAAAAAGCAGACAAAAAATACAACACACACAATGACTCTTTGCTCACACAATCATGCAACCTTCTTGTTAGCAGAGCTAGTTAAGCAGGCTCGTGTTTACATGGGCTTTCATTCTTCTGGATTTCTTAAGCATCTTACCGAGCTATGTCAAACCACAAAGCACCACGTTGTTCATGACCATGAATGAAACACCCCATCATTAGATCGTTAGTGCGTCAGCCTGAAGCAATTCAGTTAAATATATTCAAGGGCCTCCCTCTGAATATGTATTGGCAAGTTGACATCCCAGGTATGCAAGTAACCTGTTAAAGATAACATTTACATATTGTTTTATGGAATTTACAAAATGTATCATTGACTGAAAGGATGCTTATGTTAACATCACAAACCAAGATCAAGGCTAAGTTGTAAATACATGTTCTGTGAATGAGTTTCTGAGAATAAGAGACAGCTAAAGTTTCTGCAATTTGGGACTTATTACACTAAATTTGATGAAGAGTCTTCTGCACTGGGACGTTCCTCTTCACATCCAAATTGTGGTGTTACTGTAAGTAGAAAGTGAAATACTAAGCTTTAGGAATTAAGACAAAGTTGTATATTCTATGTGCTTCAAGCACTAAATAAATTATGTTCAATGTCAGTGAGGACAAATGGAAGGGAAGTTAACCCTCCATCACCAAAAAGTCATAGTGTAAGTAGCAAAAAATATTCATTTTTGTCCAATCTGGCTACAGCCTATGAAAATAGAGTGTCTTTAATGTTTGTCTGTAACTCCAATAATGTAAGGGTCACAACATAGAAGACTGGACATGAATCCACTTTTCAGTATTCTGGTTTCAACTCATGAATAAGTAATTAAAATGATAGGATTTAGCAGAGGAATGAAGTGTCAAAAATTTTAAAATGCAGTAGAAATCAGGTGCCATAACCTTCACTATTTGCAAGGATAGCTACCCTAAACTGCCATAAACATTTTAATATGGAAAATTGCCAAACTACAAAAGCAGAATAAAAAGTACAATTAATCATAATGCTTTCATCAACAACTAGCTTTAATCATTATTAACTCATTCTCCTTTTCTCTGTATTTTGATCCTTCTTGACACAGAGAACTCACTGACATTTCCCATTCCTTATGATATAATTTCGTCTATAAATATTACAATATTTATCTCCAAAAGATACAACGTTACAAAACTGGAAGCAATAACAATGACTCTATAATTTTATTTATTTATTCATTTAGTTTTTTTTTTAAATTTAGTGGTGCTGAACATTGATCCCCGAGCCTTGCACATGCTAGATAAATGCTTTACCAATGAGCCATATCCTCAGACTCTATAATTTTATTTTATTTTATTTTATTATTTTTTTTTTTTGTGGGTACCAGGGGGTCGACCTCAGGACCTCGCACGCCAACAGGCACCCATGCTGCTGAGCGATATCACCGGCCCCTTTTTTGTATGTGGGATCCGGGAGTCGAACTCGGGCCCTCGCGCTTGCAAGGCAGGCGCTTATGCCGCTGAGCCATCTCACCGCCCCCGGACTCTATAATTTTAATACACAAAGTTTAAATATTCCCTTTTATTTAATAATCTTTTGTAGATGATTTATTCCAATAAGAAATAATGACACTTAATTTCTTTGTCTTTAAGGTACTTTTTAACATATAAATCAATTTTCTGTGGTTTACTTATTGGAGAAATCAACTTGTCATCCAGAGTTTCCCACAATCTGGATTTTACCAAACATATTTTTAATACTATTTTTTAATATATTTCTTCTTTAAAAAGACAGTAAAGAGTACGTTTCTTTATATACTATTTATTATTTTAAATAGCCAAAATAAGAATGAGTTTTTATAGCCTTGTTTTTCACCATTGAAAATCATTTTCCTTTCTGTTTGTATCTTATAATAAAAGAACGTTATGAAAAATGAACAGTAATGTATCAGCAATAGAGGGTGCAAGAAGTTATATTTTCTCTGATGGTACAGTCATGAAGGAAATTAGAGAATAGTCCATTTAACTACTTTGACAATCAGGAAAAACTTAGTGTCATAGAATTCAGCCCAAAATTGAAATTTTAGAATTTTGCTTTTTGAAGGCCTGGGGTACTCAGAGATGGTCAAACTCCTCAGCAGTCCTCCACGTTAGAGGATGAGAGGTGGAAATACGGTGGGGGACAATGGCAATGGCATATGGAGACTTGGATTCTTCACTGACAAGGACAACTTTTGTTCAGAGATCTCCAGGGTCCTGCTGCTGACCTTTTAAACAGTGTAGTTTAGTTCAGTGTAATCGCTATTGGGCCTTGGATCCTGACTTTGATGTGCACTTCACACTTTGGCTGGTTAATATCTACTTTTTCTGTGTTCTAATTTCCCCATCCAAATAATCTAGGCAGTACAGTGGATTCCATTGTCTTTTGACTATAACCCTCAAGGGAGGGTTATACTTCCCAATGCCACAGGATATCAAGCTTGGCCTTGGGAATTTCCTGTGTCTCTTCTTGTGAAAGGTGAATATATCCCACTCTGAATTTAGTAGTTGAAATGTGACTTAATTTGGCCAATAAAATATAAGCATAATTAAGATGTATCCCTTCTAAGATATGGGGAACCATTTCTTCTCTCCTCTACATTTTTCATTTCTCATTTCCTTATCCTTAATGGAGACCGAATAGCCCCATTTGGCTTTTAATACACATGTAGTGTGATAGGTTAATGTTGGTTGTGGAAAATCTGAAATTTGAAGGTTATTTGTCACTGCAGCATAACTGTCTGTGTTGCCCATTAAAGAAACTAAATCAGGGGCTGGTGAGATGGCTCAGCAGCATAAGTGCCTGCCTGGCAAGTGCGAGGTCCTGAGTTTGACTCCCGGAACCCACATAAAAAAAAGGGCCGGTGATATCGCTCAGCAGCACAGGCACCTGCTGGTGCACGAGGTCCTGAGTTCAACCTCCGGTACCCAGACACACAAAAAAAGAAACAAATCATACTCTATTATCCTTGTACAATTGCAGTAAAAAGCAAATACAGACACAAAATTGGAAGTTTTAAGTGAATGTGAAACATTTACCTTCTTTTACCTTGTTTCTTAAATATGCATTTTATATCATCAGCCAGAGTGTCAGTACCTTTAGAAAATTCCAAATTATACTGCACTGGGATATTTTAGACTCTATACTCTGAACAATACTTTGTCTAGCACTTAGAGATAGAATTGTGTTGAGGGTGTGGTTCTGACCAGTACAAGCTCTGTGGCAAAATAGGTGAAACAATTTCTCTGAGCCTCAGTGAAATTGTTGCCTTGCCCTGCTGTTTATAGCAAAGTCCATAATTTCATGAAAGTATTTGTTATCTCCTTAGAACCCTATCAGTGTTATTTTTCCTGTTGCAGATTCTTGAGAAAAACTGACCAGAAACATGAGACATTAGGAAATTGAAGGGTGAAGAGTATTATTTTTTACAAAGGGAAATAATATATCTTGAGGCTGAGAAGTAAATATAAAACAATGAAAAATCTTGATGAGAAAAATTTAAATGCTCGGGATATTAAGTATTTTCATAATTCTAAAACATATATATAAGCCTATCATCTCTGTTCCTGCCAATTCAGATGTATCTCTCTGGTGTCTCCTTCCAGTAGTTTTGATACAGTACTTGGGAAAATATCTTTGCAACAAAATATGCTTAAAAGGCACTGAAACATCAAAGCCAGAGTAGTTCAAACTTAAGTAAAAAAGGTAAAAAATTAAAAACCAAAGAATATGATGGTTTTCTGTTTCATTTTATGGGTCGGAATCCATACTGTGTGAGTTTTGGAACTGGTGTGTGAAACTGAGCTTATTTCTGGAGTTGGAATGAAGCCAGTTTTCACTGCCGGCCTCTGTCCTAGATGCTGGAGAAACCACAGTGAGCAAAACAAGTTCCCCATGCCAGGTAGCCTCCACTGTGGGACTGGAAGTGAGAAGTGGGATAGACATATAGCCACTCCATGAGGAGCAGGATGCAGGAAATGGAAGGCTAGGGAGTTGTGGGAGGAGAAGCTGGGAAGAGTTTTCTCAGAAGGTAACATCAAATCAGCGACAAAGCCCTGAAGGACGTAGGGAATGAGTCCTGTAGATGCATGCAGGAGAACTCTGACACACAGGAATAGAGAGTGAAAAACAGGACAAAACTCTGTATATCTGAGGAGCAACAAAACCACCAGATAATTGGAGCTCCGTGAGCAGGGGAGAGTGTGGGATCCAAGTTCAAAGAGGTGGCAGGAGTTGAGATACATGAAAACCTTTCTATTGATTGTGTGGATCTGAGATTTCAATCTGAGTGAACTGGGTAACTATTTCAGGATTTTGAGCAGAGAAATAATTTAACTTTTAAAGAGAAGGCTCTGGCTGTTTTATGGAAAATAGACTCTTGGGGACATAGGTGGAAGTGAAGGGAGAAGGTAGCAGGTTTGTGTAATGAATCCAGGGAGAAATCTTGAGACTTAGAAGGAGTGGTTGTGGTAGAAGTTGGCGTGAGTGGTGAGAATGCAGATATATTTGGGAGGTAAACTGATGAGTTACATGTGAGCTTTATGAAAACAACTTGGTGAGGACTCCCAGGTTTCAGGGTTCAGCAGATGAAAGAGTGCAGTTACATTCACTGAGCCAGGAGAGGTACGCACGCCATACTGGGAAATGTCTTGTGTATCACTAGGAGATGAGATGTCCCTCAGGCAGTGCCTAATACATAGTGATAAGATTCAATGACACTCTTGCATCCTGTAAAATTTCTTTATGCGGGCTTCTTTCATTTCTGGGTGACTTTTATTTTTTTAGCGTGTAATCTTTAGAAGAAGTTCTAGCACTCTTCATTCTTTCATCCAACAAACAATCATTACTCGTAGTGCTATGCTGTTATAAATTTTTACTTATTATTAAGCCTTTATTTTCCCCAGCCAGATTTTAAACATATCAAAATATTAATTCATGCCTGACGACTTTTTCTCTAATTATACATAAAATATTGCTGTTCGTCTAGTTTTCATCAAAACATGCTCATGCCTGTTGGATTTAAGCTTGTTTAACTCCGGAAAGTATTGTATGTCGTTAAGCCAAAGAAGCACAGTATGACAGAGCATCTTTCTGATAAAATCTGAAGCCAAATTCAGATGATGTGGTTCAGGACAATGTTGGCCAATAAATATTTTAAGCTATGAAGATTCTTTCTCTTTATTATTCACTTTTGCCTCTTTTTCCAGCAGATTCAACTTGATGTCCATCTTTTTCTGCAGTTAATAATAACAGTGAAAATGATCATGATTAACGACACAGTGTAGCAGGACCAATATAGGGCTAACAGTATTTATATGCCAGGCATGCCTACCAATTATGAGTTGTGAGAGAAAAACATTTTATTTAAGAAAAAACTACATGGGAGAAGCAGTTTAATTATAAAAGGGTAAGCACCCCAAGCATGCTTCTGCCAGGGCCTTGACCACTCTTTTTCTACACTTTTAGAGTATCAGTCTTATAGACGCAGGTACCATTTCCAAGTCATTCTCAAGTGACCCCTCCCCAAAGAAGCCTTTCTTAGTCATCCTACACAAAACAGTATCCAATCCCACTCCCTTAGCACTATCTGACACTACTTACACCTTGCGTTACTAGTCTCAATAGATTAGAGGCTATGGACACGTGTTTTATTATATATTTGTTATTTGTGATCTGTTTATTTTTCTACAATATTAACTCCTTCGAGGCATAGCCTTTGCTGTCTACCAGCCACCAGAACAGTGCTGGCACTAAGTATGTGTTGAATGAAGGTTTGGAGGCAGAAGAGAAGAGCCTGATGCTCCCCCAAAAGTAGTCTTATTCTGCAGCTGCCCCGAGAAACTTGCAGGCACCCAGGTGTATCCAGTACCCTAGGGCTGCTCCAGAGATTTTTCTTTGGCTGTATTAGGCTTTAGTCCCAGACCTCTCCCAGATGGTTCAATCCTGAAGCCTCTTTGGATGATTCCACCCCTCTGAAGTCTTCCTCATTCAGGTCCATGAGGGGCCCCTCCTCTACCCATGGCCAAATAAAATATCCGATACTATATCTGTATCATACATGCAACCTTCCCGTACCATTAGCAAATCCAGCCCATGTGCTATCTCCCATTATGCTGCACTATATGTCCTATTTAAGCCTCTTACGGATGGCATACTCTTGCCTTTTCATAATTGCCATCCTGAGAAGAACATGCTGAATCTCTAGGAACTGGTAATACTAAAAGCCAGTGCCATCAAAAGTTGCCAGGAGTGAGAGTTAGCAGCACTGAAGGCAGCTAGCAACAGAGAACGATGGAGAAAATGAAGAATATCCAGGAGCCAGTGGGCACAAGACTTCCTGACATCAGCTGGTTCCAAAGAGCAAGGAGGGCTGCTAATAGTAAAAGAGCTGATAGCCACTAGCATTGAAAGCCCAAGACCCTTACAACTGAAAGAGCTGCATTTTACTAATCTATGATTTCTGTACAAATTGAGCAGGAACCCTCAGCTGATTGGTGAGATCTTGGAAGCCATTACGGGCACCTTCCTCTTTAGAGGTCCTGAAGAAGAGGGTTAATAACAGTGATGGTCATCAGAAGGCTAAGAACCAGCCCATATTTGATTTTCATCTTATGTGCAACTAAAGACCCAGTGACAGTTTCAAGATAGAAAATGTTAAACAAAGAAGTTGTAAAGTGCTTTGCAAAAATCATCACATTACTATTTGTTTTTTGAGAAAGTGAGCAGGGTATATGGAAGTGATTTAGAAGGATTGATTGCCCCCCTTGGGGTAGTACAGAGATATCAGCTAAACTATATTTGAGACTAGAGGGAGCAAAGGTTTCCTTCCTTGTAGTGCTGGCTTCTAACAGAGAGCTAAGCCATTATGCACACAGGATATTTGATTTTTTACTCACACCGATTGCTGTGTAAGTAACTTCTACCAAGGTCCGTAGAAGTTTATTTGCTCTCCTGTAGCCACTCTGGAACCTGAAGTCAGCATGCTCATCCTAGTTTATTTCCTTTGTGATATGCTTGTTTCCTATCTAAACATTGGCAAACCACTCTCTGTACTTCTCCCAAGGCAGAGCTTGATGTCCATGCATGACTGTATCTTCAGTTCATGTGTTAACTTTAATACAGAACAATGAAAAGCTTTGCATACTGAGCTATGCACTTGGTCGATCTCAGTCTCTGTTTTGTGTGATGACACTCACTTTTTCCTGTTTCTTGCTTTCTATGAGTCTTGATGACTATCAATATTCATTGAGATTATAACTTTACATATTTTATTTCTATACATTGTTATTTCTCTTCTCCAGTTAAGCTGTTTTAAGCTAAATGTCTCTTAACAATAGTGTTTCCAAGCTAGGACAGGAAGTCAGGCTAGGAAAGTGACACCTTGAGAATCAATAAAGCAAAAGACAGGTATTGCTTTTCGTATAACTATTATTAACTATTAACCATTATTTGCAGCAATATTTGTTATCTATTAATAGTTTATTTAAAAGAATTGAAGAACAAACTGTAGGCCTATGTTTGGACAAAATTAGGTTAGTAACTACAGTAGCCAAATGAAGAACAGTGGCAAGTTAGACAGTAATGCATAGAAAATTAGATGGCAGAGAAATATGTCAAGTGGAAATCCTGCAACATATGCAGTAACAGTCTTCTCCCTCACATGGATAGAGGGGAGGCTACTGCACTCCCAATCTGCAGAAAAGTGAACATCAGTTCATAGAGAATGATTCTAGAAGACGAGAAAATTAAAGAACATTCAGGTTACAATAAGAATAGCAAAATTTTGTTATTCCATTTAATAATCTGTGCCAAGCACTATACTGATTGCATTTCAACCATTCTTTCCTTTAAACTTTATAACGATGCAGTGTAATAATTATCCTACTGTAAGCTACCATCTACACTTAACTGGGACAGACTTAGCAGAAATTTGAAATGTGTTATTCGTTCAACTGTTTAGTTGAGCTGCCTAAGATACATATGGTCATCAAAAATGAATAAATTCATTTTTATTAGTTTACACAAAAGCCACAGCAAAGTCACCTTCCCAATAAGAAAATATCATTACCTTAGCACAAGACAAAGGCTAATATATCTTTATTTGTCTTACATCTTAATTTTACATATACTCTACTGAGGTAAAAGTTGGCTTGGAGTTTCACATGTATTTTAAACAATTAAGGACATGTTAAAAAGCTAGCTAAAATATTTTTCTTATGTAGAAATACTCTTTGATTTTCACAGTGCATATTGTATACAATCCAAAAAAGTATTTAAAACAATGAATGTTCAAGTACTTTAGTTTTATTTGACAGAAAACCAATACAAATCAAATAGAATTGAAGCATCTTGGTCTACAGTTTATCCTTGCTCCCATATATTTACATGATTTGGCCCATTTCCTCTCCCTTCCCTTCAGTCATTCCTCAACCCTTATTTTTTCTTAATCTTAGGATGTTTTTATACACTCAGTATTGTTCATTCATCATTTATTTGTTTCTCAGGTAAACATAAATCTTTAATTCACTTGATGCCAGGCTGGTAATTAAGAAGCCTATAATAAATTTTTGTCTAGTCACTGGACTATGTCCCTATCCAATCAGGAGAGGAGTGGCCTTTTCTCCCTTCTCTATATCCCATATTTCTTCTTCTAGTTCATTGCCAAGTATAAATTTTGGGGCCCTATGATATCAGCCAGATATATGATAAAAAGATCAATGAATTTACCACAGTTGGCATGCTAGCTTTGGAAAAATGTATCTTCACACCCAATGATGGAAGGAAAATATTTATGTGGACAACTAGACAAACTTGGTTTCTGGCCAACTGGAATGTATCTGACCTTTCTCAAAAACAATACATCCACATCAGTCAAGAAAAAAATCTGGGCTAGTACAAAAAAAAATGCTTTGTTGACTCTCTTAAAAGCATTTTTTTAAATAGGGTTTTGAATGCATACCAGTGTTACCTGGCACACAGAATGGTAGTTATGATGAATAAGGTTGGGGTCCTGTGGAGTGGGATCTCTACAATCATTCCTAGCTGTGTAGCTTGTTCCTATCAACAGTTCTGAACTATGAAAAATAAATAGAAATATTTGGACTGTTTGTTTTCTGTGCCACATATAAATTATTACCTCTGAAAATTTGAAGAATTTCCCTACTCATTCCTTCTGAGCCTTTAGCAGTATTATTCTTAATGCTCCATTCATTTCAACACAGGCTTTTTCTAGCATTCACTTCAAAATGGTTTGAGCCAGAGCTGCTTCCACATTTTCAGAGATTTTTAGAGAAGCAACTCCACTTCCAAGTGCCAATTTTATGTCTCATTATAATTTCTGTTGTTATAAGAAAATACCACAAACCAGGTGTTTTGGTTTGTGTCTAGATGTCCCCCCAAAGCCTCTTGCAGTCATGGAGGGTAAGCTTTTCAGATGTGGCTGAATCTAGAGTCTGTGATTGATTCATGGTCCAATGCTAGGATTAAGGGTGTGAGTGCCTGCATACAATATAAGGGACAGAAAGAGGCATGTCCCTTCTTTCTCTCCATTGTTGCTTTGCTGCAGTCTGTCCACTATGAACTGTTCTTTTCTGTCAAGCCACCCTTGGAGCCAGCTGACTGTGGGCTGAAATCTCCACAAACTGTGAGCTAAATAAACCTTTCCTTCTTTGACTTTGGGTGTCAGGTATTTGGTCTTAGCAACTAGAGAAAAGTAAAACAGAATTTGGTACCAGAAGTGGGGTCCTTGCTGTAACTATACCTGACCATGTGGTTAGAAGCCTTTGGAAATAGCTTGTGGGAGTAGTTTGAAATGATTTGGAGATTCCAGCTGAAAAAGTAGCACTGGATCCTCTTAGGCTGTACTGCATAGGAGATTTGGGCTAGAGCTTAGAAGACCAGAAAGCCAGTAAAGAACAAGCTCATGAGGTTCCTGCTGGGAAGGACTGAATTGGCTGTTGGACTCCAGACAATGTGTGTTATGTCTTGGCAGAAAGTTTGTCTGCATTTTGTTTATGTCCAGAGACTTTGGCTGAGACTGAGATTAAGGGCAGCAGACTAATTAATCTTGCAGAAGGAATTTCAAGACAGTCTAATAGAGAGGCAGTGGCATGGCTCCTGTTGGGGGCTTTTAGCCAGATTTACGTTGAGAATTAAGAGCAAAGAGTCCAGCAGAATGATTCAAAATGTTGTGAGTTTGGACAGGAATGAAGTGCCGTAATTTTGTGGCCTGCAAAAATGGAACAGAGGAGAAACTGGTCACTGAAAAGACTACAAGGAAAAGCCAAGTATTGCAAAAGAAAACAATAGAAACGATGGCCTGAGGGCATCACAAGAAGCAGAAGTACTCCATCCTTGGCAGTCTCAGAGTTGCAAAAGTGAAAGTTTTTGCTTCGAAAAGAGTCCCAAGACACCATGTTCCAGAATGGCAGTGGCCTAGGGAAATTGTTTCTTGGGATTTGGTTCATAGGCACTTGACCCCTACAGCCAAGAGAGAAGGAAGCCTGGCTACTGCTCCAGTTGTTGGCAGACCTTGGCATCATCCACGTGGTGCTGGTTTTAGGTGCATGCAGAACACAAGCATTGTGGGGTCAGGACAGCTTCCACACAGATCTCAGAAGAATGCCTAGGAGGCCAGAGAGTGTGCCCCTGAGAGGGCAGTGCATGAAGCTGTGAGTGTGAAGCTGAAGGTTCACTGAGACCCCAGAAGTTTTTTTTTTTTTTTTTTTTTTTTTTTATTTTAAAGAGAAGAAAAAACAAAACAAATCAAAAGAAGAACAAATTTTCAAACAAACATAATAGGAGGGTAACAATGGTTAATACATTACGTATTACTATCTTTAAGTTAGTTATTCAGGACACCAGACATTAGCATTCAATTGTCCAAACATTATTGGCACAAACCTTACTCTTGAGAGGCAATGAACATGGATCGTATGAGGAAAACTGAAAGGAGGAAGCAGAGCAGGCCCAAGAAAGGAACCATGGGAGCTACAACCACCGGAAGTGCCATGTGGGCAGAATCACTCAAGCCCTTTGGAGTTCACATCTTGCCACAGATTGCCTCAGATGCTGCACACAGAACTATGGGACTTAATGTTTGCCCTGATGGATTTTGGACTTGCTTTGGTCTCATTCCTTTGTATCCCCTCATTTGTACATTTTGGAATGGAACTCTCTGTCTTGTACCATTGAATGTTGGAAGTATTTAACTTTATCTTCATTTGTACGGGGTTCACAGCTAAGAGTTTGTCTTAGATCTCGGAGAAGACTTTGGACTTGGACTTTTCAGCAATGCTGAACTGTTAGAACTTTGGCAACTCTTAGAGATGGACTAAATGCCTTTTGCGTAAAGGGCTGTGCATGAGTCTTTAGGGGTCAGGTTGGAATGTTATGGTTTATGCCTAGATGTACCCCCAAAGACTCATTCAGTCATGGGGTGTGGGCTTTCCAAGGGTGGCTGAATCTAGAGTTTTAGATTGATTCATGGTCCAATGCTGGGATTAAGGGCGCAAATGCTACATTTGCCTTAGGGTAGGTAGCCTGCATACAATATAAGGGACAGAAAGAGGCATGCCCCCCCCTTGTTGCTTTGCTATAGTCTGTCCACCATGAGCTGTTCTCCTCTGCCAAGTCACCCTGCCTTGGAGCTTGCTGATTATTGACTGAAACCTCTACAAACTGTGAGCTAAATAAACTTTGGGTGCTGGGCATTTTGTCTCAGCAATGAGAGAAAAGTAACTAAGACACAAGTAATTAGAGAGAATAGAATTTTGTTTGTTTCATGGCATTAGAAGGTGAAGAATTGAAATGTATGGTGCTGGCATTTTCTTGGCATCTGCTAAGGGCCTACTTAAGTGGATCATGACATGGAAAGGGCATCACATGGTGAGACATAGCCAGTAAGCTAGCAAAGAATCTCTCCTCCTCTTCTTTTTTTTTTTTTTTTTTTTTTTTTTTTCTCCTCCTCTTCTTAAACAGTAGCTAATACAATCTTAAGTCCCCATCTTAATCACCTCACTAAACCTTAATTACCTAATTACCCAAAGGCCTCATCTCTGAATACCATAGATTATGAATTTTGGGATTAAATTTCCAACACATGAACTTTTCAGGACACATTAAAACTGTAGCATGAATTGTTATGATTATGCTCATTAGCAATGGAATTGGACAATCATGGAAGCACAGAAAAGGACATTTCCAAGAGGCAATTAGAGGCAATCTAATTCCAGCAAAGTACTGACATGTGAAGTAGCACCGTGTTAAGTTACTCTCATTTGCAACATCCTGCCTCCAGATGAACATTTCAAATCCTTTAGCTTCACTGACTGAGATTTTTGTATCTGTTAACAAGGGATCTAAGGAATATTTTGTTTTCTGCCTGATTTATGAAGATGAGATGCAGTCATCATGTTGATATCCTTATTTCCAAATTTAGGTGAATCACAGACTTTTTCCAGATATATAGATCAGTTTTGGTTGATAAATGCATTCTTGCTGTGGAGCAAAAATAACAAAGCTTATATATATATATATATATATATATATATTTTATGGAAAAAAGATAAAACAAAATTTCATAACAAAATAATAGGAGAATAACAATAGTTAATGGATTACATGTTGTTATGTTTAAAGTAGTTGCTCAGAGTACAACATATGGGCATAAAAATTTCTCCAATCAATATTAGCAGAAATCTTCCTTTTTGGTGAGCTCTTATGCACTAATAGTATAACAGAGTTGCATTTTTTCCCTTTTTCCTACTGTACTTTCCTCCTTTCACCCATCCTAGTTCTTTTTTCCTTTTGAACAATTTCTTCCCATTTCAAAATATCTACTGCACAATTTAGACCTTATTTACTCCTTCAGTTTCTCACACCAGGGAGACAATACAATGTCTACAAATGTGTGTCTGATATATTTCACTTATGAGTATGGTCTCAAGTTGCATCCATTTACCTATAAAAGTCTCAAGTTTATCCTTCTTTATGGCTGAGTAGTACTCCATTGTATAAAAATACTACCTCTTTTTTATCCATTCCATTGATGGGCATTTGGTTGTTTCCATGAGTTAGCTATTACAAATTATGCTGCTATGAACATGGATGCACATATATTGCTATGGTATGATGTTTTTAATTCTGGGAAGATACCCAAAAGGGGAATAGCTGGGTCAAATGGGACCTCCAATCCTAGGTTTTTGAGGAATCTCCACACTGATTTCCACAGTGGTTGTACCAGTCTACACTCCCAGCAACAGTGGGGAAGGATTCCTTTTTCCCCACGGCCCCTCCAGCATTTGTTATTAGTTGATTTCTTGAAGATAGCCATTCTTTCTGGGGTGAGATGGAATCTCAGTGTTTTTGTAATTTGCATTTCTTGAATGACAATTGATGTTGAACATTTTTTCGTGTATTTGTTTGCCATCTGTATTTCTTCATCTGAGAAGTGTGTATTCATCTCAGATCCATTTTCAGATTAGGTCTTTCAATTTGGGGGGGTCTGATATTTTTCAATTCTTTATATGCTCTAGATAGAAGTCTTTTGTCTGAAGGACAATTGGCTAAATTTTTTTGCCAACTTGTGGGTTGTCTTTCCATTTTGTTGGTTATTTCTTTTGCATTGCAAAAGCTTTTTGATAAGATGAGATCCCAGTTGTTGATTCTTTGAAGTACTTCTCGTGCAGTCTGGGTTTTGTTCACGAAGTCTCTACCTATACCTGTGTCTTCAAGATTTCTACCTACTTTTTCTTCCAGTAGATTTAGTGGTTCTGTTTTAATATTTAGATCCTTGATCCATTTTGACTTTAGTTTAGTACATGGCGATAGACATGGGTCTAGTTTTAGTCTCTGGCATGTAGAGAGCCAGTTTTTCCAACACCATTTAATAAAGAGGCTGTCTTTCTTCCAGTGAATGTGTTTAGAAGCCTGTACATTTAAAGGCAATATTCTAATCTACAGTAAATTGACCAAATCAATGTGTGATAAATTCCCATGTAGACTTTTTGGAACATAGAATTCTTGCTTTATCAAAGTTTATTAAATTCTCCTCTGTATTACTGAAATGACCAAAATATCATTTAAATTTTTTAAAATTTTTTATATTGATGGTTTTTAGAAAAAAATTAACCATCACTTAATACCAAGATCATTTATCAGTAAAAAATGTTAATCTCAATTGGATAGATGAAGAATACCAAAAATATAAGTTGCAAGCATTATTTTTCATTGAATTTTAGTGTTCAGAAAAATGTAAATTGCTATTAAACATTATTTATCAGCTAACATTCATGAATATATTTTCCACAACATAAAAGTAGATAATAGCAGCAAATAACATTATGGGCACAGTTCACAAAATAAGTATTTCCTCTATGCTTAATTACTTTGCTTCGTTTAAATAGACCACATATATTAAGGGAAGACGCTAAGTTTTTAGCAAAACCAGTATTATGTCAATGAAAGTAAACATTCTTATAGTGGCTTTGCTGTTTAAAGTGAAGCATTCCTTCCAAGTAATGGTAGGGTCTGATTACAGACTCTCTGAGCTGCCAGGGACCTCATGCGGTTTCAGGGACTACTCTGGATTCTCATGTCTGAGTGCCTGTCACAGAGGAGGGGGAAAGCTTTAGTAACCATAATGTGTGTTATAAAACACCTGCACCAAGCGGAGCACTCCCACATGAGATGTATGTCTGTGCCTCAGACAGAAATTAAGCCTGCGCTCCCAATCTAACTATTCTTATCGTTAGTGGGAATCCAACTCCCCCCAACTTTTCATCACTCCTAGTCACCCAGGAGACCCACACAGATTCTTTTGCCAATAATGTCAGAGATTTGACTTTCAGGCTGATGGAAATCAAACACAGTCCCCTCAAAAACACTGGTGATGCCAATGCAGAACTCTTCTGGGCAAAATAGCTGACGGCTCTAACTTGATGACTTGCATTTTCAATTTCTATAAACACTCAATGCAGGAAGTTCATATGTAACTATAACTATCTGGGAAATTTGATAATCTAGCCTCCAGTTGGTTGTGCTAAGCCCTGAATTCTAGTCTTGCCTCTCTTGTACTATTTAGAAAATTAGCTGTAAGTTGATTTTGGTTCTCAAGAATCCCAACTAATTTCTCCTTCACCACTATTTGGATGAACTTGTCAATGAGAATTTATTACGAGGAAGTTGCATAAGAACTGAGGGATGAAAGAATAATATTTATTGAATATCTGCCATATGTTACAAAATACATATCTATTAGTTACTTTCATTCCCATGGCAACTTAGTGAGCTAGGTGTGCTTATCCCCATTTATGGAAAAAGGAAATTGAGTTTTAGATTGTTCTATGAGTAAAAATCTAAAACAAAATTGAGCCTGGAATTTGTGATTCTGAACTCATATTCTTTCCACAAAACAAATTTTAAAATGAGCTATTAAGCATTTTTGTAATAATTTGATATTTTAATTTTAAGATATAAGACAATGATTATCAACTTTTAGAATTTCTGACCAACACATAATAATGAATTCGATAGTGAAGAGATGTGAATGATCACATATACTACAAAACACATTGGTGTAGACTTCAGGAGAGAGTAAAGATAGTTACCGAAGGGAAGGAAGGTGCTGTCACAGGTGGGGCTGGGCTAGAAAAGCCTATTCCAAATGGAGGTGCTCTAAGTTTGGAGTGTGCAGAGAGATCAATAGCAGGCACTTATTCGTGTTTCGTAGAGGATTCCAGAAGCCAGCCCCAAAATTAAACTTTCTAATAGGGCAAGAGGTAATGAAATTTTCAGTAAATTTAAACCATTTTTCTATATGAACTTATCTCAAGGAAAATGAATTCATTTTGTTAGGCATATGAGACAACTAAAATAGCTTAGAATTGGGCCAATCAGCCAATACATTTATTTATTTATTTAGCGCTGTTGGGGATTGAACCCATGACCCTCACATTGAGCTATATTCCCAGCACTTTATATTTTGAGAAACGGTTGCACTAAGTTGCCTGGATTGGGATCAAATATGTAATCTTCCTGCCTCAGCCTCCTACAGTGCTTGGATTACAGGCATGCCCAAACATGCCCACTTAGCAAGGACACTTTATTAATTTTTTTATTTTTAGATAATTATAGATTCATTGGATGTTATAAAAACTATATAAGAGCTACTGTAAACCATTTGGGTACCCTCCTCCAGGTTTAATAGATTGTATAACTGTATGTAATACATTTTTGGAAGAAAATATAAGGTTTTCCTTATTTCTTCTCATATCTCTTGTTCACCAGGTTAAATTGATCCTAACTGATGATAATTCCAATGGGATTATGATCATAACTTAAAAACAAGCAATGATACTATACATAGAAAATAAAACTTCTAGAAAAATGTGTATAGTTATAGACTCTTGGATTTCAAAATAATTTTTGAACATTACATAAAAAGCAAACACTAAAAACAATGGTTAAAATTCCAATATTTTCAAGTGTCTCCATGCTAAAGTACAAACAACAAACTAGGATAATGAGGAGTCTGGTTCCTGGTCAAAACTTAAGTGTGAAATTTCAGGCCTGGGCATAGGTAATTCCAAAAGCTCTCCTGGTAGGTTTCATGGGAGAAGTACCCCTTCTCACCCCAGATTTGGGTCACAGACAACGCATGGTACTCTGAAAATAGCTTCATTTGAGGATGTAGGTCCCTCCCTCTGGTCACGTTTGTCTGGGACTTCCATTCTAGAGATGTGGAAAAAGTCAGTATCATCTAGACACAAATTAAAATCTGCAAACAGCAAATGTACCATGTGGGAGAGTTTGTTTCTCCAAGTTTTGAGAGAAAATGGCACAGCATGTTCCCAGATAGGGAGGCCAGTGAATTATTCCCTGAGCCAGTTTTCACCTAAGGAACTTGAAAACTGAAAGATGCTTCATAGCAAAAACATGGAAGATAGGAAGCAAAGTTATATCAGGCAAAAGGGACTCTATGAAGAAAAACTTAATGCTGGAAAGAGTCAGGGTCAGGTGATTTTCTAGAGCACAGGAAGAAAGGAAGTATGATGCCAGGGACCGTGGGCAGTAACCAAATCATAGAGCTGAAGGAGATGCAAATGTGATACGTTCCAAAAAGATGAATGATACAAAGTCCCAATATTTCCCAAAATGTAAAAACTCAGGAGCAGTTCTAAGTGCACATTTGATATACCTATATTACAAACACTGTATAATGGTGAATCTGTCCTATCCACACACATTTTCTATAACATATTGTAATCTTCTTGTGTTCTGGATCCAAAATCCAAATGACCAGATTTGGTCAATTTACTGTATAATCAAGTTTTAAGATGTAACTTCTTATGCAAGCAGAGATAAATTTGAGAAATTTCCTTGCAAAAATTTGATTCTTGATATGCCAGCAATCTCGGGATAAAACTCTTCATTTCATTTTAGCTTTCGTTTTGGCTTGGCACTTCCTTCCTGCATTTGAATTACCTGTCATCCAGTCTTTACTACTCTCACACTGGACTACTTGATGCCTGCCCGGTGTGCCACACTTTCCTTTATGGGCCCTGTGAGTTTATTCATACACATGTCACCACTTTCCAGTTCTCCACCTTAGAAATGCTAAGCTTCAGATTAAGTAAATCTACACTTTCTATAATCACTATTTCATTTTCACAAAACTATCCTCCTACTATTATTTTTTTCACTGTACATTGCATCCTAACCATTAAAATTTTTTTCCATCCAATTCTGATTGTATAAGGAAAAGTAAATAGTATTTCTATATTTATTTTAGTATCCATGCTTGCTATACATTTTAGATGAATGGATAGCATTGGCATACAATAAATATAATTGTACAATAACTTGTACCATAAATACAATAAATATATTGTTCCATATAATTATCAATTCAACAGTCTTTTGTTTTAATATTTAGGAAATAGAGAAGTTCTATTGAATTATACTGATTTACTTACTATAGATTGTCCTTTAATGACTACATATAAGTCTACTATAATAACCGTATTCTTAGACTAAAGCATACATTTATTTATTTTAACAATTTCTTTCCCTAGTTGTATGGACATTGCATTTTTTGGGAAGCAGGTATAGGATCAGGTTTATGTTTCTCAAGGATAAGGGCATATTCACCTCATCTCTGAACTCCCAGGTACAAATAACCACTGATTCTTTTTTTCTTTTTTCTTTCTTTTTTTTTTTTTTTTCTTTTGGTACTGGGCATTGAACTCACAACCTCACACTTGCCAGGCAGGTGCTGTGCCACTGAGCTATATCCCCGGCCCTTGCTTGTTTTGTTTTGTTTTGTTCTTTTTTTGGAGACAGGGTCTCACTATGGAGTCCAGGCTGGCCTTGAACTCACTATGGAGTCCAGGCTGGCCTTGAACTTGCAGGGATACTCCTGCCTCAGCCTCCCAAGTTCTGGGATTACAGGTGTGCACCACCCTACCCAGCTTCACTGATTCTTTTTACTTCTTTTGAAAAACAATAGGACAGACTTTTAAATGTGGGGCATTTTTAAAATGTCTGCAGAATTTTTTTTTCAGTTTTACTAAATTCTTCTCATATCTCCTGCTTACCAGGTTAACTATCCACATAAAGGAGAATTTTCTTATCCTATTTGTACAGTCAAGGCAAAATGGAAACTTAAATTTTGTTCCCAGCATACCTACTTCGGCTGTTCATAATAAATGCATTTGTTATTTCTAAGCCAGTTGTTGTAATTATATTTTTGTTGGCTTTCTTCATTATATTTTTTCTCCAGATGGTCTACAATTTAGGTTTTGGCCTCTCTCCTAATATCAAACTATAGGAATATTACACCATCTTCTTTTAAAAACAAGTCTCAATTGGTTTCTTATTTGCCAATGGCTAGAACTTTAAAAGTTCTCCTCCTGGGGCCCTTCATATCTCAGTGATTTCATTATGGAAGAGAATCCCGTGAGAGATTATGTTTTTCATTTCAGTCTGAACTACATTCTGGCAAAACTCTGATACCATGGATTAGATTTTGACATCCTTACTTTTATATAAAACATAAAAAATCATCCTCCTCTGCAAATTCTGCTGAATTGAAACTCATGAACTACCTGACTCATGACAACATTAGCTGGAAAACAAGGCCATTCTTATAAAACAAGTAAGAATAACGAGGTGCAGCAGGCAGCTTTGAATGGTTTGCTGCTCGTTTCGAGCATGTATCAACATTTGAAAGTACAAACATGTCCACGCTCATGTAACACAAAGAAGGTCAATACATGTTTATCAATTATCTGAGGTTCAGTTTCCATGTCTTTTAAAATGGAAAAAAAAAATGCTCATTTTTCCTCCATGAAGTTGTTTAATTCATATAAACAGATAAAACAGTGCCTCACTAAAATATTCAATAAGTATTTACCTATTATACTTATTGGAGGTAGTAGCAGTAGTATGTATACATTTGAATTTGATATACTGCACTATTAAATATGTTTTCATTAAATGTCAACTATAGACACAAAATTACTAAGTAGTTAGTTATATATAATTATGGGGTTTGCCATTGGTGATTATCTTCCTACTTCTCTTGTAAAGAAAATGAATACTAAGAAGCAAAAAGCACATGTAGTTTTAGATATGGTCAGCTAATTTAGTATAGTCCACTGAACAGATATGTTTTAGGTTTAAATGCTACTCCGTGAGCATTTCAAACCCTAACTATGTAACAATGAAGATGTAACTAGAAAATAAATAAAAATTCCTGGAGGAAAAAGAAGGAGGGAATTGAGAAGGTTGAGTTTGAAAAGCTCACATGGCTTTTAGAGGGGAGGGTACATGAAAAACTCTAGGAGAAAGATTTCTTGTCTCTGTTAGTAACATCCTGATACCCTATAATTTCACTTCAGAGCTGACTGTCTTCATGGCTAGAGACAACTTGCAGCCATTCAAAGAGCTCATTCTGTCTGCAATGTAACACACTGAGAGGGGAGTATCATTTTGCATAATAGAATTTATTGTGGGTAACTATACTGGTGCACACAGAGCAATCGGCTTGGTCCTGTTTATCATTGTTCACCTTGCCACTAGCATACTGCCTAGTCCAATTATTGAACTGAGACCCAGTCAGTCCTTGTGGATTGAAGGGTGAAAGAATGAATGAGAAAAAGGAATAAATACTGTATAATTCTAGGTGTTGGTGCACTTTAAAATTTTTAAATATTCAGTATATAGATAGTGCTTCTAAACCTTGCCTAAATCAACTGGGAAATTACAAAGACCTACTCCTCAGGTTGTGTTTCTGATTTATGGGTTCTGATTTGTGGGTTCTTCATATCTGATATTGCATGCAGTTCAGAGATTTGGCTATTATTGGAAGCCCAAAGTTTGAGAGATGATCCTGAACACATTACCAGGGCACTGCTGTGAAGATAGTTACTCTCACTTTAAAGACCCAAGTTGGTATGACTCAGAAATTAATGGATGGCCATTAATGGATGGCTGTTCATGAATGGCCATTAATGGATGGAGTTTTATGGGCAAGTGATATAATCAGGGTTACTCATCATCATGGCAGCTAAGCAGGGAGGATTTGAAAGGAATAACCAGTTAGGACACAACTGGAGTTGTGTAGAGAAGTCAGGAAGGGAGACTGATTTGTGGCAGTTGTCATGGAAATGAGGAGGAAACAGTTTTGAGAAAAACTTGGGAGAAGAAATGCAGGCCTTGACTATTGACAGGTGATGGGGAGGATCACTCAAGGAGAAAGAGTGATCACAGATGCCCTTCACCATCACTCGAGCACTACCTGGGCTTCAGGATCCAAAACAATGCATTGTCTTTCTGGTGTGAGAAATGGAAAGTCTAAATAAGAACCAAAATGTAGAATAGATATTGTGTAATAGGAAGAAATGGTTCAAAAGGAAAGGGGAACTGGTGGGGGGAGAAAAATGAGAATAAGAGGAAAAAATGGAAACAAAACTTTGTGAACAAGGAAGGGAAGAAAGGTTGAAGGGGGGAGGGGAATGAGAAAAAAAGGAAGAACTAAGATATATCATGTACAGGTACAAATTCACTGTGATGAATATGATCATTATGTATATCTAAATTGTATCAATAAACTTAATTTAAAAAAAAAGCAAACCATAGAAGGATGTGTAATTTCAAGGAGAAATTAAAGAGGGCAGTACCGAACTCCTCAAGTTCAAAATGTTAGGTGAGTATTAGCTGGTCTAGCAGACAGCTTCGTATAAAAATTTGAAACCAAAGCTCTTAATCCACATAGAGATAGGGATTTAAGAACCATTAACATACATTCTTTTTTTCAGAAACCAGTAAGGTGCTTCAGTGACTTGAAAGTCTGTAGAATCAAAACATCTGTAGGCTCGATTAGGAATCGAGAGGCAAAGCGTTTTCAGGATGGGCCAGAAAGGTGGTGTCCACAAAGACAGAGCATGAGGTAGAAGAAGCAAGAGAGTAAGCTGAGGGCTTTTCAGAAAGGAACATATTGACAAATGGAATGAAGCGTAGATCCATGAAAGATAATGACTGAAAGAGAGTTACTGCACTTGACAGCTAGGAAGTTATTGCTGACTTATGCTCTTTAAAAAAATTTAGGATCAGGAAACACTGGGGTATTAAAAAATGAAAGAAAACCATGAACCAGAATTGTTTGAGAAACTAAAAACATAGGGAAGATGATTGTTTTGAAGGATTAAAGAAAGTCATCAAGAACGATCTGAAACATCTTGCTCATCAGTACCCAGATCTGCCCTTAAATGATGGTCCACAACAATCTTATTTTTATTCACGACAAACTTTGCTCATGTATCTTACTTGTCCAGGCTTCTATAGGAATCTAAGCATACCACTTTGTTCTAAACTACATTATGCTTTGTACTGATAACAATATTAATAATAGATAAAATTGATTGAACATACCCCATGGCCTGGGGATTTGTTACATATTTATACATTTTCTATAATTGGGAAACATCTACCCAACATATAAATTAGAAACTTAGGTTCAGATTGACATAAATAAATCATCTAAGGAAACACTGAATAAATAGTTTTATCAGAATTTAAACGCAACTCACAAATCTATATTCTTTCCACTGAACCAGACTGGCTTTCATAATGTTCACATTTAAGTATGTATATCATCTTGATTAAGATATGACTGTTACCAGTCCTTTTCTGAGCTGTTGGAGATAAAGCCAGTTGTCCAATACATGTGCTTTTATGTCCTGCCAGTTAAGAATGAGTGATCTATTATTCTAATTGTCCCTCGATACACTAAAGAGGATTCAGCTTCAATAAATCAAAGAACAGTTCCTCTGTCCCTTCAAACCATTCATAGGAAGCTGTTTAATGCTTATCTTCTCTGTGCATTCCTTATTACTAGTTATTAAAGAGAAAGGCAGAAAGACTGGCCATTTGAGGTGGCTTTATAACAAAAGACGCTACTGGCCTTAAGATACAATAAAGCATTGTATTACTTTTATGGCCTCAAATTGATTTGAATTTGGCTTGGCTGGATTTTAGTTAATATACTTTGTAAACAATCTGTGTTTTAAGTAAGTACCTTTTAAGTTTTATGACTGCTTATTTTTTTAAGGCATTTGGAAGAGCAAAGGGAGGACTGTGTATATATGAATCACGTCATTAGAGAAATTGTTCTCTGACCCAGGGAAATCCTACACACCACAGTGAATGGCCCTCCCTTGAGGTCAACAGACATGTGTTATCAAAAGTGCTCCTGAGAAAATTCATGCAGCCAAATGCACTATTTCTGAGATAGAAAATAATGCTCAGCAGATCCCAGCTGAATACAAATATTGGCCATTCTATGTGAGTAAAAGATACAGCAACTCTCATACACGGCACCACTTCAAGGTATGACAAAGGAATGTCAGTGGATATACAGAGCCCTTATAACTCTAACTTGGTGGCCTCACTTCAACTGTTGCCTTTCTAATTTTCTTTTGGAGCATTATATCCTTCAACTGTACTTTTAGTTTCCTTTAATTTATTAATTCAACCAACAGTTGGTACGTCTTCTGTTCTAGGTTCTTAATATGCAATGCTAAATCAAATAGAGATCTTTTCTTTGTGAATATGGCATTTTTAATGGGAACAAATTAAGGAATAATTATAAAAATATATATCATATTAAAATTTGTAATCAGAGCAGTGAAGCATAGGAGGGAAGGAGAAAGTGTAATGAGAGAAAGATATTTCTTTACTATGAATGAACTTCTTTGGGAATATGACACTTGGAACATGACCTACAGCAGGAGGTTAACCAAGCCAACAGTTACACTGATCATTTCCTGTGCATTTGACACAAAATTCAGAAAGTGTCAAACCTCTAATGTTTATGTTATGATCCTTAATTTAAATACAAAAAAATAAGGCTCTGAAGTAGTATCTACAGAAACTGATTGTTTAGGGATGACAACAATTTTTTTCTGTCACCAATATTGTCCAAAATGAATTCTACTAAGACGTGGTTTCTCAGGTCTTAGCATTATAAATAGACAAATGCAAGCACATATATGTTTAAACACTTGGGTTTTGTGGTTAAATATACTGGGAAATTGGAAGGTAAGCAGTGCTAACCCAGTATGTGGTGCACACTGATTAACAATATAAATCTCCAGGATAGGAGCTGGGACTTTAGGTGGTCAATAAATAATATCCCACTCCCATCAGATTCAAGATGAGTTAAGATATGTACATTGGAGTCAGAGAGATGACTATGGAAATACCATATTTGCCACCCAAACAACTGAAACAAAGGACCTGGCTTTGGATTTGTGATTCCACTGGGCTTACTCTCACTTTACCACAAAATTAGACTTATTGAGCCAATCCCTGTTAAGGATGCCAACAAGTGGGCCTGCCCTATGTAATAACAGATACCAGCATAAATTTTTTCTGGAAAGATGCAGATTCAACAATAAGGGAGAATAAATGTTTAGTTGGAGTATGATCAACTCCTTTTCCCAAAATCATAAGTCAGAAAAGTATTATTTTTCCTAGGAGACTGAGGCAGCAGAGAGGGCATAGAAGTATTAATGTAATAAAGTAGTTTCCTTCATGTGCAACAATGAAGGTAAAAAGAATGGGTGTTTTTCACTTAGAAGCAGCAGAAAGTGTATCTCAGAATATTCATGATGGTATCCTCTATTAAAGACGACTTTATTGTCCTTGCTTAAGCATCTTATGCTACAGTTGAGAAGTCTGAGCACAATCACTGCTTTTCTTGATATTTTTTTTCTGAAGGACAAATTGTCTATCCCTATGGTACTTTTCCAATGTTTTCCCATTCTTCTGTCTGAGCTTTTTCCTAAATCAGTGATGAAAATCTTGGCTAAAATAAGAAGAAAGGATCATTTTGTACCATAGTTTACTAAATTATTGCACACCCATTTTCTTTAGGAAATTTAATTAATTATTGAGCAAACATGGCTTCCTATTGATTCTATGTTGATTACTTTCTAATATGAAAAGTGGAATCATGCCATAATGTTATTTGAGCACGGAAGGTTGGGGGCTGTATGGAGGAACAAATCAAATAAAGGATATTGGCATTTCTGCAGAAGAAGGGTGTCTGTCTCCATGTGAAAGAGTCTATCTTTTCTCAATCTCAAAATAAACAACTTGAGGTAAGAAGGAAAAGTCATATGAGCAGCAAAGTTTGGATTACATAGAAGACTTCATTAGTCATCGATCTTCCCTGTGATAGCAGTGCCCCTCCAACATCGTTAAAGTCTATTTATCATAAATAACTATTCTCAGCCAGCTGTAATTGCTGTATCTAACCTCTGATTGTCAAAGCAAAGGACACCAAGTAATAAGAATTGTTTACTGGTATGGAGATTAAATGTGCTCTTTTAGAAATTCATCTTGCATACTATTGTTCCACCAAGAATCTGTGCTGTTTATATTTAAGGAATTCCTGCAGCACTAAAGTGAGGGGAAAACATGCTTCGTCAAATTTACCAGTGATGGGAAACCAGTGGATTACTCAACAGACTTTTCTTTGAGCCTTATTCTAATGAACTTCAGGCGGAGCACAGCATTCATTTCTCGGATGACAGTTCTCATAGGCTTCCGCGGAGGACAGTCCTGAAAATGGGGAGAGGTGTCTCGTGGCTTTTATGAAAACATGTTGAGCTTTTAGTTTTAAATCAAGACTAAAACCATGAATTCATTTCCCCTTGAGTTATTAGATTGTCAGCTTCATTTTGTCCTTTATTGAAATTAAATATCAAGAAACACCTGAAGTACTCATGCTGGAAATATATTTCTCTTAAGAACTCTTCAATGTTCTTGTTTCTCAAGGATTATTGATAAAATTTCATGGTTTATATAAAGTGGGGATTTGAGAATTAAAATCATTCCTCTCCATCTAAAATTGAGCTTTATACCAAAGTCCAGTTATACATAGTGTATATATAGGTTAATTTCTCCATGCATTTTCCATAATCATGATTTTCAGGTTACAGATAAAAGAACTTTATGAAGTATAAAATAATTTAGAGTGGATAATTAGTGAATACTAAATTGTACAATTCTGAAAACATGCTATTTATTTGGAACAGGAAATAAGCATGTTTCCTTCAGTAAGAATTTTACTGCTTTTCTTAAAAGTAATAGTAATAACCTAAATGTATGTATAAAATAACTTTATTAAAAGCATATAGAAAAGATACAACAAATTTTATATTGAGCATAATGGAATTAATTTGCATACTAACAATTAAAAGTATACTAGTGATTAACATGTATACACTCACATTGATTCTACCCTCTTTTAATAGATTTTTATTAACTCCTTTTCCAATCTATTTTTATTGATAATTTTGCTATATTTAATAGTGAATGGAATATGCTGTATATCTTTAAAATTTTTAACATAGATGAAAATTTCCAGCTCCTTCAAAGTTCATTAATTTTTCTACTAAATGTAATTTTGCAATGCATTTCATTAGTGGAAACTTTAGACAATTCAAAAACCAATGGTTTTTTCTTTTACTTTTATGTAGAAAATGGGCTGAGCTTGGCATCTTTGGATTATTTCTAAATGCTTTATTTATTCTCATTCTTTTGGAACCTTATTATTTTGAAGATTTTTTTTTTTTTTTGCATTTTTTTTCTTTTTTGGTACCTGGAATCGAACTTAGGTCCTCGCGCTTGCCAGGCAGGCGCTGCGCCATTGAGGTACATCTGGCCCAAGCACCTTAACCTTTTGGACCTGGGAGGAATATTTAGAAATATGGGAAAAGGACGGGGAGGGGGAAGGTGAGAGGGAGGGGGAAAGGGAGAGAGTGAGAGAGAGAGAGAATTGAAACATGTTCTGACAAATAGAATAATTACAGTTCACTAAAATACGGTTGCTATTTTGAGAGCAAAATATATAATTTACTGATTGAGATTTAACCTTGACCAAGTTCACTTATAGACTAATTTACGAATTACCTGAAATGTACTTGTGTTGAATAAATGAAAAAAATATGGTATAAAATTGGCAATATTAATAGTGTATGATGAAGTTTATAGGTCTGTTCTTTCATGATGATTATTAAAGAGTTTACTAGGTTGAACTTTTACTCATCAAAAGTCCCCAGTGCTTGAACTTTAGAGACAAACTAGAGCTATGACATTTTTCTGAAGTTATTCAAAGCATTGAAATAGTGACTTAACAAAACCCAGTGGTTTACTAGTTAACAAAGTGGAAGATGCAATTATAAAGATTGACTATTGTTTTATTCTTACCGTATATTCTTTGCACAATTCCAGAGTAGCTGGGGTCAGTGCAGGCTTTGATGACCACAGCTCCCATCAGCCAAGAGGACACAGGGACAGGCTCATTGTTCGGCTGCAGGTGGGGACCATGGGTAACAGAACACTGTATACCACTTAGGAGATGTTATTTAATTTCATGCTGATTAATCTAGAGGACAATAGAAACATAGATTCTTTGGGTCTCTGATCTCTCATTTATGATTTTCAAACAATGAGTATTGAATATTGGGTTCATCTTTTTATTATAACTTCTGTGAATATAAAATAAAAATAATAGAACAATACATTTTGTGGGAATTTTTAGTACCATAAAACATATGTTATTAATTATTGGAGGACTACTAGTATATCCCCAATAAATTTAAAGATATCAGCAGTAGATAGGTCCTTATTTTATATTCCAGAAAAAAATGAAAACCAAATTTGCTGTTTTAACATGTCCAAGACAATCATGTCTTATTGTTGGTTTTTTTTTCTGTTAACTCAATGGAATGTATGACAGAAAAACTATATATATCCTCTTATTTATGACCGTATTATGCAAATACATCAACAAATCTGTAAAACAAGGAGGAACTAAACAAACATGGTAGCATTGGTGGAGTTTATAAATAAGGAATACATATCTTTAGTTTTGGAAAGAAATGCTAACCTCCAGGCTTAACCATTTCAATACATGGTTATGTCCTTGAGATGCAAAAAGAAAAAACAAAGAGTACAAACCCAGACTATTTAGAACTCAAAGGTAGTTAGTGAAGGTGACCATTTCAAAGCTGTGTTTTATTCTCATCCTTTACTTGGGTGGGTCAGGGAGGTATTTCAGCTGCAGGGCTGGCACTAACTGTAGTTACCATGAATTGCGGCCATGATTGCGACTGTTTTGTGATGCCTGTAGTGTTATTACCGAGATGCGATTACCAATTGCTGTATGAAATTAGTTATGCATGAAATGAATAGGAAGCATAAATACTAGGAGGGAGAGTCAGAGCACAGGCTTCATCCTCATTGTCTTCCAATCCACTGATGCTTATGCATAATGTGGTCATAAAACTTTAATTTATTTCAGAGTCATAGGACTAGAAGGCATCTTTAAAGGTCATCTAGGACAACCCCCATTTCCAGGCCCTTGAGCAAACCTAAAATGATAATGAATGAACCCTTTTTCCTAGGAGCTGATTAAAAAGCTTTAATGATTATAAGTTGAAATGAGTCAAGTTGTGATAGTAAGAAGAATTCCTACCAACTAATGCTGCACTCTGTTCATTGGCCAATGAGAACAATATATACTTATATATACTGTGCATCAAATTAATGTACAGATATATTTAACTGGCTTTTAAATATTTTAATGTTAGAATGTAATTTTAACTTAAAGCTTTAGGAAATTAACTGTCATTATACATAGTGCTGCTCTTTAAGAAATGATATATTCTAAAAATTTTGTGTTAATTAAAATTTCTCAATAGCATCATGATTGAAATACTCTGTTCACACATACTCATACAGAAGTGTGTCACATCTCAATGCCATGAACCTATTTGATGAGTGAAGGCAGTTCATATACATTTAAAATTTGGGGTTTATGTATTGAATTTTTGTAAAGAACAATGTACTTAAAGACTTTTCTAAGATAAAATAACATAGTATTTTGTTCAGGCTTAACCCAAAAGATTTCTTAGAGACATTTTGATAACTCCAAACTTAGTTGTCTCTATAATTGGGTTAATACCTGCATTCTTCATTATCAACTCATTTGTCCTTCTTGGAACCTAATTTTCATGGAACCCAACTTTTTTTGCTAAGGTTCTAGATAGGGTGAATGGCTTGGTGTAAAGGAAGAAATTGTGCTACATATTGCATGGTTGGAGGCATGGAGGTTAACGAAAAGGTGAAGAGAATCTCTGTGAAGACCACCCCGAAGCTAGCGCCTACCAGAGTCAGAGGCCTTGGTAATCACACGCTGGTATTTCTCCTCTCTTCCAGTAAGACAGCCTCAGTGTGATGGCGCAAGCATTGGACAACTATGACTCAGTAGTTTCACTTTGGGGCTGGTGAGGTAGCACAGCGACATAAGCGCTTGCCCGGCAAGCATGAGGTCCTGAGTTCAACTCCCGGAACCCACATAAAGGAAAAAAAGAGCCAGTGATATCGCTCAGCGGCACAAGTGCTTGCTGGCAAGCGTGAGGCCCTGAGGTCTACTCCCGGTACCCACATTAAAAAAAAAAATAGTTTCACTTTGCGTTTGAGGGATGCTAATGGACTTCGGTAAGTTACTTATTCTTCCTTAGTCTGTATCCTCCTTGTTAAATGAGAATATAACTCTTTTTTTTTTATTTTTGTAAAAATTAAGTGAAACAACACCCTACATCTTAGAAAATGGCTGAAAACATGATAGATACACTGCGAAAGGTAGTTCACTGTCTTACTTTCTCTGTTAAAACAAAGGTCTACAGAAAGTTCTGACTGTGATTATATGAGCTTTTTAATTGATAGTAATGAAAATGGCCAGATAAAATAGTGTAAGAGTATAAATGTGACCCGGTGCCCCAGAGTAGGAATCTGTTAAGCTGAGGTGAATTGTTGAAAAAAATATTCTGCAAGGCAAAACATTATTTATGCCAAAAATTTCTACTTCTATGTACATTAACAAAATATTAGCAATCTAGAATCTTACAATTGTCTTAGGAGTACATATTGAACACTGAATCAAAATTGTGCCCACTATTTACTGGCTCTCTATGATACATTGTTCTTTTCTTCCACCACTTTTTCTATAAGGAGATTAAATTTGCATTCAACATCTGCAGCTTCCAACACGTGACACCTGTAACTGTAATATTCAAACTTACCTATTTTCCTCTTGAATAATTCTGAGATCCACAGGCAGCTCCTTCAGCCACACATATTTGTAACATCTTTCTGCTTCTTATTAATAAGGGAACATTATAGCATTGACCTTTAACTGGAGGGGGTTAGCAATGTCATTTTCACCACTAAATTGTCAAATATTGACACTGTGCTTTTTTATTGTTATCTCTGCACTACTTTGCTATCTGAAAGTATGCAGATGATTATGATAAGACCAATAATAGACAGTGTCTTTGGAAGTAATCTTTGTGGAAACCAAAGTCACACTGTTAATGAAAGCTTAGCAAAAGGCTGAACAACTGAAAAGAGTATAGAAAAATGATATTTTGTGATAATGTAAAAGACAAATTAATCTTGTATCAATGGAACAAAGGAACAATGGAACCAGGATACACATATAACATATTCCTTAAATAAAATTTTATTTTCTAATGATAAGACGTGACAAGTACGATGCAAAAATATTAGATGGATGAAATCTGGGAAGTGATATGATTTGATCTACCTTTTAAAAGGATCATTCTATTGCATGGAGAGCCAAAAATAAATAAATAAATAAATAAATAAATAAATAAATAAATGAGTCAAGGGTAGAAGCTGGAAGACCAACAGGAGGCTACTGTGAAAGGCATGTAAAATATGATCACAGTTTCAATTAAAATGGTAGCACAGGAGATGGTAATAAGTTAAATTGACCCAATTAAAAACACCCTTTAAGAAAACTTGAGAAAGGCAGGTGACAATCTCAATATTTTGAACATGCTGACCTGTCGTTTGGAGAACCCATTTAACAATTTCATTTACCAGA